>CM075769.1:51162269-52523340 GCA_037974665.1 Ehretia macrophylla | reverse complement strand
TGTTTGCAGTTGTGTTGAAGTAAATGATACTACTGAAGTTGGCACTATCTTTTATTGCATGGAAAATTTATTGCATCTTTGTTTTTCCAACAGTATGCCCGAGGTTCGTGAGTCTGCAGGTCTAGCTTTCAGTACTCTTTACAAGGTACACATTTAATTTTTGACAGCTTCATTTGAGTTTTTGTCTATTTAACGATATTAACTACAGAATGTCATAATTTAGAGTGCTGGAATGCAAGCAATTGATGAGATTGTCCCAACACTTCTGCATGCTTTGGAGGATGATCAAACCTCTGATACTGCCCTTGATGGCCTGAAACAAATCTTGAGGTAGATAGTTGTGTCGCAGAGAGGTTTTATCATTCTTTGTTTCTGATCTTCGTTCTGGTGTCACTAAATTTCCTTTGTTACTTCTTCCAGTGTCAGAACCACAGCAGTGCTGCCTCATATCCTCCCAAAGCTTGTTCAGCTTCCTCTTTCGTATGTATTTATGCATTTACTTTCGTTGTATTCTTGAACATCTTCTTACTGCCTTTCGTTAATTAAAACCCTATCAATATGCCTCCAGTGCTTTCAATGCGCATGCTTTGGGAGCGTTAGCAGAAGTTGCTGGACCTGGACTTGACTTCCACCTTGGTACCATTCTTCCCGCTTTAGTTGCTGCCATGGGTGACACTGACCCGGTATGAACATTTCCTTGTGAACATATATGTATAATATGCTCCTTTTTTTACTTTCTTTAGTATGCTATGTTTCACTTAATTAAAATGTTGAGTTTGGTTTCATCCGTTAAGAATTCGATATAGATTGTAATCATATAGTTGATGTTTGGTGACTAACAGGAGGTCCAGAATTTGGCAAAGAAGGCTGCAGAAACTGTTGTCTTGGTCATTGATGAGGAAGGGGTAGAGTATTTAGTATCAGAGCTTCTTAAAGGAGTCGGAGACAATCAAGTATGATGATTTTGTTTATTTACCTTCTATATATCTACTCTCTCTCAACACCCCCCTCCCCCTTTTCCCCCTCTCCCTTCTTCTCTTTTTGCATTTACTAACATTAGTTCAATGACCATTTTTCCCAGGCTTCAATTAGACAAAATTCAGCTTATTTGATAGGATATTTTTTCAAGAATAGCAAATTATATCTTGTTGATGAAGCTCCAAACATGATTTCCACCTTGATCATTTTGCTTAGTGACACAGATTCTGCTACAGTTACGGTAATGCTCTGAGCACCTCTGTTTGCTACTGCAGTTTCAATCTTCATGGTTTGTCTGAGCACATATTTTATATAGGTCGCTTGGGAAGCATTGTCAAGAGTACTTAGTTCAGTTCCTAAAGAGGTTTTACCCTCATATATAAAGTTAGTTCGTGATGCTGTGTCCACATCCAGGGATAAAGAACGTCGAAAGAAAAAGGTATACACTATTAAACTCACTAGATTAATTAGGGGTGCTTGAAGAGATGCTTGCAGTTATTTTTCAGTATCTCAAGATTCTCTTTATTTGAGTTTGGAACAATAATTCATTGTGCATCATGCAGCAGGGGGGGCCTGTTGTCATTCCTGGACTTTGCCTGCCAAAAGCTCTTCAACCGTTGCTTCCTGTCTTTCTCCAGGTTGCTGGCATGAGTCCATTGTGTAATTCAAATATTTAATATTTTAAGCAACTGCTAGTCTTATTATTTGCTGCTCTTTTAATTCTTTTAGCTTTCCTTTTAGTGATACTTTACACAGTTTGTCATTTATGCTTATATTTCTCCAAAGTTCATTTAAATGCTAATTTCTCTTAATGAAGGTGTTCAGCTTAGGTCTTATGCTGTGCAGGGCCTTCATTTGACTCTTTATTTCTTTCAATGGCTCACTTCAGCTCATTAACATGTTCCGGTTTTCCATATAACCTTCAGGGCCTTACTAGTGGCTCCGCTGAACTGAGGGAGCAGGCAGCTCTAGGTCTTGGTGAGTTAATTGAAGTGACGAGCGAACGAGCATTGAAGGAGTTTGTTATTCCAATAACAGGGTATGTGCAATAAATTGTTATCATATGGCGCATTCTACACATCCTTCTACCTGTTAGAGTATCTTTTTAGTGTGTCTTACAGTGGCAATCTGGTTTATGAAGTTTTTTATTCGAATCACAGGGTATGTTTCTCATAGTTGGAAACTGAGTTTTCACTCGAAAAGTGAGATAACTGAGTCTTAGAATTTTCCTCACTCTTTCTTGATAAAAACTCTAGGATTTTACCAGTCCAAATTCTCCACCCCCCCAACCAACCTCTCCCACCCAACCCCAAATCTTAAAAAAAAAAAAAAATTATTACAGATGTATTTCAATGTACATTTGAACAATCTCACAAGATGTGGGAAATTTCTGTATTGTAGTTATCGTGAGAACTGTATTCTTTTTGTTTCCTACACGAGAGTAATTTGATGCCCAAAATTAAATGACTATACGAAGGAAAGAAGTGTATCCAATATTCTATTTCAAAATTTTAGTTATTAGTGATGTCATCTTGCTATTGTTTGACTTATTATATTTTTAGTGGAACTCACCGTCGCTGAATCACTTAATATGAATATCCTGCTGCAGGCCCCTAATTCGTATTATTGGTGACCGCTTTCCCTGGCAAGTAAAAAGTGCAATTCTTTCAACTCTCAGCATCATAATACGAAAGGGTGGGTTGGCCCTAAAGCCGTTTCTTCCCCAGCTTCAGACTACTTTCACGAAGTGTCTACAAGACAATACGAGGTTAGTTAATCTTATTTTAGCACTTTTATTCGAGAAGGAAATTGTTTTGTACTGATAATATGTGCAGCTGTTTCTCTAAATGCAAATATCAACAATTACTGTGGTGGGAGTCCAGCTCAGTGGAAGTTATGAAGGCTGAAAGGAGGAACACAACACCTTTGATTCTTATTATGCCAGTTTATCTAATTCCTATCCGACTCTTTTTACAGGACCATCCGTTCAAGTGCTGCCCTTGCTCTTGGAAAGCTTAGTGCACTTAGTACTAGGGTCGACCCTTTAGTTGGCGATCTTTTATCTGGGTTGCAGGTGAAAATCATATATTTGTGTCATTACAGCTTGTGATTGATAAATCTTTGTAATATAATGCAAGTGAATTATAAATATGCAGGCATCAGATATTGGAATCCGAGAGGCAATTTTGACAGCTCTGAAAGGTGTCATCAAGCATGCTGGAAAAAATGTTAGCAGCACAGTTAGAACTCGCGTCTATACGCTTCTAAAGGATTTGATATACGATGATGATGATAACATACGAAGTTCTGCTGCTAGCATCTTGGGTATCATATCACAGGTTGGTGCTAATATAATATCTTATGTAACTTCTTTTGTCAGCTATTATGTTGAAATGCAGAATGTTGCTTCTCTTTCATGTTTTTATTGGGATTGGGTTTACCTCTATAAAGTTAGTTAATAATTGGAAAAGGCCAATGCTGCATTCATTATCTTTATCACTACTATTTGTTTCATTGGTTACTTACTAATCTCGAACACGTGTTTTCTTGTGTAACTATTGAAGTATTTGGAAGAGAGCGAAGTGTTTGAAATACTCACAGAACTCCGTTCTTCGGCCTCATCTACAGCCTGGTCTACAAGACATGGTTCAGTACTTGCCATCTCCTCCTTGCTTAGGAACAATGCTGCTGTCATCTGTGCTTCTCCAATCTTCACGGATGTAGTGGATTCTCTCAAAAGTAACTTGAAAGACGAAAAGGTGTTTATCTCTGTATCTTGAATGGCCACACCATTTTTTACCTGTAACTTCATGCTCTAATTTTGCAGTGCTCTTCTTATGTAAAAAATTTATCACGAATTGATAAATCAACAAGCTGTTATTGTTATGGGAAAGTTTTTTCTTCGAGCTTATGCTTAAATTTTCTTTTTGGGAGGTTAAAAATCTTATAATCTAGCTGTCAATATGGAGCATAAGTGGAGCTTAAGGCAGGCTAATTTTAACATTCATTTTGTACATATTCTATGTTCTGTTATTTTTAATGTCTAACGCTTCTGTTCTTTTCAGTTTCCTGTTCGCGAAACATCAACAAGAGCATTGGGAAGGTTCTTGCGTCACCAAATAGAGAGTGATCCTTCAAGCACCCGTGCACATGCAGAGACTCTTGCTTCGATAGTGTTGGCTATGCAGGATGATTCAAGTGAAGTTAGAAGACGTGCCTTATCTGCAATCAAAGCCGCTGCTAAAGTTTGTCTTTGAACCACTATTATTTGTTTAGTAATTCTCTCACCAAGATTTTTGTAATTCTGATGTGAATTTTCCATGACAGGTTAATCCCTCTGCCATAATGATCCATGCCAGTATCTTTGGCCCCTTGATTGCTGAATGCTTGAAGGATGGGAATACACCAGTACGACTAGCTGCAGAGAGATGCGCATTGCATGCGTTCCAATTAGCAAAGAGTATGAATCTTCTGCCTTGTTTTTCCCTTGTGCGTTTTAACTATTAAGCTTTTCAACTTAGTTAATTTCTGCAGATTAGTTGAAGGTAATGATTTGCAGTTTATGCTGATGCCTTCACAAATTAGTTGGCATCTATTCATCTATTGGCTTACCCTTTCTACATATTTGGGCTCTTCTATGATCAGTATGGTAAAAAGTCATTTTGGTTGTCATTTTCCAGGTGTAGAAAATATTCAAGCTGCACAAAAATACATTACCGGATTGGATGCTAGGCGAATATCTAAGCTTCCGGAAAACAGGTGAAGTGCTCCAATTCATATTACCAAAAAAAAAAGTGCTCCATTGTCTTGAAATGTGCTGCTCTGCTTATAGTCTCGAGGAGTTTGAATTCTGTTACTATTCTATGCACCGTTTTGTTTTATCTAAGATTGTAGTATTAATTGAAATATTTCAAACAAATGAAAACTTACTTTTTTCGTTCGTAATTTGTATACTCATCTTGCTGTCTATTTTAATTAGTTCTAAAAGAGTCACTCCTAAAATCTGAATGTCAATGGTTCACCAATAGTTTTGATATCAAATATAATGTTATAGCTAATGAAGAGAGCCCTTGGTGTACTGTAATAAAAAAAATAATGTTAAAAAGAAAATAGCTTATGAGGAAAGAAGAGAACATAAAAATATTATAAACGGGTGGCATAGTGAACCAAAATGATAATTCATACTTTTCCGTGTTAGTTTTGGGAATATCCCCATTCATACTTTGCTATCAGTTGTTATAATCAAGAGGTACTTTTCCTATTCTGAGACAAGCTTACTTCGTTACTTACTGATGTGCTGCAAATTTTTTTACGTTCACTTGTAGATTAAATATGAGATCATTGTTTTTAGGTTATTTGCCATTATCAGTAAACAATTCAATGCCGATTTGTTTGTTCATAAACCTTAGTGGTGGAGCATAATTTGTGGGTAAATCTTAGTGTTGCTGGTCCGCCAAATGAGTCAAGTTTAAGTTTTCTGTCTAGTAATTGTTCCTTTGGTTCTGACATCTATCTGCTATATGAGCGCAGCGATGACAGTGACAACGGTGAAGATGACTCCACAAGTGGCTAATGAATCATTGATTCGTCATGACATTTCATTAATCCTTCCAGTCGATGAGGAGCTTTCAGGAGGTCGGGAATGGTGGGAATGTTGCCATTATTCTCCGGGTCGAAACTTCCTTAAGTTTTATACGTAGAGATGAGTATATACATATATTCACTGATATATTCACACACAACGGAAGAGATTTGGAGGATCGTTATGTTGTAATTGTCTTCATATTTTCTGTAAGAGTGACAAACTTGAGGATAGTTGAGAGAGGTTTTCAGATTTTGTGCAATTTTTTTGTAAAATGAGGGAAGAAAAGCTGCCTCATCTACTTGTAATACCAATCACCTTAGTAGTAAGCCAATTTTGGTGTTTATTAAACCAAAAGTGGTTATTTGACAAGGCAATAATGACTTGATCAAATTTTGCTTTGTTTGAAAGTAATATGAAGTGCTAATCAAAAGTAGAAAATGTACCTTAGATTGGCCGATAAGATTAGCTTAAACATCCTTTTAGCTTGTGCGCACCCATTATGGTGTTCACTCAACACGTATGTGGTTGTTTAGACTATGTGAAGTTGAAGTAGTTACTTTCGAAATAACAGGAAAAAAAAGTAACACTAGAGTCGGGGATTTTTTTTTTTTTTTTTTTTGTGTGGTCGAAGAGGGGGAGATTCACTTTGAACTCTTACATAGCAGTTTTTTTCAACTCCTATGTGCAATTTTATTTTCTTTCAAAAACTACATAAAAACAAATTTTACCCCGTATGACAACGCACGCGTATATACATAGACATATGTGCGCCTATATATATATATATATATATATATAGAGAGAGAGAGAGAGAGAAGAGAGATTTTTATACATATATATGTTGATATTTTATTTTTTGAAAATGCCATGTAGAAATTGAAAGAAAAAAAAAAACACATAAGATAAATAGTAACACTATTAGTATCAGTGTATAATTTATACATACTACTTTTATATGTTTGAACCCGTTTATTAAAGTTTTGAAAGTTCATGCACTAACTTTTATTTTAGAACAAAAGTCTAGGGCCTAAAATCACTCATATTCCTTTTTTTACAAGTATCATTACATTATTTTCATCAAAATGTGAAATAAACGCATCGAATGGAGCCAATGTTTGATGACCAGAACTTTGTAGCTTCACTAACAATGGAAATATCTGATTTACATATTTTAACTTACTTGAAAATCGAGTACATACATATTAACTTTTCTCGGAGATCAATGAACCATACATCATAGGGTCAACTTGATTTTTATAAATTTTGAAATCTTTTTATAGATAATAACAATCAGATAACCTTAAGATGAAGTATATCCTAAAATGATTATCGAACAACAGTCTTGCTTGGTCCGGCCTTTTCTATTCTCTTCCTTTCGGACTCCAAAAAAAAAAAAAATACTAATAATTTCTAGGTATCTAGTGACAAGTAATAACGAACGAGCTGAGAGTTCCGGAAAAAAAAGGAGCTTTTCTTTGCTTGTCCGAAAAGCACAGCAATCTAACAAAGCGTTTATTTCTGGGTCCCATGATGATTGAACTAACGTAACTGCTAGAATTCTTAAGGCTATCCTCACTACTCACTAGTCACTACAACTAGCGAGTCTAAATTTCTGTTCACCATTTTTTTCTATTTTATGACTGAAAAGAAGTTTTTTTTGGACTAGATTTAAATTTTGGGACTCATGACTCATTTCCGAAACAATATAATTTAAATTAGTTAGACAAAAAATTTATTGGAACTGACTTCGAGAAGAAAATTTTCTTGATTGATTTGAACTGGAACCTATTCACCAACTTGTCTTGTTATATTTCATTAACTCATTTTTATAACCGAAAAATCTCGGTGAAAAGCGCTTCGAGCTTATATTAGGAGTGTCAAATTTTAAAATTTTACACATGGTCTCGTTTGGAGGAGATATGATTTACATTAGTCAAACTCAAACTTTACTTAACTCCAAGAAAATTAATTTCTTAGTTGATTCGAATTTGAGCACTCTATAATTAGACTAACACCACTGCATTTTCATCAACTCCTATTTCCATTTTGGTTTTTTGGTTCAGGAACTGTAGAAGGTGACATTTGCTTGTTCTTTTAATAGGAAATAAAAAGGTGAGAAGCAAAGAAGGACATAGTACTATTAAAATTTGCGAGTCAAAATTCCAGAGTTCCAGGCTCGGGGAGTTAAAGAAGCTGACAATACAAATATTTTTATTGCATGAAGCATTCGAGATTCGAGATTCGAGAATAGAAGCTTTCATTACACTATTAATAAATATCTTATACAATAATAATTAATATTCACATATTTAATTAATATATACATTGATATATGCTACATTTATTATATTATATTATATTATTTATTGTTTGTTGCATTAATGATCAAGTAAGATGCATCCACATGGAGATGAGAGCATGATAGCATATGTTTCAAGGCAAATTTCAGAAGCAAACAGAATAGAAGCCTCCTTTCCGGAGATTTACATTGAAATTTCAACAAACAAAGCAGTACTGCTAAATGTGCTTAGCTTGACCTTTCCTTGGTGTTCAAATATCACCTCAAGGTCCACACACCTATAAGATTACCAATTTTCTAATGATTCATTACATAAAATCTATGCAACCCTTTATCAATTCTTATGGAATTTTGAAGTTGATATTTCACTTGAAATTTTTTAAACCCTTTTGGTGGACCACAACGTACTGCATTGAATCGATAAACACTTCATGGTATGGCATGCCACGATTCGAAACTCAAGTTTCCTTCGAGCTTTTTTCTTTTATTAGGTAATGAATTTACATCCTTCAATTATTTTAGCATAGGTAGCTATTACCTCTAACATTTTCCGTACATATATCTTTCATTTTTTATTTGTTAAACAATACATAGTATTGTATTGCTGGGAGGTCTATTTAATTTAAGCTAAAGAATTAAGAAAAATTGAAATTAATATTTTTCTGATAGTTGAGCTACTAAATTCTTCGAAAATAACTACTGATGTACGCTGTACTTATCTTTCAATTCAAATTATTATTCCATTCATAATGACAAAAACATAGGAGCAGCTAGTATGTCATCGAAATGTAATAATTTTAGAATTTAAAGTAGATTAATTGTCCTATATTAATCTGTCTCCTTAGACAGAATCTATAGATGAGATGATAAAAAATTGTTTCAAATTGATCATTTCGTCCCATGGCATCAATAAATAAGTCAAGAATTCGAGTTCATGTTTTGAATTTAGATCTTCTCATACATTATAACTTTAAAATATAAATCATAAACTGTTTAAATTATTTCGTTATAACGACATAGTCCAAGATGATTCCCCGCCATGATCTAGTATCTTTTATTGAGTGGGCCCAGCATGAGTGCATTGTTTTCCTTCCCCCATCTTTAATGTTATAGTAAATAGGCAGTCGACATATCCTTTTCATAATTGGTACAATGGATTAATTTGCCAGATAATTTTGAACGTAGCTTAAAGATAGTAACATATCTAACATACATTCGCACTATACGTGAATTTGAGGTAAAGAAAAGTGTGAAAAAATATGGATGTTGGAAAAATGAAAGAAAAAGTGTAACCACCAATGAGTAGGCAAGTAGTGTACTATATAGTTAACTACTATAATAATTTCTTATTACCCTAAAAAAGTAAAGCAAAACAAAAAATTATATACACCCAAGAGTTTGGTAAAACAATGTTACACTCTCTCCGTCCCACAAAGATAAGCCCTAAGCCCTACTTTTATTTTTACAGAGATTAAGAAAATGCAAATTTAAAGAAATAAATTTTGTTTAATTTTTTTCTAATATAACCCTTCACTAATACTATTACTCTTATAACTACAATTAATCAATGGTATAATTGTAATTGTTTATAAAGATGCACATTAAATAGGAGTGTATTAGAAAACTAACAAATTAATTACCTTTTCGAAAAGAAAAGTGAATTATAATTTGGGACAAGTAAAAGGAAAGTTAACTTATATTTATGGGACAAAAAAAAAATATAAAAATTATGAGTTCGAACTACAGTTTCAACCTACATGAAATAAAAAACCATATACTACCACATGGTTGAGACACAACTTTAGGAAGCAATGCAGTTACGTGCGAGTTGAGACTAAACAATAATAATAATAATAAATAGAGATGAGAGACAGCTAACAAGTGGAAATGAAGGGAAAAGATAAGCAAGAAAACAAAATCAAGTAAAAAAGGGGTTGGAGGAATATTAATGGCGAAGACAAGTGTGGTGGCAGAGGCAGATGAAAATATTCAAGTGGGGTGCAATAAAAGAAGGTGGGGATGTTGAGAAGATGGGTAGGTTTGAGTGTTTATAATAGCTTTCAATACTATCCCATTTCTGCTTCATTGATGGTTGGTACCTAGTTCAAAGTTAGTGCAAAAACTCCCCGAAAAAAAAAACAAAAAATATTTATTATCAGTAGCCATTGTTAGACATAAATCTTATGCTGTGCAGTTACAGGCAATCATCATGATGATTCTGAAGGTGTTTGGATTTGTGTGCTCAGCTTAATTACTCTCTCAAAAAAAAAAACACACACACACACCCCATACACAGTGAAATAGGGGTAGAGGGTACAATTTACAAGTCTTACCATAGAGGTCATTTTCCAAGTATACTTTACTTGTTGGCCTGTTTTGGGCCTATTAAGAGGTGTCTTGCGTTAGTAGTGATCTTTTGTTTTTTCTAGTAATGGTGTTGTAGTCGATCTCCACAGTTTCTTTCTGGGCACTGAATGAAATGGGCACTGCTGTTGTTGCAAGCAAGAGAGACTTTTCATCATCATCATCATCAGCTCTTTATCTTCTTCTTCTACATCTTTTTCTTTTTCTTCTCTTTGAAAATTCTCTAGCCTCTTCTAGTACTTTAAACTACACAAGATATACTAGACAAGTTAGCAGTTTGAGACTTGCTAGGATTGAGAAGCATCTCAACAAGTTAAACAAGCCTCCTGTCTTGACCATTGAGGTATGCAATACATATGTGTGTGTGTGTGTGTGTGTGTTTTTTTATGATCAAAATGGTGTTTCATTTGTTACTTGTTTATAGTGTACGTTTTGATTGTGTTTTCTAACATTTGTGTTTGTTTTTCAGAGCCCTGATGGAGATATCATAGATTGTGTTCATAAAAGAAAACAGCCAGCTTTAGATCATCCTCTTCTAAAGAATCACAAGATCCAGGTATGTCAGTCCAAAATAGAAAGGAAACTTGTCTAGTCTCTCTCTCCTCTCTCACACATACATACACAAAGAGACAGATAGGTTATTCGAGTAATACTTCACGTCATCTTTTCTATCACCCGTCATTTATATGATAAAAATTCATATATTAAATATCAAATCTTTTGTAAAAAATTTATTATATATGTAAAAAAAGGTGAAGGGCAATATATAACGGTACTCAGGTTACTTTTCATTGAGCAAACGTGAAGCAACATGAATTTGTGGTTCAAGGTTTTAATTAGTTTCCAACTGCCAACCACCTCCAAATTTTTCCCAAGATAGATTACATGTATTATTACTACATGCATATGATCCACAAACACAGTTTGAGGGTCCACAAAAAAGATAAGAGAGGCATCCTTTTTTCCGAAGTTACAAGACTATTTTGCGGTCCGAGTGATCAACTCTGCAATCAGTTGTTTTTACTATTACTTAAGACAGATATGATGATAATTTGTTTGTTTAAATTATTATTATTTTTTTTCTCAATGTACCAGAAAGTTCCACCAGAAATGCCGAGGATGAAAACGGTGAAAACAGATGCAGTACGAGACACGAACAGTAGTGCAAGGGTGATGAGAGATGCGTGGCAAATATGGCATCAGAAAGGGCTGCGTTGCCCCAAGGGCACGGTGCCCATTCGGCGAAGCACGGTGCATGATGTGCTGAGAGCCAAGTCTTTGTATGATTTTGGCAAGAAAAAACGTGGCCTGCAGCTCGCTAGACGTGTGGATGCACCAGATGTAGTGAGCGGTAATGGCCATGAGGTATGTAATCAATCTTTATTCTTTCATGATCGGTATGTGCCAAATTGTTTTTGTTTTTTACGGTGCAATGGAGTTCGAACACACAGAGAGGTCGGGCTTAAAACTTTTGAGTATAATAAATCATTACTTTACAATTTTACTCAATTCTTAGGTGTACGTGCAAAGTTTTTTAACTGCATCGTACAATCATGTAATGTAACTTTAAGGTTGATAATTTTTTATTAGCAGACTAGTTTATGCCACAAAATGGCAACTTGAAATGAAAAACTTGAATACATGAAGTCATGACATTGATCTTGCAATTATGTGTGTTCTTTGCTAGAGAACTATGTCAAACGAGAAAAAAAGAATTTGCCAACTTAATAGTTGATGAAAGTTGTTGTGATAAACCAAATTCTACGGGAACAAAAAAAAAAAAAAAGGACCAATATAATTGCATTAAAGTTCACACTAATGGTGTTTATCAGTTATTTGTGTGTTTTTTTCTTATAGAATAGAGATTGAATTAGTGGTTCGTTCTCTTATTTGTTTAAACATTCAAGAAATCATATTCAAACTCTTGATGATGGTGCTAATGCATTGACCTTTTCCACTTCGGAGATTTAAAAGGAGAAAATTTGGTAGCACGTGGAAGTCTTAGATAAGAGTTTGAAGAAATTTAAAGATATTTATGACTAGACAGATCTCAACAATACGATTGTCTAGTTATTTATCTTTGAGAAGTATATTTATGTCCTTACTCAGATCATGGTTTACTTTTTGTCTTTTTGACCGTTTACTTTAGAATTCCAATTACGTAGAGAAAGGAGTATAGAAAAATTGAATGCATGGAAACTATCAACAAAATCGCTCCACATATATTTAATTCCTTTATTCCACCAGTAAATGCCTTTTGTGATTTCTTTTTTCTTTAAAAAAAAAAGGAAAAACGGGAATTATGCTCTCTATTAATACTTCATTTTAGGTGATAATAGTACTATTAGTATGAAGAATATTCATTAATGAGCTGCATGCATTAATTTTTTTTTTTTATTGACTTGCAAATTTGCAGCATGCAATAGCATACACAGGAACATCCCAAGAGGTTTACGGGGCAAAAGCGACAATAAACGTGTGGGACCCACAAGTGGAGATGGTCAACGAGTTCAGCCTCTCCCAGATTTGGGTTCTTTCAGGGTCTTTCGATGGCTCAGATCTCAACAGCATCGAAGCTGGCTGGCAGGTACTCTTTCCAATTCCTGCTCCCCCCCCCCCCCCCTTCCCTCACACAAAGCATAACCAATGACTCTCTTCGTCACGTTATGATATTACGAGTTTGATAGTTGTAAATTATTATTACAATTATATTAAGTTAATATAAATAATTTACAATTATAAGATTTGCTTATAACATTATAATATTATAAAAGAATCCTTATTTCACAGCGCACCAATTATTACAACATTTTGTCCAGCATTAGTGATCTTCGTTCTCTATTGCTATCAATACACTTTAAGCATTTTGGATTGAATTATTAAATTCATTGTATTAGTAGGCTAATATAGTTGGACTCTGATCGTTACAATTATGAATTATTTTATTTGATATATTTGCCTTTTTCTTTCTTCTTTTAATTTGTGTGTCCAACTAAATTGTAGAATTAATAATATTTCTGAAGCTTTGATCCTTCTACTAGTCAGGTTAGTCCGGAGCTGTATGGTGATAGCAAGCCGAGACTATTCACTTATTGGACGGTAGCTCCCTTCTACCTTTCTCTATTTACTTATAATTAATTAAGTATGTTCCTTAAATTTTTATGAGTGCAAATTAATTTTAAATGATGCTTATTATAATTTTTCTTATTGTTGATTATTTTAGTTAAATTTTTACATGGTGATTCATGTTATGCTAGCTCAAATTAAGCAACTAATATATTTTTCTCTTCTTTTTTTTTTTTTGGGTAGATGATTTGGATCACCTAAAAATGTTATGAGAAAAATCAATGGTGGTAAAACAATGATACAGTTATTTTAATATTATCATACGTGATGGTCTAGATTATTATTTTTTTAAATGGGATCAATAGTGATTTTTCACATATCCCTAGTAACTCGAATTCAAAACCATTTAGGTCTCAAGTGAGAACTGCTCTCACTAAGTTTAACCATCTTACTTAAATTATTTTATCATAATTGCATCTTTACTTTATTACAATTAATCACCCAAATAATATTATTAAATTATTAAAGAATTCAAATCCGGTTAAAACATGAACCCCAACATAATAACCCCATGTGGCCATGGGAGGCATGAGTTCAAAAGTCAACTTCTTTTGCGGTTCTCATACTGAATCTTCATCTTGGATTGATTTATTTAACAAGTGTTTTTCCCTCTTCATCACATTTTTAAATTGTGTTCATCAAAGAAATAATTATTATTTTCTCTCTCTCTCTCCAGTTGCTATAGTTAGTATAATATAATAGTCAAACCGTAGCCTACGGGCAATTCTTATAATCTATAGTCTATATTTACTCTTTCCCAAGCTAAAAGGGACAATTTACAAAGACTTTTAAGTCCCATATAGAAACAACCACTCGTGCGTAAAGAACAAGCAAAGAGCAATAGCAGATTTGCCTTGACAGCAAAGATGAAAAAATGGAAGTTAGAGTTGCAGGAAAGCAAAGCTAATGCTAATATAGAGTAAACGGGAAAACACCCCGTGCGATTTATCACAAATACATGTTACTTTTTGTGATATCATAGTAATTTAATAAGTCTTATATGGTTTTAAATCACGTAAGATATTTTACGATTACGATTTTACAGTAATTAAGAAGAAGGGAAGAGGAAGAACCAAGCACATGACATTTGTACTATAGTCCATCCATTTTAAAAAAGCATATTGACAATTAATGTGACAATTCATTCCATGGTCATCAAATTTTGTGGTCCATGAAATATAGATTGGAAATAGAAATGGATGCATGCATGACTCAATTTTCCTCATTAATAAGTGCATGTGACATGTCTAAATGCTGAAGAATCTCTGGGAAATGAGGAACAAAAATTATAGTTTGACTTTAATTTTCTTCATGAGCAAACTTTATTTCTTCCTTTTTTTTTTCTAGTTCTCTTGGGACTATAACTTTCATTTCTTAAGTTGATGGCATAGTGTTGTTATATTTTATTAACTCAGCGATAAATATGGTCTCAAAATGATGGCGACTTGATGTAGGCAGATTGTTTGTAAGCTACGCTCAAGAGTTGAGTGAAATAGTTAGGTACGGTAATAAATATTAAGTGTGAGATCTCAAGCAAGAATATCTGTACAAGAAATGATATAAATTCAAACATTATGCATTAAAAATATAAAATGCTGGTCAATTTATTCAACCCTGACAAAAATTAGAAATTTTATTTAAAAAATGCACTTTTTGGTTGCTGATTGGCTACCTAATATGCCACGTCCTTTTCCTTAAATTTGTTGATAAGGAGATCTTTGAGTTAGTTTATACACACTTTATACAAACTCGATTTCCGTATGTTACAGAAAAAAAAAATATATATATATATATATATAGAGAGAGAGAGAGAGTAAATAAACTAATGTTTTTATTTGTCTTATGTAAACAGAGTGATTCATATCAGGCAACCGGATGCTACAACCTCCTATGTGCAGGATTTGTGCAGACAAATAGTAGAATAGCCATTGGAGCAGCTATTTCTCCAATTTCCTCAGTTGATGGAAATCAATTCGACATCACTATACTCATTTGGAAGGTCCGTTTACGTTTCTCCTTCGCAATTCTTGAAAATTCATTTAACTTGTATAGTCTCGAAAAATTGTTCCACACATGAGGTCCGTCATTTGGCCCTGACTGTAAGGATAGGGCCCTATTGTGTAGCGCTTATCCCATATTAGAACCTAACCGTCCAACTTGATGTATGAAATAGTTTATATGATTTTTTATAATAAACGTAAAACTCTGGAAAGTCATTTGAACTCGTATTGTCAAATTCTGGGACGACAACCTTGCCCAAGGAAAACCTTTATTTAGTTTTCTAACAGGATAATTGATACCAATAAATATACATCATCCATATACAGGATCCAAAGGTGGGTAATTGGTGGATGGGCTTTGGTGACAACACTTTAGTGGGCTATTGGCCAGCTGGGCTATTCACACATTTAGCAGACCGGGCCACCATGGTGGAGTGGGGAGGAGAGGTGGTGAATTCACGGGCCAACAGCGGCCACACAACCACCCAAATGGGCTCAGGACATTTTGCAGATGAAGGATTCAGAAAAGCTAGTTATTTCCGAAACTTAGAGATTGTGGACTCAGACAACAGCCTAAGCTCAGTCCAAGATATCTCAACTTTAGCTGAGAACTCAAATTGCTATGATATCAAGAGCTCCTACAGCAATGAATGGGGCACACATTTTTACTATGGTGGGCCTGGGAAAAATCCACAATGTCCTTGAAAATATTATGCTCTCTTTATACTCAAATGTTCTCAATTAGTAAATTCTTTCTTAGGTATTAAATTAAAAGAATTATGCTATTCCCAACCCTAATTTGTGGGAGAAAAAAAAAAAAAAAAAGTCCACATTTGGGTTTTTGGTTTTGTCCATCTTGATGGAAAGGAGTGTTGTATTTAGTTAAAAGTGGCATCAAACATAGGGAAGGGAATAGCATTATTCTTTTAGGAATGCACTTAGTACAAAATATATCTTTCTGGTTCTCGATTTGAAAATATCCTGAAGTAATCACAAGACTCAAAAGAATTTGTGTTACTAAAACAAGTTTATCCTCTATTTGTAATTGTTATTTTTAAAAATTTATTGTTCGATTATCTCATTGTATATTATCTTATCTAGCACTACGAAAATAAATAAAGTACCTTTAAGCAAAGACAAATTTATTTTTGCGTGATTATTCAAAATGGTGATAGTACAATTTAAAATTTGGTATTTATTAGTTTTGGAATGGTTCTATCATTTTAATTTAAAATTTGCTATATATTAGTTTTGGAATGGTTCCATCATTTTAATTTAAAATTTGCTATATATAAGTTTTGGAATGATTCTATCATTTTCAATGTTATTCTATTAGCAGTATAACATCAAAAGCTTGGCCTAGTGGAATTGATAATTGATAGACAATTTCTCAAAATCAGTTTTTTTTTTTTTTTTATAAAGTTCAAGACCTTAAGCATTTCAGAGATGTTCATATCAAATAAGTCGTTAAATGTACCTATCAATGGCTTATACATTTTGTCAAAAAAAAAAAAAAGGGCTTATACATTGTAATGCAAAAGTTCAATTTTCCTAAGCCGCCTTTTTCATTAAAAAATTCTAGTTGACTACACAAGCATCTAAAAGAGTCAATATTCAATGTACATGCAAAAGTTTAGGTGGAGTAGTATAATATTGCTCGATTGGGAGTAGCGATGGCTGATGGTGTTATAAAGTACGACTTCTCAAAGTAAAGGGTCAATTACATATTGGAGTGATCCATGTTTATAAAGAAAGCAATTAATGTGCGTACTAATTGACAAATTTTTTGGGATCACTACTTTTTAACAACCTCCGTATCAATTTCAACTCTTATTAGAGAAGGTTAAGCGGGATGAAACATCTCCTAAATAAGTTCTAATGTAATAGACTAAGCCCCCCTTAAAAGAGACTGTCGGTCCGACACCAGCAAGAATCTCTCCATCATCCCCAAATTAGGGGAGGACATGGCTACACACAAGTTGCGGAGCTGAGGATATAAGAAAGGGTGGTCAAGTTAGGGACACACATTCCCACCCATACACACTACTACCCACGCTACATCAGCCCATGCACCACTCACCATCAAAGACCTCGGACCTAGTGACCCGCCAGACCACTGCAGCAAAAGGGATCCCAACAGACCATTTGTTCTCCATAATTTTAATTGTAAATTCCGAAAGTTCACATACCCAGGAAACAGTGTTCTTTACTACGCACAATACAGAAATCTGTCTAATTTAGGATGGGTGAAGTGCAGCCCATAAATTCAAAGCACAACGATATTTAGTTAGCAACATAGTTAGTTACTTCAGCAAACAAACACAGACTAATGCATATTGGCTTAATGGACATGTCTCACTGTTAGATGCTCTATATGACTTACTAGGTGTGTGAGGGGGAAGAAAAAGGTTAATTGTCTCTACTGTCAGCATAGATATTAGATACCAAAGAGGCAGTTCTGCTTCCTCCCCTCCATGCTTTACTTCCTTTTACCAAACCATCAAAAATTGCCACACATTCACCAGATCCATGAACCAACTTGCTAAAAACTTTCGACACCACTGGCTGCAAGCGGAAACAAGATATTTTCAGCTAGTTATCAGAAAAATAACTGCTAGATCTTTTTCCATCAGAAACTGCTATACCTTTGATCATGTCTTAATTCGAAATCAACCAAACATATTTTTCAACAATATATTAAAAGAATCAACCACCTTTCCGGAACTCATCTAGTCACTAATGTCTTGTTCTCAGATAGCACCTGCACTAGTAGAGATTTCTCGATTGCAAAATGTATTCCCCGAAAACAATTATACTACTCAGATACCCATGACTAAAACCCCAAACTATCTTCTCTCCTCTTTAGTTCCCAGCACTTCTTCCCCTGAAATAATAGAAAGTGATTGTGCGACACAGCATCTGCCAAAGCATTAAGATTTGACCAGCCCTGAGCCCAAGACATCTTAAGGTCACTTTTGGGTGATTATATAAACTTCTGTGTTTTCTAAACCTGTTTCTCACGGCCAAACTGACAAACTTGAATCTCAGTATTGTTCAATGCTCTAGAGAGAATATTGGAACAACTGGGTCTTCACTTGATTCACTTATGGAAACTCAAAAACTTTAAACAAGTCTGCAAACTTGAACCTCAGTATTGTCCAATGCTCTAGAGAGAATATTGGAACAACTGGGTCTTCACTTGATTCACTTATGGAAACTCAAAAACTTTAAACAAGTCAGTATATGAGATGCAAAGAGTCCCTACAGAAAAGCAAGCGAAAGGGAGAAACAACTAAAACAAATATGCAGTTCACAAAGTTTGAGTCAATATGTATATACTAGTTAAACAAATCAAAAGATCACCCTGAGCTACTTATCCAGGACCCCGTTCCATACAATGCATGTATAAGCAAAATAATTGTTCAGATTGCAAACTCATTCGTTACCTGCATGCAGATAGGAGGTACAAAATCAGATTGCCTAACAGCATTTATGTGAGATAAACCTCATAATTACACGTGGAAAGGGCTATATAAGTTTTAAATTAAAGGAAATATTTACGAGAGAAACTGCTCGAGAGTGTTCCAATTAATTCTTATTCGCTATCTTTATTTGTTTATTTGTTTTGATAGGTCAACCGAAGACTACTTGTAGCCATTATTCAGCATCAACTTCGACACTTGCAGTGAAAACCGACAGCATTCAGAACTTAATGAGGCATTGATTCAATGTGATGAGATATGTCTGTCATGCACTGAATGATCCACCAGTTCGACTCCTCCACTTTATGAACAGTGGAACGAGTACAATGCCCCAGAAAAATGCATACTTAGGAATACCCCAAGTGTCGGCAGACTTTTGTTGACATTAAAGAGTAAAAATGTATAGATCCGGATGTAAATGGCTTCTAGCACTAGTGCAAGCAAGTCCAAAGCAGAGAAGCCAGATCTAGAGAAAAAACGACTCTCTACAAGTTGATCATAAAGCTGGTTAGGTTTTTTTTTTTTTTTTGGGTATTGGTCCTTCCCACTGTCTGCTTTTTGTTCACCAAATAAATTAAAAACTGCTTAATGCCATGTAACTACTGATTCACATTTCATTAATCCATCAATCTGTAGAGATTCGAACATCAAAAAGACAAGTTCTCATGCCCAAAATATGTTAGAATTGCATAATAGTGAGAGTTGAATGAAAACTACGAAATAAAACCGCTCATCAAAGCAAGCAAAATAAAAATCGATAACCTCAAGAAATTGGATCTCCTTAATCAACACTGTATATAGGAATAAGAAAAACCATATGACCAAGAACTACATAATTTCAACAAACGTAAAATGGTCTAGCGCATTGATGATGTAATAATATACAAAACAACTAAAACCAAACCAAACCAAACCAAACCAAACTTTTTCTCACTAGGTAGTGTAATATACGAAACAATGAAATTACAAATTACTCAAAATACGTGAGATACTACGTTATTCAGAATCAAAGAACACATATAAATTCTTAGTGCAAAACGAAAAGGAACAGTGTAAAAAGTAAAAGAAGTTGCACAAGAATCAAAATCAAATAAAAATTAACAAAAAACGTGACGGAAAACATAACATATACGAGAAAGAGAAGTAAATATTCTCAATCATGCAACTAATATTTTCCATCTACCTATAACATGTCACCTAGCTTCAACATAATCAAAAGAATAATCAAGTGCGTTTATTCAATAACTTGCAAAATTCCAACTCCCCCGATCAATTTCTCGGGGCTAATACATCAATGCCGCGAGGAACATCAAAAAAAGTTGCTACAACAACATAATCAATATCTAAAGTTGTCTCAATCAATCAACTTTACCTCTCCAAAAGAATATGTATCTAAGACTGAAATACATAAACATTTATGCAATCAAAAGATAAATCTCTATAAACTCTAAAGTACTATAAAGACTGATGTATAGTAGTGTACCAATTCCTTTACGCCGCGCCCACGGTAGTTGTTGAACTAGCAGCAGCAGCCGCCGCCTTTTCCTCTTCCTCTTGTTGCACTATCTTCTTATTCTTTTCGAGTGCGACAGCCACTTCTTGGGGCATATACTTCTCATCATGCTTAGCGAGAACCTCCGTGGCGGCAAAATAGCAATCCCCAGTCCTGGCCTTATGACTGACCTCCAAATTCCTTTTCCCCAAAAGACCCTCCTCTTTCTTCTTCATCTCCTCAGTGAAGGGCTTAATGAAACCCTCAACAACAACCGAATGGCCTTCGCGAAACAAATCGGGCAAAGAGCCCTCGTATTTGACCAAAATATCAGTGATCAAATCGGTGATCACGAATTCCATTTCAGGCGATGAAGGTATTTGAGTAACGCTGCCATCTAAGACGAGGCCACCGAGACGAAACTTGCTTTTCGATGGGTTTGAATTGTATTTCGATAAAGCATCGGTTGGGGTCACGTAAAACACCAACTGGTCTTGGAATTGGTTGAGGACTATGACTATGAAGCCTGCTACGCAGCTGAAGGTTAAGGCATAGGTCCAGAGACGTCGGGTTTGGAGTTGTCGGGCTCGGGCACCGATGTCGGGCCGGGTTGGACGGTGAGGACGGCTGGATGATGAGAGAAAGCGGATGGAGAAGGGGGTTAAGGAAGATGAAGGGTGGTGCGATTTAGGGATGGTGGTGAAGAGGTGGTGGTGGAGGCTGGTGGTAGAACGGTGTTGGTGGTGGCGGAGGAGGAGAGCGGTGGGGCGAGAGGAAAGGCGGTGGGCCATTGAGATCTTTCTCCTTTCTTCTCTCTTCGTTTTCTGGAAACGATGATGTGGTGAGGACAGCGGATTGATAATCTGTGTGTTGTTTGGGCTTATTTGTTGTGGACTTTGGGTTTGACTAGTTAATTTTTTGGGCTATTAATAGTACACGTGTATGTTCTTATTTTGGGCCTTTTGATTTGATCAATTTTCTTTGTAATGTTCTATTTGTGTTGACGGAAGTTTGTTTTTCCGAACAAAAAAAAAAGTATATGTACGGTTAAATGATTACTGATGTGGCTTTTTTTGTTGAATTTGAGATATATCGAATCTCATGTAAACGAATAAATTACACTGTTTGGTTAAATATCGTCTTAATTATCTTGACTAATCTTATGTAATATTGTCTTAGTGATCTTAACTAATCTTATGTAGTGAGTTAGCAGAGAAGTGACATGCTTTGGGCCTATATCAAAGATGGCCCACGGCAGACTAATTGGGGAAGATGCCCATATTAAGGTAGTAGAAGATGCCCGTAGAGGCACAGATCGCAAAGAATCTGGACCATGCGGATTGATTGGGTAATTACCAAATTATAACGATATGCGACCAAAACTGTCGGGTCCTGTGACCCACGAGAATCTCTCCGTCATCCTCAAATTAGGGAAGGACATGGCTTTAGACGAGCCTCAACTTGGCTTTAGACGAGTCTTGAAGTTGAGAATATAAAGGAGTGTTCGGTTCACGGATTAATTTTTTATTTTGAGAAATGACATTTTTGGGAAAATGATTTTCAGGAATGTAAGAAAAATTGTTTGGTACACCAAAAATATTCTTATAAATATTTTCTTAAATTTTTAAAAATATTATATTATTGTGTTTAGTTTGTCCTTAACATTCTTTAAAATTTTGAATAATTTTTCAAAAAATACCTATAACTGAAAAAAAAAGAAAAAGAAAAAAAAGGAGCCCAAATATCACATTCAAGGCATTTTTTTTATTTGTATCCGCTTAATCAATTTATTATGCTGTTACAAATGGTTATCATTAATATATATATATATATATATATATCCATTGTTGATTGTGCAAACGACCCTAGTCATAGTTGTTAGTCGCTTCTTCGCCTTCCTTCTCAAACCCCTCCACCAACCAAAAGTCATTGCTAAAATTCTCGTACGTTAATTTTTACGGCTCTTTTTACATTATAATATTACGAAAGAAATACAACGACATTAATAATACGCGTTTGTTATGTTTTTAGGGCTTTCACATAATATAACCTAATAATCGATCATTTAATCACTTCAATAATTAAAAACTCCATTAATATCCATATGGGTTCTTCTTTCACGGGTTGCATTTGTTATTTTCATGATGATTTTTATTAGACCCGCCATGAATTAGGTGGCAAAGCGATGTTCGCCACAGTATGACACAGTGGACGAAGCCTACATATGCTTAACATTAGCCGGTGTAATGTTGGCTGGTTTCGTAACAGATCTTATAGGCATGCATGCTATATTTGGTGGATTTGTCTTCGGCTTAACGATACCAAAAGATGGAGAATTTGCAGAGAAATTAATTGAAAGAATTGAAGATCTCGTTTCTGGATTGCTTCTTCCTCTATATTTTGCTTTGAGTGGTTTGAAAATTGATGTTGCTAAGATTTGTGGTGCCGAGGCATAGAGGCTCCTGGCGCTGGTGATCACCCCGGCGTGCGTTGGGAAAATTGTTAGGACGATTTTTAGCTAGGGGTGTTTTTGTCTTTTTAAACTTTTTAAAATATTCTCACAATCCAGAAATATCATATTCTCACCTTTTTATATGGAAATAAAATTTGGTCAAATCATGAAAATAATGGATTTCCAGGAATGTGATATTCTCGATAATATTTTTTTATTCTACGAACCAAACATGAGAATATCATACTTCTGACTTCACATTTCCAAGAATTCTAAATTAATCCGTGAACTAAACGCCCCTCTAAAAAAAAATGAGAGGTCATCGTTAAGGACATATATTCTACCTATTCACACTACTATACGCGCACTATATCAACCCTTACATCACTCACTGCATCATATGTCATTTGTGATTTTAATTATGAATACTGAAAGTTTACAATATCATGTCTAATAATGTTTTTGAAAACAACAACGATAAAAAGGTTAAAACAAAATAAGTAAGTTTGACAATGAATAATCTTAAATGTGTTAATAATAAAAGATAATACACGAAGTTCTTAAAATCTTATACATCACTGTTGTGTGATTTCTAACGTAAGTGCACGTATCGCAACAAGTAATAAAATAGTAAGTAAAGATTGTTCCCACGAGGATTGTGATTATTAAGTACTGAAATTGGTGTAGCTCTAATTTTATTCAAACAATCACGAATTGATAATTTATGACTAGCAACTAAAGAAATTATAAAACGTAACAAAATAACAATTAACACAATTACGAAATTAACAAAAGATGGTAATTCAATAATAAAAAGGCTCTAGGAATTCCGATTTCACCAAGATTAATCCTATCTGAAACTATTGACTTAATTCAATTGACGACTATTCATTACGTTGCCAACAATTTCGCTAAGGTAGATATTAATCTTTCTCAAACATCAATGACCTATCCCAATAAGCAAGCTAACTACATATCTGTGATAACTGTGAACTTATGGAACACATTAAGCCCTAGAAATTCAAATGCTGCACTAGATCTCATAACTATCTCTAGCTTATGACGATTTAATGGTATTTCATACGTAGTCTAATTTAGTTATCACTTCTCAACCTCAAACTAAATCACGACTTATGTAATTGTTGATCAGGCAACCATAAGCATTAAACTCAGCATAAAATACTCAACCCAAATATGAAATAGTTCATCAATGAATTAAAACCAAAAGTATCAAATATTCAAAATCCGGTTACATCGTAGCTCTAGAAAAATAGCTTAGAACATAATCATGAAAATAAATAAAATTACAATTGTAACGTAAAACATGATAACAGAGATAGAGAAAGCTAGGATTTAGAGAAGAATTGGGGCAGAAGTCCGTCTCTGGATCGTTCCTCCGTCTTCAACTCGCGAATCCTCCTTTTTTCCCCTTCTGGAACATTGCTTTTTCTCCTCTCTTGACGGCTGCCTAAAAAAGCCCCCTCTTTCTCAACGTCTGATATCTTCTTTTATCGTAGGGTTTTTCTTCTTTTCATACCTTTTTACCAAATTGCCCTTAAAAATCCTGCGCAGCTGCGCTATGATTGCGCTACTTCTATTGTCTCTTTAATTTCTTCACGAACTGCATAAAAGATTGCCCTTAGTCATTTCTCCTCAATCTTTGCCTCAAAATCCATGTTTTCTCATATAATTCACCTACAACGCAAAACAAACATGGAACCAATCAAATTGCTCATAAATTACTCAAGAACTAACAAAATTTAAGTGAAAATGCGCTGAAATAATATATCAATATTACACCCAATAAACACCTCCAAACTTAAGCTTTGCTTGTCCTCAAGCAAAAGACACAACTAAAGAAAAAAATAAATTAAAAACTAAAGACTCGACACAAAATAACTCATGAAAGCAATATTGTAGGATAGTAAATTTTTCACGGCCTCAGTAGCTCTTTCCCAACTCAAGAGGTAACTTTCAATCACAAGCATGAGAAATAATAATTTCACATAAGTTGCATTTTACTTCAAATCCCCCAAGTGAGTATGTGAATAACCTCTATCCTAATCAATTGTATCCGGATGAGTTTATGCAAGTTAAGTGAATTGCCAATGTAGATCTTTTATTTTCAATCACTTAGAACTTCATAAGCTCACTTTTCATGCCACTCTCCACTAATGTAGGTTAATCATAACATTAAAGATCAGTAGGACTTTACATTTAGTTGTAACGTGTGGCTAGGGTCAAGGTAGGATAATGGATATAATATAAGGTTAAACTACCTGTAAGCACACAACTATTCGAGGATGTTCAATGGAGTACATGCCAACTCTACTTCTTACCACCATAATTATTCAACGTATCTCTTTTATTTCTTCTTTCATTTCACTTCCTCAACATTCATCCACAACATTTATAAATACATAAATAATTCACATTTCCCCAAACTTGCATTTTGATATTAACTACAAGGAGTGTGACTCTTCTCTTTTCTTTTCATTCATTTTTTTTTCAATATTTCATCTTTTTTTCTGAAACAAAACAACACATCACCAAGTCATCAAACCTCCCATCATTCAATACAAAACATGGCTTCATATGATCATCCTAGAACAATCATATGTTACAAGTAGGAGGGTCATAATCTGGGGAAATCAAACTTGACAAGTTAAGGAAGAATTTGTAAGTTGTATAAGAAAGAAAAGGCTATCTTAGGCTCAAAGGGGTGAACTAGAGATATTCAATTATTACAAGGGTTGGCTTGAAAGACTCAAACGATCCAAAGATGGCCTAAATCATTTCTCTAATGCTATGTAACCTAGGATTTCGCATCGAGTGACAATCAACCAAGTTTTAAAGTCCTATACTCATTTTTCTGTTCACTTAAGCTCACATAAACCTTCTTTAAGCAACAACATAATTAGGCGAGGCTAAGTGCGCAGTAGGTGGGGATTTTCCGTAAAACAAAACTATGCTTCAGTCAATTATCTTTACTACTATCATGTCATTTTTTTGCGACTCATCATCAGCCTAATTTCTTATCCTTTCCAACATCACTTTCAAAAAAAAAAATCACTTTTTTAATTTTTTAATTTTTTTTAGCACAAAATGAAACAAATAAAAAAAAAAAAACAAAACTGATAAAAAAAACACCTAAAACAAGAAAACACTTAAAACAAATATGAAAAGAAAAAGTACGCAAACCAACAAGTAAAAACCACCCCTAAACTGAGAAAGAAACATTGTCCTCAATGTGAAAACAAGAAATTAAAGCAACCAGAGGACTTCCCTGAGTAGTATCGTCGTCGGCATGAGCCCGAGGTGGTACTACTTCTTCGGCGGCATGGTGATTCCTTTTTTTTTTTTTAAACGTCACTGTAGATGCCAGCACAGCTGCGCTATTTTTTAGCGCAACAGCGCTATTTCAAAAACATAACTTCAAACAGCGTCAGCGCAGCATTACTTCTTTTAGCGCAACAGCGCTACTGTTTTTTTTTTTAACGTCAAATTCAAGGACGCCAACGCAACTGTGCTTTTTTTTAGCTCAACAGCGTTGCTTTTTCTTTTGAAGAGCTCTAAAACAAACGTAACTTTGAGGGACGCCAGCATAGCTACGCTAGAATTTAGCGCAACAGCGCTTACTTTACAGCTTAATTTCTTCTTGTTTTTCTCTTCCATGCACGCATCCTCTTCACTCTAAACACGAATTTCTCTATATTTTATCCTCTAAATGACTTGGTAGAACCTCTCCTTCTTGCCTTGGTTTCCCCCAAACTTATTCTTGAACCTAGCATGACAATAAAAATCAACAATTAACTACGACAACTATAACTCAAAAATTAATTAAAAACAACTAACTATTAAATCAAGAAAAAGTAAGAAACTTCAGGTTGCCTCCCAAAAAGCGCTTGTTTTAATGTCGACAGCCCGACGGAATAATTTCTCAAAACAAGTTGAGGTGAACAACAGACTTGTGCTTATCAAACTCATCATCCTAATAAGTCTTCAATTGTTGTTCGTTAATCTTGAACGTCCCCTTCTCTGGATGATTTCCTTCAACAGCTCCATAGGACAAAACCTTAGTCACAACAAAGGGGCCTGGCCATCTTGACTTGCGTTTTCCTAGAATCCGTGGGTTATAAAGAAGTATATGTTGCCCATGAGAGAAATATTTTCCTGAAATGAGTTTGTCCTGCCACCCTTTTGTCATCTCTCTGTAACTTCTTGCATTCTCATCTTCTTCATCACCTAATTCTTCCAGCTCATTCAATTGCAATAATTATTTCTCATTCGTTGTTTGTACACCCATGTTCAGTTGTTTAGTAGACCAATATTCCTTGCACTCCAATCCCACCGGAATAAAAGAATCATTTTGTAACAAACTAGTGTCCAAGTAATCCAAATGACCCCCATGGTTAGACACCATAGCTTTTATGGCATCAATGCGAAAACAACTATCACTTGCTTCTGGGTACTTGTAAGCTTTGAACACATTAAAGGTTACCTCTTCATCTTGTACTCGCAACCTAAGCTCATCATTTCGAACATCAATAAGTGCTCCTCTAGTTGCAAGGAAAGGTCTTCCAAGAATGATAGGAATTTCCTTGTCTTCATCCATATCAAGAACTATGAAATCTACAGGAAAAATGAATTTATCAACTTTGACGAGCACGTCCTCAATTACTCATCTAGGGTGTTTTAGCGAACGATCAGCTAACTGTAGTGTTATAGTAGTGGGTCTTGCCTCTCCCAATCCAAGCTTCCTGAAAATAAACAAAGGCATTAAATTAATACTAGCACCTAAATCATACAAAGCTCGCTCAAAAACAACATTGCCAATTTCACATGGAATAGTAAAACTCCCTGGATCCTTGAGCTTTTGTAGTAGCTTCTTTTGTAGGATTGCGCTGCACTCTTTAGTAAGTGCAACTGTCTCATAATCTCCAAGCTTCCTCTTATTCCTAATGATGTCCTTCATAAATTTCATATAACTCGGCATTTGTTCAAGCGCATCCGCGAATGGAATATTGATGTGAAGTTTCTTGAAGACTTCAAGAAATTTAGCAAATTCTTATCAAGCTTGCTTCTTCAAGCGTTGTGGAAAATCAACTTTCAGATGTGGTTCTTGAGGAGGTTGTGTCTCTTCTTCTATTTTCTCTTCATCTTTCTCCTGATTTTTCGCTTTACCTTTCTCAACCTTCTTGGCTCTCACTGGCTTCTCTAACTCTTTACCACTTCTCAAGGTGATCGCTTTGCAATGCTCCATGCCATCTTTTCTAGGATTCACCTCAAAAGTACTAGGTAAGTTTCCTTGTTGCCTTTCAGAGAACATCGTAGCCATTTGGCTGAACTGCATCTCTAGGTTTCTGATTTGTGCGGATTGATTATGGAAATTTGTCCTTGTTTCATTCATGAATTGAGTTTATGAGGTTGCCAACTGAGCCAATGCATCCTCCAAACTTACCTTCTTCTCTGGTGGTGGCTTATTCTTCTCAGGCTGCAACACATTCTGAGTATTTCTCCAGGAAAAATTCGGATGACTACGCCATGCTGGATTATATCTGTTAGAATACTGATTGTGCTGCTGCCCATTAAAATTCCCCACATACTATGCTTGTTCTGCCGTGCCTTGCGCAAATGGATTCCCAACCTGACATTCTGCACTATGATGTAGACCACAACAAAACTCGCATACCACTGCCGATTGAACAACATTAGCAGTTGCCTGACTATTCTGCAACTGTTTTGAGAGATTGTCAATTTTCGCTGTCAAGGCAGTTATGGCATCAATATCATGGATCCCAGCTGTCTTCTTTGGTATGACTCTCTCGCTTGACCACTGCTAGTGGTTCAAAACAATATCCTTTAGCAACGCATAAGCTTCATCCGCTGTCTTGTTCATTAAAGCTCCTCTTGTTGATGCATCAATCAAAGTTCTTGTGGAGCTAATTAACCCATTGTAAACATTATGAACTTGCATCCACCTAGGCACTCCATGGTTAGGACACTTCCTCAGCAATGCCTTATACATTTCCCATGCTTCACACAGAGTTTCTCCTTCATGTTACGCAAAATTATTAATTTCTATGCGCAGCTTCGCTATCTTTCCAAGTGGAAAAAATCTTGACAAAAACTTGTGCACCAAATCCTCCCAAGTAGTGAGTGAATCCGAAGGTAGCGAATTTAACCATTCCTTAGCTTGATCCCTTAAGGAAAAAGGAAACAAGCGAAGACGCAGAGCTTTATCAGTGACTCTATTATACTTAACAGTCCCGCGAACTTCTAGAAAATTCACTATGTGCTGATTAGGATCTTCAGAAGACAATCCATGGACCTGAATATTCTGAATCAATTGTAGCGTCACTGTCTTCAAGTCGAAATCATGCGCCTGAATCGCTGGCCTTCTAATCACAGGTTGAATTCCAGTGGGTGGTAATGCATACTCTTGCAGTGTTCTAGGTGGATTTTCCTGATTAACTGCTTGATTATTTCCGTCCTATGCTACCATGATATCAGCCATATTCCCTTGCACTTGATCGGTAGTTGTAGTAGCTCTTTTCTCCTTTCTGTTCTTCTGACAGATTCGTTCTATCTCAGGATCGAAAGGTAACAAATTACTACCTTCTGACTTTCACATGCACTTAAAGGAATATGTTCATAAAACACACGTAATGAAAATAAGATAACAACACAAAACTAAATAAAATCCAAAGTAAAATTAAAGCTATTTGGTATCGATACTAATAATTGACACAGTCCCCGACAACAGCGCTAAAAACTTGTTGTGTGATTTCTAACGCAAGTGCGCGTATCGCAACAAGTAATAAAGTAGTAAGTGAAGATCGTTTTCACGAGTACTGTGATTATTAAGTACTGAAATTGGTGTAGCTCTAACTTTATTTAGACAATCACGAATTGAGAATTTGTAACTAACGACTAAAAAAATTATAGAACGTAACAAAATAGCAACTAACACAATTACTAAATTAACAAAAGATGGTAATTCAATAATAAAAAAGCTCTAGGGATTCTGATTTCACCCTGATTTCACCAAGATTAATCATATCTAAAACTATTGACTTAATTCAATTGATGACTATTCCCTACGTTGCCAACAATTTCGCTAAGGTATATATTAATCTTTCTCAAGTATCAATAACCTATCCCAATAAGCAAGCTAACTACATATCTGTGATAACTGTGAACTTATGAAACGCATTAAGCCCTATAAATTCAAATGTTGCACTAGATCTCATAACTATCTCTGGCTTATGACGATTTAATGATATTTCACACGTGGTCTAATTTAGTTATCATTTCTCAGTCTCAAACCAAATCACGACTCATGTAATTGTTGATCAGGCAACTACAAGCATTAAACTCAGCATAAAATACTCAACACAAATATGGAATAGTTCATCAATGAATTAAAACCAAAAGTATCAAATATTCAAAATCCGGCTACATCGTAACCCTAGAAAAATAGCTTAGAACATAATTATGAAAATAAATAAAATTCCAATTGTAACGTAAAACATGATAACATAGATAGAGAAAACTAGGATTTGGAGAAGAATTAGGGCAGAAGTCCGTCTCCGGATTGTTCCTCTGTCTTTAACTTGCGAATCCTACTTTTTTCCCCCTCTGGAACGTTCCTTTTTCTCCCCTCTTGATGGCTGCCTCGAAAAGCCCCTTCTTTCTCAACATCTTATATCTTCTTTTATCGTAGGGTTTTTCTTCTTTTCGTACCTTTTTACCAAATTGCCCTTAAAAATCCTGTGACACTGCGCAGCTGCGTTATGACTGCGCTACTTCTATTTTCTCTTTAATTTCTTCACGAATTGCATAAAAGATTGCCCTTAGTCATTTCTCCTCAATCTTTGCCTCAAAATCCATGTTTTCTCATATAATTCATCTACATCGCAAAACAAACATGAAACCAATCAAATTGCTCATAAATTACTCAAGAACTAACAAAATTTAAGTGAAAAAGCGCTGAAATAATATATCAATATTACACCCAATAAGCACCATACTTAAACTTTAACTTTTTGGTGGAAATTAATAGAGGTATTAAAAAAACCAATAAAAGTAGCAAAAGTTAGTAAAGATATATTAAATTCATATCCACACAGTATAAATAAGTTCGCACATATCTTTGCTATGAATGAATAATCTTTATAAACTCTAGAAACCTATTTAGTATTAGAATATGATCTTTTAAGAAAATATTTATCTTTATATATTAAAACAACAAAAGTGTAGTGATATCATAGAGCTAAAATCGACACTTAGATGTAGATTTTTCAAATAGGGGTCGAACTGTAATATTGGCACCATATAGGTGATTATACGATTGTTAGTAACCTCATGGGTTATAAGTGATATTATTGCTAAAATTTATGGTTAGACACGCACTATATAGAGATACACTTTGGAACGATAAGTCTCTATTATTATTATTATTTTTTTTTTTGTGATCTTTGCACTTTTGCTAAATTATAACTTTGCCCTTTATACCTACTTGGGTTACCCTTGAATCTCTGCACATATTGTTATTTGACCTACCCGAATGGTTATTGGGTCTGTCTAAACTTTTTATTGGATCTGTTTGAGTTGTTTTGAGACTTGCCCCACAACTGGTTATTAGGTACGTCCAAACTTTTATTGGATCTATTTGAGCTGCTATTAGACCTGCCCGATGATTGGCTATTGGGACTATCCAAACTTTTATTGGATTTATGTGAGCTGTTATTAGACCTGCCCGGCAACTATTAAGATTTGTCCGGACAACTCAATAGGGGCAAAATTGTAATATTTGAAAGTTTAGGATTAAACTATAATCCTTTTAAAGCTTTTTCCCAGTATATATAGTTCTCCTAAATTTGCCCAGTTGTAACCTCTGCTGTTTCTGCTACTCAAATTTCTCACACCAAAAACTGCTCTGTGTGGGCGCGCGTATATATACGTATACATATACATATATATAGAGAGAGACATGAAGGAAGAGTTGGTGTTGGTGACGCCAGGAGAAGTGTTAGGGAAGGCCTCAGAGCTAAAACCAGGAAAGGGTGCGTATGTTTCTCCCCACAATAACACCGTCTACGCCTCCCTCACTGGATTCCGCTCTCTCACCCCTCCCTCCCCAGATTCTCCTGACCAGGTACGCATATATAAAGGTAGCTCGGTGCACAAAACTGTTCCTATGTTCGGGACTGGGAAAGGGTGATACAATTTTTTTTTTTTTTTTTTGGGTCTATTTTACGCAGTCTTTTATCTTTTTATTTTCAGAATATATCAAGCCATCTGAATATATATAAATTTACTGCAAATTTGCACTGTAGCAACTGTAGTCATTCTAATTGTTGGTATAAAGTGCAATGTGTTGCACGTTTGGGGTACAGAGAAGGGTCGGACTCACTTGAGATCTATCGTATATCTTATTGAAAGAAAATTTGGTTGCGGAGTCATGTAGCTATAATTTAGTTTAGAATCTCCAATGTAATTGTTTTGGGTGGTTTTTATTTTATTATGAAAATTGGGGCCAGCTGATGTAATTTTGTTGGACATTTTAAATTTATTCCATTGAACATGTAAATAAATGTGGTTAAAGCCAAAAAAAAATTAGAAAGGATAAAAGAAGAAGAAAAGTTTGTAGTTTCGTATTGGTAGACATTATTAGAACAAGAAAAGCTTTGTGCTTTGGCGACTTTGAAGTATGGCCAAGAATTTGTTGGGCCTACTGCATAATGTAAAGCATATCATACCAATTTCGTTGTATTACTTACTAATGAAAGCATTTATTGACCGTTTGCTGGGAACTTTTTGATGAACTTGCAAGTTAGCATGTTACTTTGGAGTCGCCAAACTATTGCTAGCTATAGATAAACAAAATTCAACAGTAAATATGTTTATAGAATTTAAATAGATTTGGTTTGGCAATTTAGAATGTATATTCATGGGGCTTTTTACCGTGAATGTGTGAATTGTAAGTGGTGCATGGGTGCAATCATTTGATTTTATTCGCTAAAATCTATATCTGAAACATAAGGTTAGGAATATGCAACAATGGCGTCTAAGGGATATGTAATGAGACAAGCACTATACATTTGAGCTAATATTTTTTGGTCCATATTGCTGCAATGTGTAACGTTTTGTTGGTGTTGATCATTGTTTCAGAGACCAACAGTGGAAGTTACTGGTCATAAGGCCCATGGCGCCGTTCCAGAGCCTGGATCCATTGTCATTGCCAGAGTAAGGTTCCTTGACTTATATTTCTTGTTATTCATGGAAGCTGATAAAATTTGGATTAGTTTTGCTATTTAGAATGTGAAAAGCTCTTATAGTTTAGGAGACCCTCCACCCTTTCTACATCGAGCCCTTTGCTTTCTTCCTTTATCTTTGTGATGAAATGGATGGGTTGACCTGAATTGCTAGAGAAGGACTACAAATCAAGACCGCAACCCCCTCCTCCTTTTAGTACTAGTGCGTATATATTGGTGTCATAGCACGCACAAGTGGTGAAGTCCATTGCCTGCTCTTTCTGTTTCTTTTATTCTGGGTTGGGGGGAGTGATTCAAGAACTCTTGTCAGGCTGCATCGATTAGTTCAATTGGTCATTACCAATCCTTGCACTATACTCATTGTATTTCTCTCAATTCACATCATAAAGATGAGTGCTGGATGTTTTTAGTTAAAAAAAAGAAAAAAGGAAAAGAAAATCTTCTCATCCTGGGAACTAATTGCAACTTTAGAGAAAGGTCGCTCTGGCTGGAAATTTTTTCTCTACTTTAGAAATTGTGCACTGTTTGTTGTTAGTAACCTGGTTTTACTGGTAACCTTTTACTGCCTGTGATAGGTTACTAAAGTAATGGCGAGAATGGCTTCTGCAGATATCATGTGTGTTGGTGCGAAGGCTGTACGAGAAAAGTTTACCGGCATTATTAGGTGAGTCAAAGTATTTGGAATTATATATGGCTCTTCTACCATGGCTAGTTGTAATCTGTTAAATCTATGCAATAATGACTAAATGGATTACTGTGTCCCCCTTGAGCAATTGTGAATATATGATATTTTTTGTGCTAAATATTCTTTCTCCATGATCAATGATTTATTACTTTCTGAATGTATATCAATTTTTAAAGTACTTGGATGTGTGTAAGTTCTTGTGGTCCTGTAGGATTGAAAAGCTAACTTTTATTTAATGTAACAGGCAGCAAGATGTCCGAGCAACTGAGATTGACAAAGTAGATATGCACTCATCCTTTCGACCGGGTGATATTGTTAGAGCTTTAGTGGTATCCTTCATACTGAAGTATAGTTGTTTTGAATAACTGGTGTACTTTTATAACCAGGACAAGGACAAAAGTTACTAATTGTTGGAGAGGTTACATATCTGTTTTTAGTCCATGGATGCTCCTGAAGGTTATGACACTCGTTTATGCTAGCTAATCTTACTTTCCCTGATGATGACTTACAAGCAAGCATAGTGAATATCAAGTTGGAACATAAATACTCCCTCCATAGTCTGACCAAAATGAATGTCGTAATTTTGATTGGGCATGATGTTTACGTTGAATTATCTGAATGAGTACTAGAAGCCAATCAGGGCCTAGAAAATTAATAAATTTAACTGCGTTATTCTTTTTGTTAGATATTGATCAAATATTCCATTCTAGAAATTGAATGGCCTAAAAGTTTAGAAAGTGATTAATTTGAAACTGGGAGTAGATTCTCTAAAGATCTTAAAGATCTTCTCTTTGGCCTCTCCTTGTATGAACATTGCTACAAGACTTTATCATTTCTTAAGATATAAGAGTCATCCACCTAATACTGGCAATAGATAAAGACTAACTAAGAGGCTTCTTAGTAGGCAAATGAAGCCATTTGAACCCCATACGGAAATTTTCTATTTAACCTGGATGGAAGCAAGATTTATTGAGGCAGTGTTTTGCCGTCTGTTGTCTGTGTTTAGGGATATGAACACATCCATATTCGTCACATGCCTTTGGCTGAGTAATAACATTGAAGTAACTTTTAAGAAATATCTTTACTATCTTGTAATGAAGTCTTATTTGAAGATTAAAATTTGATTTATTTTACTGTTCCAAAAATTGTTCTTTTAGTCTATATATTTATTCAAAGAGTAGTTGACTGACAGTTTTAAACTGCAAAGACCCTATGACATTCGTTAACTGGTTTATCTTTCAATAGTGTGATTAGTGAGAGAAGGCTGGAGTTTGTAGAGAAATTTGTGCACACTTCATTTTCCCAATGTCACTTACTTTTACCTTGGGTTTTCTATTCAAGGAGGGTTACCTTATGTTTTACTTGCTGAATTCTGTATCAAGAAAACTATTCATCCGCCGAATTATTATGATGGTTTTTTTTTTAATTTTATTTTAATCTGTTAACCTTGATTCTACTCACTGTTTAGCTGTCCCTTGGAGATGCCCGGGCATATTATCTATCTACAGCGAAAAATGAGCTGGGTGTTGTATCAGCAGAAAGTGCAGCAGGTAACGCTTCCTTTCTCGTTTAATACTTCCGTAGATGGTGTTAATTATCCTTTTCTTTTGTATTGATGTGTATGGTCTGTCCAATGGGAGGAATACTTGTGTCCCTTCCTCTCTTTGTTTCTCTATCTCAAACACGAACATACACATGCACACTTGCATAAATGAGGTGGTGAATTGTGGCCCTGTTTCTGAGCATGAGTAGAAACTTTGAGGAGTACACATTTCCATCCACAGAGCTCTCTGTTCTATGATTGTTCAAGTTGGGATCCTGCATTCCCTCATTTAGCAATTCTGCTATAGATTGTCAGCTCGGGGTTAGAATTCTGACAAAAGTGATGTAATCTTTAAAGTACTTAGAGAAATGAAGAATTTGTTTTAAGAAAGTTGACAAGTTGAGAATGTAGCTCAAGAAGATAGAACCAGACACTAACTCTGCAGAAATCCTGGTTAAAATTCAATACCTAATTTAATTTTGATTGAAGGGAACAAACGTCAATTCTTATGTAGACAGTTGTAAGATAAAATATTTTTATGATTTTAATAGCGAGTTACCAAGTTTGGTAGCCACTGAGTGTATTTGCTTGGAGCCATACAAATCATTGTGGAAGCCAATAATTGCTCAATGGAGCCCTAAGAAGAGTACTACATTTTAATGCCTCCTAACTGGGAACTAAGCTTCACATTGAGTCCCCTTCTTGTGAGAAATTCCATATGGGGATCTCTTTTGCATTTCAATTAGGGAACAGCGTTCATGGAGGCAAACTGAAGGAAGAGCAAAAGGAAAGTTGGGTGCTTGTGGTAAGAGGCTAACCAGCCTCGAATAGGAGGGGGCTTAGTCTGGATCCTACCTGCTTTCAGCCAGGTGTTATTTCTACAAATTGACCTTATAGCATGAGAAGGAAAAGCGAATAGATGTATGACCGCTTTGGCTGATTTATGTCAGCCATAGATGGTAAGTTCTGGTAATAATTGATTCATCAGAGTCAATACAATATATTATCACCATTCAAGCGTAACATCATGAGTTTGAAAAAACCTCAAGTGTTAAAGAGATGATAAAACGTGCTGGTGGCGCTATTTTGGGTGACAAAAGGTTTGAAGAGAGCTTTTGTCAAATACTAGCTCTTTAGAGTTTTGCTAAAGAATGGAAAAACTTTCATTGTTTTATTGAGTTAACTAACTGTACACTTAATTTTTGGTTCAAGTGCGTAGCATTCCTTGCCGTGAACTTAGGATTGATGGATCGCTTGAGAAGTTTATTAATTTCTATTGGTTGCAGTTTTATGTTGTGGTATGTCTAATGGTGGTGATGGCTTGGTCGTAAGTACTAGTGTCTGACGATCATGCTTTAGTATTTTGTGTTGGGATGTCACGAAGATTTAGTAAAGTGACTAATTACTTGATCAGAGATTTGTAGTTTACTTGCATTCGTAAGTATGCTTGTTATTAGACATGTTAGTGGGTAATTCGTTCATTTTCTTCCATATCATAACCAGATTACGAAATGCGACATCATTTAAGATTTTTGATGACTTTTTGCAGGTGCTACTTTGGTCCCAATTAGTTGGACAGAAATGCAATGCCCATTAACAGGTCAAGTTGAACAGAGAAAGGTTGCTAAGGTTGAAGCTTCAAAGCAATGAAGATGGAAAGAGAGAGAGAGAGACGAGAGTTGGGTGTGTAACTTAGTAATTTATGATGCTTCGACAAATTAACGTTGTTTTGGTTCTTCACTTCAGTAGACATCTGTGGATACATGACACTGATTAAAGCTAAAATGTTGGATACATTTCCTGCCAGATAACGGGAAAATTCTGTTCATTCATACCAGAAAAGAAAGCCAGGTTATAGATGCTCAGACATAATTTTCTTGATCCTATCGCACAATTCGAGTATATTCACATACTCTTAGGGGTAATTTAACTGATAAAAATCTTGGGGGCGTACTCAGAGAACACCAGTTCGAGTCCTCGTAAGGTCACTGGAAATTAATTTGGTCGTTAACTTTAGGGCCCCATAGGATTAGTCAGGCAAAACACATATACTTACAAATTTCAAAAAAAAAATAGAGTATGTGATGATTCTTTCTCTGTAATTATGGTCACATCTTTCCATCTATATTTCCTTAGGTTTCATTTTTTATAACATCATAAGGGAGATGTAATGGTGATTGGTGATGAATTGCTTGGACAGTTTATTATTAATGGATCTACCTTGTAACGCTATAAAATTCTAATGCGTCTCTTGAAATAAACAACTGACACGTCTTCCCTTTCCAAAAAAGATCAATTCATCAATCACTATACTTATATTTATTGGATTTGTTGCTAAAATATCGATATTAATCCTGAAACTTAGCCAGTATATTATTTACTATATTTAACATACCCTGACAAGTGCATATGAAGTTAGTTTTTTAGTCATGCATTTGGACAATTTTAATATTTTTAAATGGGTGGCGGTGAACCCAGGATCTTTTGGTATCTAGATTTTAATATCATGTTAAGTGATTAACTCATCTAAAAGTTTAAGTTGTTAGATATATGTTTATTATATTATTTATTATATTCAACACATTCACATACAAGTGGACCTTAAAGCATGTGGGATCCACCCTATCTGTCTAGGGCTGACAGTCAGCCCGAGTTATTTTAAGAATTTCTCATAAGTATGGGTCAGTCTGAAAAGTGATTCCAATCTGACCCTACAGTTCACACAATGCACATGGCCCTCATATGCTAGAAAGAATGATCACATCGTTTTCAAGATTTTTTTCCAGTAAGTATATGCAACTTGCCAGAGTTGAAATTAATACAATTCTGAATGAAATATTGGTTTCAACATTTAGGACATCGATGACAATTGTTCTGAAATATTCTACATTCCTAGTAACCTTTCCAAAAAGCAAAATCATTTATCTTGGTAATATTTCATCACAAACATGGCTTGTATTAAAACTTTTGATGAGTGAAGAAATAGAGAGAGAAGAGAGGAAAATATCTGAAAACTGAATTGTATTATTTCTCAATTGATTTCTGTTACAATTACAAGTATATATAGCTATAATCTTTCTTTGTGCTGAGCTATTGCTTAGTTGCCAGGTTAGTTATTTTAACTAACCTGATCAGTTGTACATATCTAAACTATCTGCTAGTTAATACAGTTACAATAAGACAACTGTGTTATTATTTTGCTAACTAGTTATTGATCTGAGGAGTGTCCTTATCATCCCTCCTCAAATTGAGCATGGCTGGGGCCATTGGCAATTTGCTTCTAAGTCTGAAAAACAGAGGCTTTGATAGTGGCTTTGTAAAGAGATCTGCTATTTGTTCTGTTGATGGGATGTGAGCTAGTTTGAGTCCATTGATACTCACTTGATCTCTGAGAAAGTGATAATCTATAGCTATATGTTTTGTCCTGCAGTGAAAAACTGGATTTGCTGCCAGAGCTATAGTTGATTGATTATCACAATAGAAAGTAGGAACAGTGTGGTTGAGATGTAGGTCCTTTAGCAGATAGGTTAGCCACATGATTTCAGTTGTAGTATAGGCCATAGCTCTATACTCTGCCTCTGTTGAAGATCTGGCCACAGTGGGTTGTTTTTTGGAGCACAAAAAAATGAGATTTGGGCCTAAGTAGATGCAATACCCTGTTGTGGATTTCTTGTCATTGAGGTCACTAGCCCAGTCAGAGTTAGAAAAATCATTGAAGGTGAAGGGGCCAGGCCTGAATAGTAGTCCTTGTGTGAGAGTAGCTTTGACATATCTCAGTGTTTTCTTTAAAGAGTCATAGTCAACCTCTGTTGGGTTATGCATATGTTGACAGAGAGTGTTAACTAAAAATTGGAGATCAAGTCTGGTAAGAGTGAGGTATTGTAGGGCCCCAACAATGCTTCTGTATTGAGAAGGATTATTGTAAGGTTGCAGCTGTGCAGTAGTGGTAGTTTTCGGTTTAGAGAAGGTGGGAATAGGAAAGGGATTACAGTCAAGCATGCCTGCCTTTTGAAATAGATCATAGGCATACTTTTGCTGATATGAAAGAATGGTATTAGAAGAGGTTCGAACCTGAATTCCTAGAAAATATGTAAGAGAGCCCAAATCCTTCATAACAAACTGAGTGTTCATGGCTTGAATAAGGGCAGAAATAGCAGTGGGAGAATTTCTAGTGATTACTAGATCATCTACATAGACTAAGATAATGATAATAGTGGTTGAAGTGTGAGAAACAAATAAAAAAGTGTCAGCTTTGCTGCAGGTGAAACCTTGATCTTGGAGAAAGGTAGAGACTAGTTGATACCAAGCCCTAGGGGCTTGTTTAAGACCATAAAAAGACGTTTGAAATTTGCGAACATGGGTAGGATAATTAGGATCAACAAAGCCAATGGGTTGAGTCATATAGACCTCTTCAGTGAGGGAACCATACAAGAAGGCATTAGATACATCTAATTGCCTAAGAGGCCAGTGATATTGCAAAGCCATTGTGAGGACTAGGCGTATGGTCTGAGCCTTAACCACTGGACTAAATGTCTCTGTGTAGTCCAGTCCATATTCTTGATGATAGCCTTTAGCAACTAGCCTAGCTTTGTACCTAGCTACAATGCCATTTGCATGCCTTTTTATCATGTAGACCTATTTGCAGCCAATGGGCTGTCTTGAAGGTGGTAAAGGTACTAGAGTCCAGGTCTTTTGGTGTTGTAAGGCCTGAACTTATCTTGCATAACAGAGGCCCAAGCATTGTATTTGACTGCTTCTTTATATGTAGATGGTTCATGAGTGGGTAGAGAAGTAATAAGAGTGTTGAGTTGATATATAGGAGGATGCAAACAACTAGTTTTTGATCTGGTAAGCATAGGATGTAGGGAGTGAGAGAGATTAGGCTCAGTGGAAGAGGTGGAGGAAGATTCAGTATTCTGTGCTGAGTTGGAGGAAGGTTCTGCAGACTGTGGAGCTTCAGCAGTTGTAGAATTAGAGGGATAGGACTATTTGAGAGAGTCCTGAGTATATGGTGAAAAAGATTCTGACGTTAGGTGTTGATGAGGTGAATTAGCTAATGGTGAAGCTGAGAGAGGTAGGGCAAACTGAGAGCTAGAGGAAGTTGAGGAGTTAGGAGATGTGAGAGGAATAGGAGAGTGTCCTGAAGAAGAATTAGCAGGAATGCTATTTGGCAGAATAGAAGTTGGTTGTATAGGAAGAGATAAGTGTTGTTCAGTGGGTAGTTTATCTGAACAATAAGGTGTAAAGGTAGAGAGTAACTCTGTGAGAGATTGTTGAGGGAAGTTAGAGAAATGAAATTGGTGTTCATGAAACCTGACATGCCTAGAGTAATAGATTTTCTCTGTTTAAGGGTCAAGACACTTATAACCTTTTGTGTTTAGACAGTACCTTAGGAAGACACAGGGCTTGGACCTTGCTTCCAGTTTGTGCTTAGAGTAAGGTCTAAGCCATGGATAACATAGGCAACCAAAGACCTTGAGTTTAGTGTAATCAGGTTGAGCGGAATAAATACATTGAAAAAGGGACAGATTGTGCAAAGTTGGTGTTGGGAGTCTGTTAATGAGATAATTGGCAGTAGCAAGAGCTTCTAGCCAATATTTGGTAAGGAGATGGGCTTGTTGGAGAAGGGTAATGACAGTCTCAACTAGGTGTCTATGTTTCCTTTCAGATTTGTCATTTTGTTCTGGGGTATGAGGACATGATGTTGATGCAAGATGACTAAGGACTGAAGATAGGAGCTAAACTGATTGTTAATATACTCATTTCCGTTGTCAGTCCTTAGGATCTTGATAGAGGCTTGAAATTGAGTTTTAATCATAGCAATGAAATGTTGAAAAGTAGAGAAAGTTTCATACTTTAATTTCAATGGATAAACCCATGTATATTTGGTAAAATCATCTATATAGACAACATAATATCTATATTGCATACATGATTGAATTGGGGAAGGCCCCCATACATCTAAATGAATGATTTCAAATGGAGCACTTGTGCTAGTGGTAGAAGTAGGAAAACTAAGCTTATGTGATTTAGAAACTAAACAGGAGTGATAGTCAACAGAGGTGTAATTTAGTTTAACATGCAAAATAGAAGACAAGATAGTAGATGCATTCCTAGAAGGATACCCCAGTCTATAGTGCCACAAAGTTGCAGTAGGAAGCTGAGTAGTACATGACTGTGCTATCACTTGATTGGGAGAAGGTACAGTGAAGGAAGACACTGAAGATGGAAGTGGATAGAGGCTATTGTTACATGGGCCCTTGAACAGGAGTTTGTGAGTACTATTGTCCCAGATTTGCACCTCATTGGAAGTGAAAATAATAGCACAATTATTATCTGTAGCAAGCTAATCGACTGAAAGCAGTTTGGTAGAAATTTGAGGAACAAATAAGACATTAGAAAGGTGTAGGGAAGAGGTGGAAGTATAGAGAGTACCAGATCATATGCTGTTGGTTGGAAGAGAATGACCACTGCCTACTGCCACAGAGTCTTGACCATTATAAGGTTGCTGGGACTGTAGGCTAGTGCAGTCATTTGTAACATAAACATTAGCACCTGAGTCCAGGTACCAAGGGAAAGAGGGATCAGTAGAAGTCATTGTCTGTGCAGTGTAGGCATGTTTTTCTGCTTTTGATGGAATTGCATAGTTGGTACTATCAAATCTGTGCCAACATTCAAGTGTAAAATGGTTCTTTTTGCCACATATTTGACAATAGAGAGGTTGATCAGTAGCATTTGGACTGAATGGAGACTGAGAGGTTTGTTGATAGTTAGAATATCCTCTACCTGATCCCCTTTGTCCTCTACCACTCCTTGAGTTCACCTGCTTTCCTCTGCCTCTGTTGAAGTTGGCTCTACCACCTCCTCTGTTAGCATTCAGGGTAGTATGCATAGAAGTTGTGTTTCTGTCTGAGAATGTAAGTTTGTTTTGAAGATGATGATTTAATTCCTCAGTGAGTAGATGACTAAAGAGTATAGGTAGAGGTAAAGGTTCAGATCTGAGTCTGATTGTGGATTTGAAGGAATCATATTCTGGTGGGAGGCCTTTGAGAATTGTGAAGGTGATATCAGCATCCTTCAGTAGTTCTCCTACAGCTGCAAGATGCTCAGTGAGGTTTCTGATTGTATCAAGATATGCTTGCATTGTTTGTTCTCCCTTGTGAATAGTGTATAGCTGCATCTTGAGTTGATAGGCATAAGACATGCTTATGGAATGAAACCTCTGTTGTAGAGTTTTCCATATGTCATAGGATGTTGGTAAATGATGAACAAGAGGCAGTATCTGAGGTGTAATAGATGCAAAAATATAAGATGTAAGATGTATGTCCATAGTGAGCCATTCAGTGTAGGATGGATTGGGAATGATTTGACCTTGAACATCTTTGAGCTGTGAGGCAGGACATGGCTTGGAGCCAAAGACTTGATCAAGCTGATTGTAGCCTTGAAGAACTGTTTGAATTTGATTCTTCAAATGCTATAATTTATGTTGTCTAGCTTGATGTGAACAAGTGAATTAAAGTTTTGAAGAAGTAACTTGAGTTCAGGAGGAAGCTTAAAGGCAGCCATTAGTGGAGATTTAGGGTTTTGAAGGTAGAAAACCTAGATTTGTGAAGTTGAAGAATTTGAAGATATGATGGCAAAGAAAGCTGAAGTATGCTATTACGAGGCTTCAAGTGCAGTTTTTGAGCTGCCAATGGAAGTTCTGATGAAAATCTGAGTTGTTCTCCAATGGAGAAGCACAGTTCTCGAAATTAAGGTTTTGTGTATGCAGAATTGAGTGTATCCTCAATGTTTTATGCACAATCGAGCTTCAATAATGCTTCGATTGGAAGAAGAAAGCTTCTGATGGAGCTTTGAACAGAGGTTTAATGGAGAATTATGGTGATCACCATTAAAGGACCTCGAGGATCAAAAGAAAAAAAAAGATGGCTCTATGATACCATGAAGAAATAGAGAGAGAAAAGAGGAAAATATCTGAAAACTGAATTGTATTATTTCTCAATTGATTTCTGTTACAATTAGAAGTATATATAGCTACAGTTTTTCTTTATGTTGAGCTATTGCTTAGCTGTTGTAACGCCCCTGGCTAAGCGAATACCCATTGACGGGTAGAGGCACACCGGCGGAACGCACACCATGCAGATATTGTCCGCTCTGGTTACACCCCGCACTTAACGTACGAGCGTGCCCTCACGGTTTTGTTCCCCATGCAGGCACGCGCCCACGTGAAAATGCGTCTACACGAATATTAGAGAACCCTCTATATATTCAGTTGGCCCAATTCGTAACCTTCCGATGTGGGATGGGTTCACCACATTTGTCCCCCTTAAGGGGACCCAGCGCCCTCGCGGGTCACTGATACAAAGGAAGGCCCGCTCTGATACCAATTTAATGTAACGCCCCTGGCTAAGTGAATACCCACTGACAGGCAGAGGCACACCGGCGAACGCACACCATGTAGATATTGTCCGTTCTGGTTACACCCCGCACTTAACGTACGAGCATGCCCTCACGATTTTATTCCCCACGCAGGCACGCACCCATGTGAAATTCATCTACACGAATATTAGAGAACCCTCTATATATTCAATTGGCCCAGCTCGTAACCTTTCGATGTGGGATGGGTTCACCACAACTGTCAGGTTAGTTATTTTAACTAACCTGATCAGTTGTACAAATCTAAACTATCTGCTAGTTAATACAGTTACAATAAGACAACTGTGCTATTATTCTGCTAACTAGTTATTGATCTGAGGAGTGTCCTTATCAATGAGTATGGTGGCTGAACCATGCAACTTCAACTTTTTGAAGATTCATCCCTTTGATCTTTGTCAGGTCCCCAGATGCATATAGTTTTGTCAGCACTTGCAGATGCCGCATTTCAGTTCATTTTCGGTTCCAACTCACGCAGTTCACTACCATTTAATGTTCTAATAACACTTTGATGTCACGTGCCAATGATATAGGCGCCATGTGGAACTTCTAAAATTGTATAGATATTTCTAGGATATATTTGATTGATTGTAATTACCTTAATTGGGGGATATGATTGATATGAATCCCTTGATTGATGGTGAATCTTGTAGAGAATGTATCATAGACGTTAGATTAAAATGATCCTAGCCATCCATTAGCCTAGATGGATTTATAAATAGTGTAGCTTGCATTATATAAAATACACAAGAGAGTTGTAGCATTCACAAGCAATAAACTACATTATCTCAAACTCTCTCTTTCACTTTTCTTGTTTCACCTTGCAAGTTCTTTATTTCATATTTTGTTGGTTTCTTTGGCTGACTTACCCATTTTTGTATTGTGAGAAGTGTCCAATATACGTAGCGCTTGTACTTGTAGATACAATTGTTGGACTCAGATTTTGCAAATACGAGTTCTTTTTTGTTAAGAACCAAGCACATGACCTTACAACAAGGTCATACGCATTGAAAATGCGAATGCAAAATCCTTTTCCAAGATCCTATAACTTGACTTTGTATCCACAAGTGGCTAAAAGGTCATCATAATGACTCCAAGCAAGGAAAGTAAATGTATGTTTAATCGTAATTGACCTTGTTCAGGCACCTGTAACAAGAACATAAGGAGTCAATAACTATCTAATTGTAGAATTTAGTTTCAGACTACTTATATATAAAAAGGTAGTCTGATATATGAAACCCGAGTGCCTAAATATCTTCCATATGATGACAATACAATCCTTAGATGATGAGGATATGTAGTCCCCAACATTTGAGAATTCAATGAAAAAAACTTCACTCTTGTGCTGTCGTAGAATCTGCAGCAAAGGATAATTATCGAGACATCTCTATATGGAATCAGAGAAACAAAAAAGGACAAGGTTTTTAAAATAAACATAGCCATCACATATAATAGCACAAGAACTTTTCTCCTGCAAATTCACTTCACATATAAAACCATATAGGAATTAAAAGTGAAAAAAGAAAACCATTAAATAAAAGGAACCAACCTGCAAAGTTTTGGTGGGAATCTGTTTCTGATAATCAAGAGCCATGTTAAGAAGAGTTATCAACCTATTTTCTTGCATCACAATTGGTGGAGGAAGTAGCTCTCTCTCCAACTTAGAAACCAACTATTTTCTCAATGCAACAATGCCATGATTATCCAAATTCTGTCGATAATTTCCTTTCAAGTGAAACTTATCAGATAGCTCATTACACCATTTATATCTTCTCACTCTCAGTTGAGAAAAATCTCTTTGAAAAATTTCTTTAATAGAAACAAGATCATCTTGAGAATAATATTCGTGTGCTTGTCGTTCGATAATGAACTTCAAAACCATTGCCATATCATCTTCAGTTTTGAAAAACTTCTTTATCTCAACGAGAATTTAGAAGCATTCATCCCAGTTTCTGAACTAATTGAGGGGACCTGTTTGATACATTGGATTCAGCCTCGAAATTTGCAGCAATGGTGTTGTAGCCCAAAGAGTATAAGCATTGAATGATGAGTCTCAGCAGCTCATCTTTGTTGAAGATGCCTCCTGGACCAAGGTGGTGGTTCTCATCATTATTCTCTATAACCAATTTGATGAATTTCAACAAGAAAAAAATGGTGACTGATGTTTCAAGAAGATGAAGAACACAAAAACTCTATGTAAAGATGGTAAATTTCAAGAAAAAAAGTCGGGTGAGGAAGTTTCTAAAATGTGAAAGATTATGTATATATATATATATATATATAAGACAACAAAGAGCAAAGAAAATCTTGGTGCCAAGAAGTTTGACTCTGCAACGACTCGCTTTTTTATTTTATTTTTTGAGATGTAATTTTGGTGTTCTTTTATTACATATTTGCCTTACCACTAGAGCTTTCGTCTGGTGGTATATTACTCATTGTAAGTGTGAGACGTTACAAGATTGATTCTCACTAATTATATCTATAATATATGTTGTACGGTCTTAGACCTCTCTTGAAAAAAAAATACATATTAGCCTTGAAATGATAGGGACTGATTGAATGTAATTTTGGGAATAATTTACCGAAATGGTCATATATCTTTATCTTTTTTGATATTTAAGTCTCATATCTTCCGTTTTGGACAAAATAGTCATTCATCTTTTATTTTTGTGACATTCGTTAGTCGTGAGTGCAAAATCTGTTAAATAAAATGTTAGTCAGCACGTGTCATCCACGTGCCCACAAAATGAACAAATTATCAGGGGTAAACTTGTCATTCGAATTTTTTTTGTGCTATTGCAGTGCGTGGTTAATTTCAACCTACTACTAATCAGTTTGCTACAACGAAGGTGGTTGTTCGTAAAGGTTTTGACATCGGTATGGTGACTAAAGAACCTTATCGTGTTGCGGAAGCGAGAATAAAACGATGGTGGCTGAGGCGTAATTAGTCGTTGACGAGGACGATGGCAGCGGGATATATATATATATATATGTATGTATGTATACATTTATGTATGTATACATACATATATGTATATATATACATATATATATAGATGGCCTTGACATCTATATTCGGATGAATTTCTTTAAAATTTGTTGCTGCAATATACATATAGATAATGGGCACCTGAATCTTGGCCTTAACATTATCATAATATCACTTGAGATGAGGCTTAATGTTGGGGGAGGGATGGGTGGTGCTGGTGATAGTTGTGAGGTGGTGGACTGTGCTTTTGATGTGGGAAAAGGAGTGGGTGACGGTGGTGATAATGGCGTGGTGGTGGGTTGTGGCTTTGATGTAGGGGAAGGGGTGGGTGACGGTGGTGGTGGTGGGTTATGGTGGATGGAAGACATAAGAAAAAGAAAATAAAAGAAAAAGAAAAAGTTGATAAGTAATTTGACCTTTTTACCTTTGAAAATTTAGGGATTTTGAAATCACATGAGCTGCATGCTCACTAACGTTAGTTTTTGACAGATGTGGCTCCAAGGACTAACGGTTGTCACCAAAATGAAAGAAGAAGGACCATTTTGTCCAAAATAAAATATAGGGGACTTAAATGTCAAAAAAGGCAAAGATAATGAACTATTTCGATAAATTACCCTAATTTTAGAATATTTTTAAGTGTTACCGAAAGTGATCAGTCCTTCCTATATGTTTTCTGTTTGAAAAGTATAATTTAAGAAAAAATTAAACCCCCTTTTAAGTCGCGTTTCATTTCTAAGGCTCCATTTGTTTGTCGTAAAATAACTTATTAGGAGAAAATATTTTCCTGAAAAATAGAATATTAAAAAATATTTTCTGATATTTGGATGTATAATGAAAAATATATTCCGACATAGATTTTATAGAAAAAAAAAAAACATATATAAAGGGTAGAGGCTAGGGGGAGGGGGGGTAGGGTGGGATGGGATGTGCGAAGGGTGAGGGGGTGGAGGGATGGGGTAAGGTGGGGTAGGTGGGGTAGGGGTGAAGTGGGTGAGTTCTGAAAAATATTTTTCACTCTTTTGAACTAAAATTTTTCTTTGACCGAAAAATATTTTTCGATTGACCAAATTTTCCATGTTACCGAATATCAAAAAATTCAAAAAATATTTTCCAAACAAATATTTTACTTCAAACAAACGGAGCCTAAGTATATTATAAAATGACTCTTTTCAAATGCATCATATCATTTCAAAAGTTGAGAACTTAAACATTGAGCCAAAAAATAGTATTTATGAGCATGAAACTGCATAAAATCTTTCCCAACTATTTTATTTCAAGTTTGTGAAAAGTGTTTTTGGACCCTTGTGTGATTTACTTCGAGGTCGTGACATCAAACCCTTATGGGTGGGTAATCATACATTAACATATTGTGGGTAGTACATTATCATTCCGTAAAGAATCTTTTCTAATTTTTTGTGTCACTTTTTGGAATGTACTATCTGCAGAAATGAATCATCGGGTATTATATTGTTTGGTCTGTACATGATCTACTATTGGTATTTTTTGGGACTTGTTTTAGTTATTGCATTATTTTGTTTATTTAGTTATCTCTCATTATTCACATTAATTATTGATATTTGTAATCGTTATGTGTGACTATGACATTTCGCAATAGGTTTTCGAAACGTACGTTTTTGGGTAATCATTACACAGGCTCTCTTTGTAATGAAATAATACCAAGGTAACTAGATTGCGGCCATGCCACAATTCTACCGTGCCATTTAATATAAAGAGTTATAGTGACCCCAAATCAATCGCTCAGTGAATAATGATTCAATTATTTAGATGGTTACAAATTGATCAGTGTGAAAGATGAGGGCTAAGACATGCATCATTTTGAAACCTTTAGCTAACTCAGACATCAATAAGTTTTTCACACTTAACGTGCCCAAATGTCGAAGTTTGCTGTGAGAGAACATATCGAGAATCAACTGCTATATTTGCAGCAGATTTTTCTCGACGCTACAAATGTACTGCTCATGACAATTCATGTCAAAATGAGTCAATATATAAACGAGGTTAGGGATTCAAAAAAATTTCAACATCCTGGTAAAGATATTTGGAAATACAAATTGGAGAATAGAAAATTCACAGCTTGGAACTAAATTGTGCAATCCATTTTTTTTTCTTTTTTTAAATTCTTGTGTCCGAAGGGAGGCCTAGCTGATATATCAAATCAACAAGAAGGTAGCCGAAGCAAATGCTACCCTTTAATCGTTCAAATCTGCATCTCATCAGGTTTTCCACTTTTTTCCTGGAGAAATATTTCAATATTGCTCTCTGAAACGTGGAGGATCTTCAAGTGGTAATGACTTCGTCTTGATCACCACATGAAGTGCACTAAGAATTAGTCATTATTAATTAAAGCTCACCATTGTTCTCAGGGTTGTCAGAACGCCATTTTCATCCTGTCAATTTATCGAGCTAGGACTTGTAAAGACGAGTCATACATAGAATAGTTTTGAATTGATTACAAAAGCTAGTTTCATGTGTAGCACAGAAAATTATTAGGTCCGGCTAGTTGTTTCTTATACATTAGTGGGACCAACATGATATGAGTCCCATTCACTAATGTATAAGGTTAGTTTTTTCTGTAGGACAAAAATGATTGGATCCGACTAATAATTTTTCACGCACTAGTAGAACCAACATGATGTAAATCTCATCCACCGGTGTGTGAGTACCGTATGATCTGATTGGCCAGACCCTACATTTGTTTTACTGTAGCATAAAGGTTGATTATAAGTACTGGAGAAAAAACAATTTTGGAGCCATAGATGACAAAAGTAGTGTTAGTTCACCTACTAATTTTTGTTCTTTTTGTATATTTAAACTGCATAACCAATGAAACAAGAACTGCGGCGACAAGCTGCATATCAACTTTCTGTTTTTTATATGGATGATTTTTGAAGTGCCATCATCCAGTGAAATTCTTTTATCATTTAATGCTGTCGCAATCTATTGAGACATTGACTTATTGGTTGTATAACTTGATACATTAATCAATTCTGTTTTACAGATTTAACTCTGTTGAGATTCCCTTAATGTTAGATCAAAATGTACATTGATAAGGAACAAGAATTGATTGGATCTCACGTATATAGATAAGACTAGATCAAAATCTAATAGGATATCAAGATAAACTTGAATATGAGGGAACATGAACAAGCTAGAAACTTAGAGTATGTGTGAAATAAGAATAGATTGTTTGTGAATGATAAAAATTGAATCAAGGGCCGACCTGATATTATAATAAAAAAAACATGTATGATGTTCTATCTTAAAATGACTAATTAAAATTACATTGAGTAATTTAAGATCTTATATACTGGTATCAGACCATCCCATAATTTATTTTTATAGAACTATTGTATTCTCTATCATATGTATTGAGCAATTTGAAGTTCAAGTGGCTACTAGTACTTTGAGAGGCCATGTTGTTTTAGATTAAATTTAATCACTGCAGGTGTCTATCATAGACGACACTGATCAGGCTACTTTAAGCCTGAATTAACAATAAATTAGCTAGCGGCTGCAATTTTAACCTTTCGTCATTAGTATATAAGCTGTGATTGCCTGTCATCATCATATTAATATTCTATCGTCTATAGTTTATTTTATGGTTACTATTGCTTCGATCGTGCTATCTTGATGGGCGTTGCGTGCGGTACAAATATACAAGACTATTGAAAAATTTTAAATACCTTAGTTCTATGATTTAATAAGATGGAGAAATTAATAGAGACTTTGGTTACAAAATTAAAGCGGGATAGACGAAATAGAGAATTAAGTGCATCTTGAATCTTGTATCATTGAAAATTTTCATTTAAATTATAAGGGAAGTATTACAAGATAGTGATTAGGCTAATTTTGTTGTCTGGTTGGTAGCATTGGGCACCAAAGTGCTATCATGTTTATAAGATATTAGTGGCGGATATGAGAATATTGAAAATGATGTATGATAAAATCAGAAAGGACAAGATTATGAACAAGATGATACAAGAAAAAGTGAAAGTGATAATTGAGGATAAGATGAGTAAGAAGAGATTATATGAATATGTTTTGAGACGACCTATGGAGGTATATATGTTAGAAGGTGTGAATGTAGACTTAAGATAAGTTGGACGAAGATACTTAGGCGAGATCTTATCTATACGAAACTAACGAAAAATGATGGCTCTCAATAAGAATAATTGGCATTGTTCGATCCATATAGCCGATTTTATCTAATAAAAAAAAACGCTTAGTTTGTTATAATTTGGTTTGAATCATTCGAGTGAAAAAAATAAAAAATATATAGTCTACATGCCGGCAGACGGCAGTGTCTCTGAGCAGTACGAAAATTATTAACAATGATGTACATCATTGTTAATAATACCAAGAACAAAATATATGTGTTAATTTTCTTCGAACTTGAAAAGTCGTCTCATTTTTAGTTTGTAGATTTTGTGTAGTACGCTGATGACCACACAAAAAAAAAAAAAAAAGATTTTATAAAGTGATATTTAACTATGTTCTCGTTTTAATATTCTGTAATAACGTGGACTTTGCAGCCTTGCAATCCGGATGCATCGGCAGCACATAAAGGAAAAAATACTAGCCATAAAAGACAAGCAGAGTTGAAATGCGAGTGCACGTATATAAGTATGGAATATTAGAGAAAGAAGATGAAGAAAAAATAAACATTTAGCTTGATTTATGGCTTGCAAACATGGAAAGTTTAATTAAATAAACAATTAGATAGTTGACTTATTTTTTTTTTTTAACTTTTTTATTTTATTTTGGGGTCTGAAGTTGACTGTTTCTTCTATTTCTGCAAAAAGTTGCAACTCACTAGAATTGAACGTGACATCGTGCAATTAGTTTGTGTGTGTGTGTGTGTGTGTGTTTTGGTACAATCGTGCAATTAGTTGTTACTTAAGCTCGATTCCTTTTGTTTTTTGTTAAGGAAACTTGACAAGGTATTGTGAAGACACGATAGTAGCTCTTGTTTCACTTGAAAGTCACAGCTTCACTACTTGACAACCTATATAAATTAAGATGATCTCTGTTTTTATGCTAATTTATATAGACATGCGCGGATTTAGAATGTTTAATTAAAAAGGACTAAAATGATTGTAGATACCAAAATTAGTCGGAGTTAAAATAGTTTTGAAAATCAAGAGTTACAAAATTATTAGCGTTAAGTAGTTTTACAGCCTGAAAATACAAAAGTGGTGCGACATATTTCATAAAATTAGTAAAAATTACAACTTTCACTGCCGATCACTTGTATCTGCCCTTGGCTATTGGGTTAATGATACCCAAAGGAAGAAAATTCTAGCTATCAACACTTTATCACTGAAAATGGTTATATATATATATAAAATACACATCAGGATATTAAATCAATCAGATTTACCGTAGATTCGTAAATGTAGAGTTCTGAAACCATGTTGTAGAAAAAGATCCTGGACTATGAGATGGATTATGAAGTGAGACATGTTCTCAGAGAAATTAACAAGTGCGTGAATTAGTTATAGGCAATTTTGATTTGCTTCGACCTATTCGGCATCATAGTGTGGAGAATTTGCCGGGCCGTCTTTGAGTACTTATAAAACATGATACGAGGCGTCATACATTCCCTAGCTAAATTCATCATCGTCTAAATAGGCTCTGCCTTTAAAGAAAAATAAAATAATTTCTTCTCTAAAGTATTGCATCCACATTGGGATTTTGCTAAAAAATTTACAGACGTTTTTAACATTCCTCTCACACAGTATAAACCCTATTAGTGCGTGTGATGCATGCACCACAAATAACTGTGAGCAGTCCTCCTCACTGACAATTAGCAAGTTTCATGACAGCCACATCAAAAGTCAAATGTAACGCAATAATTGAAGAGTTTTATATCATAGTTATCGTTTTCAAAATGTCATAGACATTGTATTTATTTGTGTTTTCATTAAGCAGACAGCCAAAGCAACCAGTTTAATATTGGCAAGAGATTCCTATTTACAAGTATATTCATTTCTTCAATGTATGTATCTGACAGAAGATTCTAGCATCTTTTATATTATTGATCATATTAGGTGAAACCTAAAAACCCTTGATAACTATTGGATTAAGGTACTTATTTAGAATTTTTGACACGTCAAAGTATGGAAATTTTGAATTTTGCAAATGATATATGGGTACAAATTGACATTAAACAAAAATTTATACCAAATTGGGCTTCAGTAATGCTGACCTAATTGATTAAATTAATGAAGGTATTAGTCGTAAATGGTAATCTTACATTTTTTCTCTCTTGAAGCGTCACCTCATCCTCGTTTGTTACAATAATAATCATTCTCTAGATCTTTCACGTTATCTAGATATTTTACTAAAACTAAATTATTAGCAAGCTAATCTAATATTACGTAAGATGTGTGTGTAGCGCACATGCGGGGCCATACACTACAAACATACTAAGTTCGGATGTTTTCAAAAAAAATTCAATTACTAACTTCTCTGAAAAGTTGCACAATGCAAAATTAATTAAACCCGTTGCAAATTAAATTGGTATGCAAATGACCTGGATAAATTTTTTCTCCCAATATCATAACACTATGTTTCAATTCACGAGGGGATAATTAGAAGAAAGTATCATAAAGGAAAGAAAAAAAAATGACATAATCTGAAATCGGTCTCTATTTTAAAAGGATATTTTGCCACTATATCAGATTTGATACTATATCAGGTAATAAGATCTATATAATTGAAGCATATACTCATATATAATGTAGCTAACCATCATCTTTCTTTGCCTTACTATACCCATTTTATCTCCATCTCTCTTATGCTATATATTTAGAGGAATGAATTTGTTCGTGATAATGTGTTATGAACGAGATTCAGTAATTATAAATTATTATACAATTATAAAAAAATAGTGTACACAGTCTATAATTATTGAATTCCCACTCAATATTATAAAAAGATCCTTACTCTGTATGTTTAAATACGGATTACTCGAATGTATAGGATAGAAGATGACATTGATTGTTCCATACGCTATTCATTATGTTGACCTGATATGCTGAAAAATATTACTATGAAGGAGGTGAAACATCCATGGAAAATTGTCATGAACTGTATAGAAAATGTGCACTAATTAATGTGAACCCAACCCGAGCCATGGACTCCCTTTTAAATGAATTTAATTTTCTGAGTAAGCTCTTTCTCACTTTCCTTTCAAACATTTATTATACCTATGACATTTTTTTGTCACTATCAAATTATTCTTAATTTTACCTCTGAAGAGTATATTTTCTTGGCCTAACAACCAACATAAATGCAGCTATTATCCCCCTCAAATTTGTTTGCCAGGCAGAAGAATAGATTCAAGTTGGCCAAATGATCACTGGACAGGCGAATAGGGGCGGATCCAAGATTTATTTTCAATGAAGACTAAATTACACAATTTAACATTTATATGTAGAGAATTGTTTTTTCAGTATAAACTAATTAATTTTTTAACAAAAAATACATAGATATTTAATTTTTTTTTTCAAAAAAATACATAGAATTTTTAATATTTTTTTGGGTCAGTGGGGGCTATAGCTCCCACTCGACCTTATACAGCTCCACCCCTGCAGGCGAGAATTTTAGTTTATAAATTCAGCTTTCTTCCACAATAGTATGTCACAGACTGTAGTCTCCCTACACCCTGTTGCCTAGTTGGGAAGCTTCAAGTTGTATGGGATATACTTGTTGAGTATTCATGTTGTGTATAATATGTGATATCCATGATAGCGGTAATATTGTTGCGTTCTAGATCAATTATATTAACTTCTCGATCTAGTATAACTAGCTAGTCTAGTTCCTAGCCTCTGAAAATTGAGCATCATACGAATGATCTGTACTAAACATGTAACAAATATATCAGCTCGGAGAAAGGAAGAGGGTCTACAAATTAAGTGAAATTTGAATTCACCTCAAGATGGAGTTAACAGTTATGCAAAAGGAAGACTTTGACAGTGAGAAGTCGTATACATTTTCAAATATAAGGAAAGAATTTAAATGCAGATATATATCTGAAATCCGGCAAACATTTGCTAAATTGTTTTGCTGATTTCAAGCATCTGGAGTGCGTTGTCTGTATGGTGTTATATCAATCACACATGCAATGATAATCTATGCATATCTACCGTAAATTTCTCAAAAACAAACAAAATTAGATTAATACACAATAACTCAAATACATAAGCATATATGAACCAAACCAAATCGAGGAGGTCAATTATATAGATCTCTTGATTACATCACTTTCGCACCTTTCAACAGATACTTATACAGTCGTTCTTGTTAGTAGAAAAACTTGATTAAGACTCTATTAAATTAATTTTAATTAATTTTAAATTGGTTTTGAATAGATAGTCTATTTTTAGTAGGTAATGATATCTTAGAACCATCTCCTAATTAGCATAGGATTTTTGTAAAACTATAAATAAAGATCAGTTCTTTTAATTATAGTCATACCAAATATTAGATTAATAAAGATTTCGTTTAGAGTTTCTATATTATTTTTCTTCTTATTTCTCTTTACAATGAAATAGATTCTTCCATATTCTATGCATATAAAAAAAAAATAGCAATTTGCCTTTAAACTTACAAGCCTTGGTCTATAAAACCAGATCGAATCGCACGTAGCCACAAGATTTCTCGTCTCCTCTCACAAAACAAACAAAACCGTATTTTTGTTTTTATTTTTTCTTATACCATGGCCACTGATATAACATGTCCATCTTCCGACCTCATCTCCCTTCTAGGCGGCGCCACCAACGCCACGGCGGTGGCCGGCTTCATTTGTGACCGGTTCAACGCCGTGGCGTCGAGGCTATCTGACACCACCTATGCAGTGGACAACACATACTTGTTGTTCTCAGCTTATCTCGTTTTTTCCATGCAGATTGGCTTTGCTATGCTTTGTGCTGGCTCTGTACGTGCCAAGAACACCATGAACATCATGCTTACTAATGTTCTCGACGCTGCAGCTGGTGGCTTATCTTACTACCTCTTTGGCTTTGCCTTCGCCTTTGGCTCACCCTCAAATGGCTTCATTGGCCGCCATTTTTTTGGCCTCAAAGAGTTTCCTTCACCATCTGCAGATTACAGCTATTTCCTTTATCAATGGGCTTTTGCTATTGCTGCTGCAGGTATATTACTTTTCCCTTTTGACAACACTAAATAATATAATAATCTCATCTTTAATAGTTTAAATTTTTAGATTAGATGGTAATTTAATTATATTGTATCTTGATTATTTATCACCCATTTAAAATATTAAAATTGTCGACATATAAGTTTCAAAACAAAACTGTGCGGTGACCAATTCATATGCGTATAAGAAAAATAGAAATTAATAAGTACTTACTAATGGTAAATGGTTCGACTGAGTGTCCATCAGTCATGATTGGTGTTGTTGCATATGAGCGCAGGTTAAAAGATAGTGTGGTAGATTTAAATAATAATTTTATGTTAGTTATTTTGGGTTTTGAGTTTCATATATATGGTCTCGTTTAAAGTTCGCGTCAATCTATTAACATGCAGAAAGTACTAAAAGAGGTAACTAATTTTATGCGACTTTCTAATTATTAACATACAAAAAAAAAATACATAATGCATTTAGTTGGGAAAAGATCTAGTGTTAAAGATAAGAATATTAGAAGAAAAAGAAGTTTCAAAATGATGTTGTCACATAAACGAATTATCTAATTTTTATATAGAATTGTTTTATGTTGTTCATCATTAATTAAATCGAATTTTAATGTGTTTTTTTTTTTCCCCAGGTATCACTAGTGGGTCAATTGCAGAACGGACACAATTTGTAGCATATCTCATCTACTCGTCATTCTTGACCGGCTTCGTGTACCCTATAGTTTCACACTGGTTCTGGTCCGGCGATGGTTGGGCCAGCGCGGTGAAAACGGACGGAAACTTTCTTTTCGGGACCGGAGTCATTGATTTCGCCGGTTCAGGCGTTGTGCATATGGTGGGTGGCATTGCAGGACTATGGGGAGCAGTAATTGAAGGTCCAAGAATCGGCCGGTTCGACCGGTCCGGCCGGTCCGTGGTCTTACGTGGTCACAGTGCTTCACTTGTAATCTTGGGTACTTTCTTACTTTGGTTCGGATGGTACGGGTTCAACCCGGGTTCGTTTCTGGCCATCCTAAAATCATATGGTACTAATGAACCTTATTACGGCCAGTGGAGTGGTGTCGGGAGGACAGCTGTCACGACAACATTGGCCGGGAGCACAGCCGCCCTGACAACATTGTTTGGGAAAAGACTATTAGCTGGTCATTGGAATGTGATTGATGTGTGTAATGGTTTACTAGGAGGTTTTGCTGCCATAACTTCAGGTTGTTCAGTGGTTGAGCCATGGGCAGCCATTGTTTGTGGGTTTGTAGCAGCTTGGGTGTTGATAGGCCTAAACAAGGTTGCTGAGAAGCTTAAATATGATGATCCACTTGAGGCAGCACAACTCCATGGTGGGTGTGGTGCCTGGGGGGTTTTATTCACTGGCCTATTTGCAAAACAGGCCTATGTGAATCAAGTGTATCCAGGGAAGCCTGATAGGCCATATGGGTTGTTGATGGGTGGTGGTGGGAGGCTTTTGGGGGCGCAAATTGTCCAAATTTTGGTGGTTTTCGGGTGGGTCACGGCCACAATGGGACCACTATTTTATGGGTTGCACAAATTGAAGCTGTTGAGAATCTCTAATGAAGATGAAATGGCTGGGATGGATCTAACAAGACATGGTGGATTTGCATACATTTACCATGATGAAGATGATCCCTCTTCACACTTGCCAGAGATTAAGATGAGGAGGATCGAACCTACCAATAATTCAACACCTGATTACAACTCACAAACAGTTTAAACTCGATCCAGGATAATAGTTATTGTTAATTAATGGGTCATTATTGGTGCTTAAGTATGACATTGTTGCTTGTATAATGATCTGTCATTAATCAAATCATGAACGTGTCGAGCTTTATACGTATATAGGAGAATGTATGAGATCAATTTAATCCAGAATGAAAAAATTTATATTTATATAAGTAATAAATAATATATTAAATCTTTTTTAATTTTTAAACGAAATAGTAATTTAAAAAATTCTCTATCCTCATTTATTCATTTTGGACAGTTCTGATCATGCCTGACATAGTTAATTATTAATATATAATAAGTCAAGCAACTTTTTTTTTTTTGGTCAGGATAAGCAACTTGGATTGATGGATTTGGCAAATCACATGCCCTCAGATTTAGCATCCATCGTTGAACTTGGTCGCACTTCTCAAGGACAATGGCCACTCTTATGGATCACCAAGTAGTCATGACTTTTAAAATTGACAATAAGAACTATTTAGAAAGGGCATCACGTGAGTAAGCGGGATCATATATATTTATGGTTGGATAATAAAAGACAGAAATAAAAATCAATAAATTCATAAAAGAATCAATGAGAAGGATTAAATTTGATTTGGATTTGATAAAAATATAAAACAAGATCATAAAAAATTATGTATTTTTTTTGTTTGAATTGAAAGGAAAATAAAAGAGCTAGATAAATTTATATATAAATTGACATATCTACCTGGAAGGATTATAGGGTTTGGGTTATATATGATATGTTTATAGCTATATATATTATATAATATGGGTATAATAGGCATTACATAAAATGTTAAAACCCTTGTTCGGATGGGTGTCCACCCCAAAGTATTCCTGGACTGCATGCATACATCCTTCCTCCTCCCCAAGCCAACCCTCCAATTTAGGGAATTGAAAATTAGGATATACAGATTAGATCAATTTTTCTTACATCCAAAAATTTCGTGAGGACTATTTTACGAAGACAGATAGTCGCCCATAAAAGATTGACTACAACCTTTTCTTTATCAATCCATCCACACCAAATACTCCCTTATGAATCCTTTTCTCTCATTTCCTTAATCCAAACACAATGTAAACATTTTATTCCAATCCTTCTGAAAGATTTGTAATTTGACTATTAGGTAAAATACTTGCATATAGTCATTTAATACATAATACTATTAACATTTCATCGGTTTGGAAAACTCTCCACAAATTAGTAATATTTGTTTCTGGGAAATATACTTGACTAATATATAGGATGGAGGTCTTAATGTTGATTAACTTCATGACAACTCGAGAGAACAATCTTTAGTTTTTCTTAGAGGAGATAATCGAACTTGATCAGAGGAGTTCTCATAAATGTAATAATATGTTATATATATATATATATATATATATATATATAACATCATACTATTCATGTCAGACATAATTGGATTGGGTCAAAGATCTATAGAGAAGTGGTGATATAGCTAATCTGACACAATCTTTTAGATCCTTACAAGTGTATGTGCATGTATTCTTGAGAAAAGAGACACCAGCCTTAATACCACTTGCAGAATTATTTCTATTTATACAAGGAGAATTGATTCTCTTATCAGCACAATCACTTAGGACCAATCAAGGGTGTAAGATTTTAGAGGTAATTTGTACAATTCAAGAGATGGTTCTTATATTTTTTTAGTGTAACACTTTATTATTTACGATACTTAACTTTTACTTTTAAATGATAGGTTGTGAATACTTTATATTGTTTTTTTAGAATTGCAAACGAGATTGTGTCATAAGCTTAAGAATTGTCTTTAGTAATGGCAGATTCATTTGCATATGAGTATGAGCTGCAACCCCCACTCAATTGAACTTTTTTCAAAAAATTAATATCCGTATTTGTAAGATATTTTTAAACTGAAAAATTAATTAGCTCTCACTAATTTTTTTTTCTATGTGTGTGATTTTAGTAATCATTAAACATAGAAATCCTGGATTCATCCCTAATCATTAGCCTCAATCCATTTACTAAATAATTAGCCTGAATTATTAATTAAATCCCTAACAGTTATTTATAAATCACTATTGCTTTATGTCTCAAATCAATGTTAGACATCACATTGCATCCATCAAATTGACAAAGAGAGTTCTTTGCCATTACAAGAACTGATTCCCTATCATCTCAATTACGTGGCCCTGTTGAGTTCAATTACCTTTCTTTGATCAGGGAAATTTTTTACAACATTTAGGACTGAAAATGTCTTGTATGGAATGATGACTATTACTTAGTAGTAGACCAGAATTATTACATGGCACAACATAATCTTCTTTCATGCATATATCAAAGGGGACCTTTTGCGTCTATTAATGATAGATATCTGACTTTTACAAGATGTGAGATTATAAAAGTCGAATATTCATCAGTAATAAATGCAGTATTTTTCATCTATCAAATATTATCTGACAGCTACAAACAAGCTTCTCAACTCTCCACCTTACAAACAAAAGAACAGGCCATCATGAAAATAGTTTTATCAACATCATGCATGCAATGATGTACTCGTGTTTGTTTATCACCTATGGTTAAAGAGCTTCTTAAACCATGGCCATCCAATGTTGGGCCACAAGCATGATTTTGTCAGCATGGTAATCTTTGTCTCATCCTTTACAACTCGTGGAATAATGACCACAGGCTTCTTTTCTTGTCAGCCATGAATAATTGAGCAATTTGGAGTTCAGAAGCAATGGACGATCGATCTCACACACACACTACCCAGATGTAAAGAATTGATTTGATAGATTTTGTTTGTCTCATAGTAGATCAAGTAAAAGTTTGCTTGGATTTGCTTTTATGAGCACTAGTGGTTATTTTTTATCGGACATCTTTGAATTCCATCATAAAATTATGATATTATAAATCATATTAAAAAGTTATAAATTGTTAATACACTTATGATAAAACGATATGAACAGTTCACAATAATTAAATTTTATTCATAACAGTATGATGTTATGAATAGATTCTTACTTGTTTCTTCACGTGCACTCTCACATCCCAAAAACTGTCCAACGGGGCAGACCTATCAATTTATTTCATTAGAAGCTATAATACATAATCTAAATATATCCTAAGATATAAAAAAGAAATTCGGATCAGCTCCTACTTCTCTAAAAGTACATTTGTAGGAAATAATAGATTCGTTCCTAATCTCAGCCCTCACCGAAGAAAGATATATAAAGCGGCGGCCCACGCTCGACTTTTATGTGCCTAAAAGAGGCCCAATTGTTAATCTGCAGCATTAGCCACTAGGCCCACTACAACATATATTTTTCTCATCTAGCATTTTTAATCTAAAGTTGGAAGAACAATTTTCTTTATTTGAGAAAATATGAATCTCAAATCTTACCTGGTTTCACTGTAATGAATCTATATAAACATATATATCCGCATGTCCTGCGTATCATCATTATCTGCAAATAATATTACACTCGCCAAATTATATCTAAGGTAGCTAAAAATGTGTCCCTTGCCGAAATATTACAAGTACCACCTTGGCTCAAACCATCACACAGAAAGCTATAACTGAAATTTGTTAAGAGTAGGTAATCCATTCCCTCGTCATATCCTATTTTGTTCTACGAGATTTGAAACTCATTATGAGAAGGGGTTAATCGAACGTATCTAGATAGATACTATGTTTACACCTTGCAGTACTGAAACCTTTATGCTAAGAAGTAGGAAACAATGCGAACAGAAGTTTTGAAGATCATAGAAAATCCTCAGATCTCACTATATCTGACATTATATATACAGTAGTAATGCTGTCTTCAAGGAAAGAGATATTATTTGGAGACAACAGTAGTTGGACATCAAGAGGGAGATATTTCACAGGCTTTAACTCTCATGTAAAGAATTTCCAGAAGAAAACAAAATGGCCAACAATATTTTACCTATAGTGATTTCCTAAGTGCCAAAAGAGACCGATCAAACAGACAAGAACTATATGACCTGGGATTCGAAAGTGTAGGAGAACAGCGCCACCACTTGAAGATTGCTCCCTTGCATTGCAGATTTATCCCTCCAGATCCATCTGGGGAAGAGTCCATTACATGAATTTGGTCCAAAACCCAAAGAACGGGAAAACAGCAATCAGCAGTCGAATCAGCAATGGAGAATCTCTCTTTCTCACTCTCTTACTCAGTTTACTTTTCTTCTGTTTTGTTGGACCATTTGCATTTTGAAATGGTGTCCTCTTAGGCACTTCATCCGTTCTCCCTGGTTTATCGAGCTCATCCCATCCACCAAAACTCTGTGTGGTCCTCTCCCCATTTTTACCTGAAACGTGATTTGCAGCTTCCCATGACTGAGAATCCCCAGCCCTCTTGCTAGTCTGAGTATCATATTCTTCTCTCTCTCTCTTTTCTCTCTTTTCAGAATTACTTGCAGGCCTTGTAAAAGGCCTCTTCTTGCTCCTGGACTTGGGTCTTGCACTTGGTCTGTCATTGGACCCTTCCCAGAAAGTATCAAGAACTAAAGAAAGTGTTGACTGAGCTATGGGAAGCACCAATGCCATAATCATAGTGTTTGGCCCTGTTCCCAGCAGCATTGAAATGATGATGGCTGGAAGCATCCAACCAAAAGCTCGGACTAGCTGCACAAAATTCAATACAATTATTGTTTACAGAACTCGATAGACTGAAAATAGTACACATGATCACAACAGAAATTCACCTTCTGTACAATCGGCCCGGTCACTTAATGGTCCAATCACCAACCAAAACTAAGAAACTCTTAAGACTTAGAAGTTAAATAGCCTCAAATACTCACAAAAGCAATTGATACAGACAACTTGATATGAAAAATTTAGCAAGTGCAGTTCAGTGATTCACTACAATCTTGCCACATAACCTGTATACTTTCGTTAAAACTCTTTTCATCTTTTTTAATATTAGAGCCTCACCATAATGATGCTAATCAATTCGCAAACATTTGTTATCATTATCTCTAAAAGGAAGACATGAAGTTAAGATATTTTTATGAGAGCAATGACATTATAAGAAAGAGAATAACATTCCAGATACGAGCCAAATTCAATAAGCAATGAGTAGTTAGACCCTTGCGGCCTATATAGTAGCTTGGAAGGGCCTCCGTAGTGTCAATGTAGGACAAGCTCTGCAAAATCCACCTCTTACTCATGAGGAGAGGAAGAAAATTTTGGATTTGGGATACAAACAATTAGATATCACTCACAGGCCCCCAAACCCAACAGTGAAAAGCGTCTCACTATCAGTGATTAAAGCAACGCACTGACTACAGAGAGTTTGAAAAGGCTTTCCAAGCAATACAGACAGGTCTAGCGCAAGTTCAATACCCTATCAATCTACAGATTAAATTTCAAGAGAACCGCTATACGTGCGAGATACTGTTTGTCAATTACAATAGAGTAAGCTATTTCCAGACTGAAGACTGGAAAAGAGCAGGTATTAGGATTTTGAAACTTGTATTGTAAGAATCTTCAGAAAACTGGAAGGGCATCCCATCCCTATCAATGGGGGAGTGAGCGTCTTTTATCGGTCAGTTTTCTTTGTTTTAAGAAAAAGGTTTATTCCAAATTCAGGTATTCTCTTACCTGAGAAAAAGAAGGTTTTCTCAGGAAATTTTGATACCTTTAAGGTGTACAGCAATTGAGAAAATGCATCTTTTTGATTATTAAACTTTCAAAAAATTATACAGATTTAAAAATTATGTGAATTATACTTCTATTAAATTACAAAACCTCAAACTATTTATTGGAAATCCAAAAGTTCTACTTTGTCAGAAAGCTAAAAGAAAGGAAACACAAATAAGTTGATTGTACATCGAAATATTGAATAACGCAAATATACTGAAATGATAAGACAGATAAATGCAAATGAGCTTTCTTCTAATCAAAAGAACTACTGTATACATATCTCCACTCCAATGAAGATCACTCAAGTTCATTCTAATCTAGCTAGCTATACTTTTTTCTAGTAAAAGCCACCTTGAAGTAGTGGTGCATACCTTAGAGCATAACCAGAGCTCACAAAATGCTCCTTTGAAACTCCAGACGTTATCATTAGTGACCAATATTCATCCCCAAGTCCATTCTAGAAACCATTATTTGGTGTCCAAAGCAATTCTAATCCACTTGTTTTTATCCATTGACAACATTGACACCAATTCTAATCCACTTGTTTTTATCCATTGACAACATTTCGACTCCAAAAACGTGAAATGTACCTAATGTTAAGGATATCTCTGAGGAAAATCTTTTCAAACTTCAAATACTTCTCAACAGGATATATTATAGTCTATCAGTAATACTAGATAGGAGTCATACTCACTGTAAAATTCTTTATTGCACAGCAGTCATGTATTCTTATATATATCAATGTACTGTACACAAACAACATCATCAAATACAATACAATTCCTTACACCTAATGCCTCGACATCTACTTCAATATTTGTTAATGTATCAGATTTCTATAAAAGTAGCATCCATAGGAAGAAAAACCATCACTTATCTTGAATATCAACCTATACCCTATCACAAGAATCCAAAATCGACCCTAACCTTGGCCATCAGCATAACAATTCAAGTTCATCATATCCCACCGAAATTTCCCTGTGCTCATTGCTTAAAAAACTTCACCAAACCGTAAAATTTAACAGTTGTTCTCTATAAACTACCATTTGCAAGCAACTGATTGTAACTTGTATTTCATTCAAAACCGCATTAAACAACTGTACACAAATCCCAACTCATTCCTTCACTCCTTTAATCATCAATACCAGCAGAAACACGTTATTACATTACTGTAATTCAAATAAATAAATAAAGGAAAAACTAATAATGAAATAGTATGCACTTGTATCACTCTTCTATGTAGTAATGTCCCATATTGGTTGGTGCCTTGGTGGGAGAAATGATGAAGTGTTGTCTATAAGTTAGTCTCACGAGCTTAAGTAATAAGTTGGTTTAACTAGTCTTGGTCAGATGGTGCCTCGGTGGAAGAGATGATAAGAGTGTCGTTTATAAGTTAATGTAGCCAACTTAACTAACAGCCTGGTTTAACTGTTTTTGGTCTAGTTGATGTTTGGCACACAGACAGTTATTGTCAAGCGAGACAAGTCTTGATTGCGCGTCTAGAGTTCTAGGCCTCGGGTTGACATATGCAACTACTAACCATGTTAACAAGCTGAGGTTCCAACCTAAAACCAATTGACACCAAGTAGAGTGGCCCAGTATGGTCTTAGAGTTTTTGATTTTTTGCTGTGGGACAAGTGCATATTCTAACAAGCCAAGATTAAATGATAGAATTACTCAAACCCTAATCAACTACAGATTCTTCTTTTACTACAAAACAAAAAAGCGAGTAAAATCAAACGAGAAAACGAAAGCATTTTCATGTTTCAAATTACCTTAAAAATCCAAGTGAAGCCAATGGAGCCTTCAAGAACACCAAAAGGCCCAAACCCATCATCATCATCATCATCATAGTAATCAGCGTTCCATGAAGATTCATCATCAGTCCACCAAACTCTCTGCTTTGCAGAGGTGCTGAAACCAAACACATCGTTATCGTCGTAATCACCGAAGGTGCGATATTCTTCGTCGAATTTGGGACGTTCGTTGCTTCGGGTGGCCCTGCCGCTTCGGCCGCCGTACCTGGCGGAGAAGCCGCCCCTCGTAGCTGAAAATCTTTGAGCTGCTGGCTGTGCTGGTGGTGATGAGGGTGGAGCTATTAGTGGAGTGAAGAGATGGAGCACCTTAGACCCCATTGAACTGGGAACTTCATTTATTTGATTTTTTTTTTTTTTATCTTTTCTTATTAGATATAGTATGACTTGCCTTTTTTTCTTTTTTTTTTCTTTTGTCCGAATGCTAGGTAAAGAAACTTGTGGAGCGCGAGATCGAAATTAGTTACACATCCTTCATACTATAATCAATCAAATTTATACTTTTGATTAAACTGATGTAAATATTAGGATATTACTGTGTAATTTTTAACGTAAATATATGTATCATAATAAGTAATAAAATGATAAATAAAAGTTGTTTTTACGAGAATTGAGATTATTAAATACCGAAATTGATTTAGCTTCAATTTTATTCAAATGACCAAAATTTGAGAATTTTGCAATTAAAAACTAATGAAATAACAAAACTAATGAAAATAACAATCAAACAATTGCAAATTTGATGAAAAATTTGATTCAATAATTGGAGAGTTCTAGGGATTACGATTTCACCAAGATTTATCCTACTCGAATCTGTTGATTAATTCCAATTGACGACTATTCTTTATGCTGCCAACAATCTCGCTAATGTAAATATTAATCTTTCTCAAGCATTAATACCCTATCCTATTAAGCAAGCTACCTACATCTCTGTGATAATTGTGAACTTATTGAATGCATTAAATCCTATAAATTTAAATGCTACATTAGATCTCATAACTATCTCTAACTTATGATAATTTAATGATACTCCACACATGGTCTAGTTGAGTTATCACTTCTCAGTCTCAAACTAAACCACAAAATAAGCAATTATTGGCTAGATAATCACAAGCATTACGTATAGAGTGAAATATTCAGCATAAAAATAAAATAATTAATCAACTAATCAATTCAACATAATTCGAGTAATCAAAATCTGGCTACATCATAGCCCTAAAAAAGTAATCTAACAACTCATAATAAATGTAAATAAAATCCAAAATATATTAAAGTTCATGATGAGAGAGAGAGAAAACTATAAATCTCAAGAAAGTCGTGGCTAATCTTGTCTCTTATCCGTCCTTCCTTGTCAATCCTGTGTTTTTTTGCGTTTTCTCCTCTCCAAACTTTTGCTTTTCTCTCCAAGAACTAGCAGCCAACCAAGAACAACCCTTTCCAACGTCTGATGTCTTATTTTTATTGTAGGGTTTTCTTCTTTTCGCGTATTTTTACCAAATTGTCCTTAAAAATCCTGCGATACTGCGCAGCTGCGCTATGATTGCGCTACTTCTATTTTCTCTTTAATTTCTTCACGAACTGCATAAAAGATTGCCCTTAGTTATTTTTCCTCAATCTTAGCCTCAAAATCCATGTCTTCACATAAAATTCACCTACATAACAAAACAAACATGAAACCAATTAAATTGTTCATAAATTATTCAAGAACAAACCAAATTTAAGTGAAAAGGCGCTAAAATAATATATCAATATTACACCCAACAAACACCCCCAAACTTAAGTTTTGCTTGTCCTCAAGCAAAAGACACAACTAAAGAAAGAAACAAACTAAAAACTAAAGACTCAACACAAACTAACTCATGAAAGCAATGTTGTAGGATAGTAAATTTTTCACGGCCTCAGTAGCTTTTTCCCAACTCAAGACGTGACTTACAATCATAAGCATGAGAAATAACAACTTCACATAAGTCTAATTTTACTTCAAATCCCCCAAGTGAGTGTGTGAATAGCCTCTATCCTAATCAATTGTACCCGGATGAGTTTATGCAAGTTAAGTGAATTATCAATATGGATCTTTTATTTTCAATCACTTAGGACTTCATAAGCTCACTTTTCATGCCACTCTCCACTAATGTAGGTTAATCATAGCATTAAAGATCAGTAGGACTTTACATTTGGTTGTAGCGTGTGGCTAGGGTTAAGGTAGGATAATGGATATAAACAATAGCTAAACTACCTATAAGCACACAACTATTCGAGGATGTTCAATGGAGCACATGCCAACTCATCTTCGTACCACCAAAACTATTCAACATATCTCTTTTTCTTTCATATTTCATTTCACTTCCTCAACAATCATTCACAACATTTCAAAACACATAAAGAGTCCACACTCCCCCAAACTTGCATTTTGATTTTAACTACAAGGAGTGTGGTTACTCTCTTTTCTTTTTATTCTTTTCCTCTTTTTTTTCTGATGATGATTTTTTTTTCTTTTTTCAAAACAACACAACACATTACCCAATCATCATACCTCCCACCATCCAATACAAAACATTGCTCCACATAATCATCCTAGAACAATCATATGTTACAGGTAGGAGGGTCATAATCTGGGAAAATCAACTTGACAAGGTAAGGAAGAATTTGTAGGTTGCACATGAAAGAAAAGGCTAATTAGGCTCAAATTGGTGGATTAGGGATATTCAATTACTACAAGGGTTGGCTTGAAAGGCTCAAACGATCCAAAGATGCCCTAAATCATTTCTCTAATGCTATGTAACCTAGGATTTCGTCTCGAGTGACAATCAAGCAAGTTCTAAAGTCCTATACTCATTCATTTTCATTCATTTTTTTATTTTTTATTTTTGTTCACTTAAACTCACATAAACCTTCTCTAAGCAACAACATAATTCGGCGAGGCTAAGTGCGCATTAGATGGGGATTTTTCATAAAACAAACCTACGTTTCAGTCAATTATCCTCACTACTATCATGTCATTCGTACGCTACTCATCATTGGCCTATTTTTTATCTTTTCATCATTAATATCCTATCTCACTAAGCAAGCTACCTACATCTCTGTGATAACTGTGAACTTATGGAATGCATTAAATCCTATAAATTTAAATGCTGCATTAGATCTCATAACTATCTCTAGCTTATGACAATTTAATGATACTCCACACATCGTCTAGTTTAGTTATCACTTCTCAGTCTCAAACTAAACCACAAAATAAGCAATTATTGGACAGATAATCACAAGCATTACGTATAGTGCGAAATACTCAGCATAGAAATAGAATAATCAATCAACCAATCAATTAAACATAATTCGAGTAATCAAAATCTGGCTACATCGTAGCCTTAGAAAATTAATCTAACAACTCATAATAAATATAAATGAAATCCAAAATATATTAAAGTTCATGATGAGAGAGAGAGAAAAAACTAAAAATCTCAAGAAAGTCGTGGCTAATCTTGTCTCTGATCCGTCCTTCCTCGTCAATCCTGTATTTTCTTGCGTTTTCTTCTTTCCAAACTTTTGCTTTTCTCCCCAAGAACTAGCAGCCAGCCAAGAACTCTCTTTCCAACGTCTGATGTCTTATTTTTATTGTAGGGTTTTCTTCTTTTTGCGCTTTTTTACCAAATTGTCCTTAAAAATCCTGCGACCTGCGCAGCTGCGCTATGACTGTGCTACTTCTATTTTCTCTTTAATTTTTTCACGAACTGCACAAAAGATTGCCCTTAGTCATTTTCCTTCAATCTTGGCCTCAAAATCCATGTCTTCACATAAAATTCACCTACATAGCAAAACAAACATGAAACCAACCAAATTGTTCATAAATTATTCAAGAACAAACCAAATTTAAATGAAAAGGTGCTGAAATAATATATTAATATTACACCCAACAGACATATCATTACATTCAAATATTTAATATTTAATAGTCGGACTCTATCGAAAATTTTGATGATTGAACTCTTTCAATCGAATTCTCACGTCATCAAAACAAATACAAAAATAAAAAATAAAAAAATAACCAATGCCCACGGGCTCATTTCTCCCAACTCAAATTGGGTAGAAGGGTTGGATAACACTTTATTATGGTCAAAAATAACAAATTTAAACTTATATTCTCCTATCATAAACTATTATTTGACCTTGATTAATTTGAATCATACTTTTGTTTAATTTGAATCATGCTTTGAAAGTGTATAACTATACCACAAGTTTATAACTTTAGAATGAACTTAATATTCCTTACTAAAGTGAGTACCTCATTATTAAAAAAAAAAAAATGCCCTAAAAAGGTTTTGATTTCATAATTAGTTAATTATTATCAAAAGAAAATTAATTCGGACCAAACCCTTTATTTTTTTTGACAAAACTTCTTTGATTTAGTCGGATGCGTCGAATCATTTCAATCTTTTCATAAGAGAGATAAATCCTCTAGTTAAATTTCGAAGTCCATTGTACATATAGAGAAGGACTAAAAAAGCAATGGAATTTAATACAAGTCATCCATTTTTCAATCCCTAGGCTTCCAGGCCCCAAAGCCATGGCCTGTTAGATAGGAAATTTGCTTCTAGGGCCTATTTTTTGTATTAAAGCTCCACATCCGTATAGAAGCCTTACTCATTAGATAGAGGAAGGGGATATTGGCATAACGTCCAAATTATAGTCGTATCACCTGGAGATCACAGTTTCTATTGTGGCAACAACCGCTTATAACAATTACAATATAAAACTGCTTATAATAGACCCAAAATACACATGTCCTTTCCCCAAACACCCACACTAAGCCCAAAATGGACTTGCCCTTTTTTCAAACACCCGCACATACCGAGAGTTTCATGCACTAGGCTTCCCTAACACTTAGATACAAATACTTCACAACTTTGCTCAGCTGCCGTAGGCTTTGAAAGATCATAGAAACAATGGGGTTAATGGTGTAGTGACCTCTGAAGCATCTCTACTTCTCCAGACTAAAACCAACCTCAGGAGAGCTGAAAAGTAAAAGAACTAGCTCCTCAATCTGCTCTTGAACTACACCAATGCCGTAAAGTTTTTGATTATGTCGCTTGTCATTCGCATCAGGGGCAAAAGCTTTTTCTGTAAGAGCGTGTAAATCTCTTTTATATCAGGATGAGACTTATCCCCCACAAAGAACATATGGTTCTTGCCGTTAACTTCTATTTGGCTATAACCAGGTACCTTTTTGACTTCCCTCTCCCTCATCGTTTTTCTTACCTGCGCAAACTCATCCCATTTACCATCTGCAGCATAAGAATTGGCCAAGAGAACATAAGCTCCTGATTTATCTGGCTCAAGTTGTATTAATTCACCACCTATCTGATTCGCTAGTTCAACATCCCCATGCAACCTGCAGGCGCTAAGTAATGCTCCCAGAACCGCACCATCACGTTCCTCTGGGGGCATCTGAAACACCACTCTCACAGCCTCATCGATTAGTCCAGCACGACCAAGGATGTCAACAAGGCATGAATAGTGTTCCGCCTTTGGAACCAAATTATAGGCACAGATGGAGCTGAAAAGCTTCTGACCTTTGTTTACAAGACCAGCATGACTGCAGGCTGACAACACACCCACAAAGGTAATCTCATCTGGTATGCTTCCTGAACGTAGCATCCGTGCAAAGACCTGTAAGGCTGTGTCACCATAACCATGATTAGAATATGTCAATATCATTGCAGTCCATGAGACAGTATCCTTTGCCTCGAGTTCCTCAAAAGCATTTCTGGAAGAGCTAACATCTCCAGTTTTAGAATACATTGTCACTAAAGCATTAGTGAGTGATCTGTCTCGCTGAAACCCAAGTCGTACAACCAGCCCATGAGCTTGTAACAGCATTCGAATGCTCCAACATGAGGTCAATATACTAGTGAGAGTAGTCTCATTAGGGCAAGTGCAGCTGCGTAGCATGAGAATCAAGTACCTGAAAGCTTCATCCTCCGGCCCATTTTCTGTATACCCATGGATCATTGCATTATAAGATACAGTATTCCTCTTTGGCATCAAATTGAAAAGCTTATTGGCCTCAACCATGAGGCCTTCTTCTGCATAAGCTGTGATCATGGCATTCCATGCAGCTATGTCCTTTTTTGGCAATTGATCAAAGTACCTTCTTGCCAATACCGTTAGCCCATTTCGTGCAAGACCTGTTATCATAGTCGTCCACGAAACTGCATTCCTCCATGGCATCGAATTGAAGAGCTCTGTAGCATCATCCACTCTGTTATCAAGTAAACAACCTTGAATCATGATATTCCATGAATATAGATTACGTTGGGGCATTTGTCGAAAGAGCTTTAGCGCTTCATCAACTTTATGATTCTCAATATAAGCGCTGATCATTGCTGTCCAAGCAACCACATTTTTGGAAGGTATGTGATCAAATGTAGTCCTGGCATCTTCAATCAAACCATGCCGGGCATACCCCAAGACCACAGTGGTCCAGGAGACCACATTTCTCTCAGGCATTTGTTGAAAGAGCTTGCAGGCCTCATCCACTCTTCCATTTTGAAAATATCCAGAGATCAAACCTGTCCAAGTGAAGACATTCCTTTCAGGCATACGATCAAAGATTCTGCGAGCTTCATCTATTCGACCAGCCTTGGCATAAGCATGAACCATTGCAGAATCAGCCACAATGTTTCTCTGGGGCATGGTGTAGAACAGCTCTTCGGCCTTATGAAGATCATTGTGCTTAAGATAAATGGTGATCATGGAACCATAGGAGATGTCATCCTTTTGAGGCATTTCATCAAACAATTTCCTGGCTTCATCGAGTTTACCTCGACGACCAAGGCTGCTTATATTTAGATTATACTTGTAAACAATATCCTCTGGCTCATAGAGTTCTGGTCTTGGACCAAATATAGGATCTCCAGGAACAGAATGACTGGAACGTGTAGACATTAACTGTGAGCGATGTTTACATACTCCAGACTTGAATGTACGTATCAATCGTGCTGAAAACATTGCCTGGCCTTGGCTGCTCCGTTGCTGTTATCCAAAGGATGACAACATGTTATGCTCAAGTTCTGCCAGATGCGCGGAATAGAAGACAAGCATAAGGTCTCCGAAAGGCAAAGATATGATCACGGAGATATTTCATAGGCAAATTAGAGAGAATTAATTCACATTAATAGCTCAAAGAAAGGGCGGAGAAAAGCTTAAGTGATGCAAAAGGGCAAAATGACTACAGTAAACTACCATGTGCACAGCTTTTACAATCGTCCTAGAGTTGAAATGAAGGAATAGTAACTATCTGTGCTCCAAGTGGAAAATAAGACATGGCAGCCTGAGCTGCTAAACGCTATTTACGTCTATTGAAAAAGATTACCTAAGTTGCCTGCTGGCAATTCCTCTTACCTTGAAAATACTGACGTATAATAAACAGATGGCACGTGCTACACGGAGAAAAACAGAATTGATTCATAATAACAGCTGGTGACAAAGACTCTATAAGAAACTAATTGAAGAAAAATGGCGTTGTCATCTTTTCCTATCCTCTCGACATCCCTTTGCTCCTTCCACCTCTCTACTGACAGAACAGATGAAGCAGAAAAAGTCTCCTCACCCCTCTCTAATCTATATTATGTCTATACACAATGTCTACGTTTTTGGACACAGAAGCTTGACCATTGATCCTTTCCGCAACAAGGAAAAACACTTGTTTACATTATGTAAATAAATCATTTCAAGTAAGGGGATTGCATGACAATGTGGCCATGCAAATAATACCAGTTCCATCCTTGTTGAGGAAGGACTAATCATTCTTCCCCATCACTGCAGTCATATACCACAAGCTAATAAACTTCGAGACTTCTCTTTTGTTGCCCATGTATATATGGAAAAGTCACCAAAGCAGCTCCTCTCCCATATCTATTAAACGATATGTTCACCTCGATCAACCTCTTGATTAAATAATAAACTCTAATCTTTTTAAACAATTCATAGATCAGAATAGAAAACCCCACCAGGAATAACATTCAGCTAAAGAAATATATAGTAGTGCTAAATCTTCTTTAGTAAAAACTAGTTGATCATGAAGAATTTGAACAAGACGATATATATCTACTTGGAGACACAACAACATCTTATAATCTCTGAAACTTTTAATCTTTCATTACCACATCAATTGCAAATACTCTGTGAAAGTTTAGCTTTAGTACAATGGTGAAGTTGTCATCATGTCAAGGTTTAGGGGTCAAGTCGTGAAAATAGCAAATTTCTAAAATTGCACGGTAACAATAGACCTCAAATTGGCTCTGACCCATAACTAGACCCCATGTTTAGTTAGAGTTTCATACAGCGGACTACCTTCACCAAAGCTTTACAGCAATCTTATATGTAGACAGAAAACCCAGATGGGTACGCAATATTCACACACACACATACACATACGTAATTATCAAGCAATTACAATGCCAAAACTTAATAAAAGTACAGTAAGAAGTGTTGAGTGGACTTACGAAAATAAAAGATGAAAAAATGGGCAGAGAATGTTGTCGACGCCGGAGCAGAAGAGGTCTCCGGCGCCGGAAAAGGTAACCAAGTTCCGGCGAAGCAGCTTTAGCGGTCATGCTTGAAGTCTGAGGTTTAACAAGGTTTTTCCATTCCGGTACTTGTATTGCATAGTCTTAGAATTGATCTTTTCATTTTGGACCCCTATATTATTCTCTATTACGATAATTGCCCCTTTCCTTTACAATATATGCGACTAACCCCAATTTCTTTTGAAATACAAATACCAAGTAATATGGGTAATATTGGCATCGAACTAACTTTTTTTTTATATTTATCCCTTATGAGATTCGAATTCTGATATCTCAATTATTAGGAGAGTAGCTCACCACTAAGCTACTCTTAACTCTCGCCATCACGACCATCCATTCATCCATCACATTAACTTAAATTACTTGTCTTTAGTATTTTAGCGATTCATCATCTTAAATTCTCAACTCAATAAAACAATAATTTTTTACTCTTTTTACATGTCTTAGTTTTGCTTTGATAATTTTGCTTTCTTAAAATTATGATGCATACAATTGGTAATAATTTTCTATCTAGATTTTAAATATTTTTTAATTATTCCTAAATGGAGAAGAAAAAAAAATATCATTTAAAGCTCAAATTAACCAAAAATAGTTCAATTGTGAATAACTTTTATTGGATAAAAGTACATGAAAATGATTGTAGCCATATTTGTAGTCTTTTTTTTTTTTGGCTCGAAAGCCCTATTTGTAGTCAAAGTCTAGTTTTATTAATCTCACTTACTATATTGTTGACTTATCTCTTTTGGAAAAGAATGGTATTAGTATCCTATTTTGACGGAAGTGTAATGAGCAATATTGGAAGAAACATAGGGAATTGATGGGTTTTACTTTTTTTTTTTGCATCGAGGATGCACAATGTCTTAAACAAACTTGATGTCTGTAGATAAGTGTTTTGATGTAGTTGTTGCATGAATTATGTGCTATAGATTGAGAGAGAGATAAACATGTTCGATAAGTGATACATGAATATGTAACTAAAACAAAACTTTGCACTACTTCACCATTTTTATCACATAGATATATTCTTGACTAAAAATAAGTAAAAGATATTAGTTTTCTCACTTGTATTCTACGAGATACACCAAATATATATGTAGTTATTTTTCCACATGATCTAGAAGTAAAAGTTAAAATTTACCATATACATACTTTTTTAGAATTCATTATAATACTGAATGGGCACTATGGGTTTCAGCAGGTCCATGTCTATTGAGAGGCTATCTTTGCGTGGACTAGATTGCTAATTTTGGTCTACAACTTTCTTTTGGGTACCATTTGATGGAACCATTACTACACTCTCTACTCATCCTCCTAGAAAAAGATAAAAAGATATAAATATCCCCTTGAATGATCATTGTGTAAACCGGTTTCACCTCCTGTCGGGGGAAAAAAAAATTCATTATAATGCTTTACTCATGATGATATTAATAGAAAAATATTTACAACCTGCGCATGATTGGGTATCGTAGAAATATTCAATCTCAAAGGGTATCAAGTGAGTGTCATTATCTTTTGGCAAGTGATGTTAATTAGGGGAGGAAAAAAAAAGGACAAAAATTGTGAAATTCCACAAGCTTGTACCATAATGAGAAATTTTTAAATAGGGTTTTCCATTGTGGCTTGAATAACATATGATTCTATTTTGGTTTTCGAACAACATAACTGATTGTGATCATGTTTCACCTTCAAAAAGATATGGCATCTTTATATCCCAAAAATGGACATTAAATTATAAAGAGATGTCAAATTAGATTTTGAAGCTTTCTTTTTCATTTGTTGATGAGGAATTAGTTTAGCGGTCAAGGCTCAGATCACCCTAAGGCTGGGAGGTATTAATTGGTTCAATTCTCTCTACCAATAGTATAGATGTTATTCTAATTCTATATTGTATATACTTTTCCACTATATGCAGATTATTATGTGTTAATTATTATAACTCATAAAACTATATGTCAGCCGTTATATAATTGTCGCGCCTCTTTTTAAAAAAATTATTGTCCTTAGTATATTCTGAAATAATTTTCATAGTCAACTATATTTTGCATTGTTAGGATATAATTTATGTCCATGAAAGTATTTATATCTTTTTCTCATAGTATAATATGCAAATTGCTAAATAGTTTGTACTTGTGAACTCAACATTGGAAGTACGTGGCATACATTTGTAGGTGATATTTGTATCAAGATAAAATGATAACATCCTTAATCCTCAAAAGCAATGGGCATTTCAAGTACGAGGATTCTACTTTCTCGCGCCATTGATTGAAGAATGTCAATACTTTTTTTTTTTTTTGTCAAGACTCAACTACAAATTTTTAAAGATAAATCCGTCTTGAACAACTTTATGAATTACTTAACCGGCTATTTACGAGCATAGTTATTGAATCTAGAATCTACATATAAATCAAAATCCTATTCTAGTGACTCATGAAACATATCGTATCATGATTGTTAAGATCCTAATGTAATTTTTTAATAAAGCATACAAAAGATTATAATGTACTTAGTCCAATCTTCCAATTTATTAATTATACATAATATAATTCACAATATCTCAATTTGCATAATCATGTGCCACAATATTAATGCAATTTGTCCAACTCTTCTAATAACTATGCATAATATATCGCAAATTGCCTAAAATAACACAATCATTTGGCACAATATCAATGCAATTGTCTTCATAAGACGAAGATTCCTAATAAAATACAATAAAACACTGAAAAACTCAAGTAATAGATGAAAATTTCACAAAGAGATTGTTTAACCATTTAAAACCTCATAATTAAGTTTCAAGGCCCTAATTCCCAAGCCCAACCTTCTAAAATTGTCCACCGTTTATTCTTTCAATTCGACTTACTATTGAAAAATGTTATTTTCATTTGCGATGAATGTCTATTTCAACCTTTTTTTTTAATTTTTGAGCAATTTTTGATGTTTTAGAAAGTATATAAATCCTAAAAAAATTAGTAGAATGAGAAATTAAATAATAAAAATCTGTATAGTTTATTTTGATAGACGAGACCATATATGAACTGTTCTAATAAGATTTCATTCTTGAATAGCCGAGATATTTGTGTAAATATATAACTATAATCCATGTAAGTTTTGTTGTAGCATTTATAACTACTTCCGGTTTAGGTGAGCAACCAGGCAAATATACTGTATTTTTTTGAGTTCCTGTCATTTTGCTTTCTCTTAAAAAAGTTCTTTTGTACAAGCTACATGATTCACTCCGAGTTACATATGAGTCACGCGATACACTTATCATTTTACTCCTCTCGATTGATCACGTAATACACCTATCATTTTTTCTCCAAACTTGAATCGATTTGCACTAGTTTGTTATGAGACTATTAAAATATGTTCTAATTAATTAGTTATTAATTGAACATGACTGTAGATTGAAGAACTCAAACTAGGAAAGCTTATGACTCTAACGTGTGTGGCTTTACATTTTTCAAAAGTCGACTCTTTTTTGCATTTTCAAATTCCATAGTGGATGAATGGTGATGTGTTGGACCCTCTTAAGAACCTTAGCAACACACACGAAAAAGTGGATGTTGTCAACGTGGCCCTAGTTGGCAGCACTTGCTTCTATATTTAGCTTTATATATATATATATATATATATATAGCTTTAAAAAGGGTAGTATTGCTATTTAATTCGGGATTATGGGATCTTAGCTAGACTAGCCAATGGAACAAAGGTACTTAATTACTTTGCTGTATGAAGCCACTTGGGTCAGTGTCTTTTGAGGCCTTAGAATAAGCACTTGTATATGAACACGACTTTTTATATATTGAGGACAATCAATTTATCAAAATGCTTAAATTCATAGTAAAAATAATAATTATAACCTAAATCATTTAAAGTACACATCGACCACCAAACATTCACACATTAAGCCTAATCAACTCTACAAAAATGTTAAAGTCTGTATTAACTGTATTAACAATAATACTGAACTTAAATCTTTTTAAATCTAGGACCACCAAAACACTTTCATTTGATAACTTTGCTCTGACCCAAAATGTTCAAAACTCATATTAATAGTAAGTAATGAACCTAAATTGTAAACTAAACGCAAAATTCTTATAAAATCCATGTCATGCCACAATATAATCTTAGTCAAAAGGTTATTGCTGAAAATGGAGAGTGATTCTTACTACGTTAACCAATTCTTTTAGTTTTTCTATTGCTTAATGGATAATGATTCCGATCTTTGAACCGTACAAGTATCTCCATTTCACGACGTTTCTTGGAGAATTTTTTTTATGAGAAATTAATTTTTTTTGTACTCAATTTGTCTGTATTATTCCCTCGAAACAAAAGAAGCAATTGGAATATGTGATATCTAAGAGCATCTTCAATAGAATCTCTAAATAACAATGATTATTGTTTTTAGAGACTTTATTGAGAAAAAATCAACACCAATGAGAGTCTTTAAAACACTATTTGACACTTTTTGACAAAAAAATGACATCACAACAGTCTTAAAGAGCCAAAATAGCACCTAGTCTCTATTTTTTTTAACAAATTTGTTGAAGAAAATGAAAACTACACAAAAAGACAAAAACGAGTCTCTATTTTGAAGCATGTGACGATCTGACAATCTAACAAAGTCAGATCGTCAGATCTGAAAAAAAAAAAATTACAAATTTTTTTTTCATTCATCAGACAAGAAAAAAAAACCAAAAAATTCTAACAATAGATCGTCAGATCTGAAAACAAACCAAAAAAATTACATATTTATTTTTTCATCAAACAAGAAAAAAAAAACAATCCAAAAAATTTTGTTCAATAAATAGAAAAAAGGTATAAAAAAAAAGGCAAGGGGGGGGGAGGGGGGGCGCTACTGCGAGAAAGGGAAAAAAGAAAAGGGGAGGGGGGAGCAGCACATACAAACACACACACACACACATACACACACACACACATATGTATATATATGTATGTGTTTGTGTGTGTGTATATAGATCTCTGTGTGTGTGTATATATGTATGTGTTTGTGTATGTGTATATAGATCTGTGTGTGTGTGTATATATGTATGTGTCTGTGTGTGTGCAGGGAAAAAAGGGAAAGAAAGGGACGGGGCTGTAGGGAAAAAAGGAAGAGAAGGAAAGGAAGGTGAGTGGAAGGGTGGGGTGGGGTGGGGTGGGGGGGGGTTAATACTTAGGGTTTTTAATTATATTTTTTAATTAAGTTTTTTAATATTTTTATTTAGGGTGTTATATTTTATTTTTTAATGTTTTTTTAGTTTAGAGTATTTTTTAGTTTTTTTAGTTTAGGTTATTTTTTTAATTAAGTTTTTTAATATATTTAATTAAGGTTTTGGATTTTATTTTTTAATGTTATTTTAGTTTAGGTTATTTTTTATGTTTTTTTAGTTTAGGTTAAATGTAATCCTAATTTTTTAAACATTGTGATCGTCGTAATTTATTTATTTTTTGCTTGAAATATTCGTTAAAAAAGTTGAGATAATCTAAATAAAAATTAATTAAAAAAAGTAACATACGAGAAAAAATAACACATAATCAAATTATTATGTAAAATTAAAATTAACACAATACAGAGACTCAATTTTTTTTATCTTGATCTTTAAATGAGTCTCTAAAATAGTTTTTTTGCCTTGGTGTCTAAGTAGGTCTCTAAAATTGATCTTAGTCTCTATATGGATCTTTAAAATGATGGATAGAAACATATTATAAAGACTCCATTGAGGATAGCTTAATGCCATCTTTCTCTTCTTCCAATCGTCCTGTGGCCTTTGCTATGGCATGATGTCATGATAACAATTGGTCTGCTATTGGGTATGCCATCTATTTTGGCTTGTGAAGCTAGGAAATAGCCTACTCGTTAACGTTCTAGTGCGGAATCTGAATATTGACTCTTCAATAATTGTAATTGTAAATTTATTTTGATAAAGTTATAACTACAAAAAAAGTTAGATTCTGCGACGGGCCGTCGCCCAACCATCGCCATATTGGAGATGGCACGGTGAAGAGAAAAGTTGACGCCATTTTTTTGACGGGACAGTGTCAGACCAAAACACCCGTCACCAAGTCGTCACAGACATAGACGAATTTGTTGCCCGTCTCCAATTCGGTGACGGTGAAGCTACGACTGTCACGAATTTCGTGACGGCTCGATGACAAGTTTATCCAATTCCGGTATGTGGCGACGGGACAGTGACTGTACGGTGACCGTCCATCGCCACGCCGTCACCATAAACAGTGATCCAGCTCAATTACAGTATTTCATTTTTTTAAATTAACAATGCCTCCAAACACTGAGGGATATCGATGTGTAACCATATTTTTCCTGAATCAGTACCAGTTCACTTATGGATTGTTAACGTGAAGTACTGACAAACGATGTGAGTTAGTAATAAAATACTATGTATTAGGTTAATATTAACTACACTATGAGACAAATTTGATAATATGGGGTGCAAACTACATGATTTTATTTCATAATCACAAGATAATGTGTTCTTACATTATCGGATGTTAACTTGAGTTATCACCATACAAAAGACAAATTCACAAGATACACACACATATCCAAATTAGATATTACATTTTATAGGTATCCTTAACTACCAGTTTTTTACATAATTTTCACTTGAACAACTTCGGCAAAAGGATGCGATACATTTGATCCACATTCCTTTGATGGTGTTGAGCTCTAGAAATATAATTCTCTTCCTTTGGTGGTTCGTTCAGATCAAATCAACCTGCAAATCTGCTGCTGCTTGCCTTCGATTTTTCACATTTCGTTGTGTGGTCCTCCTTTTTAACGGTAACCCATTGATCTTGAATCTCCTTACTCATCGTTCATAAGTAATGTGGATGCACTGAATTTAAGCTTCATAAAAGATGGAAGACCCAACAAGAGCACAGTGATTTCTTTATATAGAAGTAAAAGTGGTTAAGCATTTTGTGAGGGCTTGGTGAGGGCTCTTCTCCAAATTATTGGCTCCATCTGCATGTGACGATTCGTACTTGTGAATAGTAAAGTGACAAATTATTGGTTACTATGAATAGCCATTAAGAAAACTTTTTGCCAACTGGTCGCCATATATATTGACTCTTATGGTATTATTTTCAGCAAATTATACGTTGTGGTTCGTTTTCACTAACATTTCCATGGTAAAATCATTAATTTCTTTATATGCGCGAAAGTTTTACTACGATGACAAAATTGATTTGTCAAATCGATTACGAAATCCAAAAAATCACGACGTACAATTTAGTACGTAAAGCGCTATCTAGTTGCTCAATCACGACATACACAATTTGTAATATTGATGTTTAAAGTTTAATATATGTAATAGGAAGGAAATTAATTCTTCTTCACCGTGCATAAATTTTTTTTTTACGAAAAATTTATAATTTTTCAACAATTATATGTCTCATTTTTTTAATAAAACAATACATTCCATTTATATATATGCCCGTTTATTAAAAAAATTTACTAATTTACAAAGATTAAATTTTGCAATTATATTTTCAATTAAAAAAAAAATTCATGTAGTCTCAGTATTTGGAGACGGGACCTGTTTCCCGTCTCCAAAATGGAGACGGGGTCTGTTCCCCGTCTCTAAGAGGCCCACTGTAGTGGGCCTCTAGTGGAGACAGGCAAACAGCCCGTCTCTAAGAGGCCCACAACTAAAATGGAGACGGGCAACTAGCCCATCTCCAAGAGGCCCACATCATTAATTGGGCGACGGCCCGGTTTCATACCGGGCCCTCGCCCAATTGAAATTAACAGAGGGCTGGCGAACAACCCTTTGTTAATTTCATTTTAACCATAACCCCCATACCTTTGGCGAAAAACAACCCTACCCCCTACCCTACCTCCCCACCCCCTACTCAATCCGCCCCACCCTCCACCTTCCCACCCATTTATAGACCTTTTCCCACCAATTTTTTTGAGGTAATATTGTTTTTCTTTTTCTATTTATATATATATGTATATGTATATTTATGTACTATGTATGTATATATATGTATATATCTATGCAAACTCCACCTCCCCCATGAATCTATACATAAATATTTATGTAAATGTATGTATATTTATGTAAATGAATGTATTTTACATATATATGTATATGTATGTATACCTATGTATAATATGGGTATATAGTATGAAATTTGTTAAAATGATATGAATATGTAAAATCTACATTATGCCTAAGTATATAAATGTAGATTTTTTTTCGGATTTATTAAGTTTTTTTTTTAATTTTCTTATTTTTTTTTTTGGTTATCATGTATGTTTTTTAAGATTGTGTTATTGTTAAACAATAAATTTATATTAATGTAGGTTTTTTTTTTAATTTTTGGATTTATTAGGTTTTTTTTTTTTTTGTTATCATGTATTTTTAATTTAATTTTGGTATTGTTAAACTATAACTTTATATGAATGTAGGTTTTTTACTTTTATATTCAAATTTATTTGGGATATTTTTTTTTATTTTCAGATATTTTTTTTAAAATTTTTTTGTGGTTATAATTTATGTTTTTTAGATTGTGTTATTGTTAAACTATAAATTTATATTAATGTAGGTTTTTTTGGGATTTATTTAGGTTATTTTTTTTTTATTTTCTGGTTTAATCAATTATTTTTTGGTTATAATTAATTGTTTTAAAGTATTATATTTTTTGCAACACATTTCTAATTATTTTATATAGTTTACATACTTTTGTGGTTGTTGATATAAAATTCGGATAATTGTAAACCATAACATATGTGTATTTTTCTAATATTAAATAAAACTCAAGTTATAACATATTTATGTTGCGTAACCTTGGAGATTGTATTATAGCGAATTTGCATAGTTCATTATGCTATCAATTCAACTAAGTGAATGTCATTGAGTATTCTTTATTACTGTTGCTGTAGAAATCTTTTGAGTTGCGTCTTGGATTATTCACGGTACAGAGGAGACTCTGTCCGTTTGTCGCGTCCGAACTTTACCTCTATATTGGGGTTTGGTTTGGGCCGTGACATCTAATATTTCGACTTGAGTATTTTATTCATATATTTTTTGTTTCTATATTTGTGGGAAGTTTGCTAATATGATAAATTTTAATATATTTTCAGCATTTTCACATTGGACTTGTTATATCCGTATAAAAAGGTTTGTGTTTTCTATCAATTTGAATAATATATCTCAACTTTAATTAAATGTTAACTTTTTATCAGTTTTAAGTTACAAAATAGTAGGATGTAAAGTTTATGCGTTGAGTAATATGTTGAATGTTGGGTGATTTTATTGTATATATTTGTCATGTTGTGAAGTTTTTTGCATGCTAATACTTACTCATACAGCATGTATTAGATCTCTATTAATAACCCATTACGTAATTTGTATAATGCAATAATAGTTATCAAATTGCTCAGAGCATTATTCATGGAGTCAAATTGTGAATGGATGTATCAAAAATGGATTGATGGTAATTTCAATGAGGCCTTTATCCAAAGTGTTTCGGATTTTCTGTCTTTTGTAAGCAACCAACATTATTATATGGATGGCAACAAAATAAGATGTACATGTGTAAGATGCCATAACTTAAAATTTCAAACATCAGAAAATGTGGTTAATCATCTGTATCAGAAGGGATTTATGTTTTTTTTACTATCAATGGATTGCACAAGGGGAACACGTGTACAATAATTATGATCCAAGTGCACAAACTTTCACGTACGATCAAGGAAAGTTTGTTGGTGAAACAAATAATTACAGAACATTAGTTTGTGACGCTGCCGGTCCGCAGTTCACAAACGATCACAATGTTGAGGTTAATGAAGAACCTAACGTGGAAGCACAAGAATTTTTTGAGTTGTTGAATGCCGCTGATAGGCCATTATTTGATGGTTGTACAAAACTTACTTAATTATCAATCGTGGCTCGATATATGAATATGAAGTTCGAGCATAATATGAGCAACTCTTATTTAACAGGTTCATAGAAGAATTAATAGAAGTGTTACCTGAGAATCATAACTTGCCTGAAAACATTTATAGATTTAAAAAACTAATCAAGTCATTAGGGTTGGGATATCAGAAGATCAATGTTTGCGTAAATGAATTAACCTTATTTTACAAGGATCGGAGACTCATGGAAAATTATCCGCGCTATGGCCATGCACGTTTCAAGGATATAGCTGGTGGTAGAAAATGGGGTAAGCCTATTTCCTACAAACAGTTAAGATATTTCCCTCTGATACCAAGGTTAAAAAGATTGTACATGTCAAATGTTACAGCGAGACACATGACGTGGCACAAATATCACAATGTGGAGGATGGAAATATTTGTCATCTATCAGATGTCGAATCTTGGAAATATTTTGACTGCGTGTATCCAGAATTCGCTGCAGAACCAAGAAATGTTCAGTTAGGACTTTGTTTAGGTGGTTTTAACCCGTATAGTTCAAATGCGCAACCTTACTCTTGCTAGCCAGTGATAATTACCCCATACAACCTTCCACCATGGATATGCATGAAGGATCCCGTGATGTTTTTGACATAACTCATTCCTGGTCCCAAGCATCCCGGTAAGAATATTGATGTCTACCTAGAGTCCCTAATCGATGAATTGATAACTTTATGGTCAGAAGGAACATTATGTTATGATATTGCTACGAAGACTAATTTTTGTTTGAGGGCAGTCTTGATGTGGACAATAAATGACTTCCCGGCTTATGGTATGTTGTCGGGATGGAGCACACATGGGAGGTTATCGTATCCTATTTGCATGGAGAAGTCAAGAGCTTTTCGCTTACCAGCGGGGAAGAAGCCTTCATTCTTCGACTGTTATCGTCAGTTCTTACCACAAAATAGTTCATTAAGACGTGACAGGAAAAAATTTATCAAGGATAGGCACGAGATATCTATACCTCCACCACGATTATCTGGCCAACAAATTTGGGAACGGGTGAAAAATTTTCCAACAATCCAAGAGAGATCTTGCAAGAAGCTAGATGAGTTTGGTATAGATCATAATTGGACGAAAAGAAGTATTTTTTGGGAATTGTCATACTGGAAAATGCACTTTGTTCGTCACAACTTAGACTTGATGCATGAGAAAAAATATTTTTAACAATGTCTTCAATACTATCATGGCTGTTAAGGATAAAACTAAAGACAACCTTCAAGCTCGGAAAGACATGTCCACTTTTTGCAATCGTCCAGAATTGTGCGAAGACAATACGAACAAGTTCGGTATATACACCCTCCCCAGAGAAAAGAGAAAAGTGCTCCTACAATAGGTTGAAGGCATAAAATTTTTCGATAGTTATGCTTCTAATTTATCAAATTGTGTCGACATAAAGGATTTGAAAATGTCAAACATGAAAAGCCACAATTGTCATATCTTTATGGAGAGACTGCTTCCTATTGCATTGCGCGAGCTTATGCCGAAACAGGCTTCAGAGACATTTGCTAAACTAAGCTTATTTTTTAACAATCTATGTTGTTCAACTTTGCAAAGAACCGATTTGGAAATGATACAAGATAATTATGTCATGACGCTGTGCAAACTGGAGAAGATGTTGTCTCATGCATTTTTTGACTGAATGGAGCATTTACCTGTCCATTTGGTTTATGAAATGATATGTTGTGGACCTGTTTAATATCGGTAGATGTATTCTTTCGAGTGGTTTTTACAAGGCCTAAAGAGGATAGTTAAGAATAAAGCATGTGTTGAAGGATCTATTTGTGAAGCTTATCACGTTCTAGAGACACCAACTTTCTGTTCATATTATTTTGAACAACACGTGTCAACTAAAAGAAGAAGGTTAGGTCGAAACAACCAGTATAACAAGGTAGACTATCCTGAGGGTTGCTTATCTATATTTACTTGTCTGGATTGTCCAATTGCGGCGGATGCAGAGATCTCACTACCGGAGTATGATCTCCAGTTGGCACACTAATATGTACTCATGAATTGCCCAGAGGTGCAACCATATATAAGGTATGTTTGCAACGATTTGGTATGCAATTTCCTCCGTTGGGATTATTACACTTTTTTTCCCTAAGAAGCTTATCAAAAATGGATGCAGATTGTTTGAGGAAGACTTAGAACAACAATACGGCCCTATTAACCAAAGAGATAGATAGCTGCATATTGACAAATCTTTCCCGAGATGGTTATATGGCCAGGTCAGTATTTTGTCTCCAATTTCTGCCTATTCATAAAGGGTACATCTAGTTGAGTATTGACCAAATGTAGTCGTATTGCAATTAAGAGATAGGTATAATGTAAATGATCGTGTGAAATATCTCTCCAAATGGCCACACAGAAAGGCCCGCAGATGGTGTAGATACATGGTAAACGGATACAGGTTCTCTACGTTCGAATATGGGTCTTCAAAATTCACAAACAATAGTGGAGTTTTCGTAAGAGGTACAAGCGATGGTAAAGTTGGGAAAATAGGGTACTATGGGGTATTGAAAGACATTATTGAACTTGAATATCCTAATCCAACGTTACAACATACAAGAGTTGTTCTATTTAAGTGCGATTGGTATGATACCACAAATGATAGAGGTGTGAAGTCAAATCACATGACCGGATTGGTTGAGGTGAACGTGGAAAAAAGATATCCCAAGTATGAACAGTTTGTATAGGCTGGTCAAGCCCAACAAGTGTACTATTGTGTATATCCAGGGGCCAAGAGAAAACGAGAGGATTGGGTGGTCGTCGTTAAAATCCGTCCGATCCAAGACATTTCTATGACATGGACAGACAGGAGATAGATGTGGATGATAACACAAGTTTTCAATCGGATCACATGAATATGCCTACAGTTGAACCAAATATTTTTTATTCTAATTCACATATTAATTTTTCAGATGTATACACCGAAATAATAAGAGAATATCTTATTGACGAACATAGAGATGTAGAAGAATATGTAGATGACGAAGAAGATGAGAATGAAACAAATGATGATGGTGATGATGATGATGATGTGAATGATGATGATGATGATTGTGACCCATATGATGATGAAGATGACGATGATGACAATGACGATGATGATGAGGATAAGGAGGATGAGGAGGAATATTCAACCTTTCACATTCATGACGGTGACAATGAGGGAAATGATGATTTTTGAAAAAACATAGGTTAGGAAAAAATATTTTTCATGGTTTTATTTCAATTGATCAATTAGTGATTCCTAGTATTATACATAGATCTATGACGGTTATAGTATGTTATGTTACATAATTACATTTTTTTCAGTCAATATATATTATTTATATATTCTAATTCTATTGTGTCAAAACAGGCAATGGGAGGCGGTGAAGATCCAACTCGCAAGGGGAAAAAACAACTGAAGTAGTGCAGTTTGTTAGCAAAGAGGACATCTTCGACTCATACACCGGGCATGGTGCCCGAGACGCAGCGATTCACTCTGGCCGAACCCAATGACGCTCAATAATTAGGTGGTCGTGGATCTATAGGTGCACATCATGCGAGTGGTCGTGGATCCACAAGTGCACATACAACAGCTGACCGTGGTGTTGGCAATGTCCCTGTGGTCGTTGGGCGTGGTTCATCTCATTCATCAGTGGGAATGCGACATCGGATCCTAGATGATGCACAGTCCCAACAAGAGCAGTCATATGTACAAGCTACGTCTACTAGTCATAATGCACAATACTATTCATTAGCTGGACTGCCACAGGAGTTAGAGGATTTATATGTAGATGGTGATGGCTCTTCAATGCCCGGTGGTACGTAATTTTCTAATATGCCAGAGTCCTCGCACGCTGCTAAAAGACGGGCTGCAGGTTTTTAAGATTGGCAATTTTATGGATTCCAGTCTTTAGCCGATTATACGGTATGGTCGTAGGAAATGGGTATATACTAGTTCAAATTTGAAGTTATAATATTCTCTTTTTTTTTTACCCTAATATACATGTTTGGATTATGTTATGTTGTATAGATGAGATCCATATAACACCGTGAAACGTGTTACAAGAGCTCTACATGCCGGGTATGTAGAGTCGTGGTTGACGTACAAACAGGCCCCAAGTGATACAAGAAAATTATGGTTCGAATATTTTAGGGTATGAAATGTTAAAGCAATATATATTGTGGAAAGTATTGTACAATGGTATATATTATTGTTGAATTATATAGATGATAATATTAATGCTTTCAGAGGGAATACAAGTGGCTTCCAATTGATGAAGCTGAAGTTTGGCGTAAGTTTGAATCTACTGCAAGACGCCGAAATTTCGGATTTAACAAGCAAAGGACGGACAAGAACAAAAAAGCCAGATTTCATACCACTTGACATATGGAACCAAATGCTAAAGCTATGGCAAATGCCAGAATGACAGGAAATCTCAAAGAAAAATTCAGACAATCGAAAGGTCAATCCGTCTACTCATCATTTGGGTTCAATCCCAACCCATGTGGCAACAAGAAGAACGGTATTGATTTAGTAATACAATCTTTGTTACGTATATATGTTATGTGTACAAATAAAAATTCGCCAAAATACACAATTATATGTAAGTTGATTTGGTCAATTGTTATTGTAGGAAAAAGAACTAGGGAGGACATTGACTTATGCAGAGGTTTTCAAGAAGGCTCATCGCAAGGGGGCTAACGGACAGTACACAGACTCTCGGGCCGAGCAGACTATGGTATGTATTATTCATGTAATTTTTGGAATAGGTAGCAATTGATGATAGGGTTTATGTTGAAGATAATTTGGGATTCACACTGTTGAAAAAAGGTTTGTTGGTTTTGCAAAGTATTTATAATTGTTAAAGCTAATATTCCAGAGAGAAAACATACTTCGTGATGTGTGAGCACTCATGTAGCTACACGGTGAACAAACATTTCACAAATGGAACATGGTTATTGATGTTTTACCCTGTTGTGTTATCTCATGTATTCATAAATGTCTCTTTAGGGTTGTAGTAGAACATGATTAATATGTTGAGGTTAAGTGTGGTACTGTATAAGCTTGGATACTGTGTATTAGGTTGGCTTTATTCACAAACAAGTTATTTGGAAAAGTCCAAAATACAAAGGAGCCTCTGCCCCTTTTTTTATTAACGAGTAAATGCATTACAGACAGATGTAGTACCTTAATATTGTGTGTTTCAATATTAAGTTTGTGTAGCTGAGAAATATTTGGTTGTGCAACAAATCACATTTGTAATACTAACTTGTTACTAATGTCTTTGTAGGCTCGTTACGACGAAATACTGCAAATGGCTAGGAATGCATCTGAATCAGACTCGAACCCCATGCTTGTGGATGAGAACGTAGTATTTTTATAGGCTATCGGACCACCACGCAAAGGTTGGATATATGGGGTAGGTTCTCAAGTTTCTGTTGAGTCTGTCAAAAACACTGCAACCAAGCCTCGGCGTGTCATCATAAAGGAACAGCTGAATGACGCTGTTACGAGAGCCACAGTGACTTTGAATGAAACTTGTTGGGTGTATTATTGATATATGATTTCAGCACCTTTTCACTTAAACTTTGTTAGTTTTGGAGTAATTCATGAACAATTTGATTGGTTTTGTCTTTGATTTGCATTGTAGGTAATTTCCAAGAGACGAACTGAGTTTTGAGGCAAAGATTGAAGAGAAATTGCAAAGGATTGGCTTTTACGCAATTTGTGGAGAAATTGAAAAACAAATAGAAGTAGCGCAGCTGCGCAGTGTCGGAGGATTTTTAAGGGCAATTTTGTAAAAGGCGCGAAAAGAAGAAACCTTATGTTAAAAAGATGGCATCAGACGTTAGAAAGGGGAGGGCTTTTGGAGGCAGCTGGTTTTAGGAGAGAAAAGCAACGTTCCAGAGGGGGAGAAAGTGAGGATTCGCTAGTTGAAGACGGAGGAACGATCCGGAGACAGACTTCTGCCCCAATTCTTCTCCAAATCCTAGTTTTCTCTATCTCTATTATCATGTTTTATGTTACAATTGAAATTTTATTTAATTTCATTATGATGTTCTAAGTTATTTTTCTAGGGCTACGATGTAGCCAGATTATGAATATTTGATGTTTTTGATTTTGAATTAATTGATAAACTATTCCATATTTGCATTGAGTATATTATGCTGAGTTTAATGCTTGTGGTTGCCTGATCAACAATTACATGATTTGTGATTTGGTTTGAGACTGATAAATGATAACTAAATTAGACCACGTATAAAATACCATTAAATCGTCATAAGATAGAGAGAGTTATGAGATCTAATGCAGCATTTGAATTTCTAGGGCTTAAAGCGTTCCATGAGTTCACAGTTATCATAAAGATGTAGTTAGCTTGCTTATTGGGATAGGTTATTGATGCTTGAGAAAGATTAATATCTACCTTAGCGAAATTGCTGGCAACGAAAGGAATAGTTTTCAATTGATTTAGATCAATAGTTTCAAATAGGATTAATCTTGGTGAAATCGGAACCCCTAGAGCATTGTAATCCTTGATTTATCTTCTTTATTAATTTCGTATTCGCTTTAGTTGTTAATTCCAAAAGTACTTTATTTATTAGTTTTTACTCAAAATCTCTTATATTTGATTGTCCAAATAAAGTTAAAGCTAAATTAATTTCGGTAGTTAGTAATCACAGTCCTCGTGGGAACGATCTTTATTCATTATTTTATTACTTGTTACGATACGTGCACTTGCATTAGAATTCACACAACAAAACTGTACAAAGTCATCGCCAGCGGATCGAGGGTTAGGACGAGTTAATCATTCAACTTCAGCAACAAATAAAGAAGCAGAACGAAGTGTTGGAAGTTCTTTACGCAAAAGTATATGGTCAACCTAAAGAGCAACATTCTTCTTCTTCACATAATGATGAAGATGGAGAATAATTTGTTATAATGTTAATCATGTAGTTTGACATTTTAATACACTGCCATGTATAGGACATTTCTTTTTGTTACAGTTTAAAATAACAGTCTATATTTTAAATAGATATAGCATATCGTATTTGCAGCATTATTTGAAATGAATTTAATATATCAAATAGGTTCAATTTGGGATGATATTCAAAATTTTTTGAAGGAATTATGACTAGTTTAATTAAATGAAATGGTTAAATTAGTGAGGGCTTGGTGAAGGGAATGGTTAGTGACGGATTGGTGAGGGGAAATGTTGGCGAAGGCTTGGCGACAATAATTTTTGTGACAGTTTGGTAAGGGGTTAAGTTAGCGAGTGCTCGGTGACAGCAATCATGGGTGACGGCTGGGTGAGGGGTTCGTTGGTGAGGGCTTGGCGATGGGAAATTTAGTGACAGTTGTGTGACGGCTCTAATTGACGAGGGGTCGGTGACGGCAAACTGTTGTGACGGCCTAGAGACGGGAAATGATGGTGAGGGATTGGTGAGGGTGGATTTGGAGACGGGATGGAGAGAGTTTTCCAACCATCGCCAAATTGATGACGGTACTGTAAAAGAAACATTTCTCGCAAAATCCAATTTTTTGTTGTTGTGTTAATACGACTTATTTGGCAACAAATCTTGTGTTTCATGCTTTTAAAAAATGTATAGATATTGATTTTCATTTTGCTTGAGAAGATGCTGCTTTTGAAAAAGTTAATTGTCAATCAAATCCCTACCTTTGATCAAAGCTATAAATCTTTTTTTTAATAGAGGTCTAACGTTAACTTCCACTTAATTGTTGTTTAGTTGGGGACAATTTGCATATACATGCACTTTGAAGTTCTCACTTGGCCAAATTTACATAACTTTAGATTTTATTTTGTTTTATTTTATTGTTATTTTCATTTGCAGTTGACCCACATTTACTTGGCTCTTCTCAGATTCCCACTTTACTTGAAAAAAGTTGTATAGGGGATAGTCTATGTACCTGAAATATAATACAAACACATGAAGTGGGGTCGGAAATACGTGTCATGTCTAATTTTTTTTTTTCCTCCATAACATTGTACCTTCCGTCTGTTAATTAAATTATGAAGGAATTTAAGTTGAAATAATAGTTTAAATTTAAAATTTCTTATTATAATATGTCTTTATTTGATTTTAAACGCAAGCGAAAATGTTTTTTATTTTTTAATTTTTGTTACAATGAAGGCTAAGCTTATTAATTAGTTCAGAATGTTTTTAGAGGATATTTCACCATTTCTTTCTTTTTCAACCAACAGCGAGAAAGCTTTTCCCGTATATAAATATTACCCAATCACTACCAAAGACTAGATCTAACACCTCCTGCAAAAACACACACAGACGCAAAAACTTCTCATAGTTTCTTTGACTTTCCTTTCTAGCTAGCTTAATGGAGATCATGCAGCTAAAGAATGTCAGAGGACATGCATCATCAATGGAAGAAGATCAGTCACAATTCAAAAAGGGGCTAAAAATATTTCAGATACCCCACATGACATGGAAGGATATTGTGAAGAAGCAGCCAAGACCATGGGGGTAAAACTGAAGAATGAGGTCTTTCTAGGCAAGTCTGATGCTTGGCTTACCATTACTTTCTTTCTTGCTTTAATGTTTTCGGTTTTAACCATCGTAGCAATTTGGCGACGGAAATATTTCCATTGCCAAAGTCTGTCATGTTTTTCTTGTAGTAGTGTTAGTTTGATTGCCAAGGAAAATGAACTGAAATAAATAGGGTTTTGGAATGATTCCATGGTTGTTTATATATCATCTTCTAAGTAGCCATATATCCGCACCCTTATTATGTACGAGTTGTGATTAGACACCTTTTGTAAAAGACCAATATATAGTTGTTCAAGAGTTGCTTCAATTTCTGGAATTGAAAAGTAAGATGCATGTTTTCCTCCTATTGTTGATATTAATTATTTCGATTTCCATTTCTTTTTTGCTTTTTCCAAACAGCTTAATAATTAGCTGCTGATCGGGCTCACTTAGTAACATAAGGCTTGATTTGATTTAGTTTAGTACGAAAAACTTAACTATTCTTGGATACGGAGTTCCCATAGTTCCATCAAAGTTTGAGTTCTTTTGATCTTTTTTCATTCATGAAACAAAAAATATATCACCAATTTCAACATTTTATGTTATATATCTATATTCTATATAGCATATGCCTTTTATACTTCATAGAATTGGAGACAGAAAGTAAACCTCACGTTGTCTGCAATGATTTCATGCGTTTGGTGAAGTTAGAGAAGGAATCAGAAGATGTACATAAGCATCATAGGACTGTCTTTATTCCATATTTCTTTATAAATAGTAAAATATTATGTGAGTTTTATGATACTAACTGTTTGAAATACAGAAGCTTGACATCTAAATATCTATTATTCTCTTGTTTCAATTGCGTGCTATAGATTTGATGTAAGGTAGAATTTAGACTGCAAGTAGAAAGTAATCTTTTATATCACATCCTCACTTTTTTACCTTATTTCTTATCGTAAAAGTTCTTGTATTAAATGGAGAAGTGACGTACAGCTAGAATTTGGTGTTATTTTGACTGCGTCAATGGGTTTGAACTCTACCTGGTACAGTCTTAAATTAATGTGGCTTAGACAACTCAACTCATCAATAATTTAGCCCTGCATTATTAGTGAAGTGGTTATAACGACTGTACTTTAGCTTCTATATCTATATCTTCTACCAGCCACCAAGAAAGTCATTGAGAAAGAAATAGTGTAATCGATTTATTCACGAAATTAATATTAATAATTTAAATAATGACTCGAATTTATAAATTTAATTCCCAAAAAAATTATTCTTAAACCCTAGTTATAATACTAATCTCACATTGAGACTTGGTGTTCTGAACTTGAATTATAACACCTTTTCATGAATACCCAAAAAAAGAATAAAGAAGATCAAGTCTATTGAAGTACGTACATTACTTTCCAGTGAATACGATGCATGTTTTATCTACATTTCTCCTTTTTAGAGGATTGAAATGTCAAAAAATATATCTTTCAATTACGGATTAGAATCTTTCCTGACATATTATATTTTATTTTAATATTATAACTTGCATTTCAACCATTCAATTATTATTTTTAAATGATATAAAAACTTAATTAGTAGAGTTCGATTACTAATTGATAAACTCTTTGAGTGCAACAATGTGTCCTTATACATTTATTAAATTAGTTAAGGTATCCTCAATGGAGTCTTTAAATACAAAACTTTCCTAATTTAGGTGTAAAACAACACTATTTATAACAAAAGTACGTGAAGTTCACCACTTTTGACTTAAAAAATGTCAAAATAGAGACCCAATCTCTATTTTTTTCCACAAATTTGTTGAAAAAAATAGAGACTGAGTCTCTATATTGGCATCTTTTAAGCCAAAAGTGATGGATCCCACGTACTTTTATCATGAATAGTGTTGTTTTTAGAGACTGAAGTCTCTAAAAATATCCAAATTAAGAAAGTTTTACATTTTAGAGACTTTATTGAAGATAGTCTTAATAGTATAACTTAAATGTAATACGTAAAGAATATCAAACTCGTAATCTCATAAAAATAATTTTATTCCCATTAATATTGGATCACAACCATTCAATTTACTGTTAGAGGAGGATCTCGATCCTTCAATCACCTTCAGAATTAGGGCATCTGATCCGTAGCTTTCTCTTGTAGCTTTCTCATACTTTTATGCAAATTTGTAGTTGTCATTGGCCATATTTTAGGATAAGGATGCATGGTGATCATTAACTTTTACAAAAAGTTAAGTTTTTTCATAATATAGTTGCATGTTTTATTTGGTCCACTTGTCGCAACCAAGCACAAGTAACCAAAAATGTGATATGAAAAAAAGAAGAATACGACACATGTCAATCAAATGAAAATTTTCTATTGGTGATGAGTGACTCATCAAAGACCTTCGTGGCAAAGCTTGTAGCAATCATTGAAATGTTTGAATTAGTTCAAATGATACTTCATTAGGTTAAGAAAATAAGTGTCATTAGTAGGTGTAATTAGGTATGGATTAGTGATGACATAGTAGTTCATTTGTTTATAGTATTCTTCCACTAATTAATGCACTCGACATGTTATTGTTGTTCAATGTTATCATGATCTATGAATTTCCATTTCTAACTTATTCAGAGACAATATTTCCGTTCTCTCTTAAAAGTGTTAGGTGAAATTTTTTTTATAACAAGAAATTTATTTTGAACAGATCGATATTAGACCTATTTCAAAATCACAAGTTTTGTGGTGCAGTTTGTGTCTTAACACATATTTCAAGTTAATTAATAGCTAGATATCATTAGCGCATAAATTTAAACTTAGGATCTTTAATTGTAATAAGTCGCTACACAACCATTCTAATCAACTTAATTTGGTGCGCATGAGCACTAATAATATATGAATATGTTTTTTCTTATCTAAAGTATAATGAGAAAAGCCAAATGGTAATCTTTTTTATGTAACTAATCCTACAATTTCCGTAGATCCAAAGTTAACTTTTTTTTCTTTATATGTTCAATTGAAAATCAAGATCATAAGAAATAGTAAATGATGCTGGTTACATATACAATCCGAATAATGGAAGCAAAAAGACACTTTGTCCAGTTTTAGGGGAAACATTTAAGTTCTTCGTGTTGTGAAATATGATAGTAAATATGTAAACAACTTAACTGAGAGAGTATATTAAAATTTACTTTTTTATATTATTCTCAAATTTACTCACTGCAAGCACACATATTTATACAATCAAAAGTAATCATTACATAAAACGTAATAATGATACTTTAACATTAAATAATATTTCATCAAAATATCTTCTGCGTGACTTCAAGTGGCATGCAAAGTTGTCATTCAATTCAATTCTGAATTGAATTGTTCTCTTAATGTATTACTTCTATCAGAAATGTTACTAATAAATATCCATACTTTTACAACACTCCCCCTTGGATATTTATTGTTTAAGAATATGCCTCATTAAAACCTTATCAAGAAAAGCCAATGGGATAAAAACTTAACGAAAGAAAAAGAGTATAAAATTCTTTGTGTATGCCTTTTATATTACCTTATTAAAAACCTTGCCAGGAAAACCCAATGGAACAAAACCTGTACAAAGGAAAAAAGAATGCAGTGCATATGACTCCCTCTCTTGTGGGCATATCAAGAATGATCACGGAGTCACCGCATACCAATCTTCCATACTAACTTCTCGAATGTGCTAGTGGACAATGATTTTGTAAACAAATCAGCAAAGTTCTCATTTGAACGAATCTGACGAACCTCAATTTCACCATTCTTTTGAAGCTCATGAGCAAAGAAGAACATTGACGAGATATGTTTAGTTCTATCACCCTTAATATAGCCTCCCTGTATTTGGACAATGCATGCAGCATTATCTTCATATAAAATAGTGGGGCTACTTTTGCTTGTTGAAAGATGGCATTCTCCCTCAATGTGTTGGGTCAAAGATCTCAACCAAACACATTCTCGACTTGCCTCATGAAGTGCAAGTATCTCGGCATGATTTGATGAAGTAGCAGCAAGAGTTTGTTTTGTAGATCTCCAAGATATAGCAGTACTGCCATACGTGAATAAATATCCAGTTTGAGATCGTCCTTTATGTGGATCAGACAAATATCCAACATCTGCATATCCGATCAACTCTGGTTGCGGATGTCTTGAATATAGTAACCCCATATCAGTAGTTCCACGAAGATAGCGAAAAATATATTTAATGCCGGTCCAATGTCTCCGTGTTGGTGCTGAACTGAATCTTGCTAATAGATTAATAGAGAATACAATATCTAGTCGTGTATTGTTAGCGAGATACATTAAAGCACCAATGGTACTTCAGAACCAAGGATTTCCTCATTGTCTGCTTGAGGTCGAAATGGATCCTTTTCTATATCCAGAGTTCGAGCAACCATTGGACTAGTTACTGGATGAGCTTTGTCCATATTGAACCTCTTTAACACCTTCGCTGTATAAGTTGATTGGTGCAACAAAATTTCACCTGTCAAATGTTCAATTTGTAGGCCAAGAGAAAACTTTGTTTTACCTAGATCTTTCATCTCAAATTTCTTACTCAGATATGTGGCTGCTGCTGTAAGCTCCTCATGAGTTCTTATAATGTTTAAATCATCAACATAAACAGCAATAATGACAAAACCACATTTTGATTTTCTGATAAAGACACATGGACTTATAGGACTATTAACATATCCTTCATTTAGAAGATATGTACTAAGGCGATTGTACCACATTTGTCCAGATTGTTTTAGCCCATACAAAGATTTTTGTAATTTGATTGAATACATCTCCCGGGGTTTTGAGCCATATGCCTCAGGCATTTTTAGTCCTTCAGGGACTCTCATATAAATATCACTATCAAGTGATCCATATAAATAGGTTGTTACCACGTCCATAAGACGTATATGAAGTCCTTTAGAAATTGCCAGACTAATTAAATACCTGAATGTGATTGCATCCACCACTGGAGAATACGTCTCCTCATAATCAGTTCCAGGTCTTTGTGAAAAATTTTGTGCTACAAGTCGGGCTTTATATCTTGCAACTTCATTATTTTCATTGCGTTTTCGCACAAATACCCATTTATAGCCAACAGATTTCACATTTACAGGTGTTTGAACCACTGGACCAAACACTTCACATTTTTCAAGTGATTGCAATTCAACATTAATTGTGTCTTTCCATTTTGGCCAATCATTTCTTCGTCAACATTCTTGAACGGACTTCGGTTCAAAGTCCTCGCTTTCTATCATTAAATCAGTAGCTACTGCATATACAATTTTTTCATCAATAATGATTTCATTTCGGTTCCATCTTTGTCTTGTAGAGACATAATTAATTGAGATCTCATCATTGTCAATACTGTTGTTTTTTATTTCATTTTCAGGTACCTGATTTTCCACTAAAACTCTATTTTCAGTTATTTCTTGTATTGCGACATCTACAGGATTTTCAAGAACTTCAATATTTTCAACTTGCTCATTTTGCCCCTTTCTTTTTCGAGGATTTTTATCTTTGGAACCGATTGGTCTGCCACGTTTTTCACATGCCATAGACTTATTTGCTACTATGTTAGCAAATTGCTTCTTTGCAATATCAATTCTCGTTGTGGCATTTAAAGCTGGTATATGTGACTTAGTCACTTTATTTGCATCAATAAAAGTATCTGGCAATTGATTTGTAATATTTTGCAAATGTATAATTTTCTGAATTTCTATTTCAGATTGATTCATGCGAGGATCAAAATATGATACTGATGATGCATTCCATAATAATGCTTTATTTTCCAGCTTCTGTTTTTCTCCCCTTAAGACTGGGAATGTTGCATCATCAAATTGGCAATCAACAAAACGTGCTGTAAAAAGATCTTCAGTTAAAGGTTCCAGATATTTCAAAATTGATGGAGATGCAAAACCAATATAAATTCCCAGTCTTCTTTGAGGTCCCATTTTTGTGCGTAATGGTGGAGCAATTAGGATATAAACTGTGCAACCAAAAATTCTCAAATAGGATATATTTGGTTCTTGACCATAAACCAATTGTAATGGGGAGTATTTTTGATAAGCAGTTGGTTTTGCTCTAAGCAATGCTGCAGCAATAATGGTCTAGCAATAAGCTGCAATCGTTTCATAAATGATTCAGCTAAACCATTTTGTGCATGGGTGTGAGCTACAGGATGCTCAACAATAATTCCAATTGACATGCAATAATCATTAAATGATTGTGATGTAAATTCTCCTGCATTATCAAAACGCATTCGCTTGATTGTATAATCTGAAAACTGAGCCCGTAACTGGATTATTTGTGCAAGAAGTCTTGCAAATGCCATATTTATAGTGGATAGTAGGCATACATGCGACCATCTTGTTGATGCATCTATCAATACTATAAAATATCGAAATGGTCCACATGACGAAATAATAAGCCCACATATATCCCCTTGTATCCTGTCAAAAAATGCAGGAGTTTCAATATCAATTTTAGTAGGGGATGGCCTTTTGATCAACTTTCCTTGGGCGCAAGCAGGACATGAAAATTCTTGTGATGATAGAATCCTTCAATTCTTTAATGAGTGCCCATGTGAATTTTCAATAATTCTTTTCATCATCAATGCGCCTGGATGTCCAAGGCGATCATGCCAAAGGATGAAACTTTGTAGATCAAGCATCTTTTGATTTATTATCATATTAGATTCCACATGATTTATCTGAGTATAATATACTCCTGAGGATAATGCTGACAATTTTTCTACTATAACTTGTTTGTCAGTTTTGAGCGATGTAATACAGAGATATTCTTTACTTTGCTCATTCATGGTTTGGATATGATAATCATTTTCTCTTATATCTCTAAAACTCAGTAGATTTCTCTGGGATCTACTGGAATATAAAGCATCGTTATCATAATTTTTGTCCCACTAGGAAGCATAATACAAGCTCTTCCAGAGCCATTAATGAGATTTGTAGTGCCAGCAATTGTATTAACATTTGCTTTTGCTAATTTGAGTTAGGAGAAATAGATTCTATTTTTAAGAATTGTATGTGTCGTTGCACTGTCTGCCAGACATATTTCTCCATCATTGATATTATATCGATCCATATTTCTTCAAGATAAAATAAATAACATATGTGAGAAATTGTAAGCAGAGGAAATGATAATATTATTTTTAAACTGATAGACATATATCTATACTTAATTGAAACATGATGAAAATAAAACAATATTACAAGGCTTACACACAATATCTAACAAGATAATATATAATAGTTCAGTCAAAATGAAATGAAATTTTTCTTTGCATCATCAGGCAGATGCATGTTCACTCCCTTCATTATTGTCTTCATAGAAACTAGAATAATTGAAGTGTGTATTTTGCTGTTGAGTATTATTTTCATCATGTTCACCCAAATTCGTCTCAACCCTTTTTCCGTTACCCTTCTTTGAGGCTTCGTAAAGGTCCGCAAGATGTTGTACCGTATGACAAGTTTTCCACCAATGGCCTGACATGCCACATCTAAAACATATATTTTCTTGGGATGGTTTCTTTTGTGAACCACTCCCACTCCCTTTGTCATAGTTTTCTTGTCTCTTAAAATCAAAGCTTTTTGGACCATCATAGTGTCAGGTGTTATTATTACCACCTCCACGAGCGTCATTATGCCAATTATTATTATAACCACGACCACCTCTACGGCCTCCTCCACGACCATAACCACGACCATGGCCTCGACCACGACCACAGCCTCGACCACGATCATGATTATTAAACTCTATAACATTTGCCTCATACATTGGTTCAGAGTCTGGTGGTCGTGATTGGTGGTTCTTCATTAATAGTGCATTGTTTTGCTCTGCCACTAGGAGACATGCTATCAAATCAGAATGTCTTTTAAAGTCACGCTCTCTGTATTGCTGTTGCAATATTATATTTGAGGCATGAAATGTGGAATATGTCTTTTCTAGCATGTCTTCTTCTGTGATCTTTTCTCCGCACATTTTTAATTGTGTAGTAATATTATGCATTGTGGAGTTATACTCCCGAACGGTAGCGAAATCCTGCAGCCTGAGGTGTATCCACTTTTGGCGCTGCGTTGGGAGGATTACTGCCTTTTGATGAACATATCTTTCTTTCAAATTGACCCACAAATCATGTGGATCCTTAACAGTAAGATATTTGGCTTTTAATGCTTCATGTATATGATGGCGAATAAATATCATTGCTTTAGCATGATCTTGCGGGGATTCTGTCTGGCCCTTAACTATGGTTTGTTCAAGACCTTTAGTTTGTAGATATACAGCAACATCCTCTATCCATGTTAAATAATTATTGCCCGTAATGTCAAGGGCAGAAAACTCTAGCTTTGTAAGATTTGATATGATGATACTAAAAGATATCAAATAAAATTTAGTCAATAGAGATATAATTAAATTGTTAACTTCTAGACTTAAATAAATCAAGTACATAAATTGTAAGAAGTTAATTAAGCAATTTAAAGTTAGAGTCAATAACGTAAATTCGTAAATAAATAACGAAAATTAAAGTTAGACGCAATAACGTAAATACGTAAATAACTAACGAAAATTAAAGTTAGATGCAATAACGTAAATACGTAAATAAATAACAAAAATTAAAGTTATATACAATAACGTAAATACGTAAATAAATAACAAAAATTAAAGTTAGATACAATATCGTAAATACGTTGAGGATTAAAATTATTATGTCCAAAATTGTAAATTTGAGCAACGGTTCTCCATGGATTATTCATAGTCCATAATCTTTTCAGATTATATATCTCTTATGTAATATTAGATTCACCAAATATATAATTGGTGATCTATAATTATATAAATATAAATATATAATAGTAAATATGGATATAATTGAAATGAGAAGAATTAGATGTACCTAATATCAAACTTTCTGAGGGTCGAAGTAGAATGATCAAACTACTTGTGTTTTGTTATTATGGTAGAGTCTCGCGCTAATAACGTGTTATGAAATATGATAATAAATATGTAAACAACTTAACTGAGAGAGTATATCAAAACTTGTTTTTCTATATCATTCGCAAATTTACTCACTGTAAGCACACATATTTATACAATCAAAAATAATCATTACATAAAACATAATGATGATACTTTAACATTAAATAATATTTCATCAAAACATCTTCTGCGTGACTTCAAGTGGCATGCAAAGTTGTCATTCAATTCAATTCTAAATTAAATTGTTCTCTTAATATATTATTTTTATCAAAAATATTATTAATAAATATTCATACTTTTACAACATTTCGAAATTTTATTTCCTTTTTGAAGAGTCAAATCAAAGTTACATAACAATCATATAGGGGAGGTTTCTCACCTCTTATAATTCTCTAATAAAATCTGACGTGGGTGTAGAAGGTGCTCCACAGTATGAGAACCAATTGGCAACTGCAAGGTAAGATTAAATTAGCTAATCAATCCAGATAGTGATTGGCCTCTAACAAACATGGACCAAGTGGAATCCGGCATGTGTTTGAAGCATTTGCTTGCAACCATCCAACATTATATTATTCCAGACCAAAAAAAAAAAAAAAACTTTATATTATTGTTTTCTGTTATTCTAGACGTTTAATTTTTCTTTAGACAGTTTAATAAAAACTTCACCAAATAGTTAAAGTCTTAATTTTCTGAAAACACTAAAATGGCACTGTCCATTTTCTATTCTTTTCCTCTCCATCACAAATAGTTGAAAAAAAACCAATTAGTTTTTACAATATTTGTTAAAAATAATAATTTTTCAGAACATTTTATTTTTCAAGAACTCCCTCCAAACTAGTCATGATCTGGATACCCTTAGTCAGATAATTTTCCCAATTCTAGGAGCCATTTGCTTGAGCTTATTTTTACTAGGTAGCTTATGATTTCTAGCTTAAAATAAGTTGTTTTGTGATTGTTTGTCGAATATTGAAAGAGTTTCTTATAGTTTAATTAAGTTGAAATAAATTAAAAAGCTCCTTATTATCATTTCCTAATTATGAAAAAATTATACTCATAAAAAATTTTGATTTCTCATAATCATTTTTTCATAATCACTCCATTACAAGCTTTAGACTACAATAAACAATTCCTATATAGACACTCCTCTTATAGAAATTAGATGATGTAAAGTTATTCTTATCATCAATGCATACGTATTTTGACCAAAAATAAAAAAAGAAAAACCACAACTAGCGTCCATGAAATAGAGTAGCAAAGCTTCATTCTCCCACACCGGTTCGGTTAGCTGGTGGGTATGCCCAATTATCTTACGGGCCGGGTTGGATTCTCGGACTAATTTAGGGGAGCAATGTAAGGCAAAACCGCATCTAACTAAATATAAAGTCTTTATCTCATTATGTGAGGAATTTAGATAGGGGTCGTAGGAATCTAACCCTCACTAGTCTCGTAAGATATTGTTTTAAATATATAGGTTATTTTTTACCTGAAAAAAGTTAATTAATTAACTTACACCAATCCACTTATTTCGGTTTTGAACATCATTTAGATTCTATAGACACGCTAACATAGGTTTGTTTTAATTAATAAGTTCAATAGCCTTAAATTGATTTTTTTTTTTAAATAAAAAAATAAAACCTATCATCTGCCCTTAGTGTTGGCTATATGATTTAAAGACCCAGATTATTCTTGTTGAGATCAACCTTCTCTCTTAACTCTACATACATAAGATCTCATTTGAGTGTAGTATAGCAATATATGATGTTTTAAATTCATATGAAGAAATTTAACATGTTTTACTCTGGCTGCATGGTTGCCTAACGTAATCTTCTTTTTTCACTTGAGTTTGAGATCGATAATACTAATGATTAAACCTTGATGCATGCGAAATTATTATAGCTAGCAATGTAAGATATTTGTTATATTAATTGATAGTTTTTTCTTTTGTTTTGATTTAAAAAAGACATAAACTATAAACATATATTAAAAAATATTATCCATAAAAATTAATTTCGCAATTTCTTGTACAATTATACCAGTGACCCTTTTCATCTAGTAATGGGTGGATTGTATTGCAGACTATATTCCAAGGCAAGCTGCAGCTTCAGCTTCAGGGTCCTTCACATGGGCTCCAAGCTTCTTCCAATAATTATGACTATGTCATTATTAGCCTATGATCATAGCACACATGTCAATTATCACTCTCATCAAAGATTGCACAGTTAATAATTTTTTTATTCAAAAAGGTTCTGAGGGCCATATGGGTGCATGTGAGTACCAATGGCAGAGCTCAGGAATGGTGCTTGGTGGATTCAGACAATTATAGAAACAAATGATAAAAAAGAAAAACTATTTATGTATAATTTCTAATACAGCGAAATGAAGAAAGCTTCTAGTTGTCTTCATGCTTCCAATCCTTTAATACTCTTGAACATGGTGAGATTCTCCTTAATGTATATATTGTTCTTATAGGCAAGATTTTGCCAATTATGTTAGTAATCAAAGCCTCAAATTTCTGTAGTTGTTATATGATTTAGATTAATAATAATTCAAGTTTGATGCTAAGCAAACAAATATGTATATATATATATATATATATGTATCTACGATAAAGCAAATGGTTAGGACATTCACAATACAGTCTCTAACCCTAATTTTATAGTTTAATCAATAATTCTCTTCGTTATTCTTATGTACAAATTAATACGGGTAGTTCACTTTACTCTTGCTATGCGCAAAATATAAGAAAGTGTAGAATTCACTTTGTAGTTCATTATATACATTCTTCTAATAGGTTGTTTTTACAATTTGAATACGTGATCTCGAGACACGCAGACAATTTTACTACAAATTATAAGGGATCATGACAAATTGCTTTCTTCGGCGAGATTTTAAATGTTTTACTTATTTTGGCAGTAGGGGAATTCCATGAAAGATGCCTAATGCCAAGGTTATTTTCCATTATTATATTCTTCTAGATTAAGTTCAATTTACCTGCTGTAGTGCCAAAAGACTGAAAAACTGTTTCAAGAATTCGTTTAGATCGTCGATAAAGATAAAATAAGGTTGAATTGCGGGTCTATTAATACAACAAATTCAATGAAGCAACAACTAATTTTAATTATAATGTTTTGAAAAGCTTATAAAAGTCAAAATTATGTGATCAAATTACACAGAAAAAGCAATTTCTCAACAAGAATAACGTTTTTGATAAACTAAGTACAGTAAATATGATATATGTCGTGGCAGGTGCTGTTAGATACTGAGTTCAGAAAGCTTCTTTGGTTTTTGCAACTCTAGTGACAAGGGGATTTATTTTTATTTATTTTTAATTCTTGAAACAATTATGTTGGTATCATGCTAATAACCGGATTCACATCAAAGATGTCAAATCTTGATACTAAGACCCAATTTTAATATTATGTTAATTAACACGAGCTTCTATCCTAAAATCAATTTGTATTAGGTGGTTAACTAATGATATTATATATATTAGTTTTGAATGTCCTAATTCATTCATTTGAGACAATTGAATACTCTAACACCCTGACACACATGACCTTGCTTGGAGGAGTCATGATTTACGTTAGCCAAACATAAGACCTACATGGTCTAGTCCAAAGAAATTAGTTTCTTTTGATTTAAATGTGAGAAGTAAATAAATTTTTCGTTCACGGTTTAAATGATCCACCACTAGATTAATCACTCGAATAATTTGGTGAACAAAATATGTGAAAGTAGCTTATTAAATAACTACGAATAACTTGGGTTGACCTATGATCAATTATAAGAAAGTACAAAGCATGTATGCAATCACTGAATAACACATTCCTTCCATGTTTCAGTGTCGGGACCATTTTCAATAAGTCCAAAGCTTTACAGTCATTAGATTGAAGATTAATAGCTGGTTCAGATCCCAAGTTCTCACGAACACGATTATACTAATTCATCATAATGTGATTAATTAATCACCCTTCATGGCTTTGGTGTTTTTTTTTTTAGTAAAATAGATACCGAATTCGTAGTTTCAACTTTAAATTTTTAATAACAACTATTTTACTCAACTTTTGAGCGTACGTTATAATTAATGCACACATGGATATGGGTCCCATTTTCATAATAATGATAGCCCACTCATTAACCAATCATTTTTGTGTAGCTCACTTTTGATATAACTCTTCTGAAGGCTTTGTTCCTTAGAGCCAAATGGCAAATATGTTGCAGAACTGATAGGAACAAACACAAAAGCAAGAACAAGATGAGAAGCTACCTAGTGATCTTCTTCTGCTGTTGCATTGGTTTCTCTTTTGTTCTCGTTAATGGAGATTTAACATTATCAGATGTTGAATTATCTTCATTGCTCTCTGTAAAAGCCAATCTTGTTGATCCATTGGATCAGCTCAAAGACTGGAAAAGGCCAAGCAATGAGCTTGATGGAAGTTCAGCTCACTGTAACTGGACTGGTGTCTGGTGCAACTCCAAAGGCCTTGTAGAGAGGCTGGACTTGTCTAACATGAACCTCAGCGGCCGCGTCTCGGAAGATATTGCGGGTCTAACCAACCTCTCTGTTCTCAACTTATGCTGCAATGATTTCTCTTCTTCATTGCCTAAATCATTAGCCAATCTTTCTGCATTGAGGCATATTGATGTAAGTCAAAACAATTTTGTTGGAAACTTTCCATGGGGGCTTGGAAAGGCTTCAGGCTTGGTAGCAATCAATGCTTCCAGCAATAATTTTGAAGGATTGCTTCCAGAAGATCTTGGCAATGCAACATCACTGGAGACGCTGGATTTTCGAGGGAGCTATTTCGAAGGTACAATCCCAAAATCTTTCAGGAATTTGCAGAAGTTGAAGTTTCTTGGCTTGTCAGGTAACAACCTGACTGGAAAGATTCCAGCAGAGCTCGGGCAGCTGTCGTCTGCAGAGACCATCGTTCTCGGATACAATCAGTTTGAAGGATCGATTCCATCAGAGTTTGGTAATCTCAGTCGGCTTCAGTATCTTGACTTGGCTGTTGGTACTCTAAGCGGTCCAATTCCAGCTGAACTTGGCAAATTGAAAAAGCTCACAACAGTTTACCTATATCAAAACAATTTTGAAGGGAAAATTCCTCCTGAGATAGGAAATGCCACCTCTTTAGTGTATTTGGATTTGTCTGACAATCGATTTTCAGGTGAAATTCCAAACGAGATCGCGAATTTGAAGAATTTGCAGCTGCTGAATCTCATGCAAAATCAACTGACAGGGCCTGTTCCAGACAAGCTTGGTGATCTGACAAAGCTTCAGGTACTTGAATTATGGAAAAATTCTTTAACAGGTCCCTTGCCGGCGAATCTTGGAAGGAAATCACCCTTGCAATGGTTAGATGTTTCGTCAAATTCATTGTCAGGTGAGATTCCAGCAGGGTTGTGCGACACTGGAAATCTCACTAAACTCATTCTCTTTAACAATTCTTTCTCGGGCTCAATCCCCGTAGGCCTCTCTAATTGTTCTTCTTTAGTCCGCGTTAGAATCCAGAACAACCATGTTTCAGGAACAATGCCCATTGGATTTGGCAATCTTCCAAAGCTCCAGCGACTTGAATTGGCTAAAAATAATCTAACTGGTGATATCCCGGAAGATTTTTCTTCGTCTACTTCAATTTCTTTTATTGATGTCTCTTCAAACCACCTTAAATCATCCCTACCATCTAGCATTCTCTCCATGCCTAATCTTCAGAACTTCATTGCTTCCAATAACAACCTCGAGGGAAGCATTCCGGATCAGTTTCAAGACTGCCCATCACTATCTGTTATTGATCTTTCAAACAACCAATTCTCAGGTAAAATCCCTCAAAGCATTGCTTCGTGCGAAAAGCTGGTGAACTTGAATCTTCGAAACAACCAACTTACTGGAGAAATCCCGATATCCATAGCGACAATGCCAAACTTATCCATTCTTGATTTATCGAACAATTCTCTTACAGGCCACATACCAGACAACATTGGAACCTCACCGGCTCTCGAAATGCTCAACTTATCTTACAACAAACTCGAGGGTCCTGTTCCAAGAAGTGGGATACTAATGACCATCAATCCAAATGATCTTGTAGGCAATGCTGGTCTTTGTGGTGGTATACTTCCACCATGTTCCGAAAGCATCACCAGCACACCGCCACAGAGGAAAGTGCACATCAAACACATCGCACTTGGATTCATTGTTGGAATTTCAGTAATTTTGGCTATTGGAGTTTTAGCTCTTATTGGCAGATGGCTGTATAACAGGTGGTATATCTGCAGCAATTTCTTCAGTGATTGGTTCTGTAAGGACAATTCAGAATGGCCTTGGAGGATTGTAGCATTTCAGAGGCTTAATTTCACTGCTGCTGAAATACTTGCTTCTTTAAAGGAATCGAATGTGATCGGCATTGGTGGCAGTGGAATTGTATACAAGGTTGAAATGCAGAGGCCTCACACTATTGTAGCAGTCAAAAAGTTATGGAAATCTGAGACAGATATTGAAACTGGAGACGACCTGTTTGCAGAAGTAGACCTTTTGGGGAAGCTTCGGCATAGAAACATCGTCCGATTACTAGGATATCTTCACAATGAGACTGATGTTATGATGGTATACGAGTACATGCCCAATGGAAACCTTGGCACAGCTCTACATGGGAAACAAGCAGGGAAAATGCTGGTCGATTGGGTTTCCAGGTATAACATCGCGTTAGGTGTCGCGCACGGGCTGGCTTATCTTCATCATGATTGCCACCCTCCGGTTATCCACCGCGATGTCAAGTCAAACAACATCTTGCTGGATGAAAATTTTGAGGCAAGGATTGCTGATTTTGGCTTGGCAAGGATGATGCTTTGCAAGAACGAGACAGTTTCCATGGTGGCTGGATCATATGGATATATAGCACCAGGTTAGTTGATGTTCAATCACAGACTAAAAATTATCAACACATTGAAATGTTCTCCTGCCTGTCCGTGAATGTAGACTTTTCCGAACCATATATATCTTCTGTCTATCTATTTTCTCGTTTATTCTTCGTTGTAACGACCTGATTTCTAATAATTTTCTTTCTACAGAGTATGGATACACATTGAAGGTTGACGAGAAGAGTGACATTTACAGTTTCGGGGTGGTGCTTCTGGAGCTTCTAACAGGGAAAATGCCATTAGACCCTTCATTTGGAGAATCTGTTGACATTGTTGAATGGGTTCGAAGAAAGGTAAACAATAGATCCTCAGAAGAAGCATTAGATCCAGATATTGCTGGTCAATGTAAACATGTTCAAGAAGAGATGCTTCTTGTACTCAAAATTGCTCTTCTTTGCACTGCTAAACTCCCCAAGGAGAGGCCATCAATGAGAGACATCATAACAATGCTTGGAGAGGCAAAACCAAGACGGAAAAGCATCTGTCAGAACTGGGGTTATAGTCCTAACAAAGAGAAGCTAATATTTGCACATTCACCAGTTATAGGACTTCTTTAGCAGCCAACTATCCTTATTTCTTGATGATGGTAACCGGCCCCGGAAGCCCTTTGGGCTCACACTAAGGGTAACAAACTCCAGACACGTGATCCCACCCACAGAAGACATGGTTGAGATTAGTCAGATATAAGATATACCAAAACATGTGTACTTTCTTCTCTTCTTGTAAAGCTTTTTCTTTCCTTCTCTCCTAATGGAATAATAACCAATGTGGCAGCTGCTCAAAGTAAATTTGGAAGAGCAAACATGTCGATGTAAAATCATTTTCTTTCTACTAAAAATGATTGGATGGAATAACCGTTTACCAATCCGTTGTAATTCAAAAGTTCTGAGTTCGAGCCATGGTTTTGCCCTCATTGTACGGAAAAAAATTGCAGTTAGTTCTGTAGGATCTGCCATGCTGCTTGTATACATATAGAAAATCATCAATTCTCTCCTTTTACTTTGCAGGGACTAATATTACTCCTCAATCATTGAATGCTTAGTGTCGAGGTTGAAAGTCTCACAGTTGGATTCGAGAGCTACTTTGGCCGAGCTGGACTTCTCTGGTCCGCCTCCGAGCTAGACTTTCTTGGTCGGCCGAAGGTCCTGCACAAGAAAACAAGGAAAAGGTGGGGTGATTAGTATGTCCGAGCTGGCAAAGTAGTTGAGAGCAATTAATCACCAGAGAGACTAAATGAGGAGGGTTGAGCTCTATTTATACTAAGTTTAGGTCTGACAGCATTTAATGCGACGCAGCTTTATGTCCCATCGGAACAGCTGGAACTGAGGTCGGGGTTAACGGGGTCGGGTCAGTCATCTGGGGTTGGACATCGTGCTAAGCGAACTGCTGATGGAGCGCGGATTGGCCCATCTCTGATCAGAAGGTCGGCTCATTTAGCTCAGCTCGGGAACCCCTCGTCAATTCCCCCTCCCGAGTCGAGATCGAGTGGGCGAGATCTAGAGGTAAGAGCTAATCCCGAGCTGTAGGTGCCCGAACCCGATAGAGTAGGGATGGCCACTTCAGCAGTGCATGCCCAACGGATGGCTGCCACGTCACCTGGCGGTTCTGACGAGACGCGACGTTTGGCCTTCCCAAGGCGAATTTCACGGGCGCCTATAAATAGGGCCACCTCCTCCGAGATTCACTGCATACTTCACTTTCTATTTCTCGAGGAATTTAGGTCGGATGCAAGAGTGGTCGGACGCAACTAGCTCGGAAAGAATATTCTCGGGATTCTTCAGCTCGGACCAGAATAGTCGGCCGCACTCCGCAGTTTGAGAGCATTAGGTACGTCCCGACTCCCTTTAGTCATTCCTGTACATTTGTATTTGCTGTAGACAGGATGGGGAGGTCGGAATCAGAAGATTCTCAGGCAATGGAAGTAAGGTCTTATGGTGGAGATGAAAGTCCGCCGAGCTCGGCATCTACCTCGAACAGGATCCGTGGCGGAGAGAGCACCAGCTCGTCCTCTGGGCCGGCTCGGAAATCTAACCGCGAGGAGAGCGACGACGACTGCCAAGTTATCGAGGTCAGACTGGTGCGAGAGGAGGCAGAAGAGGACCCTTTGGCCGACCTGGGAGAATTCGATGCCGGGGAGGATGAGGAGCCGCTGAACCGACTGGAGGGCATCGAGATACCGCAAGAGTTCTTAGCCGGGGTGTCTGCCACCGAGCCGATCGAGGCTGTCCCAGTTAGTGCTGTTCGACCTCAGAGCTCGGCTTCAGCCAGCGCTTCTTCAATTCGAGGGAAGAGGATTGAGCAGTTGTTTGCCTGCTGCAAGCGCGAGTGCCATTCTACAGTGCAGATGGCGAACGCAAGGCTGAGGAACTGGTCAGTTGACCGGCATCACAAGTTGAAGGTTCCAGGTCGGCAAGAATCGGCGTGTTACCCCCCAGCCAACCACTACACCATATATGATCTGGCCTTCGACGTCATCCAGCTCCCCCTCCCTGGCTTCATCGTTGGAATCCTGAACCATTTCGAGCTCAGCCCGGGTCAGATGTCACCAAATGGTTGGGCCATAATGGTGGCTTTCTACGTGTTCTGTTTGGAGAAGGGAGTGGAGCCGACCTTGCGCCGATTCAGGCATTTCTTCGTATGTAAGCCCAACCCGAAGCAGCCAGGGTGGTTCCACTTCGCAGCTCGGGTCGGCCACTCCGTATTCACCAAGTGGCACTCATCTAACAAGGGCTGGCATAATGATTACTATTGGGTGGAGTCGTCTGTGAATCCTGGATGTAGGTTGGACTGGCTCCCGAGCCTGAGGAAAACCGTCAATGATGATCCTAAACTCTCAAAGGAGGAGCGTAGAGAAGTTGCAGTGCTCAGGCCCGCGCCCGGGATGCTGATAGACATTGACAGTGTGCTGAAATGGGAGCGAATCTGGGATTCCAAGTTATTTGGTCGGGAGCCCGACCTCTCGAGGGATCATCCCCACCTGATTCCCGACCTGGAAGGAGATGACGGGACTGGCTCGGAAGAGGGTCAGTTTGTAGGATTGGCGTCCGACCTCCCGTCCCGTTTTATTAGCTTCGCTTTAGCTGGGTCTTCGACTCACTTTTAACCCCTTTTGTTCTACCTTTTGCAGATATGGCGGATATGAGGAAGCTCGCGTACGCCCAGGTGCAGAGGAAGGGTGAAGTCAGTGGCGATGCTTCTGCTCGGTCAGGACCGGGCGGCACTGGACAAGGCCAAAGGCAACGCCCCAGCGGTCAAGGGCGTGAGGTCGGTCCCGAGGTCTCTTCAAAAGGGGTTTCGGGGTCCCCTTTGCCGAAGAAATCAGGGTCAAGCCTAACGATTCCGGAGCGCTCCTCCCCCCGATCCGAGAACAGAAAGCGGCCTCGGCCCGGGCACTCTGGGAAGGGCAAGGACACGGAGTTCAGCCCTCCCGACCAGCACATCATGGAGGCGTCCAAGGTGGACCGCGACCCCAAACTGGCGATGGTCCCAGCCGAGCAACTCTCGCTGGACTTGAGGACGGCCATTGTTACGGTAAGTCCTTAACCATCTTATATAAAGGTCGCATTCTTAGCTCGGCTAATTGCTTTACCTTCTGCTGAACAGGCCGAGTCTCACATCCTCTCTGCCCCCAGCTTCTTAATCAAGGCCCAAACTCACTGCGTTGAGCTCGAGCAACGGTATGTGGACGCTCGAGCCGAGCTTGAAACAGTGAGAGAGGAGGCCGCTCAGAGGCAGAGGGTTGATACGGCGGAGGTCGAGTGCTTGAGGAAGGAGCTGGACCTAGAGAAGGGCCGACGCGAAGCCGCGGCCAAGGACGTCGATCGCTATAAGCCAGAGAAGCGGGAGGCAGAGGCTAAGTTTAAGGAACTGGCGGAGTGGGTCGGCGTCCAGGGGGAGAAGGCAGTGGAGGCCTTCAAGTCCAGCGACGCGGCGGTGGACTGGTTGGCCACGGAAGGCGGGGCCATGGCGAAGTACGCGGAAATGGAGTTCTACTTCCGAGGTCAAGTTGCGGCTAAGGAGAAAGCGAAGACTTTCTTTCCATCCTCCAAGAACGACTACATCGAGATCTTGGAGGTCCCACCGCCAGAATTCTGGGAGATCCCCGAGCTTCCGTCCGACCTGATATCCCAGGCCAAGGAAGTTACTGAGTTTGTCCAGAAGGGCCTGGACCAGGTTGGGGATGAAGCTGAGGCCACCACCTCCGCTGCCGCGCCAAAATAGATTTAGCAATGTTTCCCTGATAGGGCTATTGTAATTTTGCCCAAGCTGGGCCTTTGTAATCACTTTCCGGTTTTAATGAAATATTTATTTTGGCTTTATTTGCGTTTCAATTGAGTTCGTACACGCGTACTTTTCTCTCCGCAAATTTTCCTTAAGTTAGTGGGGTCGGACCAATTTTAATGGACCATACAAACTTAGGAGTAATAACCCGAGCTGGACGCGACTAATGTTTTAACATCCTAATCCGAGCTGGTATAATAGGGGCAACTCATAATGGTTACCAATTTGAACTCGTCAGTCCGTTATAAAATTGGTCAAACTAATGTCGACAAGTATTGAACTCGAGTTTAGACCCAAGCTAATATACTGACCTGAGGCCGGAATGCACCGAGTTGGAACTTAGTCCGAGCTGGTTTACTTTGTCATTTTCTCGTGATTAAGCATGGCCACCGCGTTAATCTGAGTTCGAGTCATTTCACAGTTGCAGCATTTACGCCCGGGTCGGGTATTTGTGCTGGTTTGTGTACTTATTCCCAAGTCGGGAATTGCATTAGTTTACAAAATCGCATTGTATTGAATTCGTACAAGTAATGTTTCGGCCCGGGGCCTTTGCAAAATACCTTGGCTCAGGGCCGTTTACAAAATATCACGGCTCGTGGCCGTGGATATAATATTCCGGCTCGGGGCCATTTTTACACAAAATACCGCTTCAAATGTTCTGAATGCCATGCATTTTTTAACAGTTTTCCGTTCTTGTCTTGAAGGTAGAAGGTCCCTGGCCGGACTTCTTTCATGACTTCGTAGGGTCCCTCCCAGGTCGGGGAAAGCTTGTTAATGGAGCGCGGCAAAAAGATAGCCTTTCTGAGTACGAGGTCGCCGACCTTAATAGGCTTAGGCTTGACCTGTTTGGAGAAGGCTCTTTTCATTGCAGCTTTGCTGGCCAGCATTCTGATTTGAGCTTTAGCTCGGAGCTCTTCGGCGAGGTCGAGCTCTTCACGGATCCGTGCTCCGTTTAATTCTGGGTCATGGTGGAGGGTTCTACTGGTTGGAGATCCGATCTCCACTGGCAGCACCGCTTGAGTGCCGAAGGTCAGTTCGAAGGGCGATTCTCCCGTCGCCGAGCTGATATTGGTCCGCTGAGCCCACATCACTTCTGGGAGAACTGATGCCCATTGGCCCCCTGCTTCCTCCAGCTTGGTTTTCAGACCCTGCAAAATGATTTGGTTAGTCCTTTCAACTTGGCTATTACTTTAAGGGTGAGCAACAGACGAGAATCTGAGGTCGATCCCAATCTCAGCACATTTGCCTCGAAAGTATGCACTGTTGAATTGCTTGCCGTGGTCGGTGACAATGACCTTTGGTACCCCAAATCGGCATATGATGTTTTTTCATACGAAATCCCAAGCTGCCTTTTCTGTTATTCTGGTAACACCTTCAGCCTCGGGCCATTTAGTGAAGTAGTCTACGGTCACGAAGGCGTGTTTCTTTTGGCCGACACTGGTCGGCAAGGGGCCGATGATTTCTAGACCCCACTGATAGAATGGCCAAGGGCTTACCATCACTGTGAGGTCTACAGCAGGCTTCCGCTGCACGTTGGCGAACCTCTGGCAGGTGTCGCACTTTTTTACATACTCTTTGGCATCTTGCTCTAAGGTTGGCCAAAAATAGTCGTACCTGTCTGAGACAGAGCTTTACCCCCCAAGTGGTTTCCACACACCCCTTCATGAATCTCCCGGAGTACATAGTTTTCTTCCTCGGGTGCAACACATTTCAAAAGAGGCCAGGTGTAGGCTCTTTTGTAGAGCTGCCCGGCGATTATGACAAACCTTGAGGCCTGCTTCATGAGTTTCCGAGCAGCTTTTTCATCCTCCGGGGTCATACCCCCTTCCAAGTAGTCCATGATTGGTTTGGTCCAATCTGGATTTAAGTTGAGCTCGGCTACCGCTCGTATCCCCAACTGGATACTAGGTTCAGATACTTCTTCCACGTGGACAAGGGTAGGTCGGCTCTCGCCCAAGGCTAGCTTGGATAGGGCGTCAGCCTTCATATTCTCTTCCCTGGGAATCTGCTGTATCGTGAACCTTCTGAGTGTTGAGGTCAAATCCTTGACTCTGTTGAGGTAGGCTAGCATAGCACTGTCCTTGGCTTCGAACTCCCCTGATATCTGACTAGAAACCAACTGAGAGTCGGTGCTTAGGTCGATTGTCTGTGCCCTGAGCTGAGCAGCAATTTTTAGCCCTGCAATCACCGCTTCATACTCTGCTTCATTGTTGGACGCCGAGAAGGTGAACTTGAGAGAGTACTGGTGCTCATGCCGGTTTGGGTCGAGGATGACCACCCCAGCTCCGCTCCCAGACTTCCCTGAGGCCCCATCCACATGGACCTTCCACACGTCCTCCGGGTCATACTCTGCTCGGCCAATGCACTCTACGACAAAGTCAGCAATGGCTTGGGCTTTGATGGCTGTCCTGGGCTGGTAGGTGATGTCGAATTGACTCAGCTCAACTGCCCATTTCAGTAGCCTGCCCGACGCCTCTGGCTTGTGCATGATGGATTTGAGCGGAGCATCAGTCATGACTTTAATCGGATGAGCATCGAAGTATGGCTTCAACTTTCTAGCCGCCGTGATGAGCGCGAGGGCGAGTTTTTCCAAGGAGGAGTATCTCGCCTCGGCTCCCTGCAAGGTTTTACTAACGTAGTAGACCGGCTTCTGCTCCTTTCCTTCTTCTCGGACTAGCGCCGCCGCCACCGCTGTTCCCGAGCATGCCAAGTATACTACCAGCTCCTCCCCCACCTCAGGTCGGGATAACAGAGGTGGCGAGGCTAAGTACCTTTTCAGATCCTGGAAGGCGTTTTGGCATTCCTCAGTCCATTCAAAGTTCTTAGGGTTCCTCAATATTTTGAATAGGGGAGCGCACTTGTCAGCCGACCTGGACATGAATCTGCTCAGCGCCGCGACTTTTCCTGCCAACACCTGGACGTTCTTCACGCAGGTCGGGGGCACTAGGTCTAGGATCGCCTGGACTTTCTCCGGGTTGGCTTCTATTCCGCGGGCTGTTACCATGAAACCCAGGAACTTGCCTGTCTTGACGCCGAATGCGCACTTTTCCGGGTTCAATTTTATCCCAAAGTGCTCCATTACGGCGAAGGCCTCAGCCAGGTCGGTTACATGGTCTTCCGCCCTCCTGCTCTTGACCAACATGTCATCTACATAAATCTCCATATTCCGGCCAATCTGGTTCTTGAAGACCTTGTTCACCATCCGAGTGTATGTGGCTCCAGCATTCTTGAGGCCAAAGGGCATGACCTCATAGTAGTAGAGTCCTTTATCGGTGGTGAAGGCGGTCTTTTCTTTGTCCCCGGGAGCCATCTTGATTTGATTATAACCTTTGAAGGCATCCATGAAGGAGAGCAGCTCGAACCCGGAGGTGGCGTCCACCATTTGGTCAATCCGTGGCAGGGGGAAGCAATTCTTGGGGCAAGCTTTGTTGAGGTTGGTGAAATCAATACATAGTCTCCATCCACCCGAAGACTTCGTCACCAGCACCACATTGGACAGCCAGGTTGGGTATTGTATTTCCTTTATGTGGCCGGCATCCACCAACTTGTCCACTTCTTCCGCTATGATTTGTTGCTTATCATAATGAAAGTGCCGGCGCTTTTGTTTTACTGGATAGTGATTTGGGTCGGCATTCAGGTGATGCTCAATTACATTCGGGTCAATTCCTGTCATGTCAGAAGCAGACCAGGCAAATACATGCTCATTATTTAAAAGAAATCGGCTTATACCTTTCTTGAGGTTGGCAGATAGTTCACTCCCAATCTTTGCTTTCTTTGTTTCATCGGAGAGCTCCACCTCCTGAAGATCCTCAGCCGGGCTTCCTCTCTTAGCGTCTCTCTTTTCTTCGGGCAGATCCGATCCCCAGCCGATTTGATATTTGGGTCGGAGTGAGTTTTCATAACACTCCCGAGCTGAGAGCTGGGCTCCGCGAATGGTGGCTACCCCAGACGGGGTCGGGAACTTCAGGGCCTGGTGGTACGTTGAGGGGACGGCCCTGAAATGATTAAGCGCCACCCGACCTAAGATCCCATTGTAGGTGGAGTTACAATTCATTACAATGAAGTTGGCCTGCATCGACACCCACTTATCCCCAGCCTTCAACTTCAGCGGGAGGTTGATAACTCCCTCGGCTCGGTGGGACTTCCCGGTGAAACCTGCTAAAGTACCACTCAATGGCCTGAGTCGGTTCCTGTCCAACCCCATCTGCTCAAAAGCGCTGAGGAATAAGGCTTCTGCCGAGCTCCCGGTGTCTACCATCAGCCTTTTGACGGTGAAGTTGGCTATCTCTGCGCTGATCACCAGGGGGTCGTCATGAGGCAATATGACCCCCTCCAAGTCTTCTGAAGAGAAGGTGAGCTCTTGCATCCCAGGGGCCGGTCCCCTCACTAGTCCATATTCCCTCCCTGCGCGAACATAACCTTTTCTGCCTGCCGAGGTCTCGCCTCCTGACGCCAATCATCCCGCTATGGTTTCAATCACGGCCAAACGTCCGCCCCCAACCTGGCGCCTGGGCGGACTCCTCTCCCTATCCCTCTGCTCCGGATTCCGGGTCGGCTGTTGATCTACATACCTCCGGAGGTGGCCTCGGGCTATCAGTGCCTCGATCTCCTGCTTCAAGTCTTTACACTCTTCGGTGGTATGGCCATAGTCCATGTGGTAGCGGCAATATTTGGTCTTATTGCGCTTATCAGGCCGGCCTTTCATTCTCGGAGCTGGAGGCAGGTGGTTCTGGTGTTGGATCTCCATCAAAATCTGTTCCCTCGAGGTGTTAAGGGGAGTGAACATAGTGAACCGGGGGTTCGGCTTCGGCTGTTGTGGCTGCTTGCCTTGGTCGTTCTGGGCTTTGGCCCCGGATGGGGCTCGGGAGGCCTCTCCTTTCTTCCCAACCTCTTTCTCCTTGTCATCGTCCCTTTTTGCCTGGTGGATCTCCTCCGAGTGTATGTACCCTTCTGCTCGCACCATCAACTCAGACACAGTATCCACAGGGTCGATCGCCAAAGAAGACGTGAGGGGGCCCGACCTGAGCCCGCTCTGGTAAGCCATCAGCGCCATGGAATCCTCCAAGTTAGGAATTCGGAGGGACTCTTCATTGAACCTAGCCGTGTAAGCCCTCAAAGTTTCCCCTCTCTGCTGCTTCACCAACAGCAATGTAGAAGTATGGCGGGTGGCACGGCGGCTTCCTGCGAAGCGGGATAGGAAGGCCTCCGCTAGCTGGTGGAAGCTTACAATTGATCCAGGTCGAAGTTTTTGGAACCAGTCCAAAGCATTGCCAACCAGGGTGGTCGGGAATGTCTTCGCCTTCATGAGATCCGGCATGTCGTGCAGAGTCATGTGGTGATCAAAATTGAGCAGGTGGCTAGCAGGGTCTCCGTCTCCATTGTAGACGGCCAGGTTGGGCATGCGATTGCCGGTGGGTAGGGGCGTGGCCAATACCTCGGGAGAGAGTGGGCTTACACCGAGTTGGTTGATGACCTTAGCTATGGCAGCCGCGGTCTTTGCTTGCTCGGGGTCAGCTTGAACCGCCCTTTTACCTCTCGCCGGGTCGGATCTTGGCGTCGGCTCCAAGAAGCCCTCCTCTTCCTGCGTCCGTTTTCGTCTAGACTCCGGGATGTGGAACTGGGGGCGCGATGGCCGCGGCGCGACCTCTTGCGGTGCCAGGGGGCCCTCAGCCAGCCGGGCCACCTGCTCCTTAAGTTCTTCAAACATCCTCAGCATCATCCTTATCTCCGGTGATAGGCCGGAGTTTGGGTCTCCTTCTGCTGCGGGGTCGGTTTGAGTGGCTAAGTGTATACGTTGGCTCGTTCCAACGTCGGCTTGGGTCAGGTTCTGGCTGGGCGCCTGCACGGCTTCGAGATCCCCTTCCAGGTTGGGCGAATCCTCTACCGGTATGTTGTGACTTCTCGTTTGTACCATGATGGTTTCTCAATGAGTGGCGAAAAGAGCTATAAAAGAACTTGTCGTTTCCCACAGACAGCGCCAAACTGTCGAGGTTGAAAGTCTCACAGTTGGATTCGAGAGCTGCTTTGGCCGAGCTGGACTTCTCTGGTCCGCCTCCGAGCTAGACTTTCTTGGTCGGCCAAAGGTCCTGCACAAGAAAACAAGGAAAAGGCGGGGTGATGACCCGGATTTTCCCCTCAGGCGTACGAATGATTAGTATGTCCGAGCTGGCAAAGTAGTTGAGAGCAATTAATCACCAGAGAGACTAAATGAGGAGGGTTGAGCTCTATTTATACTAAGTTTAGGTCTGACAGCATTTAATGCGGCGCAGCTTTATGTCCCATCAGTGCTTTATGTCCCATCGGAACAGCTGGAACTGAGGTCGGGGTTAACGGGGTCGGGTCAGTCATCTGGGGTTGGACATCGTGCTGAGCGAACTGCTGATGGAGCGCGGATTGGCCCATCTCTGATCAGAAGGTCGGCTCATTTAGTTCAGTTCGGGAACCCCTCGTCACTTAGTATGATTGCATACTTTCATTTCCATTATAAACACACAAGATTAAGAAGAGTTTTACCAACAGTCCATGAATGAATTAGGCACATGAAAAAAAAAAAAATAGTACATTAATAAATAAATAAACATAGAGGATAAAAAGGCACAAAAGGAAAAGAGAACATGATTTTACATGGAAAAAAAATTTGGATTATTCCATCTAGCTTCTCTTTGCTTTTTCTACATTGACTCATAATCATGTGATTTTTAAGTTAACGTGTTAATAGGATATATTATGTTATTAAATAATTAAATTTTATTTGATGATTTTAATTGCCCATTTCGCATATAATATTTCAAGAGAGTAAAAATAATTGTTATTGTGAAACAACATAAACATGCTAAGTCAAAAAGCGAAAAATATTCCGATCACAATGAAATATTGTATACCAAATATGTGAACAAAGGGATATAAATTGGGTGGTCTTTACCTTCTATAAAATTTTGAAAATAACATCTAATATGCGTAAATGGAGAGAGTTAATAGAGGAAATAAATAGAAAGGAAAACAACTCCCTAACCCCCTAGTGAGCTATGGAGTTCATCATACTTATTGGGAGTTTTTAAGACCCATAGTGTTGCCAAAAATTTTATTTTAGTTAACAATTAGATGATTTCTATCTATTATTATTGGCGATGTACAACTTGTGTTACAATCATATTTTACCAATTAAACGACTTAAGATACAACAAGGTATTCACAAGTTATATTTGCACCAAACTCCAAAGTGATTTAACAATTAAAGAAAAAATCATGAATTTGAAAACGTCATTCAAAAGTGTTCAAAAAAACTTATTTTATCTTTTAAAAATTTAATCATCTCAAATTATCCCCACGCTAAAACCTCCTTACACAAAAAAAAAAACTATGTCAAAGATGTATGCTATGTCACGTTCACATGTAATAATAAAAGTGGATGTTAGTTTTTTTTACATCGTACAAGAATTTAATTGAGACACTATCCCGACAAAAAAGAAAAAAAAAATTGAGACACTACCAATTTAAAAGGGGTGAAAAAGATGTTTAGACTAATATTCAGGGGTCAAAGTGAAAATTTGCCAAAATAATAGAGCAAATAAAGTGGGCCTCTGAAAAACCCTGTTAAAACCCCTCTGGGCCTCTCTTTTGTAAATCTTTCCGCAGCTCTGATAGCTGCCACCCAGCGCCACCGCCTCAACTCCACTTCACGGCCGTACAGCCACCGTCTCTTCCGGCGACGATTTAATCGGAGGCCCGATGATTGTTTGCTTTGATGCTGAGCTGGATTCAGTAAGCTTCTCTGCTAAATAAAAATGTTTATTTCGTTTTTCCCCCCCTTTTTTCTTGTTTAAATTATATTTCTCTTTATGAAGTAATTAGTTTTAGCAATAAAAAGATGTCATTTTTCTAGTGCTCTCAACTAGCTCTTATTAGATAATGTGTTTTGTTAAAGTTGTACGATAAAATTTGTGGTGATAATCTCCTATGTGATAAAGAATTCCTATTGTTACCGGATACGGGTGGGCAGTGAGCTATATTAGATTATTACGATAGCAGAAGGTTTAATGTGCAAATTGGGCGAAGAACATGAGTTTTTTTATTTGCGTTTTCCCTTTGAATTATTACTAAAATAAGTTTTTATTTTTTATTAATTTTCTTCTTGGCTGTATATTCAATTTAGGGCCCTTAAACTAGCATTTGATTAATGGTTATTCTGTTTAATAACATGTTTTTTTAGAAAAAAAAATCAAATTGATTATATTAAGTGTCACTAAACTAACATAGTTTCCTTGCAAATTGATCACAATTTTGTGTCGAAAGAGAAAATACGAGTTATAGATTCTCGTTTGGCGAATTTGTTAGTTGATAATGTTGGCTGGCACTTTTGTTTGTTTAACTTGCACACAAAGATATATTTTTCATTAAAAATTGACCGGGAATCTTTTCCTGTGCAGTGAAGAAGCTGCGTTCTGCTTATATCTGTTATGAATGTTTGACATATAAGCAGTGCCACGAAAAGGTCCTGATTAATCCGTTTTTGAGCCATAGAAGATTTAATACTAGCGTGTTTGCTGATACTTCTCCCAACTTCTCATGTAATGAGCCTTATCCTATTCTTCAATCACGTGGTTTTCAGCATTGGTTCAAGAATTGGCAAGAATTGAGGAGGCATAAACTGACGGCGAGTACTTTTGCTGGCGCTGTTGGTTTTTGGCCTCGTCGAAGGGCCCAGCTGTGGTTAGAGAAGATTGGGGCAATTGAACCATTTTCTGGTAATGTAGCTACTTGGTGGAACAACATCAAGGAAGAGGAAGCACTTGAAAGATATAAGCTAATAACTGGAAACACTGTATGCTTTCCTGAGTTTCAGGTTTATGGCCAAGAAAACCCGGAGGATGATTGGCTTGCCGCTTCTCCTGATGGTATAATTGACGAGTTCGTTTATGGTTTGCCTTCCCGAGGGGTTCTGGAGATTAAATGTCCTTTTTTCGGTGGTGATAAGTACATGGTTTCTCCATGGAAACGAATTCCCGTGTTTTATATTCCACAGGCTCAAGGTCTAATGGAGATATTGGACCGAGACTGGATGGACTTTTATGTTTGGACTATCAAAGGAAGCAGTTTGTTTAGGATATATCGAGATCGAGAATATTGGGACGTTTTGAAGATAGCATTATCTGATTTCTGGTTGAACCATGTTCAACCAGCAAGGGAGATGTGCAACAAATCAGCTATCACAAATCCCCTTGTCCAATTAAGATCACTTCGGCCAGCTCCCAGACATGAGTTATGTAGTTTTATAGTGTATGAGAGTAAACGCATTGTAGATAATTCCAAGTTACTGATGCGCGAAATTCATGGAAAATTACAAACTACAGATTCAGTTCAAGCAATTGGATCCGCATATGAAGTCCATAGATAGGTATATGTTTTGCAGTACAGAAGTTCTTGCTGAAACAGTGGGGTGAGTTACCTCAGTTATCGGGTTGACAAAACAGAGTGACTGGCTGGAGAGGAGATATCCTTTTCTATTTAAAGAAGGATATCACAGCATCTCGCTCTTGCAAAGCAGAAAAGCACATGTTAACATGGGAAACTAGAGGAACAAATTTGTTACACCTTCAAGGATTGTAGCAGTAATATTCTTTTTTCCTGATATAGCCCATAAGAAAGGATAATCAATGGTTCATAAGTTGTTGATGGGGAACTGGTATCTGTGAATATTATCAAGAGAGGAGTCAGCAACGCTGCAGACTTTTTTTTTGCATTTGGACTTGTTTACATCAAGAATGGAGTTGGTCATACTTGGAGACTATAATTTATGTTTGGTTTGTTAGCGTCTGATGAGAGTTCAAAGAGAAAGATGGGTTTGGAAGTAGCTTCAGTTAATTTTTTATCTTTTGGCCTTTTGCTAGTTTAAACTATTCGTGAAATCTATTCAGTGAAGCACCGTATTCATCTGTGTGCATTTCTTGGTTTTTGTCAAACATATGATGACAGAATATCGAGTATGAGAATGCTGAAGAATTGTTTTGGCTTGTATAAATTAGAGAATAGACTGCACTCAAAATTTCGTTGAAATATAAATGGGGTGCATTCCATGTGATTTCATCATTGCTGCTATAGGCCAAATGAAGAGGAGGAATAAAGCAGCGGAGAAGATTGATCATCATTCTGAAAATTGATCTGGTACAAATTCTTATGCTGCTTAATGTGATATGTTTTTCAGGAGTGATTATCATTCTCTTATCAGAAAGGTTGATGGGTGTTGACCAAAACTCAAGTGGATCTCTTATACTTATCTAGTTGGATGTCCCTGGAGCTTCCCTTTGCTGAATCATTAAGTTTGATTACAATATTATGGAGTGCCATTGGATTTAGCCATTTTTCCTGCTCCTCCAAGGAGGCTGATGGAGATATCCCTTGATTCACACTCCAGTCTCTACAAAACTTGATGGTACAGATGGTTCTTCACTTGGAACAAATCTAGATTCACTCTTCTTTCTACTATGAGACGTGCAGTGGCAAGGGAAGGAGTCTGTCACCTGGCCAGTTAGATATTCAAGATTGTGGTAATTTGTTTATTAGATAGGTGCTTAGGGGATCAATCTACTATCTTCGGTTGAAGGCTGCCTGTTGATATGAAATGTTATCACTATAAAGCAAAATTGTACTTAAAAGTATGGGTCAATTATGATCAGATTTAGCAAAATTGTACCTTTGCGTCCTGCATTATGCCCTCTCTCTCTCTCTGCTATTTGTATGTAAGTATATAAATACATACATGTATCCGTACGTTGGTTTGATATAAATGTGTGTGTCCCAATGAGATTCTCTTCAGCAGATAATTTTAACTTGCAGACCTTCACATGTATTGCTAATCTGCTATTTACCCTTCCCTTTCTGTCTATTCTTATTTATTTCAATTTTTAATTTTCAGGGAAATGTTAGCAGGGCTACTATACCACGGGCAGCCTCCCCTTTTCTTGCTAATCTTCTATCCAGCCGCAATGTCAGTAGGAAAAGCAAATGCGGTGTGGTACCTTCATTATTGTCACCCATTTTAAAAGTCATCTTCGTCTTCACCAACATCAATGTTCTGTAAGAGTGCTGAGAGTTAACTTGGTTATCATCGGTACAGGTATATGGCACCATCTATATAGTCAACTATATTGATGTATTGCTTTGATTACATCAACAATTCCTGTCCAATGCTAGTTATCACAGATCACATTCTTCCACATATAACATGGAAGCGAACATTTTACTAGAAACGGGCATGGAACCACTATCTTAATTAAGCAGAAGAGGCTGAGGCCTGAGATGGAGTTAACTAAAATTGTACCATAATCTTGAAAAGCATGATAGTTCTTCAGCCTGTGCACAGAATATATGTCCTGAATTTAACGAAATGCAAGTTTGAAGTGGCTAAACCCATATATTTGCAATTAACCCTTCTTTGAGCTAATATTAATTCAATTAAGGCAATTTAACGGCCTCTTCATAGTCACCTCATTCAAGTTACTCGCAATGTAGCTAGGACGCAAGATTGCACATGTTCACTTACATATGTTAAATGATTTACTGCCACTGTGTGTGATTAGGTTTTCATCACTTGAGTTGGAGTTTTAGTGGCTTGATATTTTCCTTGCTGGCCCCCATATTCCCTTTGAATGTGAATACTCAGTTGAGTGAGGCTACTAAGCTATGAACTATCATATATAAGGAAGGCAAATAAATCTGTTCCAGTTCTGTGCACCACGACCAACTCTCATGCCTAATAGAGTTGAATTCTTGGTTCTATTGTTTTAGTATGGTGGATGGGGATAATAACTCGCTGTCATTAATTCTTTTTCTAGCTTTAGGATCCATTTCTTTTCGTACGAATTCATTTTTTTTCTCCCAAAGCAATTGTTGGTTTAATTTCCTTGTATGGAGCTGACAGAGGGGATTGGTCATCTCTCTCTCGTCCCTAGCAAATGTGACAATATTCTAAATTGATTCATTGATGATATTCCTGTCGACGAAGCAACTCTCTCTTTAATCAGAATTATTTCATCGTTCTTTCATTAACCTCTAAACTTATTAGTCACTCTCTGAGTGTGTTTGTGTGCATGGGTGCGTCCGTGAGTTTACGTCTATTGGAAAAACAGAGAGTAATTACTTTATTTTACATTCAGATGGATTGCAAATTAAATGAGACTCTTTTGCATGAGAATGAAGATTAAAAGCTTTCCAAAAGAAGAACAGAGGCCTGGGAAGTATACCATAGAACTCTTTTGATGATTCTGCTTCTGATTGAGGGCTTGTCCTATCTAGCGTGGCACCGCGTGGAGGGGCATTGAGTTCTCACATTCCATGGAGAAGACAACAGATTTTGTAATTCCGCAGAGGTGTACCAACCTTCCTCACTTGTTAACAGTTCGAAGGCAGGGTACAGAAATGGTTTGTAATACTAGAAAATACTCAAAAACGTTATAGACGGATGGAGACTTAGTGGAGAGTAGACCCACGTGCTGTTAGGCCCACCTCCACTCTCAGCCCAATAGGTCCGACTGTAACGTTTTCAAGAGTTTCCTTGGAATGTGCTCAGGAGATTAGCTGGGAGAACCTTCATAGGGATGGCAGATCTGTTACATTACGGTTTCTGTATGAAATTTTCACATTCTTGTGATTTCTTTTCGGAAAGGGCTCTTGCAGGTTAAGTAGGCAGAACACGCTGGAAAAGATCGAACCATGAGAATGAATCAATATACGTGTTACGAAAGGTAAACGCCTCCTTTTTGTCAGCAATAATTGTGCTACTCTCACTTGCTCTTATGCCCTCGCCCTCTTTCCTTTTTCTTTTTTTTTTTTGAGTTTTAAGGGTTGGTTGAAATCGTCGTGTGGCTTTTTTCGTTTCTATTTCTTTTTCACACGAAAGATTCTCTAAATTATTCGAGTAAACCAGTGCAATAAGTTCATTTACAGAAGCCTACTGGCAACAAGACTAGGAGTACTCTTGACATATGGAAATTGTAACTTCTCTAGCCACAATGAATTTTAACAAAAAATATCATATTTTAATGCTTTATTGATATCAAGACCGGTGGAACTACTAATTAAGATGAATGCATTGATTATGGATAAAAAAGAGAAAAACAAATAATGGACTCATACCAATGAAGGATACCTAAAAAAGTTGAGGATTAATAATCCTTTTTAGAAATTGAATTTATTTGGTCGAGTTTGAAGTAGCAGAGTAACGTGAAAAGAAATTAAGGAAAAAGATTCCAAGTGATGTCCCAACAAATTAGTTTCAATTTTTTCACTAAAGATCCACAATATTTTCAAGGGGTCAACACTAAACCCCTGTAGTTTGTTGAAAATGCAAAATATCTCCTTATATTTTCATAACTCACAATTCTCTTGTGGTTTCCAAAACTAAGCTAAATACCCTCCTCCAAAAATATGGAATTGGGGAGGTAAGCATTGTTTCAAAAACCACAAAAGAATTATGAGGGAACTTTGAGAACACCCAGGGTACTTCACACTTTCAGCAAACTACACGCAATTTTTTTACTAGTCACCCAATTTTCAAGTAATCTCAAAAGATATAGTATCAATCAAAAAGGTACTCATAAAATGATATATTATACATACATTTCATGATAGTCTTTCTGATATTTTACAAATGCCTCAACAATTTCATCCTTTTGAATATCTCATTCCACTCTTAGCTCTTTTCTGATATAACACCACCTTTCTCACTGCGAAAATCAATCGTAGATCATAAGCCCGGTCGAAATCTAATTCTTGAAAGCAACCCCTAAATGTTGCCAACATTGTGATCTAACTCAAATTTATCTGTTCCTAATCAAGCATGTTTGAATCATGAAATGTAATGCATTCATATAGACAAATGCAGTTGAACTAATAGAACCTTTGCTAACCATAGATGTAACCCTCTACTATTATGTAACATATATTGGTGGGAGCAGCGTTTACCATCGTGTCATTTGACGAATGGAGAGAGTAACAGCAACAAGAGAACCAATTGAACGTGGCGCAATGTGTTTAACTCGTGATGGTAAGTGTAAATAAGAGACTGAAATAGAATTTCCCAATGGCTTTCTAGTGAGGGAGATCTATCATCTTTCATCTCCGAACCAATTGTCTTTCTCCTTTGGCCCTGTCGGCCCTTCCTCACCATAAATTTCAGTTGGAAACAACTCGAAGAGGCCATCCACATAAAATCTGAAGAAAAATGGGAGGTGACTGATTATCTTTTCCAGTTCAGATCGTGAGTCATAAACAACTGTTGGACCCCATTCTCGCATATACTGCAACCAATGTGGTTCTGGAACGACTTCTTGTCCCAGGTGCTCGGCAGCAATAATCTGGTAATTGGTGCTCGAGTCAATAAAATATTTGCTTCGAGCACAATCATTCCTCAACCCTAATCCAAGTTTTGTAGAACCTTGAATGTAGCAACCGGGATGTGGGAAACTTGCATGACCGTCTTTGGAAGAATATACAACTGGCTTATTACCCTCGATGAACTCCAATTCACAGGCGTCCACCCATTCACCACCACTGTGCTCCGAAAAATACATGGTCCATAGCTCGCCAGTGAAGTTACTAATACGAAGAGTAGAATGCTCCCAGTCACCAACGTGTTCACCTACTCTGTTCAATGAAATATTGACTAACCCAGCTTTGATTGTAGATGGTCCATTGAAAGGGCAAAACACCCAAATGGCAATGTCAGTGAAAGTCCCACCCAAAGCTGGTTTTACATGAACGTATAGCTCTGCACTTTCGATGTTACCACTCTTGAGATAATTTTTATAATCATCAACCTCCGGCAGATCTAGCCAAAATTTTCCATCATTTTCCCCACCACTGGGCAAGATTAAACCTTTTGAGTCAATGGCCAAACCTTTATCCATTCCCTCTTTGAACAATAGGGCTCCCTTTTTGAAGAACCAGGGAACTGATGAGGGCAAATAAATCTCATCTGGATGGAAGAAAATAGTAGGTCCGTAATGCTTGATGAGTGCGTGGATTTGGTCCAAATTTGGCATTGCATGTAAAGTTGAGTCGAGATTTTTCAAGCAAGCAATATTTAGATCATCCACAGAATTTGAATTTGTACAGCAGAAGAAAGTCCCAACAGATACACCTTTACCAAACACTCCCCTTTTGCAGGGTCTTGTACTGCAAACTTCAAATTGGTCCAAGGAGAAGGTTGTACTAAAAAGTGTCTCATCGGTTTCACAACTATCAGTAAGGTCAGCTCGAACGCACCTAACATCTTCAAGTTGAGGCTCATCAGGACCAACGGTGACCACAAAGCCGATTGATTTGTAACCATCCGGTGCATTTGGAAGCCAAATATAACCACATCCATTGTGATGAGAATCGGTATTCCAGATCAACGTGTAGCTAATAGGCTTTTCAAGAGCTGGAAGGTCTGATACTGAATCATGGATGCTGTTATCTTGAGTCTTTGATGCAGCCACATCTCTGGCTACAAGAACATAGCCTGTCAGCTGCTTATCATCAGGCTGACAGTAGTGACCGAGGCAGAAAAAGCCATCAGGAATTTCAACTGGCCTATAAAATGATATATCGTTCGATAAACCAAGCAACGGGCTGCAACTCCAAATTCTCTCCAAATTAGTGATTTGAACAACCTCTACCTCTCCGAGACATATTCTTCCTGTAGCAAAACCTTGACCTACGAAAATCATACTCCATCAATCAAATCAGAAAATGAGCATAACAACATTGCTTCAGTGAGCAAGAAATAGTAACAATGACTTCAAACATAGATATTGGACTTATGCTTGAGAAACCAAAGTTGTACGAGGACACAACTAAAGAAAGCATAATCATAGTCTAGTGGCACGAACATTCCACAGATATCGATAGCAATTAGCATAGCACCTCTCGACCTCTTTAGTCTTAAAAAACAATCGAACAAGTATAGATACCAAAGGTACGAATACCTTAAAACTTCCAAATTTCCAATGCTTACAGATTGAATCAAGAAAGGTAAAAAATACAATTTTCTTTCTCTTCTTGGATATTAAAAACTTCAATAATTGTAGACAAAAAATATATATATATATATTTTTACAGAAGTCTTAGACTAACTCCAGTGAAGCACAAACTTTAGAACTTCAATGCAAACTGCGTCCCCAACATCTTGAAACTTTGACCAAGCTCTTTGAATTCATCAAATCATGCAAATTCAACATTGATTTCAGACAAAATAGTCACATTAAAATATTTGACCTATTTTGTGATTAACAATTACCAAGAAAAAATCATTGAACATATCCTCTAAAGACCATTTTTTCCCATCATTTCATTGAAGTAAAAGTGCTTCAATACCTTGTCACTTGGCACTTGGGGGAAAAAAAAGCAATTTTATCAGCCATGTGTGGTAGAATTTCAGTCAAACCAACCCCAAAAAGAGAAAGTTTAAAACTTTAACTGAATAGTTGAAAAATAACATAGAAGATTGAACACTGTTTCCTAATTGATTGATACAAGATCATCCACAGAAGCATCTGTACAGTTGACTCAAAATATGTGTGTGTATGTGTGGGAGAGAGAGAGAGAGAGAGAGAGAGAGAGAGACAGAGAGACAAGACCAACAGAACAGATAAAACAGAATTAACAGTATTTGTCCGTACAAAGGATAAGAAGATCACAATCACAAAACATAGTTCAAGATTCCAAAAAATAAAAAGAAAAGAAAAAGAGATTAGAGGACAACAAATTCAAATTATTACAAATCAAAAGAAATTAAAAGGCAAAGAGGTGCACAAAGTTCTAAAATTTTGAATAATTGTATACAAAATTTTCGCTATGCGTTGAATTCAGAAAAGGGTCAGACCTTAAGCTGGGAAAATACTTGTTGGCTGAAAGATTATAAAGAAAAAAGCTTACCTTGAGGCCATTGTGGAAGTGGTGCAGGCAAAGAAAAAGGCTTTGCTTCAACTGGACAATACTCATCAAAACCATCAAAACAGTTACTGCTGCTGCTGCAACAACCTCCCCAAAACATTATTCTTCTTCTTTTTCAAGAAGATAAAACACACACTTGGAAAACAAAACAAAACCAAACAAAACAACCCCAACAAAGAAGGGTGTCAAAGGTTTTTGATATATATATATATATATGTATATATACACATACACATATACTTTTGTAACAGAAGAATACTCCCACCAAACCAAGTTGGGGACTTGTGATATTTTGTTGGTGGGTTATAATTGAAAATGGTGAAGGAGCTTACTTATTGAAGCTTCTTTTTTTTTTTTTTTTTGGTTTACTTTTCTTTTGCGTTTTGTTTTCTTTGAAGGGGGTTGAGTGAGAGGTCAGCAAACATATGTCACATGTTTGTGTGAGAGAGAGCTTGCTTCTTTTTTTTTTTGCTAACAAAGACGTGTTCTTTTTCTTTCTTTTTTTCGTCTTTTTTTTCTTTTTCTTGTCAGTAACAAAGACATGTTTGGTTTATTGGTTGGTGCTGCGTTAACGTTGTTGGGGAGTTTTTCAGTTCTTTTTATTGTATATTTAGCAATGCTCCAAATTAAAAAAAAAAAAAAAAAAACCAGTGCTCTATTATCACTCGTTAAGGTAGTTCTGTGTATAAAATTTTTCTCATGAAAAGAGTTCAAATAAAGATTAGACTCTTTTAAGATTTATTGTATACAATCTTATCATTCTTTCTATATAATAAAATTTTAATGGTATTAAAATTCTTACCACCAAGTTTATCTTATTTTCAAATGACAGTTTAGTACACAAGATTTGTAGAGACCCAGGAAAAAATCAGACTCATTTTAGAATTTGTTGTAGTATTCTTATCTTGCTTTTTTAATCATCCTTTAATATTTTATAAAAAAAATTATCATAAAAAACTTATATAAAAGTTCTTACCAAAGGGTGAAGTATGGAACAAAAGATTACCCTTATATTTTTGTATTGCTTTTGAGATTGTGCAATAATTGTGGAGCTGTTAGGCCATAGTCACTTTTGCCATTTTTATAATGATAGGCTAAAGTTCACCCCCCACTTGAAGATTTTTTTAGTTGCCTTTATCTTTTGTCTTCTTGTTTTTTTAATGTTATTTTTTGTTTCCTAGCAACAATTTGACTAATTCTTTACTATTCAAGTGTATGGAACACACCCAATGCATAAATAAATGCTCAACAATATTTGCTTTTTGTTGCACTCAAGGGTTAATTGATTTTCTGTTTGTTTCTTTATTGGATTTTTTTTTTTTTTGGGGGGGGGGGGGGGTTGGGGTTTAGGTGGGTGGAATTCAATAACACATGCATATTAATGGTCAAAGGAGAGTGGTAAGTTATTTATTTCCTCAAATATCTACGTGGCAGTTCTTATCCAAACGTAGAATCCAAGAGAATAAAAGGGGAAAAAAAAAGCTCCTCATAAAGTAATAAAAAATATTAAGATTGAATGTGTTGACCTTAATTGACACGTAATATGTATTAGAGTATATCGTGACATTACAAGATTTACAGTTTTAGACTGAATTCAATATGATCTTATTTAGAGTAAATTTTTTTGTTATTAAAAATTATTAAGATTGTTTGTAAGCCTTACTTCATGCCCTATATTGAAAATCAAATTAAGATTTAAAAACAACCACAAAAATTGGATTTTTTTTTTCAATTCAAATTACAAATTAGGGTCAAATCTTTTTTGTTCCACCTGGCTAGAGAACTAACTTTTTCTTTAAAATCTTGAATTTATACTTAGTTATGAAGGAGAATATCCATATGAAATACTTTTCAACCAAATTATTTAATACTAGAAGTCAATATATGGACTTAGATATAATCGAAAGACATTTAGATAAAAACATCCACGCCTTCATGAAGGACAAATGTTTGAGATTATAGAACTATCAAAGACTACATAAACTCTTTTTTTTTTGTTGGGTCAAATTAAAATCGACTACATAAACTCACAAAGGGCATTGCTGAAAAGAGATAAGTTTATATATGCTTCTACCCTCTTAACATTAGTTAAAATTAGTTAGCCAATAGTGGAGCGTTTGGAGTGTAGGTGAGAAATTTGTTCACTTTTTAAGTTTAAATTAGTCAAGAAATTAATTTTTTTAAGATTGATTCTAATAAGTTTTATACTTAATTAACTTAAAACATCGTGAAAAAATAATGTTTCTAAAAGCAATTGGAATAACAAAGGTAAACAAATTTAAATCTCTTTTGGTTTATCACCCAATCACTTGCATTGTTAGTTGAACACTATTTATCATATAGGACCTAACTTGGATAAGCACTTCATTTTGAAGTCAAATTGGGATGTCTATTTTTCTTTATTATCTTTTTTTTTGTCAATATTTTTCTTTTATTATCAATATTTCGTTTTCCTTCTGATATGAAATTCAATCCTTATGCCAGTGTGTCAACAATGGTAGGCCAATGAAAAAATAATAATTTGGTTACTTCACGCAATCCATTGTTTCAATGTGCATTACAGTTAGATAATTAGCATCTTATAATTTACTAAAAAGTAATATTTTGTGTCATTCGAATGATAATTTATTCTATTTTCAGATGTTATAAATTCACACTGAAATGTCTTAAATAATTTGGGGACCTTAGGCGATCATTTAAATGGGGACCTTAATAATTAGATTTTTTTTAATGAAAAAAAATTAAATTTTTTTTACTAAAATAATCACTACAAATAAAAAAAAATTAAAATTAGAATTATAAAATAACATAATATTACAAGTTAACAAAAAGATAAACGTATATAAAATTTATTTTTCAACTAATTTATTGATGAAGGTCTACTCGTTTAATGAGCAGGTCTTAAAACTCTAAAACCCTCTTAATCCCAATTAAAGAATATTAGTCTAGAATAGACATTTATTTATTTTTAAATAAATAATTTCTTTAAATTAAAGCCTCTGGGCTAAGGAGCCTTGGACACAGATCCAAATCACTTTTAACTTGGGTCGGCCCTGATTATTCATGCAGTAGATATCAAATTTGTTTCAATATGATATAAAGTTTTACTATAGAAAAAAGGATAAAATATTGTTTTGAGTGATATAACAACGCTATTTGCTGAAATAGATTACGAATCCGATGCAAACTTAAATATTAAATTATATTGTAGATTTGATAATTGCATCGTGCATCATATAGTAGGGTGGGACAAAAAATGACCATTTGTTTGTGGAGGGGACGGGCGTAACGAAGAATCGCATCAAACATATCATTTGTCAGCTTTAATTATTAAACACGCTAAATCTCAATCTTGTTAAGTACTTAAACCTCATGAAATTGGTGATCATATTATATAAGTCCAAGAAAGATGCATGTAACGTTGAATTATGATGGTAGACCGATAAGGATATATATATTTTTGGTTTAAAACCACTATAAAAGTTTTTTTTTTTTTTTTTTTTTGTCTAAAATCACAACAAAAGTAATTGACAATGACACCATCATTGCATATTCAGATATTCTCTGTTTTGTATCGTATGTCAAATCTAACTACACTCACCCATGGGTGATTTTAAATTTTCTCATAACATTTGTTATCTCATACAGTAATAAAAGAGGATGTTGATTATTACAGACAAAGAAAAATTTATTATATTATTTATTATCATTAATACATCTCTATAAATACAGATAAAAAAATTTATTATATTATTTATTATTTATTTATTATCTTCAACCGATTGAACATTAATTAAGTAGTAATACTAATTACTTATTGAAAATTACTTTATTTTAAATCATTATTGTTATTATTTTATTATAGTTGGATCAAATAATTAATATTTCATATTTCCTTCATAACACCATGAACAATAAACATTATGAGAGAATGCGATTTCCAAGGACATATATCAAAGCTTCACCAAGAAGTCGAAATTATCACATTTATCCAAATTTTTCATAATCCTTGCCTCTAGTAAGATGTTTTCCACTTCTAGAAAGCAAAATCTCTTTCCCAATTGATCCTGGATATCATAAATAGCTATTTCAAGAAGAAATAGTCTTAATTATAAAGACTATTTTTTTTTTAATTCAAATGAGACAGAGCGCCAGTAATGTCACAATTAATTTGAAATACGTTTCGCCTTTTCTATTTTTTTCAAGTAATACAAGTAACGGGTGCAGCAATGCGATCACCTCGTGAGATCCAACTGATAGTTGTAAGACATAATTAATAAACCAATTAATATAAAATATATTTCTTGATAGACATAGATTAACTTGACCCCCTCATTATATTGTCTCTTGAAAGGGTAGACTATTTCAAAGTTAATGGTTTTTGCCCTTTTGCCACGTCAAAATGCACTGGAAACTATGCCATACGAGAACCAAATAATCAAGGGGTTAGATTTCTCCGAGATCATCACACATTAAGTTTATTATGATCGAGATTCACTGAATTTTTTTAGTTAAAGGTGCAATACGAAGATTTTTTAAAATATATTTTTTAATATTATTCTTGTCCAAACATATTTAATCTCAAATTAGAGATTCAAATACATTAATACTAATATAATTGCATCCAAATTCACTAAATCTGTGCCAATCATATATTTGTCCCGATTATCATCTAAAAATGTCCACCCATTCAAACTCCGTAACATCTACTATGTATGTTTCATAGGTGGATCCAAAGTCGTCCAAAAAAAAAAATAATAATAATAATAATAATAATAAAGTCGACTAAGACTTTTCAATAGCTGCCCAGTTGAACGTCATTATTTGTACTGCAATGCACTTTTTCTTTTCTTTTCTTTTTTTTTTTTGGTCGAAATTTGCGCTGCAATGCACTTGAGACAACGATATCCACATCCATTGGCAGATATTTTTATTATGAAATTCCACCGCCTGCATCACATGATGAATTTGCTCTCTTCAAGTTAATTAAGCTGCAGTAGTAAGAAAGATATTTCGTGTGACAATGTTTGTTTGACCAATTCTTGTATTGTATCGTTGACCCAACAAAAAAAAAAAAAATTATTGTTTTGAGTCTGCAATTTCTCTTGATCTTCCCAAAGAGAACGCGGTCACCATTTTACTTTTCTTCATGCCCTTTTTTCCCAGTCCACCTAATACCAATGTAATTGACAATCCACTGCTTCTTCGACTACGATAATTATTAATCAAGACCACTTTATAAGATACTAGCTATTTTATTTAATACCAATTTAATTTTAAAATAGAACCTCATATTTTTTTTGGAGTGAGGAGAGGGGCAAAGAAATAACCTTCAATTATTATTATTATTATTATTTTTTAATTCAGAGAAAGCTTAAAGTCATACAACGTAATTAGCGAAATTCAAACTTACAATTTCTTATATACGGGGCGAGTTATATACCACTGTACTAAAACCCTTGTACAACCTTCCATTAATTAAGTCAAAGTACAAAGGGTTAACCAATTCCCATAAGATAGAAATCCAAAATTTTAAGTTGACACAAACCAATAGGTATATTAGAAGTCTTCTTTAAGTTGTCTTTTGCGACCTCGTCACTAGCCCTATTATTAGTAGACTAATGCAGCTAATTCTAATATTGGGATATCCTGTTATAATCTTTCGAACATCTTTCACAATGCATCTTGCTCTCCAATTAGTAATAATACTCAGAGAATTGCTTGCGTTAATTACTACTTCAACATCACTTTCAATATCTCGGATCTGCGTGGCAAACCGACTGACATTCCCTATCGCCAAAGCTTCATCTTGGGCAGCTGAGTTGCAGTGAATAGTATCTGCTCGAACAAAGACAGGTTCCTTCCCAAACCTATTGGACTCGGATCAATTGTAAGTACGAAGCTAAAAAGAAAAATCTCTATAAATGTAAGTGGTGGCGTTGAATATTGTTTTAAGAGTCGCCAAAAAAGTAAAACCAAAAGAGAAAACTCTATAAATAGAGGTGCAACACCTTCTTTTTTGTGTGTGTTTAAATAATCTAAAAATAAAAAATGATATCATTACTACATCAAATAATCTTAACAAAAATTGATATCATTACTAAATCTTCAATCCAGGAGCGTTTTAGTAAAATACACAAATTTTTAGAGGTAAAATTGTTACGCGTTAAAATATAAGCATTCAAAGGTTTATGCATTTTGTAAGGTTTATGTATTTTGTGGCCACGTGTCATCCACGTACTTATTAACGTTATTTTTTGACAGATTTTGCTAAAAAAACTAACAGTTGTCATCAAAATTATAAAAGATGAAATATCATTTTGTCCAAAATAAAAGATAGGGACTTAAAATATCAAAAAATATAAAAATCTAAGACCATTTTAATAAATTATATATATATATATATATATATATATATATATATATATATATATATATATATATATATATATCATATTAGACCACTCTTATTGTATAAATACATGCACTAGATTCCTAAACCTCTCTCACTCTATGGGTGCACCAACATTTACAGTCTCCATTGAAGATTTTATAATTTAAAAATTGCATGTATAATGAACCAAGTAACCGTACCATAATAGCTAGAAGGTTTTCCAATAACATGACACTCAACCAATGTATGCAATTAATGGACATATGGATATGGATATTGAGATCATGAGCTAATCCAAACCCAATGAAACATATAGCTAGCTAATGTAACAGCCCAAAAATATGGTAGGCCATCGAAAACTAACCGAATATTGCTTGATGGAAAAAGAGCCAAATCCGCTAATTATACTACTAGCTACACACAAAAAAATGATGGTGGAGAAAATTTCACATATAACCGCATTTACTCTTTGCAATGTAACCACCAACATACACTAAGTCCCTTCCCTAAGAAAAAAAATCACACACTTCTTTCTCTTTCTCTATCTCTCCCCCTTTTCTGGTTGTGTTAATCCCTGCTCCGCCTATCTCGTCGTCCCTGCCATCGGCGGACGACGACGACGACGACGACAGGAAGGCTCCATTGCTAGAGCTTCCTTGGTGGGCAAGATCAAACAGCAACAAAACAATGACTCAACTTCCCTTCCAGCTCCTGGAGCTAAGTGTCATATCAGCCCAGGACCTTGCACCCGTGTCCAAGAAACTACGTACTTATGCAATCACATGGATAAATCCCGAGAGGAAGTTACGCACGAGAATTGATCAACAAGGCCAAATAAATCCCACATGGAACGATAAGTTTGTGTTCCGAGTCGATGATAAATTTCTGAATTCGGACACATCTGCCGTGATGATTGAGGTTTATGCATTAGGGTGGCTACGTGACATATGCGTTGGATCAGTTCGTGTTTTGATAAGCAACCTAATCCCCCACTCGGTTCGCGAAAAGGGGAGCTCTAGCAGGCGATTCGTTGCGCTTCAAATTCGCCGCCCCTCGGGGCGTCCGCAGGGGATACTAAACATGGGCGTCACGTTGTTAGACAACACAATGAAGAGTATGCCGCTCTACACGGAGCTGAGCGCCTCCGCTGTCGGGTTTCAAGACCTCATGGACGTGAAATTGTACAAGCAACACGATCAGCAAGCGAAGCCGAAAACAGACGAGAAAATTCAGCTCCGTCGCACGAAAAGCGATCAATCAGATTTAAACAGTAAGGATTTCAACAAGAAAGGCAAGAAAAGCAAGAAAGGCAGCTCAATATGCAATGGCACTAATTCAATACAAAATGGTGGCGGCTCAATGTGCAGTGAGTCAATAGCAAATGCTGGCGGCTCGTTATGCAACGGCTCTTCTGTAAACGGCTCAATAGTAAACGGATCAGATATCGGAGGAGGAAAGGGTGGATCGTTTTGCAACTCGGACGTCGGGCCGTCGCCGTCCGTGGTGGCAGCAGCAGTGGCAAGAGGGTTGTATCCAACACCTTTAGGTGCACCACATGCACCAGGGAGCTCAATATTGGAAGACTGGACGGTGGAGGAGTCGAGCGTGGAAGGGCTAAAATCAAAAATTGAGAGGTGGAGAATGGAGTTTCCATCAGTATATAATTATCAAAATAGTTACCAAAAGATTGAAAAATCGCCCAAGAGTTCAAAGCATTCAAGAAGGAACACTGACGGAGGTGGTGGTTTATTTTCTTGCTTTGGAAATGCATATGGGTGTGAATTTAGAATCGTTTGTGGTGCAAATAGTAAGAAAAATAAAGTCAAATGCAGAAATCGATTGTGCATGTCTGATGTAGATTCATCATCAGTTCCATCCTCCATGAAGCGATCACTATAACATTTAATGTTATACCTTTTGCCAACGCTCAAATTAAAACATGAAAAAATAGTTTCGAAAAGTTTCCTTTAAAAAAAAAACTATTCCAATAGGTGTCTCTTATTGCAACACTATTTCACCGTTGTATATAAAAAACTTTTTGCAATAGTTAAATTTTTTTTAATCACTTTTTGCTAATAATTAAAAAATAAACCATTGTTATAAGTGTCTTATTACAATGACTTTTAACCTTTGTATAAACTAAATTTTTTTACAGTGGTTTAAAATTTTTTAATCACTTTTTGATAATAATTGCTTATAAAATTACTTTTTGGCAACAATTTTAAAATGTTGCTTATTATTTATTTTTTAAAAATTGTTGTAATCGAGAATTTGCAAGGAGACTATATACAACGGTTAAAGATATTTGCAATAATTTTTAACCTTTTTGTAGTAGTTTTAAATTTCTTTAAATATTGCAATTGATTAAAAATGCAGTAGTGAATATATGTAAAATTACAAAATACTTTTGCTTATTTTTGCAAAAAAAAAAATTTATACGTAAAATTATGATATTGCTGGAAGGTTAGGCATATAGGAATGGAGCCTGCGCGCTCAAATGGAGAGATAGGGAGTTGATGGCAATTGAGTCTCCTCCCTCTCTGTCTTTTATTTTTATTTTTTGGTTTTCATTTTTAGTTTCTAGAATTTTGTATTAGGTAAAAGAATAAAGAGAGTAGAGGGGCTTCACCCAAGTGTATGTAAATTACTGTAACATTCTTTTCTATGTGTCTTTATAGTGAAATTCATCTTATTTGTCATTGACTATTTGGTTTAGTGGTACATATGATTCTCAATTTAAGTGCAAGAGATCTTTAGATCAAATCTCATGTATAGTATATTATGTGATATAAAATAACTTACACCCCACTTAAAGAAAAAGAAAAAAAAAATACATCAGTCTTTTTATTCTTCATATATAGATACTAGTAATGATATATGTAATTTTATCATAATTGCACAGATAATTTATTACCGTTACATTTCCCTCCTAATATTAAATTATGCGAGAATCCACGTCCTCTAGCAATGACTTGCACCATGATGCTGCATCTGTTTATCAATTAAAAGCAAAGGCCATTATTCTCAAACGGGCAAAAGATTTTCTGAACTTCAATTTTGGTGGTTGTTTTTTTTTTTCTGTTTACATTGAATTTAAGTTTTGCTTGCATGGAAAATGATATGCGTATTGGTAGGGTACGAATTCTTAATAGGTAATATAAACACGAGCCTTGAATTGAACGATAGAGTAAGTGGGAGTGACGCAGAACGGAAGCGAAACACTAGATTCGTTCTAGCAAAACGTCATTGATACAAGGAAAACTTTAAATATTACAACTCTAAAATGCTAGAAAGGAAGTATACAATACTAGCTTTGTATTGATTAAGGTGTGTTTAATGAGCTTGGAGAGCTATCTATTTATAGGAGCTCTTAGGTCTTAAAATTTGCTAAACTTCTTATGTGGGATAAAATAAACTAAATGGTACTATTCATAACAAAACAATACTATTCATAATATAAGAAAAAATATGAAGGTTTATTTGTTCTTCTTTTGATTTTGTCAATCTTTTTCATCAACTCATTTGAATCATGTTTAGCATCAATCTTCTCCACTTGAGAAAAACTCGCCCTCGAGTTAATTTCTGGATATAAAGAACCTTCCTGTGGATAGTAATCATATAAATCAGCAACATTGAAGGTTGATGAAATTCCTCAATCATCTGGAAGATCAACCACATAAGCATTGTCATTGATCTTCTTTAAAATTTGGTAGGGATTCAGCTTATTGTAAGTACCCACTGGAATTATTTCTTTCCTCAAGTAGATCATGACCATATCCCCTTTTTTAAATACCTTCACCCTTTTATGCTTATCAGCTGCAGCCTTGTATTTGGTATTTGAGGCTTGCAATTTCTGTTTCACCTCTTCTTGAATAGACTACACTTGTTCCGCCATTTTATTTGCTGCAATGCTCTTATCAGAGAATTTCGACAGTTTAACCAAATCTAGAGCATGCTTTGGTACCTTCTTGTAGACAATGAAAAATGGTGATATTCCAGTTGAGCTGTGGATTGCACTATTATAGGCAAACTCAGCTTATGCAAGTGCAAAATCCCATTGTCTCGGCTTATCTTGGCAAATACAACGAATCAAATTTCTCAAGGTTCTGTTGGTTGTCTCGGTTTGACCATCAGTTTGAGGATGAGTTATGCTGCTGAACTTCAAACTTGCATCGAAGCGCTTCCATAATGTAAGCCAGAAGTGAGATAGAAATTTAGAATCTCTATCAGAAGTGATGGATTTTGGGACTCCATGGAGTCGCACAATCTTTTGGAAGAATAGTCTTGTAATGTGTACTGCATCTGAAGTCTTCCTGCAAGGGATGAAATGCGCCATCTTTGAAAATCTATCCACGACCACAAATACAGAGTCTACTCCTCTTTGGGTTCTTGGCAATCCCAAGACGAAATCCATAGACAAATCTTTCCAAATATCTTATGGTATAGGCAACGGCATATAGAGTCCCGTGTTTTGTGTCTGGCCCTTTGCAGTTTGACAAATTGGACATTATCTCACGAACTTGCCCACATCTCTTTTGATTTGTGGCTAGAAATACCTTTCCTCCACACTTGCAATAGTCTTATCTCATCCAAGATGTCCGTCGAGTCCTCCTCCATGTAAATCTTGAATGATTTTCTCCCTTAAGGATGTGTTCGGGATGCAAAGTCTGTTACCTTTGAATAGGTAATCATCATGGACGTGAAAATCTCCAATTGGTTGCTTTGGCAAGTGTTTATGCCAAACTTCATTAAAATCTTCATCCTCTGGGTAGAGATCCTTCAGACATTCAAACCCTACAACTTTGCCACTTAAAGTAACCAGCAAAGTTGCCTTTCTACTCAAAGCATCGGCAACACGATTGGAAGCTCCTGATTTATGTTTAATAACATAAGGAAATTGCTCCATATACGAAGCCCACCTTGCATGCATCTTGTTCAAATGTTTTTGACTTTTGAAATGCTTCAAGGCTTCAATGTCGTAAAGCTTGAAGCACAGCATATAACTTCTGCTCATAGGTTGACCATTTTTGACGTGTCTCGCTAAGCTTTTCGCTGTAGAATGCAACAGGTCTGCCTTCTTGAGATAATACTGCCCCAATGCCAATTTCACTTGCATCACATTCCACTTCAAAAACTTTATCAAAATTCGGAAACACCAAGACAGGTGCAGCTGTCAACTTTTCTTTGATTTGTGCAAAACTTTTGTCAGCAGCCTCGCTCCATTGGAATTTCCCTTTCTTTAAGCAATCAGTGATAGGAGCAACGATACTGCTAAAATTCTTGATGAACCTCCTGTAAAATATGGCTAAGCCATGAAAGCTTCTGACTTCAGTGATTGTCTTTAGAGTCGGCCAGTCTCTGATTGCTCGAACTTTCTCATCATCAACATGGATTCCTTCAGCACTTACAATGAAGCCCAAGAAAACTAAGCGATTTGTCATAAAGATGCATTTTTTTAAGTTGACAAATAGCATGTTGTCTTTAAGGACTTTCATAATCTGATGCAGGTGGTCCACATGCTCTTCTTTGTTGTGGCTATAGGTCAAAATGTGGTCGAAATAAACCACGACAAACCTTCTGATAAATGGCTTGAGGATTTGATTCATAAGGCGCATGAATGTACTTGGTGCGTTGGATAGTCCAAATGGCATGACTAACCATTCGTATAAGTCTTCCCGTGTTTTGAAAGCAGTTTTCCATTCATCTCCCGGCCTTATACAGATTTGGTGATAGCTGTTGCGCAAGTCAATCTTCGAGAAGATTGTTGACCCTTGTAATTGATCCAACATATCCTCCAGTCGAGGTATAGGGAAACGATACCTGACTGTGATTTTTTTGATGGCTCGGCTATCCACACACATTCTCCAGCTTCCATCCTTCTTGAGTGTCAACAAAGCTGGTATTGCACACGGGCTCATACTTTCTCTAATATGCCCCTTGCACATTAATTCTTCTACCTTCTCTTTTAGTATCTCATTCTCCTTTGGACTCATCCGGTAGTGAGGTAGATTCGGCAAACTTGCTCCAGGGACTAAGTCAATGTGATGCTGGATGTCCCTCATTAGTAGAAATCCATCAGGTAATTCATCCGGAATAATTTCTTTAAATTCTTCCAATATGTGTTGTACCTCATCTGGGACTTCTTCTTCATGCGATTCTTCTCCTTTGACTACAAGAGCAAAAGTTTCTCCAGTCTCATTTGATTCTTTGAAGAATTCAATTGCAGAATCTGCCATAATAAGGAAAGACTTCACCTCCACTTTAGAAGTTTTGGGTCGATCTTTGTTGGTTGAGAAGATTGCTATTTTCTTTCCATTCCACCAAAAAAAGTAGACATTTGTTCTTCCTCGATGAGTTGCATCAATGTCATATTGCCACAGTCGCCCAAGTAGAATATGATTTCATCCTGGTATGATTTTCCGATAGAAATAGGAACTTTGCACACCTCTCTGACCTTTATTGAAGCTCCTTTCTTGACCCACCCAATCTCGTAGGTATTGGATGAGGTTCTGTGGGCAGCTTCAAGTGATTCACCAAAACTCTTGAAACAATATTCTCCTAGCTTCCGTTGTCAATAATAAAGTTGTATACCTTTTCTTGAATACTGCATTTTGAATGAAAGATGCGTTTGCACTGGGATGAGTCTTCTTGTTTCGGGGTGTACAATAATCGTTGAATGACACATGTCACTTGTTCTCTATCTTCGTCTGCAATTTCAGCATCCTCCAAGTCATCATCATTATTGTACTCAACTTCTTTATCGCACTCATTATCATAGTCTGCTAGATTGACAGACTTGCGAGCTCGGCATTCATTGGAACGATGACCAGGTTCTCCACATTTGAAACATTTTCCAATGGTTGGCCTAGCATATGGATTATTGGGTCAGGTGGTATTCGACGCCTGTCTGATTGATTTTCCACCCCTTGATTGTTAGTGCTAGTATTGTGAGTAGAAGGACGAGTTGCTTCTTCTGCAACTTGTTTGCCTCTATCAGGATTCGAACGGACTGGTGCAAAATGAGTTTGTCGAGTGGAAAGACGAGCCAAAAACATTTCTACCTTTAATGCCATGTTATAACCTTCATCAACGGTCTACATTGGAGCTAATGTTATCCTCTCCCGGATTGCAAATTTCAAGCTGTTGAGGTATCGTGATGTTTGCTGTTCCTCTGACTTTGATATATTGTACCTAGCAGTAATGCGCAGAAATTCATCAGTGTATTCTCTCACTGATCGATGACCCTGGCTGCAGTTTTGGTATTGTTGGAACAAGTATTGTTCATAATCTGGAAGAAGTAATATTCCTTTCAGTTGTTGTTTCATCTTTCTCCAAGTCCGAACGGGTGTCTTTCCTTATCGCCTTCTATTGTTTTGCAAGGTATCTCACCAAGCAGCTGCACCGCCCTTTAATTTGTAGGCGACTAGTTTTATTTGTTTGTCTTCCGGTACATCCATCATGTCAAAGAATTTTTCAACTTCATAACACCAATCAAGAAATGCTTCAATATTAAGATCGCCGTTAAAGTTGGGAATGTCGGCTTTAGGACAATATTCGTCAAAGCCTTGTCCTCTCCTGGGTGCATGTTGATGCCTTTGATTTATTTCTTCGTCACTGTCAGATTCCTCCTCATATGTTGTTGGTCTGCGATGTCGAGTAAAACCATGTTGTGGTTGATTTCTAGCTCGTGGTTGTGCTTGGTTGATTCCTCGGTAGTTTAAGAGCTCTTCATCAAATTCATTTTCATAGGCTGGTTGCCTATGACGAATTGCAAGGTCGCGTTGATTGATAGGTTGGCCACGAGCATATTCTCTGGCACGGTTGATCCCACCATCGTCACGAGCCCTGTTGGCGTTTAGGCTTAAGTTGGAAAGGATGTCGCGAATCTCTCGGAGTTCACGGGTCACCTTTTCTTCTTGAGCTTGTATCGCCGCCAAAAGGGCCTCCATCCCTCGATCACCGTCAATAGGATGGCCGCCTTCGCCTCTGCTATGGCTGCTACCAGCAATATTGATGTCGATGTTGCCACTATCTCCACCGCCATTGTTGTTCTTGGACGCCATCTTCTCCGGCTTATAGGTTTGTAATTTAATCGATCGAGTTTTCTGATGCACAGGATCCACTATACGTGGCAAGTACAGAGCATACAACTCAATCAACCAATCAAGCTTTCTGATGCACAGGGTCCACTATTAGTGGCAAGTGCAGAGCATACGGCTCAATTACAACTACAACCTTCTAAACTAGGACTCTCGAACTTGGCTCTGGTGCCAACTGACGCAGAACGGAAATGAAACACTAGATTCGTTCTAGCAAAACGTCCTTGATACAAGAAAAACTTTAAATATTACAACTCTAGAATGCTAGAGAGGTCGTATACAATACTAGCTTTGTATTGATTGAGGTATGTTTAATGAACTTAGAGAGCTATCTATTTATAGGAGCTCTTAAGTCTTAAAATTTGCTAAACTTCCTATATGGGATAAAACAAACTAAATGGTACTATTCATAACAAAACAATACTATTCATAACATAAGAAAAAATATGAAGGTTTATTTGTTCTTCTTCTTGAGTTTGATTTTGTCAATCTTTTTCATCAACTCTTTTGAATCATGTTCCGCATTAGGGAGGTACAAAGTTGATAATTAGATAGTGAATAAGATTAAAAATTAAAAAAACGATTGGCTTGTAAATTTTGGACTATAGTAATCTCTTGGTTACCATATTAATTAGAAGGGAGAGTATATCGAGGTTGGTTTGGAGAATATGTGATGTAAACTTGAGTCAAATCCTCAACACTTCAGATTTCATTAAGCTTTTCAAATAACAAAAGGCTAAGGAGGAACTCGAAATCAAAGAGTTGATGAAATTTCAAGTAGAAGATCTAGACAATAATTTAGAACATTGCAGGAAATTATACATATACTCGAGTTATCATTATACTTTCAAAATTTTGTTGGGCTTGAAAACTATAATATCATGGAGGGCAAAGCCAAAACAATATGACTTATTATAATCTTTAAGGTTCTCTTGACTTAATCTCTCTATAGTGACTTTCAATTACAATTGACAAAAGTTTCAGTTGTTCTTTTTGTCTAATTTAATAATCAATTACCACCATGTTGCTAATTACAAAAAATTATCAATGAGTCTGTTTTGGGTTCTTGCAATACTGAAAAATAAATATAAATTCTTCTTAGCTTCATCAATTGCATTCACTTTTTTCATAATGTGTGTATTTACCTTCTCAACATGAACGAGATGTATATAGGCTTAAATATGATGTTTAGAAACCCTACTTCTTTTCTTCTTATTATTATTATTCGATGGAGGCAAAGCCAATAATAATTATACAACCATTTTTTAGAAACTCTCTTCTCTTTTGTCTCTCAATGAGAACTAGTAATTGAAGCTAAAAGTATTTCAATTGACAACCATCGATGTAGGCCAAAATTAGCAATTTAGTCCGTACATGTTAGTTTCGCGGAAGATATGGACAACTTTGTATGTAGGCCTTCTCACAAGCACCTTTTGATATTCTTCAACCATCAACTTAAAAAGATGCGTCTCGCAAAGAGGAGGTTTATGCAAATTCGCACTAGTTTACTAGTCCATCTTAATCTAGAGATTATCAACATTCATTTCCTCAGTGTGAAGTAACCCTTCCCAAACTACTATTAGTTCTGCTCTAAGTGTCCGTGGTGATGCCCAAATTGAAGGTAAAACCTATAACCCACTCTCCTTTCTCATTACCTTTAGATCAACCGTCCACGTTAAATTTCCAGCTATTTCTTGGCATTTCCCAATGGATATGTAGCCCAATTATATCCATATTGATTAAAGAAGAGATTCAACAGACTCAAGACTCAAATTCAACTCATTACCTTTTCTTTATCCCATATGATTAAATCTCTATGTCCACAATGCGTGGTGGAACATGTTAACTAACAATTAATTATACATGCTTGCACATTAAGAAAAAAGGAAAACTTTAGCTCTTAATGCTGACTAGTTCTTTGAATTCTTCATTGTGAAGATTCGGTATCCGGCTTTCGACCAACACATTTAATATTTGGCAAGTAAAACACCTAATAAAATATAAACAAGTTGCTCTTACATTTTGTGTTCAACATTCAACCAACACATATAAAACATATAAAAGTGAATCCTATACATTTTTTAACTCATAGGCCGAATGTCGAATACCCATACTGGAGAAATTTACAACATAGACAGCATATAATAAGAAGGCTAAGTTGAATTTGCCTCACTAGGCCTCTTCTTTTTGCTTTTGCTACTACCAGGTTTAGGTGTTTTACTTGCCCCACAAGCAATGGTGAACTGAAACCCATATGCATAGCACGAAAACAAACCTCCATCAGAATTTCTTCTTGTATGTCCCCTAGTGGAAGAACCACCCTCCTCGCGCTTCGTTGGAACTTCCTTCCTCCACCTGCTGACATTCCTTGTCAACCCTTTCGCCGCAGCTTCCTCCGCCGTGAAATCCTCCAATATGGAGCTCTCCGCCTCTCCTGCTTGTGCAGGTGGACGTAATGCCTTGGGTGGCACCATTGCAACTTGTGGGCATGACTTTTGTGCCATTTCTGCAGCCACAATTGAAGCTGATGGTCCTATGTCCGAGCATAATTCTGAACCATTTACTATTGAATTATTGCAGACCGATCCGTTTACGATTGAGCCATTGCAAATTGAGCCTGGTTTTGTTAAACTTTCTTCAATTGTCATATCAGTACCGAGGCTTAATGAGCGCCATAGATTGATTTTCTCATGCAATTCCTCCTTTTCGTCCTCTTTAAGGTTTTTGTTCACTTTTTTCTCTGACCCTTCTCGATTATCCAATGCTTGTGGGCGTGTTTGATCAGTATATAATGGCATGCTTCTCATTGTGCTATCCACGAGCGATACACCCATGTTAAGTATTCCCTGTGGGCTACCAGAAGAACGACGAACTTGCAAGGCGACATATCGTACATGGCCAGGGGAATGAAATTGTTGTGTAGTGATTAAATTGCTTATCAGAACGCGAACAGTTCCAATCAGCACGTCGCGAAACCACGACACTGTGTAAATCTCAACGTTTACTGCTGTGTCTTCTGCGAAGAGAAACTCATCTTCAACACGAAACACGAACTTATCGTTCCATGTTGGGTTTGTGTGGCCTTGTTGATCGACCCGCGTGCTCAGCTTTCGGCTGGGATGAACCCATGTGATTGCGTACGGGCGCATGGATTTGGAGACAGGAGACAAGTCCTGGGCGGAAATGACGGTGATTTCCAGGAGGCGGAAAGGAGGCGGCTGGTGCGAAGCCGATGAAGTCGTGACGGTGGAGGAAGCCGCTGGGGTGGGAATAGTCGGTCCCATTTTGTCGTCCGCGGCCGGGACGACGAATCAGGCACCCGGTTGGCACCAACGGAGGAGGAGGAAGAGGAAGAGGAAGTGTGTGTTTTTTTTTTCTTCTTGGAAGTGCATGGTCGCGAGGTGTAAGGGGGAGTTGGTTTATGGTTGATGTTTTTGGACCACTAATTTTTTTATGTTTTAAGGGTTTCTAAGAAATTTAGTTAAACATGAAATTCCATAAACATTATGTTTGTTTATTGGGTCTATCTTTATCTCCAAATTTAAAATGAAGAGTGAAGAAACTCAATTGGCATGCATTAAGGTGCAGATTTAGGATATTTTATCAATATAAGTTAAATATTTATTAAGACAATAGACGTCAAAATTCATAATCACAAACTTCGGGTCATCAGCAACCTACAAGCATGTACAGAAGGCGAAGGCGATAGAACAACGGGCGAAGGCGATAGAACAACGTGAGTCTCAGGATACCGGTGTGGTGCCGGCCGAAAATACTTCGATGATCAAGTCAGTAGTTTTATTAGAAGAGGTAAGAATACGAGAAAAATATAGAGGAAAAATAGGAGACTACCATGGTATCGATCGGCGTCGATATAGGGAATATAAGTCATGGGTTTGTAAAGGGAAAAGGGAGAGTATTATTAGGTTTGGCTAATACTCGATACCTTCTCCTTGTGTAGGCGTGACCTACTCATAGGTGTGGGTAGGCCAAGAGTCACGGACCCTTGGGACTTGTATACTTTGAGTGAGTGATCACTTATTCTGTAAGATAGAAATGATCTTTATCTCGAGTTTGCTGATCATCATCCACTACTAGTAGAGTAGTCAATTGGAATGTCTCTTTTATCGTCTATCTAGAGATATCCGATAGAGTTCAAATTGTACTCGAGTGCGTTTTCAATTGTTCACGTAGGACGGTACCACCATGCGAGCTTAGCCACGGGCCTCAAGCCTTTAGCGGCCTACTATAGGAGTAGGTCGCGAATGGCGGTGTGATACATAGGCCTCGGCCCAAATTATGTGTCGATCAGGTTATGTGACCCATTATGGTAGGACCTTAGGTCCAAGCCTAATTTTGACGTCAACAAAGACCAAAATTAATTAAAGAGATTGTGGGGAGGATTAAACGATTTTTTTGACAAAAAATATCAAGATGTCTTAAAGATATTTTGACATATTTCGTGCAGTCACTTCCTCCTGCAAGAAACCGTTATTATTCATGGTATTATGAGAATCGGACTTTTTTTTTTCTTTTTCTGCTAAGTAGAATTGAGATAGTTACTAAAATAAGATCCTCTATCTGCAAAATACGAGTACTTATGTTACGTTAATTTTAATAATAAAGCTTCTAAATTTATTAATTTATTGTTAGACTTCCAAGTAATATATAAAATTTAATTTCATCCAAAAAATTAGCAAAAAAAAATATTAGTAATTAATTTCAGTATCCATTGTTGTAGTATAATTCTCTCTCTCTTTGAACGGCAGAGAGTGTTTAAAGGATTTCAATTTGATTACCATTGTCCATTATATTCTCCAATATATTTGCAAAATTGTTTGGTGAACAAAATTGTTACTAATCAACTAGATTTTTGCCACCTTCATATCTTTTTTGTAAACCAAAACCCCCCTAAAAAAAATATTTCATATGCATTACTCTTTCTCTGTGTTCTGTTCATCGTCCTTGAATAGGACGACGAGCATTTATTCTCTTCTCAACCTCAAAATTCACAACCAAGATGTCCCTTTCTTACAGGCTTCTAGAGCTCAATATCATGTCCGCCCAAGACCTCCCACCCGTGTCCAAAATGTTGCGCACCTTCGTGGTTGCATATGTGAATCCTGACAATAAATTAACCACCAGGGTCGATCACCATGGTCACACCAATCCCACCTGGAACTACAAACTAGTATTTCGAGTCGATGATCATTTCCTCCGCTCTGAAGCGTCAGCTGTAACGATTGAGGTCTACAATGTAGCGTGGTTGCGCGACCTCCCGGTTGGCACAACTCGCCTTGTGATCAGCCACATTTCCCCCCCTCTGGAGCATAAAAATTATCCTGCCCCGAGATTCGTCGCGCTTCACCTCCGTCGCCCGTCAGGTCATCTGCAGGGGATTCTCAACGTTGGTGTCAACCTCGTTGGTAATCATCACTGCAGCATCCCAAGCTCGCCTCCTGACAATGGTGATAATCAATCCTCAAGTATTATTTCCACCATTTCAGAGCCTGAGATATTACTATATGATCAACCAGGACGAAAGGATGAAATATTTGAGGGGAATAACAAAAACCAAATTCAACGATCAAAAAGCAATAGGATCATACAATCCCCTGATGAGTATAGAAGTATTTCCCCTATACCAGAAAGCATAATATGGAGTCAATCAGAAGGCGCAGATGAAAAATCAAAAGTTGTTGTATCCTCAAATAACTCACTTTTCTCAGCAATACGACCATTGCCATCAGAGGTTGCATCAGATCTAAAGAAAGGATGCTATTCTACATCCAGCAACGAAATTGGGAGCTCAATATTCGATAACTGGACCGTGCCTGGCCCCAAAGAGAATACCCTCAAATCGATAAGCGTGCATAAACAGGTCGATGAGCAAATTAATCTGCTCGCGAAGGATTCTGATCAGAAACAACGATCACGCCGGAGAAGGCATTCATCTGAGGGGAAAGGTCTCATGTCATGTTTTGGAAATGCATATGGATTTCAGTTCACATTCTTCTGTGGGTCTAAAAGTCACAAGAAAAGTAAAAAGAAGAAGCATGATCGAAGAACTATTCATTCTAGCCATACTGATGAAAACCTACGCGAGTTTCATATCTAAATTTTTATATACGAGGTTCCAACATTGAACAATTTAATATTTGCATTCATTAGAGATGTTTAATTAGGTTGTTAATTGTAATAATTAATTTCCTTGTATTCTAGGTTCTAATTTTCTTTTTCTTCCTTTTTATTTTTCTTTTTCTGTTCATCTTTTGTTTTTTCCCTTTATTTCCTTTGTTGTTGCTCTCTCTTTTTTTTTATTTTTTATTTTTTATTTTCTTTGTTGTTGCTCTCTTTTTTTTTTTTTCCACATATGTAACTAACAGGAATTGATCAACAACCTCTTGCAAACAAGCAAATAACTTTACCACCAGACCAAAGTCTTGGTGGCTTTGTTGTTTCTCTTTGTATTGATAACAAGTTTTTTTTTTTTTTGCTAAATTATTGATAACAAGTTATTCCAATTAATATTTGGGTAAAAATCCTTTTCTGCATCAACATAAATGAATAAGAGTAATGCTATATATCATCCCTTTAAGTTGTGGCCGCTTCATGTGAGTTTTTGGCTAATTCTCATATAAACACTTATGAAAAATCAGGAAAGCACATGGTCGTAACGTGCTAACCTTTTAAGCTCATTTTATTACACCTGGAATATTATATGTGAGCAGTGACTCTTTATTTCCCTCAAGCAATCATAGTTCAAGTCGGAGACCACTACAGACTCTGGAGTAGAGGTTACTGTTTCGCTAAGTAAAAGTTCAATACATAACACACATTTATTAAGCATAATGATCCCTTTTGACTATAATATCTCTCTTATGATCTTAAGTTAATATTAAAATAAGTGGGGGAATGTTGTAATATTTTAATATTAACTTAATTTATCTTATATATTCAATGAATAATGTGTATTCATGTATGCATTAATTTTGGAACATGAAAAGATTTTGTATTAACTTTGTATTTATGTATGTTTTAATTATGTATTAATTTTAGAACATGAAGAGTTTCTTGTATTTAGTGAGGTTTTAAATTCACGTCTTTTCACTTGTATGTAATTAATTATGGAGGTTTTTTATTTTTTTAGGAGCCTATAAATAGGTCTTTCATTCTTCCTTCCATAACACTTCATGTATTATTTTTGTAATATTATAAGAGTAAATTAGAGTCTCCAAAAGAGAAAGGTATTCTTATGAGGAGCTTGTGGTCAACCTTTTAGTGCATAGTAGGTTCGAGCTTTACGGCAACAAGTCGGGCTATTATATCCTAGAGGGGACAAGTCATATTAAGATTGGTTCATCGGCTCTTTCCATCGCAGGGGACATGAATCTGATCGTGTCGTCTCCAACGAAAGTGTTTGTATTTTAATTTTTGTACTATTTTTAATTATTATTGTACAATTTCACCAACATCACATATATACATTTTAAGTGATAAGTTTAAGTTTTACTTTTCTTGAGCTATGTGTTCATCTAAAATTCTTTCTCACTTTCTAATATTACTCCTGTAAAAATGCTTCAAACATATAAATATTGATGATTATATTGTAGCCTTTACACTTCTCAAATTTATGCCAATACAAATTTGAAAGAATGATAGGCAACAATATAAATGAGAAAAATGGAATAAAATAAAGAGTAAACAAGTAAATACATTTAACCACTCTTTAATATTTACTTAAATTTTAAAAACAATCCTCATTATTCCAAAAATTATATTTAAGTCTCTGATATTTACTGTAAATATTAGAAATAGTATCTGCCATTATCTTCAATGAAAAAAAGCCCAATGTGACCATACACATCATTTCTTTTTTTTTATAAAAGGGATCAACAGTTGTTTTCTACCTACCTATAGGTGACTATACACATGTTATTTGTGGAGGATTAATTTAAAATTTGAGTTATTATTAGAGACCATCTTGAAAATCCAGAAATCATTTTTTGAATTTTTTTTTTACTTCTAAAAATAACCAGAAAATGATTTCATAGGGGCATAAAAGTAATATCGTCATTTTCTTTCACATTTTGATAGAAATTAAGATAACGGGAGCGACCAAACTAACTACTTTTATAGAGCACTTCATATTTATAATGCCAATTTTGTAACACTAGGAACTAATTTAAAAATACGAGTAAATATTCAAGAAAAATTCTTGCATCAGTTCAAACTGCTGAGTTAGTCTCTCACATGATTAATGGGATCTAAACGTGTGAAGCCCACTCATATGTGAAAGATTGACATCAGTCTAGACTGATTGAAGAATTTTTCAATATCAAATCCCTAATAAATTGTCTTTTTTTCTTTTTGGTACAATGGAGAGTGAAACTCTAATTGAAATTCAAAATCTCTTATTACAACGTATCATTATTTGACCATCTCACCCAACTGGTAAACCCTAATAAAATTTGTCATATATCCAAACCCGTGCACGCACACACACGCAAAACACACACAATATATAGAGAGAGATCACTATACTCTTATAAGCATATACAGTTATGCACTGTAAGCTTGAAAGCTGACTTTTCACCTTCTTTCTCTCTCTAGTCTCTCCTTATTTCTAACAAATCGCTCTTTTGCAGTAGTAATGGCGGCGGTGTGATACGAGAGCATTCTTCTTCGACGTAAACTTCGCGGCCATATTAACTTCATCGGTTCGTACTCTTCAAACCTACATTATCTTCTGAGTATTTTTAATTTAAATTTTGTTAAATATTTCTATTTATGAGAACTTTAAAACAATAATTTTTCTCCCTTTTTTCTTATTTTCTTTGTTTTTAGTCATGCATCAGCACATTATCGTCGTTAAAACAAGAAAATGGAGAATTATTTCTTTATTTCAAATTTTATTTTATGAGATATTTATTTGTATGAGATTACGATACTTAGAAAAATAAATATATTGCATTTTTTTATTTTCTTTGTTAATGTTAAAAAATAAATATGCTGCATTTTTATTTCTTTGTTTTGAGGTCATGCAATGTGTATTATCTGATCATGCAGTATGTGTTTTTCGCTTTTTCTGTATCCAAAGTGTGCTTTTTTGTCGTTTTTTGGTTCAGAACTGTTAACCTGCTCAACAAGAAATTGATTTTACTTTTTCCTTTTCTAGCACTTGAAACAAAGAAGTTTTGATTTTGAGCTTTTGATCGCTTTCACTTTGCAGAAAAGGAAAATTGTAATAATATGGAAAGGAAAAAGCACAAATGGAATTTGGAAATACGTTTCGTAAAAGATTTGGAAAATATGAAAATTGATAAAGAAACTGATTATGCTACCTACCACAGGCTTATAGGGGAAACGTGTTGTAAGGATAAGAAATAATTACTTTGGTCTTTTTTCTATTGGTCCAAAATCGTTAACTTAAATTATCTCTTTTTCTCATGTAACAACATTCACTTATAAACCACACATATACACTATCTCCCACAGACGTGGGATATGAGATATTCAAATCTGATCCAGGATTATGATAGAAATTAATGCTTGTAAAGTGCTTATTTTATTTGTTTCAAGGGGAATGATCGTGCGTTCTTCTTCTTCTTCATGGCTGTGAGAGGTGTGTTCAATCCTAGTTAATGATCCAACATGTTTTTGAAGATATAATTGTGTTGTTATTGCAAATGTAGAGCAATACTGACCTATTTATATAACTAAATAACTTGCAATTGTTTTTAGTATAGTTTGTTGCTGTTGGTTTTTTGATGGGGGAAAATTGTGAAATTTATTGATTGGAAAATATGGAGTAGAATTGTGATTTTGTAAGATGCGTGAAATTTGGGTTAGAGCAATATCTAACCACATAGGATATCATGGTTCTCATGATTTCTGGATGTGAATGGAAGCTCTATGGCTCTCTTGATTTTCTAGAGTTCTATGGCACAAATTTTGTGATGTGGAGCTCTTTGGCTCTCTTGTGATATTGAGCTCTATGACTCTGTTGTGGAGTTGTGCTCAGATTACAAATGTCTCATACATCTCATATTTATAGTTAAAATTCATTCCTAAAATTTTATAGTTTCATAATCTGAACTTGATCTAATTGCTTCATTCTTATATCTTCTAGAGTTTTGTAATCTAGACTTTTCTTCTGATCTTGAATTTTCTTTCGATCTACAATTCTCTAGATATTAGACTTTTCTCAACTCCATTATTTTCTTTGATTTTCTAGCTTGATTTCTAATAGTTGCATGAGGTATTCAAATAAATATGAATGCAGTTTTAAATCATTCTTAAGGAGGGAGTCTTACAAATTGAAGATAATGTGATGATTTGTAGATCAAAAAGTTTATCTTTAAATTAGTTTTAGGTTGATTTCCTTAGTTCCTCTATTTGGAATTTTCAATTTGATAAGTATTTCTTTAATTTGATAAGTATGTCGTACCCAATGCAAAATGCTCTCACAAATACTAGGGTCTTGGAAAGGTGGATATACACAGTTTTATAACTCGTGTTGCTAGAGAAGCTCTATCCAAGACATGAATGGAAGACCAAATATTTAACGAGTAAACACTTGACCGATGTGTCAAGCACGGCCTTCTCAATATATATAAGAAATATGTACTCGGAGATTTTTCATTTCACTTTTCTTATTAATCAAATTAAAGTGCTAGGAAGAGACATTTAAGCTGCTTTTCCAATCTTTTCCAGAATATGATGGAGACTATAGGCTTATGATGTGCTCCTTTTTTTTTGTTTCAAAAAGAACTAAAGTGTGTTCTTCTTCTTCTTCATGACAGAGAGAGTTGTTTGAATACTCATTTCAGAAGCATATGATCTGACATGTTTTTTCAGATATAACAATGTCGTTATTTTAAACGTAGAGCGAAACAATTGACTTAGTTGTGTAGTTAAATATATATCCTCCCACTATAGCAGATATGTTACCTTAACGATTATAGTAGATATGTTACATAAGTCATTCAAATATGAATGTAGGATTGAATTAAGGAGGGAGTCTTTAGAAATTGAAGATATATAATGTGGTGATTTGTATATACAAATTTTACCTTTAAATTTGTTTTAGCTTCTTTTTTTCATCTATTTATTTGCATTTTCAATATAATAAGAATGTCATACCCAATTGAAAAAGCTCCTGCAAATACTAGATTTGGGGAAGGCAGATGCACTCAGTCTTAACCGTTATGCCAGTAAGGCTGTTTGCAATACTCGAACCTGAGACCATATATAAAACAAGTGAACACTTGACTGTTGCACCAAGCACGACCATCTCAATATAAATATGTAGCAGACCCTTTAATGACTTGTACAGTCAAGATTTTCTGAGTCTCACTTGGGGACTGAAGTGAATTCAAGGGGCAAGAATAGAAGCCAATTAGTCAGAATTTTGAAGAGAAATTACCTTCAGTAATTAATTTGAAGATATTACAATGAAAGACTTGCAGAATGTTAGAATGCAGAATGTCAAGGAAACTTTTGAAAGAAAAAGAAACAGGAAACCTCAAAAGAATTTCATACCATGAAAAAACGAGGACGTGCGGATATTTTTTGAGCTTCTCAAACCAGATAATTGGCTTGAAAACTGAACAGTGTTAAAACATTGGCCTCAATTCAAATCTGTCAAATGAGAAACTTTCAGTCCTTAAATGGCTTTTAGGAGAAACCTATTTATTTCAGTTAGTCCACATGCTTGGCAGATTGAGACTGCATTGGTAGACCATGCAGTGGTGAAGGACAATCGAGGGCCAACCTTAACAGTAACTGTATTCAAGCTCTCCTTCCTCTCTTTATCAAGAAAACTCTCAGTACCTAAATTTCCAGGCCAGCCGTATCAAAAGGCACATCTAATTATAGTGGCCTGGATGTATCTCTTGTTAAGAGCAAATCTGTTTTGATATTTTCTGTAAAACCTCAGAATGAAAAGAGCAGATGGATACAACTTCAAGCATTCTCTTGCATGCTTCCTCTAAATTCATAGATTTTCACACTAAGCTTCAGTATGAGTTTTCTCCAAGTACTTGAATGAAAACAGAAAAAATGAAACATTGGGAATGGGGTTAATATGATAGCCCAGTTTGGTCCTAAGATCTAAAACTTTTGGTCCTTTTGAGCCTAAAATTGTGTTCTATTGTACGCCTAACCGTCTCCCAATTTTATTCAGTTGTATTAGGTGTACTTTTGAAATTTAATATGAACTACATTATTCCGTCCAAGTTAATTTACTTAAGCTGGAGGTGGGATCACATGGGACAGAGCAAATGGTCTTTCTAGTTGCTAATAAATCTGCTTGTTTATTACTCATTTATGTTTGATTTAATTCCTTGTTGTGTCTCACATTCTCCTTTACTTTTCTGTACTTAGTCCATAAGGCTGTAGAAAGGGAAAGATATTGTTGTTTTGTAGAAGTGAATTAGTTCTGTTATTGAATATGTCTTTTACTCAATTCTTTGTGTACGTTAGACAGGTGAAAAATCCAGGTATCGCACTGAATTGTAGAACGTACCCATCAGTGATGTCGCGGGAAAGAGATCTACGAATTGTAAATGCCTTTAATGCAATGAAGAGCCTAGGCATTGCTGCAGAAACTGTCAAACCTGTGCTGAAAAGGCTGCTGAAATTATACAACAGAAATTGGGAGCTTATTGAGGACGAAAACTATCGTACTCTCGCTGATGCCATATTTGAGAGTATGGATGATAATAAGGTTTGCTCCTTTAGTTAGATCTCTTAATGCTTCTGGCACTCCTTGGCATACTTGTTTCTCACCCATAGCTCTTTAAGGACTGGCAACACTTGCACAGTATTAGTTGTCCTTAATCAATTGTTCAATTGTTTATATCTTCTGAAATATGCAAATACATTAGAAAAAGTATAAATTTATGTCATTCTAGGATACCATTTTATGCTAATCAATTTCTGCATGGTGATTCCCTATTTTTCTCGACTTTTCCCCAACAAAGAACCAGTGATGGTATCAAAATACATAGTTTGACGTTCATGGAGGTTGATGAGGTCTACAATTTTCTGACAATTTTAGTAGCTATCTAGTTTTTAAAATGTTCCTGTATGAAGTATATTCCTTTATGAATTAAAGCGTGACTTAATTAATATTCCTTTATGAATTATTTTAGGACATCACATTCAATTTCATTCTATGTGTCTAGAGAACATAGATATTTCCTGCCATCTTCTTTGGGGTATTTTACTTTATCATGTCCAGTAGCTTAGTAGAAGCAGATAACTTGATAAATGTGTTCTTGTTTACCTTTGATGTGGTACTTCTGGAAATGATAATGGAAGTTTATTCCTTTTCTTAAATGTTGTTTGCTCTTGGAGATTGTCCATTGATATTTACTGACTTGTTAAAGGCCAAGAAGAATGATGATGTGTTGCTTGATGATCCGGAACCTCCACCAAAGAAGCCTCACAGAGCGGTACTTGAAGACCAGGTGTCATCAACTATGGATAATGGAAACACGCTAGGTTTGAGAGAGGGTGAAAGACCACAAACTTCTTCCGCATCAGAATTGAGGGTTTCACCTGAATCAGTTTTGAGAAGGCCCTCCAGCAGAATCACTGACATAACAAAGGGCACTGAGAAACATGGCATCTCATTAGTGGATGATCTAGGATGTGAGCAACTGCCAAATTTCGTCTACGTTCCCCAAAACATAGTTTATCAGTCAGCATATGTGCATGTCTCATTGGCTCGGATTGCGGATGAGGATTGCTGTTCAAGTTGCAGAGAGGATTGTCTTTCATCCTCGGTGCCTTGTGCATGTGCTCGTGACACTGGGGGAGAATTTGCATACACAACTGAAGGCCTGCTGAAAGAAGATTTTCTAAAAACTTGTATTTCCATGAATCAAGAGCCTCAAAAGCATTACCAGTTTTACTGCCAAGATTGCCCATTAGAGAGGGCAAAAAATGGTCACAGGCCTGAAAATTGCAAGGGACACTTGGTCAGAAAATTTATTAAAGAGTGCTGGAGAAAATGTGGCTGTAACATGCAGTGTGGAAACCGAGTTGTGCAGCGAGGCATATCCCGCAAATTGCAGGTTAGTGCATCAGGGAAACATTTGTCAGAATGAACTTTTAGAATAAGCTTCCAAGTTTTTGCTGAACTTCAGTTCAGAAATTTCCTTCTTATGGCAGTTTACGAAACTAAAAATTTTAGCCTTGAGTTTTTTTTTTTTTTTTTTTATGTGAATCAAAGGACTCATGTCCAACATTGTATTTCAAGATTAACTTTGTGTCCTTTTCGTTTTCCTTCTTATGCTTCTTAAATAGAAGTAGATCCTTTTTGTTTCTCCTATTTATAAGTTTATAATTTGAAGAGATGGGAACTATTTCACTAGCAACTGAAGCCATTTTTCCTTGATGTTATATGAGGCATTTGATCATCTGATGGAATTTATATTGCACATAAGGTCTTCTCCACACATGAGGGTAAAGGTTGGGGTCTGCGAACACTTGAGGAGTTACCAAAAGGTGCCTTTGTTTGTGAATATGTTGGTGAAATCTTAACCAACATGGAACTTTATGAGAGGAACAAGAGAAACAGCAAAGACCGGCACACATATCCAGTTCTACTTGATGCAGATTGGGGTTCTGAAAGAGTTTTGAAGGATGAAGATGCACTTTGCTTGGATGCAACATATTATGGAAATGTTGCTAGGTTTATAAATCATAGGTGGCCTTCTATACATGGACTATTCCTTTTTCTTAATCTTAATAGTCTTTAGATGTATGCATTTCTCTCTATATCACTTCAATCATATCTTTTGGTAATTTCAAACTTAAGAATTTCCGATAAAGGACACAGGCAAAGAGCATAGGATTGCTTAATAATTCTGAAAAGCAAATTTATCTTGCATTAAGTGTGTTATATTTTCTGCTTCTATTAGGAAGTAATTTAGCATCAGTATGATTGACATGACAGCTGATTTTAGTATGCAACTTATCATGAAAAAGTTTAGGTGATGACCGTATTCCCTTTTGCTGCTTACTTTGATTATATGTAGATTGATACCCGTGAAAGAAACAGGGACATGTGAATTTGGAGATAATCCCCTGCAAATTATTAGATGTATTCTTTTGGCTTGTAAACATAGCTCTGGTAAAATATTAAGAATTATCTGAAAATTGGAGTACTCAATTTGAGAAGTTTTATTATTGAATGCAACTCAGGAAATTGTTATGTTGAGTTGACTTTTGATTTGTTGACCCCATTCTGCTTTTGTTTGATTTGTGTCCCCTTGATTGGCTTTTCAGTTTTGAGATGTTTAAGCCCAGATTCTATCTTGGGTGATGTGCCAGTCAACATTAACAACAGAATGGAAATTTGATTTTGCATAGCATCAGCACTAGAAATAAGATTTTTTCTGATTCAAAATTAGATGAAGCAATACAGTGGGCATTTCTTTTTTTTTCTTTTTCTTTTTGTATTTCTTATAATTCTTTTGTTATTTATTTAATTAGGGAAGTATGTTCTGGGTAGTATTTTCTTTCTTTAGTTATATGATAGATTTATGATACTTCCTACCTGTCTGAAAATATGAATCAGTATTCTCTGCTTCTCATTTCCTTTTCTTCCCAATCATGCGCATTGCAGGTGTTATGATTCTAACTTGCTTGACATTCCGGTCGAGGTGGAGAGTCCTGACCACCACTATTATCATGTAGGGATCCCAATGGAACATGCTATACATTCTTGCTGGTATATTAATATATATTATTAAGTAAACAAATCTGAAGAATTTTCTTTTCTTCAGATTGCATTTTTCACCAAGAGAAAAGTGGATGCTTTGGAAGAGCTCACATGGGTGAGTCGTTTACATGTTTCTTATCCTTGTGTGCTGGTTTTTAGAAAAAGAGAATGGCTTGTATGTATGTTGTTGGCAGGCTAAACTTTGCCTGTAGGACCATAGTTGGGATTTCAGCTAGTGTTCTCTCTATTGATAATCTATGGTCATGCCTTCTATGCTAAGGATGCCGAGCTTGTTTTGTTGTTGAATCAGTTTAGTTATAAATGACCTTCGGCTTCCTCGAATCCTGTATCCTAGCTCTATTAGTCCTCTCTTAACTTATATCTATCAGATAAATTACTGAGTCATGCATTTAAGGAACATCCTGTGCAAAGGTGATACAGAGATGGAGATGGGAATAGGATGTGTAACCATAAACTCAGTTTCATGGAAGAGAAGACGTCATACGCATGTATGATTATTCATATGCTTTCCTACCAAGAAGGTTTATTTCACATGGGGAGTAACAAATTATTTGCTAATTCATCTTACCATCAGTTAAGGAATACACATTCACTGCCAAACTTTAAAAAACAAAAAAACAAATGTAAGAAATAAAGCCCACCAAATTGAGTCCCTTTGGAAAATCCAATGTTATAAGGAAGTTTGAATTTTGTGTTTGAAAAATGATAACAAGTTGTTGAATTCTCAAATTTCTCTATATGAAAGTAATTCTTGTATGATTATTCATATGCTTTCATACCAAGATGGGAATAGGATGTGTAACCATAAACTCAGTTTCATGGAAGAGAAGACGCCATACGCATGTATGATTATTCATATGCTTTCCTACCAAGAAGGTTTATTTCACATGGGGAGTAACAAATTATTTGCTAATTCATATTGCTATCAGTTAAGGAATGCACATTCACTGCCAAACTTTAAAAGACAATTTTTTATCAAGGGTTAGGGTACAAATGTAAGAAATAAAGCCCACCAAATTGAGTCCCTTTCGAAAATCCGATGTTTTAAGGAAGTTTGAATTTTGTGTTTGAAAATTTGTAACAAGTTGTTGAATTCTCAAATTTCTCTCTACGAAAGTGATTCTTCTTTAGGACAAGGATAACTTTGAAGTTGGGTAGAAATATGGAAAATAAATGGACTTCTATTCAAATATTTCCTGTTTCTAGTAATTTAAAGCAAGTCTTATTTTTTTATTGAATCTTTAACAGAATACTGACTCTAGTAGTCTTATCCGTACTTATCAGTACAAAACAGTGAAATTACAAAGCTGCACTCATGTTATACTAACAATTGGATACATCTTTCTTCACTAGAAAAATTCCATGCATTAGATCTTGGATTTCCTGCGCTTACTAACTCACTCTTCATCTGATACGTCTCTCTTGGATGTTTTAAGATAGGTTTTTGCTTATTTGATCAGCCTTATACGACTCTGAGCATGCTTTCGTTTGGTCAGAAAAAGCAAAGGGATTGTTTTCTTTGTGTCTGATAGAAGTATTGAATTACTGAATGCTCATCCTTTCTTTAGTGCCATTCTCTTAATTGTGTCAATTTTTCCCCGCTGATAAGTTCTAGCATGTGATAATTTTGGTGACCAGCTTTTTTATAGGAAATTATCTTATGAAATTTTGAACTCTCACTTCTTTGCAAAACGACATACTAGTTTAAGTTGGTTGGTATTGAACTAAAGCATTGGATTCTCTGAGCAACATCTAACCATGTTAAATCAATTGCAGGATTATGCGATTGACTTTGATGACCATAATCATCCTGTCAAAGCATTTCAGTGTTGCTGTAGAAGCTCATATTGCCGAGACAAGAAAGGAAAAGGTCAGTGCCCTACATTTTCGAACATGAATCTGCAGGTTTTTCTCATTGTTTTGTTAATTGGAAGTTGCTTTCTTTTCCTCTTTTCTTTTTTTTCTAAAGAGAACATGATCATCGGTACAAAGTTTAACACAGATGGCCTCCCACCATTCAAGCCTCCTTGGGCTGGCCACAAATAATGTTCAGGAAGTATGATATTTTGGTAGCCCATTAATAACAAAAATGAAGTGTGTTTATGTGTCTGTGTTGGATATACTCTGTTATACCATGCTTTAGGTGCAATAGGCTTGACTTCGATTTGATATGATTACTGGTAGCATAGATTTCATAACTGGTTGTATGGAATGACAACTATGGGCAATGATTAATCACTGAATGGGACATTTAAATCTTCAATGGCTTTGAGCCTATTGAGCTGATTTCAGGCTAAAAGAAGACTCCAAAAAAATTACATTCCAGAAATTAGACGTTCATAGAAATTGTTATGTGTGCAGCATTGTAGGTGCAATCTGTAACCCTGTGCCATCTTGGAATCTTTGATCAATCCACAATTTATCTTGGATGGTTATATCTGTTTGCACCTTGATATTAATATTATGGGGGACTATGGGTTAGTAAGCATATGCAGGAAAGCTACTTTTACTCTCTTGTCATGAGCTTAGCCAGACTTGAGTTTACCGAGTTATTACTGTCTAGCTATCAAGCTTAGCCTTGGGTATTGCTAGGTCAAAAAGACTAAATGAAGGGCTCTATGTTTGTATCCATATAGACGCGGTTGGGACTTCAACTGTAAACGGGGAAAACCTGTATGCTAGCAACTGGAAAATACTTATTTGGTGTAAATGATGCTGATGGCAATTTCCACTTGTTTTGATAATATACAAAGAATATATAGATAAAAGTTTAATAGAGAATTCTTGGATAAGAGTCATCAAGGATGAATAGGATAGCAACTCACTATTTCACCTCATACTTGTGTAAAATTGAGTTTACGATGAACATGGCAGTAGGAGCGCAATGTGTGATTCGATTTGGGAAAATAAATGTTTAATTTTGAAAAAGGATATATGCATTGAACTAGAAATAAATCGTGTGTCGGAGAAAAGTTGCATTCTTTTTTCTTTGAATTTGTTATTGAACGTTTGAATGACTGAGATAAGAGAAAATGAGCATTTGCATTGATAACAAATGTTTAAAATTTCATCCTCGCTGATGTTATCTGAATTTCTTTTTTCAAGTCTATTCTTTGTTGATTACTCGGTTGTATGTTACGTGATAAAATATCGAAGTACAGTCTGTTAATGAATAGGCTCTCAACGCGAAAAGGCAAAAATTTGAAGAATGATTTTTAGTTAAGATTTACCCTGAAGACATTTCATTAAGTGATTAGCACTTTCAGCCAGCCCCAAGAAATATACAGGATGGTCGTTCTTAATACATAAGACGAGATTAAGTCGAGGTTATTCGTTGGAAATCAAAATGTGGACATCATTAAACTCTTCTACACAGAAGGAAAGAAGCCATTTCATCGATCCCTTATAACAGCATGCATGTCTATAGGCTTAAAAACTGAAACCGTTTCCAGAGTATTGACATTCTTCAATTAGAACTGTTTAATAAGATGCACATATCTCATCTAACTGCAATCTATCTTCAAATTTTTGAGATCGTTTATAAGCTGGTGTTCGTAGAAAAGGAAACGAAGAAATGTTTGTCACAGGAGAAATGCAACTTCCTGGACTAAACACTACGGACCAGTATTCTTCTGCAGCAATCTGTAATTGTTTGACTAAATGACTGCATCAGCTAAACATTTTCGTGTCGTTTCTTCAGGGGTCAAAAGCAAATCTATCCAAGTTTACTTCCCAAGCTGAAACAATCTGCTGGTCTTCCATGCCGATTTCATCATTGTTTACTCTTGGTGCAGCGTGATGCGCCCTTCTCTTTACTGCTGTGCTTTACATGGACTTGAGCCCGGATCATAGACAACGTTTCTGAGAGGCATTTTTGGTACTCCATCCATAAGGTTATTAGAAGTGGTGCTAGTTCAATTGACCACAAGCTGCTCAAGTACATTCTCTTCATCTATTCTCCTGCACATTTTATATCCTTTCGTGGTTATTATCAGCCGTGAAAATTACTTTCACATTAAAAGTACTTTGCAAAAGGGTAGGAAATCATTGATCAATTTAAACTGCTAATTGCAAAAGAAAGGTGTTCCTTTTGTTAATCACATTTAATTAACCTTATGCAGATAAATATATTTACTCTTTCTCTGCATCGCCTCCTTGGACTGTCCTCTTGATATTAACTGTATTATCGAAACCACATTAATATATTAAACTAACTCTACTTAGTATGATAAGACTTAGTTTGGTTTGATTTCAATGCGATGAAACCGCATTATTATTATTATTCAGTTTGCAGAATGGAAACTGTTGTGTTGGTGGTATGTTTCTTGCGAATGCGAGAGGTTGCAAGATCTCTCTCCGCTAATTACATCCTTAATATATGTTGTACGACATTAGATCTCTCTTTAATATAAAAAAAAGGACCCTTGTGTTGGCCCGCAACTTGCGTGGAACAATGGCCGATCCACGTCAAGAGAGAACAGAAAAGGTTATTTACATATAGCTTTCTTGTTCAATTTCCCTTTATAAAACAGATTTCTATACATTAGAGTTGTCACATATTGAAAAGCCATTTCCAGCAAAGATGTTTTCTTCTTCCGTCCCTATACGACATAAATTTTTTTAAGTAGAATAGAGGCCCATGATTCAATTTCCAAAATCTTATATAACAGGTGACTATTTGACAGTTTCATCTAATTTTTTAGACACACAACATTTAATCCATTATATTTAGATTACAATAGCGTGTCTGGTTTTGAGTTACCAAAGACCAGCCATGTCTTATGAATACGTAATCTAGGAAATCTATAATTTAATGTACTTCAAGAGTACACGATTTATTTTTATTTTTGGTCGTAGGAGTACAATGTAGGAACTTTGTAAATACATCGTATATGATCGGCTTTATAATATAACATAAGAATATATACTCGAGGAATTGATAACTGGTCCCGACAGAACAAAAAAAAAAAGGATAGATAAACTGGTCGATTTGTTGCATCAATTCCAACATGGCTCGTGTGCATATAATGTTATTTGTCTAATATACTTATCCTATTATGACCCCCAAAAAAAAAAAAATTCCTATTGAAATAAAGTCTGCTAATTTAGCCACCAAGTCTTTGATTTAGTGGTAATATTACTTATTGTTTATGTGAGATATTGTGAATTTGACTCTCACACGTTTAAAGTGTAGGTTAGAGATTTATCACATTTTAGATTCGAATAAGTCAGAATTTTCTTTTTATTAGATATCACACTATTTTTATCACTCAATTATAACCTCTTATGTGATTTTTTTTTTTTGCTAGGTGAACGAATAGTATATAAATGAGAAAAATATATAAAGTTTTTTACAAGCAAGTAAAAGGAGGACCGAAGTGGTCGATGCCAAAAACTGAAAACGCTGACCTATTCAAGATAGTAAAGTCCAAGATCGGAACGGCTAAGATCATTACAAAGAGGTAGAGATGTTAATTCATGTAGATATTAAATCAACTCTATTGGCATAATGTCTATTTATACTTGTATGATGGAAGATTCTCCGAGCTGAAATTGGTATGTTGAAATATCAAGATGAACTCTATTGGCATAATTTGATGTTTAATTGGTATGTTGAAATAATAAATTTTTTTTTATTGCCTTTTTTCTTTTAATATGTCAACTAAACATTCACATCCCGATAAAAAAAAAAAAAAACAACTAAACATTCATATTGGGTGTGATAAATGGGTAATCAAAATAAGATGAGTGCCAGTTAGGGGTGTGCAACGAAACAATTAACCCGTCCAATCCGTCTAACCCAATCCAACCCAATCCATTTTTAGCTGTTTTTTAAAAGTTGGGTTGGTTATATGAACCGACTACATGATTTTTGGTTTTTGGTTTTTACAATCAAAACCATAAACTCAAACCGACCCGTACATATATATACATATATATCTAGATAACTTTTTACTTCCCTCCACATTTGTTCAATCTATCTTCCCTTTCATTGAAAAAAATAAAATATATCATGAGTAATTCTTCTATATTTTAGATTTTTATAACACAATTATTTTATTCAATTGTAATTATAAGTTAAACAGAATGTAGGATTTGGTTTGGTTTGGTTTCTTCAAATGTATTAGTTTGGTTTGGGTGATTTTAAAAGGTGTATGAGTTAGTTATGGTTTAAAATTTTTCAAACCGAATGTGTTAGTTTGGGTCAAAAAATATATTTTAAACTGCCCAAACCGACCCATGCACACCCCTAATGCCAGTGGTGTATAACATTTCTCTTTTCTTGCGTTTGGTTCATATTTGGTTAATCTGCACTACCTCTTTCAAGTGAGATCATATATTTTAAAATATAACAGTCCTAGTATGAATACGAATGAGAATTTCTTATCATCAAAACATATATATATATATATATATATATATATATATATTTATTTATTTATTTATTTGCTTTGATATATGTGTATATGATTAGAAAAGAAATGTATCTGTAACAAGCTGACCACGCAAATGCATTATGTCGTTACAATTACACGAAACGCCACTACATTTGTGATTTATCAGCCCAATAACATTTGATTGCGACCTCGACCACTTTTCTTTATTTTTTATTTTTCCTATTTGAGCAAATAGGGAAAGAGAAAACCTAACTTTAGTCTTTCCTATAAGGTATTTACAATTCAAACATGGCTGCATGATGTGGAGTTTTTGTCATGTCATGTCATCATAACATCTGGTCCTCCAGTGTTGTTTTAGACGGAATGATCGATTAACGATTTATAATAGTTAAAGAGATAAATATTTTAAATTTAAACTTTTATGATTATGCCCTTCAATTATAAAAATTATATAATTTTTGACTAACCTATTAAGACGCACTGCACTATAAAATTTATAAATTCAATCTATATTTAATATTATTTTGTCTAAAATAAGTCCCTCATCGTTAAAAAAAATGTAACCATAACATCTTGTTTGTGTTTGATACGGCCAAATACGTAGCATCATTGTACAAGCAATGAAAATTGGCGGTCTAGGATAGAGAAGAGAACACCCATTAATAGCCTCACCATTCCACAAACCACTTAAATCTTTTTCACCAAGTTCATCGTAAAGAGACAAAAAGACAGGCTCGACCCTTTGATATCACCATCAAATATAAAGTGGGAATAAAAATATGCACGTCACTTGTCTTATGAGTATTAATTGATGGAATTACGAATAGAGTTGGTGTTATAAATTTTCAGAATTTCGAAAAAAGTATGAAAAAGGGCTCAAAAACAACCAATTGGAAAGCAAGAATCATGCCTTTAATCTTCTATGCTACCAACACATGAACTATACCATTTGATCCCTCTATCAAAAATTTATTCATTTTGAAACCATCTCTATATTAACATGGTAAAAAGAGTACCATGCTGCATCTAGAATTCAAACAGTTTAGTTTAACCATGTTAATGGTCCCATTTTGATTGTAGATGTAAACAACCTGCTATTAAGAATATGGTATATTCATAGGGGAATTCCTTGAAATATGTGTAGACTTCAAATTCGAGTGCAATGATATGTTTAAATTTGCATATGGTTTGCGTAAAATGTAACTCGTTGATAAGCTCGCTTCTAAGGGTATGGTTTAGTGGATCGCTCTTACAAGATCGTTGGTTCAACAATCTCTACTACTCTAGAGTTTTATTATTGACTGACTGATGCATGTGTGAGGTACACCGCTGTACTCTGAGTTTACCAATTGATGGTCAGGCTCCGCTGAATAATCTTGTAATCAAGTTTCGTAAACTAAATTATCACGTTATTAAAAAAAAAAAAGAAGTTGTTGATAGGCTCGAACCACATGGTTAATGTTGTAACTCAATAGCTTCAATTCTACTTAATATATTGTTCAAAAATTAAATAAATAAATAGAAATTTGTTTTGGAAATGCTGGTGTCTGAAACACTATTTAATTTTGAACAAAAGGAGGACTAAAGATAATTCATATTCCAAGAGTTAGTATTCTTTAATTTTTATTAATTTGCGATCAGGTGTATCATAAGTCATATTTAATATTTTTTGCAAGATGCAGAGCAAAGAGAAAAAAGAGAAGTAAAGGAAAACCAAAACTAAATTAAAGACAACAAGTTTTCATATATTTTAATCAATTTGTAGATTTCCACATTTGGTTCCTCTAGTTACAACTGCATTGATGACCCATTTTTACAAGTTACCCATGATTGATCATTGAACACATAAACGTGATAGAAGAAGCATTAGCTGCCATGACATGCTCAAAATTGGAAAGTCAGCACTCAAAACAAAATACCAAGAAGTTGCATCACATATACATTTCGTTAAGCAAGAAAAAAAAAAAAAAAAAAAAACCCAACAAAATAAACTAGAAGATAAAAAGATTCATCTCATTCATTCATTCACTGATTCTTCTTAAGCTTCACTACTCGTCAGCCGCCATCACAAATTCCTTTCAACTCTTTTCATCATCTTGTGGTTCGTTTCCAACCTTCTAAATCTATATTTATTTATACACACACACACACACACACACATATATATATATGCATACGTGTATATTTAAATTTTACGTAAATGTGTTTCTTTTGGGTTGAGTTGAAACGGGTTGTTATTTGTTTTTTGAAAAGATCGAATTTTTATATTTTTATTAATTATTTTCACGTATACACACACAAACACACACACACATATGTGCCATCGGGTTTTATGTTGGTTCTGTAATATGCGTTATAAGGATTAAGTTTTCTACTAATGGCAACTTGCTTTAAGAATTTTGAGCTAGTTGATTATCCTTGACGCGGTAGACTGGTAGTTGATCCTGGATTGTTAAGATATACGTACACACATATGAAAATGTGTTTCTTTTGGGTTGAATTGATGGGTTGTTACTTGATTTTAGAAAGATTTAAGTTTTAATTTATTTTGTCATTTTTTTGTGTGGATTTTTTGGATTTTATGCTCTTTTTTTTTTGTGGTGTTGAAGTTTTGAGGGGATAAGAATTTGGTTGGTTTTTTTTGTGGTAAAGAATGTTATGATTGGTGTGGGGCCTACTTGGTCTAATTGAGATTGTGATTGATAATTAAAGCATTATTATGATGACGATAATGATATTTTGTTCTGCTTCAAGTTTTAAATTTTTTTAGCTAATAGTTGATTTTAATAATGCTTAGTTGCTATTGCTCGTAAATTTTGAACTGATTTTTATTGTTCACTACCATTAGTAATATGCGAAATTCTGATAAATGTTTCTCTGAGTTTGGATTTTCGCTTATAATAAATAGTGTAACTTTCGATAATTGAATTGTGCATTGTTGTTAGGATTTTAGAATGGATTTAGAAATAAAATACAATTATCATGGCTTTGTGTTAACCGTTATGCGCTGATTCGACCAAGTAGAGAGTGGAAGAATGATAAAGGAAGAAACCTTTTTCCATGTTCATTAGTTCAGTTTTGTGGTTCATTTGCAGATCCTGCAACTATTAACTGTTGGAAGGCTAACTTCTCCTCGAAGGCAATTGGCAAAGAAAGCTTAGTCTGTCTTTTGATTGCGTTCTCGAGGGTTATCGATAGCAAAAAGAGTTTGTATTTTTGTTTTATGGACAGAAATGGACATGCACCGTGCATCATTAATTCCGAGATCTAGTGAACCACAGCTAAGTAACATAGGTGTTTCTGGAGCTATGCCTACATCCTTGGCAAAATTATCTTCTCCTTTGGAAGGAGAGTGTCCGAAGTTGCCAGATTCTTTTCAGGTCAATTCAGAGCAGGTACGGACAATGAGTCTGATGACCTCTCGACCAATTCCTGGATTCCCCAAAGATCATTTTTCTCCTGTATCACCTCATGAAGATCGACGACAGGATTCTTCTTTTGTTTCCAAGTCATTGGGTGATGGAGCTTCAGAAGAAGCCACTCATTCCTCTCACTTGGATGTCAAATCAATAGAGTTGAACAATGAGCCACTGGGTAACAATGAAATGCCCTGGAGTTCAGATGCAATTCAGGATTATCATTATTATCCCGCTAATGTCTATCTTCAGAATGGTCAAATAGAAACCTGTACAGACATACTTCCTTCTGAGGAGCAAATAAAAAGAACTGATTGGCGGGAATGGGCTGATCAATTGATTTCTGTTGATGACACGTTGGATTCAAATTGGAACGATGTCCTTGTAGATGTCAATGTTCCAGATCCTGAACCAAAGGTTCGCCCTACTAGTCGATGCCTGTCTTGTAATTGATATGTCCTAAACTTCATTTGCATTAATTACATTTCAACTGTCAACTCTACAAAAGGGAATGAAATGCATAAAAGTTCTCTTGCTGCTTATTCGTCCATTCTGCTATGTAGGGTTCCATGTAAAGTTATTATCAGTTCTTTACTTCGGTTCTAGGACGAATATTCAGCAGATTTATGCTCATACTGATGGTTCTTTCCTATAAGAGTCATCATTCACAGTATCTCTCTGGATGATCTTTTGTCTTAGTTGTTTATTGCATTACACACTTATTTCCTTTTCATTTGTCATTCTAATTGTTACTGTGTTTGTGTAACAAACAGGTAAAAAAGCAACCTTTCGAGAAACCTATGAATGGAGGGCTCTTAGGTGCAAATTTACACAATTTCAAGAGTTTAGAATGCAAAAGTGAAACTTCATTGGTTCTTCTTCCCGTCTTCTATTCCTCCCAACTTCCTTCTTCATTTGAGTGACATTTGTCATCATAAAGAGTCTTATGCAGAAGCTGCACTCTAGCTCGGACTTCAATTTAACATATTTGGGACTCCTTATTGGAGAATTCAGAAAACATTCTTGTTTCCTAACTATTTTTAGAATACACGTTCCACTTCAGTGGAAGTGTTTTTTGGATAACTTGGCCTTCTAAAGATTTTACATTGTGTACTTCTTGTGCAAGGAGTTCTCCCCTTCATTCATTCAATATTATGTTTAAATTGTAGAGAAAGGTAAAATTGACATATTGGACTCAAAACAAAATTCTTTTGTCTTCTCACTTGATTGTCTTATACTCTATACGGCATCTGTTTAGTGCATGTCATAGACATGAAGAAGTTGGATTATGTTGCTTTATATATCCACATACTCTAATAGGTCATCTAAAACTTAAATAATTTTTCTTCTTCATATGTTCTCTTGCTCTTTTTCTAATTTTATCTACAAATGACACGCTAGCTGCTGACATTATCAACTGACATCCCTTCGCATCAACCTCAACCTCATCATCAGCAATCTGTTTTGTCTGGACAAATTTGTCCTGTTGCTAGCCCATCCTCTGCTGCATCTCTGACCAAGCCTCGCATGCGTTGGACTCCAGAACTTCATGAAAGTTTTGTGAATGCTGTCAATAAGCTTGGTGGTAGTGAACGTAAGTGTATTGCTCAAATATCCATTCTTCCAGATCTAGTCTACCTTCTAAAATTTGGAGAATTCTTGTAATTGTCAACTTACATCTACAGGAGCTACTCCAAAGGGTGTTTTGAAGCTCATGAATGTTGAAGGCTTGACAATCTATCATGTCAAAAGCCACTTGCAGGTACAGAGACATTTAGGCTCTGTTCGGTTGTAAGTTACTTTGCACTTTTCTGTTTTCTATTTCAAGGGAAACATGGAAATCTTGAAAAGCTCTTAGTTGGAGAAGTCGCTAAGCAATTTCGCCTTATTTGCGGAAGTCCAATTAGGTGTTTTCCATAATTATTCTATCCTCTCTTTACAAAGCCAGTCGCACATGACTTGACCCATTACCTTCCGACTTCCATCACCACCTCCCAGCGACAAACCCATCCTTCCCTCAATGTCCCTCCAACACCTTTATCCTCAAATAATGCCTTTCTTTACCAGAAAATCCACCACAAAACCTACTAAGTTACTAGGCCACCCTCATTTGACCCAAATAATTTACCAAACACTTGTATCAAAGTACCCCATCATCTCCGAACAACCAAAACCCCCAGTAACCCCAATAATTAAGTGACCAGAAGAACCACCAACTAATACCCCACTGCATGTTAGTATACTAGCAGTAATGTATGTAGTGTAATCAATTTTCCATGATGGCATGTCAGTACAATCGGATGGGAAGGTCCAAATTTTATTGTTTCTGAACTGAAGAGGTTTTCTTGAATGTAAAATGTGAAAAGAAAAACTGATTTGAAAATCTTTTCTAATGTTAAGATCCGGAGACTTTCCCTGAACCGGACAGGATCTTAAATTGCTTTTATCTTTTCTTGTGGATTATTGCCAATATACTTAATTTAATATGTTTCTTTCTTTCCTTTTTGAATTCCAGAAGTATAGAACTGCCAGATACAAACCAGAGTCATCAGAAGGCGCAGGTGCCTCATTAGTTTTCTTTTATCTAGTTTTCTCATTAGTAGAATGAATCGCACTGGTCTTGCTGACTAGCTTATGGTCTTCCGTTTAATTCACACCTTTCAGACGTTGAAGCCTCACTCAATCAGGCAAAATCAAGCATTTATTTGTGATTGCATGTGTCATAGTTGTGTTTCTACATGATGTACTTCCTGTTATAGTCTCTCATTCATTAAAAAAAAGCATCATATAATCTTCACACTGCGTCAATAGAAACAGCAGATAGCACTTTTTCCTGATATTACTATACTTTTCGTTCGTCTTCTGAGAAAACCTTTTGGATAAGAAGTAAACTGAAGAGGAGAAATGTTTTAATCTTATTGCAGGAACTTCAGAAAAGAAGTTGACCACAGTTACAGAAATGACATCTTTGGACTTGAAAATGTGAGTCTTTTCTCACACTCTCTACCTCCCCCGGAGAGTGGCAGCTCTTGTGCATGTGCATCATTCTTTCTCTTACCTTATAGAGTTTTGTCTAGCATAATAATATCTAGTGTCTATATATTTGAGCTGTAAGTAGCTGTTTTATTAGATTTTTAAGAGACAAGATAATTCAAGTAATTTCATCATATGCAGAAAGCCAGAAAGCTTTATTATGTTGGAAATCGGGTATGTTAAATTAGTTACTTGATATTATTTAATTTTTATTTATGGTCTTAGATGATGTTGAATACTCCTTGTTACTTAATATGATGAGAATTTCCAACAGCCTATAAATGGCACAGAACCTTTCATTTTAGCCCCCAATGGAATAATATGATTTTGTGTAGCTTTGGGAGGGTTCATGAAGCCTGAAGCATCGTATAATATGTTGTGGTCCTCGGGAGATCTAGTTTCAATTTGTATTCTCCGCCTCTCGTTTATTCTCAATCTTAGGCATCTTAATCACCGCAGTCTGCGCTGACTTCATCTTCTTCCCTAACTTGTTCCAAGTAACCCTCAGTTGGTTCACCATTAGTCACACTAAGCCTAAGTTTTTTTCCCCTTGTACAAAATAACATTCTACATTTTAGTTTTAAGGCTTACCTCAAATGATTACGGCAAAAAATGTTTTTCTTCTGATCCAGGAGTATGGGAATAACTGAAGCATTAAGGCTGCAGATGGAAGTTCAGAAGCAGCTTCATGAACAACTTGAGGTAGGCAGATTGATGGTGTCAGTATAATTTGTATGATATATTTATGATTTGTATGATATATTTACGATCATTTGGTACACAATTTACTGATTAATTAAGAGTCTAAATGTCTACTGCTTTAAAAGCTGCATGATGAAGAATACCCAATCTGAGTGGAAATTCTCGAAGTGAGCTTGTTTAAAATGTAATGAGCAGTTCTCGAATTTTAATGATGTTATAAAGTTATTGTCACCTTTCTCATTATTGTAATGAAGGACAGCAATGTACACCATCCGGTTTCTATGCAGATGATTGTGTTCATCATATGATCAGAGGAACGAGCGAGTGAACAATACCAGTAATCTTTGTTCTAATTAGAATGAGTTGCCGGTTCTATTGCCATAGAAATTCTCTCTATACAAAAGCCTTTCCTTCTAGTGTAAAGACAAACATGCTTATTTTGATGCATGCCGTGGATAATGAACATGATTCGTGCTATAATATGTGATCTTGATTTTGCTGCTCTGTGATTATTTACAGATCTCGTTATCTTTTATGATTTAAATGGTTGTATCATGATTTCTAAACTCACCTGAGGTCTCCCTTTCCCTCAGATTCAGAGAAAATTGCAGTTGCAGATCGAGGAACAGGGTAGATACCTACGGATGATGATTGAGAAGCAGCAGAAAATCGAGACAGAAAAGGTAAAGGCCTCATCATCTGATTCCGATGAGGCTTCACCTGCCAATGAAAGATCGGAAGCCCTGGAAAAGGATCATGCTACTACAGGATCAAGCTCAAGTAAAGCTTGCACTACAATGGAAGAACTGTCACAGAATCCAATACCGGAGCAAAAACCTCTTGAGATAGGTGCTTGTAAGGAACATGACCGAGATGCTCTCCCTCTAATAAAGCGAGCAAAAGCTGAAGAAACTGCAGCATCGTGATAATTCTTCTAAACTTAACATGGTAAATATTGCTCAAAGATTCGCCAACTGGGCGGTGCAGGTCTCATGGACTTGAATAAATAGTTGGAATTCAAAAAAAAAAAAATAGTAGTGTGGAAGTTTCGGAAAATATTAGTGACTGTTGTCTCTTGAAGTCAAGTGTATAATTAAGATAAGTCAGTTCTAATTGTCTCTGTAATTGCTTCTAGTTTGTCAAACGAACGAATCAATGATTTTTTATTACATTTCTGGGAAAATATGGTCATTTGTTACTAGGATTCAGGATTTATATTTTCCTACTAAAGCATATGTGGATTACTTTGTGCTTCAATATATAGCTTCTTCATATTTTTATACTCATCTTGATTAAATCTTTAGATTGATGAACTGCTTCGACCATGATTGTCTTTCAGCAGGTTGATGATTTAAAATTTCTGAGAAACTCTTGATTTTCCTGATCTCGATTGAGAAATTCAAAAATGGTGTGTTTGAATTGACTAAAATGGGCGGAAAGAAAAGGAAAGGGCGGGATAGGAAAGTTTTGCTCCTTGTTTGGATTGATATTTCGGTGAGGAGAAATGAAATGGAAGGATTGGAGGTTATTTTTGTCATCTAAATAAGAATATATTTTTCTTTGTATATAAAAATAAGAAATTGCCTTTCCGTTCTTTTTTTTTTTATGACTTCTTTTTTTTTATGACTTTCTTCTCTTCCTTCTCTTCCTTTCCTTTTCTTCGTGATTCCGACCATAGTGTAGGGACTTTCTTGGGAAGTTTAACAAAATTTCATGTTCTTATTATCTTTAATCCAACTATTTCAAGTAACATAATTTATTTATTGGAAGATACAAAGGTTGACCACTAACTGCTATGTAAATTTCCCATCATTTCAAATAGGCAGCCGGTGTATGAATTTTCTGCTATGCCTAAGTATGAATTTTCTGCTATGCCTAAGAATCAAAAAGGTGTTGATTTTACTTAAATCCGGGACTATTTCATTATTTCACTATCAAATTAAAGAATGTTTTAACACTTCTAATCCTATCCAATAATAGACATAAATACTTGAGGAAAAAAAAAAAAAACATATATACCAGGGAAAAAAAGTTAGTAGACATAAAGGTTTTGGGACAAAAGCAATTGTGTGCCTTCAGATGGGTACTCTAATCCACGTTTTGCTACTCAGTCGACACATTAGTTTCCATCTCAATATATATGTGTTATTTAATTCTTAAGATTACCTTAAAGAATCCTCTTGTAATCTTTCGATTTTTTTTTTCTTTTAATACAATAGGTAATTTAAAGTTATAATTCAAACTCATAACTTCTATTATAATAAATCACATGCGGAACATTTCATCCTTGCCTTGCTAGAACAGCAATCATATTTGTCGAATCCTTCCGGTCACAAGAAAGATGATAAAGGCCAAGTCGCAATTTACAACTGTATCATCTCTAAAATAGATGCATCTTACCATTTGCCAACAACCAGTTTTTGAGATAGTGGCCGCCATGTAAGTGTATTTGTTAATAGTGAAGGCTTTGCCCTCCAATAAATGAAAATTAAGACACTTGCCAGCACCATTGAACATGTCCAGGTCTACTCTTCAAAGTGATTCTCTCAAAGATTTTCAAATATCCGAATATCCGCCCCCGGAATTGGCTCCAACGGCACTGGAATGAAATTATTTTTATAAAGTTATAGGTTCGACATTCTTTACAATTTTAAAGTTTTATCTTTGATTAATCTGATACATGTATAGGACAAATTGTTGTATCTAAAAATTTATTAATTGATAATCAAATTTTATTAAATAATTCGATAATCGAATTTCACCAACGGAATTTTCACGGCATCCAAAAAAAATATCCAAATATCCTAATAAATTATATAAAATCGTGGAAAATTGTTCTCTATTTTGTAAGCCAGACCATTTTATGCGTGTCAAAAGTGGACTCGCTGCGTCATGTCAGCTGCTATATTCAATTTACAGGATAATAATACCGTGGTCTTTAATGTTATCACAAATTTTCAATATAATTCATATTTTCTGAAATTGGCCAATTTTGGTCCTTTTTTTTTTTATCTAGAATTTTGGTCCTTATTGATTCGAAAGGTTAGTTTAATTAGTCAACACTATTAAAAAATAGGTTAATTTAAACAGAAAAGTGGTCACGTGCAGCTTTTTGAGTGGTAAACTTAGAAAATTAATCTCTAATGTTTTTTTTTTTTTTAAATAATAATAATTCCTAATATTTTATAATCACTATTGATTATGCATACTTGGTATGTTCTACAAATAAATATAGAAATGGACGTATTGATTCTAAATGCATATTTTATAATCAGTATATTAAAGTAGTAATGGAAATAATTTACATAAAATGACATGATTAATGTTTGATTTTATTTTTTGACATCTATTGATATTTCTACAATTGTTATTATGTGTATTTATATTTTTAAGAAAATAATATGTATAAAAATGGCTTAAGTTTCAAACACAATACCCCTCTCCGGTTTTCATGTCATCAACTACGTAAACCTTTGAACTTTCCTTTGTCAAACATCTGCATTCAATACCCCCCTCTTTCTCTCCTAACTCATGCGTGCTCTCAACTTTCTCCTTTGATTATTTCTCTTTGGCTTTTGTTGTTGCACTCAAAGAGCAATAGAAGAAAAATTTCAAGACTTGACAGAAAAAAACTTTTCCAATTCTGATAAACTTTGGCAGGTACCATTTCTTATGCAGGCTTTTGAAATACATAAAAATTTGTGAATATTTGTTTATATTCTTCTTTCTAACATAATCTTTGGTTTCATATATGCTTCATATTCTTAATACTTTGTTTTGGATAAGGCTTGTGATCACATATTGTTGTTGGGTATGAAATGATATGTTTTATGATGGAAACATGTGAATTATGCTTTGATGTTTCCTTTGATGATCTTGCATCTTCCAACTCTGATAATGGGGCTGCTCGAGAAGGACAAGAGGGGCACAACAGTTCCTCGATGGGTCAATGAATAATTAGTTTTACATTTTCGGCTTCGGCCTCCAAAAAAAAAAAAAAAAAAAAAAAAAAAAAAATCTCTAAGAAGTCCTTCTGGTCATTGAATGTGATTTACATTTAGCTTTGCACCTATGCTCTCTTGGTATATGTCAGCATTTGTAAATAGTCGTCTGAAAAAAAATTATGTGATCGGCCTGAATTATCACTCTTTTGGAGATTGACCATAAGTTTTTTCTGGAAAATATCACTCAGATTAGTCGAACTTGGAATAATCGTGTTTTTTTGTTATGGACATGTTTTAATTTTTGTAACTTATTGAAAGATTAACTTTTAATATTTTCAGTTCATAGTGATAATACATGTGATTGTACCAGACTGAAATATAGTTTTTTGGGCTATTGTTGTACAATTTTTATTTTAACTCTTCATGGTATTTGACAACTTAATGAATTGTAGCCCTTTATGATCTTTGTGAAATATAATTTTGTTTTTAGCCTATTGAGGTTTTTTAAGCCACTGAATCGTATGCGTTCTGTCTTAAGAGAGATCGATAAAGAAATGGGGAAGAAGGGGAACTGGTGTTATGCAGTGAAGAAGGCTCTGAGTTCTGAATCCAGGGATAAGAAAGATAAGGTTGTTATGATGTCGAATTGTTACAATTCGCTTCTCTTTTGTTGTTTGAGGATTTATTCACATTGTTGCGTTTCTCTTTTCCATCAGAAATCACGTAAATCAAAAGGATGGTTTTGGAAAGCGAAGAGCCAGGAACAGAATTCTTCACGAGGAAAAACGGCTGTGGTGAACCCTGCTCCGCCTTATCCTATACAGGAGGTGAAATTGATGGATGCTGAGAATGAGCAGGCCAAGCATGCCCATTCTGTTGCATTTGCCACTGCTGTGGCTGCCGAAGCAGCTGTTGCAGCTGCTCAGGCAGCTGCTGAGGTTGCTCGGCTCACAGCTGTAGCGCATTCCCCTGCTAAATCAAAGGAAGAGATTGCAGCAATCAAGATTCAAGCAGCTTTCCGCGGACACATGGTAAGACATATATGTTCTGGAGTCATGGAACTTTGTTAAATTGTATTTATCTAATATACTTCTCAAAGGTGAAATGTGTGTAGCATTGTCATTTAGTAGTGTTTAAATTAATGACCTGGTTTATTCAGGTGAGGAGGGCATCGCGAGCTGTGAAAGGACTAGCAAGATTAAAAACATTGATTCAAGGACAATCTGTAAAACGTCAAGCCACAACCACGTTACGATGTATGCAGACTATGGCTCGCTTGCAAACTCAAATACGTGCGAGGAGAATCAGAATGTCGGAGGAGAACCAGGCTCTCCAGAGACATTTACAGCTAAAGAATGAGAAGGAACTTGAAAAGTTTAGAGCATCAGTGAGTGTCTCTCTTCCATTTATCAATTCTAGTTTGTATATCCACTTGTTTATGAGCCTTGCGTTGCTTTATCAGAAGAAGGATAGCTATACTTCGTCAGAGAAATCAATAGCAGACTCAAATTATAGTAATTTCCTGTTGTCCGTCGTTCTCACTTGGTTTTGTTAATATGAATTTCCTTACAATGTTCTTGCGAGCGAAATTTTTTTTTTTTTTTTTCGTTTCCAACTTTTGTACCGAGAATAAGTTTTTTTTTTTTTTTTTCCATCTTATATATACCACCTTTTGTTTAAGATGTTTTGCTTTTGGATTAAGATGTTAGTAACTTTACAACAGATAGATGAGGATTGGAATGATAGTACACAATCTAAGGAGCAAATTGAAGCAAAACGGCAGAACAAACATGAGGCAGCCGTTAGAAGAGAAAGGGCATTGGCTTATGCATACTCCCATCAGGTATCAACAATGGTGTTTTTGTGTCGTATAAGTATGTCATTCATAAATTTAGAAGTCCTTGATTGTTATCTCTGATCTTTGAACTCCTCCAACAGCAAACATGGAGGAATTCTCCAAAATCTGTGAGTCAATCAATCATGGATCCACATAATCCGCACTGGGGTTGGAGTTGGTTGGAGCGATGGATGGCTGCGCGACCCTGGGAAAGCCAAGGCGCGATTGAGAAAGAACTGAACAGTGAACCTAACTCTGCCAAGAGCACAACAAGCGGTGCTCACACTCGCCGTGATTTGAATCTTGTTAATAAGCCTTCTACCACGGCCAGAAAGAAAATCCGCAGTCCTGGCCGCCTATCAGTGTCTAGTCCACGGATAAAGACGCCAACCTCAGCATCAGCAGGCAGAGTAAGGCCACCAAGCCCGAGGAGAAGCGTTTGCAGTGTGGATGAGGATGCTAAGAGCATGCGTAGCGTGCAATCAGAACGTTGCAGGAGGCACAGTGTCACAGGATCATCAATCAGAGATGATGAGAGCCTGGCAAGTTCACCTGCAGTTCCCAGTTACATGGCTTCCACAAAATCAACAAAAGCCAAGTCAAGAATGTCGAACTCATCGAGCGCAGAAAAGAGTGGCACACCAGAGAAGGAGTTAGTAGGTACAGCAAAGAAACGGTTATCTTTCTCAGGCTCTCCTTCCGGCCCGAGGAGACATTCCGGTCTGCCTAAGGTAGAAACTACCTCTGTTATAGATGCTGGTCTAAGCTCGCAAGGGAGTAATTGAAATAGACGACTATATGCATCTGGCGACACAAAAAGAAATACTACTTAGATAGATGTGCAGAAGATGAACTAAATGATTGAAGAGTTAGTAGCTTGTTCTTTTCTTTCTTCTTCGGAAATTGTCATCAATGATGATGCAAATGGAGAAGAGCCAATTTAATGTTCTTCTTCAATGGCTTGCTCGTGATGTTTTTGTGTGATCATGTTCCTGAGAGTGCTTTGATTTTCTTCTTCTTTTTTTGTTTTGTTTTGCGTGTTCATTATATTATATGTTACAGATGAAATTGAACTAGTTTTGTGGTTTTTGTAAGTGTGATGATCATAGTACGATGTTGTATATAAGGTTTGATGTTGGTTCAGTTTGTTTTGTATGTAAATGGGAGCTTACATTATTTGATAGACAAAAAATTGCAGCTTAACTCCATTAATGTAATATGGTAAACGAAGTTCTTGCTATGTATATTAGAATCTATTTTATGCCGTCTGATCTAACCTTTGTGAAATACAAACTGAGATCATGTACATTGTACTTCAAAATAAATGTAATCCTTCCTTAGGTCCTGTACATAATGTATTATAAATTGTCTTTATGGATTACGTTTAGATCTTCTGCTCCATTATGTATTCCACATCCTGGAGTTCGTATAACTCCGACAGAAACATTGATCTTTGGAGAACACTGACAACGTTTGTTATGTTCGGGGTTGTGTTTTTACAGCACTCGTTTTAGCACGTGGGGGCTCCACACATTATGGGGCTCTCACCACTAAAGATGATTTATTTATTTATTTATTTATTTTTATTTTTTTATTTAGTAGTAAATAGGTGGAGGTAAAGAAAAAAATATATATGTATTATAAAAAAATAAAAACATCATTTAATAGCTTAAAAAAAATATAAAGAAAGTAGTATGAAAACTTTTTAATAATTTATAGGATTTTATTGAAGTTTTACGAATACAAAAGATATAGTGAATTTTATATATTATAAAAAAATAAAGTAATATTTTTTTAAAATTTAATGTAATTTTAGATGATGTTCTCGTTATTAAAAAATAATAATAACCCATAGCTAGGATATAGATCCGGAGAATGTTTAGCTTCTATTAATGATGTTGCATACCATGTGGTATCGAAAAAGGTTACGCATGTCCTCCCACCTCGTTTCACTTTTTCTGTTCGCTTTGACTTCATGCAATGTATGGAGGATAGACATGAATACAAACTTTTGCTTTTTATTCGAAGGTAGGTATCACCAACCTAAACACTACTCACCCTCACCGGATCAGCTTCTCCCGGCGACAGTCCTCGAACTCAGAACTACGTCAATGTTCGTTCTCCGATCTATTGGTGTTGTATTATTATAAATATCTTTCCGACTTAACAATAAAAGTAAAATTCCCATTTTCCTATTTAGAAGGGAAAAAGAAGAATAAGGCTTTGTTTGTTTAGCGTAAAATATTTTATTTGTTAAAAATAATTTTTTTTTTAAATAAAATATTTTTTTGAATTTTATTTATTTGTCGTAAAATAATTTATTAAGAAAAAATATTTTTTTAAAAAAATAAAATATTAAAAAATATTTTCTGATATTTGAGTTTCAAAAATATATTTTTTTTCTCAAAAGATAATAAAATTTTTTCAATTAATTAATTTTTCAGTATTATCAAACATTAAAAAATTTTAAAAAAATAACTAATATTTTTTATTGAAAATTATTTTTTAATTGACTAATTTTTCTATATTATTAACACCAAAAAATTAAAAAAAAAATCTTCCGAAAAAATATTTTACAGCAAACAAACGGGTTAAGTCAAACTTCTATGTCAATACATATCATGAGCAAAAGGGTTACGTAAACTCGTTAATCACGATTTAAGTGCTATTTAATGCAAAGTGGATAAATAAAGGGAAAAATGCAGCAGTAGTCCCCATTGTTTACTCAAAAGTCAATTTAATCCCCATTGTTTTAAAATGCTCAAAAAGGTCCCCAATGTTTGTAAACATGCTCATTGTGGTCCCTACCGTTAAAATTTTAACAGAAAATTTATAAAATAACTAAACTACCCTTACTTAAAAATAAAATACCCAAAATATCCCTATCTTCTTCTTCCTCTTCCAAACCCTCAACCCACCACCACCAAGCACCACCAAGCACCACCACCACCCACCACCCACTCCCCTGCGGCACAGTGCCTCCCCCCACCCCCCCCTGGCGCGACAGCGCCCCCCCACCCCCCCCCTGCGCGCGACAGCGCCCCCCCCCCACCCCCCCCCCCTGCGCGCAACAGCGCCTCCCACCCCCCCTGCCGCGACAGCGCCTCCCCCCACCCCCCCCCTGCGCGCGACAGCGGCCCCCCCACCCCCCCCTGCGCGCGACAGCGCCCCCCCCCCCCCCCCCCCGCGCGCGAACAGCGCCCCCCCACCCCCCCTGCGCGAACAGCGCCACCCACCCCCCCCCCCCGCTGCGCGAACAGCCCCACCCCCCTCCTTGTGTATTAGTGTGTGTTTTGGTGTTAGTGTGTGTTTATGAGTGTGTATTAGTGTGTATTTTTTGGTGTTAGTGTGTGTTTTTTGATGTTAGTGTGTGTTTGTGGGTGTGTTAATGTGTGTGTATTAGTGTATTTTTTGGTGTTTTTGTGAGTGTGTGTGTTTGTGGGTGTGTTAGTGTGTGTTTTTTGGTGAGTGCGTGTGTTTGTAGATGTGTTAGTGTATGTTTTTTGGTGAGTGCGTGTGTTTGTAGGTGTGTTAGTGTGTGTTTTTTGGTATTTTTGTGTGAGATTTTGTGTTTTTTGTGATTTTTCAAATTTACCCTTGAAATACTATTTACATATGTTAAAACTAACCAAAATTTTAACGGTAGGGACCACAATGAGCATGTTTACAAACATTGGGGACTTTTTTAAGCATTTTGAAACAATGAGAACTAAATTGACTTTTGAGTAAACAATAGGGACTATTGCTGCTTTTTACCCATAAATAAATAAAATAAAATAAACATATAGGATAGGATGTTATTTATTAATTGCACTAACCACTACAAGTTGAGATATGTACAAACAATTGTACTTTCTTTTTTTTTTTTGGACAAAAACAATTGTACTTATAAACTCCAAGTGTTCCCCTACCTACGCGGACTCTACGTCAGCATTTTATCCATACACATTCCTCGTTATCCTAAAAACATTTAAAGCAAACAAAAAAAAAAAGTAATTAATTGCAGAGCAGTGTGATTTTGATAATTTCAGATGATGAAAAATTTACTTTAAAAAAATTTATATTGGATTTATAATTTTTTTAATACATTAACATGTTTAAATGTATATATTTATAATAATAGGATATAAATTTAAACTTAATTTTTAATTATAACAAGATACTATTTGTATATAACTTTTAAAAGAATATAATTTTAAGAATTTTAACGTCACCTTAAAATGATTTAGCCACTCCATTTATTGTTAAAAATATTCAAATTGTCCTCTATGTTTATAATTCGTTTGAATCCAACCATATTTATATTCGACCAAAAAAAACTATTTAGTACAAAACAGGAAAAGCTAAAACAACTTGAAGATGAGTTACTGACAAACACAAAGACTTTGAAAAATACCCTTATCAACCTTTACTTTATTTGAATATTAAAAAAATATATTTTTGATAAATAATTTGTTCATTCATTTTTTACGATTCAAGTGAAAAAACTATTTTTTCTTTATACAAATACCCTTGAATTTTCAAGTTTGATTATAAAATTTGAGTTTTCATATTTAAAAAAGTCAATAAATTTGAATTGATAAATTCATACCCGTATTACATTCATCTTTAGTTTTTTTTTTCTTTATATATAAGTCTATGAAATTATTGGTCTCAAAAATAAAATAAACCCAAGGTCAATCGTGTCACGATCAAAATACTAGCTCACAATTATTGGATATTAAAATATACCTTTCACACGCACCAAATATCGTTGTTTTAAAATAAAAAAACAAAAAAGAGAATCTCTTATTATTATTATTGTTATTATTATTTCTTCATCTTCTGCTGGGCTCATCACAGTCACCAGACACCATATCTCTCTCACAGACCTCAGATTTGTCTTTCAAAAAACAAAATCCATAAAAATCCATTTTTCATCTTCGTTATCATTCACATTATAGAATCGTGTATTATCTATTTTCAGGTAATAATTATCCATTCATTTCACTTCACCTCACACACACACACACACACTCGTATATATATATATACATATATAATGCATATACATACACCATCAACTGCTTAGCTTCACTCTATAGCTCTCTCTCTCTCTCTGTTTGTATATATACATACACACATATATGTATATATAGGTGCAGGCGTATAATTTCAGACTCTTTATCGGTTCGGAAATTGATTGAATTCTTCGCCGCCTCATGGATTGTACGGACGGTGTCGTTTTGGTTCTGTGCCCGTACATTTATGGTTTTAATTTTGCTAAATGATTGTTTAGTGATCTGAATTGTGTAACTTTATTGCCATTTTTGTGGAAAATGGAGCTGGAATTAGTGATTAATTGATTGAGTTTACACATATTTATATATTATATATAAGAGTGGTTGAGCTAGGGTTTGAGTGATGGTGGTGCCGGGGAATGAGCCAGTGGATGCGATTTTGAATTCAATTCAAGTGGTTAAGAATGCGTTGTCGCCGTTAGAGACTACTATAAGGAAGGCGGCGAAGGATTTCGAACATTGTTGGCCTGGTTCAAAAAATGGGAGAGCTAGTCGTAGTGAGATTAATGATGCTAATATTGGGCTAGGTAGTGAGAATATGAATGTGAAGAAACAGAGTGGTTGTGGTAGTGGAAGTAAATGTGTGGCTAGTGATGAGAGAAAGAAGGGTTTGTCAATAAAGTTGCCAAGGAAAGGTTTGAAAGGGAAGTATGGTAGTGGGAAGGAAGATGGGACTTGTACGAATTGCTTCCACTTTGCGGTGGCGTGGTCTTTGTTGATTAATGGTTTTGTTCAAGCGTTTCCTATACCTTTTAAGAAGAAGGTTCATAAGACGAGTAATAAGGATAGTTTGTGTTTAAAACCAAGAGTTTGGTGTGAATTTAAGTGGAGGGGAACTAAAGGTGATGCTATTCAAGGATTGTTTGATGAAGGGTGGAAGCATAGAGAAGGAAAGAATTTGTGGTTTGAGTATTTGTTAGGTTTCTTGGTTGATCAGCTAACTCAGAATTTTCAAAAGTCAGATGGTGGTGTCCAGGAAAGTGAAGGTAAGAGTAGTGACCCGTCCCCTGCTATTGATCAAACTGATCATTTGAAGGCGCTTACTAGCATTTTGGAGGGTACAAGAGCTGATGTGAATGGATTCCTGAGAAATTTGAGATTTGCGAGAGTGGGAGGTGTTCCGTCAAGTATTGTTGGAGTAGCTTCTTCTGTTAAGGAAGAAAGTGATGATGGGGTCAACAATGCAAGCACTGGGGAAGAGGGTGGAGGCATTTCCCCACAGAAGTTAGCTAGTGGGTTGCTCAGTATTCCCTTGTCCAATGTTGAGCGTTTGAGGTCCACTCTGTCCACGGTATCACTTACAGAATTAGTTGAACTTTTACCGCTGTTAGGGCGACCTTCAAAAGACCATCCTGACAAGAAGAAACTGTTCTCAGTTCAGGATTTTTTCAGATACACAGAGGCTGAAGGTATAATTCTCCATTAGCATTGCACTGGATTCAACATTTTACTAGTTCTTTTCATATTTGATTATCAATTCAAAATTTTTCCAAATTTAATTCTAGAAACTGTTCAATTTGACATTACCACCTCAAAATGTAATCCTTGTAATGAAATCTTTCTGCCCCTATTCCATTTTGTGAATTTTTCTTTCAGTGTGACGTAAAATCGATGAATTCAGTTTTTGTTTGTGGACCAGCATCAGTTCTTTGACATATTTTCATTTACTAATTGTGAATGCACATTGCTGAGTTATGGTTTAAGATTAATTCTCTATGTTAATAACTGATTATATGCTATTCGAGTATATGTTAACAAGTGATCATCATGAACAACATGACCTGGTGTGATTTTTCTGTTCATAGGTTCAAAATGATCACCTACTTTACTGGAAAATTAACGCGAGTTAAATTAGTAATACATTTTCTGAGTTGATAGTAATTGCCTGATATAATTGAAATTTCATATACGACCCACGTCTTAGTAGCATAAGTCATTTTTAGCAGTATAAAAGTCACTCAGCAATTAGTTTATAGGACTTCTAGAATATAACTCTGTTATTTCTCTACTTTTTTCTTGTTATTTCTTTCAACTTTTCGTTTCTGATGTAATTACTACATTGTTGCAGGAAGGAGGTTCTTTGAGGAGTTGGACAGAGATGGTGATGGCCAAGTCACTTTGGAAGATCTTGAAGTTGCTATTAGAAAGAGAAAACTGCCTAGGAGATATGCTCGCGAATTCATGCGTCGTGCTAGAAGTCACCTATTCTCGAAGTCATTTGGTTGGAAACAGTTCTTATCTTTAATGGAACAAAAGGAACCAACCATTCTTCGAGCTTATACCGGTCTCTGCTTGAGCAAGTCAGGGACTCTACAGAAAAGTGAAATCTTGGCTTCACTTAAAAATGCTGGTCTTCCAGCGAATGAAGACAATGCTATTGCCATGATGCGTTTTCTTAATGCTGACACAGAAGAATCAATTTCTTATGGACATTTCAGGAATTTTATGCTTTTGCTCCCTTCAGATCGACTTCAAGAAGATCCTCGGTAATATAACTTGTCCTTTTGAATATGTCTTAAATTTTCTATGCATGGTAGGAACATTAAAGAAGGAGGGGGGGAGGACAATGGAGAGGTCTGGTTTCTATCATGTTTCCCTACCCTCCCCCCCCGGGGCTCTTTTCTGGTAACCCAACTGGAAAGAGAAAGCTTCTTTTTTCACTTACATTGAGAAACAAAATAAATCTCTTTATCTCTGTTTTCATTTTTCTTTTTGTTTAATAATAGGATTATTATCATTCAGTTTCCACTCTCTTCACTCTTTATTGTGAATGCCTCTATCTTTCTTCCTTCCTTTCCTTATGTTCAAACTCTTCATGCTTAATAGAAGGTAGAGCATTCACTCAAGCCAATACTGGTAAGATATGCTTTCATTGAAGATATTACTGCTGTTCATTTTGATAAGATTTTCGATTATTGAAAGCTGAAACGTGCTCTGATGTAGTCCTTTTTCATTCAGGTAATATATTGGACATGCAATAGTTAGTATGCTCTTATGGCCTCGGAGAACCTACTACAAAATATTTTACATATTGTAACGGGAATTGGTGAATTGTTTTACTGCAAAGTTAAAAAGAGAGGTGTAATAAGTACATATTTTTCTTATATGTAATAATTGGGCAAAGATTAAATTTCATTTTCTAGCATTTGGAACTTGCGTATATTTCTATTGCATGAGCATAGAGATTTATGCATTTGTAAGGTGTTTTAAGTATGATATTTTGTTGCTGGTGGGTGATTTTTGGCTTTTGCAAAATTATCATGTAGCCTGTTACTTACAACTTACTTTTACTGTTTTTTCTAAAACATTCAGGAGTATTTGGTTTGAAGCTGCGACTGTAGTTGCTGTTCCTCCGCCTGTTGAAATTCCTACTGGAAGTTTTCTCAAATCAGCATTGGCAGGAGGCCTTGCCTGTGCATTATCTACTGCCTTGATGCACCCTGTTGACACGATTAAAGTAAAGTGTTTTAATGAATAATATTTTATTGCATATTACTTATAGGGATGGCAATGGGGACGGGTTTTGTGGATACCCGCCCCGCACCCACCCCATACGGGGTGGGGATTGGAGTGGGAAATGGGGAATGGGGCAGGGGGAGGGGATTAACTTTAAGTCCCCACGTGGGGGTGGGGCGGGGCATGGGGATAAGCATTTCCCGCCCCACACAATTCGCCCCGCATACATATGTGGTTATTTTTATATATTTAGTTTTACATATATATTAAAATTTTAAAATTATAAATATAAAAGTATAAAAAATGAAATTAGATAGAGTATTATAAAAAATAGAGTAGAAAATAGATTATTCAAAAGAATTTTATAATTTTTTTTAATCAAGACCACTACACTAATTGAGACTTGTTATTATTTTACATAAATAACTCCATTTTACTATTGATCAAGTGGATTTAACAAATTTGTTAGTTGTTCCTAGTTGTACATTAAAATAGTTTCAAATAACATAATTAAGGACGATACGGTAATTACTATTATATGTGGCATGCGATAACCAAAAATAATTATAATAATCAATACGATCCCATAACACAAAGAAGTATTATTTTTTCACATATAGTTCTCATACACAATGGTTTCAATTAGAATTTATTTTAAATGCTTAAAATTCAATTATTGTAAATTTATTTTTACTATTTAATTGCAAGTATAAGACTCGATATATGATTAATGTTTAACTTTTATTTAAAACATTTATTTATATTTATAGTTACTATAATTTTAATTTATGTTTTGAAGTTTCGACATTCAAATTAAATTTAATATCATAAGATTTAAAGAATAATAAAAAAATCCGCGGGTAATCTCCATTCCCTGCAGGGATTCGGTCATTCGGGGACGGGGACAGGGACGGGGCAGGGGCGGGGGATGGGGGCATACAATGCGGGGGCGGGGCGGTTGTTGGGGGAACTTTTTAAGTGGCGGGGTGGGGTATGGGGATAGATCTCCCCGCCCCAAATCTGGCCCATTGCTATTCCTAATTACTTAATATAAGAAATATATGCGGTCTACTCTGTTTTGATCTATTAGCTCTTTTCTTTGGTTTTCTTTTCATGTTCGTGACCTCTTAGCTCTTTGATAGAAAACTGCTAGTTGTTTCTACTCTACTGCTGTGTAATGATGCATTTAGCCATAGTTTTGTGGAAGGTTGTCTTTCAATGACTGTCATGCAGGATGCCTTTGTTTTATATACCTCTTTCTCTTTGTATTGAACTTAAATCCTTTCTGGTTCTTATGAAAAAATTACTCTTGGCAATTTAAAAGTTGATGAGCTTTTGTAATCTCTACTATTCTCTGTGTACTTAACAACAAGTGAGTTCAGGGGATCGGTGTAAAAAAATCCTTGTAATTTCTTTTACTACTTGTAAGAAATATCTTTCTAGATTTGGCCACAGAGCTTTACTGGTGACACCCCCAAAAAAATAAGAAAATATTTTTTAATATTTTCTTTAAATGTGTGATAATTGAACGTTTTAGAAATTATCCTTCTCCCACAAAAATTGCAAAATTTGAGTCTCAGTGGACTGGTCTTAGATTTTGTTTGAAGTTTAATATGTCATGTGGAAGATAATGAAGAACAACAATGTGAAAATAAATCATTCTGGTGGATTAATTCAAGTAGTGCACGTGCTTTTCTTCCACCAAAGATCTTACTGTTGCTATTCATTTTCCAGACTCAAGTACAAGCATCAACACTCACCTTTCCAGAAATCATTTCAAAGCTTCCTCAACTTGGAGCGCGGGGTTTATACAGAGGTTCCATTCCTGCAATTTGGGGACAATTTTCAAGGTTTAATTTATCATGTTTTACTTTTTCTATTATTGATTATATTTTTACTCTTCAAGATAACAACAATTAAAAATATTGCAGCCATGGCTTACGGACTGGAATTTTTGAAGCAAGCAAGCTTGTTTTGATAAACATTGCTCCTACACTTCCAGAATTACAGGTAACATGACTGTCATTGTTACCCTCTTTTGGTTCTTTCTTTTTTTGTTCTCATCTTGGATTTTGCTGAGTTTGTTAGTGGTCGAGATGAAAATGTTGAGATGGATGTGTGGCAAAACTAGGAAGGACAAGATTAGTAACGAGGTGATACGTGAAAGAGTAGGAGTAGTCCTGATTGAGGATAAGATGAGGGAGAATCGTCTGAGATGGTTTGAACATGTTAGGAGAAGACTTGTCTAGACGCCTGTTAAAAGGTGTGAAGGTTTAGAGATAGTACACCAGAAGAGAGGTGGAGGAAGACTTAAGATGACTTGGACAAAGACATTTAGACGAGACCTTGCATGTATTGAGCTTACAGAAGAGATGGCTCTTGACAGAAATGAATGGCTTCGCATAATCCATGTAGTCGACCCCATGTAATGGGACAAGGCTTAGTTTAGTTTTGTTTGGATTTTGCTGAGTTGTTTACTGAGAGAGTTTATTGTTCCATAATTTTGTTTTTCTGGCTTCCTCAACTTAATATATATATAGAATTGACCAAAAAATAAATAAAACTTCTGCTGTACTAGACATCTCTCCTTTTATGAAACACTCTCTCAATTTAGTTCTATTTCAGCATCAGACTTTTGACCTTCCATGTTCTTGTTCTCTGCGTAAAGACAACATGCCTTTACCCCCATCCATCTTTATTGATCTGCTGCCACCTGTCAGATCTTTTTTTTTTTTTTTTTGGGTGGGGGGCAGGTTGTGGTGGATTTCTTAATTGATCGAAAATGTTCTGGAGAAAGATGATTTGATTTCTAAATTTGCATCCTTCGGGCATAATTTTTAGGTTCAATCTGTTGCGTCATTCTGTGGCACTTTCTTGGGGACAGCAGTTCGAATACCTTGTGAAGTGTTAAAGCAAAGGTTGCAAGCCGGCCTATATGACAATGTGGGACAAGCAATCATTGGCACATGGCAACACGATGGTCTAAAGGGTTTTTTTCGAGGGACTGGTGCCACACTCTTCCGGGAGGTTCCGTTCTATGTTGCTGGCATGGGCCTTTATGCTGAATCCAAAAAGGTATGATTTGTTTTTACTTTATGCTTACTTACTCATTCAATTTGACTTATAGCGGGTCTTCTATGTATTAACTGATATAAGTATATCCAAGAACTATTTGCCATACTTCTGAATTTCATAAGCTTGTACGTAATGGAAGCCGAAGAAATCAAACGTATATTCATGTGTAGCAAGTAATTTATACAAGACCCGGGTTAGATTCTAAGTGGAAGGTTTCGGTTATTTTACTGACCATGTGCACTAGTCTCAACAAGAAAAGAAATAGTTCAGTTTCACTAAACCAGGAACGTGCAAGTGCAGGAGTTAAACCAGAAAAGTATGAACGACACTTGCGTTGGCTATGAAAGTGATACCCCTGCATTGTTCAATATGATAGATGTCAATGGATTTGTTATCTCAGACAATTGGCTTTTGCCAAATAACAAGATCCCTGACAATGCTGATGTTTAGAACATGACTGCTAGTAAATTGACCAACATTATTGCTTACCACCCAGTGAACACATACGTAAGATTTTTGGTGAGTCGTCATATTCTGCTAAAGGAGAAGTCTCTGATTAAGCTTTTCGTTTGAAAATTGACTTCTTATTTGTGAAAACATTTGGATCTTGGTCACCCCTCCAAATGGGGTTAATGGGCGATCAAGAATCCCACGGCCTACTTTGATGACCTCTGTTGCACCTGGCAGGGGTGCCATACCATTCAAATGGTTTAGACTCGGCAACTTTTTATGTTATATACTTCAATTGACTGCTTGTGACACCATTTATTATGTATTAAAGCTTCTTTATAATAATTTTGTGGCTTTCTTCAAGGTACGATGAATGTAAACTGCATCAATAGAAAAATGTGCAAACTTATTTTTGTTTGTTATGAGTACAAGTTATTTAGTTCCGTTTGTTTTCTTAGGTTGCCCAGCAGCTTTTAGGGCGGGAACTGGAACCATGGGAAACAATTACTGTTGGGGCTTTATCTGGTGGACTGACTGCTGTTTTGACCACACCATTTGATGTGATTAAGACTAGAATGATGACTGCTTCTCCGGGCAGGCCTGTCTCTCTGTCAGTCATAGCTTTTTCCATTCTTCGTCATGAAGGAGCCCTAGGTTTGTTCAAAGGAGCCCTTCCCAGGTTCTTCTGGATAGCTCCACTTGGCGCCATGAATTTCGCGGGATATGAGCTGGCAAAGAAAGCTATGGACAAAAACGAAGAAATTGGTGAGCAGGCTCCACAGAAAAAGCTGGTTAGTTCTACTTAAGTTAGCTTATCTGAAACACAGCAGATACTACTGCATCAAAAGTTTTGATTCTGTAATTACATCATGTAAAAGCAGCTGGAAAGTTTTGGTTGTTTTTCCAGATTATGGTAGTAGCGCGACGCGCTCTGTTAACTTGTCGAAATCTCTGTTTTCCTAGACACTGTAATTTTGCTAGAGTTTTCCAAAATTTACTTATCTTCAATTTCTATAGAAACTTCTCAGATGCCACATTTCCATGGCTTTTCCGTATATCTTGTTTTATACATTTTGTGCATTTAAAGTATACCCATTATTCTTCTTTAGCTTTCCTTCCATGTCAGATGAAAATTTGTCCTTACGAAGGTAGAAGAGAGATGAAGATGGAGTCATCTCTAACAATTATTGAGTTTGAAAAAGATGTAGAACTTCATGGTACAATATTGAAGGAAAAAGCATCCCCCTCAAACTAAGTTTGTGCCTTTGACATGAAATTTGCCAGAAAGTTGTAGAGTTGTTTTCAAAGAATTAGGAATTTGCTTTAAACGATCCGTGTGTATGGCGTTTGTAGCCACGCGCCTCTCTAATAAGGTGATCGCGCTGGAGCCTAACCCAAAGAATTATAGGAGTCATTATTCATTCAACATATAAATCATGAATATTTTTACTCTTATTATGACATAAACATCTTCAGAATATTAGATTCTCTTATCATGTACTAAAATTGACAATATTTTTCTTAATGCGCTTAGAGGAGAATCGACTATTAATCGTAATGAATTGCTAGCTTACCTAGTACAAAAAAACACGGTCTAGCTAAATTGGAATGCTTCAGTACTTTTTTTTTATTTATTCAAGGGAAGTCTATAAGTTATTTACAAGTCAATAAACGGTCAAAAATTACAGATTTGAGTGTCCAAAAATCACTCAGAAATGAATATTGGGGTAGTAAGCCCCTGACTATCCTGTTCTAAGAGAGACCTAAGGCCTGGGGGAGCATGATCTAAAAGTGCTACTATCCAATTGTTATCTGAGGCTCCAATTTGTCAGCTAATTCACGCATTTATCGACTTCTCTGAAAACATGTCATAGATGATGGAAATATTTCCCATTGACGCTGCATGCTTCAGCACTTTCCCCATAGGCCAAATTGTCAAAACCTTATTATCAGGCCTTATTTTCCTCGGCCTAATAAAAAATTTAACAATGATGAGCCAAGTCTGACCTCAAATATATGTTCCATAGTATGTAAACAAATTCACATGTCCACCATGTGTTTTATAGTGCAATTACACATGTAATTAATTGTCGTATATATACATTTTACATCTTTTCTAGAACTATCGAAAATGACTTTGAGTTGATTAATGGCATTCATTCAAACTTTTTTCATATTATTATATTTCTCCTTAAGATCGTAGAGTGAATCCATCATTTACTGTTAAGTTTGAGAACATTGAAAAGACATGGAGAAATAGGTTTTTTTTTTGGTCGTCAAAAGAGAATTTTAATTTCATTAAAAGAAATATGAAGAAATACGTTAAGGTTTATTTTGCAGAATTGTTTTCATATCAAGTAGATCGATTAAATATATATGTTATGATACTTATTAAGAATCATGCAGTCTTATCCTAAATCTAATTGATGATAGGAAGAGTAGTTCATGATCTTCTATATTAATTTTGAGAAGTGAGTTATGGTTTATCAATGCAGGAGGAGATTGTACTTTTTTAAACACCTCCACACCTACGATCATAATTGAAGAGACAACTTTTTAGGACATAGAAGACTTGATAGTTGCATACGAGAGCCTAGTCATATATACACAACTTTTCAAAAATATGGATAGTTAGAAGATTAGATCAAACTGGAGTAATTCATAATTTTATATATTAATGTCAAGATCATGAAATATCAATGTGAAGGGAGGGGATTGTATTTTTTTCCAACAATACTCATAAAAGATAGTTCTCTAGAATAAATAGGGGTAGAACCAAGAATTTAATATTGGGGAGTCAAGATTCAAATAAAAAAATTGATAACAGAAAAAAAAAAAAAAAGGGGGTGGGGGATCGATAACTTTTTTTTAATGATGCTATATAAATTTTTTTGAGGGAAAAAAACTTAGGGTGGGGGGAGGGGGGTGGGGGGGGTGGGGTGGTGATGGGGTGGTGTTTATCCTGATTGTATGGTAACAATATCGCACATCACAATCGAAACATTTCCAAGAAAAGGAAACAAAAGATGTTGCCGACGAGTCTGAACAGACGAAAGAGAGCAAATTGCATGCATGGAAGTTAAAGATGTTGGCCTTTGAAAATGCTTAATTTACACAAAATATTCAACTATATGCAACTACCTAGCTACCGAAAATTGTTTCACTTTCTGCATCTTGTGAAACTAATGAGCCAGCCACTCATATTAGGTCAAAGAAATTTATAAGCTTTTACTACCACAAGTGGCTGAAAAAAAATTGGGAGTGGAGGCTTTGTCCAAGTTGGAGTCGTTGGTAAGGCTTGTCTACATCTTGTTGACTATTTGAGCCATCATAAAACAATTCACTAGACGTTTACTTACATTATATACATATATATAATTTTTTTTTAAAGGTCTAGCCGATATTAAAAATAATAACAGTTGGGATAGGTGTAATGTTTCATATCTCTAGAATAAGTGTTAAGTGTGTGATTTATAAGTGGATGTTGTGAATTTTGATTGATAACTTGGATTAATTATTTTGAGCAAGTGGAAAAGAGGTCTAAATAGTTAATTTTTTATACCCACAACACCAATTTTGCATGTAGATTTGATATTCTAGACTCGGAACGTGATAGTAGTCAAATCAGGTTAATCATTAACCATACTGTTATTTTCCTACTATTATTTTTCTAGTAAATTGGTCATATTGAATACTCAAAACTTTTATTTTTCAATGGTAGCGAATTGTTACATCTCAAATCTATCTGGACAAATTTTCGGATGCACGACCACTATGCACCTAAAACTCTTATTTCTTTTAATGGGCTCTTAAGGGTCATCACATGAACGATAAACAATGCTCATAACTGAATATGAAAGATCTTATACCAAAAAAAAAAAAAAAATTGTCTAATTTTCTAGTTCTTTTTAGCTAGCTATTTGTGAATAAATAAAAATAAAAGGAGACTATTTAAACTTGGAATTAGCAGGTCCACATACAAGATACAACCTTGACTTTGGTCGACCCCTAGTCATTTAGGTCTGAAGAGAAACACAAAGTCAACATATGCATAACATTAAAAAGACAGCAGCAGGCTATATATTGCACTTACTCCATTATTGAGCTTGATAACAAAAAGAAATGTTTGGCTCATAGCAAATGGCGATTATTCTCTCGGTTTGTGTTCACTTTCAAACGTTTTATATGGTTATTTGCTATTGATCAGTAGTCTTGTTGTTCCCATTGAATCTGTTAATTAAGTAGTGTGTCATTCTCTACAGAATTATAACATAGTTATTTTTAAATAAGTATGGAGAATTATAGGATTTTATTTTAAAACTAATAAATACGATGAATAGTAGGTTAAGATCTTATATGATAGTCTTAAAATTTATGATTTTTTTTTCATGTGGAATTATCATATATTCTAACACTCCTATCATGTAAGTTTGAATATCAGAGTTGATATTGAGGTATAGAGACCAAGTCAGTACCCCAAGGACGTGCACTCATACAGTGGGAGGGTTTAGGGAGTGCACTTATATAGTGAGAGAGTTTTAATATAATTAATAGTTTTCTCTTCTTCTTTTTTTGGGATGTAATTGAGGGTGTGTTTGTGCCCACTATCATGTCAATGTGACCCCGCCATCGTTGAGGTATAAGTGACTCAATGAGGAGATTGATTGTACGTGGATAGAAAAGGTTTCTCTAATACTATATTAAAAATTATGAGAATTCACCTTATAACCAATTAATATTAGGGAAAGTGCTTCAAAAGTTTATATGGTTGCGAGTCTTAAAACTTATATATATATATATTTTTTATGTGTGACAATCGTATATAACAACACAAATAGTACTATATAATTTCATATTTTGCTCATATCATTGGTCAAATTTGATTACATATTATGAAGATTCTTTTTTCATCAACTTCTTGCGTTGCTGAACACTCAAATTCACATTTAAGCAGAGCACCAAAAGGGCATTTTGGGCGCATGCATGTGCATGCCATACAAAGTGGAGACGCGGCCAAGGACAAATTCCACCAAGCAAAACTCCAATTGACAAAAAGACAAAATTAATTAAGAAAATTTAAAGACCATTAATAAGAATTCTCCCAGCTTATGCTTTTTATACATATAACGAGGTGGTGCTTGTAGATTCTAGATTAGTTAATGTATTAGGACCTCTAGCTAATTTGAGTAGTATATTTGAAACGATATGAATCTTCTTATAATATATAATATTATGAGAAAAATTTTAATGATTGTGAATTATTTAAATTATTTTATCACATCGTATCATCTATTCACCATTATTTGATTTCTCTCATTACAATATAATATTATGAAAAAAAATCAAATTTTTACAAATAATTTGTTTATATAGCACTACATAAGCAACTTATATAAATCATTGTAAACTACTTTTGAACTAGAATAGAAGAACTTGGAAGACATGTAATTCATGTTCGTATGCAATGTAATTTTGGAAAAATACATATGATATTTAAATTCTAATGCCATAAAAGATGATGATGATGCGAATGAAAATATTAGGAATAAAGAAATTAATCTTTCTAACTATTTTAGTTGTTAAAAGGTTATATAACATTAAATTGGGTCTATATTAACCTATTGATTAAAATTGATTTATGTAAACGAATTTCTTATCTAAGTAAAAACAAAATATATATTGAGTTAAAACCAGAATAATATTAGGTATATTGAGTAAAAGCTTGATGAACAAAATAAAGATGTTTAAAAAAAGGCATATTTATTTTCCTATTAATGCTTTCCAGCTCGCATAAGATGACAAATAAAATATATCCATATTAAAATTGAAAAGCATTAAGTTGTTTATTTCCTATTTATAAATTTCAAAAATGAAGAAAAAGTAGTCTAAACAATGACTAAGAATTTGATCGTGTTTGTTTACTCCATTCATTCATGTTATCAATTTACTCGCTTTAAGTACAATTTTAAAGTGTTATTAGAAGATCAAAAACCATCCAATAGCTAGTTCAATATCAATATACTTTATCTATTATATCTCGATAGAAGCAAATTATGTTTAGTCTATTGATTTATTAATTATTTCCTCTATAATTTTGAATATTTACTACATTATATGAAAATATTATTACGAGCAAATAGAATGGTATAAAATAATTATACGAAGATAAATTTGGTAGTTATTGACTGGTACCCCTATTCCACAATCTTAGTCTATGCTTGAATTTAGTTTTCTCAAATTGACATTTTTTAAAGAAGACATTAATTGTTATTCTTCTCACATGAATTTCTTAGTGAAAACTCCTAATGGAATAAGAAACGACGTCATTGAAAAGACTATCGATTAACTATTTCTAGATTTCACAATATTTAAACAATATTAGAAAATTTACCTTGAAAAAAGTCGAATTTGACCAAAAAAAATCAAACTAGGATAGAATATCTTATTTTTACTTTCTTTCTGGTCGTACAAAGGGTACGTTAGTTTATTCAATTCGACATGGAAGTTCCCATCTGATCTTTAGTTGCTGGGGCACACCAATTGTTCAAGAATCTATATCGACTATAGTTTGAAAGCGGTATCACACATAATTTCAAAACTATATAAATATAATTTTTTGGTAAAAACTAATTATTTGTTTAGATAAAAGTATATAAATGAATCGTTAAAAAAAAATTTATTTGGTTAGTAAGAAATGCATATCTCATTGAGCCTAATTAAGCAATATTTGCCCTTGACCAGTAATCTATATCGCAATGTTAAAATAAAAGTAATGTTTTATGTCATCCCTTCAACCCTCTTTTGTATTGTAAAAATTTGTATATTGAATATCAAATTTATCGTGTATATAGTGAGAATTCTAATATATAAGAAAGAATGATGGAGTGAAAATGTGAAATATAGCATTATTTTTAAAATAATTACCTCGGTTTTGGAGAACCAAAGTGAACAAGAGAAATGAAAATGAAATAAATAAAGGAAAAGCAATCATCCACCGTATACTTCTCCACTTATATTGCGAATCCCAAAATTGATTTTTCAAGAAATTGGTCAAAGGGGAAGCTTGAAAAAGAAATCTTGATCAACAATAACTTGCCAAGTATATTACATTTATTTGTTTCCTCTCTCGAGTCAAATAAAAAGATAGAGATGTCAAGTACATGACCTAAAAGCAACATTCTTCACCCTTTAGCTATTAAACACGTAACTACTTAATTCTTTTGATTACTTTCCCCTCATGGGATTAGTAGAAAAAAAGAAAAAAGAAAAAAGAAAAAAAATCAGATGTGCTACTTTTACTTTTTGTCAAAGATGAGCACTTTAATTTCTTTTTTATTGAATTTTGCAAGTCATGTGTCATTTCATGTTTAGTGTTCCCATTTGGAAACACAAGAATCAAACTCAGGCGCCAATAATTGCACGAATATCACTATATAACACTCTATTTTTATCATTTATTTATCACTTCTTACGTAAACTGTTAATTGATATATCAACCAAACGTTCACATAAGAGATGATAATTAATGAATGATAAAAATAAGATGATATTTAGCGTTTCTCGAATTGCACTATGCCCAAAGCGGTTCCCATGCGGCACCTAGGTTGCCATCATCAAGAAACAAGCTTGTAGTGTTGTTGTCGTATGGCTGCAGCCACTGTGGTGTGGTTTCTTGATGGTGCTTAGACATTTCCATGCAAATAACGGTGACCAAATCGGCGTTTTGGCATTGCATGTTTAAGATCTCTGCTTTTGCCTTGGCTAATTCAGCTTGGATCTCGCTTACTTGCTTCTGAAGCTGGCAAATTGCACCAGCACAGCCATAGACTGGATCTCTAATCCTTGCGTTTGCTTCGTACACCAAGCTGTTCACAGCATCTGCTCTATGAGTCTCCGGAAGTTCCTGAAAAATTGTGTAAAAATGTTAATGAGATGACCAAACTTGATAGCTAGTATCCCTAACGGTGCGATCATAGGAGAACTTATGCACCAAATCTCATCAGAACTCTTAAATTAAGCGTGTTTTGGACGACTTGCATCCTCTTCTGACTCCAAGAATGAAACCATTAAAAATGAGTTGAGTTTTTTTTTTTCTTTCTAAAATGTGTACTTTTAAGGTAATTTTAAGCTAAAAAATTAATTTAATTATACCCACTGAAAAAATTACACATATTTAAATGTTAAATTATAAGACTTTAGTCTATACGAAACATAAATATTAAATCGACCCCTGCAAGCTAGTAATAAGATGGATGACCCTCTTTGATACTATTTCTAATGCTAGTTCTGTACCATGGACAAATAAATCAGAAGCAACAACCGGTTGCGTGCTGACTAGACTAGTTTCTTACGAAAGCTTTCTAATTTTAGACCACCCCATCTCGTTTTTTGTTCATGTGAAAGTAGTGAAGTATGAAGCATAATGAATGAATTAGTATAATTTTTTCCGGCTATAATAAACTATTACGAGAATACTCTCCAGTAACGTTGTTAGATTTATAAAATCGTTCCCCACCTAGTGAAAATAAGAGGGTATTTACCTGCAACAACTTGATGATGTTACTCGCACCAAAAACCTTATGAGCAATGGTGAATTTGAGGGGGTCAGTAGGCGGAAAATAAGGAGCTAACACACACTTTTCAACACATCTCCGACGCAGAATCTTGCAAGCAGCACAAGGACTGAGAATGACTTGTGGAGGAGAGGGTAGTGGAGAAGAAGATGAATCAGTAGGTGATGATGATGAAGGTGAAAGAGAGTAGGTGCTGTTATTGTTCTGATCACTGCACTCCATTTTCGATTGGGTTAATGAGGATGGTGCAATTGGGATAAGGGTAGCTTCGTTGTTGGTGGTTCTTGTTAAGTTTTGATGATCTAATTCAGCAGAATAACCACGTTTATATAGCCCCGGAATGGATTTTTTGTGCGTTATATATGATATCAGCATGCGTCATGGTTTGGCTACTATTACATCATTCGACCGAAAAAGGGAAAATTGCACACATAGGAACTCTCTATTATGTCTTTAAAATTTTAAATTCGTTCATATTATTCAAAATTAATCGATTTAATTTTTATTATTTTTTTAAAAATTTTAAGTTCGTCCATATTGTTCAAAATTGACCATTTTAGTCCCTATCATTTTCTCAAAAAAAAAAATTAATTTAACCAATTTAGGCAGGGACTAAATTAATTTTTTTTTAAAAATAATAATAGTAAATTGGCTAATTTTGGACAATAGGAACGAATTTAAATTTTTAAAAAAATAATACTGATTAAATTAGCTATTTTAGGAAACAATAGGGATGAATTTAAAATTTTAGAATTAGGATAATACTATCCTAATTCAAAATATCTTAAGTTTTTGGATATTTAATATTCAAAGATAATTCTACCTATATGTCAGGGGTTTTAAATGAGTGGCGATGAGATTTGAACTCAATACTATTTGAGAATATGGACTCTAATATAATATTAAATTATCACATCATCTAAAGTGATAGATAGCAAACAACGAGCGTAAACATGTAAACTTTTTATATGACTTTGAGACATCGTGAATACATGACGTATTCATATCAATATAGTTGACTTTACCTATTATGATAAAACTTTGTTTGATTTAATTTAATATTCGAAGATAAGTGATATCTACAATAGAAGGTTTGATGTGCTTATGACTTTACATGGATTACGGTAAATGAATATGAGGATTTCAAGTTATTATTAGTATTAGATGATGATGAGAGATAATATTTTGCAGAAATAAAAATAAAAATTATTTTTTTCAAGAAAGTAAACATAACAATCTAAATTCAAGAAATATTTTTATTTAAAAAAAAAAAATACTAAATACTCTTTTGTCATTTCTTTAAGAACTAAACCAATTATTTCATTGTGGTTCAAAATTATCCGCGTCTGTTTTTCAAAATTATCGATACTTTTCAACTGAAAATCGAAACTGATCATGTCCCCTAAGCTGCAATCGAAGCAATTAATGACACATTTCTCTTTTGTCTTTTGTTACGAAAAGAAAGAAAACTATTGAGCAATGAATGGTATGGTTTTGACAAATAATCCACAAACATGACTTATATTTCAAATCTAAATTTGGTAGCTAGAAGCATAGTCAAAATTAAAGAAGATTACTTTTAAATACACGAATGGGATATTGCGGCAAAGAGAAGATACTAGCAAAGCGACACTCACTAGTCGAAAAGGTGGACCTCATTTTCTTCTTCTTTTTTTTTTCGTCATTGGACCTCATTTTCTCAAAACCACAAAAGTCATTGACATAATTATTTACTAAGACCAACTTTTCTAGATAGAATGTACTTGAGCTTATATGGATTAGTTTAAGCAAGTGATATTTCGTACTTCTTTTTTCTCTTTTTCCTTGATTTTTGTTCTTTTTATTTTTTAACAATAAAGGTTGAACCGTTCAAATTTGAAACCTTAGATTATAATAAGTCGTTAACCGACCATTTCACTCAAATGAAGGTTGTGTTAGCGCTGCAGTGGCTAGAGGGAACAAGCAAAGGATTCAGCTGTATAAAGGCGTTGCACTAACATGCTGCAAGTTAAACTAATCGTATTTTCTCATCAACTTGCCTTAATGCACCCAAATCATATTTGCATTGCCTATGAGTTTGGGTGTGTTCAGCTTGCCATCTTCCCGATGGAATAAAAAGCTCTTGCAACCATATTATTGTAACATATTTTGATACAGTTCCCCCACCCGAGTCTATAGTTGGTATACTAGATCACAAAAGATTTATTGCCTATTCTAGCAAAACCAAACAAACTTGGGATTAACAATCCCATGTAAGATCGGTTAAAGATTATGAGATCCTTTTTCTCATTGGTCATTCTTACGTCAATTTAATGAGCTTAATTATGGACACTTAACAATGTGACAGTTCAAGCCATGCATGGTAAAACTACTCTCAATCAAAACTCTAGGGGTGAAAGTCGTGATATTTTACATGAGACATAATATAAGAGTGATTATAATTTAGAGTTGCAGATTTAATAATCAACATAATTCGGATTAATCATTTTGAATTAAAGTTTGAAATTCTGAATCTGAAACGTGTCTGAAACTCTCACTAATGAATGCTTGCAATGGTACAAAGCTGAAGGCCTACAACAAATCAAGATTGAAGATGTTCACCTACAAGAATGCCAGGTGGTGAAGTTTATCTAACGACGTTACAGGTCCGGTGCCGACTTGTTTACTAAGGACTATGACTACTCAGATGAAGCCACATTTGATGGTTAGAGGAAGCATATTCTTTCAACTACCATCTAAAGAAACTCAATGATAATGACTAGCTAGCTAGCTATTAAGGTCTTAAACAAGAGACTAATATGTACAATACAAATTAGTTGGGTGAAGAATTACTGGACTCGTGTAGAACGAGAATGCGACTCTTGTTGAAGTCTTAAAGGGTGGTGACGATCACAATAGGACCTTTTGATTCTTGTTTCTTTGCATGGATTTGATTTAATTTTTGTCCATCACTTTCTGTACAGCTTTGAGAAAAGATTGTCAAACGCGGTTAGGAAAGAAGTAGTTGAAGATTTCCCAATTTTTCTTGTTTATGCCCATTTTTGTTTAGCCCTAATGAGAGTAAAAGAGGGAGATAAGGACCCGCGTGAGGTGGAGTGATCGTGTGGTGACTTGTCGTAGTAAAAAATTTTAAGTTTAAACTTCTGCATTCTCATCATAAATATTGTATGATCTTTGATTGACTTGGAACATGTACTAGGACACGTCACTACATCACTGCGTTTGCAACATTGGGATGGATCTTGTTTGAGGTAAGTTTCTCACGGTCAAAGAAAAAAAGAGAAAGAGACAATTGAATATCATGTTTCGACACTACCAACTGACTAGTTTCAAATGGTACATGTTTAATAAAATAGAGCTTAAAACGAATTTAATCTTTCTCTAAATATTTTGTATAACATAAGTTTTGTACACTAAATTACTTATTTTAGTATGCTGCAATAATGTGAAATTCTAGCCACCTGAGAAGCTGATAACTTTGAGAGAAATTTGACGTCATGTGCATGCTGTAATAACATCTCAATATGGTGCCTGCTCATCAGTTCACACATTAATCTTTATGATCTGTCAAAGTGGGGTGTCTCAGATCATTAGTGGGACCTGATGCCCTTCTTCACTTTTACGACACAGATCGCAATCTCACACGTTTTCAGCTTCATTTTGCCCCTTGCACGGAATGCATCAACACTTCAACTCTTGGCATTCACATTAATGGAGACTCTCGAGGAAAACCATCAAAGGTGATGGTCATGTCTTAAGGCCGCCTTCAGCTATGTGAAAATGGTTTTGTCGGGTATGTCAGACCGAAAAAGGTTATCGAGTAGTGAGTTTTACATGTACGTGGAGTTTATTAATACTGTGTGAGTCGGACAAGTCGGAATTGAGCTCTTTGTGCAGTTGCTTTCGGACTTAGGTTATTGGACAGTTCTTTTTTCACTGGAATCTTGGAATTGGATTAAGATCAAGTTTTGGTTCAAACTGGAAGGAATTTTTGCTGCTAGAAAGCAACCTGATGAATCAAAAAACTTAACATGGCAAGTCTTTTTTCTTTTTATGATAGAGAGGCAGACTGTATGTTCAAATTCAATCAAAAACAATAAATTATAGAAGTTTAAATCAAGACTTTAATTACAACAAATCTTAATTTTACCACTCTGCCTAATCCTTGAGCACAGCAACTAGTAAATTAAGGTTTGCTTGGTTAACGGAGATTATGGTATCTCTTTCAAGAATTATGAAAGAAATTATTTGTAAAAACTCACTCAGCAATTAAACAATATTTCCTTATCGATGTACTACAACCAAGAGAGCAAAGGTTTCTATATTATGGTAACTCTTTCAAGAATTTGTCCATGTTTTTTCAATTACTTATAGTAGGATATACAACCAACATAACAAATAAATTTCATATATCAGGACTTGAATTCGATATCTCATGTTCTTTTAATAACGAGAAATTCACTTTATGTAAAACAACATTCAGTCTATTCAAAGTTATAACCTCAAAAACCTCAACGTTAATCTTCTTTGCTACTAACCAAAACTTAGGTGATTAACAATAGGCCTTTGTTCTGACTAGTATAATATACCCCTTGTTGTGAATGCACAAATCAAACCGGATTTGAAGTTTGCACCAGCAGTCGATATGTTAAAAAAATCTCTCTCCATCTCTCCACTTCCATAACCTTTGCGTGTGGACCATACATATTAAGCTGGAAGAAAATCATCAGCAGAGTTGCATATTTAAGCCGATAAAGTCGCTAATCTTCAAATGTCTCGTGGCTGCCTGTAAACTATTATACATTAATAGAAGAAGACCATTATGTGAATGAGGTCATCACCAAATTCAACTTTAATTTTTTATTTAATAAATATTAAGGAAGACATTCCCACAATAAATTAACTAAATTCAACAATAATAACTAAGGGAGTTTCGACATCCAAGTGGTTTAAAGGTCAAAATTTACTACTCTAAGTCGTGTTAGAATACTTTAAATTCTCATCATTGTTGTACTAAAAAAATAAATTAAGAAAAAGTTTAATCAAAATAGGAATAAAATTATGTGTGGGGATTGTTCATATATAAAGATATTTCATCACAAATATCATCTAACTCTTAATTGTTACGGAACACACATTAGGATTAATGGTACCACATAATTTATAACATTGATCAGGTAGATTCAATATAATTCTGTCTATTATAAGTTTTTCGTCATTAAAAAAAAAAAAAGGAAGACGCTTTCTTAAAAACGTCATTAGTCCGGTTTTTTCTAAGAACTACTCATATTTTAGGGGAGATATAGCGGAAAAATAGCTCAACGCTAGGATGATAAAAAGTTGTTCAAGAAAGGATTTTGTAAAGATTTAAATGATCATGATGAGATCTAGCAGTCTACATTAATCTAGAACGTCATTTGACGAATGTGAAGTTAAACAATGCAAATTAATATAGAAACACACGTCTTTGTCCAAATATTACATTCTAATAGTCGAAAACCTTTGAATTCATAGTATGACAAAAGTGATTGCATGTTCTTAAAAAAGTAGACACTTCTCTGATTAATATGGCTTTTCACATTCTGGCTTCCATTTTCATTTTTCAGCAGAATGTTTAGTCTACACATTGTTACTATATAGTTGAACATTATTTGTGGGGTCCATCACACGGTTTCGTACACATTGGCTTCCATTTTTTTGGAATCCACGAGCCAATGAATATGAAATTTTGCTAAAAGAAAGTCAAATGACTTTCAATCATATTAGGCTTTTCACTATTTCTTTCTTAGAAAAATTCAATATTCTTTCGTCGGTAAATAACTTCCAACCCAGGAATATGAAATTTTGCTAAAAGAAAGTCAAATGACTTTCAATCATATTAGGCTTTTCACTATTTCTTTCTTAGAAAAATTCAATATTCTCACGTTGGTAAATAACTTCCAACCCAGGGGTATGGTTTAACAATAATAGAAGTGAAATCGTTCTTGTAAATCACGAGTTTAACACTTTTCACTGTCCTGAAGTTTCGTCTTTGGCTGACCTATTTTATGTGTGGAGACACACCGCTGCACTCAGGAGTTTATAAGTTGATAGTCGAGCTCCGCCAGATAATTCGGTGATAAAACTTTGCCAACTAGATTCCCACGATATCCAAAAATAAATAAATTATGACTTCCAATAGTACATCAATATAAGATCGAGACTATTCTATCGGACACTAATTAATTTCAAGATGAAATATCATAATTATTAACATAGTACTAGAGTTAAAACTTCATTTCTATCTTCCGTCGACATGTAATCGAGAAGTGTTAGAAAAATATAATCATTTCACAGAGATAAATATTATGAATCATTAATTAACAAAAAGAAAATGTTATCATGAGATCAATAAATGTCAAAAATAACAGCAGCGTGATATTATTGTTAATTTGAATATGTTTAGGGTATTTATGAAAATAAAATTTGCATGCATTGCAGTACGTATTTGGTGTTCTATAATGCTCAAAAGCCACGATCTCATGACTCGATTGGTGTGGTCCTCGCACAAATAAAAAATCTCAAAGCATGAAAGTGAAGAGTCTACGTGAGAATACACGCGTACGCGTATTGATCATATGGTGATCATGCTAGAAAATGCATGCAATTGGTTGGTACTGTAATGCATGTCAAACACTCTAGGTTGGATACCACTTCTCCTACCCCAACTCTAAGGATCAAGGTTTCAACTTGTGAGACAAACATGAATGCTTTATTCAGAGCCTCATCGATCTAATTGATTTTCAGACTAGCTAGAGGCTTCTGATGATCAGATTCTGCCTTTCTGTATTTAGTGCACAAGATGCCTATGTTGTGCTGACTTCCTGGTTCACATGAGTTAACAATACCTGCCATGATATATGTACAACCCTCAAAATTTATAATTAATATCATAGGGTTTTTGCCTTCGTAATCGTTTTTTAAATGGGCACCAACAATTCGTCGAGTTGGGGAATTATTGGGGTGTCATAGGGATGGGGTGTATGGCTTTAGTGTATAGGCGTATAAAGTAAATTTTTGTGTGTTCATGCTAGGGATGATGTTATCTTCATCTAAAGTATGCTCCTTGCATCAAAAGGTCTTCTTCTAGACTAATATTATGATCTCATTTTTAGTTTGCAAAAATCATTTTTTGTCACATCATAAATTTTTTAGATATATATATGAAAGAATAATGTGATATGAAATTGAAGTCATGAGGAATCTTTCTGTATAACTTACCAATTATAAAGTGTGAAATATAGACTCGATCAAAGAACTTTCGTCTCTCATCTATAAGGTCATTGGAATATATATGCTAAAATTCACCAATTTATTGAATAATTGCAACAAAACATGATATTCTTGTTCATTTAGGGACCAACTATATTAGCTCAAATCATATAAACATAAGTAAACTTGACATGCTGGAATTACATTATAATTAGCAAGACAAGCTTCAAACTAAGAACACACAAAGTCAACCTTCAAAGTGACTGCCTTGGACTTGATTCAGTTGACGCAAAAAGATAATACTAATAATAATTATTATTAAATTAATGGTTTCTTTGTCAATGGTTCTGAATCAGTCTTGAGTACATTGAGTTTGTTTTTCAATGGTTCTGAATGGAAGACTATTGCAACATTCTATAACATATACAAGAATCTTTCAGATTTAATAAGTATTTAATATCGTTATAATCTTGTAAACTTCAATAGACCGATTCTAATATATATTATCAACTTGCTATTTGTTAATCATGCCCATTCGTATTTTATTCATCTTCCTCAATTTTCTTTCTGACTGTGCTGTTAGGTGAAGTATTCAATAAGTTTAAACTTAATAAAACAGTAGCCAATGGCATGTATCAGTTGACATTTTTAGCTAGTGTAATTGGTCAATGTTAGAAAAATTGCATGAGGAACCACCGGGCATTTGCTCTAGTAATATGGTTCTCGTTTTATATGCGAGAAGTTCCAAAATCGATTCTCGACTAGTATAACATCTTCTATATGTGATGTAATATTAGGTTAGGCGGCCTCCCTCTAAAAATAAATAAATACAAGAGGAAACATCCGAATCATTAAAAGAGAAACTATAGACATAATCTAAATTTTCTAGATGGTTTAGGGGAAAGGGAAACATTCTTGGGCTTATATACCCTAACAATGTATAAAATTAGATTAGAAAATCTTATCAACTCCTCGTAATCTAGTAGAATTAGTTGCTAACTATAAAAATGATCTAACCCCAGATTCAAACGTTCACATTACACACTAGTGTCACCAATTTTATTCTTCTCCAAACAAAAAAATAATAAAGTACAACTTATAAAGTATGTTTATGACAATAAATAATTAAATATAACAATCTTTCTCTAAATATTTAAATTTTTAGATGAGATACTAAATTAATATGATATAAGAGCCCAAGTTACTAAACGGGTCTTGGGTACAAAACTCAAAAGACAAATCACGCCTACATTTGACGAGGCATCTTGAAAATAATAAATAAATAAAATAATATATCTTTAACAATTTAAACTTTTAGATGAAGTGCTAGATTAATAAAATATTTATAAGGCCAAAAATAATGTTTTCCTCTATGCTTTACAATGTGTGTTGGTAGATAAATTTCAGATTTCGTCAAAATTTGAAGGCCATATGGCTTTTCATTTATTGGTGATAAATACCATTTCGATCGGTATATCATGAGGCAAAAATAACTCTTTGAAACTTTGACTTGTGGCTACTTATAATTCTAAGAGATATTAATTTAATAGAAAGAACATTGATACACACATCAAATACCAAATAAAAGTAGTAATTAGATTGGTTCTAGATCTTCAGTTTTTTTTTTTGTTTATATATATATATTTGAGTACTCATCACTAACCACCTTTCTATTATGGCTCTCTAGACAAAAAAGAAAAAGGAAGTAAAACCTAGTTTTTGAAGTTCAACAATCTCCTTAAAGTGTACCTATTTTTAGGGAGCCCCCAAACGTGTTATATGGGAGCCATTATAGAATGCGTTTAGGGAGACTGTTGGATTTCAAAAATCAGGCTCTACTTTCTATTTTTGGCTCTCCATTCAAATTAAAAATAAAATAAAATAAATAATAATTTTTAAAAGCTTTGAACTAAAAAAATGATATAAAAATTGAACAAGCTTCAAATTATAATAAAATAAAATTAATAATTACAAATAATAATAATAACATTATTATTATTAGATCATTGAAACATAACTAAAACAATGTGTTAGCTAAAATACATAGTATTTTTAGAGTGAAATTAAAATATAGAGTCCGAAAAGAAAAAATTGTTGAAGTGAAATTGAAATAAGGAGTTCTTAAAAAATACAAAACCACCTATTTCTTCCTATTATTGAGAAAAAAATGAGAGTTTGTTGGAGATGACTTAGGTACTAGTAATATCTTGCTAGGAGACACCCATCCTTATATTAATTTTTTTTTTTTGATTATATGTTTTTTTGTAAATACAACCTCTTACCCAAGATTTCATATGTTCTATCCTTCTTCTCTTTTTTCTGTGGTCGATATTCTACGCTTAATGAAACTATATAAACGAAATTTAATTTACTTGAAGCAAGGAAAATTTGTAATTAGTCCTAAATTATGTGTAGGGATCTCTAGAACCAAAGTAGAAAATGAGCATTCCGAAGGGTAGATGTCAAAGATCATGGCTAGCATGAGCAACAATCAAAGAATTATAGAAGTGTAGAAATCAGATTTCGTCAAGATTTGAAGGCCATATGCCTTTTCATTAAATGCTGATGAAGACCAATTAATTGGGCACATCATTAATTAGGCAATCTTTGAAATTAAACTTTGACTTGTTTACTTCTAAACACTATCTAATGATGAAATGCATGTGTAAATAATTCCCAGTCGTATATGTTGAGATTAGGATCGTGAAAAGTTCATGCCATGTGACTATTAGTGTGCATCCAATAAAAATTGAACCTACGAATTTGACAATTATGAGTTGAATGATTTAACCATTTAGTTATAGACACTTAGCGTGGATCCTCATTGTAGAAACAGTTCATCAGTTATTTCTTTCTTTGAGTGTTCGTCCAAGTGATGTGCCATGTCCGTCAAAGGATTGGTTAACTTTTTTCATTACTGCTAGTTTATCAAATTGCCCCAAACCTTATATAGGCTTCATTTTGTGATCCAATCGTTGTTCGTACTTGTCGGAAAGCAACCGGATAAAGATCCCATGCAATACAAATGTTTTTATTAAGGTTACAAAAACGAAATGTATGTTTCCTATTTTTTATACAATTATGTACTCAAGATCCTCTGTTAGACTGAGCCCCACTTTTGATGTACTTTGATTTGTTGGGATGAAATGAGTCACTTGCTTATTTAACAAAAAAAAAAATGTAGATACTCATCTCTGCATGCAAATTAAAAATTACAGTAGGTAGAATTTAAAATTGAAATTAGCGTGTAGTCCATTGACAATAAATTTGATAACGAGAACCAATAGATTACTCATTAGATTTTGATTTTTATAAGGAATAATCGATAAGTAACCCGATAATTTTTTGTATTAGACCTTTAAAAAAACTGAAACCCAATTATTAATTTAGTATATATACACATATAATTATTATATTTTATTATATTGACACGATAAAAAATACCTAAAATTATATTTGATCTGTCTAACTGAATAAGGAAATGGGCTAAGCCCAAATACCATTCCTCTAATTATCTCTTTTTCTTTTTCTTTTGTTATCAAAAGCGTTAAATTACCTAAATGTCTAGACTCTAAAATAGGTCATACATTTTTATCGTCGTTCTTAACTATCTCTTTCAACATTTGTTGGATGTTTTCTTTATGAATTTTATTGTGTATGGACAAATAATATTTATCGATTTTAGTTTAATGAGAATTTACTACTTATTTATGAACAATATTGAAATGATTATATAATTTATTTTAAATTTTACCATCTTATTATGCATTAGTTTTTATTCATTTATTTTTGGGTTTTTTTTATATTTAACTTGAAATTTTTTACATTTTCTTTAGGTTGGTTTTTTATTTAACATTTTTTTATTATTTGTTCAAAGTAATCTGTTACAGTTATCGTAAAATGCAACTTTTATGGATTTTTAATAGTTACAATTATGGTTAGTGATTTTTAAACTTACACAATTATGGTTATGGTTGAGGCTACATGTTAAGCTAAATGGTTTCTGTTACAATTATCTCATTTTTTTGCAATTAACCAACCCGTTGTCATCCCTAATGCAAATGTTTGTATACAAACTGGCACACGCCCAACTGAGAAAAGAAATATAAACAGAATGAAATATTAGTGTGCATACTCATTTTCCAAATGGTTTGGATCCTCTCCAATTATGGGTCTAATTTTCTGTTAGGAAAGTAACACATCACATCCACTTTATATGAAGAATTAGAGCCTTAGAGGATCCAAATAAGAGGTTAATTAGAAGATTCTCCAATCATTATTTAGGAGAGTGACACATCACCTTCACTTAAAATAATATAGTTAATTTTTTTCATCTATCATCTATCATCTAATTATGTTTAACAGTACCAAAATGACGTAGCTTTGCAACCCATTTAAGAAAAAAAAATATGCACACCTACTTAAAAATAAAGAATCACATTTGCACCATCTTACTATTAACTTATATTTTTAACACTAAGACAACATATTTTTTCATTATAATAAGAATCTAATTTAAGAAAATAATATATATTGGGAAACTAAATTAAGGAAATATGTAAGAAGCTTCATCATTTAGTTAGTTATAATATTTATATTTGTACTCATAAAAATATACGTATATATATATACACAAACACACATTTCGTCTTAAATCAGTTTTCAAAGAGAGTTAGTGTCAAACATATACAGACAATCAGGTAATGCAAATTTGACAATTAAATTATAGAATTTAGATCATCTCCAATCAAAGAATAATTGAAAGATCTCCAATTACCTTTTGAAAAAGTGACAAATTACCTCCACATAAAATTATAGTCAAATTTGCACAAAAAATGTAAGTAAATTTATAAAACTGTTAAGATATGAATTTGGTGACGTAGTTCTCGCTGCAAGTTGACCCTTCAGCAATCTATAAAACAAGATACTTGGGGTTCTGCTCAGGGGACCCCTCTAATGGTTAAATTAGCAAGGACATGATAGATAATCTCAGTGTATAAAGTAACGGTTACCTCATTGAAATGTGTGCAGTCATATATATATATATATATATATATATATATATATATATATATATATATATATTGTTTACATTATCAAGATATGATGCTACGTGTACCACATTATACGCAATTAACGGGCTACTCGGACATCCATGGGGATTGGACATTCCTAGAGATCGGTTATCCGCACTTTGCAAATCAAGTATGTGTCACATTTGGCTTCTAACTGGTTAGGGGTCTCATTAATGAACCCTTAATAATTAAATGTCTTTTATACCCTCGTGAGATTCATTATCCCATATCAATACCATAAACAATAATAAATAAAGAAAATGTTGGTGCAATTACTTAGCCAAAAAAAAAAAAAGTTGGTGCTTTTTATCCAATTCTTTTTAGCCGAGAAAAAAAAAATATGGCAAAAATATTCCAAGCGTTCATTTCCCTTCCACCTCACACTGACATCAAAATTCGAGCGGGACCCACATATTATTCTTCAACTTCATAAGCCACATACTATTCACTTTTCTTTTCTTTTTTCTATTTTTTTTTTGGGTTCAAGCTCAACAATTTCTTTAACTAAAATGGAAACGCGCAGTGAAACGACGCCGTCGCCGGCGGCGGTGAAGCTGGAGCCAATAGAAGCTACACCTGAAAGCTTCCAAGAGTACGGCCAAGTGATGAAGGCTTCACCTGACGGCGACGAGTTTGGACCACGTGATGCTCAGCTTGACCTCAGCCATGGCACCCCTAGGTCCCCCCTCTCTTTCTTTTCTCTATCTTTTAATTTTATTTATTTATTTATTTAAATAATTGCATCGTGAATTATACGTGCACTCTGATTGGTCATCAAAATGAGATGCTTGACACTTGCATGTGACGGTAACATTCCCACTTCAATTGCTAAAGCTTTGACTCTTTTTATCATTAAATGTCCAGTTTTATTTGTCACTTTTGACTTTTTTTTTTCTTAGGCGTACCGCTTTAATTGTCACTGTTTGGCTTTTGAAACGAAACATTTTCGTAACGATTATTTCTCAAGTACTTTATGGATAGCGTATATTTGAAATAGTGATATTATTTACGTAGCTTTAGTTAGACATATATAAAAAAAAAATTGATGATAAAATTTGGCAAGAGTGTTGAAAGAAAAAATAATGAAATATTTTGTCAGACAAAAGATTCTTGAAATAATGAATTTTCTGAAGTTAAAACTGACGGGGCCAAAAAATTAAAGAAAAAAGATATATTATCGTTTATTCTTCAGAACATTTCTTGTAGGACAGAACAAATTATGGATTTATCGTCGATTTTCTTTTTGTTTTGTGTCTAATTGAGGTTGCAGTTCACGAAAATTTTGTATATATATCCAGATAACTGAGGTGCTAAGAGAAAGATCGATTTTTTATGACTTTCACTTATCGATCCCGACCCTTTAGTGTGGCTGCCAGGTACGGGCATTCTGGGTTGCATACTCATCAAAGAGAAAGACATCAGATTTTTCTGTCTTTTCCTTGAAATCTTTTTGAGTTCATGATTCAATTGAGCTAAATCTATGATAACAAGGGGTGATCAAACGAACCATAGTATTGTTTCAATGTGTTATACCAGGCTCTACATTATGCATTTAGAAGACCGGCCACTCAAGTTTTCAGACATAACGCATCATGCTAGTGTGACCCAGTGCCTTGGCTCAATAGGTGGCCATGTTTGGTATCTCGGAGTCGCTAAGCCATCTATGGTGGACCCTTTAGAAATTAAGGGCACCATGGGTGCTGATGACGTGCAATCACCCTGTGGTCATTTCTATTTGCCTCCAGCTGTTGAAGATGTGCGTGCTTTTAGAATTTCAGGTCCCAAATTTCTGAAACTGAATCGGGGCACATGGCATGCTGGGCCATTGTTTAAAGCTGATACAATGGACTTCTACAATCTGGAGTTGAGCAACACTAATGTAAGCACTTGTTGCTTTCTCTCTCATTTTGAATTTATAGTTCTAATTGGCTGTTTGGAGTAATTTTTAATACTTAGAGGCCCAATTAAGTTTCCAGAAATAGTAATTTGCACCACACCTAATTCTTTAGTTGATATTCGATCTTCATAGCCTGATCATGATCAGTACTGTTTTCACCGGCAAAGAAGGCATTCCTTTTAGAAATTCTTTTACCATCATATATATTATCCTTGTACTCAAAATTTCTTTGAGGAAGCTTGTTGAAAGATGATTATTACTAAATTCATCGGGTTGATCAGAGCTCTGATCACAACAGCTCGGTCAAGCTGTGGACTTGATGCCCATTTTGGTAAGAATTTTATGGCTGGAAAGTACATGAAGACACAATTGATTAACTCAAGCATATTGAAAAAATTATGGATATTGCTACAATGATTGACTCTAAAGAAAAGAATTTTCCTCGGACCAAGTAATTTGTCCTGAGTTACTGGTTTATTGCATATGGCTGCTACATCCCCTTGCAAGGACTTTAAATGTTGATAAACCAGTAATTTTTCCGAACCTACTTGGTTGAATGGAGGTTCATACATTCTGGCGGCCCTCAATCTGCATAGTCCTTGATGGAAGTTCCTTTAGAGGTTTTTAGTGCTAGTACAGTTACCACAGCGGCACTTACATTCCTCCAAATTTTGGGAAAGCTTAGGACAAGCCCTTTGTTCCATTAAGCTTTGCTGGTGATATTCAATGCCATGGTCATTTCTTTAATTTTATCACGCCTTAGTTCATGAAGAATAGCTGTTGTGACGTCAGTGATTATGGCCTATACCAAGTTAGGGTTCATGATTCTTTCATATTCGATTTTTCGTATTTAAGTTAGATATTGTGTGAAGATGGATTCCGAATAATCTCTTCTCGCTTTATAACCTTTGTGTTACTTGGGTCAAGTTGTATTCTGTTTAATGGCACTTGTCCAAAAACTGATGATATTACTTGTAAAATTTAAGAGATGAAATGGAAGTTATGCTGACAAATTTTCCCTTTGAATGCAAGGTGGTAGATCACACAAAGCATGACTTTATGAAGGAGAATCATGTGGTTTTCTTGCTGGATGAGTAGAATATTTTCTCCATCACATCCTTTCCAGTAACAACAAGAGGATTGAATTTATAAACCCTCGTTCTGTCAGTGGGGGGAGAATGACCTCCTAGAATAGGAACCGGGGACATTACAGTTTCTTCCTTAGTTGTTGAGGTTTGACCCGAGAGAGAGAGAGAGAGGAGGATGATATGCACTGTTTTGAAAGCCTGTGGCAAGGTTGCTTTTGTATATTTGACAGCTAAATTCAGCTTGGCTTTTGCTGGATTAAGATTTCCATAATTTATCCTGTTTTTGTATTTTACCTCACTGAATCACAATAGATCTCGAGTCTATGAAAGACTGAAAGTCGAGGGAGATAACATGACTTTTGTTTTCCCTTTGTTTCTTTTATGATGGGAAACACCCTTTGAAAGTTATTCAGGGTAGCATTAGTTAGGTACGAGACTTAATGGAATTGGCACGACATACCACTTTTTTAACCGAAAAACATTTGAAAGAGAATCGATACAGTCATTCGGGAAGTCTCTCCGAGATAGACTTCCCATGCAATTCTTGCTTTTAATACCTTTGAAAAGAAGAAGAAAGTACAAATGTCATATTGCTAAATTGTAAATCACAAGTATAGCATTGCTGAATTGTTAAAGAGTGAGAGAGGGTGTGGTAGAGAGAGGAGGAAGAAAAAGAAAAAAAAAAATAAATAATATATATGGGATTTGAGCTACACATGCAATACATATGATTTTATGTTTGATTTCGGATAAAAAATAAATAAAAAAATAAAAACATTGAGACGGGTTAAATGTGTCCTACGAAAATAAAGTACTAAAATGTCTATTTTTCAAAATAAGAAAATTAAATTATCAAAAGCAACTAACGAAATAATTTAACCAACTAAAAATGGAAAGAAAAATTATTTCCACGACTAAATGTGCCTCAACTTTTAACTTGCCCCTCAAAAGTGTGACCGTTCAAAATTATTCTTTTATTAACATTAATACTCCTATTTAACTCAAAAATTCAAATTTTGTATCCATTTTCATATATATCTACAAATAGAGATTTTTTTTTCTTCTCTTCACATTTTAGACGATTATGCATGTAACATAATGAGCAGCTCGCAACGTACATTAATGGAGATTCATGAAGGTGAAAACAAGAAGATTAGTTTTAGTATAGATGTAGGAGGCGGTAAAAAGCTTAGGCTGATTGATATCTCAACTGAAGATGATTATCTCATTGCTTCTACTTTGTTTGATTCTCTCGAAGACCTTCGACTTTCAGGTATAGTATTAATTAATCGTGGCTTATATGTAAATGTTGTAACTATAAGTAATGACTCAGGAATAATTTTTGTTAAACGTATAACACTAGTTTTTCATAGAGTCGGGGTTCTGGACCTAGAGTGTGACATGCCTCGTAGATTTTCTTGGTTTGTTTTTTCTGCATGCAATGTGTGTTATTGTATCAGTAGTTTTAGACTACGCGATTATGCATGGAATGGACATCGAATGAGTCGACGAGATTGTTTTTCTTGATATTTCTTGCATTTTTTTAGCTGTGAATGGTATAGAATATGGGTCTTGAAAATTCTTTCCTTGTTTCTTTATGTATTATTCGAGTAATGTTATATACCACCTCTTCTCCTATCATCCTTCTTTATATAGTATAATTTTTACTATATACACGAAAGATTTAATATTCAATATATGAATTCCTATCATGCAAAATAATGGTGAATGAGTGAAAGGCTTATATAAAACATTACTCGTATTATTTTTGGCAATGATTTTATCAGATACTGCATTCGTAAAATAAAGTGTCCTTTTTCTTTTTCTTTTTTTTTTTCCAATTTTTGGGTTCAACGGAGACAATAATATCTTGAAATATGTTGTGGCATCCCATCCCATATCGATTCTTTAAAAAATGTGTTTAGTTTATCATGATTTGGGTTCATTACTACTATGAACACGAGATTAAACATTTTGGACTAGTTGATTAAACTCAAGATATTGTACATATTTATGCAACTAGCACAAATGTGATGGAATTTTGTGTATTTGATGAAGTTGGTTCATTGAATTTGGATACCATTTTATGTTAACAAGATTTGCATTTCCATGATCCAAAACATATATATTAGCTCTGTTTCTTGTGATTTCGGCTGATAATTTTATGTTAGTGAATTGATGAGCACATATGATGATCTTAGGGGCATGAAACAACACATTGTTTGTGTTCTAATTTGCTTTTCTGCAGAGAGATTAACAAGATTTGCATTTCCATGATGCAAAACATATATACTAGCTATGTTTCTTGTGATTTCGGCTTACATTTTCTGTTAGTGAATTGATGAGCACATATGATGATCTTAGGGGCACAAAAGAACGCGTTGTTTGTGTTCTAATTTGCTTTTCTGCAGAGAGATTAACAAGATTTGCAATTCCATGATACAAAACATATATTTAGCTCTGTTTCTTGTGATTTCGGCTCATTATTTTCTGTTAGTGGATTGATGAGCACATATGATGGTCTTAGGGGCACGAAAGAACGCATTGTTTGTGTCTAATTTGCTTTTCTGCAGAGAGATTCCGTCCCTTAAATCATTTTCTGTTTGAAACTCACCCTTGCAGTAACTCTGGACAGCACAAATGTGCACGAGAATTTGAACTCTTTGCGCGTTGAAACGTCTCTAGCAGCTCAAAATGCTGCAGAAATACAGCAGCAAAATGAACAGAAGCTCTTATCATCTGATTCCATGGAGCCAGGAAGACCGAGCTACTTGCGCAAAAGTTTAGCTTGGGATAGCGCTTTCTTCACTAATGCCGGTCATCTTTCTTGCTGCTGAGAAACTTCAAACCTTTGGACCTTCACATCAACGTATCTCTTTGTTTCTCAGATAGCTACTTATGTTTGAAATTCTGAACTTTTTTCCTGCATTTATAGGTGTTCTGGATCCTGATGAGCTATTACTTGTGAACAAGGGATTCAAATCGCGTCCACTACGAGGCATTCAAAAAGATGTGCATATGTCGAGATCTGAATCAGGATCTACAATATATGGTGATGATCTTACATTTGAAGGCTTCGAGGGAGATCCCTTTGAGGATGTAAGAGCATCCATCAAGAAATCCGGTAAAATGTTCGATGTAGTCAATGCAAGTTGTCCATCAGCTTCCAAACCAGCAGGCTTGAAGAATGTTCAAGGTAGTAAACAAGCTAATTTACATGATCGTTTTTCAATTTGTCTCATAAAATCAAAACCAATTCAGCTCACTGACATGATACTTCTTTTCAGTGCCAAAGAAGGTTGACATCCGCTCTCGGGTATGCAAAATTCGTAGTATTCTTTCTTTGAAAGTTCTTAGCTAGTTCCTGATGAATGAAAGCCTAATCTTCTAAATGTTCAGATGAAATGCGCTCCAGTTTTCAAACAGCAAAGCATCGCTTTTCAATCATCAGAGAAGTCAAAAAATGAGGTTTGTTCTTGGGGTGAGATAAATGCATAAATAGATACGATACTGAAGAAGCATGCATGAAATCATACAAGAGTAGATCCATTACTGACTCGACTTGATTGTTAAATATTGCAGGGAACTTACAGAAGCGGAGAGCGACATGGATTGCCTCTAAAGCCACCAAAGGTATCATGTCAGGTGAAAGCTATCTCAACAGGACAAAGTGAAATGGCTTTGATGGGGAAAAAACATGGCTGTGTTGTAATGGAGGATAAATCTGCAGGAACAAGATCTGGTGAGTTATGTGGAAACTAATATTCATCAGATGATCGTTTAACTTTATCATCCGCACTTGTCTGAGGAATTTGATAAATTTTGTTTGCAATTGCTACAGAGCAAAGTTTGGCAGTCTGCAAGAAATTTTCTTCTTCAGTTTCTTCCCCAGCCAAAAAAAATTCATATCTTTCTCGTTCCTCATACAATTCGCCCCGAAAAGCTGTTTCTCCTGACGTTCCTTGCAACCATTTGAAAAGGAAAACGGAATTCAGAAAGAGCAAACTGTCTGCCTCTGTTTCCACCTCCAAGACTCCTCTGAGATACTCGGCGAAAAGCAAACGTTCGGGAAATCTTAGTCTCTCAACCCAATCATTGCCCATGTCAAACCATTCCTCTGCTCAATGCACTCCTGCTAGTTCTATTGATGTTCGGTCATTAGTTCCTGGCAGGAAAAAGGCATCTAATGATTCAAAGCCTAATCCAGATTCTTCTGCTGCTAAAGCGCGGACGAAGTGTCTACAGAACGGATCTGGAAAAGCATCAGATCTACAGATCACTCTACATAGTCAAGCCTCTTATTATGAGGGAAGTGAAATGAGCTCTCCACTTCAATTAAATACAGAATGTGTCACAGGAACTTGTCCAGGTCCTGCAAAATCAGCAGAAAGTTTCAAGCGATCAGGCCTTCGAATGCCATCACCCAAGATTGGCTTTTTTGATGAGGTTTGCTGTCTTTTTTCATTGATTAATATCGATGATATGAATGTGTTGGCAAATCTCATTTACTTTCTCATATGCATACTGATTCCATCAACTTACTTTTCTGTTGCTAGGATAAACCAGTTGTGAGAAAGGTAAGGGGAGGTATGCACCTTCAACTGGAAATGCGGAGTGCATCACCTAAAAAGAGAGATCCGGATCCTCTCCTATTTTCGTCCTCTCATTCAGGTAGAAAAAAACCGGCCAAACTTACAAAATTGGGAACAGCAGAGCCTGGAAATGCCCCATCACATAGAAAGCTTAAAAGGGACTCAGCTGTAGAATCTGGATTTGTTAGGAATCTCCCAGATACAGCTTCAGATCGTTACATCGACACGCCAAGGCGAATAAATGGAGAGAATTGCTTCAAGTCCAGGAAAATGGGTCTTGGAGAACATGATCGGAGAAAAGTTTCCCAGAGCTTCAGTTTGAGGATGGAAGAGAGAAGACCCGAGCGAATATCGAGCAGTGAACTGAACAAAGAGAGGAAGGTGCAGAAAGCAAAAGGGAGCATCCACCATGGTAAAGAAACTGAGAAAAGAAAATCATCCAACAATGGTGCAAAAGTGAATGAGTTGAGCAAATTTCTCGAGGCCATTGATTTAAACAGGGAGATTGTGATGGAGCGAGCGAAAAAGAACACCCTTGTTGACGATCCTTTACTCTAACAGAACACTCTCCATAACCAGCTGCAGGATTTGCCGAACACCTTAACAGTGTCTACTCCACTCCCTTTTACAGAAGTCATACTCAGCAGTAGAACTCCCCTGGGAGACAAAACATCTGTCTGCAACAGAAGTGGAACCTAAGAATTTTTCATGGATTCAACAAGAGAAAAGTCTGCAGACAAGCATCATATGTTTTCTCCCTTTGAAGACATTGACAAAGAGAACAGCTGAGCTCTGGAAACAAGATTGTTCCTAGTAATTTTGTCATTCAAATGTTAATGCGCATGTATGCTTTTCTTAATACAGGCTTTGGTGCCTGAAGATGCCGGCTGTTTTCCTTTTTTGTTTTTTTTTTTTTCGGTTTGAAGGGAGACCTAACTGCAAGTCGAATAACGAATAATTAGATATTCGTCGTGCTTTTCTTTTGCATTTTCTTGATGTAAGAGGATCCGTATTTGCAACGGTGACCATCATAGGAGATATCTCACCCTTCGTATACTAAAACGTGCGAGATACATTCTTTTGCAACGAATTAATTATTCTATCAATGATATAGTTTATCTGGTCGAATGCTCAATGAACAGATGAACATGAAGATCAACGTACATTTTATGTCAAGATACATTTAAGTACAACGGAAAGCATACGTCTTTATAATTATAAAGACAACATTTATACATAACCATAACCATGTGCTATCCAACTAAGACATAAATTGCATAAATTATTCCCGGTATGTATCCCAATAGTGTCAGCAACAAGTCAATCCAAAATTCTATCTGCAACCACAACCCAAAAAATAAAAAAATAAATAAATGTGAGCCCTTAAAAGAAAATTTAAATGAGCAATATAAAGAAAATGAGATATGTAATGCTCGGTGCACGAAATTCCAAAAGTCTCGGTGCACAAAACTCCTGATGATTATAAAGAAAACGAGATACATAATCTTTTAAAAGAAAAGCGAGATTCTAAAAACTCAGTACACGAGACTCCTGCACATTGTATTAAAAGAAACTAAGAGGTTTGGATGGTATTACTCCACAGCCATAACGAAGGAAGACGCCCACAGGTGGTAGGAGTATTGCCAGTATAATCTCAACAAAAGTTTCTGAACCCATTCGATAGATTGATTGTTGATGAAGAAGCTAAACTTTTGCAAAATTTAGAGAGGAAAATGGCAATGCTAGATAGATGGTTTTGATCACTATGAGATTCTACTAGCTTAAAAGAGATAAATAAGCAAAAAGAAGAGGGGGATGTGTCAACTGTTTGCAAGCTAAAGTGTTGGCAACTGACCACGTGGAATCAAGTGTACACGTGGGATGATGTAGAAATGTGACCGTGTCCTATTTTGTCTCCTATCTCATAGACCAAGATTGGATCATTGAGGAATCTCACCTATTTGGTTGAGTCCAATTTAAATTTTCTTGTAACGTTGTCTTACTATAAGAGGAATTCATCATCTCATAGCATTATGACGATACTAATTTTTTGACAAAACCCCAAAGGTTCCTACGGTTAAGTGGTTGATAGGTCCTAGAGATATGATCTAACGATAGTGAAAGTAAAATTACTCATGTAAGATCACAGGTTCGACACTTTTTATTATTTTAAAGTTTCATCCTTAATTGATCTGGTGCATATGTGGGGATGCACCATTACACCTAAGGCAGTAATTGGTATATTGAAATGAATTTGGACAGGAATAGAATGAGACAAGGAATGAAATGATCTTGAGAATATAAATGACATGTTTGGTATGCTTTAAGAATTAAAAGTAGTAATGTGAATGACTTGTATAATATGACATGATTGTTTTTTTCTTATTATAGTATTAAAAATAAAAATAAATATACACATAACCGTAAATAATAATAATAACAAAATAAAATTAATAAATATTAAATATTAAATAATAATAATAATAATAATAACAATAAATAATAATAATAATTATTATTATTATTATTATTAACAAAATAAAAAATAATAATAATAATAAAAATAATAATAACAACAACAATTATTTTTTTTTATTATCATTATAATATTGGTATTATCATTATTTTAATTTTTTTATCATTATTATTTTACTTTATTATTATTATTAGTATGTTTTAGTATTATTATTTTAATCGCTATTATTATTTTTTATTTTTGTTATTATTATTATTTTATTATTTTTATTTATTTATTATTATTATTATCATTATTTTTTTTTTATATAATAATAATAATTTTCATAATAATATTATTATATTTTTTATTATTATTTAATCACTATTATTATTTTTTAGTTTAGTTTTTATTTTTATTTTCATAATAATAATAATTTTTATTTTTATAATAATAATTTTTATTACTATTATTGTAAAATAAATTATTTATAAAAGTTATGTTATATAGAAGTATGAAAGTCAAGTTTATTCTCAAATACATGGGAACATGCTATTCTCATTTATTTGGTCTGAAATGGCTATTCCCATGTATGTAATAATGAAATTCTCAAGTTCATTCCTTCATACCAAATAAGAGAATTAAAATAGAATTAGAAATGTCATTTCATTCTTATCTCATTCTCACATACCAATCATTGTCTAAGAGTTTACTATTTAATGATCGAATTCTGCTAATTAGGTTCCCACATCATTCAAAAGAAAGTAGTCAATAGTAGTAGAAGGGTGATGAAATGATTATATAGTTATCATGTAATAATTAAGACAATGAAATCAATTAATTGGAAAACTCTTCAAAAAGTCTCACGGACCGAAACAATACTCACATGGGGTGGGGCCCGCATGTGTGGAGTCCACCCCATGTATTACCGAAATTGACGGTCAGGCAGATTTTTTGAAGAGTTTTTCCAATTAATTATATTATTCCTTCATGGTTATTAATTATCCTGACAATGTTATGAGAAAATCCAAACCGATGGGGTTATCTTATCACATTTTTTTGTGCTACCAGGATATCATGAAAGACAGGTCTTTATCTGGTAACTATGTCACGAGCTGGTCATGCCCGAAATTGTTACCTTACTCACAAGGACGGGGATGCCGAAGGCAGGGGGAATGAAATTCTACCCCTACCCTTTTCACAAAAAGGGAGAGATGAATCAAATTATGTTTGCAATAAGAAATTAAAGGTCGCTAATGTTGAAGAATAAGCGGATAAATTATACTTAAATGTTACATTGTGGACTTCATTACATTAACATTAACATTACGAGAATCTAATGATTTTTTAATGAAACGGTGATTAAGTGATAATACAAGCTAGGCTATCAACGTGTCCTTGCTTCAAGTTGGAGGGTTTGCCAAAATCTAATACCATTTGACTTCAAAGATTATGCAAAGCATTGATAATCATTTACTTCTGAACCTTCATGTTGCCGAGTCTTGGCAGACCAGCCTTATGACTGTTGCTTACGATTTGGCTTGTTTTCCAACAACTAAGAGAAGACTACGCGATTAAAGAAAATTTTAGAAATAAATCTACCCCCCTGTTGAAGATGACTCGTTACGGAAAGTTAATAGAGCTGCTTTTCAACACATTTATTGGAAAATGTTTGCAGAAATGATTCCAAAGTTGGTCATAATTGACGAACAACCGAACCTTTGGGACTTTTTTTAAACCTAGGATGTAATGAGTCAACATCGAGATGACATCATCAATGTGACCTTCCATCTTTGCTGCGAGAGTATATACGAGGAAGAGGGGGATCAAATTCCACCCGCATTCAGGATCGGGTAGAGGCAAGCTTCATGTCTTTGTTTTGAATGACTTTCTAACAAGTTATTAAACTTCCCACCCAAATAGACTTTAAGAGCTCTTTCTCTGCCTATCCTGCTCGGTCTAGCAAACTTAGACCCAAGAATGTCTGAAAGAAAACACTAGCTTGATTGCTTCACTTACTAGTAATAGCTAATATTCAACCATTGATTGGAGAGAGGCAAACCCTACGGTGGTTAGAAAGAAAGATGACCTCACCTTCTCGTGAATGGTGTCCACCCAATTCTGCTATCCACTTCTACGAAGGTTGGGCTTAATAGAAGCAAGAAATTTATCCTTTGTCCTACTACAGGTGGGATGAGTCGACATCTAGGTGCCGTCATCAATGTGAGCTAGCATACATCAGGAGTCAAGATAGAGATTAAGCCGGAAGGCACAGTCGAGTCGATAATTATGGTAGTAATTGTGATTATGAGTATGATAACAGCCTAGCTGTGGATCCTCCACTAAGAAATGAATACCAAAAAAGAGTGATAGACCATACCACCTGTGTCAGAACGAGCTCCAATGAATGGTTCAATGAGCATAAGCATATTAAATAAATCATATATGGTTCAAGTGGCCCCCGAGGAGCTAAAGATCCTTCTGGAACGAGATGTGAAATAAGAAGGTTCCTGCAGAGTTGTAAGAGAGTATGTGGTGGAAATATCTTTCACTTTTGCACCCATGAGTTGATCTCAACTTAACCTCCTTTCAAACCAAAAAAAACAAAAAAAGAGATGGCTCAAGTGGAGATCCATCACCACTTTCTGCTTCAGAACAATACAAGAGGATGACTTTCAAGATTTCATCGCCCGTTCCAAACCCTTTTCCAACCAGTTCAAACTGGAGAAGAGAAACATGCAATGCAATCCATATCTTTATAATAACACACAAATTAATCAACAAATCGACATTAGTCGTAATTGTAATAAAATTACAATTATGACTTTCAGGCTTTGAAGAGCTAATTGTGCCGATCGATATCAGAGCAGATCTGGTCAGAAAACACCCAACATATACTCGAAAAGATTCTAGTATCAACCAGCCAATCTGACAACAAAAAAGGTGCACCTCGCGCCCCCCATACAGAACTTCACCAAATATACATACATTTATAGCCTCGGTATCCAAACCACAAAGACAAAGGCAGATACAGACTGAAATCTTACGACTTGCGTCATTTTATACTCAACACTTCACAGGGTATAAACATAGGAGGGAACATAGATCATGAGCAACTCCTATCACCCAATAACAACGCCAAGAGTCGTGCCAGTACAGCAACAGAAAGTTTATTTCGGTGCACTTGCTGAGCTGTATTAGCAGCAACATGTAAACGGTTTAACATGCTAGATTTCACAGATATGATAGGTTCAAGTTAAAGCCTCGTATATCTGCAAAACTATATTAGATCTCACAGATTTGTAGGTTTAACACCACATACTCCTATCAGATCAGAACTCAAGCTAAGGTACACTCTATGTCATGAAAATCAGCAATACTATGTCGACAGAAATACGTGGGAAAGAAAGGCTCAAAAAACTCATTGGGTGTCTCTTAAATGTGCCACTTCACTTCTGTATGCAAAAAGAGCTAATTTCTTGAATTTGAATTCTGCCAGGAGTCTACATATTTAAGATTTGTTTTACATATAAATGGGAAGAAGCCCTTAAAAACTACGCACCTCAAAATCTATACAATGTATGCCCCAGCATACAATGTTTTGCATGCTAGATGTTTTAGTTTGTCTTCAGACATTCTGTAACCGATTGCACCTCCTTCTGCTCTTCTTCAATAAATTCTATATACCTATCAAAACAAAAACCAAAAAATAACTCCGAAAATGCTTAAACATCAATCGATGTTCACCACATGATATCCCATTTCAAATTATCAACAAAAATATCGTCCATCATCATAACTTTAGCAGGAAGCACAAACACCCTTCATTATAGACAATGTAGAGGATACCAGATAAATATATCACGAATAGCATGTCAACTAAAATAGAGCTATTGGCGGTTGGCCATTCATTAGAAAACACCATAACAGTGAAGCATTTTCAAGGCAAGGCCATGCAACATCAGCAACTTCGTTAAATACAGACCTACGGTAGCACTACGTACATGAAACTAAGATTGTGATAACCAGATGAATTCGAGTCTGGTTACCTTCTCCAGCAGCCCATTCTGACAAATGTTGGCCATGGCTTCATCAGTGCAGCATTCATCCAGCTCCCTATAAACAATAACCGAAAGAATAGTTAAAAGGACCAGACATCGAAGAAAGAAAACTTAAATAGAAATTGATAAATCATTACACAGGGTATTACGCCAACATTTTCTCCGCGATAGTTTAGGAAGAGATATAAAATACAAGCACTTATTGAAGGACTGATTAACAATTTTTCCTGTAAACATTCTTTGCACACAAAGCAGAATCTACCTACATTTCAAAATCACGCCATTCAATCAGCCACAAAGGTCTGCCTTCAAAGAGTTTTTTTCCATGCTAGTGCAGTTGCAGATACAACCAGATTACTCAAAAACTTTTTGTTAACCTAATTTTCGCTTATTTTAGAAAAAGAATGAATGTCAAAGAAGATAAACATTCATAACCACCAATCACCATCAACCATCTATAGCAGAAGAGTAGGAAAAATTCACCCTTTTAGATTGCAAAGAGAGAAAGAATGAGCTTTATTGCATTTTTTGGGTACCAATCATTCCCCAGTATATTTATAGCAAAGAAGCAAAAAAGAGACAACAAACCAACATATAGTTTCATCTATAAGCAAATAATTACCTGGAATAATTATATTCTCCAAGAATTAACATCAAGTTGCATCCTCCAGGCCTGGCAATATTGCAGGAGGCAAAGCTTTAAATGAGCTTGATGGAGAGTAGTTGAGCTGATAAGTAACAAGCATCGAACCAAAAATATTGACCATTCCAGCACTGCTGTAAGCAACCTCTGCATCAGACCCCCTTTTAAACACTACTTTGGCACGACGAGACTTGTGATCAACTTCAGTCTCAGATTCCTTCAACGGCCCAAACCGCCTGAATATTTTATTGAGGGTCATGCCTGATGGAAGAGAACCCTCTGCGAAGTTCAATATAAGTTCTGCTGGTGACAACTTTTGCATTTTCCTATCAACATATTCAAATGGTTCTTCATCTGCCATTTCATGGGAATACCTCTTTCTGGAGTGTGATCTACGACTTGATTTGAGAGGTCTCCCATGATCAGAAGCCACTAGCTGATATTCTCCTCCAGCATTCTCACCATTCTGTAATAACTGTTCCTCAGAATAATTTTGGACTATCCTGTCTGTCCAATAAGAGTCATTGGCATCATCAAATTCAAATTCTTCAGCAGTCCCACCAACAGACTGAGAGGTTTTTCTCTTTCTGCCACTGCCCGGTCTTCCACCACTTGAATTTGGTCTTCCGCCTGAAGCAACTGAATTTCTAAAACACGAGAAGAACGTCACGGTGTCATTCGAAAAGCTGCATCCTCTGGGATTTTGTGCTGCCAATTGAAGTTGCAACAGCATCTCATTTAATGAAGAGAATTCTGTTGGAATGACGATGCTTCCTCTTTCAGAAGTCTCACTTATCTGCGGAGAAAGATTATTCGCGGGTTGATCACCATTGGATTTAAATGAAGCTGAACCAGTAAGCTGGCTTGCTACTCTACGGATGCATTCACCAATTTTAAATGATGGTTTAGGAGCTGTAGATGTTGTGGTAGACACTTTGGCAGCATAAATACTTATTCTCTTATCTGATCCATCGGCAAGGGAATCCACAGCCTTCATCTTTCTGCCCGAGGATGACGAAATTTGCTTACCATGAGCTTTCCCATCTAAGTCATCTTCAGCGTCTGGAGAAGAAGCATTGTCACCCATTAGTTCTGACAAGCTTCTCTCTTTCTTCTTAGGCTGCAAACCATCCTTCAAATCATGCTTCCGCTTTTGACAAGCACTCTTGTTGGACAGATTTTGCTCATCATTAAATTCATGGTCTACTAATTCTGCATCATTCTCCAACAATTCACCACTGGGAAGGAATTCAGGTGGTGAACGATAGCCCTTATAGCGACAAAAGGCCAATAACTGGGCTCGAGCAATCACCAGGTCCAGTCTATCAAACCTACCAGATGGAGACTGTGCTAATTCTCTTACATAATCAATAAGTTTATCCGGTTGAAAAGAAGTAACTCCAGAAGATTTGTCCTTGTTGTATTGCTTGCTTGATTCTTCACGAATCCCAGTGTTCTCTACAATTTGATATTCAAGCTTGCAAAAGGCATCTTGTGGTATGCAAGAACATGCCAGGCCCAATGCCACCCGTCTAGAAACTTCTGCTAAAGCACTACTGACTGCATTTTGAAATGCTTCTGAAGTACTTTGCTTCTCAATCTGGGAGAAATATGACCTAAATGGCTTCAGTACAGATGCATCATTCCAGGCAAATGTTCGATCTCCAAAATATGCAACCAAAAAACAGTCCTTCTTGAAATATTTAACTGCCTTCTCTGAAGCATCTGCAGGATCACATATCTGCCCAGGCCACCAGGGGTGGCTTCTGACCTTACCCCAGACTAGATCAGAGACAGAGAACTGGCCTTCATTTTCTGGTGGCAGTAGATAACCTGATTGATGTAACTTCAAGGAGCTGCAAGTATTTACGGTTTTGTCACTCGATATTTCGGAATTGTTGGTCTCATAAGAATGTTGATCAACTTGTAACCCTTCCCCAGAACTGTCGATCTGATCATCACCAGGACAGTTTTTATCAACTTCTACCTCCTGCTGAAAGTCCATTAACTCTGCTTCTCCAGAATTTCCATGTAAATTGTGTTCATTGCTCGTCTTGCAAGATTCATCTTCTAATTCGACACCCTGATTCTGTGGTTCATTAGAATTGACAACATTAGATGTATGACTTTCCAAGTTTCGCTCCCCATCTTGTGGAGAAAGGTTATTACTGCTCAGATGAGCATTCCCCTCTGGCAAGCAGCTGTCAGAATTAGATTCACCAATAAAAGCAGCAGAACTCACAGCATACCCAGATCCCGCAGTAACATCAACTTCAGAAACAGGTATCACATCAGTACTAACTACTGGATCTTCACACCGGCCTGGATCCATCATTTCAACATCAGCTTGTTGCTCAACGACCTCCAGGTTCTTGGTTTCAACATATTGTCCAACAACATCCAGATTTGCTCCTGGACAAGCCGTATTATATATCCCAGCTTCAGCATCTAGAAAAGAGTCACCTCTGGCGACATGTTCAGCTTCACTCACACCCACTATCTCTCCTATTAAGTTTTCTTCATTTGCCAAAAGAGACATATTTGGATCATCAGAGATATCACATGCTGGAACCTTAATAGTCCCATCCGTCTCAACCACATGTCCCTTAGAAATTTCAGTATCAATATGTTCGTCCAATGATGCTGTAATCACCGCCGCAGCACCATCCTGCGTGTTCAACTTCTCATGATTTCTGTTAGATGCATCCCCATCCAAATCGTCAGCTAAAGTTTTTGAGATATTTTTGTCATCCAACACTTCATTCTCTCCTTCAGCAACTAGAATGTGTTCTGCAGATATTCCTGTATTTGCCTCTAAAAAATCTGTGTCTGATGAGGTAAATGTGTTAGCAGCATCAAAATCAACGTTAGTTGCAACAGCATGACTATCCTCCACATATTCAAACTCGAGGACCTCATCTTTGCCCAAGGCAGTAACAGTACCTCCCTCAACAGTCTGTGTGGGTTCACCAATGGATAAATGGCATCCCGGCGCCACATCATTTTCAGAGTTTTCATCGGGCTTCACAATCTTCATGTCTTCATCATTTGGCAAGTAACTTAACTTGCCATCAGCAGCACCAATACCTGGTCCTTTATCTTTGCAGTCCAGAAGCTCCTCAATGTCCGTCTCCATACTCTCACTTTTTTCAGTAACAAAAGATATTTTATGAGATGACTGTGAATCAGTTGGCTGAATACCAACACCTCCATATTCAATCTCAGCCTTTACACCATGGGAATCTTCTGAATGGAGGCATGTTCTGTCTTTACCATCAGATGATGGATCTTCTCTTTTAACACTCAAATCCTCGCAATTTACCGGTGGAGTTTCTTTTTTGTCAACAACTTGAGTTTGTAAACTAGGTATTTCTGCTTCCACGTAAACAACCTCATCATTCTTAGAGTCGCTCTCAGCTTCTACTGTCAACTCCTGATCTTTTATATAGCCGGATGTGTGAGTTGGGGCAAATGACTGCGTACTCTCTGTAGCCAAACCTTCCAAATCTCCAGAAACTTGGTTTACAGACTTTAAACTGACAGCTTCAGGATGGCCCAACTCTATTTGAGTATGCTCAGTGGAATCAGCACCGGCTCTTTCAACATCCTCAGAAATTCCACCACATCCAGTATTGTGAGGGACATTATCTTGCGTTGTGCCATTATCTGAATGCAAAATGTCTTCATTGTTGACCCCTTCAACTGGCATTACTGCAGCAGCTTCAGCTGGACTATCTGAAGATTCAGAGTGTGCATGAGTTACGGTATCTTTATTAGTTGCCTCACTGATGGTTTCAATCACTGAACTCCGATCTTCTCCTGACAAAGGTAAATTGGCATTTGCAACTCCATCATGCAAAGCATCATCTCTGCCACTAAAATCATCCTGTCTCACAGCCTCTGAAGATTCAGAGTGTGCATGAGTTATGCTATCTTTATTAGTTGCCTCACTGACGGTTTCAATCACTGAACTCCGATCTTCTCCTGACAAAGGTAAATTAGCATTTGCAACTCCATCATGCAAAGCATCATCTCTGCCACTAAAATCCTCCTGTCTCACAGCCACAGCAGCTTCTTCACCAACACATGGGGTATGTGCACTTGTTGGCTCCGGAATCAGTGAAGAAGATACATTCGCATATTCAATGCCTGGATTCCCCACCCCATCATCCAAAACGCCAATCCTTTCTGCTGTCAAACCACCAAGATCACTATTACCACCATCATGTGACTCCCCATCTCTCTGCACATTCCCTGTACCGTCTCTTTCCTCCACTATCATCTCCTCACTAACTCTAACCTCTACTTTCTCTACTGAAACAACACTATGTTGCTCCCTTGGTGACCCCGTCACCTCCTCACCTTTCTCCATCTCAGAAACCTGCTCAACTCTTTCCCCCGATGACCCTGCCATCTCCTGAAAACCTTCTCCCCCATTTTCATTTCTACCATCCCATTCTGGACCGCCCGAATCCCCAGCTTGCCTCGACCCGAAATCACCCTCACTATGAAAAGACTCCACTTCCCTCCCCGACCCCTCTTTTTCTAACCCCTCCTCGTGCCCTCCAACCCCATCAACAAACACATCAGAACCCACCACCTCCACCATTATCTCCTCTCCTTCACCCTCATTACAAGACCCTTCAACCTTCCCTTCAGAACCCAAATTTTCCTTTAAGCTTTCATCACCTCTAGGCACAGTAACACTCACTGTAGACTCTGAAACACCACTACTCACTGGACCCACATCACCTTTCTCATCCATAAGCAATATATCTGCTTAAAAATCTAACCTTTATCAGAAAAAGAACTAATCTCGCACAAAATCTTGACAAATTAACATAAACCCTAGTACCAAAATCACACAAATCTGAGCCAAACACACGTACAAATGAAGAAAAATTGCCAAGAACGTATACAACTATACATAACAACAAAAAACCAGATGAAAAATGTGGAAATAAGCAAGAAATAATGAAAAATTAAGTACCTTTCGTGATGATTTAATGAAAAGTAAAAGCTGGGATTTTTAAGATCCTTTCTTGATATTTTCTTTTTTTGGGGTAAGACTTTAGAGAGAGAGAGAGAGAAGAGTTGAAAAGAGTACGTGTGATGTGTGAAAAAAGTGTGTTGTGTGTGTTTAAATACACTTGTGATTTGAAGAACGAAAGTAAAACATAAATAAATAAATAAAAAGCTAAAGCCGTAAATAGTGCTTTGTTGTCCTTTTCAGTGGTTCTTGAGATTTGGTAAATGTTACCTGCCTGTCAAACTGCTCTGTGTGTGACTTGATTTAATTTTTTTTTCTCCTGTTCGTCAAAACTTGGTTTAAAATGGAGTCTACAATCTATTTTTAAAAAAACTATTTATCTACAAATATAATTTTTTTACTATTTAGTTGTTATATTAAAAAATATTTTTTGATATTTGACTCCTACAACACAAAATATTTTTTTATGAGAAATTTTTATAAATACATACACCGATTCACACATAAAACATACACACATGTATTTATGGGTGTGATCGGTGGAGTGGGTGGGCATGAGGCGCGATGACAGGGTTGAGTGTGGAATGAAAATTGTTTTACGCATCTAAAACAAATGAAAATATTTTACGCACCTTATATCTAGTTTTTTTTTGTTGACTGGAAATAATTTTTATTGGCCTATTTTATAATGTTATCAAATACTGGAAATTATGAAAATATTTTTTTTTTTTTTAAATTATAACAAACAAACGGTGCCTTGAGTAGAATCCAATTTAATGGATAAGTTTCTTTCCATGGTAATTCCCAAAATCAAACTAAAACACGAGGTCTAGCGCCTTAGACTGAGGACTCAAATATGATGTATGCTCTTGTGCAATTGTTGGGTGTACAGTATATATGTGTAATTGTGTATATAAGGAAGGAAGACAAAGCAATTTAAGGTGTACGTATATGTGAATCGATATGAGAAAGGAAGTAAAAGCACGAAAAAAGAAGAAAACAAAAAAATTGGAACAGCCATGGCGTGCTGAAATGTTAGCAGCAAGCAGGTGAATAAAAGAAGAACAATCAATAAAGAAAGAGATTTGGACCCAAAAATTAAAAAAAATAAAATAAAGAAAGAGATTAAACGTAAAGGAAAAATAAATTAGAAGAGGGGAATATATGTTAATTTACCTATAAAATTTACACTCTCATTCCATTTCCTTTCTAATTCAAATAAAAAATATACGAAATCTTTTATGAACCTTTCCTTTATGATTTTTTTCGATCTAGGCAATTAATATTCTCAATCCTTTACTTTTCTTTAATATTCAATCATTTACTTTTCTTCGACTAAAAAAAAAAAAATCAGTTCCTTTCCATTATTATACTTTCCCTTGCGAATCTAAACAAAGTGTTCTTCTTAGTCATCTTTTTCCTTCTTATAATCTTGGTTTCATGAGGTTCTCTAGTTTCTCTATATTCGTATTGCTTCATAGATGAAACAAGTTAAACGGTGACAAAGTTTCAAAATGACTTATGAAAAACATTATTGTGTTGAAATTGAGGAATAATATAGGCAAGCACATTTAATTGTCATTTGTTAATGCACACAAGAGTGTACGCATTGCATGCGTTAGTAGGACTGATACGCGTTCTTTGAATTAGTGACCGTAATCATAGTGTTTGTCTTTAGAAGTACAACTAGCGTTGTTCCCGTGCAATGCACGGATGTGATAGTAATATATAGCGACTCGAAGTAATTTATCAATCTATCAATTTTTTAATCACATTATTTAAAAACTATAATATGTAGTTATTTTGAATAATTTACTATTATTAAAGAAACCAAATAAAGTAAGCATTAGCATACATCAAACTTTTTACTCCAGTAAAAAAAAAGATCGAACCTTTCAAATGACACATATATCTCCTTTCTTCTAATTGTTATTTTTACAAAATTCACACCTACCTTGTCCTACTTTGACGCCACTCTTACTCTTTTTACGTGTGATCTACTTGTAAATAATTTATCTTTTACCATCAAAAGTTTGAATGTTCCAATGGCTAAAGAATACGTTGTGACCTTGTGTTGATATGCTTCTTAACAAAGATGCTGAAATACGTCGCACTATGCAAAGAATTATTATTTTGATCAACTTGAACATACACTCTAAAAATATCATGGACTACCTAGCAAATATTATAATTGATGGTTGTAATGTATTAAAATTTACATAGATTTGTTATCGCTTTTAATTTACAAATATGTCTTATTAGTTTGAAATGCATTAGTAATATTTAAAGTAGATTTGTTTTTATGATCTAAGTGAAATTTAAATAACTGAACAAATCACATGAGAAGTCACATAGTATAAGACTTTATTTTTATTGCTAACATCACATTATAAGATAAACAATAATGAATAAAGAACATAAACATATTAAATTGTATCTACGATCAAAATAGTAAGAGATACATATTTGACTAATTTATTATTTAAGACTCTTCTTTGAAAATCATATTGGTTGTAGTTTTTAATACTTTGTCATTATCAAAATCTTTAATCTCTTCTTACTTGTCACTCTTAGAAGTGCAACATATAGTAATTCATGACTGAAAGTAGGCATTGTAAGACATGATCCGATGTGAGAAAGAGCTTGATCCTGACTTTTATTTATAGCTATGGAAAAACTTACAGCCAAACAAAATTGTCTTTGCTAGAATTTAACGAACAAACTTTGATTAGATGAGATTATAGTTGTCCGAGCTATATCACTCCAGTAATCGATATTTAACAAATGAAATATTTCAATAAATTATAAAATATTTAAATATTAGTGTGAAGAGCAAAAATGTTTGTTTTTAGTACATATGATTGGAAAACATACTCTTAGTTCTTGTCAGTTTAGAACATCATCAATCATTTTTATCCAACTCTACCATTCATGTTCCAGTCTACTCACATTATTCTATATAAATAGAGTTGCAAAATTCTTCTAATATAGAACTATGATTCTCAAGTATTTGTTCCATTTATTCCATCAGTATTCTCTGTACATCTTTTAATAAACCAAGTATAAAAGAAAGCTTCGTTGAATCTAGAATACTAAGATAATAATCCTCTTGATTGGCTAGAGGCATATGTGATATTATTCTAATAACAAAGCTTTTTTGTTTTCTTGGATATCACTTATGCTCACATTCTTTGTAAACAAAATTTTGTTCGAAAACTCTAAAAACATCATCTTGTCAGCTTCTTCATACAATTTTTTGTATTCATCTAAAGTTTAAACATTAATTTCTTTTAACTTCTCCATTTGATTTATTATCCTTATAGATAACAGTGTTTTTTAAGGAAAGATTAAATTATAGCTTTGTACAATTGGATATATAAAATGAATATAAAAGAGAAAAAGTTCCCAAGCAGCCTCACAAGGGGATATTTGTATGCAATCATAATAAATCTTAATTTTATTATCAAGTTGAGATTAATTTTCATTTACATGTCTATCATATAGAACTGTTGTCACTCGGTTATGACCCTTAGAAATATATTTGAATAAATATTTAAGTACAATCGTCTTACATATGTAGTCAATATTGATTGAGCATGATATTTTAGGGGAAACATTGAGTGATAAAGGATGATATGTCAATTATCGAGCTCAATCCCTTTTCTTATAATAGTTCATTCATATTCTTTTATTATATATTGAGGAAATCTTTCGCCATCAATAGTGAAGAGAAATTTTAATTTTGTTCTTAGCAAAAATAGATACACTAAAGAAAGAAAAAAAATAAAAGTGAATAACAACATAAAAAATAAATTCAATATAAGAAGACAGTGATACAAATGATAATTTTTTATAATACCATTTCTTTTGCAGTTGCAATTCTTTTGTCAGACTCAAAACTTGCCACCTTTATTTAGTTAACTCAAGTGTCAGAAAGATTTTTTTAGAGATTAATATAATAGTAGATATTTGAGAAATTTTTTTTTTTTTTACCACATGGCGTCATATATTGATATTTATAAAAGATCAAACAAATCAAAGTATTCATATATAGTTTCATACATTCACCAATTGAAATTGCTTTTCATAGAGTTGTAACATTCGTCATGTTATTAATTGAATAGACTAACGACTAAAATAGTATGCCAAGACATTGAAAAGATAAATTAGATTAGGTCATCATTTTGTTTCACAAGCGTTTTTCTAGCACTATAGATTTTCTTCTCACCCCTTCATTAATCATGCCCCATTATCCATGACTAAAAGTAAAATATAAAATGGTGAAATTATATTATTCAAAAGTGAAATATAAGATAGTGAAATTATATTACTTAAAAAGATATGACGACAATGAGAATTCTAAAGAAGTCTCGTCGTAGTAGAATTATATATACCAAATAAGTTGTATTTCATTAAACTTACCATATGCATTTTTTTTTTCATTCCAGTTCGAAATATAACAAATGAAATCATAAGATAGATATATACTCATATAGAAATTCATGAATTTTAAAAATATTATCCAAGGAGATAAGTTGGATTAAATTAGAAAGATTGCATTATTTGTCCCAAACAATATACAAAATATTGACTAACTCCCCATTGCCCTACTATTCTACGTCTTTTATTGTAGATTAATAAATTAGACGTCTGGGTATCTTATTCAAGTAACAGGTCTATATGAACTTTCAATTGATTATTGAACTACAAATAGTGATTTTTGAATTCACTATACCATTTCAATACTGGGTATCATAAAATATGTGATTTAGAATTAGAAAATTAAAATTAACACAATTAGATCGATGATCAAGTCAAAATAATTCCATTTTGCATGGCTATTTATCATATATGGAGGAATATTTTAGAATATTTTGTCCCATTTTCCAGTCTACATCACATACTCAAATTGCAATTATTCGTCCTATTTAAAGGATTTCGCAATTCTTATCCTTACAGGTATCATTAAAGTTACAATCATCAATATGAACAACATTCGTTGAACCTTAAAAAAATAAAAAATAAAAGTTCTATTTTTTTGATATCTAAAGTTAGCATTATTGATATCCATAATTGGATATCTATAACTGATCAAGATTAGTACATTTAATAAACCATCCCTTTGAAATGATTAGATATATAAAAAGCAATTGTAATTTTCTTTTTATATTTTGTGGAAAGTTTATTGGCTTAATGGAAAGCTTATTTCATAAACATTCTCCAAAAAATAAAGAACAGAAACAACTTTGTAGCATATCAGAAAATATCACATGATACCAAAGACCTGTTGGTCTAGCGGCATGGCACTCGCAGTATTTACGAGAGTTTGCGAGCTCAAGTCTTGCTAGCTACATATCAATGTCTGTGCGGTTTAGGCCTCCCTTTGAATCAAAAAAAAAATCACATGATATATATACCATCAAATAACAAAAAAAAAATAAATAAATAAATGATTCTTGACGACTAATTCTTCTATTCCTTAATCAACTTCCTTAATTCTTCTATTCCTTAATCAACTTCCTTATTTTAGTAGGATACATTTGCATTTTCTCTATCTATTGCTTATCCCAAACCCTTATCTAGGGCGTGATGCACAAACTTGAACTGCTCGACAATTTTTTCAAAGTACCGGAATATTACACCAATTTCCTACAACATCAAAAAATTAACAACGATAAGTAAAAACAATAATAAAATAGAATTAGTGTTAGTAATAATTATGAAATTGGTTCCACTGTTGTTATATAAACAATCATTTTATCAACAATGTTTGCAGAACTTGATCCAATTGCATTAACATCAAATAGTTTGACAAAAACTAAAAACAAAATAAGTGAGTAATAAATTAATTAAAAATTAAATAACAATAACTTGAAATCACCTATTTTACAAATGTAGAAGAAAAAAAAATGCAGATCATATTTATAGGGGCATTTGATCAATCGCATTAGCGTTATCAATTCCATAATAGCATGTCATGCATATGCCTTCATAACTACTTCCAGAATGTTTTCGACTTATGGGGGTAAATGTTTGCATATTTTGCTAATATAGTTTATATATCTGGAAAGTCAACACAATGTTACAATGATGATATATTCCCAGTTCATGTAAAACTGATCTAAAAAGAAGCTTTTTGGCATGTTAAGATGAATGTGTTCTTTTTCTCAGTTCACACATCTGCTTATGCATTCCTACTACTACACTTAATAGAGCGTGTTTAGCTGAACAACTTTTTAAACAGCAAAGCTCTATCAACATATGAGTTGCTTATGTATATGCATGTATAGATATATAAGCTACTTTAGTAATTGTCTTGGTTAACCTAGTTCTTTCCCAAAAGCTTATAAGCTCAAAATAAAAACAGAAGAATGAAATTCTGTGAAGAAATGCGACAAATATGTCCTTTTTTCCTTGATTGATATTTGCCTTTCAATACCTGATCTAATTCCTTCAGTTCTGGGACTGCTGCAACTTAAAGTTTTTGAAGTAATAAAAGTAATCAATATATATTTTTTTCAATCAAATAATAAGAAAACATATTATCAAAGAATTAGTAATTAATATTTTTTTCTCCGAGAAAAATTTAAAAGTATGCTACGATATGACTGCACAAATTCATCATCGAAATCAATCCCTCATCTCTTTTTTTTTTTTTTTTTTGCTTTTTGGTACAATAAAAACTGAGTCGAGCCGAAATTCAAAGTCAAAATTTTTATTATAATAGATTAGTATCTAATTATTCCACTTAACTTTGGGTGTAAATCCTTTATCTCTTTTTGTAGTGCGCATAATTGATTCCAATCTCTTTACTTCAAATGCTTTATTGGTTGTACCATTACACAACATGTATGGCCTCTACCCAATGTCCTCTGCCTTACAAACATAGGCCATATGAATCTCTATCATGAGATTCAGATAGTTAATGCGGTATGTTTTCTATTCGAAAATCCAAATGATTCCTCTTAACCCCTTCCCCAAGATGCTTCTTCCACGAAAGAGAACTTTTTCCTTAAATCCACAGTTATATCAAAATCCACACTTCATATATATATCTCTGTATATGTTGGTTTAGCTTCAGTACATGTAGTACTCTATCTCACTACTCTCTTATCACTCAATATAGCAAGCCACTTATCCTAGATAGCCTTTTATACTTCACGATTTATCACTATGGCAAGTGATGACCCATACGTGTTTGAAGATTACTGTCCATCTATGATCCAAACAAAGATTAGGTATTGAAGGCTGCATGGGTGAGCTCTGCAATGGGTTTTTCTTGTTAATGGATGTGGGCAAATGATTGATTACCTTTGAGAGCTTAAGGAGAAACATTCTCTTGGTAGTGTTACAGGATCGGAGAGCTGAAGAACTCTTTTGCATGTTGGAAGAAGGTCATTTGGATGGAGATGGGGGTTTGAACCAAATGGAGTTTTGCATTCTCATGTTTTGTCTATTATGTGATTCCTTTTACTCTTTCTAATGCTTTTTGCTGTTGATTTATTAAATTTTTTTTTGGTCAAGTTGATTTATTAATTTGAGCCGGCAGTATTGTTACTAAAATTGTCAATGGAATTCTACCCTGGTCATCCGTGTCCCGAATTAATCACTTCAGATAGAAAGTTTGTGATAATTATTGTTGGATTTTAGGGTCGGGTCGCCTAATATGGATTGACCCGGCCAGACCCATTTTGTATGGATCAATAGAAGTTATGGGAATAACTTCCCATAACTAATTAAAAAAGAAAAAAAAAAACGTCTTTTTCTTTCAGACGTTTAAAACAGATGACACCTCTCTCACCATGTCTACAATGCGTAGACATCAAAATCAAAAATGGACATTTAAGTTGTGGCAATATAGTTTTAAATATCGTATTTAGAACTCCGATTCGTGGCTTTAAACAATGGAACGAACGAGGGCTAATTCCTGAGATTTCCTCTGCATTTACTACGAGGTTAGTATGATTTATGGTTTTACGAAGAATCCATATTATGTATTAAATTTATTCATTGGTATCAGAGCCATATCGTTGGTTCCCCGAAAAAAGTATGCGAATTTGTGATTTTTATGGTGATTTTTTAGCATGATAATTCTTGAATGAAATATAGTGAATTCATGCATGCTAAACTCATAAAATATGTTTCTTTCACGGATTTATAATTTACGTGATTATAATTGCCAAGTGCATAAACAAATTGTTCTGTACAATTTTTATTACTTTATTCACGTTCTATTTTTAGCCATTTTTGTATATGATATATGCTCCAAAAATTGTGATTTTGGTATATATGGAACGGGCTCGTCGAGAGCTTTTCGTGCATGTATGGATCATTAAATTTGGCCTTAAAATGAGAAAGTTATGATTTTTTAAAGATTTTTTATAAATCTTAAAAAATTAGGGATAGTGTGTGTTCTTAGTGTGGTGTGTGTGCGTGGGAAAACGTGAAAATTTTACTGAACATGGTCTGCACATGAGATCACGTGGCCTAATCGTTGGCTAACACGTGGCCACGTAATTTGGTGGTGTTATTATTTTAATATTTATTTTATTAAATATTAAATTTTGAATTTTTGAAATTAATTTTTTTTTTATTTAAAAAATTCAAAAATTTTAACTGACCACTTGTGCCACATGGCACGTAGGGCCAGTCACGTGGCGCCACATGGCAACAACTTTGTATTATTTTTGGTTTGACCCTATAATTTTGTATTATTTATGGTTTAACCCCATAACTTTATATTATTTATGGTTTGATTACATAACTTTGTATTATTTATGGTTTAACCTCATAACTTTGTATTATTTATGGTTTGACCCCATAACTTTGTATTATTTACGATTTGACCACATAACTTTGTATTATTTATATTTTAACTCTATAACTTTGTGTTATTTATGATTTAACCCCATAACTTTGTATTATTTACGATTTAACCCCATAACTTTGTATTATTTACAGTTTCACCCATAATTATGTATTATTTTTTATCTGGCTCATTACCTTAGTGGTAGTTTAGTTTTTTACCTGATGTTCTTCTTTTGACCTATTATCTTTGTGATAATGTTATTTTGTACCCATATTTCTATTTTATACCATTATCTTTGTGATAATGTCATTTTTGACCCCCATGTTCTCAATTAGGGTCATTATCTTTGTGATAATTGTGTTTTTGGATCCTATTTCTCGCAAAGCAAGTACATAATTTAAATTATTTTCAATTTAGACATGAAATCATGAGTGATTTCATTTAATTGCCCAAATTTCTTTGTGATTCAATTATAATTATTACAATATAGGCATGAAATTTTTGTAATTTCATATAAATGCCTAAAATTTGTGTAATTTCCTTGTAATATTTACGATTAGGGGCATGAAATTTTTATAATTTCATTTGAATTCTGAAATTTGTGTAATTATGTTGGAATCTTTGCAACAAGTGACATTAAATTTTTGTAATTTCATTTCATAGTATGAAATTTATATCATTTCATCATACAACTTGTTGTGTACAATATTAATAGATGTTATGTGCACTATTCATTTTTTAAATTAATTGATTGGACCATTATGTATTAAAGTTGTTTATTTTTCCGAGGACTTTAGTGATCATTTGAGGATTGTGCGAGTTAAACAAACCGCGAGAAATACTTCCAACACTACTGACCATATGAACACACATTGTTGTGGGCCCAAAATAATTATCCCTTAAATCTTCTTATTTTTATAATTATGTGATGGGATAATTTGATGAACATGTGATAGTCATATGTGGTTTCATGCATAATGTCAGACCGCACCCTTATTTATCCTAACACGTAGAACCAAAATGTGTCTTTTGGATCTCAATAAGTTTGAGATAGCTTATGCATGCCTAATAGTCATAGTCTACATGTTGTGAAGAGAATTGAATGTGTTAATTCTTGTGGACTAGACAGAGTTATGAACGGATGGAGAATATTGAGGAGTGCTTAATTATGTGTAACATTATTAGTTATTTATATGTTAAATACTTTTTCATTTTCATCTCATGATAATGTTTGTATTTATCATCATTTTCTTATTATAATCTTGTACTGCATATGTTATTATATTAATAATTAGTTTATTAATCCTTTATCTGAGTGGGAGTTCTAAGATTAGAATTCGTGTGATTCTAATCTAGAACTATTAGTTCCCACACATGTGAATTTATGTAATTTATATACGGAACTAATGTTTCTACTCGAATAGGTTTAAATTGTGATAATTATGACATTTGAATATAGCATTTGGCAGGTTGTACTACAATGTGTTGGTACTATATCTTATGTCACTTTATTACATTTCAATACTTGTTCAAGTAGAATTAAACATCTAAATGTGCTAATATCAAACATCCAAAACATGTCTATGTTGTGGTTATTACTAATAATAGTCAAAATATCATCCTTGCCCTCAACCAAAGGAAAAATGAACGGTGATGATTGCCGAACATGGCATCATATAGTTCAGAATATCCTTGAGGAGCAAATAGGTGCTTGAAAAACTAAGTTATGTTGTGGTGAACCACTAGGGTGGTAACACCACTCCGCATAAGAGGTAGAGGCCTATCGGGCTGAAAAATGCTAATGCTCGCATCATGTTGCTTAGCACTGTGCGTAATACCTCATTGCTTATTACGAAGTAAAACCTACTGATGTGGGAATTTTGAAAACTTGAAAGAGAAGTTCAGTGGAATTTATATTTACAAGCTATGTCAACTTATAATCAAGTTTGACAGATGCTAGACGCGTCCCAATACTACTGAGAGGTAGCATTCTCGAGATGTCGAACATAAGTAGAGAACTGAAGGCAGTTGGCCATATTCTCACTGATGAACAACTAGTGCAAGTTGTCATCGTATCATTTCTATTTAGCTGAGTGCACATAATTGTCAACATGATGTACAATAGGAATGTTAAGACGTTCCAAACATTGAGCGTACCCTGGAGTCTGTATATAACACCTCTTACCTAACTAGACCACTGGTCAAGCTTATGTAGTTGAGTTTAATAAGTAAGGGTCATGTGGATCCAAGCATAAAAGGGTAGTGACTCCGATGACAAAAAAAAGGATTAGCTGACCGAAAAGATCAAAAAGGTCAAACAAATGCGTGACAAATACAAGCTATGTGCTATAATTGTCATAAGAACGGTCACTAAGCTCAGGATTGCCCTGGGCCGAATGCTAAGCGTCTAACCTCATAACTAGAAATAAAGGATCATTTGTGTAATATCGTTAAATTTTAGCCGAATCACGGTGGATGTTTGTAGGAAATAATTCGAGAGTTTGAAAACAAGGACATCGACACTTGTTAGTTACTACTATGTGATGGTCAAATTCTAATTTTTTCATCCATCCTATACGCTCTGGTTCTAGAAATACTTGAAGAGATAAAATCCCTTTACGATTAGGTTCTCAACTTCGTATATTTAAAACTCAGTCAGATTGTTAGAAACAACTCATTATAGATCAGGCTATATTATGGTTGGTTTTTCTTGTTCTACGAGTTGAACATCAAAACCATTGCTATATAAATATGTGTTATCAACGCTACATCGTTAAGATCTATAGCATAAAAGCTAGGCATATAGGGCAAGAAAGAATGAAAAGACTAGCATTCGGAGGTCTTTTGAGACTATGGTTAGCACAATTCTATCTGTCTCTGTGTGAAAGTTGCCTAACCAATAACTTCACAATAAAATGTTTGGCAAAGGCTTGCGAGCTAGTTTTTCATTGCCTTGTATTCATCCTGAAATCTATAATCCAAAAAATGTTAGGGTATGGCAAGAGGCCTGATGTTTCATTACATACAATTTCATAAGTTGTGGGCTTGTCTTTTTATTTTCTCACAAGTCAAAAGCTTTCAATTACTTTGGATGTAATTTTAAACTTGTTGAGAATTGGTTAGACATAAAATGAAATCTTTGATAATCGACTGTGGTTGAGTATATCTATTTGATTTGTTCACAAGGCTTGTAATGAAAGAGGTATAACACGTGAGCTTATTATTCTTGGAACTTCGTAATTATGAAATGTTGTAGAAGGAAGTAATAAAACCTTATCGGATGTGGTTAAGTATATGATGCCTCATATAAATTTCTCAATTTTGTGTTGGGAGTTTGTTACTGTCATATATTTGTCTACTTAACCGAGAGCCCTAGAAATCAGTCCCTTCAACTCCCTATGAGTCATGGACAAGTAGTGAACTAGTCTGCGATGACTTATAACCATGTGAGTTGACTACTTTCGTTCATAATATTTTTCATGAGCTTGAGAAATTTTAATCGCAAGGAAATATTTGTATTTTCATTTGGTACTTTGAACGTTCCAAAGGGAATGTTCATTAATGAACAAAGAATGAGAGTCTGTCTGAATCCAACATTCTTAGATATAGAATTTTCTAATAGGAGATTCAGTTATCTGAATTGAATGCTCTTAATGGTCCTATCCCTCACAATTTTTCAGTTGAAAGGAGGACTTGCTTCATTTCAGTGATCTAAGTGGGAGATAAATACCGGTTTGTGTTTAGTCAACTTGAATCTATTTCACAATCAAAGTGAATTTGTTTCATTAACCAGTTTGTGGATCATGTTCACTTACAATAGTAATATCGGTTTGATCAACTCGAATTTGTTTCGTGATTAATGTGAGTTCGTTTCAATACCGGGTGATTATGAAAATAAGTTTTTCATATGATTACTAGTTAAGATGATTATGAACCTTAGATAGTGGCTAAAGTTCTCTCATTTTTTTTGTAAGGGAAAGTCAGATGAAATGAGGACTTCATTCCGTTCATTGATCCAAGTGGGAGATAAATACCGGTTTGTGTTTAGTCAACTTGAATCTATTTCACAATCAAAGTGAATTTGTTTCATTAACCAGTTTGTGGATCATGTTCACTTACAATAGTAATATCGGTTTGATCAACTCGAATCTGTTTCGTGATTAATGTGAGTTTGTTTCACTACCAGGTGATTATGAAAATAAGTTTTTCATATGATTACTAGTTAAGATGATGATGAACTTAGATAGTGGCTGAAGTTCTCTTATTTTTTTTGTAAGGGAAAGTCGGATGAAAGCAATGAAAGAACAATTAAATTTAATATCAGATATTAAGCTTGCCAGTGGCTAAAAAAGTTGTACCCAAATTGAGGGTATAACTTGCAAGCAAACCCTCTTTCGTTGTTAGGTTTGTCTCAATTCACCTATTTCTGATCATGTTACCCAATTGAACCTCAAATTACATCAGGTGGATGTAAATGTGATTTACATCAAGTGGATGTAAATGTAATGTTTTCTTAGTGGAGAAATGCAAGAAGAATTCATTTTGTATGATCTTCAAATGGTTCAATAAGGCATCTGGGTATATGTCAATTGATCTGAGAGTAGATATGTGATTCTATCTCTCTAGATGGATGATAAATTGTTGATCAAAAATGACAAGGAGTATATAATCACTATTAGAAAGTGATTGGTTGTCCTCAACTTTGTGGGACAAATGACATTGGTGGAGTAACTTGTGTGTTTAGAGTCAAGATCCAGAGGGGTCAATCTAAGATTCTTGTTTTGTTACAAAAGTCATATGTCAAGCAAGTTCTTGAATGACTCCACGCGTAAGTCTACAAACTTATAGATGCTCCTGTAACCGAGGGAGAAAGCCTAAGCCTAGGGATGTGTCCCCTAATGCCAGAATAGATTGATGAGATAAAAATGTTCCTTATTTAAGCACCATGAGAAGCCTAGTATAGACTGTGGTACGTACGTGGCTATATATTCATTTTTGCCATGAGATTGGTATGTAGTTATCAATCAAAATTTTAGACTAGTTCATTCGAGAGTTGTCTGAAGGATCTTGAGGTATTTGAAAGACAATTTAGTTTTTGGTCTATGTCATTAATGTGTTGATCTTTATTAGAATAGATCTACAAATGCAAACTTGGGTGGTGACCCAGATGATCATAAGAGTTACCTCTTGACATGCTTACTTGTTAATCAATGGTACTACTTCGTGAAATAGCAAGAAGTAAATATGCATAGTATTGTCAACTATGGAAATTGAGTTGTGTGGCATGCTCAACAATTATGCAAAAGGCAGTATGGCTCAAGAGATTATCATGGACTTGAGATGAGTCAATTGCTAGACAAGCAATGACAATCTATTGTGTCCACTAATTAGCCATTGCCTTTGTTAAGGATCCTAAATTTCATGGCGAAATCTAGTACATAGACATTATGGCTTTGTGTCATAAAAAGAACTGACTGTGGAACACTCACCTACGCATGGGATAACAGTGACCCACTCTATAAACCCATATCCAGAGATATGTATTTGTTGTAGTAGAATCTCTTGGATTGCGTAGAATTTCATATTGATATTCTGTAAAGTATTGTGTAATTACTAATGTACTCATATTGGTGAGTGTTTGATGCCAGTTCATAGTGAACAAAATTTTCTTCATGTGTTTGCTTGGTGCCTTATCTTTGTGATAAGCTTGGAATAAATCGAGTATGAGTATGTTAGCACATATTGGCATTGAAAAATATGTTGACAAGTTGATGAGATTGGCTCTCTCACACGAGCAATTGCCTCTGGCGCAGTGGGAGCGTGCAGAAATGAGACAATATGAGTTGGTTAGTATTTATCGGGAAATACTATACTCATATAAGATACGTCGCCTTAAGTATTAGTTTAGAATTGGTTTTTATGACAATATTAAGATGAGACCTCTTATTTGTATATTTTATAATTAAAAACTGACATGAGGTCTATATGGATACCCACGGTCCATATAACTTGTTTATAGCCAGACGTGAAATCTTGATTACTAGGTGTATTAAGTTTGAGGATTCAGGTTAGTTTCTGAGTGATAACTAGACCAAGATATATACGGTGTTTGATTTAGGTAAAGACATACGCCCATTTTTTAAGGAAAGCTACACCGTAACACATGTTTCATACCATGTGTACTTTGAGACCGTAAAAGGTAGTGGGTGAATGAATCCCTGCTTCACCACTGTGTGAGTCCTTGAAACAATAAATGCTTATTTGGGATACCCTTAGTGACCTACGCTCTTATTCTAATAGATCAAGTTCAATGTTAGCTACTTTGGTATATTGCCTAAAGATCACGTTAGATTCGATCATATGGGACATATCCGGGAAAGCGGTTGACTTGATTTAGAAGGATATTGAGCGAAGGGAAGACTGTTTACATCTAGCACTACATGTGTTCATTGGTCGACTAGTTATACAATCTTTGTGATTGAATAATTTTTGTGATTGAATATAACTATGAATACATGTTTGAGATTTAAAGGTCAAACATAGCCTACGAGGGATAAGGCGTGTGTTGACTGATGTGAACTTAAATAGGTCTAGGGTACAGCGAGACATTTTCTTTCGTTAAAGACTGTAGCTCCCACGTCATCCTTAACAGGTGCATGGTTTGTGCTCCACTTGTTGTGTGCTCGCGGGTCGCACGACTTATTTGCCCGTATGAATTTGATGGTGGTTCCTAACAAGGTCGTAGAGAGATAAAGTGGTGGATATGGATCTACCCATCTTGTGCTAGTGGGAGATGTTAGATTTTAGGATTGGGTCGCCCAATATGGGTTGACCCGGCCTGACCTATTTTGTATGGGTCAATAGAAGTTATGGGAATAACTTTCCATAACTAATTAAAAAAGAAAAAGAGAACGTCTTTTTCTTTCAGACGTTGAAAACAGATGACACCTCTCTCTTCCTCTCTCAATCTCTCTCACCATGTCTACAGTGTGTAGACATCAAAATAAAAAAAAGGACATTTAAGTTGTGGAAATATAGTTCTAAATATTGTATTTAGAACTCCAATTCGCGGCTTTAAACGGTGGAACGAACGAAGGCTAATTCCTGAGATTTCTTTCGCATTTACTAAGAGGTTAGTATGATTTATAGTTTTACGAAGAATCCATATTATGTATTAAATTTCTTCATATTAGAGGATATGTATATGATCCACATACGTAATTGAAAATGTATATAGAAAATAATATACACATGCTTGTATTTCTTTATAATTACGTATAATTGTCTTCTCCCTTTTGGTACACCGGAGGTGCGTCATTCACTAAGTCGCATTTTAACACATGCACACTAAATTAAAAAAACTACATAAAATTCACTAAATCTAAAATCTCATCATTCCAATTTCACTAATTTACTACCTCATTCCAATTATTCCTTATTGCCAACGGACAAGAAATTAACACATACCATACACAACAAATATTAATGCATGCATTCAACCTCACACATTCCACCACTTATAAATCCTGATGCGCACGCGCGCACACACACACACAAATATATATATATATGCACCTTGAAATAAGTGATGAGGTTTTTCTACTTGGTACAACACGTGTGACAATCCAAATGATTCAAAAGATGAAGGCCGAACTTTAGAGACCAAAATAAAGTAAAATCAGATATAGAGAAAAAGAAACCAAAATAAAGTAAAAACAAATATAGAGAAAAAGAGAAAATTAGAAGGCATGAGGGAAAAAATCAAAAATATTTGCAGCAAAAGCAGAAGATAATACAATCAGTATACACTAACCTGCGGTTGGAGTTATCAATGAGAACTATAAACCACTCAAAATTATAATTTAATAACGTTATTAATAAAAAGAATTCTCCTTATAGAGATTAACTTAATTTAAATTTTAAATTTAGATTTGATAGAATCCTTTGATAGATAGGAAGTCTTACATAAATATAAGTTATAAAATTGAATAATATGATTAGGATAATTGTCAGTAACATTAATCTATAAAAGTCTTTTTCAAAATTCAAAATTGATTTTGTAGCATATCAGCATATAAATATATCTACATATAATAATATGATTATTTATTTTTTTGAAAAAAATATTTGCAGATGCTCATAATGCGACACATGACAAAATGGTTGTTCTCTTAGAATATATAATGATGATATTATCATATCCAAATAGAAGTTTCTTTAGCATTTACATTTGTCGAGCTCTTAAAGCAACTGTTTTTTTTTCGTTTTTTCCTTTTCCTGTTTATCTAAATTGTAAACATATTATTAACACACAAAAAGCATCAACATAAACATTACGCAACTAGCCAATCCAATTTGGGTCAAAATCAATTTTCAACGAAAATTGTAAGGGATGAGAGATATTAGTCAACCAATCCTCTTAGAAATTATCACTTAGTTTAATTTTTGTAATCCAATTAATTGAACAATTCACGGGCCTCCTAATGCAACTAGAACGAACCCCAAGTATATTTGCATCAAGCAAATTGACATCATTATATACACAATTAACAACATTATTTCGAACTAAGAATGATTGTTGTCCATAATGTTCAATCAACAACATTATTTCGAACTAAGAATGTAGAGGGCATTGGATAATGTATTGCTTCCTCATTTATGAAAGCTTCTGCCTTCATAACTAATGGTAGGCCAATGTCCTTTGGGTATGATGATTCATATTGATGGATTTCATGTCTGAAAGCCCAAATACATAATAACATATGTTTGGATGATTTTAGCTTTAGCTACTAAGTCTATTAGAAGTCGAGAGGTCTTTTTCACTATATCAAAATGGCTGGTGACAAGGGTAGAGCTGCATGGAAGTGAGTGGAGCTCCACATTTTTTAAAGTATGTGTATTTTTATAATATTTTTATGTTGAAAAGTTTATTGGGCTTTCATTAAAAAAATATCTATGCGTGGGTGTTAAATTGTGTGTTTTGAATCCCTATTGAAGAAATATCATAAATCCACCTAACTGCTGATCTAGTTGCTAAATTAGCTAGAAGCAACCAATTTTCCCTTGATTGGGATACCGATCCCCCCTCCAATCTTAGGATTATCCTTTGTAATGACCTTCTCGGCATGGGATTGGTTGACATTTTGATCCTTAAATAAAATTTTGTTAAATTCCAAAAAAAAAAGATCAAAATCCTCATAGTTTGAGCTCACTCATAACTATAGCTCAATTTATGTAAAAACTATAAATTTTAAATATGCTCAATTTATGTAAAAACTATAGGTTTTAAATATCCATTTTAATATCTCAATAATAAATTTTATAAGGATGTGTTTCGGCTGAAAACCGCGACCACTTTTTCTTTGAGCGTGATTTTGTGAAAAGAATTTGGCGTAAGTGTCTTTCCGCAACTAACATTGCCTCGGACCTTTGCACTTGGGACTTGATTCGCTCCTGGTTTCAGAATGCTCCAAACAAGAAAAACTCTCCAATACTGTTTATTCAACATTATGTTGGGTGCTGCGACTTATTCTATTTGGTCTAAAAGAAATCATAATTTATTTGCTAATGGGGTCATACGGAAGATCATATGTTTGTTTATATTAAATCATGCGTTTAATTTCGTGTAAAAAGTAGAAAATGCACCTTTCGATTTTGTAACCTCAATAGATATACTTGTACTGTTTGGGATCTTGATTTAGAGATCCTTTGCTAGTTCAAGCCTTGCTCATTTGTACAAAGTTTTTGGATATGAATAGAATCATTTGCTTATTTAGCAAAAAAAAAAAAAAAAGGATTTGAAAATCCAAAAAGTTCAAATCATACTTTAATCTAGATCTACAAATCTAAATCCAACCCAAATTAATACTTTCACATGCCATAGTGATAGGATGAAAATAGAGGCATCGAAGAAGAAGAAGAAGAAAGAAAAAGAAGCTAGGATGGAATCAAATTAGAGACAAGACAATTATCTTATAATGGAAAACTCTCTAATTAGTTTGGACTAATATTAGTCCTCTCATATAGGGTGGGCTCCATATATACATGAATTCCACTTTCTCTCAAGAACTGATATTAGTTCGGGCTAACTGAAAAATTTTCGCCAGTTAAAAGCTCTCAATGTGGGCCGGACCATATCTCACTATTATTACTTTGAAATGGCTCCAATTAAGAATAATGGAAAACAAATGAACGGTTCGAGAGGGAGACCCATATGAATTCAACCTTTTATTTCAAGTAGATATGACGTGTTCGGTATTTTACAAAATAATGAGATGATCCTTTTATTACTTTTTAATTGAAGAGGATCCAAATTATTTATTCAACTGCTAATTATTTGTCAAAAATAAATATATAAATATAAATACTTTTTTCATAACAAATATCGTTTAATTTTTGACTTATTAGAAATATGTGTTAGGACACCGTCCTATACCACAGATTTTTAACACTTAAAGATCTAACGTGATTTGTTTAAAGTGAGTTACTAGTAATAAAAATAAAATAAAATAAAATTTTAATTGGAATAAAAATCTCATGTGACCCATAGAATCAAAATGGTCTTTAAATCCGTAACTATTGTTTAATTTATATTTTACTATCATCACTTTATCACGTTTGATCAAATAATCAAGGGTTCTTCTTCTATGAGGTATGTGGTAAATCTGTCACAGCCACATAGACAAAAAGTGTTTTAATTAATTGACAAATGTCAATCAATTGTCATAAGCGGAGGTATCATAGTAATTTATTTAAAACTCTGTAAGATTAAATTAGTAAAAAAATAAACTTCTGATATTCTGACATGACATGTCTGCACGATACAGACTAAAGTAAATTAAGCTCATAAAATAATAACTTGACATGTAATTATAATAAATTTGACACATGTCTCATGAAATTTATTTTCAATAATCAATGGTCCAAATCCCGACTATCGAGGTTTTCAGCAAACAGCAGACGAGATGGGGGTGGTTCTAGAGTATCATGACTGATCATTGGAAAGGTGGTTTTGTTGTATCATTGCCCATTGAATATTCCCATATCTTTCTATATGGTGTGCACAAGGTTTTGATAGTGAACAGACAGCTTCAGTGTGCTGGCAATCAATGGGCTACAGTTAGAAAACAGTCTCCATTGCTCATATGACAATTCCATCAATAAGTTTACTCTCTTGCTGGCAATCACATGCTTGTTTTAGGGGAGAGCATGCTCTTTCCCAATAATGGCACAAAGTTAACAATCATGCAAGCATACACATAAAGCTACAATCTGGTATGATTTATGATGCCCACATCGGTAGAAAATAAAATAAAAGTGTAGCTTATACTCTAGTAGATTTAAATAAATTATGCATTAATTATTTTTAAATTTGTGATACTAATCTAACTTAAATGTTCAAAATTTTAAAAATAAGACGTGACAATAATGGTATTGTGCCACAGTTAACTCTATACTCTCTCACTGCTCGTTGCAACAGCTTATTTCTGGGGTGCTCATACCATGGGCGGTTGGACTCAACAGTCGTCCTATGTTTATAAGCACATGCATAAAGCATGATCAGTTCCAAAAATCTCACTGCACTAACCATAGTAAACTCCTTGTTGTACCAACATAGGGGTATGATTTAAAAGACCAAAAGAATGTACATCCCAACAATGAAGTGGATTAGTGTGATTTACCCAATTCTGGATCGTCTTCTAAAATTGTATAACTGTTAAAGTGAGTAACCGTTTATCGAAACTGTTACAATCTTAACTCTTATAAGGTTGAGTCAACATCCGCCTCCCCCCAAAATGTACTAGTGTAGGTAAAAATTTGCTTCTCCCATAGAGAAGTTATGAACCAGCAATTGAGAGAGATTGAGAGTGAGGTTTATCTGCATAATATGCAATCCTTTATGCAGTTCATTACAATTAAGCCATCAAAAGCATCTCATGATATATGAGAAAACCATACATGACTTCAGTTACAATAATTCTTCTACTTAAGATGCAGGGTTAGAGAAAAGATACGCACGACCAATGAATATGATGATTAGATTCCTAAGAACGAAAATTAGAAAAAAAATAAAATAAAAAATAAACAAATAGGAAAAAAAAATTAAAAAAAGAGCCACTGCAGATGAGATAATTATATTGTTCTGAGCAGCCACCACCACTAATTGCTCTTAGCCACCATTTTTAAAGCTTCACCCCCTGTGCCAACTGTTGTACCTATTCCACAGCCAAGCAAACTGTAGATATAGTATCAGTTTTAATTATGCAATATAAACTGTATCACAATGGACAACTTGTCAAATATTTATTGCTTGCATGTATTTTTGTGAAAACTGTTGGATCTGATTCCATGTACATTCACATGGCCATGTTCAGGTGTCTCAATAGTCTACGGTGTATACCATGTGATTATATCTTATGTGTTTTTTTTTGTTTCTCAATCTTTAAAAGTTTTTTCAAGAACCTTTACGTAACGGTAAAATTATCACCGTGTGATATAGAAGACTCAGGTTTAAGCTGTAGAAACAGTCTATAATAAAAATGTAAAGATTGCATATAATAAGAATTTCAGACATAAATTCAAGGATGAGAACCTTGACGTAATAGTAAAATTATTATCATGTGACATAAAAGTCTCTAATTCAACTTGCAAAAAGCATCCCGTCACAAAAAATGCATAAATTACGTACGATAAACTCTAAAATAGATCGGACTCTTTTCTCGAATTTGGTATATAACGAGAATTGTAATCTAATGGAAGGGTTAATTCCCTTAATTTAGTTACCTGTAGTAGGAGCAATAGATGTGGGCTTTAGGATCATGGGGGTGGCTGTAGTCATTGGGCCAGCTGTGGTGGGATACATGTGAGCTGGAAGGCCCATTGTCTGGGATTGATGGAAATGGTACAGAGGGTACATGGGCATCAATGTGTTTGCACCCATCATGTGCTGACCTGGATACACTTGTGAGAAATGTCCGTTCATGTAAGTCCCACCTGTATAGCCAATCTTCTGCACGCACATTAATGTTTAAGAGTTTTTGTCTTCCAAAGGATGGACTTCAAAACGTGTAACGGGCCATTCAGTTATAATATGTAAGAGTTTTATATATACGTGGAACTCACTTTCTATTCACGGCCGAATGGTCGGTTAGGCCATTTTTAAGAGTTTCACAACTTCCAATTAGCTAATCGAGCAGCAAAGCAAATGAAAATGTCTATTTAATAGAGATTGGTCTCAACAAAAATTAGAGACATCTTCAAATATATACAGTCTACTTCATTTAGTGGAATGACATTTAATTTAATTTGAATTAGTACATTACAAATTTAATGTCTCTTTATTAGATTCGAAGTACATCACAAATTGTTCTTCAAGGGATGAAAGAACCAAAAAAGACAATTCAATGATTATTAATAACTGGACTGGTGGAAAATTTGTGCCCAATACAGTCTATAAATATTTTGCAATAAATGGCCTTAAGAAGGTAATGCTACCACAATAGTAGTGCCCATTGATGTTCATAGAGGCGGAATAAAATGGTCACAAAATTTCGACACACATGCAAGGTTTAGAGAAGAAAAGAAAGAATGATGTGTCACGCTCTAGTTTCAAAATTCGGTACCCGAAAGCAAGTCATCTATAGTAGAATATATTAAGAATTAATTTTAATCTCAAATTTATTGATTTAAAATAGTTATTAATTATTTAAATCTATTAGACTAGCTTATAAATGGTTGGTATAATCATGCGAAGCACACAATTGCCACTCGATGTGGTCCAATTAATGTATACCTACTTATTTTATTAAAATCTAAAAACAATTCCAAGCACGTTAGTGGAATCTTTGTTTTACAAAAAAAAAAAAAAAAATGTGGCATGTGAATCTACTTACATGATTGTAACTCATATCTGTCGCTATGTAGGTTGGAGAGTACCTGAAACAATAATGATTATAACTTAGATCATGGATTAAAATTTGGACAAAGTCTTCAAAACGATAATGATAACACGTGATATAGTATCGGAACAAAAAATAACAAATTAATAATATATGACAGTATCGGAATATATACCCATAGAAAGGAAAAGCTTGATGGTGCTGATGATGAAACGGGGTAGCAGGTGCCCCCGCTGGATAGTACCACTGCACGTGACCAGCTGGTGCTGCTGAATTAGCAGCCCTTGGTCCAACATTGGGTCCTTCAAACATATGAGACATCGAAAGTGTTAATAAAAGCAAATGTGTAATGTTGTTCAGAACAATCCAATGTGCAATGTTCAAGAACGAAAAGATACTAACACCAATAATATATATCACTCAAATTGTATGTAACAAATATCACATGTAAATGAGACGTAGTTTTAAAGAAAACTAATGGTGTGACATTTGCTACATAAGACCGTGACACGTTGATACCTTGTTGAGGAGGCGCCGGGGTGGGAGCCCTGGGGCGCCTAGCGCCAAGGGAAGCAAGATTGCAATTAGCTCGACGGCCATTGATGATTGGTGTAGCATCTTCACAAGCCTTCTTAGCAGACTCAGCATCCTTAAAGGTCACCTACAAAACAAATGAAGTGAAAAACAAAAACCACTTCCAAAATTCATTGAACCAATGAAGAAAACATGTAAGATGAACAAAAAAAAAAATGAAAATGAAGTCATTACAGGATGTATCTATTTATCTATCTCTTGACTCAAAATGTAAGTAAATTTGGAAAAGGATCTAAAGTGTTTAGGGTTGATCTTATATATGTACGGTTTTATACAGTGGCATGAAGTAATAAAAATGTCATATCTGTCAACTTTTCCACTATCACTCCAAAAAAATCCAACTCTTGCATGGAGTAAATTAATTACTTACAAAGCCATAGCCCTTGGATCTGCCAGTAACCTTGTCCTGTATAACAACAGCCTCCAAGATTTCACCATACTTGTCAAAGTGAGCTTTCATGGCCTCCTTTGGTGTCTCCCATGCTAAGCCTCCCACAAACACTTTTGTAAGCGTTGTGTCACCCATGTTTTGTCCATTGCCATTGTTGTTGCTCATCGTCATTTCCAAATATACACCTATAAGTATACTAGTATATATATTTATATGTGCTTAAATATACTAGTGTTTTCAAGTGCAATCAAGAAGGCTTTTGAGAAGCAAAAATGGAGAGGTGTGGGAAGAGAGTAAGAGAAGAGTGTATCAGGAGGTGGGGTTGATGAATGTAGTTTGTTTGCTGTCGTCTGAGTGTATCTTACAATGTGTGAGTGTGTAGAATATAATAATGGGAGAGCAAACACAGAGACAGAAAGGCAGACCAGATGGGAGTATATGGGGTTTGAGTTGAGGACATCAACGTGGTCTCTAGCTCCTTTTCATCTTTCTTCTAATCTGGTGGTGACTTAAAGAGTAATGACAGCGAGACATACACGTAATAAATGATAAAAATAAAATGTAATTTAACATTATACTTCGTGTCTTTTTTCTTATGCAGTATTCATTAATTATGGTTGTTTTCTTTGCTGTCTTTTTTTTTTATTTATACTTGGATGGATTAGCATGTGTCGTGGAGGAAAGTATTACGCGTTTATGGCACTCATTGTTGTTTACCTAGGAAAAATATCATTTGAATATGGCATCGGCAGATACCATCTTATTTTATCATTATATATATATATATATAAATATATATCCACATAGGAGATATTAAATAAAAAATTAAAATAAAGTGGTGTATCTAACATTTCTTTAGAAACCCTTTCTTCTTTTCTAATTTCTCTTCCAATATTTTCGGGTACATTTCTTTTAAAAAAATTTCTATAACTATAATATTATTCTATATATTAGGAAAAACTTATGTCTGTTGGCACCAAAAGAAAATGTCATCTATTGTTCTTTCAAGAGTGAAAATAAATGGTAAAGACGTTAGTTTGTTAATCGAAAATTTCAAGTTGATCGGCCTTCTTTAGTGCATGAAATATAGCATACGTTGCACTAGAGAGTTTTTAACATGAAGTGAATTCAATGTGATCTTCTATGTTGAGTTTATGGCTATGAGCGAAAAAAAAAAAAAAAAACTGTCATATCCTGCTTGAGACGAAAATTAGAAGGATTAATGACACATATATTTCTCGATGGCACTGAATTTACAAAATACTTTTTTTTAGAGAAAACATCAAATCAACCCAAATCATAATAATTTTTTACGGAGAGTTGTTCCATTCGACACTACTTTGATGAAATAAATTTCTTAATACTAGTTACTGCAACTTCCGACCAAAATTCAAAGGAGGTTTTGGAGCGCCACGTGAGTGCAGAAAGGAGAAAGTGGCACATTTAATTCAAGAAGACAGCTAGACGTCGTACGCACAGAAAGCAGAAACGCCAATGTTAATTAACGGAATTAACGTACGTGACAGTGTTGTACGAGCTATGAGAAATGTAAAAGTCGCAGGTGCATAGATTCTCTGCTGCACTAGATTATAGCCTGGAGGTGATTCACTCTACAACCAGGAGTAAATTCCGCGTACAGCATGATCACCACTTTGCACATATCCATGGATTTTACTTACAAACAACCCGTTGTTCGAAAAAGGCTGATTCTTAATAAATTTGATCGTGATAGTGATGGTGACACACGTTTATTTTGATGATGGTCATGATTATTCTTTTTGTAAGGCTTATTGTTCTTTTTATGGGGTTTGTAAAGATTATTATTTTTTTATACGTGATATTTTAATCCAGATGTACATGGATAAATTTATTCTTTAAGTTGTGCGAGCTATAGTTTCAATTTATTACAAAAATGCAAGAAAAATTCTTATCTTATTAATCCGTAAAATCATTGTATCTCCTCTAATTTTCATTTTCAAAATTACTTAAATCTCATGTACGACAAAATATTTTAAATATGTTCTTGTGCACGTACTAATCCCAATCAAGTCTCCTAAAACACAAATTAGAACAAAAGATAAGGAAGAAATTAATGAAATTAAAAGGTAATCATTGCTCTTAACATGGGGATCTAGGCTGTGTTGACTGATTAATCACTTGTGACATCTCATAGGTTGGCGATCTCATGCATGTCTCGATTTCTTAATTGTTATTTTCCAAGTAGAAGTTTGTTATGTAATGGTAATAAGCTAAAGACAGAGCATGTGGATTTGCGTAACTAACTTGGAAATTTTTTGTTTGAAAGAATCAAGGCACTGCACGAGTTTGAAACAAATTGGCCATGGTTTCAACGACATTGAACCAATGAGCCATATAATGTAAAAGAAATCAAGGGAAAGACTTCCAAACGTCATTCAGAATGATTCGATTCTAAAATGAGATTTTTCCTATAGGTATATTAACTTGTCATTAGGGTGGCTTTCAAGAGCACGGTTCAACAGTAATGGAGATAAAATTATTTTTGTAAAGTTGTGGGTTCAATACTCCTAATAAATTTTTTCAGTAAAAATTATGACACGAAACCAGTTAAAAACACCAAAGTCTTATGTCATTCAAAAAAAACCTTATCATTAGGGCACGTGGTATGCACTATTGGGAATGCACGCTTTTAATTTGTTACTTTCAAAAAATACTTTAAAATATTTTATTATTTTTAATTTATAAAATCAATTAATTCTCACGTTTTCACTAATTAATTGTCATCTCCAGAATCATTTAATTCAAATGATAAAACATATTCTTATATTCAATCTCGTTTGTCATGTCATTAAAGGATAGCGAAATTACTGTAGCCAGAAAACTTAGGCTTTCAGCCTTCTGTAAGTTCGTTAATGTTACAAAAAAGAGTAAATTTTACAAAAATACTAAGGCGTAAGTTTTAAAACTTGTAGATGTTAATAAGATTAATATACCTTCTTATAAACGTTCAAAAGACGCCAATGTTACAAAAAAGAGTAAATTTTACTAGAATGAACACGTATACGTAATAATATATTTAAATGTTCAAAGCGGTCAAGCGTTTGTAAGTAATTTCAAAAGATGAAAGGCAAGTCGGTGATTTTTTTTTTGGGTCAAAGCAAGTCGGTGATTAGTACAAGCAAAATGGTGATTATGCAGTGCCATCATACTATCGCTTTTAATAGCTGAAGGACGTTGATGCATGTGTATTATCAGCACTTCCTCTCTGGTATGGTTTGGCTATCAACTTTTGTAAGCATCGACATGGTCAAAGTCAAACATTTGACCTGCATCGACCACAGCACAAAGACTACAGAGCTGTGACTGTGTCTTCACGTGGACCCACTTGAAATCAGCGTGGCAGCTTTTAGCTCAACTGGGCCAACTGTTTTGCAGTCACCAGAAGAGAAACAGAATTAAGACGACCCACTTTTTCTTTTCTTTTTCTTTTCTGTTTTTCTAGCCCTTTTACATCTTTTTTGCTCTTCTCTCCGTTTGTTTGCCGTAAAATAATTTATTTATTAAAAAAAATATATATATATTTTTTTGAACTTCGTTTATTTTCTGTAAAATAACTTATTAAAAAAAAATATTTAAAAAAAAATAAAATACTGAAAAATATTTTCTGGTGTTTCGATATAGAATAAAAAATATTTTCTGAAATGAGATTTTATAAAAAAAAATATATACATAATATATATCTTAATTGTGAGGGTGAAGGGAAGTAGGTGGGGTAGGGGTGGATTGGGGGGGGGGGGTGGGGTAGGGGTAGGGGTAGTTGAATTCTGAAAAATATTTATGAAAATATTTTGAAAAAAGTGATTAAAGAAAATTGGGGATTTAAAAGAGTAAAGATTCTTTATAACGTTACAAACGAGACAATCCACATAATTATCGTTATGAGTAAAGCTATTTTTTGAAAAAAAAAAAGTGATTAATTAAAGAAAATAGGGGACTTAGTTTGTTCATAATATTTTCAATCCCTTTCTTTACAACCAACTTAGTTTGGAATCTTAAGTGCAACTTCACTAATGTTAAGAGATTTGTTTTCATTTAAAAAGAATTCAAATGCTTTTATAGAAAATCAAATTGTAATTTATTAGAATAGCAAAGTCAATAGGACGATCAAGAACATCAGAATCTAGGAAATAGTAAAAATACCAATTTGATATTTTTCAGTTTTCACTTAAGCTATCGCACTTTTATTTTTATTTTTAATTTTTCAAATTGTCATTTTGACTTTCCTCTACTAATACCCAAAAATGGAACATGCCCTTAACTTTACATGGCAATGATTGTGGTGACTCTAAATACCTCATTACTTTTGTTTTTTTAAAAAAATTTCTCTTTAACTTGTTGCTCATCCTTGGGAACGAGTTTGAAATGTTAAACCAAGGGATTAGCTTAGAGATGGAATGCTTGGTGTACGAGTAGTGAATTTGTTCATATTTTAAATTTGAATTAATCTAAAAGTTAATTTTTTGAGATTAATTCCAATAGGTTCTATACGTGATTAATTTAGATCATCACTTCTCCCAAAGTGATCCATTGTATTTTAGGGATTGGGACCTCAAGTGTAAGCCTAAATAACTTTTCTAGGAGAATTCTTCGTCATAAAAAAAAAATGTTAACTATATTTTTATATGTACATCGACTGCAAATAAGTAGTGATTGGTTTTCGTCAAATAAAGAATTTACTGTAATTTGAATGACATGCATGTTAGACTCTATATCCAGAATAGCAATATCATCAAACAAGCACAATTATCAAGCTTAACTTGAATTTGTCATAATATATAATCACTCTCACACAAAAAAACTACAAATTTGAAAATCACTATAAAAGATTTTATACTGCTCTTTCTAATCAACGCTAATTTATTTTAGGATGTACCTGATAATTCTTAACATAGCATCAAAATTGAGATCTTGGTTTAGTCATGTGCATCCACATGTAACCCATCTCTCACCTAGTTGATTCACTCACATCATTGTCAACTTATATATACAGCTCACCTCACTGACTCGATCACTCACCTCAATATCAACACATGTATTCAAAATTCTTACTTCAAACTAGGTGATCAAGGCGGTGTAAGAATATACAATCTCTTTCACATGAAAAAATTATAAACTCTAAAATTATCATATAAAATTATGATTTACTCCTCGTAACATAAATTAATTTTAAAATAAAACACGAGGATCCACGACTGAATTTAGTCGTAAGATATGCTATTATATGATTACTTAGAATATGTATATTATACACATGTAATTGGATGCACGTCATTGTATTTGAGCTTTGAGGTATGCATGCAAGGTATTCGTCTCTGCTCTTTCATCTCCATAAGTCCTACCTTGAGGCTGATTTATAAATTTTATTATTTCTCATGTTGTGATAGATTGATAACTATATGGGGGAAGAAAAAAAAAAGATGAATTAATTACTAATTTTGGTCTAGAGTTGACAAGGCACTCATCTCCTCAAAGAAATATTTATTTAGTTATTCTCTGCTAAACTTTGCATATTAATTTCAATTTGCAACTCAAAAGACATATTCTTCACAATTACTCCTTCAATGTGGTCTAAAGGGACAAGTGTCTAAGAGTTATGCATGAAGTCCGAGGCTTTATGGCTAATAGATCTTCAGTTGGCCTTTCTCTAATTGTCATAAGAACGGTAATTTTGAAACGTTAAAATATCTGGACTTGATGTGTGTTGGGACGAGAGTTTTATATGTATATATGACTCACGTGCTACACAGTAAAATAATATGTACAATTTGCAACAATTAAATTCTGTTTTTAATAATATGATATTATGAAAAGATGTTTACCGACAAAAAACAAGATCAGTTTGGGAGAGCAATTGACCAGCACCGTCCATACTCTCTTTTCCACTTATCTATTCTTTAACGTGGCCAGCTGTATACCAAAGGGGGGCAATTCAGTAATTAAGGTTTCAATATGACAACACAGCCCCCATCAAAATGGTCTTTGTAAGCCAAAAATGTTGTGTTAAGAATATAAAAATATTGTCCGACGACGGTAAAAGGGGTCACATTGGTGATGGACCCATGGTGGTGCAAGCTGGAAACCCTCAGGCTCTGAGTTGGCTAAACTGCCAGTAACAAATAAAGATATGCAATTTTTGAGGTTGAGTTACGTCAAATAATTTAATGGTCGAGTTTTATAATTAGGTTATTTTACATTTCAAAAAAAAGATAATGCAATTTTTAATGAGGTTTGCCATAGTATAAGGATGTCTAAGAAACAAAAGGGTTGTTGAATACACAAAATTTTCTCCCCACATCAGACTCAAGAAAGAGTCATACCTATTTTAGTAAATAGGCTATGTTACACCCGTTTTAATTTATATTTTTGTAAGGAGTTTTTTCTACTATTCGAAAGTTCCGTCACACATGGATAACTTTTTAGAGTTGCAACAAGGCTCCTTTGGATATTTAAGGAAAAATAGTATTATACTAAGGTAAAGATCGAGGCAAAATGATATGGCGAACTTTCATGGAACTGCGAGAATTGGACAATGAGTAAGAATCCTTCCATGATATCAATAAAATTCTAAAATTACAAATTATTTATATTATTTTATAATAATTATATCAAAAATTTACAATCGTTAAAATGTTATATACAGATATGCTCCTTAGAGCAGTTGGGGGTTTGACCATTAGAGCTGTCGAGCTCGTGCAGGCAACAAATGATGGTCACGTCGTGGGATTGTGCAGAGAGAATAAGTTTTTTTCTTTTTTTGGGTAAAGCAGAGAGAATAAGTTAACTGATACAACAATTTCATATGATGCTGTATTAGTTATTATTATTATTATTATTATTTTGTATGATTGGGTTCTTCCAAATTAAACACTCAGAATGATGTCATCCTCTTTAAATGGATCATAACTCACGTGCAACGAACGTGTTGCTATCGTTGGACAAGTGAAGATCACGTGCATATGCTTCAATGCCCGTAGGCAATAAGGGAGACATTAGGAGGATAGCAGTAGTATGAATCTTCCCGAGCATTCTGTTTCACATTGATTTTTAAAGAAATAATCAATTTATAATAACTTAATTTTCTATTATTATGTATTAGTAGACAAATAATTGGATTAAATCGTTACAAACGACTTAAGAGCAAATACGTCCTTTACCTAGTCAGAGGGTGGAATTTAAAACAGTAACCCGTGTCTGTCTCGATGGGCCTTAGCATTTTGCACCAAGCCTACCGTAACGGGAACCAATAGTAGTGAATTGTTCAAATTATTACATTATAACTCTATGGACAATTCATTACTATAAGATTTTACTCATAACTGTGTAACGTTAACATTACGAGGGGGTCCACTTGCACCTCAAATACCTCCAGGGCAGCTAATTCACAGTACAAGTAAAATCGAATTGTATTGGGATAGGATGCTTCCGAAGCCACAACAATAAGCATTCAAGACAGAAATTGTCAAATCTTCAGTTTCATATCACTTGGTCTACAAAACATGACTGCATCTAGTTACCTTTTACAGATTTTTTTTTTTTTTTTTCAAGAGAAGCCTAAGTCGTACAACACATACCCAAAAATGTTGTCCACGAGAATTAATCTCCGGATCAATCACACTCACTGTGAGGAGCATAACACTAGACTAAAGGCCCGGTGATAATCACCTTTAGCAGATTTGCCTTCTCCAGAGTGAAGGAGGCTTAAACAGAAATTATATGGACAAAAAAAAAAAAGAAAGAGACTGACAGAAAGAAAACAAATTCCTGATAAGCGATCTTGCAAGTCTAGTTCTGGAGGAAATATTGTACATACTTGTCGGAACTCTTTCACCACAGAGTGCCAATGATAAAGGAGGATGAAGCCGTAGAACAATCTGTAAAGACGAAATTGACAAGGCCAGACCATCTTAACTGACTATATCGCAAGCTACAAAATTCCAGTGCTGAACAGACAGCTCACCAAGTGGGATCGGTTGGAAAGTTGCAACCCTCCAGATGGATCAGCATCCTAGATTTTGCGAGTTGTACCCCCTTGACATCCAAGGAACACATATGATGCAAGAGACTCAGTCAGTAAACGTATTGACTGGATAAGTTTCGCTGATGGCTTTTCCAATGATCTCCTTCTGCTCAAGGGAAACAAAAATGAAATGATTCGCTTTTATGTCCTTGTCGAAAGTAAAAGTAACCAAAAGAGGGCTGAAAGCACTGAATAGGAATTCATTTAGAAAAAGATATATCTGTTTTATGTCCTCAATGAAGGTAAGAATAAAAAGAGGGTTGAGATCATTGAATAGGAATTCACTTAGTATGTCAATACTGCAGACCGTACGTATAGTTCTTTTCCTTGCCTATTATATGTTCGATCCTTGTGGACCAGCTATTATATTCCTAGAAAAAATTATCCTGCAAATCTTTCAGATGCATCATATGCATAATGAAGCACAGTATACTATTGACATGCTTGACTGAATAAAAAAGATCAGATAAATATATATTTCCAGCTCCAGTTTTAAGTAAAATATATTAGGCCAAATGATGCTCACACAAGAATTTTCGAAGTTTTCTACTTAGATTTCCTAGAGACAATTTGACATGTATCTCACCCGCCATATGACCAAATAACGCAATTCTCAAGGAGGAATTCTCAAAGTTTTCAACTTAGATTTCCTTTAGACAATTTGACATGTATCTTACCCGCCAGACGAACATAAAAGAGACTGGAAGTATATTTTGACAAGATAGGTTGAAACTATGGAGAAGCGAACTATTTCTTTTCCTTCTCTTCTTATTGGTAAACAATTTTAGAAAAGCACATAGATATCAGAAACCCTCAAGAAGCAAATCTTTGCTATTCAGCAGAGAACCACCGCTACAGTAATCTATTTGCCCGATATAGGGAAAGTTAACAGAATTGGATTGTGACAGAGAATGCAAAACAACATTACAATCCATTCAAATAAATACCTGGATGACTGACGTGATACTCCCCGGAATATCCTGGAAAAAAAAAATAAGAAAAAAGATCATGATGAAAGATTTTTGTAAGAACTCCCGAGTCCTGCACTTGTACTGACATTAGAACTTTATACCTCAAAGCACTTCTCCTCCCATGATACATCTTCCCAAGTTTTTGACTCAAGCATATCCCATGAACTTGGAACTCGAATTTTTTCAACATGCTGTACAAGCCTCAAGCTATCTGCAGTTGATCTCAAGTTAGAATTCCATTTGGAAAGAATATCAGCAAGTGCGTTTTTCTATTTTAGATCTTACTGATTTTATTTCTCTTCTCAAGGAACTAAACCAAATGGTACTGACACAAGAAAGATATGTAACACTCCTTCGAACATTTGAAACGTCATACAATTACATTATAACAATGCCTTCCGAATGCTAAGGCACCACCTCAACATACTGAACGCCACTATGGTCCATGAGACACCATAAAATGTGATTCGTGACATACATTTAGTTTTAGATCCGACCTCGAAATAACCAGTGCCGTTTAAAAGGCACAAGTGTCAACCGGAAATCGGTTTCAATCTTCCTATGGTCCTACCTATTATAACACTTGTGCAAATCTCAAGCACGATCACATAATTGCAGTGGACTCCTACTACCCCACTGAGTGACAAGACAACCAAAAATCCTATAACTTTCAGTCAGACGAAAAGTTGTAAGAAACAAATCCTATAACTTTTCTATATATCATATATTATATATAAAAGAAGGAACAAGATATTGTTGCAAGATCTCTACAGTCCACTTTTCCTTTTGTTAACTATTCAAATGAACACATGGCAAAAATTTACCGTCTTTTCTTTTGATTTTACCGTGTAAAAAGAAGCAGGGTCATTTGCATGAAAAGGTCTTTCTTATCAAAGGAGAGTTGAAGCATTGGAAAAGGAAAATTACTTTGCCTTTTCTGTTTGTTTAAATAGAATTTCCAGGAAAGAAACAAATGAATTGGTGGTTTACTACTAGCTTTTGACAGGAAAGAGACTCCAAAAGAAACGGGAATTTTTTTCCACAACGCTGCTGCTAATTATAACAACTAAACTTTCGAGTCGTTTCCTTTTCTTTTTTCTTGCAATAAAGACAGGACCTCTTTTCAACTCACTTTTCTGAAGAAATACTTTTAAGTCTTCTGGGGATAAACTCTCCACTTAAGTTCGCTCATCAAAAATGAGCAATGTTAAACAAGTATAACTGTGTACATAGCAAGGCAGAAACCTAGAAATTTAAAAACTAACAAGATCCCTGGTACCAATCTTTACTGTCAAATCCCACTGAACCACTCTTTTCACCAAAAATGATTCACAACACAGATGGGAAAAATGAGTGAGCTCTATCAAGAAGAGTAATTCAAAAAAACGTCATGACTAACTTACTCGAAATGAAGGCTGCTACCCATTTTTCACGTTGTGACCATGATGGTGCAACTTCTCGAAGTGGGATTCCATTTCTCGAGCATATGCTGCACAAACAAAATATCATAAGATATGCATGGTCAATCATAGATAAACATGTATTTGTTTTTGATGAAAACTAAGCTGTTACAATTCATCCAGCTCCATGTAAGTCTTTATAATCTCAAAAAGTTAAGCACAGGTTTTTCCTTTTGTCCTTGCCATTATTCTTTTTTGGCAGACCCGATAAGAGAGAAAACTGATAGCAGTGATGTAAAAGTACAATATTTGCTCGCATAACTATGATAACATTAACTAATTCATTTACAAGCTTTGTGTCGATCTAAATAGTTACATATTTCGTTTGCACATGAATTTTGATAATCAAAGGTCCAGGAAAGCAACTTATTGAACATAACAAGAAGATCCAAAAGTTTAATTGGCTCAAGAAAATGGCACATAATGAAATTTTAACCTCTGCTTCTGATCTAAGTAAATGAAGATACTGTAAGCATTGTATACTATGCTATACAGAGCAAAATTCAGCTAGGAATTTAATATTTTGCAGTTAACATAATGATTGCAAAGGACTAGTTGATCATACAATTTATCCGAAAAAACAAAATCTTCCGCTTCAAGTTTCATTTCTAAAATCCTTCTTATGAAAAACTAATATGGGCGAACCGCTGAGAAATGTGGAGTTCTTCACCAAAAGGGGCATGTGAAGATAGTGATCTACATGTATTTATGAACTTAAAATTAACATGCGTCTCATAACTTTTTCCTGGACATTGCCATTGTAATGTCCAATTGTAACAGGATACAAGTTAGACCATTAAGTTTCTCATTTCTTGACAAGATAACATTTCCAAGTTCCAAGAGTTAAACGGGGACTAACTCAATAATTACTTCACGTATGACTCCGGGAAGGAGACCGGCGCTAAGAGGAGCAGTCTGTACTTCAAAAGATTTTCTAGTTTGTGATGCTTTCTTGTTGGCCTCATCCTGTACAAGTGTCGTTTGATTATAATCTCAGCGTCAATAAATTGAATTCAACAGAAAAAATTGTATTCTACACAGGCTACACAAACCATGACGAGCTATAACATGATTCCAGCTCATAGAAGAAGCATGTTATGACCTCTAAGATTTATCTTGTTTTAGGAAGATAATAACATGCCTCAAAACAGAGAAATCCACTTTTATATGCTCTATATAAAGACCTGCTCAGTATTGTAGGTATAAATTAAGCAGAATCTTTTTTCACACTTCTATTTGGATCAACACAGAATTCTCTTTACCATAAAGTAGAGGGAGAGAACTGGAAGCGAGAAGGTGTCAAACACCTTATCGGATTCCATTAGTTACAAACAAGAAAGCATGGTACCATGTCAGCATGTTAGCTGAACTTCTTTTGGTCTTCAAATCAGCTTTGTTCAATCTTTATATAAATGCATTCCTCTAATATGATCTTTGATAATCACGTTAACCAACAAGTGTTCTAATATAGTAAAACGTATCATTTTCCAACACCAAAGAGTTACTGGAAGTTTCCTTTTGTCTAGATAGATAGCCGAACGACTATCTGTTGAAAGCATGGTAGCAGTAGTTTTAATGCTTTGAAAATACAACTATTGCCTGGGTAGAATAACAAAGGCAACCAATATCAAAACAATCAAACAAGAATTCAGGTCAACTACTTCAAAAACTACTCACCTTCAGACAAACAACGAAAAAGTTAGTCAAGCAACCCTCCAAAATCTGGTCGCCATCATTCGACAACAAGAGCTCAGTAACCGAAGGCGGCCTCAACTTCTCCAAGGGCTTCCTAAGCCTACCCTAGACATAGACAAGAAAAGGAACACTCAGTAACACAAGCCATTATCCACTATTACCAAGTAATTCAACCATAGGTGCACTACTGTTAAAGCACGACACAAACTGATCAACAACATGTACTAGCTATGACAGCACTTCTAATACAATAGTCCCACACTTCCACTACCTGAGGCCAATTCTTTTTAGGATCAAATATCATGTTTTGCGTTTCCTTATCACTAACGATTGCAAAAAAAATCAATGATAACCAACACGAATTCATATAACAATTTACCTAACCCAATCCGAATACTTGGCATTGGCAACATCCCTCCCACGGCTCACAACCGCCAAATTCGCCCCGTTTCCTCTAACCCCAAACACTGGAGGAACATACCCACTCACATGTACATAAACATCGAAAATTTCAAACACCCTTTCCTCGTTTAACTCTATTTCTTCACTCTCCAAGTTATCATTCCCACTAACAAGAGCTGTGATTGCCAATTCCTCCCCACTTTTCCTTTCTTCCAACACAACAGGCAACGCTTTGTTCATTGAATCATTCACCAATGAGCATATCACAGTGTCCCAAATTTCACATTTTTGTAATACATTTGAATAATTTTGGGTTTTGAATAAAAGTTGAGGTTTGCAATTTAGTAATATTCTAGCTGAGTTGCATAGTCTACGTAAGTGTCTTTCCCAAAACAATAGCTCTGAGCCGTTGTTGTGAGTTCGCGTTGTTGTGTATGCACCTGAAAAACCAATTTAATTTTCTTTCAATGACAAATATAAATCGTGAAATCCGTGTACAAAACTTCCGTTATACTCCAGTCTAATAAAAGTGTCGGACCCACTTTAAGTCTGGATATGAGAAAATTTAATTATTTAAAACAGACTTGTATAAATACATGTTAAAGTTACGTGTAATAAATTTTAAAATAGTTCCGACCTTTTCTTGGAGCTTCATGCACCGAACTAAAAAAAGGGAATAGGTGAAAAAGTTGTACCTGGGTGGGTTTCAAGTAAAGTGATGACTGGAGGAGTGTGTACTGATGAAGAAACGACGCCGTTTTTGAACAGGAATCGGTTACAATTCGCCATTGAGAGCTGTAATGGAGGCTTTGCTTTGGGAAAAGGTTTTCTTCGTTTATTACTCCTTTCGTTTCTATTTAGTTTTCTGTTCTCCTAACACTTCTCTATTGAGCTCTCTTTTCAAGTCAAGCTGGAGCATACGATACTAATTTGTTGCGAAGGTCGGGATACCGGATACGAAAGACTACTAGTTGTGTGAATTAACTTGCAAATTATAGTTTTATATATTTTTTAAATTTTTTTTGTTATATATAATTTTCTTAAAGAATTTTTTGTTGTTAGTAGAGTAAGATGATTTGTAACCGGTTTCGACTTTCTGTGATAATTTTTTGTATAATTGAAATTTTGGGTCTAAAGTGTGACATTAATAACAGATATGATTTAATATATCCGAAAAGCGTTCAATTTATTAATATTGTATAAACTTCATGTGAATATAAAACCTAAGATAAATAGCACTATAACTTACTATGATTAACCGAAAATGCATAAAATCCTCTTGTATTTTAAAAAGTGTACTAGAATTCTCTGTAATTATAAAAACTTAACACCACAATTCCTTTCGTAAAAAAAATCATTATTTTTAATAGAGAGTGTGTTGCTCATGCTAAGTGCAATTGTTCATGATTTTTGGTTTAAAATGTTATGTAGTTGAACAAAAATACCCTTATATTATATATATATATATATATATATATATATATATATGTTTTATTTTCTTTTCTTTTCTTTTCTTTTCTTTTTCTCTCTATCAAATTTTCACCCAAAAAAAAAATTAAGAAAATTTATTAAAAAAAAAAACCCCATTATCTTTTTCACCCACCCCCCAAGCCTCATCGCACTCCCTCCTCCATCCCTAGTCACGACGGACCCCTTCCCCCACCCAAGCCAGCCTCTTTGGACCCCCCATAATTATAAGAGGACTATGATGCTATTTACCCTAAAACCTATATCATACGCACATTCACAACTAGATATTCAACCTTATTAAAGATTTTTTCTCAATATAAATTTTTAGCTCCAAAAACTTTTCTGATTGATACAGTGCAACTCCGTTTTGGCAAGTCTTATGGAACACTCATCGTTCAGTCTAGAGTTGGCAAATGGGCCAGCCCAGTACGACCCGATTGAATCGTGGGTTAAGAAAAATTAGTCCGGCTCGGCACATATATTTAATGGGTTGAGCTGGGCTGGGCTCAATTCTTGAAATATAAGACCCAGCTCGGCCCACGGGCCCGTTACCACGAGTTGTGAGCTGGGCTGGACCAGCCCATCTTTTTATTTTTATTTTTTATTAATGTGTTCTGAATTTTAATAGTTGAATTAATAACGAAAAAAGCTTAAACTTAACTTTTTTTACGAAAAAATTAATTTAACAATTAACAAGACATAAGTTGATTGATAATATTAATATAAATGATAAAACATTACTTAACAAACCACAAGTTTACGAGACACGGATACGTTACTAATAAACATAAAAAGAGAACATTACATAAATGCTTGAAGAAAGTTAGTGGATAAGTTTTTTATTTTATTATGTTCCTTGTGCGAGTGCTGGGCCTGTTGGTGGTAGTGGTGGCGGTGGTTGAGGATTAAAATAATTTGAAACATTTGATTGTTGAGATACAAGATGTCTTACAAGTGTTCCAGTTCCAAATTAACAACAAAATATATATTTATACTCAAAATAGTTACAAATTACATACTTATGCTCTTCAACGTAAGTAAAATGATTCCAAACATTTGAACATAATCGTTGTGAAAGATTTTATTCTCCCATAGTCATAGATATTGTGTATTCTCTTATAGTAAAATAAAGAGACAATAGGTAGTAAAATAAATATATAGTTTTGTAGTAAAATAAAGTTGAATACACTAACTATTTATAAGAAAAATTACATGTACAAATTATAATATCAAGATAAACTTTATTTGGGCTCGAATTGAGCTTAAACTGGACTCGAGCTGGGTTCGAGCTGGGCTGGACTTAGGCACAAATGGGCTTGGACACAAATGGACCGAGTCTAAAAATATATGACCCAACTCGGCCCACCTATATGTGGTGGGTTGAGCCGAATTGAACCCACTTTCATTCGAGTTAAACTGGGCCCAAATTTTTGTATACTGAACTGAATTAGACATGTGTCAGCCCGATCCAAATACCACATCTAGTTCAATCAATAATGTGTAGCTAGGCTTAGGAATTGAAATGAACAGAAGAGAGAAAATGATGAAGAGAAAGTCAACGCTAGATCAGGCTATGGCTTAGTGTGCGGCTATAGATAATTCTGCAATAAGTGTTGACCACCAATTTTTAACATAGTTGTTGTCGTGCAAGACATAACTTACTCTATTTTGAGTTTGATTAAAAATCCGACTTTAACTAATATAACTCTAAATCATATTTCAAACAAGAATGAGTGATACAAGATATTTACAAGTTTAAAATTTTAAATCTAACGAGTGACATTAAAAGAATAAGATATGGTTTCGTATAGGCGCATTTCTCGAGCATGCGATGCAAGTGAGTTGGAATACTCATCGTCTATACGCCTGAGGATTGAGACAAGTCACAAGCAATAACGAGAAAATAATAATAATAAAGGGAAAAGTCAATGATAGATAAGGCTACGGCTTATAGCATGCCGCTAATAGATATGCTCCAGAGCATTAGAATTAAGTATTGACCGGACAAAATGTTTGGGTCTGATTAACTTATAATATATCGTAAGGCCCATATCATTGTTTTATAAGAGCCGTTGAGTTTGAATGACCGAAACCAATAGAAACCCATTGACCTGGTAACTGCATTGCCGGTTCTTGACTTAGTCGCCGTGCAAGACAGGACAACATTATTTTAGCTGGCTGTATTTGATGAATGCAGAACATTCCTCACTTCACATCAAGAAGAGACTATGCGAAAAACTCAAAATATAGAAAGAAGTTACGCAAAGTTTAGAGCAATCAATTATTATATCACATTACCAGCTCCACTCGTCTCCGAAATTAATATGGTCAAAGAAAAGATGAAAGCAAACACCAAAAATATCTAAAAAAGAGAAAATAAATAAGTTTTAGTATCAAATAAAATCTCAATGTACGAAACTTCAGTTACGTATAACTCTAAAAAAGGGTCAGATTTACTTTAAATCTCTATTGTATGCAGTTTTACTTAAACTCGTGATCTCTAACTCACACGACAAACAACTTTACTAATGCACCTAAACTTCCCCTTACCAGCATGAGACAAAGTATTCAAAGATTATAAGTACAAACACGAAACAAACGCAAAAAAAGTCCTTTCATCTAGAAGAAACAAGTAAATATTGCAACATATATATATATAGAATTATATATGCAATTACATCAAATATTATAATATTAGGTTGTGAAACAGTCGGAAAGATGACCTTTCTTGAAGATGATGATGACCGTTCACAACCGAATCATTCTGAAAAAAGAAAACAATATTCATCTTTGCTTGCATAATTAGAAGTTGACTAAAAAGCTGCCATCGTCTAGAAAAATCCATCTATAGCCCATTCAGAAAATATTAAAGACTTATCTAAGCCACTTTTCGTTGGCAAGAAATCTACACGCTATTATTATATCTCTCTTTTCTTAAGTAGGAGGCAAAGAGGCTGTTTGCAGAACTCTGAATTCAAGATGAGAAATTGGAATATGTTTATGGCTAAATCAAAAAGTAAAAGATTCAATATCCATCTCAGCATATGCAAACTTGAAGGTCTGGTAATGGCCAATGAATCAGATGAGGCAAAAAGTATGATGGAAGTGCAGATAGAATGGAGAGTTTCGAAGAAGCATCTTCTCTTCAGAAAGGCTGAAGAGAGAAATTATACGTCCAGACAGAGAGTGAATTCAGATGGGTGTGTATATTGGAATGAGAGGTTTGATCATGTCTGCAAGTTGAAACTGAAGGGCTCCAGAGGTTCTGAAAGCCGGAAAATCAACCTAAACATTCATGTAAGTACTATCTTGCTGGTAAACAGTTACAACATTGAATGCTAAAAGACACTAACATGGTCGGGTAAGACTCATTACGACCAAAAGTCACGATTTCAAACCTATGCCCTCCCATCACATATATTTCAAGCCCTTGACTAACCTGAAACAACACTAACATGATTGTCAACAATACCAGCAATTGCATGAAGAGTCGAGCACCACGACATCAGTCTTGGCTCAACTCAGCCTGGATATTGCTGAATATGCTGATCCTACTGATGGTTCTACGAGGATTGTTGAACTTCTATTCAAGTGCACCAGTGGCGGTTCTGCCTTAGAGGCCAAACTAACAGTAAGATCAAACCCTCCCTAAATGTCCTTTAACACTATATTCATTCTTGTCGCAGAGCATAAGCAATTGCAGTTGCAGGTCGAGATCAGCGTCTTCATGTTACAAGACAGGCACGTAAACAGCGTCATGCACACTGCTTCTCCCACCCATCTTTTACTATCAATGGGATCATGTGTTAAAGTACAAGAAGAAACAAACAGAGAGATATCAGACTCGGATGATGATCCTGACCCTAGCTATAAAAGCCTTTTCACGACAAATTTGCTCATCAATAGCCTTCTAGATGACAGGATGATATACAACAAGAATGAGAACTGGGAAGAAGACCAATCGCCATATTACCGGCCTACCCGGAAACCATCAATAGTCAGGTTTCTTTCATGGAATAATAGAAGAGTCACTCACAGAGATTCTGACCTTTCCAGAGATGAACCACTCCTGAAAAAGATCTGCAAAGAAGATGAAGATGTTCCAGAACTCGACCAGGTGGAGCATAATGGCCACCACGATGAACCCTTGGGTAGTGACAGATTCGAGATAGGCATTTGGGAAAAGAGAAGATTGATCAGTAGAGATAGAAAGTTTGAACTAGTGACAGACATATTTCTAGCCTCCATTGATCAACGCAATGAGAAAGCATCGGGTGAGGGTGCATGCACAGTACTTGCTGTTGTTATTGCTGACTGGCTGCACCAAAACCCAGGAATCCTACCACTACGATGCGAATTTGATAAGTTAATCCGAGATGGGTCCTTAGGATGGAGAAACTTATGCGAGGAAGAGATTCATAAGGAGAGATTCTCAGATCAGCACTTTGATCTTGATACTGTCATACAAGCAAATGTGCGACCTTTGCAGATGGTTCCTGCAAAGTCCCACGTAGGCTTTTTTGAACTAGAAAATACACCTAGTGAGTTGGAGTTCTTGCAAGGAGTCAAGTCCTTTGATACAATATGGGATGAGCTCCAAAGTGGTGATCCAATGCGAGAAGATATCTACATTGGGGGTTGGAATGATCATTTTTTTGTTCTCAAGATAGAGGAGGACGCAATCTATATGATTGACACATTAGGGGAGAGACTGACTGAAGGTTGCGATAAAGCCTACATATTAAAGTTCGACAAAACAAGTAGGGTCTATAGAGTGCAAGAGGAGTCCCACGACCTAAAGGTTGATTCACAACATAGCTCAAGCGAACAAGACACGGGCAGTACAGGAGAAGAACATACCACGAAAAGCAGCATGGAACTAATAAGCGAAGGCAAGGCCTCCTGCAAAGAATTCATCAAGGACTTTCTGGCAGCTCTTCCGCTTAGAGAACTGCAAGGCAACATTGAAAGGGTAATCACCGGGAGCACTCCTATCCATAATCTTCTGCAAATTGAGTTTCATTACACAACTCCACGTACAAAATACATAACTGAACATGAAGATAAAAGCACAAGCGCATCCAACTAGATCCTAGGCCATGGTTAAGAAACTCTGCAAGTTCTCTATGTTAAGCAAACTAAATCACAACAATACCTTCTTTAGAGTCCCTGTTTCCTGTGACTTCAGCTTCTGTATCACATATCCATATAAAACGCACATCAATGTGGTGACTAATTTACATGATTCTCTTATTATGAAAGAGAATTAACACTTACTGAAGAGAGGGGGAAAAGAAAATAAAAAAAAATGACATCTCTTTGACACAGTAAAAATGAGGAAAACTGGAACCAAAAAGCCCAAAGGATAATGCTGCATTTCTCAACTAGGTCATAACTACTTCCTCAAATAACAAGTAGCCTAGTTATATACAGACCAGAATGTGAGCAAAACATCCTTTTAATAAGCTTAACAAGCGTGGAATTTCATCTAAGAATGTGAAAATCATCTAGAATTGTTGTAATAAGAAAAGCTCCGGTTAAGATGATGAATCCCGAACTTATTTTAAACAGTTAGCCTTTTGGATTATTATTGTAAAAGAGTGAATTAAAAAAATAAAAATAAAAAAACCAAAATAATATGAGATAATAGCCACAAAGGTAAGAAAAAGCAAGCAATTCCATTCCTCGACAAGAGTTAATGGCCATATCAAGTATGGTAATCAAAAAGAAAGACTTAACACTCCTGCCCTTTACCCCAACATTGTTTTTAACTAGGGGTATGAGGAACAGTTTGATTAAGTTTTAAGGGAAACATGTCAAATAAACTCACATTTGAGTACACATATTAGAAGAGAGAAAACTTTGCCGCACATAAGACTAGAACCTGTCCTATCTTCTGGAAGACATATATCCACACCAGTGAGCATTCTACTTTCCATAGGTTCCTAGAAAAATCAAATTACAGCAGAAACAATTCAAGCAGATTGCAGAATACTCACAAGGCTTATTAATAGGAACATGAACTGATTATTTGCCTGAATCTCATGTAAAATTAAAGATCAGTTTCCTCTATTAAGCAGGACAAGAATTACAAGTTTTGGGAAGACACAATATAATATGAAGAATGATCACTCATTTGGTTCAGAAAGAAAATTCCAATGGCAATTTTACATGATTATAAGTAGAAGATCAAAATATAGCATATGTACACTCTCGTTTTTCTATTAAATGATAGTGGAACTTTGCACTATAAAGATGTGATTACAGATTTGTGGGCAATATCATAGACAGATATGAGGATTTCAGCACCAATCAGTATGATTATCAGCCATTCCAGGAAATCTGACTTCCTATTCTGGAGAATCTCCTGAAGAAAACGAATATTATGCTGCAATAAAATATTAAAATGTCAATTACACCAAACATTAAGATCTAAAGAAAACTCTGCAACTTATTATCAAGTACTGTAATGATGCATTTCATTATACCTCTACAAACTTCAACTTAAAATCAAGACTTGCAAATCTTTGGGTCAATTCAAATTCATCTCGAAGATATTCCCATATTTGGGCATATTTGGCATCCTTCCATGCAATGTCTGACCTGAATAATTGAAAATTCATATAAGTCAGACGCACAAAGAGAATAGAAATTACATAACACCTTACAGAGATTAGGCTTAAGGAAAAAGTATGCAGCAAAGAAACATGTTGTATAAAAATTGTTGTCAAAAGAAACACATGACAAAAAGAGAAAGGAAAATTATCTCCCAGAGAACATGAGCCATCAAATGCTTTACTAGAACCAACAAATCACATGTAGACCATGATTAAATGCAAAATTCCCGGCACCGTGAATGGACTGCCAAAGGAAACAGAGATGGGATACCCCAGTAGCCATCAAATAAACCATTCAAACCCAAAAAGAAACATGGTTCCAGTTCCAGAGTCAACCCAATTAATTTAACTTGATGCTAAAAAGCAAGACGTCAGAAAGAAGAAAGGACAGCGCAGCAAAAGAATAGAAAGCCTAATTATCTCATTTATTTCTTGTTTAATGGACAATCATACTAATGGTTGGAAAACAATTTTCCTCAGCCCAACAAAGAAGGGGAGGAAACAAAAAGGATGACCTTGATTAAAGTGTTTACATTCAAAGATCATATTAAATTAGTACAATGCATAGACCTCTTCACATTTCCTCACAAACAAATAACATTAAACCATGACACATGCATAATCATGACGGACGACGCCATAGAGTCACGAAGAATAGACAACAAGATTTTTCTTTACCATACCTAAAATCAATAGCAGTATTAAGTATCAAACAGAAAAGGTACGGAAAATCTTCCCTAAATTGCATTCAGTATACCTATTATTACCTTTCAAAAAGTCCAAGCTTAAGGATCACATCAGCAAGATTAGAATTTGCCTTTCCTACAAGTTGGAAAAGCTTTTTCCGCTCCATTGTAAAAGTTCCGGTTTTCTCCATGCCACGATTGATATCAGTAAATTCTGCCACCATCCCGTCAACCTAAAGGGAAGTAAAGATCCTTTAGTTAATCACTACCCTTATTAAGTTGATGCACATTGCAGTTACCACATCTACCTGTCGAACATAGTAATCAAGAGCAATGCTTTGCCCAAGAACACTGCCTATCGTACGGATGCCATCAATATTCAGATACTGCAACATTATGTGATCTAAGCCACCTTGCATCCATGTGTTCAGAGTTGCCTTCTCTCTCACCTCATACTCTAATTTTCAGAAGTAAAATGGATAATGGTCAGTCTAAAAGCAACCTCAAAGTGGAGATTTACAGCCATATATGGGTACAACAGAAGTAAAAAAACTTGTTATTAAAAAAATCAACAAACTCTGAAGTGCAGAAAACAGAAAACAAAAGACTGCTTTTATCCTGACTTGATGATACTAATTTCACGATGCCGAGAATGTATGAAGATAAGCACATATAACATATGTGAGAACAGACTAGAGAGTGCATCTCAAACATAAGATTCTGGTAATATGTAATAACCGAAAATGCTTTAGACAACCTAAAATCAGCACATAAGATTCTGGTAATATGTAATAACCGAAAGTAGTTACTCTCCAGAACTAATGTCAGACTCTTTTTTTTTGCAGAGTTAAGTTATATAACCCACCTTCCCCAAATGTTCTCCTCTGGTTGGCTGACTGCTGTTAATATCAAATGAGTTTATTATCTTGTTCTTGTTTGGCATAGGTGAAAAATACACAAATTCCATTGATACACGATGTCTAAGGAGAAAAGGCCAGCTAACAAAACAATAAAATGAATTATAATTTGGATTTGATAAGTCCTCAGACTTAAACTCTATGTAAGAGCTCACCGTCCTTTCTCATCTCAGGTAGCAGTCCTGAAGCATGCTTTTCAACAATCTTCAGATAGCCATCAACTTCATGATCTCGAACATTGAACAAGACAATCGAGCCATATTGAAAAACTACCATGTAACAATAATCACTTACGCTAAAATTGACGCCCAAACCCTGGGACAGAGAACATGCAATAGTGTAAGTAAAAAAGATAAACAACATAGATAATTAGGAAAGAAAATTGATCTTATAATATTCCTTGGACAATTGGAACTCGAGTGCAGCAAAAGAATGTGTACTTTAACCACCATGTATATACAGGCAAGAACCAGATCATAGACACAAGCAATTTAACATGATAGTATGACAACCACTCATTCAAGTACATTGGCTTCAGTGCAAAGGATAAAAAAGATGTGACGATGATCCTTTTTGTCGCTTCAACTTCAAGTTCAGAGGTTAGTCCAAAATGAAAAATCCAAAAGAAAAGAGAAAGTAACTGTCATCATCCACGAGAAGAAAGATTCCAAATAACCTTTCAATTAATTAAATTATGAACATTTTATCTTTTTTACCAATTATTGCTCAACAATTTATAAAAGCTCCTGTTCATGCTAAAAAATGAAGTACTAAAGTTGCGGAACTTCATACAAACACTTACCGTGTTAAAGGATTGAAATTAGAACTCTTGAGTTTCTACGATAAGAAATGTTTTCAGAAACAATTTTTTGCTTAAAAACTTCAAAAAGGACACAATCCAATATCTTAGTAACCATAATTCAACAAAAACATCTCACATATGTGTTCAAGATTAATATTTCACCAAGATAGTGGGTACATAAGTACATAAAGGTGGCTTTCTAAAAATCTTCAATATCGGTCAATTATAAGTTTCCTAGGCTGAATATAAGAAATTTCTCGATGAACAAAGATACAGAAACATGAGAAAGAGAAAAAAAGACCTCATCAAAGAAAACTCACATGGGGTTCAGTCAACCCAAACCTTAGCACGACATAGTTAGTCATACGAGACGTTGGCGGGATGAAATTCTGTTTGTTCTGCTCCACCAAGCTCCTCAAATCCACACTGCAAAAGAATTACAAACATTCAAATTGATCCCAATTTAAAAGTAAGCACCGTATTAACTTAATTTTCAATTGCTCACAATAAAACGTTCCAACTCTCCTTATCATATGTGAAAATTTAAATGAATCTACTCTTCTCATTTTCTTTTCCATTTTCCTTTCCTTTGTCGATTCAACACAAAATATAGAGCCATAAATGTAAAAGCCCTTATTCAAATTGCATAAGAAATTATTCTAAAAAGAAAAACAAGAAAAATGAAATTACAATCAGAAAACCTCTAAGACAAACATTTCCCAAGTGTCAAAATAAAAGGGGAAAAAATAGAAACAGCAAAAACATTTTGAGATAAAGCTGCGTTTATGTATATAAAAAGGGCGGCCTCGTCCACGACCCTCCTAGCTATGCACGTGATCCAATAAATTGTCAGACCCACTTTGATTTCTATTGTGCGCAACTTGTTATGCATTCTGCAAGAGGATGCTTCCACAACTCGATCCTTGCTTCTTTTCACAACTCAAAACCATAACTTCAAGTCACCCTACGACGACTTTACCGCATTTATGTATATATTAGCATATATTTATAACATATACATTAACCAAAAATAAGCCCTTGAAAAGCTGATGAATTGCTAATAATTCACTTTTTTCCCCTTCCCTAATCACCATTATCTTACTTTTCCTTCGAATTTGGAAATTTTCAAATACTTTTTTTCAATTGAAGCAAAATAAATAAATAAATGCAAAAGATTAAATAAAGAGAAAGAGAAAAATGAAACCTAGTGGAGAAGAAAAAGGCCCTAACAGGAATGAAAACAGCAGCAGCATCGTCAACATTAGCATCCTCGTCCTCCTCCGACATCACCTCCTCCCCTCCGCTCACCGCACTGACCGCGCCTTCGATTTCCGAGCAAGAAATGGCGTCGTTCCAATCAACTGTATGCGCCGACGACGACAAACACTTCGACACCGCAAAATCAGAACTCTTCGAAGAAAAAAAGCCGTTTCGGTTTGCTAACGGAGTCGTTTTGGCGGGAGAATGTGATTGGCGACGGAAAATTAAGGAGAAGGAGAAAGTGAAGCGGCGGGGAGAGTGGAGTTGGGGGTTAGGGTTTGAGAGGGAGTGGAAAGAGGAGTGAGAGAGGGAGAGAGATGAGAGGATAATGGATTTCACTTGAGTGGCGGTGGTGATTGTGCGGTGGTGGTGGTAGGTTTTGGGCCGCCACATCATCATTGACCTCATTGTTGGTGGTGCTGGTGCTGGTGCTGCTGCTGCTGCATTTGTGTGCGGGCGAGCCAAAGGGAATAAAGAACAAAAAAAAAAAAAAAAATGTGTGTGGTGGAGTGATGCCTAAGGAAACGAATCGACGATAGCGTTGGAATGTTGTACTTTGTGCAGTAAATGTTGTAAAACCTAGTTGTTTTTTTCTTTTTTTATTTTGAAATTTGATAAAACTCTTCATTCCTCTAACTATCAAATTTTCTCACTGACCTATAATGTGAAAATAGCTCTCTAAGATGGCATTTGGTACGTAGGAATGACATTCTCAGTTCTATTTCAATTCTTACAATTGGTATAAATGGTTAAACTGGAAAATCTCGTTCCCTCAATAATTCTTTTTTTATGAATATGAAAATACTCATTCCTAACAAAATACATGAAAATAGTCAATTTTCATGTACTTTCGAATGAACTTAAGTGGTCAAAATAACTTTAAGAAAAACATATTACACACTTTTACAAATAACATCATTATTAACATATTTTTTATTAATATTATTTTATTATTATAACCATTAATACTAATACAAAAATAATATAGTAATACAAAAACAAATATCAATAAAATATAATAATAATAATAACAATAATAAAATAGATGTAATAATAATATAGTATATAATAATAAGTATATAATATGATAATAATAATATAAAATAATAAACATAATAATATAAAAATATACTATAATAACAATAATGAAATGTAATAATAATGACAATAGAATAAGATAAATAACAACAAAATATAAAAATAAAATAATAATATATAATGAAAAAAATATAAAAACAATAATAATATAGTATTAAATGTATAAAATAAATAAAACTAAATAAATAAGAAATAATAATAATATGCCTCAATCTCTTCGTTATTATTAATATGATGTTTATTTTTGTTCTTAAGACGATAATGTATCTATAACAACAAAATAGCATTTTTGTTATTTTATTTAAGTTATTTCCATTGTTGCTCTATTATACTGACTACCGAACATGGGGCTTGAAATTGATATATCCATTCATATATTTATTCCTATAGCATACTAAGTACGACATATCATTTCTCAAATTCATTCCATTCATTTCCAAAATCATTATAGGATACCAATTGTTACATAAATTACTTGAGGTTGACTCCACTATTTGCATGCTTGGTTGATAGGGTCAGTTTTCTTGCAAGAAATCTCCAATATTTTTTGTCAAATTTCTTGCCAAAAATCTCTAATATCTTTTTATGATAATTTATTTATTGATTTACTGAATATAGTGTTAAAAATAAACAAATTCTCATGTTTCCAATTGCAATCTTTACAGTTTATTTTGTCAAAATATAAACTTTGATTAACCACCATTAGTATTTGAACCTATGCCAAATGATATATGCTCACATTTCTTTCCAAAAAAATTACGATGTTTGAAAGAGAGGGTTAATTTAAATTATAAACTTACAATTTCGTATGGGTTTAGTTCATAAATGTAAATAAAACAATAGTTTGATTGTCTTTAGTCCTTCCCACATCTTTAATTATTTTCATTTGATATCAAAACAATTATAGCCTTGGTTGTGAAAACTATGAAATGCAATGCAAATGCATGAAATGATGTTGATTTACTAACAAAAGTTTATCCCAATTAAATGAAATGAGAAGAGAAAGAGAAATAAATAGATATTATAAACACGAAAGCAATATGACAGAGCATATAACATATACAAATAAATAAAACAACATTGTCTAAGACAAATTTAGTGTGTGATTTAATCCCTGCATTGTTCCCTTACATTCAACAAATTAAATGGACAAGGGCGCGACTTTAATTTTATAATTTTTGTTAGTTGAATAATAACAAATGGATAGTGTATAATCTATTCGGTAAAGTAGCTATTTGATATATATAATAGTTGTAAAATGTTTCAACATGTTATAGTACTTCTCATGACATTGGTGCATTATTTACATGTATTTGGGTAGGCATGTTATATGAGAATTGATTCTTATAGTGTTTGACACACACAACAATTATGTTTGAATTGCATTTTCTAAAGGAAAATAAATGAAACAGAGAGGTTAAGGAATAATTTCTCCATTTGGTTTGTAAGGGGCAAAGGTTGCAAGAGGATTGACAAATCCTTTAAATGAGATGATTTTACAATCCTCTTAATATGAGATTTAACGAAATGGAAATAAAGGTTAATAAGTCAAATATTTTAATTATTATTAATACTTTTTTACATAATTTCAATTATATAGTTATCATAGCAATGGGCACAAAAGGGCATATTAATTGTTATTGTGGACTAATTTGTATGTACAATTTTTTTTAGCTTTAGCAGTAACTACTAATTTTGGCCGGTTATTCAAAATTTGAAAACTTGACTATTCTCAAAGAATCTACCTGAACTCAATATCCTATAACCTAATATTTGAGGGGATTAGATTGACAATAAAAGAAATTTAAAATCTTATAAAATGCCTATTTTACTACTTAATATCCTAAACCTTAGATCTCGAGGATTAATTTAATGATAAAAGAAATTAATATCGTATAAAATACATTTTTTGATATAAAAATTAATTGATCACAAAACACATGCAAAAATAATAAAACTGACCATTCCAAAAATAACACACAATTTTCTCACTCTCCCATTGACCACCCCCTCAATTAACCCCACATCACCACCCCAATCATTAGAAATCCAAACCTTAAAAATCGTCAAAAGTTTAACAAAAACTAGCACAATAACTAGGGCATCCTATCCCTCCCCTTCATAATACATTATTAACCACCCTAATTTTAAACCTAAAGATTTTGTGGTCTATCACGACCGCATCCTATCCCTCCCCTTCCTCGGAACTTTTTTACTGCTCTTTCTAAAAAGAATTTTTTTTTAATTTTTTATTTTTATAAAAGAAGAATTATACATACACAAATATAATATATATATAAATGAAAAAAGGCATCCATATAAAGGCGACTCAATCCTGTGGCTTTCAATTCACATGTACACTCTCTCTCTCTCTCTCTCTCTCTCTCTCCTGCTTTGGTTTTTCGCGTCCTCTCTTTTCTCTCTCTTCTTTTCTCTGCAGCCTTTTCTCTCATATCATTAAACACAATTTTATCGCCGTAAGTTTTTTATTTTATTCATTTATTTTATTTATTTTTTGTGTTTGTTTTTGTTAAGATTTCTATCATTTAATCTGGAAAACCCTAGCTTTTTCATCAATTTGTGTGTTTGTTGTTCTCACAAAAAGTGTACGTACATACATACACGCGTTTATCTTCATATATTTGTATGTATATGTAAATGTGTGTGTGTGTGTGAATCACATTTTCCGTACGCATTTCTGTCTGTGGACTCGTTTGTGAAATGCTTTGCGTGTTCGCGGTGCTGATCTGGAAGGAAAATGCTTTTTTCTTTCTAATTTTATTTTCCCGAAAATGGCATTTTGTTTTTCAGGCTAGGGTTTATAGACATCTCATTCTGCTTTTTTATATTATATACGTGTGTGTGTGCGTCTGTAAATGTTTGTGAATGAGGCAATGTGGTGAAGATAACTGTTTATTTTTATTTTTATTTGTTTTGAGTTTTGTTTGGTTGATTAGTTATCTAAATGTTTATTTATTTTTGGGTGATAGGGCGAAAATGAGCAACGAAGAAGAGAAGAGATGTCCTCTTTGCGCGGAAGAGATGGACTGGACAGATCAGCAATTCAAGCCTTGCAAATGTGGTTACCAGGTTTCAATTTATCAGTTTTTTCTTCGGGAATTTATTTGATTTAATTTATTTTAATTTCATACTCAAGAATTTGGAAAATTGAAATGCGGTGAGCATCTCTTGATTGACAGTAAACGCCGAATGCCTTTCTGTGGACTAGTTAATGTATATTTTGTCTCGTTGTGTTGGTGAGATGATGTTTCCTATCCAAACACGTCATTTTGCTTTTGCTTTTTCCTTACGGGTAGCTTTTGATGTTTTTGTTGTATTGTACAGATGGTTGTTGGATGATGAGTATTAGAAAGGGGTTTCAAAAATATGATTTTTCGTAAAATGTGAAAATGGTTGACTGATTGGAATGTGTTATTGCAGTTAAGCTGGCCTGCATTTGTGCCAGGGTCTCGTTTTATGTTAGCTGTTTGAAACATATAATACAGATAACCTATAAACGAATTAGAAAAGTGTGACTTTTATATAGTTGGTTCGATGCCAATGTGCTGGCCTATTTCTTTGATATCATGTTATTGGCTTCTTTGCTTCATATATTTGTTGCTTGATGATTGGCTTATTAGTACAATTGTAGCTGTTAGAAAAAAGTCTGCCATTGTTGAACCATGTTGTTCTCAAAATATAACCGCAGTTAAGATTTTAATAGAAAGACAAGCAAGTTTCTTTTAGTTTGAGTTTACTGGAGGCAACATTTTGTGAAACGAGGGGCGTAGCATTTGAAGAGGTGGACAGGTGATCACATTGAAGTGAAAGATGAAAGGGCAAACAAGCGATATTTCTTGTCAAGTTTCATATCTCACATTATGGTATTAGGTAGAATTATATCCAAAACTGTTAAAATGAAGTGCTTCAGACATAAAAGAGATTAAAGCATAGGACAAAGAGGGGAATGTGTGGCGCTGATTAATTGGCGTTAGGCAAGATGTGAGTATAGAAAACAATTTGCTGTGTGGCGCTGAGTGATGAGTGCATGTGAATTTTCTAGGAAAGCTGGGGATCTCTCCTCTTTGTGTTCTGCTTCATATACTTACCTTTCTACCACTCATCTTTGTTTCATAAAAATAAAGAAAATGCTCTATTCAGATCCAATGGTCTTGTTAATAAATGTTTTATCTTAATGATCATAAAGAGATAATGGTTTTTAGGGAACACACTCTACTATATTTACCTAACATATGTTGGTTATGCTTTTTTGATCAAATAGTCATTGATTATGCCATATAGCTATTGGATTATTTAATCATGAGCCCTTACATAATAAAGGAGTTATTATGGTCTGCTGGATCTGAACTAGGAATAGGGTTTTTTTGTTGGCTTATCAATTGAGAAAATTGAGAAAGAGCGTGGGGGATCTCATATATAAAAGGATTGAAGTTGCATTTATTCGTGTGTTGTGTAGAAGAAAATTCCGATTAGTTGTCACTTAAAAGTTTTTTATTTGTATCTGGAAAACATTCATCATGTACTTGGAGTAAGATACTCTGCGAGGGATATTGATGTACTTTAGTTGTATGAAGTATTTGGAAGGAAGCTTGTTCTTTTATGAATTTTGAAGTCTGAAACTTTCTGTATTTTGTCTGTCTTACAGTCAATAGTATTCATCTCTAGCTGCTTGCCTTTAGTTTTCCATGACCTTTTCAAAATGGGCATGACTTATGTTTGGTAGCTTGGGATATCATATGACCCATCAGCTAAGCAATCTTCGTAACTAATTTCCATGTCATTGGAATACATCTATTATTTTCCATTTCTTTATACACCAACCTCAATGCTTAGAAGAATTCTGGAGCACTACTGAAAAACCAAGTATATGTATTTTATATATTTCAGTCAACTTCTTCTGGTAATTGTTACAGGTGTGTGTTTGGTGTTGGCATCACATAATGGACATGGCAGAGAAAGATGAGACGGAGGGACGATGTCCTGCCTGTCGGACAATATATGAAAAGGAAAAGATAGTGGCACTGCAAGCAAGTTGTGAGAGGTTGCGATATTTCTGCAATTAATCTTCTCTATGTCCCTCAATGTTTGAAGTGGGGGATTTTACGTTTTAACGTTGGTCTTTTCATCCCTGTTGAATAGGGTGGCTACCAATAATTCGAATAGGAAGAGCAAACCACCAAAGGCGAAGCCGAAAACAAATGATGTGAAGAAGGATCTTACAAATGTTAGAGTGATTCAACGGAAAATGGCATATGTGATTGGCCTGCCCCTTAGTCTCGCTGATGAAGATGTAGGGGCTCTTCTGCTGGACTTATCCTCTCTATTTCTACGCTCCCTCTCTCTCTCTCATTTTTAAAAGTTGTTAAATAGTTATGCCATCTGGTATTGTTTTGGGTCAAATGGTTAAATTAGAATATTGATAATTGTCCTTTATTCTCTAATGCAATTCTTATGTATTGAGCAGCTCCTACAGAGGAAGGATTATTTTGGACAATATGGAAAAGTTACTAAAATTTCTTTATCTCGGACAGCCGGTGGGGCCATTCAGCAATTTGTCAATGACACTTGTAGCGTGTGAGTCAGCATCTTTTAGTTGAAAATAGCTCCTCGTTGAAGTCAAACTAATTATCATGATTTTGTCACCTACATTGGGATTCACTTGACATTTATGTCAATTGTTAGTAATCGTCTTTGTTCAGTTCTCATAGTCATATAGCCACTGGTTCATTTTGATGGAATGACTAGTGTATATCCTAGAAAATGTTACTGAAGAGGAAAAAGAGAATATGGAGCAGAAAAGGTGCCTGGAACCATGCATGAACTTGTAAATGGTTTGATGGTATTGTATTTTTTTTTTTTTTTCAATGTGGCTTGTAATTGAGTTATTTCTCTTTTGACGAGGTCTTTGTTGTCTCAGTCTTAGACAATAAGTTGTAATTGTTGTGCTGTCCATATTATTGGTATGAGATCTTATCAATTCCTCGTGAGTTAGAGGTGTTTTAACTTTGACGTTGAGGATATTGGATCATGAAAATGTGACAAGGAATGAAGACTTTATTAGTCAGCATATGCTTACGTATGTTTGAAGTCTCCGAGTGTGACCCTTTCAAAAAAAGAAAAAAGACCCCTAGCAGTAATTGGGTTATGCTTGATGCTGGTCCATCTTTTTTTGTTTTTCCGTTTTTTCTTGCTAACTGTTATCGATTCCTTGTGAAATCCTTCCTTCTGTTCTTTTTTTGGTATTCAGATATATTACATTTTCAAAAGAGGAGGAAGCTATAAGATGTATTCAGTCAGTACATGGTTTTGTCCTTGATGGTAGATTTTTGAGGTAATCCTCTCTCCTGTTCCTTGCTCTCGGTCCTATGGATATACAGTTTCCTTGTAGTGACGATCTGAATTTTTATCCCAGAGCATCATTTGGAACTGCAAAATATTGCCACGCCTGGTTGAGAAATATGGTATGGATCCATATTTTTTTGAGTACTTGTTTATGTTTAAGATTGTGATTTTTTAAAGGGATGAATAAGAAGGATTCTTGCTAATGATGGCCTTTTCAATGGCCCAGCCTTGTAACAATCCTGGTTGTCTATACTTACATAGCATTGGTGCTGATGAAGATAGTTTTGGTAAAGATGAGGTAGCTGCTGTTCACACAAGGTAGGACTTGCAAAATATTCTTTCTATCTTCTGTATTCTTTTGCATACAGCTTCCATTCTAGTTACTGCTGGATTATCTGAATTGGAACAGTTGAAGTGCTTGCCATCATAAAGTAGTTGCGAGATCTTTTACCAGAGAATGAGAGCATGGTTTTCCTTTTTGGTTGGGGGAAGAATTTCTCTCTTTTTCCTTTTTTTTTTCCGGGGGGGGGGGGGGGGGGGGGGGGGGGGGCAGGGGAGTTTAAGTAGAATTAGTGGTAAGTTTGACTGAAAGATATACTTTCTTAATTTAAACCTACATCTCAAGTGATCTTGCTTTTTATATTACATTTTCAGTGTATGTGTTAAAATGTGATTTTTAAGAATGAAAAGCAAGCTAAGAAGAGGCTGAACCTATAAGTAATATGTATTTATTTATATATTCACATAGTATGTATGTATATCTTTATACCATCATTATGTACATATATATTGCTCTATATACTATGTATATCTTTATGCCATCATTATGTACATGTATATATGGCTCTTTTTATTCTTTTTGCATTGAAAGTATGAGTTTTTTAGTTCTGTAAAGGTATATTCACATGATTATTTGTTTTCATATATTGCTCAATGTATCATTGATGTTGATTCCTTTTCGCATTTAAAGGAATAGAGTTCAACAAATTGTTGGTGACCAAAACAATATGCTAAGGCGCTCAGGGAATGTGTTGCCACCCCCAGAGGATGAATTCCCTAATACTATCAGTGCTCCTACAGATAAAGCTACTGTAAGAAGTTCTCTAACAAGCAATTTGGTAAGACTACTTTTGCTTTGATCGAATTTAAGTTTATTTGACAACTTCATGCGTTGGATGATTTTTTTTTTTTTTTTTTCAATTTGTTATTAGTATGCATGTGTTTTAGAAAATGTCTAGATAAAATCCAATGGTGTGCTGTTGAGCTAGATTATGACTGTTCTAATAAGATGTATCTGCTGTAATTATCCAGGATTCAGTTCATGCTACTGTAAATTCCAGCTGTCACATTTCGAATCTACTTCAATCTAAAAGTAAGGATGGAGGTGTTGAAGCACCCAACAAAATGACAACCTTTGTGGATATTGTTGGACGGCCGAATAGTTCTGGCCTGGAAAAAGATGGAAATATAGCTGAAGATAAGAGGATAGTGGACTTATGCTGTGGATTGTCTTCAGTTACCCTCGATAAAGAAATTCATGCCCGGGAGCCATATTCTGATTCCATGTTATTCAAGGTTTCATCTTCTAATCACCTTATCAATGGATTGTCTGGGGATAAGGAGTCTAATTACTTTTCAGACGAACCATTCAGAGAAGATATAAGGTCTTTTAATGTTCAAGGATCAAATAGTCCAAATGGTTTGAGTCAGAGGGCTTATCTCCTTCATCCATCTTATCTGACAGAAATTCTAGAGGATTCTGGTGGTCACATGTCATCACACGAAAGATCTCATAGTGCAAGTAATTTTAGTATGGACTGTAATATTGTACATACTCAGGAGGATGAAGTTTCTCTGCCAATTACATGCGTTAATTCAGTATTAGATGATGGATGCCATGAGATGAAATTCCAGAGTTCTGCCAAATCAGATAGAATTTACAGAGGTTCTAATTCATTTTCAAATGAAGAGATAGTAGAGCACCTACGAAGGATCGATGATGATAAGTTGATTAATGATGGTGAAAATTCTGCTTTAGATGTTGTGGAGAGCAGCATAATATCTAATATCATGTCCATGGATTTTGATTCCTTTGATGATTCGTTGACATTCCCTCATAATACGTCCAAGACATTTGATGACACCAACGGCCATCATGGTTCTTCCTGGCATTCCCCGAATAGTGACCAATCAGTGTTTTCATTTGTGAAGCAGGATGTTTACTCAAGTCAAATGAATGACTTGGAGTCTTCTTTCAGTAATAGTGGTCAAGTTTCAAGTACATGTTCTCTATTTCCGGATTTTGGAGAAAGCAAGCAGCACTACTTGTATAAGTCTCAGTTTCAAGGTAGCTATCTATTTATTTTGCTGCATATATTTTCTCTAAATTATGATTTCCATTTTTTATTTTGATAAGCATATAATTCTTGATTCCTTCGACCTATTAGCTTGATTGAACTTGTAGATGTCTTTGTTGTTCTTATGGTATAATTCTTTTCAGTTACCCTTCAGTTTGGTATTAACTTTGTTTTTGATTAGAACAACCACCTCTATCCTGGCATATATTTATATAACACATCGGCTGTTTGATATATATGAACATTAGTTTTTACATTAAATTGAGTTTTGTTTGAGCTTTTCCTTATTTAAGCAGAAAACAAGCAGAAGCTCTAACAGCACGTACTTTCCCTTGTCATCCGCTTCCTTTAAACGTAAACCATTGTAATTTTTATTCCTGTCCTCCCCTTCCTCTTAATATATAGGTGAATGCTAACTTTGAGTTCTTTTCCTTATCTTCTTCCATCTTGAAGCTGTACCAGAAGTATTATTGGAGCACAAATCCTATTGGTTATAAACTTGGGTTAGTTGAGTTTATTATTGAGAATTATTGGAAGCTTGATAGCTTCTGGCATATTGAATTTATTTTTTCACATTTTTTCGGTCAGTATGATTCCAAAGCTGAAAGCATTTCTGACAACTCGAATCAGATAATACTTTTATTGTATATTGTGTTTTTAGGATATGTTTTTTTTTTTTTTGGCGCCTTTCGCTTTCTGTCAGGGGAGTGAGAGGTGAGGTAAGGGCAAATTGAATCATTTAGCTTGGTTTAATTTTCCTTGTAATATGTGTTTCCTTATTAAAAATCTGGAATTTGAGAATCAGCCTCATGTGTATTGACTATAGATTGTTTGAAGGAGAGCTGGGACAGAGTGTGATTGATAAAATAAAAACATCTGCTTGGATCTTGTCATCGAAGATGGTACTTGCTGTAATTTTGTATTCTTATCCTTCCCATAGTGTTCTTGGGCAATAAAAAGAAAAAAAGAATCTTTTCCGTAGCATCTTTGCAGCTTACTGGTCCTCTTAGTGTAGCTGCATTATACAATTTCTAGCATTTTATTGTATTTTACATTCAAATTTAAAGATAATTTCCCTCACAGTTTCCAAGCCTCAGTGTGTATCTCCTCCTGGATTCTCAGTGCCCTGTAGAGATCCACCCCCTGGTTTTTCTGCATGTGAGAGAACAGGACGGTTTTCTCGAGTTTCCTCGGGTATGTGCCTATTATCTGTCTCAATCTATTTTTCGCATGGTACGTGAATTTAACTTTTGATTGGTTATGTTCCGTTTGTTGCATCCTTTGCAGGAACTCATTTGGTGAACACTTCCTCTTTCCCAAACACGTTGCTTCAAAGGGCATCAACTGATAACAATGTCATTCCTGATGTTGACTTCATTGATCCTGCTATTCTAAGTTGTGGGAAGAGTAAAACAACTAATGGTTTGAGTAGCTCAGGATTAGCATTGAGGCAAACTTCTACTCCACCACAGCTGAGTGCGTTTGAGGATGAGGGAAGGTTTTGGCGTCTGATGCAACAGTCAAAATCTGCACATGAGGATCCCAAATTCTCCCAAACCTTTGTTCCTCAAAATCCCTCGACACATCAGGAACTGAGATATCCCGGTCGGAGTGGGGAATTTTCTTCTCTGGATGATATATATGGTTTCTCTTCAAGGCTAAGTGAGCAACGCCATTCTTATGAACCATCTTCCTTTACACAATTGTCCCAGCAGAAATTTGCAAATGGACACATTCTGAATGGCTATCAGTGCAATTCGGATGATGTCCAACTCAGAAATGAAGTGGGTGTGACAGAACTTCAGAGGAATGAGAGATTAGGATTCAACAAGTTCTTCCCTGGGTACGGAGATATGAGGTTCCAGATGCCGAGTTCTGGCGATGTATATACTAGAGTCTTTGGGATATAATTCCTATTAGATATTGAAACGAAACTGTCCTTATTTTACCATACTTGCTATGTAGTGTTTGAGCAAAGGATGAAAATATTTGCGATTATCAATGAGCATGGGCAGATCAATGTGTTCAACTATATATTTGCTGCCATCTCATTTCTTAAGATCTTCATCAGGAATCTCATTCCATTGTGTTGTGGTAAGCATTATCAAACTGGTTGTCTTGATCATGTATTAAGGTTCTTGTTGCTTTTCTCGTTTCTTGTGAGGTGGGCATGACATGCAGCTTTCAGATACAAGCTAGTCGACTGTAGGTTACATTGATATCACTGGCCGTTCTCTAGCTACAGCAATGGCTGCATGATGGTTACCCAGCCGAGTTTTGGCCAGGTTTCTAAATTTTTTGAGTTTTATTCAATGGGACTATGGCCTGGCTTGTGGGTCTCCTGTATGTATCACAGGGATATAGTAGATGATCAGAAAGGAAAAATGGAGATTTTGCACTTTCTGTGAAAAGAAAGTTGTAATAGTTAATCTAATGCAGAGTTTCATTCCTTTCACAGAGCTTGGGGGAATGGGTGTCAGAAGCGGAAAGACTTCATTCGGCCCACTAATACATAGAGGGCCGACTTCGGTGTCTTAGTTGGACAAGGAGAATTTTCTCGTATGTCAAAAATGGTACCATATTATCTCTGCAATCTCGTTGTAATATGCGTTAACCACGACTCATACAGGTTGTGACAAACATGGTGTTTATGCTTCTTCTTTTTTTTTTTTTTTCAAAAATATCCCTTTTATTTTTAGAAGCTCAACAGTACTTTTATCAAAATGGAAACAAAAAAAAAGGGTTTCTACATTGAACATAAAAAGAGTTTTCATATGAGAAAATCGGATAAACGAATAATTCACATATGAGAGTCCGTTTAAATTTATAAGTGAGTTAAAAGCCAAATGTCTCCTCTTAGTAGTGGTAGTACCACCACAAATTTGACACACGTGAGCATGAGTTTTGTAAGATACCATCAACGAATATAACGAACCAAGACACTCCTCTACTCTTCTTCTATCCTTCATCGACTTCCAAATCAAACATGGCTGCTCTGAGTGCAATCTCTCACACTATACATTGCATTCCTCCTTCACAACCAAGACTTCATTCTTCTTCTTGCACTTCATATCATCACCATCTCTTCAAAAACCTATCAGCTTTACCCAGAAAGCTTCACATTCATTCAACAACTAGAAGAACAACACTTCAAGTATCAGCAATGGCAGCCACTGGGTATTTTCTTCTCTTCAACTCTAATATCTTTTCTTTTCTTTTCTTTTTTTGTTGATGGTTGATGGTTGATGGTTTTGGCTTTTGGCTCTAAACTATTATTGTTCCAATTTCAATTAACATGTTTCTTAATTTGCGACCTCAGATATGTGAAAGAGGATCTTCCACCAGCTCTTGATTCTTCTTCTGACCCACCACCAATCTTTGATGGGACACCCAAGTTAGTTTTTCTTTCTTTGATTTTGATTGGGAGCTTTTTTTGATGCATTTCTTTTAGATTCGTGTATCATATTTCGATATAATAATGAGTAAACTGAAGATCCTCTGAATTTTGCGAAAGTTGCGGTTTAGAGTTGTGATGTGTCGTAATAATCTAATAACTCTATGACTATTAAGAATGTGAGTCATTGTCCTTTTGTCCGGTAATAGCTAAAATTTATGGGAGGATATTAGATTATTACGGTACCACGTGTCTAACTTGTGACTTTGACAAAGCATGGTTTTCCTTTTTCTTTTTCTTTTTTTTTGTGTACTTTATTTAATTGATTCTGATACATTTTCTTGACTTTTAGGTTGTATATATCATACACATGCCCTTATGCTCAACGTGTATGGATAACTCGCAATGTGAAGGTTGTTCAGAACTTTTCTTTGTTTGTTTAATTTCTGTGTATTGCTGAAGCTGCATCTATGTCCAGTTTTGTTCGAGTCTAAAATGGTCAATACTCGCTCTTTCTTTCGCCGAGCAGGGATTGCAAGATACAATAAAATTGGTTCCAATTGATCTAAAGAATAGGCCAGCTTGGTACAAGGAGAAAGTTTATCCAGCCAACAAGGTGGGATTTTGTGTTTGCTCATATGAAAAGTTTGGTATAGTTAGGGAGCATGTCACTAATGACATTAGAAGTATATCGATTTTTCCCCAATAACCACCACCCAGTGTGAAAACAGAAAAGTTTGTGGTGCTACATTTTGTCTCTGTGGACCGAGGAGAAAGGGGACTTCGATTTTCAATTTGGTTCAGTTATTGAGACAATTAAAATGGCGTTTACTTTATTTACGAGAAAGCTAAACAATATAAAACAGTTTCATCAATTAGAGCATCAACTATTCGACTTACTAATATCAGTATGGCCTGTAGATCTCAATGGATTTCAAACTATTCTGAAATTCTTCTTGTTTGCTAATTCAGAATAAGTCTCTAGACACGATCCTATTGGTAGTCGATAGTAATTGAAAAGATTAGCAATTTAGCCTTTTGTTTGACTTCATTTGATGTTGTATTTCTGTGGGAAAATTCATGCAGGTGCCGGCTTTAGAGCATGGCAATGAAGTTAAGGGAGAAAGTCTTGATTTAATTAAGTATATCGACGGTACCTTTGAAGGCCCTTCACTTTTTCCTGATGTAAGGACTGCAGAATGTTTGTTATAGATTTGTCACTCTGCATTATCTTGTATCTTATACTGTGGCTCAGTAGGATCCTGGCAAGAGAGAGTTTGCAAAAGAGTTGTTGTCAAACACCGGCCCCTTCTACAAATCGGTGACTAGTTCATTTACAGCAGATGGAATAAGTGAAGCTAGTGAGTCTAGTGCTTGTGTCTTTTTGGTTGCAAAATTTCGGATATGTTTTCTAACCATAATGGTAACTTGTATAGGTTCTGCCTTCGATTATATTGAGGATGCTCTTGGCAAATACGACGATGGAGCCTTTTTCCTAGGGGAATTCAGTCTGGTAAGCAAAAGGTTGCTTCCATTGCTTTCCACATCTCATATCTCTTATGACCAAGCCTTAAGAAAAACGAAAAAGAAAAGCATGATAAACAATTCCTGGAAATGCAAATATTCTCCTTGTTCCTTTCCTATATTGCTGCAATATGAGTTAAAACTTCAATCGATGATAAGTTTTTCTTTGTGATGCCTCTTATTGACACCTATATATACATGATTTCAGGTAGACATAGCTTATGCTCCATTCGTCGAAAGATTTCAGCCCTTCTTATTGGAAGTAAAGAACTATGATATAACAAAAGGCAGGCCTAAACTGACAGTATGGATTGAGGTACAATTACATGTTTTACTTGATCTCTATGTAACCTTGTCAAGCTGCCTCTAAATGAAGCTTTAAAGAGACAAAGACGGGGATGTCAACCTGCATTTGCTTTCGAGCTCATCAATACTTAGATCTAATGTTGAAGGTTTTGCTGGTTTCTTTTCTTTTTTGTCGCAACTGAAACGTGCTTCTGTGAACTTCCAATTTCTTCATTCCGAAGGAAAAAAATTGCCTAAAGCTAAAATATTTACACTATACATCATAATGCATAAAAGTATCGGATACTAAACCCAAATAGCGCCATGATTGTAGAGAGCGGGATAGGTGGACTTTAGATAAGGGATGCTAAACAATGTCAGTAGAATATTATCTTTCAGAATCAATTGTTTTCCTTTTCCTATAGCTTACAGTTCAGAGTTCTATTTAGCATTTTTCCTTATAATGAAACTTGTAAGCGAAACTAGTACTCATCATTCTGGCATGCTCCACCATGAAAATTCTTTTCAAAACAACTTATGCACACATAACATCAGCGAATAACACGAGTTTTGAGCCTTTAATTCCCTATACAATTCAAGTCTGAGACATACTTGTGAGCGCATTTAGTATTGTTTCGTTTTTCTGTTAAGTTGTATGTCACATACTTGAATAACTTTTTAGGAGATGAACAAAATCGAGGCCTACAAAGAAACAAAGCGCGATCCAAAGGAGTATGTTGAAAGCTACAAAAGCCGTTTCCTGGTATGACCTCTTTACTGAATTTCTTGAAATTCAAATCGCTTATAGAATTTTCCATACACCATCTGGGATGGCAGCTAATATCTCTTTCATTTCTTTCCTCTGCAGTCACAGCAGTGAACTCTATCGAATCTAATAGCATCCATGAAATTCACCAACTCTAAACTTCAGCTTCTAGGCAAGCATAAAGCAAGTGGTGGCGTGCTGAACGGACAACTTATGCGTGTTGGATGTAACAATTTTTGTAAGTTAGATCTATGTTCCATAAATTAGATCGAACGAATCTTAAAACAACAAATTGATGTGATGCTTTACTATGTTTTGTGAATTGTATATGCCCGTTTGATCAAGAATTTGCTTAGACAAGGCTCTGTGTAATGCTATCATATTAACTTCTTCTCTTTAGAGCAATGTACCCCTAAAGCATGAAATTAAATTAAGTGTTTAATAATCTTTTCTAGTTGTTTATTACTTCTTTCTTTTGCATTTTGGAAACACATTGATATAGCTTTTGAATAGGTTGGAGAAGGTGCTTATGTTTTGGTTTTTTCAGGGGAAAGTATGAATATATACTTCAGCGTGGAATGAACACCTCTTTTCAAAGTTTATTTTTGTACTTTTAGCTTTTCAAAGTTTATTAGGTCAGACCCTTTCTCGGACACTACACATAACCAGAGCTTCGTGTATTATTTAAAAAAGTATTGGGTTCAAAATTTACTGTACCCATTTAAAAATATTAAAACTGTACATATGCAATGCTTGATAACAAATCATGTTTGCACGTGAGAGGACATGTTAAAGACAATAAATAAATATAATAAACCTCTTTCGAATAATTTAAACTTTTAGATAAGGAGACCACTTAACAAGAACCTTTGATGACTTCTGATATAATGATAAATAACTATATCATCTAAAAACTTAAGTTATTATAAGAGAATTTATTATATTTATTTATTGTTCCCCACTCTCGTGTCAGTCGTTACAAATATTACCAGATTTGCGATAAAGCTAGCAACTTGGTAAATATCAAGCCACCCCTATGACGTTAATTTATTTATTTTCCTATTTAGGTCTATAGGGCCTTAGCTCAATTGTGAAGAGGTTTTTGATAAAAATAACTTGAGGAATTGGGATTAAAAGGGCTAGTGTAATGCCCCACATCGATATGATATACGATTAGTGAGTGGCTTAAAAGTGAATGAAATAATAATTTGAATTTAAGTATTTTGGACTTTAAATTGCTAGATATGAAAACTATTTCACTGCAACAGCTGATGATCAAAATAAGTTTATGCAAATCCCTTTAAAACAAATGATCTTACAATAATTAAAAAACCATAGGGAGAAACCTTTTTTGCTGGGAAAATCATAAGGATAACTTTTCAAGACAAGTTTGATAATTTTGATTATGATCATCAATAATAGCTAGAGCTTTTGAACATGAAAAACATCCCATGTTTAGCTTTGTAAAACTTTAATTTTACAATTTAATTCGAATCTTGCTGTGCCTTGCTTTTATCTCCCCTATCCATAATTGATACTTCTTGCTTTTGATAGGCTATGGCCATGAAAGTGTCGTTTTTGCATCAACCCAAAGTCCTCCAAAAAGATTAAAAAGGTCCGTTGAATTCTCAAAGAATGAGGGGCAAAGAGATTGACCGAGAAAGATCACTGGATCCTCAAAAAATTCATTTTCTCACATGAGCATATTCTTGTTCCCCATTTTTCACCGAAGGATATTCAAGAATTGAGTTGTACTTTATATTACGCATTTACCTTTCATGTATTGAATGTTAGGACTCTTGTGTATATGGTAAAAATACTAATTTGGGTGAATTCCCGACCTAAAGGCCAAAGAGGCCGACCTCTTTATATGCTTGATTGTTCAACCTTCCCCAGATAGGCATAACAAAACTAATCCAGGACTACAATGACCAACCACTTGAAGTCCCCAAGAAAGTCCCTCCAGACCACAAAATATGGGAGGATTTTACGAGTGAGGACCGCAAATCTTAGAGATTTATCTCGGAAAATTTTCTTTTCTAATGAATAAAGAACCTCGAAAATGGGCTCACACACTCGCAAAACCAAGGGATCCTTTTTAAAAATAGTATAAATACCTCATTCCACAATATGCAAATGATAACTAATGCTAAATACTCTCTCTTTAAATTATTTCACATCGGTTTTTTACTTAACGATTACTGATTTGATTGTGAAAACCTATCCTACGGGATTGAACCCCATTGTTTTCTTGCAAGTTAGCTCGGATTATGCCCAGATATTGCTTGTTAGAATTTTACTTTATCAAATACTATCATACAAGGATTGATGAAGGGGTAAAGGGAGGCAAGACTGTTAAGAATATTAGACTTGTTCGGAATTCGAATCACACTTTTATCGTTCTCCAGGTACAATCAATTCTATAACATGCCACCAGAAGACAGAGTCTGATGTGCTTTATTTTCCCATACACAAGTAGCAGCTTATAGAAGGCCTTAGTTCCTGTGATTAGTCAATTTACAATGCTTGTGCAGTGGGAACGTAGCAAAGCGATTCAAAGCACGCGCGTTGAGCTTCAGTATGAAAATCACAGGCCTTTGGAAAAAGAATGATCAGATTGGTAATCTGAGGAAGTCCATCAACCCATACATCATGTTATTTTGTCTGTGCATTGTGTTTTTCTTATCCAATTTTCATCACAGAATAACTCGCACGCGAAACCAAATGGAGGGGCAATCTTTTATCAGATGTCTATGATACAGACTGAAGACTTTGTTGTACGGAGGTTTTCAGTAATTCTGGTTGTAGTTAAGGGTGGCTGGAGGCTGTGGGTAGGTCGGGTTACGGGTCATGTTCAATTGCAGAAGGGAAGCTGTATAGGGGACAGTAGTGGAAGAGAATCCTGATGATGCTGCAGAGGAAAACAATGGCACCATACCATGGCTGGGCACTTTCCATGTCATGTTCGAGAATCCGGACGAATGAATGGCTTCAGCCTTCATTCCAGTCACTCGTTCCTGTCATCAGAAAAAGGGAAAACAATCTCGCGATCACTTCGTTATATATTGAAAAACTACATATTATTACCATTTTTCATTTTCATGCTACTTAATTTTCGTTCTTTTTGTGATGTCGACAGATGGTTAATTACCGATACTGCCTTCTTTCTTTATCTTATTGGGAAAAAGTAATAGGAAATATAGATAAAAAATTTCAGCAGGATGCAGACATACGTGATCTTCACAGTTACCTCTAAACGTCAAGAGACGCCCAACAGAAAAACAATGAAGAAGCTTTCATGATCCTAATATCAAAACGCTTGGTCATATAGCAAATTTAAATAAGACACAATGTGTTCGCAGAGAATTTGCCCATTGTGTTCCTTTACAAGTTAAAATGGTATTTTGAAAGTAACAGTTTTATATAATATAAGTGATGTAGAATATCTTCTCAAGCCAACTTAAAATGAAATTTTTGCAGATTACACCGTGCTTTGACAAGGTAATTGTAAATGCTAATGGTATAAACATGTGAATAAAGATGACTAGTGGAATACGATACCTCGTTGTTGAGGGTGAGACCAGAATACATGGTAGTCCATGTCAGAGGATAATTGGAAGCCATTCTTAGACCGTGAGGAGCGGGAGCAGCAGAGGGGCTCTCCACCTGCAGAGTAGAAGGGATAGGCACTGAGCATATAAACTGATACTATTATAAAGTATATCAAGGGCCGATTCGCGTACAACCCACTTTTTGAAAAATTACTTCTCGCTATCGAGTGTAATAAGGGGAAGAGGTGGAATTTCTAAAATTGGAACAACTGATTCAAGTCAAATTGGAAGAGAGCAAATGGTAAATTCCTTATTTTCAGAAACGCTTTCATACTGGGACTAGCATCCTAGTCCATTGCAAGTGTGTTTCCGTTCAATCTTGCCCCCCCCCCTACCAACATTCATTTTCGGAAGGTGGAAATAGAAAATGATCTCCATTCTCCAGAACTAAAATGGTTGGAAGATCTTTCTTTTTTCCCCCAAACTCAAAGATACTAAGAAGACTACAATAGTAAAACCAAATGAGGCTAGTTTTTCCCAATATGCTCAGCAACAGGTAGGTCAAATTGAGTATCAGTAAGCAAAACCAGAGACGATCTAACGTAGAATAAAGCTGCCTTTTTTAGTACAATTACATGGATTTTACTTGCCGTACATATGCGTCAACAAATATTTGAAAGTGAAGAGAACAAAATTTACTACTAGGGCTTTGAAACAGAACATACTTGGTGGCCAATCTGCTACAGGAGAACAAACCAAGAAGTGCACGGAATCCATTAAGTTCACGATGCAGCATTTGGTAAATACATATTGAACTAAAAATCCACAAAAGATACCTTGAAAACAAAAGCCTAGGGGGAATGGGTTGAGACTCGTACCCTTAGTATTTTACCATTAGGTAATTCACTTGCTGCATACTGAAAATGCATGTTTCTGAGATTGTCAGTTCCTGATGCGACTGAAGGTGGAGAAATCCAAAGGTTGAGATCAAGTTTTTCACCACTACCTACATGTACAGCCAGAAAACCACATCCGACCAGTTATTCAAATATGTACCAAAAGGAGATTAAAGTATAAGGTGTCGTAATTCTACCTTCATCTTTGGCGGCCGTTACTATCTCTCCTTTATAGATGCTAGGCTCAAAGTTGGTGACTGCTTCCCTTCCATTACATTTGATTGCAGCTATATCATAAGCCCTGGGCCAGAAAAGGAGATTTCGTTGGATGAAATTCAATATGTGGATATTATTGAGCAAGATGGTCAATCACAAGAACTATAAATATATGACCATAAGGACCTTGCGGCTTCTACTTCGCTGTTGAATAACCCAAGATATACATACCCGCAACCAAGCACTATTATCTTATAGAAGAAGAGTCCTACAGATTTGTCTTCTTGAAATAAGTAGCTTAGATTGTTCATCGAGAATGTTGTAACACGTCTAAGAAGCAACTCAATATCTTTTACTACCAGTACAAAATACATGTGAACCCTTTTCTTTTCTTTTTCTTTGTGAGCACAATATTTGAAGTGACTTCTAAGAAACAGTACTTAGTGATTTAAAGGTAAACACTAATCCACTGGTAATCATACTTTTTCCCGAGGAATTGACCCATCCGAGCCTCCCATTGACCACACTTGTGCAGGTTAACTCCTTTATATTTTGAGCTTCCCCGAGAGAAACCAGTGCTCTGGCGACGAAGAGTACGAACAAATTCTTCTTTTGTCAAGTTCTGCACCTGCATGCTCCATTAAAAACACGTTAAGATACAATAAAATGTACTCTTTACTACATTATAGATCAATTGCAACTAAATTCCACAATATTACACCTGCTTCATATCTTCTTCGTAATCACTTATATGAAAATTAATATCAGCATCAACTCCACGAAACTTAACCGCAGCTCGATCATATGCTCTGAAATATGAAAGAAGAAAAAATGAACTTAGGAACATAAGTTAAACGAATTTCTATTTTAACAAATCAACCTCAACGGTAATGCTGACAGCGTTTAGATTCTTACCTAGCAGCAAGAAGAGCTGTGTCAAATCCCCCTGAAAAGAATAACATTCAGTGTCATCTAATCCAGTGATAAAAGAATGAAAAATTCTTTAAAATACTAATGTAGCAAGCCGAGAACCAAAATGGAGAAATTCTGCATCAAGGAACTCCAAATTTTGATTACAAAACTATTCAGCTTCTTACCCAAATAGACTTGCTTTCCACAATCCCTGCAGAAAATTAAAAAGCTTGGTTAAGATCATTCACCTCATTCGACATTTATATAAGGGTGAAGTACCCTGTGCTTTTGTAAAGTTGCACAACACCCCTCGGGATTTTAAAAGTGCTCAATACTCCTGTGGTTTCTGAAACTAAGCACAATAGCTCCATGTGGTTTTAAAAGTGCACGGTACCCTTAAATGTGATGCACGTGTGTCAAATGCGATTATTCAAGGTTTTTTTGCTTAAATTGTTAATTATTTAGACTAAAATACCCTTATATGACACATATTTTTTAATTAAGGATTGGAAAAAATGGGTATTTTTGTCCAAATAATTAAAAATTTAAGTAAAAAAGCGCATTTGACACGAGTGTATCATATTTTCTGTTGAAATAGATGAATTTTTTGATAGAGGGAGTTGTTGTGCTTAGTTTCAGAAACTACAAGAGGGTACCGTGCACTTTTAAAACCACAGAGAGCTATTGTGCTTAGTTTTAAACATCACAAGAGGTACCATACACTTTTAAAACTATAGAGAGGTATTGTGTAACTTTACAAAAGTAAAAAGAGTTATGTGCACTTCACCTTGTATATAAGGGCGTATACAAACAAATCTACAAACTAGTCATTGACGTGATGCTTACTAATTCTGCTAAAATCTGCTAAAGCACAATGTTTAATTTCATGCTACACCTAACAAAGTGTACCAAAGCGCGTAGATTTGTCCACATACTCATGCCTCTTATTTGTATTACTTTAGTTCTACATTTATACCAAATCAACATCTGGTACACTTCTTCGAGTTGAACATAGAAGTAAGCACGAGCATCCACATTTGATTGTCTACAAATTTTGCGAGGACCCATATATGTCGAATTATAGTAATATCTACATAATTACATAAATAAAAAAACAATATAATGCACGAAATTTCTACTATATACAGGTACCAGAACGATCTTATCCACTTTGGAACTATTCTATGTAGCCTAAACTTACACTTCTACATAATTATACAAATCCTCAGCAAAAATAAATATAATACCAAAGCTAAGGTTACTCCATCTTTATTATTAAGAATGTTATTGTGACAAAAAGATGGAGGAAAAAAATCGAAAAATAAATTTAGATGAATCTTGCTCCATATAAACCAAGGAGCAATCACTCCTGTAAAAAGTACAAGTCTACTTGTACCTGTACACTTTACCGCATCAGCTGTAACCTGCTTTTAACGGATATTACTCCACCACTATTAATTTTTATAATAACGTTATTATGTTATTAGATTCTGCTTAACACCCACACCATGCACATATAAGCATATACATGCCATATATAAATACATATCAGTATATACAAACACACACACACATATAAATAATATAATTTTACCGCCACTTTTACCATGAAAATGGGACTTTTAATGTACTAAAATTATCACCATACGTTTATATGATGAGTTTACTCTTTAAAATATATAAGTAAAATATAAGTAAACATATGTGTATATGCATACATATAAACTCACCAGATGTGCGATTCCCATCGTCCGTCCCGGCGATAAAAGGTGACGCCGCGATATTGAGAGCTCCGGGAGCGGGGGCCACGGCGGCTCTTCTTCACCGGCGTCGGCAGTATTTTCGGCTTGTAGAGTCCCAATGCTGTCCCCTCTGGCTCCGGAACCGTCAAATTCAACCAATACTGCTGTGTCCTCGACGCCAGCGATGCAGTCACCGCAGCCGACGACTCTCCGGCCACCGGAAAAAGCTCTCGCGTCACTAATCCTTCGTGATCGTTCGGCGACTCATCCTCGATCTCGATGACTTCATCATCATTTTTGTTGAGGATGGAGAAGAAGTCGAGCGTCGGGAGAGAATCAGTGCGAGATGAGCTGTTGGAGCACTGTTCTTCAGCTCCGCAGCTCGCGCTTGCCGCCGTTGCCGCGGTGGTGGCGGAGTCGTCTCCGACGGCGGTTTTCAGCTGAGTTTCGTCGTAGTAAGCTGAGTCTGTAGATTCTGCATCCACATTTAGATCCAACATCTCTCTCTCTATATATATAGACTATAGTATATATATGTATGTATATATCAGCTAAAGTGTAAGTATATTATATATATATATGTGTGTGTGTGTGTGTGTGTAATACTATATAGAAAAGGAAGAGAGTCACATGAAGACGATGAAGAGAGAGAGAGATCGAATCAGGAGAGAATTTAGAGTTACGGTACGGTGAAGGATCAAAGATACGAACACAGAAATCGAGGGAGAAAAAAAAAAGTGAGCTGGCTATATATATGTGTGCGTGTGTGTGTTTGTGTGTATGTATACTATGCTAGAGAGAGAGTGGGTTTGGTTGTGGTATCTGGTGAGAGAAGAGAAAGTGGAGAGGCAGGAGGAATAGACTAATGCTATATGGGGGGGTGGTTGGTTTGGGGGGAAGGTCATATTACAGTTATTAATACTTTATATTATTTTATAATAACTGTTATTCTACCTACAAAACAATGGTTTAAGTGAAGTAAAGGTAGATTATACTCCCTAAGTGTATGAAACAATTGTAATACGAGTGTAATTTATAAATAAGTATTAATTTTGTATTTTTAGTTAATAAATTTTTAATTAATTATTTTTGTTTAATAATTTGATTGAAAACTATTATATTTACAACAATAAATTGTTTATACGAGATTTTGAACTTAGAACGTAATAATAGTTATTGTAAAACTCTGGATGGTAGTAAATTATACAGGAGGAATGCGACGTGGAAAATGTGAAGGCATATTGTTGTGTGGTTGTTTCTTCTTTTTTTTTTGGTTGAAAGTCGCATATTATTAATTAAATAAAGAAAACACAGAAAAAAGTTGGGCTCAAACTATACAAGAATACAGAAAGCAAAACAAAGAAGCAAATGATACACACAAAAACTAGAAACACAATGCTAAAAAGGAGATAAAACGCCAAATATGGGTGAAAGGACCTATCCGAATTGAATAAAAAAACTCAAACTGCCACAAGATTGGCTCGAGAATATAGGAGTCCTGACAAAAAATGATAGATAGAGTTGAGAATAATGAACAACACATAAAAACTCGTTAGTCACAATTTAAGGAACCCCGATAGCATAAAAAATTAGTTATGTAATAGAAACCAAACTATTGTTCTGTGGTTGTTATGCCTTGGAAATCTGCAACTTCGCCATACAAGAGGATACTACGATATTTTTCCGATGGTAGTATTTTATTTATTTGCATCCATTCATGATGAATTTCACGGGTACTTGTTCATGAAGCCTCTGTTTGAGTTGTTGAAGAGAATGAGTGAATGACTAAATTTCTTTTACACTGTAAGGAAAAATCATCCTCTATTCATTATAAGATTGAAAAGTAAATGTTTATAAACAATTGATCAATTGGAAATTTACACACACACATATATAAATTCCTTTAAAAATGATTAATGTCATATTTTTAAGTGCGATTTGAATTGTTGATTTTTTATGTCAAATTAAATTTATGACGAAGCTTAAAAATTGATCACTGATGCATTTTAAGTACCTCTATAGGATAGACCTAAATAGAAAACTAATTGAGTAAAGACAATAAATATTGAATTCAATAGTTTTCGTATAATATTATTGACTCTCCCTCTCTCTCTCTCTCTCTCTATATATATATATATATATATTATATATTAATGTATCTTAACAATTACTATCCAAATGCTTTCCATTATTAGGCATGTACGTAGATTATCCAAGCTAGCTAGTTGAGTTGATATGAGTAGTAACTACCCTACCTAAATTTTAGATTACAAACCAGTATGAGTTATAGAGCTCTAGTTAGTTGCTTAAATTGTTCAAGAATTAAAAAGTAAATAACTCCTCAATTTGGTTTTTCATCATGCCTTTATTTGGTAGAAGAAACCAAAAAACTTTGGATATATATATATATATATATATATATATATATGTTCAAGGTTCAATTATCATTGAACAATTCTTGAGCAAGTTCTCACATGAACAAATGTTGTATCGAGCATAGACAACATGGTTATTATTATTTTTTTAAAAAAAATTTAATGCTTACAAGATGAGTTAATTTGCTTTGAAAACACTTGTAAAGGGATATTTAAAATGCCTAGAAACTTATACGAACAAATAAGGAAATAATGGGCTTTTTCTTTAGAAAACAAAGTCAATCCTCTAGTTCCTTCGGATGATCTCATGATGACATTTATGATTCTAACAAATATGTCAAATCTTGTTGCAAGATATAATATAAGGATTTATGAGGCCTACAATTTCCTAACAATCACTTAAGACAATTAATTTGGAGATTGTCATTTTCATTTATCTCAATTGTTTTAAAAATTAATCTACATGTTTTTTTTAAAATGGAAAAATAGAGAACAAAGTTTTAGGAAAATAATTGTATGCGTTTGGTTGAATCCAAAACTCTAAAAAAGAGAGAATGTTTTCATGAGATCTAGAGATGTTGAAGAAAAAAAGTCCCAAAAATATAAATTTTAGGAATGATATCAAATATTTTAAATTCTGAAAATTAAATTTCAGAAAACGAATATATCTTTCTAAAACTCAAGGCAATCTCATTTTCCTTTTCCCCCATTTTCCATTGAAATGTGAGCATAACATTATTATTATTATTATTATTTTTGGACATATTATGCTTTTATTTCTTTTGAGATTTTATCCTTTCTATAAAATAGATCAAATGAGTCATGTCCAGCAATGTTTTCTATCATACACATGATAATAAAATTTTATTCATTTTTATTCATGAAATGGTCGATATGCTAACCACTATTATCCTACAATGTTGTGTAAGACAAGTTTTAACCTTTTTGAGTTCCATTGATAAGAAAAATTATTTCCGGACTCAAATGGATCTCTATACTGATAGAACTCACATGGTAAAATCGGCCACTAATATTGTGAGTATTGTAAAATTCGACTAATTTCGCTCTAGTAATTGCACTATGCCCTTCGGCCTCGGAATCCAACAAATTTGCTTTTTTTTTTTTTTTTTTTCGAGCATCTTCATTTTGATTCTAAGATCATACATATATATATATAAATGTAGTTAGCGAGATTCGAACTATCAACCTCTTATAAATATTACAAGTATCATACCGCTAGACGACGTTTGGCTTCAAACATCTTCATTCGTTGTAATGGTCAATACATAAGTTATTAACTTTTCAGTAAATTATCTTCAGCCAACTAGATTTCCTGATTCGATGAAAGCACACATATCCAGTCGTTTGCGACTAGGTTAATAACGTTCCACGAATGTGACATTTATTGACCAGCCGAAATTCACACTTTTAACTTATTCAACATCACATTAAAAAAGTCACGAATGTAAGCTATACAAGTTAAAAAACGCATGATGGTCGGTCAACAATTCATGCCTTGTTCTCTAAGCAATTTGCAGCAAATATCATTGGTCATGCAATTTATACAACTGTAGACGAGAAAAATGTGATAATTTATGCTTTATAATTCGAACCCCTTCCTCTTTTAATAATTATTGTGATGCCCTTGGAAAAATTGCATTACTAGCCCTCAAAACATGGATATTTTTATGAGTAAACTGCAAAAATGGTTCTTGTGTTTGTTGAAATTACTCATTGACTTTGTAGTGCATAGTAATTGGATAAATCGTATAAATTATAAGAATACGTTTCACTGCCCTTCGTATTTAGTGATAACAAGAATTTTTTGACCATATTCTTACAAATTACAGAATTTATTATATTAAAATAACCTTCAAATCTAGGCACTAGATCAGTCAGTTACTTTTCAGCATTATGTAACCTGAAGTTTCACATTGGAATAGTCTCGATGCATACATATCAAGGCCTTCTAGCTAGAATTTGAAACTTTCTCTGATATATTTTAAAAAATAAAGAATTATTGTTGACGTAAATCTCATCACTGTTGTTATCCTCTTTACTATTTTTCATAGTTGGAAAACCTCACATGTAAGTAAGGAAGTATGTTGAAAATATTAAACTAATTAAGTATATAGTCTCTAAAAATTTAGACTTTGAAATCAAGTGGTTATTTAATATAAAAAAACCAAAGTAGGGTGTCCATGTGAAGAAAATGAACACTCAAGATCTATATATATAAATGTTATTCATATAATGAACAAACATTAATTGCATATAGGACATGTTGGGTAAATTACTTTTGTAATATATGTGAAAGACAAATTGGTTCTCAATCTTTTAAAATGAACAATTTGGTCTCTAGACTTATAATAGTTTGAAGTCTTAGTCCTCATTCCAAATTTCCTCCAAATTTTGACATGCACGTTTTGATCTTGTGTTCTTTTTTTTTTTTCGGTCAATGATCTTGTGTTAAAAACATTAAACTTCAGATGAAATTTGGATTAGCGACTAATAACATTACACAATTATAAATACTAGGAACTAAAAAATTCGTTTGAAATATATACTGAAACCAATTTATTCTTTATTTTATAATTGAAAGACTATACAAATAATTTACTCGGGACGTGTCTCACGAAGCAATTAGTCGTAGGTTTTAATAACATAGACGGCCGAAAATGGACGGAGATATCCTAGTCTGCTGTTCAAGATCATTCGAGACAACGTTGACTATACTATAAATGGGGCTGTTGTGTGCGGGACCACACTACTGCCTTTCTAATTGTCTTGCCATATATAGATATAGGAATATGTATATTGGTCCCTAATCAATGGCTGGGGCTATACATGTCGGCCAAGCACGCTATGTTCAAAATGCACGGCTTGTACAGTCTAAAAGTTGCGTATTAGAATGTACAACCAAAGTACAAACAAATATATGATTAAACTTTCCACATATGGTAAGGATGATATATGCCATTTATAGTACTAGTACTTTCGCTACAATTTTTGTTAAGGACATCTTAAATTGAGGTTTCAAAATATAATAATTATAATTTTTTAATAAATATAGAGATTTTAGAAGAAAAAAAAATAATACTAATGGTACATATAGAACTTCAAATTCAAATTTTTTATTTAAAATTGTCATATTTTAATAAATTTAGAGTTCAGGTTCTATTTTGTTTAACAAATTTGTTAAACAAAATAAAGCCTTAAGAAAAAGACAAAAAAATTTAAAGCCCACATGGATCACTTGCAAATCAGATTTGATCACATGGGTCTCTTCAACAAATCATAATTGACATCTAACTGACAACTTTAACAAAAAAAAAATTGGCAACTTAGGCTCAAAAAAATGAAAGGGACGGCGGGTCCTATCATAGATCTTTAAATTTAGAGCCTCCATTGGTGATGAATTTTTTTTATAACCCCCTAAAAAACACATAGAGCTCTAAATGGGACTCTATAAAACAAAAATATTTTAAATTTATTTTTAAAGCCCTTTAATTTAGAACTTCCATTGAAGATTGTCTAACGCTTTAAATACGATCTTGAACGAGTAAAGAATGGAAAATTTCTCACGGATTGTTAAGTTGTTTGTTTTCAAAATGAGGGCGCGTGGTATGTTATAATTGGTGGAGCCAAAATGCTTTCTTTGGACAACACTTGTACTTTTTGCATGTTTAGAGCTTAGAAGAAGTGCCCGCAAAGAGTAACATTTGGCCAACTAAAATTAATAACATATGGTTATATTACGTAGGATAAGAATAATTCTCCTTTTAATGATACTAAGTTACTATTGACTATTACTATTGCTTAGATATGTTCTTTCCAAAAAGGATAAATATACGGAACAAAGAAAATGACAGTATTGCCAAATAATTGTACGAAAATTACAAAAAAGGGATAAAGATTAAAGATGTTAATCAAGGGCACTTTCAAGATTTTTTATTTTTAAAGAAAAAGATTTCCCCTACTAAAATCTCCCACATTCAATCAATGTTACCTTAAAAACAATCACTATTCAAGATATCTAATTATATTGTTCTTCTTCTGTATCTTTGTTTTGATAGACAATACTAAGAATTGAACTCCAAATTAATCATTTCTATCACGAGTCAACATTTGATCACTACTTAATAATTATATTGCAATATTTACACGTTTTTATTAAGTTGAGCTAGTTCCCACAAAGAGTACGTAAAGTGATGCTAATGGAAAGAATGCAAAAGATGCTCACCTCAAGGATATCCAGTGTTAATGTACGTTTTAATTTTTCATCTTAACAACTAATTTGTTTCACAAACATCAAAACTTGAAAACTCGTGAAGATCAAGATTATATGGATTGTGAATTTAGTATTTGAAATTACTTGTATACAATTTTTTTTTTAAAAAGAAGAGAAAAACGATTATGACTATTATGTTAAATCTTTAAAACAACAGTTGTTAATAGATCTTACTCTACAATAATCGTATAATAATATAAAATATTATACGACATCATTTTTAAGAAAATTGCTTCAATGGATTATCTCTCTTGGGCATTTGTTGGACCACTCATATGCCTTATATTTTCTTGTATCGTCCTAGAATTAATCTTTGATGATTGCACTATATATAAGACGTTCTTATTTTAAAGGTCTGAGCAGAAAATAATGATTCGCGTGTTTGATACATCTTTTTCGACCATTAGGTGACCCTTCTCTTCCATCAAAAGCCACTTGTGTAGTTATTTGTCATTGGGGGGCCACGAAGGATACAAGTCATATGTTACTTTTAATTGAATTGATACATATTTTGGATCGAATTGTTGTATTTTCAAATTTTGATTTACATTCAATCATTAGATTAGGTGGTAGGATGCCGATATGTCCATTGTAGGGTGCCTCTCATGATATTGACTAATCTGGTGTATGCATCGTAGATTGGTCAATTGGGAATTTTCCTTTTTTTTTGTGGGGGGGGGGGGGGGGAGGGAGTGCGGGGATGGGGGTATTAGAGAATGAAATTAGATTATAGTAAAAGATCGCATTGAAAAGTCATGTAGGCTAGTGAGAAAGAAATATTGAAGACATTTTTGTATCTGTCCACTGGTACTAAATTATTTTATATACTTTTTTTGTCGTAGTTTGTTTTTACTTCATCCCATACAAATACTTTGAAAGTAGCCAGAAACTATCTAATTTGTACATTAAGGTTATTATGTAAGGTCAGTCGGGTCAGGAAAGCTCAGGTCACAACATCAAGTTTGACTATAATTACTTGAAATGCATTTGTACAATATCTTTTTTTGATTAGGTGTAGTGTTATTTTTTAAAAATTTGTTCGAGATAATTAAAAAATGAGATAATCAGAGAAATTTTCTTCTACAATAAGAGTCAAATTAGTATTTTGAACCTTATAATTTTAGGATCTCAAGTTCATTTATTTTATTAGGTAAAGGTCACATCAACAACAATATTTTGGACTGAAATTGGTGATCGAACTCTTCAAAGCATCATAATTAAAGATTTGGTCTATTTTGTTGATATTTTCCCTTGATTCTCAATAGGTTAAGTGGCTCTTTAATGTCTTGAAATGAAGAATGACTATGTTGCAACCTGAAAGGGATACATAACAATAGGAAGTGTAAGTGCTCCATTTCAAACTTACATCTTAGACTAATAAAAAAAAAATTGGCAAGAAGGAACAGTCGGCGTAATGATAAAATTGTTAATATATAATAAAGAAGTTTTTATACAAAGAGAATTTTGTGAATCAAATTGTTCTTGTAAAAAGAAATTGACAAATGATTAATATGGACAATAATGTTAAAAAACGAAAAATATAAAAATGAAGTCAACTAACTTACCTTGTATTCCTTCAGCCAAAAAACTTACCTTGTATTCCATTGAAGATATAACTTCTTCAAATGAACACGTTTCTTCTTATCTTAATTTTATGAAAACCTTTACTATCGTGTCTATATATATATATAGGAATAAAAACGTCCTCTTCACAGAATTTTTCATCTGAATGATCGAAAAAGGAGAGCAGAACTATGCATATATATATATATATATATATATATATATATTGAATAGATAAGCAAGGATTTATGAAAACCTTCATTGTCATATCATTATCGTATATATATATATATATATTGAATAGATAAGCAAGGATTTATGAAAACCTTCATTGTCATATCATTATCGTATATATATATATATTATATTCTTTTTCAAAATTATCGTATGATGTTTTTTTTTTTGGGTCATGTATCGTATCATGTTGAAACATTGATAATTAGAGAATAAATTTGAGTACGTCATGGATGATGTTATTTTCTGGAAAAGGGCATTATAGTAAAGTCACACACACAAAGGAACAAAACATGAACAGTTGCAATGGTGATTGAAGAAAGAAATGAAGAGAGAGAAACCTTAAGTGGAGACAGCAGCGTCTTCTCAGTGAGCCCAATCAAACAAGACCCATCACTGTCATCCAAAAAGGAAATAAAAGAAGATTAACAAATCTGGACCGTCAAACTTCTTGTTCCTTTCTCTCACAAAAGTTAACTAATAAAGAAAAAAAGAGTAAATATTTAATTTGGTCCTTTATTTTTAAAGTTAATCACATTTTAATCTTTATCTTTTAAAATATATATTTTTAATCATGTATCTTTATTATTTATCTCAATTTAGTCTTTATTTGTCAAAATGTATCCTTTTAGTCTCTTAACTTTACTATTTGTCCCAACTTAATCTTTATCTTTCAAAATAGTGAAGGACTAATGTGGACCATAATGACCAAAATAAGGACCAAGTTGGAAGTTGGGACAAATGGTAAAGATACGAGACTAAAAGAGTATATGTTAAAATATAAGGACTAAATTAGGACAAATGATAAAAAATATAACACTAAAAAAGTACATTTTGAAAGATAAAGACTACAATGACACAAACCCTAAAGATAAATAATCAAATTAGATATTTAACACACACAAACACACATAAGAGCCCTCATTTTCTCTTGGGGTAAACCTTAAAAAGAGTTTGGCTTAAAAACGTCATAAATTTCATATATTTTATCTCTATGGTGTAGGTTTTACGAGTTAGCAAAACTCACGTTATATGAGAGAGATGTTTCAACACTTTAAGGTTTTGAAAAAAAAAATCCAACCTTAAAAATCAATGCATCTTAGCTGTATTCCATTTTAGGTTAAAAGGTCATCACATCCCTGTATTTTAAGTCATTTACTACAAGAAAACAGCCTTGAAGCTACCAAAAATGGCGACGAAAAAAGTTTGGTAGCCATTTGCAACGAATGGCGACAAAATAAAATATTTCGTCACCGTTTGGTGGCTAAAATGTGCGAAAAAAATATGTTAATGAGAAAATTACAAATGGTTGCCATTTGGTAGCCAAATGGCAACTAAATAGCGACAAACAAAGATAATTTTTGATTAATTAGTTTTTGGTCTCCATTAGGTCGCCAAATGGCGACCACATGGCCACCGTTATCATTAATTTTTGTTCGTATCTTAATTACCAAAAAGAAATTATAAAAAATAATTATAAAATATAAAAAATATAAATATGGTATCCATTTGGTCGCTATTTAGCGACCAAATGGCGACCAAAAAACATAAAAATTTATAGAAGTAAAAATTATAAAAAAATAAATTGACAAAAAAAAAAAGTTAAATAAATAAACTAAATAAGGGTCGCCCTTAGGTCACCTTTTTGCGACCTATATTTTTCTTGAAAAAAATATCATTTAATTTTTCAAAAAAAAATTACAAAAAAGTAAAAAGTTATAAAATAAAAGAATTAATTATATCAACTAAATTATATATTTTGAATGATAGTTCGTAGCCCCGTGGTGGCCATTGGCCACCAAACGGCGACAAAACGTAAAATTTTGGTCGCTAATGGCCACGAAGGGGCTACGAAATATCCATGTTCATAAAATGTTAGGTAGATTTAAAATATAAAAATTACTAATAAAAAATACATTAGAAATTTGTTCAAAATCTATTTTGTTTTGATTGAAAATATATTATAAGGTTTACTCAATGGTATAAAGTTATACATATTTAAAATATAAGAGTATGAAAATGAATTAATGATTAATAATTCTATATTTAACAAAAGTGGGATTATGAAATATAAAGTGAAAAACAATGAAGATTGTATTATTGTCATTAGTTTTTCGCACACCAATCAAATTGTAATTTCGTACTAACATCAATGAATTAGTATAACTTGAAGAATGACTATAATAAAAGATAATATTTAGCTAAGAAGATCTACTTAAAATAAAAGAATTGATTATATGAAAGAAATTTTATTTTTTGCATGCTAGTTCGTAGCCTCGTGGTGGCCATTGGCCACCAAACGGCGACAAAAAGTAAAAGTTTGGTCGCCCTTTGGTCGCCAATGGCTACGAAGGGGCTACGAAATATTCATGTTCATGAAAATTTAAGTTGATTTAGAACGTAAGAATTAATAATAACAAATACATTACAAGTTTGTGTAAGATCTCTTTTGTTTTGATTGAAAATATATTATAAGATTTACTCAATGGTATAAAGTTGTACATATTTAAGATATAAGAGTATGAAAATGAATTAATGATTAATAATTTTATAGATATTTAAAGTGAAAAACAATGAAATATAAAGTGAAAAACAATGAAGATTGTGTCATTGTCATTAGTTAAAAATTTATTTAAATCATATAGATATTTAAAAATTTATAAAATCAGTGTTAGTATCTTGCAATATTTTATTTAAACTTTTTCTCTTGATATTACATGACAAAGTAATCGGATTAATTAAAATTACTGAAATACAAAGTGAAAAACAATGAGGATTTTATGCATTGTTATTAATTTTTCGTATACTAATCAAATTCTAACTTCGCACTAGTATCAATGAATTAGCGTAAATTGAAGATTGACTATAATAAAAGATGATATTTAGCTTAGAAGAGCTATTTAACAAAAGAAGTGATTATATGAAATAAATTCAATCTTTTGCATAATAGTTCGTAGCCCCGTTGTGGCCAAATGGCGACGAAAAGTAAAATTTTGGTCGCTCTTTGGTCGCCAATGGCTACGAAGGGGCGGCGAAATGTCCATGTTCATAGAAGTTATATTGATTTAAAACATAATAATTAATAATAACAAGTACATTACAAGTTTGTACTAGATCTATTTTCTTTTGATTGAAAATATATTTTATGGTTTATTTAATGGTATGAGGTTGCACATATTTAAGATATAAGAGCACAAAAATAGATTGATGATTAATACTTCTATATTCTAATTAACAAAAAGTAGTGTTGCTGAAATACAAAGTGAAAAACAATGAAGATTTTATGCATTGTCATTAGTTTTTCGTATACCAATCAAATTCTAACTTCGCACTAGTATCAATGAATTAGCGTAAATTGAAGATTGACTATAATAAAAGATGATGTTTAGTTTAGAAGAGTCATTTAAAACAAAAGAAGTGATTATATGAAATAAATTTCATCTTTTGCATAATAGTTCGTAGCCTCGTGGTGGCCATTAGCTACCTAATGGCGACGAAAAGTAAAATTTTGGTCGCCCTTTGGTCGCCAATGGCTACGAAAGGGCGACAAAATGTCTATGTTCATAGAAGTTAGATTGATTTAAAACATAAGAATTAATAATAACAAGTACATTACAAGTTTGTGCTAGATCTATTTTCTTTTGATTGAAAATATATTATATGGTTTATTTAATGGTATAAAGTTGCACATATTTAAGATATAAGGGCATGAAAATAAATTGATGATTAATACTTCTATATTCTAATTAACAAAAAGTAGTGTTGCTGAAATACAAAGTGAAAAACGAAGAAAATTTTATGCATTGTCATTAGTTTTTCATATACTAATCAAATTATAACTTCGTACTAGTATCAATGAATTAGCGTAAATTGAAGATTGACTATAATAAAAGATGATATTTAGCTTAGAAGAGCTATTTAAAACAAAAAAAGTGAATATATGAAATAAATTCCATCTTTTGCATAATAGTTCGTAGCCCCGTTGTGGCCATTGGCCACCAAATGGCGACGAAAAGTAAAATTTTGGTCGCCCTTTGGTCGCCAATCGCTACAAAGGGGTGACGAAATGTCCATGTTCATAGAAGTTAGATTGATTTAAAACATAATAATTAATAATAACAAGTACATTACAAGTTTGTGCTAGATCTATTTTCTTTTGATTGAAAATATATTTTATGGTTTATTTAATGGTATAAGGTTGCACATATTTAAGATATAAGGGCACGAAAATAAATTGATGATTAATACTTCTATATTCTAATTAACAAAAAGTAGTGTTGCTGAAATACAAAGTGAAAAACAATGAAGATTTTATGCATTGTCATTAGTTTTTTATATATTAATCAAATTATAACTTCGTACTAGTATCAATGAATTAGTGTAAATTGAAGATTGACTATAATGAAAGATGATATTTAGCTTAGAAGAGCTATTTAAAACAAAAGAAGTGATTATATGAAATAAATTTCATCTTTTGCATAATAGTTCGTAGCCCCGTTGTGGCCATTGGCCACCAAATGGCTACGAAAAGTAAAATTTTGGTCTCCCTTTGATCGCCAATGGTTACGAAAGGGCGACAAAATATCCATGTTCATAGAAGTTAGATTGATTTAAAACATAAGAATTAATAATAACAAGTACATTACAAGTTTGTACTAGATCTATTTTCTTTTGATTGAAAATATATTTTATGGTTTATTTAATAGTATGAGGTTGCACATATTTAAGATATAAGAGTACGAAAATAAATTGATGATTAATACTTCTATATTCTAATTAACAAAAAGTAGTATTGCTGAAATACAAAGTGAAAAATAATGAAGATTTTATGCATTGTCATTAGTTTTTTGTATACCAATCAAATTCTAACTTCAAACTAGTATCAATGAATTAACGTAAATTGAAGATTGACTATAATAAAAGATGATATTTAGTTTAGAAGAGCCATTTAAAACAAAAGAAGTGATTATATGAAATAAATTCCATCTTTTGCATAATAGTTCGTAGCCTCGTAGTGGCTATTGGCTACCAAATGGCGACAAAAAGTAAAATTTTGGTCGCCATTTGGTCGCTAATAGCTACGAAGGGGCGAAGAAATTAGAAACATATAAATTAAAAATAAAAAATTATAAAAAAAAATAAAAAAATAGGATTTTTGGGCGACCAAATTGCTTGTCGCCGTTTGGTCGCGAGAACCACTTAAATTAGAGGGCAGTAATTTAAGAGGGCGACCAAAGGGCTTGGTGGCCCTTTGGTCGCCCCATTTTACTAAAAACAGGGGGCAGAACGTTGCCCCCTGGTTTTAGTAAGACTTAGATTTTTTTTTTTCTTTCAAAAACCCCACCCCATCCCACCCTATCCCACTCTACCCTACCCCATCCCACCACCCTACCCGACCCCTCAAAGGTATGTATTGTTTTTTACTTTGTTTATTACATTATGAATATAGTATATATGTATATGTATATCTATATATATATATGTGTGTGTGTGTGTGTGTGTGTGTGTGTGTACCTATTTGCATATATATATATATGTATATATATAGCTTAAAATAGATATATGTATAGCTTAAACTTTATACATATATGTATATGCATTCTTTTTTTTTGTTTTTTTTTTTTATTTTCGTTTTTGCCTTTTTTTTTTATATGTAGATCATACTTTTTATATAGATCCTATATAAATATGTATAATATATATATGCATTTTGTTTTTTTTTGTTTTTTTTATTTTCGTTTTTTTGTTTTTTCTATTTTTTTTATTTTCGATTTTCCCTTTTTTTTATATATAGATCCTATATATATATACATTTAGCTTTTATTTTAATGTTATTTTTTTTATTTTCATTTTTTTTTCAAATTTTTATTTTCAGTTTTTTTTTTTTTCATTTTTCCCTTTTTTCTTTTTATTTATTTATTTTCGCTTTTCCCTTTTTTTATATATAGATCCTATATATATGTGTGTGTGTGCATTTAGCTTTTATTTTACTGTTATTTTTTTATTTTCATTTTTTTCAGATTTTTTTTATATACATTTTCCCTTTTTTCTGTTTTATTTTATTTTATTTTATTGTAGATTTTTTTTATATTTTTATTAATGTTTGATCTTTGAAATATTTTTTTGCAGGATTGGAGTTTGTTTTGTGTGATAGGCCAGACTATTACGGCTCAAGTTAGTCTTCTAATTCACTATCTTTTATATTCGTGTTGAGATATTATATTTGAAATAATGTTGTAGGTGAGATATTGTTATGATGTTTGTTGAGATAATAATTGCGTATATAATTGATTATTTATGATGTTTGTTGAGATATTTAGCTAAAATTTAAGTTGATTCTTGAGTTATTTCTTGTATATGAAGTGTATATGCGTACTTGTATCAATATTACATAGCATAATAACCTTACAACGCAAAATGGTGGAAATGTTTGTGGTGTTTGTGGGCTGAATTTTCCAGCGCCGACAGTGGGTTTGCCGACGCTAGTTGGGCTGATTTTGGGGGCTATTTGGGCTACCCTCGGGGTGGTTTAGGTGCATGCTTCGTTGGTTAATTGATAGGTGGTTGTTTGGGTGTTGTTTGATTGAGTAATTGCGGAATGTGTTGCTAAAAAGTTGAAGTATTGTTAAAGAAAGTTAGTTTAAGTGTTGTTTTACACTCTTTTGTGTTGTGTTGTTAGAGTTTGAGTTAGAATCAAGTAGGGTCGGAATTGGTTAATATATGGACATATATACTTGAGGTTAGGTAACTTACTTCGTTACCTAATCAATGTGTTTTAAGTAATTTTTACATGTGAAATTACTAAGTGTTGCATTATTTAAAGTGTTGAAGTGTTATTATTGAAGTGCCGAGGGGCATCCTCTTTAAGTCGTGAAAACTCACCCTCATTTACTAACATTAATTTCAGGTGAGCCAGAGTTGGGATTCATGGCTCAAGAGGCTGAGGCCGAGTCGTTTGATGTCGTGCATTATGTGAATGAGTCTTATGCTCAAGAGCCCCATCCTTGTTAGTGTTTGCTTGGATATTTCTTATGTTATCTTTGTGTTTATGGTTATAATGTATGAAAGACTTGCACTTATGTAATATGTAATGTTGTAACTTTACTTTAAGTTAGTAGTTTATAGTATTTTTGTTGAATGATCAAAGTAAGCATGACTTGAGGAGCAGCAACTGGCACACTCGAAATTGTTGAGCATCGTGACGCAATTGCATAACATGAACCGGATACGAGACAAGTGCCCATCCCCTAATCCAGACCAACACGATAATTAGTAGGTTTTAATTTGTTTTAAAAAAAATTCTAAACCTAATATTATGTACTTTATTTTAAAGATCTTTTAAATACTTAAATATGCATATAGTAAATTAATTTTGGTTTTGTAAATATTAAATTTAATTTTTATTTTTTTTAAAATTATTGTGTGGCGACGAAATGGCGACAAAAACTTAGCTACCACATGGCGACTATTATTGGCTACCACATAGAGATGAAAATTAATGAATAAAAAAAAATAATTAAAAAATTTGGCTATCTAGTGGCGACGATAAAATAGCCACCATATGGCCACCAAAATCGGCTAAAAGTTTTGGCTACCAAATGGTGACCAACGTAAATAATTAATAAAAAAAGATTTAAAATATTTGGCTACCTAATGGTGACGAAAGTATGGCTACCACATGGCCACCAAATTAAATAATTAACAAAAAAATATTAAAAATAATTTGCTACCTAATGGCGACAAAAAATGGCCACCATGGGGCGACCATCATAATTAATTGATACAAAATTTAACGAATTAATTAATAAAATTGCTAATTATAAAAATTAACTAATAATTTATTTTTCTAAATATTGCGACCAAGGGGCTACGAAATGTAAAAAAATTATATATATATATATATATTTTCGATTTGGCCACCAAAATGCGATCAAATGACAAAATGACGACAAAGGTTTTCTCGACGCTCGGTTTTTGGTCGCCCAATGGGTGTAGGCGACGAAAGGGCGACGAGAAACTTTCGTCGCCCCAAACCAATTTTCTTGTAGTGATTGTTGATCCAAAAAATATCTAATGATGTTGGACTAGAAGGAAAGAAAGTCTTTGGTTTGAAGCGCATATCTTTTCAGAAAAAAACATGAAATTGTGTTTAGGACTAGTAAATGGTATAGCTTGGTTTGTTAATAGTGTAATTCCAAAAAAAAAAAGCATGAAAATGTGATTAGGAGTAGTAATAGCACAATACTATGCCTATATCATACTGTTAAGTTTCAGTAATAGCTCGAGTGGTAAAAAAGTATAATTTTAGAAATCCATGAACCTATTTTTTGCTAAAAGATTTACAAAACAACATCAGCCATGGTGCCAATTATATTGTTACTTAGAGATGTTTTTATCAGATGGCCTAAGCTTTTTATCGCTAGTTTTTGTGAAGATTACTTCACGAATTAGAGAAATGAAACTATGTTTAGATGTAGTAAAATGGTAGGGCATTATTATGCATATGTTGTACAATTAAATTTTAGCAATAGCTCAGGTCATTAAGAGTGTAATTCTAGAAAAAAAACATGAAACTATGCTTAGGAGTAGTAAATGGTAGGGCATTATTATGCGTATATAATATCACTAAGTTTCAACAATATATAGCTCGACTGTTAAGAGTATAATTTAAGAAAATATGAAACTATATTTAGGAGTAAAGGGAATTACTATGCATATACTGCATCATTAAGTTTCGACAATAGTTTAAGTGAGAATGAATGTAACTTTATAATTCACGATGCTGATAAGGTGAAACTAAAAATGAGTAAGTAATGAAACTTGTTTGGACCGCTCAAAGAAAGTTGCATGATGTTCAATGAATTTGCACTAATAATGTTGGATATAGATTTCAGAAACACCACAAATACAAATGAGATTAAACCACCTTAACTTCCATCTAAAATCACTTAAAGACTGTTAATAAATAGTCATCCTTTGTTGCTTATTTATATTAGCATCATAAATTCAATTATTTCCGATAAACAATTATAAATTCAATTATTAACTTGTGACCCCAAAGCAAAAAATTAATATTTAATCCCCAAAAAAATAAAAAAAAATAAAGAGAGTGTAAAAGAATTCCATTCTTTAAATGAATAATGGTGGTGGGGCAATAGCTGATTTTAGTGCTTCTAAAGTCACCATCAAGGTATCAACCTCGATCAACTTGCAGCGAATAAGAAACACACACGTGGATGTCAACAACTTTGTAGACGATGCGGATAAGGTACGGTGGGGCCCGCAACAGTCGTTGAAGCTACTTTCCTATTCTGGCAACGTTAGCTCGGCCTTGAAGTTCAAGATAAGTGTTTTGCCGAAAAGTTTGGAGATGTAACGATGCCTACCGTTTCAAAAACACGTGCACTTGATGACGGCCCATTTGGATTGGCCGATAAAAATTATAAAGTTTTATTCTAATTAATTAGTGTTAGATGAAATAGTTTAAAATTTAATAAGGTGTTTGTTGAATTGGTGATATTATTATATAAAAATAATTATATTCTAACACTCTTCTCCCTCTAATCACGTGTGATCTGACAAGAATCGAAAATTGAGAACTGATATTAACACACACGAGTTAGCGAAAAAAATAATAGACGATAATGGGTTACACGTGATTGGATATGACTAAACCAGGATTTCAACTATAATATCATGTTAAAGAGACAGAGAGAATTGAAAGACAATTGATAATTTTTCTCGTAACCTTTAAACATTATAACGTCATTAAAAATGTAAATCCAGTCCAAGAACCTTTGTCTCTTTAATTTTTTTTCCTTAACAATTGTTGTATAATATTCTTTTCTAAACAAGACTTAATTTTTCAACTCGACAATGAAGTCTTGGCTAATGATTAAAAACAAGCCATGAAACTCTTTGGTTTGTTTGATTTTTACTAAATGTGTAGTTATTATTCCGGTTGTATGTTGGTCATATTCTCATTTTCTAAGAGTCTTTTACGTTAATAAAGTATTGTTATATATCATCTATACTATTTTTATAGTGTATCTAAGTGACCAAGTAAAGATTTTGTTTGTACATTGAACTCAAAATATGTAATTGTCTGTTTTGAAGCAATTGACAAGAAACCTTCAATCCAACCAATAGATCTACATAAAATAGGATTATCTCGAAGGCGTGGTTGTTAATACGTATCACTATGACAAATTAATATTATTTTTAGGCAAATTAATATTATATTTTTTTAGGCAAAAAGAAAAAAAAATGAAAGAATCAAAAAACAAGTACGAGACAAAGATGTAAAGCCATGATCCTATGAAACTAAGTCCAAAAACATATTTCATCCTACTCATAATTGATGGATAAGCCCATCTATTGAACCAAAAGATTAAATTAATCTATAGAACAACTACCAAATTATTATATGAAGCTGCCATTTACAAATATTAATATGTCATCAATGAACACAATGCCAACTACCTTAGACGTGAAGAGCAATAATATATATACTTCTAGTGTGACAAAACTCTATACCATGTGACATGTTATGTTTGGGACCATTTTCTATCAGGCATTTCACATGCATGCGAGAAGAGCTATAAATATTTAAACCATCATACTTACGAGAAAATGCCAAAAAATGTTACGTCTCAAACACATAACTCTAGATTTGTAAATAAGATTACTTTTATATGTTTAAGAATAATGGTCTTGTTGGTGTCACCACCCAAGTCAAAATTTTAGGACCACAAGTGAGGTTATCGTTATAAACTTGACAAATAATTACTTGGATCTCAAATCTAATGGTTTGGTTAAACGTAAGTTATTTCATAATACTTACTTATAAATCACACAATTAATACATCTCCCACCAATGTAGGACATAACAATCATTTTGTAATTGAGGACCTAACGTCCTCACAAGGGACATACAATTACTTAGGGCCAATCAGACATTGCAAGACTCTAAGGCGGCTCGTATATGCTCAAGATTTGGCTCCTACCATGTTGGCTTGTAACACTTTACCTCTCATAACATTTAGATCTCACATCCGATTGGTAACTGGCTCTAAATATCATTTGTCATATCCGGCCTAAAAGCGAGACTAGAATTATAGGTTTAAGTAATTATTTCTCAACTTATAATACTAATCTCGTATGCGAGTCTCGAATTATAAATATTAACGTGACACTTAAATTTCAAATTCGTTAATTTAAAATAATTAATCTAAATTACTATTTAACTTTATAACCCTCGTTATAAATTATTTAGTTATTATATCTCGAACCACCTTGTAACATCAAATTCTAGAAAAGAGTCCTAAAAAAAGAAATCATAACTCCTGAAAAAGGCCACACCAATCCAATTTTTTAATGTCAATGCTGCAGGTTTCTCATACGTCGTTATCTTCTACGACAAACGAATCCATGATATGACAACTGTATGTGGTGGCCATTAATGGAGAGCTTTTTTCATGTGGGTTAATAATTAAACAAGAAAAGAATATGAGGAAAATAATGTAAATATGAGAAAGTAGATAAGAAATCAATGTGGCAAGGGTACGAGGTTTTAATGCCATTAGCTGGGAGAGGGTGACGTGGTCTCTTCTGCTCCTTCCGTACCAAAAGTCTTCTTTGTATTTTTACCATTTTGGGCATTACTTTTCCTAAATACCCATACTATCCTTTCTCTCTAGTCACTGTCGCACGTGCCCTTTATTTGTTTTTTTTTTTTTTTGGGTGAAGTGCACCAAACCTCTTTATACTTTAGCGAAAGTGCACAACACCTTCTTATAGTTCAAAAACTCCTTGAACTAGTTCCTATATTTTTAAAAAGTGCACAACACCCCCCTACAGTTATAAAATCTGTCATATTTAACGGATTTTGTAAAAAAGACGTAAATACCCTCATTTTTTTTTCATTTCTCTCTTTTGCCATTTCCTCTTTTGTTTAGGCAAAAAAAAAATGGTAATTTAGTCAATTCATATAATTATTTAATGAATAAATTCGTTAAAAATTAAAAAAAATCTCACTTAACGTGTGTGAAGTACACTCTCTGTTAAATTTACCGGATTTTTTAACGGTAGGGGGGTGTTGTGCACTTTTGAAAAACTACAAGGACTAACTCAGGGGGTTTTTAAACTATAGGGGGGTATTGTGCACTTTCGCTAAAGTACAAGGGGGTCTGATGCACTTCACCCTTTTTTTTGTGTCAATCACGTGACTTTTATAATTCCATTTTTTCTAAAAGAAGAAACAAAGATCAAAATTAAATCATGATCTAACAGTAGTGGAGTGAAATCACTCTTATAAGATCGTGAGTTTTACACTCTCCACTGCTCTAAAGTTCCGTTATTGATTAATCTGGTACATGTGTGGAATTCACCGTTGCACCTAGGGTTTTTTTCAGTTGGTGGTCGGGCTCCACCTTATAATTTGATAGTAGACCACCGGATAATTCGATAGTAGCGCTCTGCCGGTTGGGGTTTCCACATCATCCAAAAAACAATCAAAATTAAAAAAATAAGGAATGAGAGGTTCCCACGTCATCAAAAAAAATTTAAATTTAAAAAAGAAAGGATGAATAAAAATGGCTAGAGTGAGTTCATGGACATATATTAAATTAAATCAAACTAAGTTTTTTCTTACAAAGTGTGGTAGGTTATATGAATTTTTCAGACTCTAATTATTTCTGTTGATAGTAGTCTACAAAGACATATATCAGCAAACAAAAATAAAGGGGCCTATATTTGAGGTGGTCGCAGAGTTATTACAATATATGCGAGATATAGTATGAGTATGAAGTGCGTATTAAGTTTAACTAATAATTCAAATCGAATATCTTAAATTAGTTGAGTTGAAGCCTAACCTCAATTACTTTTAAACTTATGACATTACTATTATTCACGAACTTGAAATTTTGAAATGTGACAGATTTGGTGTTTGGTGTTGTCAAAATGAATATAAGTGATCTACGTGCTATAGGTTAGTTGAAATGCTTTATGGGAATCAAGTAATAAATAATACTTTTCTATGCAAATGGGGCTACTTGCTAGCTAAACCTAGGCAAAAACCTAGGCCAAAAAGGTTGTGCCTGCGAGGATTGAGCTTGGTCTCGACAAGGAGGCATGAATCCTCTCCTCACATGTGCCCTCGCTGCAATGCAAGCATACATTTTGGTTTGCACGAAGCATCTAACCTAGCGATAACTCAGGACAAGTTGATGGTCAGTTATAAAATATGATAAATTATGTTTTTTTAGTTTGAAAGGAGATTTGATCGATAATAAACATAGTAGATTTGCAGGATAGTCAATTCGGCTATTCATAAACCTAATGAGGGGATGTATTATATCTTACTCCTTTTATCTTTTTTCAACAACGTCCAAAGTCCTCTTAGTACCTGAATGAAAGAGTTATCGTCTATAGTCCCTTGATTCATGAACACATATGGCTTATTGTGTTGCTATATTAGCCTCTTGTACAAAGGCCAGAAACACATTATTTGAGAAATATAGTAAAAGATCTATATATTCACTTAATTTTATTTCATTTAAGCAAAACCTTATTTAACCAAAAGATAAATGAAAAAAAAAACAGACAGAGAAATATAGAAGTGGACATGAATTTGATGAGATATTCGATTATACTTGTATATATATATATATATATATATATTTTTTTTTTAACGAAAAATTAACCTTAAACAAAATCACATTCAATTTACTTTAAAATTATAAATTTCGTGACAACAGATGATGATACTTGTTAGTTAGGGTTTATGGCAAATATGGACAACTTGTATTAGCTCACCCTTGTAGCTGAGATGGTATTTTTAGAGTAGGAGCTTGAGGCTATCACTCCAATCTTAGCTCTCTAGTCTCTAGTGTGGGGGTCGATTTGTAGTGCCTTTTATAAGGTCTGATTGCCTTGTGTAACATAAAATAAAGGGTGAATAGTCCCGAACTCCCCTGTGATCTATCTGTTAATGAACACCATCCCCCTTCGTCAATTTTTTTGTCCAAATTAGCGAAAAGTGCGAATCACATTCGAGTAATGCGATTTTTAATAATTTTTAACGTATTTAATAATAAAATAATATTAATTATTAAAAAATTTTAAATTTTTCTTTTTTCTTTTCATTTTCATCTACTTTTGTATTTACTAAAAAAAATAAAAAATTCATCTTCTCCAATACCCTTCCCACCCCCACCCACGCACCCCCACCAGCCCCCACCCCCACCCCCACCCCTACCCCCTCCCCCACCAGCCCCCACCCCCACCTCTACCCCTTCCCCCCTCCTCCCTCCTCCCTCCTCCCTCCTCCTCGCTGCTGCGCCAACGCATCGAGGAAGAGAGAGGAGGGGGTAGGGGTGAGGGTGGGGGTGGGGGTAGGGGGTAGGGATAGGGGGTGGAGAAGATGAATTTTTTTTTAGTTTATAAAAAAATAGATGAAAATGAAAAGAAAAAAGATAAAATTAATTTTTTTCAATTACTAATATTATTTTATTATTAAATACGTTAAAAATTATTAAAAATTGCATCTTATTCGCATGTGGTACACATCTTGTCAAGTTTGATGGAAAAATTGACAGAGGGGGGTGGTGTGCATCAACGGGTAGACCATAGGGGGATTCGGCTATATTTTTTGGACCACAGGAGGGTTATAGCTAGTGTCGCTTGACCACAGGGGGGTCCGGAACTATTCACCCTAAAATAAATAGTGTTGAAAGACATTTTCTATCGCTAATACACTGACAACGTCGTTACATTTATGATGTTTCATTAGTAGAAACTAAATGATTTTGGTGATTAAATTTAGTGGACGTATGATGGTTAAATAGTATTGCAAACTAAAAATACAAAAATATTTTAAAATAGTTTATTAGGTTAGTGAACGTTGCAATGCTTAAATAAAATATGAAAAAAGGAATCTTAGCTGCTATCTTACTTCTTGACTTCTCTAGGGGAAATAGTTTAGAGTATATTTATCCAAATGTGCTATCAGATGTTCAACAAACAATTTCATTATTAGTCGAGAGTACCCAAAAAAAAAAAAAAAACTTTCCTCACAGGAGCAAACCCCCTAAAGATGGAACTCTTGAAGTAAACAAAGGGCTAAATAGTACTAGTGATTCTCTGAGCCAATTTGAACTTGAATTGCCCCTTTTGTCCTTGTCTTGGGAAAGAAAGACTTCATGACCCACAACAAAATATTCTAAAATAATTTATAAGGTTGGTGAACGCTACAATCCTTGCAATCCTAAAGTAGATCCGTCACTGCCCCACCAACCCTATAAAGGAACACTCCAGTGAAACGAACAACGAAGCGGAATAAAAGAGGGAGTGTCTATGTTCTGGGTTGCAGTTACCCATAAAGTCCTTTTTCTTTATGTAGAATGTTTAATGATTTGGCACCTATGCATCTAAAAGAGTTAGATGAAGACTGACGAACAAACATAACTGGTCATGTATATAATTGGTCATTCTGACTAACACATGTATATAATTAGTCCCTGTCTCACTACTCGACAAATATAAAAATATTGTATTTATCTATAATGCTATGAGAGAAATCTAATATTGAAGAACTGTTCAAGCAATTACGATGAAATAATCGGAACAATTTATTATTATTAGATCTCCTTCATAATGTTTTGTATCATGAGGGGGCCAGATCCCTTAAACTCCACATCTATTTCTGCTTTTCATTGTCCTTCAGGGGGGACAAAAATGGGGCTATTGGTGCAGAAGTTTGCAGAACCCAGAGGCAGTAATGAACCTTAGCCAAGTCAAAATCTTTCGATATTTTTTGTTACTCTTCTTGGAGGATAGTCCCGTGTGTATTGAGAGATTTGTACATCAAACTATACTTATTTTAAAAAAAACATTGGTGCCATATCAAAGAACCAAACTATTATTTCTGATTGTAGTATTGATTATTATCGATTTTTCCAGCAGAAGTTTTTTGTTTTGAACAATTGCAGAACGATGCAATAGCTAGCAATCAAAATACTTCCGCATAGATCATACCTACGTGCACTCTTGCGGATTAATCTCGCATCCCACGTTATTGAAAGAAATGATAAGTACGTAGTTTATAAACGAGTGTCGTAAACTTAAATAATAATTTAGTTAACAATTTTGGACCAGTTAATTTGATACTTAACTAATTATCTATTAAACTTAAGACACTAATCTCGCTTGCAAATTGAGAATTTTGGACAATCAACAACTTCACAAAGTCTGGTAAAGGACCAACATGAGAAAGATTTCAAGTGATTGAACTAATCGACTGTGGGATAAATTTCGTGTGAGGCCCAGCTTTCTATAGCCCAGAAACAAGGACAATCTCATACCCTATTGGGCCTAAGGTGCATTGGCATTGAAAAAATCATCAACTTCCACAAAAGAAGCAACACATTTTCTTATTGGGAGACACGAAAGGGGCAAGACATCCCTAAAAGTATAGTTATATAATTGACTTCAAGCCTCCTGCAAAGCCAAAAAAAAAAAAAAAGCAACACATTCTAACATTTCACGTTATCATAAAAGTTTCAGTATCGTACTTGTGTAATAAATTACATCATTCAACATATGCTGATATTATGTCAGGTAAATTATATGCCAGCCTCTCCAAGCAACTCACATACGCCAAACACACATTCAACCGCTGGTATCTTTTCTAACATATGACAAATATGAACATTCGACGACTCATTTACATAGTTGTAGGTTGTATCACAGCAGGAAACCGGGATCATCAGCACGCCTTTCCGTCCAGCTACTGCACGCCGTGACCTCACAGGAGCAACCAACAAATTTGAAAATCCGAACCTATACGTATGAACTCCCAATACGTCAATGAACCGTGAGTTTCCAGCAGTAACTCGAAAGTCCTGCTTGAGCGAAGCTGAATGCCATATCAGGTCTTGCTAATGCTATTTTTGTTATTGATCCATATGATATCTACCGAGTTTGTCTAGCGAGGGGACATTCTGACTGCAGATGCTAATTTCATAGTCGATAGCCGAGAGGTGACATTTTCATTTTCTTCTGCTGTAGTAAGTCCCACTGCCTGAATGATGATGATGACGTTGGCGTGAGCCAGCAGACCTGCCACGACCATCCCACGTGTGGCCTCGATGAGCAACTCTGTACCCACTGCTCTGCGTCCAACTTACTGGTTGGGGTCCCAGTCCATTCAACTCCTCCTCTTCTCTGTCATTATACTCCAAGACCAGCCGCTTAATATCTTGTTTTTCTTCAAGCTCAGCTGCTTCCTTCTCTTTTGTACTCTGAACAAGAGAGCAATCACGAGGAATGAACATCTGTTTTGTTTGTTGCTTGTTTCCCCGCTTCACAAGAACCTTGACGCGAACCTCCTTACTTCCTCCCGCCCCTTCATCCATTGTATCATCACCACTTTCTCCTTCAAGCCCCCTCCCATGATGGTCCTTGGTCGGTCCCTCAAACACATTCATTGGTATCATCATGTTTAGGGTGGGGCGTGCCCGCAACTCAAGTTTTCGTGAATCCAAGCTTTCCTGCAATCACGATAGGCATGTCTTCATTGATAAATCCATTGTGCCATTACGGTACTCAGAAGCAAATAGTAAAATATCAAGTCGGTAAAGCAATAAAAGTAATGATTCAATCAAAGTCCTGTGGACATAACTGTGAAGACGACGAAACTCGAAAAGATTACACAAAAATCTCTCCCACAACAACTCCCATTACCAGGATAACTCATAGGTCATAATATCAAAACCTTGATAGTTGAGCAAAAAATGATAATAAACAAGTTCCTAATTCTTGCCTGCATTAAAGCCCGAAGTTCACGGTCAAAATCAGCTGCCTCCTCAGGATCCACCACTGCCACATTCTGCTTGACATATACTTCGTCATCTTCATCGGAAGCAGGACCCCCCTCGTCATCAAAATCATCCTCACTGTCACTACCCTCATCAGGATGCTCTTCATATGATTCTTCTCCATCGTCATGACCAACCTGTTCAGTGGTGCCACTCCCTGAATCACTCTCCGTCTCCCCCACTACATCTTCATGCAAGTCACCATTTTCTTCGATACCATTTGCAAGGCTTTTTCCATTCACAGATTTGTTGCCAGATGATGTCCTACTAGGTGGGTCAGAGTGCTTCTCACTATTGACCTTCTCAGCTGAAACTGTGCGCTCATGCTCCTCCAGCTCAATAAGAGCTGCATCAACTTCTTCTATTGATGAATATCGAGTCATATTGGGGCGTAAATCAACAAAGAGATCCTGGGAATACTTCAACTTGTAAGTTCACCCACACATTTGGAGATTTATTCAAAAACGCCAGATAACTAAGTGTAATAAGAATAACCAAATACAGGTAAAGTTACATGCTAAGAAAATAACACCAATAACGCTTATCACCTTTTTCTCTTTCTTTCAATTTCCTTAATTCTAGCTAAGAGAACACTAGAAGAGGCTGTGACAGTTTGCAGCCAGACAATCTATGCCAAGTCAAAAGTGCGTGGATATGCAGTGAGAAGAAGAGATATATTTACTGATATAACTCTGATGCTACCTGACAAACAAATTTAAATCAGATGATTTGGGAAGTCTGTGAACCAGAAGAAATAAGAACCTGACGTAAAAATAGTTAAAGCTAGCTTTCACCTGCAATTTTTTATCGTAAATGATCTTTCCCTATCTTTTCTGATTGCTTCTCTTTAGTTTCATTTGGGTTCCACATCCAGGAGAGATTTTTTTTTTTGGGGGGGGTGGGGGGGGGGTGTATTGTCATTTAGCCTTTTGCATAGAACAAAAGAACAGCTTGTTTCATGAACAATTTCCACTAGTAAGCTGAAAAAATGTGAGAAGATGAAATGAAATTTATCCACACTTTTGCACTTCTATCACTTATACAACAGAGGTGGCTGGACTTTCAAAATCATGGATTTACTGCAAACGAAAAGATACAAAGAAGAAGAAAAAGGAAATCTGAAACTGACCTGCAAGTCAAACTCGATATCCAGGGGTAGTGCACCTTTGCTTAGTATGTACCTTTGGAAATGGATTAAGAAGCGATCCAGTTTCCGCTTTGACGAACCTCGATCAAAGTAATGTCCGCAGGTTACGAGAAGTGTTATAACCATCCTGACACGGAAACAATCTTCTGGGGGATCCAATGTATCTTGCTGACAATATGGATAACAAAGAATTTTAGATGAAAGCAACAAGACAACAATTGTGGAATTCAAAAGAGACTCAGAATCCAAGAAATGGCACAGATCAGAAATCCCTTTTATCCCTATATTATGTAACCTCAAATGTACAAGGCAAAGAGATTCAAGAAAGTCCATCCACTGACTCAAACCAGAAGGGATGCATCTGCAACTCCAAAAAGGGAGCAAAAACAAAAAAAGAATTCTGCTTATAGACTAGAGGTTGTTCTACAGCCTCAAACCAAACCAAACCAAAATCATTCCTGTTAAGAGCCATCTCCTCGTGCCAAGCATGAGGCAAATTTCAAAAAATACTTCATAACTCGACTACAATTCATGTTTGCAAATTATTTGCAAGCAATTGATACATACTGAATAGACTCCAAGGTGGTTCAAGTGGTGGGGGGCGGGGGGCATGGCGTGTGGAAAGGGGGAAATGGGGGCGGGAGGAGGAGGAAAAGGAAAAAAAAAAAATGATACATGCTGAATAACGCTGTAAGTCAACATGGTATATTTGTCAAATATGAGTAATACATTACATATACTTTATCATCTACTCTGAGATAGACAGATAGATACATAAGAAAGATAGATAGAAAGACAGAGAGAGAAAGAGAACAATGCACTTCGGAAATATAAAATTATCTACCAATATTTCCGGCATATCAAACTGAGTAATTATTTTTGGCTAAATAACTTGACTAATTATTACCACGATGAGAATTTAGTAAACAACCAGTAAGTACAAATTATCAATCAAGTTTCAGTTAAGGTGTACAAGGAAAACCTCTTAGCCAAATACGTAACTAATCAACATTTAGGACCAGAGAAATTTTATTTTGTATCACAGTGGAGCAATGTGAGTGCCTCTTTGAAGACTGATTGCCAAGCATCATGTATCTGCCACAAAATTATGAAGCTTTTACAGATAACATAACAAATTATCCTACACTAAATGAATCCATACCTCTGATGTCCCATGGCCAAACACAAGAATCAAATAAAGCGTATCAAAAACCACAGACGAATCAACAAGTTCATAGTTATATAACTCCCCCAAGAAACGCGTGTGAGCAATGCGTCGCTGCTGCATTCCATAGTCATTTTGCTCTAATCCAAGCCTAATTTCCTCCAACACCTGAAAGGAACAAAACTCAAAGCCATAAGCACATGGAAGGAGAGGCTATAGTTGTATGATTTGAGAGGATTCAATTTTACACAAACATATGCAAGAGGCCAGACGGGGAACCATCTTCATGTATTTTTAAAAAATTATGTTGCAGAAGAATGTGCAACTTTCATTGCCAATTGCTAAGGTAATGACACTCCAACATCCACCAACAAATGAAAGGAAACGAAAGTTTGTCCTCTTCAAGGCTTCATATCAATAACTTTTTGCATGTCCGTGATTGTGCATGCAGGTATGTGCTAATACACATTACTTGGTAGACATACCACTTCATCTTTCTTTCTCTTTACTTAAAGATCATTTGGAAGACAACAAGAGTGATATCAGACACAGAGAAAAGGTTAACAACCTCCCAAAAGAGAGAGAGAAATATAAGGTTCTCTCCTAACTCTCTGTTCGATTCTGTGCCTTTTTAAAGAAACCATGGTTATGTTATAAGGAGAAACTATCACATTTAAAATGTAAATTCACCAAATTGGACTAAAATGCACCTCATCGACAACAGCAACTGCAAAGTCATCATGATAGCGACTCAGGCCAGCAGTAAGAGAAGCAATCAAATGAATTTGACCATATTTTCCCTTGTGAACCTTCAAAAAACACTTTAAAAGGTATGGTTCACATTCACCCCAAGGTAGTTTGCGCAGCTGCCTTAACACATACTCAATGGAAGATTTATCCAGATCTGAGAAAAGCAGCTTCCTGATATACTGCAAAATTAGACAGCAGATAATGCTTAAAACTTGAGATAGTAACATCAAGAAGCAGAATAATTTGACTTAAAACACCATTAATACCTGATGCAGTGGAGGACGAACTTTAGAAACGCGTGCAGATCTCTCTGGTGGTTTGCATAAATAATAAGCATTCTCCACCAAAGTAATGTGACGAGGATCCAGATTTTTTACATTTTTTAAACGCATCAATATCTCTAACATGTTAGCCATCCGCACTGTAGTCTCCGGAGAACGGTGGAGAAAGCGACCACAAGTCTCAAGAAGATTGCAAGCAACATCGATATTATGATGAGTAAAATCATCTAAACAAGCCTGGCAACAGAAATTAGCCCTTCCATCAGTCAAGAATTCTGTCAAACTCAAGTAACCACCTCTAATCTCATCAGTCTTTCAGTGACAGTTCCAAAGAAGTGAAACTATCACAAGATAGTCATAAATGGATAAATTAGTACAATGAACATGCATACCCCAGGAAATGTCTATTACTAAGGACAACCCTTTTTGCACATGTTCAAATAAAGGAGAAGATTGTCATACCAGCAAACTAAGAGATATGAAGCACCAGATCACTACAACCAAAAAGTTTCAACACAATGATGAGGTATAGATACTATCCTTAAGAGGGTTAAGGACTCAGGGGTCAGAGTATGGATCTACAATATCCACTTGCATAAATAAAGCCCATGTACATGTGTATTACATTGGAATTAGGCATCAAATAGAACAGAGTACCACAAGATGGTATAACTCCACCTAGTACCACCTCTTAGGAAAGACAGTTATCCCATCAAGATAGGTTAGCAAGATCAGTTGCTAGTTTAAAACCATTCCAACAGAAGCAAACACAATACAAAACCGGATAGGATAATTATTTTATCATATCCACCCCCACCATATCAAAGATGGTCTGAGTACTAAAAAGAAGAAATTTTATCCCCTTCTAATTCAAATTTTTTGCTTTTGGACGAAATCCTAAAGAGGGAAGCGCCTCCAACAAACTTACATTTAGAATACATATATAGTATATCAAATACTCATGCATCATACCTTCAAGCAACTGAAAACAAGGCCAGATGGTGCAATTTTGAATTTGCAAAGTTCACCAATGAAACGAATATTTCGGATTTTCGTTTCAATGTTCATCTGATCCTGCAAGAAAAACAAACATGGAATATAAATGAGCAACCATAGTTATTTGCAAAACACCACATATTTAACAGCTTTACTTTTACCTTCTTATTTATCAAAAAATTGAATTCTTCCTCCAAAAGCTGTAAGAGCATGGAAGAGACATCTTTCATACAAGTTGACAATGTGGCAACCATGCGTGAATAGTATGGCAACAACTCTAGAGATGTCCTGGGAACATTGAACAATGCTCTCACAAGCTTTTTCCTATTGGACTTGGAATTTAGATAGCAGAATTCCACCTGTGAAAATCAACAATGGTCCTTGTAAAGATGCTAACAAATTTGCAAAAGAAATGAGTATGACGTTCAATACGACAGCTAAAGCAAGCATATGTATGATTACCGTTAACTGATCAATCAGGTCACGGCTCACACAGCCAGGGAGCCTCTGCAGTAAAGCATCCAAATTGCTTCCGTCCAGACTTTTCACTTTCTCCTTTTCATGTTTTCTATCATTATCCTTTTCTTTTGCTTTCTCTTTCTCCGGATCTTTAGCCTCATCTTCATCTTTTTCATCTTTCTCCTTACCCTTTTCATTTTTATCCTCCGGCATAGCTCCAGAATCTGCAGAACCCTCCAAACTGTCCTGCGTAGTTACTTGGTCTGATTCAGGCGATGGATCCTTTTTACAAAAAAACTATGTGAGTGGACAGAATACACAGTGTAGAATGAAGAACAAGAAAGTCAAGCAAAAATAAGCGTGGGCACACATACATGCCTGTATAAGACCAGATAAAGCCTACATATTACACAACAATAAAGGACATTGCAAATAGAAATGGAGACAACATGGAGAAAACAAACCCAGCCACTGAATTATCTAGACAAGTTCAGACTCCGGAGCTCAACGAATCTATTTCCACAGTGTGCATATGAGGCCAACTCAACTTAACAGAGCCTTATTGCACTCAGTTTCTTTAATTAATTTTGCACTTCACATACCCTAGTTCCTCAGCTAAACTAGAAGTTGCCGTGCCATATATTTCTCTTTTGGTGATTTTACCCATATATATGGCACAAGGGAAACTATTTTTCACATCAAACTCCCCACACTAGCTTAAAATGGCTACACATATCTTTCCACTAGTTGGGGAAAACTGAAAGAATCTTTAGTAGGCATCAGAACACCATAATCTTACAGTTTCTTGCTCTTGTGTCTTTGTAGACTGGTCATTCAACTTTGGTTCTGCTCCTCCCAATAGCACAGCTGGAACAAATGCTCTGAGGAGGCAAATTTAGAAAAATATAATATACATCATGCAGGAAGAGTTTTCATGAATCAGAATAGTAAGCAATTTGATGTATTTACTCTGACCAGAACAGACCTTAGATCCGGCAGGCATTCATAGAAAGACCTTGTATCTTCATCATCCCAAAGGGCTTCGAGAACAGAGGAATCTCTGCCAGCACTAGGAGATGATGCATCCTCCCCGGATGTGACCCTGGTTGTGTGACCATCCTCAGGCATCACTGGAGGTTGAATATCAAGAGCTTCTGCTAAACTACAGTATTCAAAAACGAAAAGGTTCAGTAGAAAAAGAAGGAAAGATGAGCATAAAGAATAAGAAGTAAAAATAAACTAAAAACTTAACCTGCAACAACTCCTAAAAAACTCAAAGAAGTAATTAGAGTAATGCATGGAACAGGGAATATAAGATTGGAAGCTTGGTAGAATTAAAAATGTAGCATTGCCGTCTACTGACAAACAATAAAAATAATGAATAAATACATAAGTATGATACCATGAAACATATAATTCATGTGCTTTCAAGGTTTAAGATTTCTAAAATAATTCATATCCAAGGTAGTTTCTGAAGCATTTACAGTATGTAGAAGCACCCCAAAGCAAGTAGCCAAGAATAACTTCAAACTAGTGCTCATGCACATTTCAGAATTACTGCTTCCACTTTAATATATAAGCATAAGTTGACAGATCTAAACATCTAAAATGCTACTTATTTTATACAGAGTAACTTTGGTATACAAATTTCTTGGCAAATATGCAAGTCTAATATTATGGTACTACACACAAATTTTGTAACTGAAACTTGGTGTGGATCTATCAACTGAAAAAATCAATCAAAACAATTGCTAACTTTAAGTATCATACGATCTGCATCAATGGCAAGGACCACAATGAGAACACATATTCCCTTTCATGGCATGACCTTCAGGCCATTGTTTGAAACCAAATTCAGAGGTTTTAACTGGAGTTATATAGTATATTCTCAAGCGAAACATGGGTCTTTCAAAAGAAGTTTGGCATAAGTTTGGATTCGTTGACAGGCTGCACGTGGGCATCAATGTGCAGTAACAAATGAAGATCCAGTAACGAGGCAATAGAACAGTACAATTACATTATCATCTCAACAGATATGTTTTGAAAGGAACTAATAAAACTTACGCTGAAACGCCACGATATAGATGGTCATAGGACTTCCTCAACTTTTCATATAAAGCGGCATTTTCCTCACTGAGTTCACCTTTAGCATTTAAAATCTTCGCATTTTCATGCTCCATTTGCCGAAGTGACTTCATTATTTGGCAAAGAACAGATTCCATCAACAACAAGACTTTTAGAATATACATCATAAGTATACAAGAAAAGAGATGATACATTTAGTACACTTGGTGTACAGAAGACAAGTCTTGAAAGATAATGGTGATCAAGCTTAATATAAAAATATGAAAATAAAGGGATTGATGAATCAACTAGAAAACCAATTATGTATGAGAATTCTTACAGAATGCTCTGACTGAAGTACTTCTGTAACAGCATCATAATAAGTTTGAATCGCCTTCCTGAAAAGCTTCTTCTGATCTACAGTGATGTTAAGGCCCTTGAAAAACTGTAACAATTTATCAGCATACATATGTAAAGCGAAAGAACCTAATTTCACAGAGGTAGAACCAAAAAAAAAAAGAATTGATAATCATAGAAGCAAATACAAAGACTGCAAAATATTTTGATATCTGAGAGGGCCTATCAATGACCAAAGAAGTTAGCTAAGCAGAAAGGAATCAAATCATTGCCTTCTAGCCAAAATGGGTATATCATGGCCTTTTCATCAGCACAACAAAGACAAAGATTGGGTATCTCAGCCATAAATCATCTCAAAAAATTGGCAATTCCATTTGATCTATGTGTGTAGATTGCTAAGGCAAATTCACTGGAGATGTAGCAATAAAGTCAGAACTCCTCAATGACAGCCCACATCACAATCTCAGAAATGGGCCTTCACCAAAATATGCCTTAGATTTCTAATTTGAAGTGCACAAAAGAACACCAAAGATTAAATACAATATATGCTATATTCTAAAACGTCATCATCAGCTTCATGATAAAGAACAAGAAATAACAAATCAACCGTGCATTTCTAACTTATGATAAGTGGTGCTCAAACATACTCTATTTCTCGATTATATAAGGCAAAATAGTGCTTCATTACTTCAAATCAAACACTATAGTGAAAACAGAAAATATGTCCAAAATCACTTAGTATATGATCACTGAAAGCCGTATAATGACAACTCTGGTTGAGAAGACATATGGCTGACACAAACTCAATGAAGCACTCATTTTATGAGAATATCTTTTAATAAATGATACAATGAGCAAATAGAAAAGAAGTAATACCTCTTCAAGAATATCTTGCCCAGTCAGAGGAAGTCCAAGGAGATATCTACCTTGTCGTGCAAAACTAGCAAGGAGAGAGAGATTTGTTTGGGTTGTTTCACGATCCTTCAAATGCTCAACACTAGTGAGGTCCTTAATAATGTTAATGAAAATGCTACTGTCTTCCACAAATCCAACAAAATAAAGTTCCAAAAGCAGTTTTAACGTGCTGCGCTTTTTCATGGCCCTCATATTCCTATCTGTGTCTACATCTTCCACAGACTTTCCAGGAAAGAAGATTTTCACAAGCCCTTGAATCAGACTTGGAGAGAAGTCTTTGTACCTTTGATGAAGCAAAGAACATATCTGGTGCATGAACAAAGACGTAAGAAAAGGCATGCCAAAACAAAGAGCATGCAAATAGAAAAGATTGATTATGTTTAACCATTCACGTGAAGAATCTCTTTGGACCACATAGTTTGCTAATGCATAGAATAAACAAATAATACCAAAAGCTTTAGAAAAGGGATGGTTAGCAAAGAGTAATGATTTACAACACCACAGAGATGCTCCATTACCCCTTGTATAACGATAATCTTGTGCATCAAATGTCCAATTCATACCATACAAGGGGCAGTGAAGCATCACTGCTGGCAATATATAGCATTCGACATTAGCAAAAACATGCATGCTATATCAAATAGATAGATCCATACAGTTACACATTGCTTCCAAGACACCAAAACAATAAATATGAATTACAAAAACACATTTAAATACAATTTAGAAAACCAAGTTTGTGCTAATATTTCGATATATGTCCTCATGGACTCCATTTTCAAGTCCATTCTCATCCGAACCCAAAACCAGCCAAGACAAGGCCACATCACACAAAAGAGTCAATCTGGAATAGGTGAGGCAGGGCAACTAAACCTAATAGAATTTTACTCAACTTAACAAAACCCTCCAGATAATAGCATGGGGTAAAAATACTACCTTCGTATGCATGGAATATCATTCGATCTATTCTCAAATTCCTATTATATGCATGACTTTGACATGACTGCATAAGCCAAGCAGGTACAAATGAGATCCTAGGAACCAACTTATAATCTCACATGGCTGCAATAGCGAGAGAGCCATTCTCAAGTTTAAGTAAGGGCTTACTAACACTGCTTCAGAACCACACCAGAGAGCCATATCTCAGTCAAACTCTTAATTACAAAGCATGAATACCTTTTCTTCCCACACTTTCTCATCTTTTTTCTCCTTTTTCTCTACCATCTTTCTCAACTGGACATTCAGCAAGAAACCAAACAAAATCAATAAGTAGGCAACTTCTGGGAAATTTGATTTGAAGTTTCAGTCCCACTTTAAAAACAATTGAAGACTAAGCAAGTTAAAACTGAATAAATTAAACACTGAAAAACCCACCACACATCGCTTATCATATTTGAACTTCTTACATTTGCTTGATAAGTAGGCACGATGTATGATGAGAATTCGACTTTGTTGACATCCATTTGACTATAGCTTAATGCATTGGATTAGAATCCAAATTACTTCATGTAACTTTTTCCATTTCCAATTCCAGAACCTCCATTTCAAGCAAATAAGGCTACCTAAATCTGAACCGCAGTCTCCTAAAAGAACTTCAATTCCCTCAACCAGCAAAGTATAACTATCCCACTCAAGTTCCAAACCAATAATTTATCTAACTTTTCGAGACAGTATATGACTGTTTCCTGGTTAAGAGTCAATCTAAGAAGCTAAAAGACAGCCAAATGGGCAGGAAAAATAAAGTAAACCAATCAAAAAGTTAGAAGTACTTTAATTGTAAAAGTCTACATTTGGAAAGGAAGATCAGAGTCACATCATCCATTCTCAGATCAATTTATCAAGGAAATCTCGGCAAACTATTCCAACCTCAGCTCCAATGATGAAGCAACAAAATTTTTTTTCTTTGAAGAGAAAATGACGAAAAGCAGATACCATTTTGCAATTATATGAACAGCTTGTTGCCCTATCAACATACAATACCCCATCCGAAACAAATCACCCATTCTGTCTATGAATAAATATAAAGAAAAATATCATTACCATTAGTAAGAGAGACATGAACAGGGACAATCACAATTACAAAGAAGGTACAGCCAGAAATTTCAAACTGTAAATCATAAGATAAGACTAGAAAGATAATAGGAACCGTGGTGAAACAAAATAATTTGCTCAAGAGAACATGAGCTAAACTTCAACATTCCTTGGAATGTCTATATTAGCCCATGAAGTCCTTATTTCAGAATGGTTAACGTTTCCTAAGAGACTTCACTCATTTTCCATTAGGCTGTTCAAGATAGGTTCAGCTACTCCTTCCACCAATATGAAAAGCAAAACATTAAGAATGACAATCTAATTTAATGATGTAAGCAAAAGTTTGAGAAAAAATACCTGGACAGCAGCTTGGATGTCCGCGGATTTAAGCTTTGCATCACAAATAGCAGTAACGGCTTCACTTACGAATTTGCTTAAGTTCACACTTCGCAACTCATCCATCAGACCTTCTCGCTGCTCCTCATTAATCTGCTTAAGTTTTTTAATAACCGCTGTGTTGCGCTTGATGCTAGAATCCAAAGTTCTAAGAAAACTCGAGTCTGCAATTAAATAAATGGATCACTGTTCATGGAGAGGAAATCATAGAGTAGTAATACATTGCCGATAGACGTCAAATTCTATAGCTTCCAAAGAGTTAACGGGCGGTTTGGAAAATTGCTCGACTGTTAACAACTTCAAGATACCACTCACCATTTGTGGCAAAAACTATCCAATAAGATTAAAAAATGTCATGAAAAGATACACTTATAAAAGTACACAACAGTTATTCCCATGGTAATTTCTACCATGAATTTCTAAACAATACTCGCTAAGGCTCGTAGAAGAATGAAGGGAAAAAGGAAAGGACACCTCAAATCTTATAGACAGTTCAATAAACCAATGTGCCAGACAGTGAACTACTAACCAGGCCTTTCGGGATTCAAATTACTCTGTCGAAGAGCCATTTTCGCTTCGACAGATTTCCTGAATTCCTCAAGACGAGCAACTGCTTCCTGCACCACACACATACATTTCGAAAAAACCGAAAATACAAAAATAAATTAACAATATAACAAACATGAAATTATTTTACTTGAATTACAATAAAAACTATACAAATTCCAACATTATGATCATCTTAAGCAAACGTAAATTATCACTTACAACATAACTAAGTAAATTATCAAATTGAAAATAAAGAATTACCTCATCGTCATGTTTCTCGTGATGTTCACCTCCGTCATCCGCGTGCTCCATTCTACGAGTAAAATTTTCCTAAAAGTTTTACAGAAATCGATAATAAACATAAGGTTAAAATTAGGCCTCAGATCGCAGAAGAATATATAAAAATTGAAAAAAATAAAGAAAAAAAGCCAAAATCGAAACGGCGTTAGGGTTTATTACCGTTTAGTTGGACGGGGAGTTTGATGAAGGTGTAGCAACTGTATAGAATTTGCACAACGGCGTTGAGTGCTCTTCTGTGATGTATGTAATGGTGTGTGTCTGTAAGTATAGAGAGAGAGATAATGAGATTTGCGATTTTGCTTTGCCTTGTTTGGAGAAGTGAAATAAAAAACAGCCCACGCAAAAACGAACCGACTCGGAACTGAGTTAAGGCGAGTCACTGAGTTGTATGAACTCGTCTTGCCACGTCAGCTCGGCTCAGCTTAAAAAATGCTTTTTTTTTTTTTTTTTAAAGAGAGAGAGAGAGGAAGAAAAACTATTGGTTAACAGCTTTTTTTTTTTTTTAACAATTGGTTAACAAGCTTAAAAAGTACTTATTTAGTAAGGGTATCATTTTTTTTTTTTTTTTTGTGGCCATGAGTATCAAATTGACTCAGGATCTATTTGGCGTAAAAATTTTAGGGTTGTTACTTTTTTAACAGTAGGATTTTGATTAAAAAGTGTTATTAAATAAAAGTCGTTAATTGTTTGTTGTATGTTGTTTAATGTTGAATTTTTAAAAATTTTGTGGACAATTTGAAAAAAAAAAGAAAATTGTTTCTTACACTATATAAATTTTTTTTAAAAACTCTAATTTTGAGTTTCCTATTATTTTTTAATTTTATTTTTTATTCAAAAATATTTTAAAAAATGAGTCAAATATATTAATTTTAATTTTTAAACTCACTAAAAAAAACATTTTTAAGTATTTAAAAAGCCAAACAAACACTTCTCTATAAGCAGATGAAAAGTAATTGGAATCCCACAAAAGAAAAAAAGAAAAGTAATTGGAAGAGAAGTGCTGAAGCCTGAAATGGTGTTAAAATAAGTAGAAAAGAGCTCATAAGCATTTTTTTTTTTTTTTTGGTTGTATTAGTTACCAAATGTTATAGAATTGCTTATAAAAACATATACGTATATTTGGCCAACTTCTACCTTAGGCAGAGAGTAAAGTTGATTACCCGAAGAAAAATATTTATCAGTACTAAAATAGAATTCGCGAAAAATATACATGACAAAAAATTTTACAATCTTTCTACATGGATAATTGGAGATAATTGGAATTATCTGCAAGAGAGCAAATATTAGACGAGAAAAAAAATTACTTTTTTATGATTTATTTTTCTATGAGATAACTGGAAATTTTTTTGTGAAATCAATTATCATAATAAAAAATAATTCCTTATTTTCGTGAAAGATAATTTTTCACTGTGCCAATTATTTTCCAATAAAAAATTTTAATTGGCATTTCATTTAAAAATTATTTTTCATTATGATACATGGATACTTAGAAATAACTGGAATTATTTTCGGGAAATTAATTTTATCGATATATGAAAAATTATTGTTCATTACATGCATACTCTACTCAAAGTATGAGGATAGGAATGCCAGCTCAAAGCATAACATTTCCCTGCTTGCTTTTTTTTTTGGCTAAATACTTTTTTGTTTTACTAAATTTTTCGAGAGAAGTAATTGTACAGGTAATACAACATGTTGACATGGGCTGAGCAGAATGCCTGCCTAGTGCCCAATAAAGGCTAAGCAATGGAGTCAGCCAGCCACACTGATCGACAAGGCAAATAAGTCAACATAACTAGTTCAAGAATGGTTTGACAACAATACTCATATTAATACATATAGTGGCGGACCTAGGGGGCCGAGACTGAAAAAAAGTAATTAACATATGTAAAATTTAAAAAAAGATGGTATGACCCCTTCCCCCAATTTTTTACCCAATTTTTTACTCATTTTATCCCGTTATTCAATCTTGACTCCCCAAAATAAAATTTCTAGCTTCGTCCATGAGTACATAGCAATCCTAAGCGCATCTAGTGTGGTTAAAAGCTTCTTAACTAGGTGCCTAGATACAGGACAACTACGAGTCCATGGGACCATGACAATGTGCTGCAGAAGACTAGCTCATGTGGGCACAAAGATCACATAAACCAATTAATTCAGAGAAGAAAAAATTAAGGATTACACATGTACTGACAAAAATGTAACTTGCTCATTCAAAATCAGTTTCTAATGCTTCCTCATATAAAGTCACCTTTCTTTTGAACAATCTACTCACTGTGGTTAGTCAGAGATATGACGCTTGATCTGTGGTTACTTAACCCAACACCTTACAGCACCAGCTGCAAGTTTAAAATCTCTAAACTAAGGGGACCTTCCTGGAGTCTGAGAAGCCCCCTTAAGTTCCATGATACTCCAATTGTGAATAACGATAGTCACAAGATGAAGAAGAACTGGTTTTATGATGTCTTACACCACCTTCAGTCTGATGCTGGGGGAACCTTTGAAGAAGTCATAACAGCGTGTGATTGATTATTCTCTTCTCCCTTTGATGCCTGAACACTGCAGGTAAATTCGTCAATTCATCAATATCCATCAATGAGATCAGACCCTAGAATCAAAAGCAGGCTGGCTTAAAACCATATCAATCAATTTTGGTCATAGAAAATGATATGTCAAAGATATCAAAGAAACAATCACCTGAACCATGGACATCAGTTTGAGAAATAAAACTCCCTGACTTGATCTGATATGATATGATCACATGTGTGCATGCAAACACACATGGGAGAGCAACAGAGAGAGAGGAGTAGAAATGAGACAATCCTTTCTCTTTCCCTTCCAAGTTGTTGTTTCTTTCCACTCAGTACTATGCAGTGGCCACTATCTGAAGAATCAATAAAGATTACGACACAAAATTTACGAGACAACATGGCAAGGTGTGTAACATATTTGAGTGTTTGAACTTTGAACTGACATGCACGTCACAGCTCTTATTCTGGATGCTGGTAAAAGAGGGTTAAAGATGGTCTCACTCCTTGTACCGAACTGTACCAATTAGGCAGTATTATCCCGTGTAATCGACTTGCTAGCAAAAGCAGATAGTTCAGAAATTTCAGTGTATTAATGACTATTTACATTTGAATACCTGACAAAAACAGGTCCATAGGATATACAGCAACAGACGAATCATTTCCAAGAAAAGAAAATGCACTATACCCACGTCTATTTAATTACACAAAAACACCCTGGTTTTTGCTGTTATGTGCAGGAACGTTTACTATTTTCCAGTCTATAAAATGTGGTAGATTCATAAAAAGCGATATCTCCTCTTTGCTTACTAATCAGCAAGTCAATGAATAGAACAAAATATAGTGAGAATGCCCAAATGCAGCAGAAGACGTAGGAACCTCTTTTTGTCCTGGTCAAATAAATTAACGTTTGAACCTAGAATTCCTCCAATACTGGCAGAAATATGGTTCTTTCAGAAAACAAGAATCAAAGCAGAAGCTAATGTCACTGCAGGTCCAACGGCAATGAAAGATGGCAGTTTTTTCTCTCATTGCAATTCTCTGTAATGCAGCTCGCTATATCTTTTACATATGTGAAAAGTCTGCTATCTGCTTTGTCTGGCCAATTTTAATTTGCCATCTTGTGGAGTGAAGTCTTGCAGTAAACCATCGCACATCAGCGTCAGCCTCCACAGTTTCGCTTCGCCAAAAGAGGCAGAGATCTATATCTACAGCATTTGTTTTCACATGCTTATAATCTGAGATTATCAAATGGAAACCAAATTGGTATAGGGATTGAGTTCGTAAAATTTGAAATGTAGCAAGCACAAAGATGTAAGCAAGTATGAGTGTTAACTAAAATTGAGTTTTAAAATTGAGTATCTTAATATTTAAGAATTCATATTTCAAAATGAATAATATATGTCAAGCACATGACCAAAAAGCAAGAAAAAAACCAAGTTCATTCTAAGTTTAAAGGAAACAACTTCGCAGGAAATCCTACATTTTACAGGTCATGACTCGTGTCAATTGTTCAATATTATATAGTGAAGTGGACAGAGAAGTGCATTACCATATCATCAGATGCTTTGTCATCACTTCTCAGATTAAGAAGTATAAATTCTCAATTCTACTGCTACCAGTAATCTCCACAAGAACAAGAACCACCGCGGAAATGATGGAAGCGGTTGGTGTCTCTCAAGATGATTAATCGGTCTACCACCTTTGATACAAACTTGAATGCTGTATGGCAATCACCACAAACTCGAATGTTCTTCTTAATCCGTATGGGAGAGCCAGGTGGAGTCTTAAGAAGTGCAAATGCTAGAGCGAGTCTTTCGCTGTGGTATTGTAACCTCTCTCCCCTCTCCTGCTGGTCCAAAAACCAAAGCACATGGCTCGTATCCGGGACATACCCGATTTTCTTAATTCTTTCAGTAATCTTCTCCCACATCTTACGAATCTCATCAATCTGTGGGTGGGAATCATCATTTGACACGAACATATGGACAGCATTCTCAATCTCCACCCAGCTACAAGCAGGTTCTTTCTTCACACCACTCTCATTCATCATCTTTCTCACTCTTGCCGCATCTTTCCATCTCCCAGCTAAAGCGTACATATTGGCAAGCAAAATGTGGGGTCCAGAATCATGGGGGTCAAGTTCAAATACACGCTCAGCTGCATATGCACCCAACTCCATGTTTTTGTGCATCCTAGAAGCTCCAAGCAAGGCTTTCCAGACAGCAGCAGTGGGCTCAATTGGCATTTCTTGTATGAACTTTTGAGCATGACCGAATTGACCTGCTCGACCAAGTAGATCAACCATTGTCACATAATGTGAAATGTCAGGTTCTACATTGTATTTCTTCATCAACTCAAAGTAATGCAGTCCTTTGTCCAAAAGACCAGCATGGCTGCAAGCAGTTAGAACACAAAGAAAAGTCACTTCATTAGGTTCAACTCCTCTTGAGCGCATTTCTTCAAAACGCTCCACAGTTTCCTGACCAAGTCCATGCTGTGCACAAGCGGTAAGCATCGAGTTCCACGAAACTACATCTCGTTTCACCAACCGATGAAAAACCTTCCTTGCATCCTTGATGCTACCCGCCTTACCATACATATCAAGAAGTGTATTGCCAATAAAAGCAATAAGCATTAGTCCCGACTTTATCAAATGCCCGTGTACCCATTTCCCCTGCTCTAATGCCCCATTACTCGCACATGCTGCAAAAACACTAGAATACGTGAAATGGGTAGGCATAAAACCTCCCCTTTGCATCTCCCTGAACAACCTCACCACATTCTCTCCCTCACCTTTTCTAGCATGCCCCGCAATCAAAGCATTCCAAGAAACCTCATTCTTACTCTTCAACCCATCAAAGGCAGTCGTCGCCTCCTCCATCCTCCCACACCGTGCGTACATATCCACAAGAGCACTCCCAACATACACATCCTCCTCGTACCCACACTTGACACAAAACCCATGCACTTGCTTTCCCTGAAGTCCTCCCTCCTTAACTGCCCCAGCCGCCTTCAAAACACTCCCTAAAGTAAAATGATTCGGCATAAACCCACCCCTCACCATCTCATCAAACGCCACCAACGCCTCTTCAGCTCTCTCATTCTGCGAATAACACGTAATCAACGCTGTCCACGAAACCATATCTCTCACAGGCATTTCATCAAACACTTTACGCGCATCATCAACACACTCACATTTCGCATAAAAATTAATAAGCGTGTTATACGGGACAATATGATCGCTGAATGATGAATTCCTAAAATGGGTATGTACCATTTTGCCTTCTTTAAGCTTCCGAAGCTCTGTACACCTCTTAATGAGCTTGTTGTATAAACTTGCATCTGGGTACATTGCACCATTGTCGATCAGTTCCAAAACTAGAAGATTCCCATTTGGGGCTTTTTTCAGTAGATCTTTGTCTTCAAATACGCCCGAAAACGCGAAAAATGGATCGTCTGATTCTTCTACTTCTGATGAGGATGATGATGTAGAGAGGAAATGGGCAAAGGGGAAAAGCTTTTTGATGGATTGTTTGTTTGAAGAGATGATTGAATTGAATGAGAATGCAATTTTAGTGTAGTTTTTCATGTATGCTGTGATTGTTTGCTGAATTTATTTTTTTTTTCCCTTTCTTTTTTTCTTATCTTCTTTTGTTGTTTTTCTACTTTGGGGAGGGAAATTTTTAAAAGCATAGGTTTTATATACGTCACCAAAGTGTGTGTTTGGGGCATTTGGCCCGATAGTATGCTTGTGTTCTGTGTGAGAGACGTTCGGATATCATTCTTGACACGTGTAATATTTGTTTAGACGTTTATTTAAATAACAAAAAAAAAATCATATTTTGTAAAAATTATGAGATACGTATATTTTTTAAGTTAATTTGCAGCCTTTTGCACTGTAATATTTGATTAGGCATTCATTTAAATGAAAAAATACAAAATTTCATATTTTAAAAAAATTACGAGATAACGTATACTTTTTAACTTAATATACCTCATGCACATTTCCAATAACACAGTACATTACCTAATTTTCCAAACACATCGAGATAATATGTACTTTTGCCTAAATATAGAAAGTGGCTTAAATTTTATCCGGCCTTAACCCCTGTTTTTAATGAGCTTTTCAGTTTTTGACTAATGTTCAACTCATCTATTAACCTTTAATTGTTGATTAAACAAAATTTAATTCATATTGTTTTCTCGTATTCACAATAATTTTTAGAATACTGTTAATTTTAATTTCTAAAATTGCTCAACTTTGAGGATAAAATATCATGCATTCACTCATCGGGAGGTGGAAGGAGGACGACTTCTTTGAATTTATTCTACCGGACTTGGTCCAATTTGTTTCTTTTTATAGAGTAGCTTTTTTCTTTCTCTAATTTGGGAGGGGCCATAAATGTTAGTAACATGGAGGGAAATTCCATGTACCTAGGATGCAAAACTGCAGCCTGAATTTTGGGGCATGGATAACACAAATTTCAATTATTTCAACTCTTCAAAAGTGTCTTAATGATTGTCAATTGGTAAAATCATTTTATCGTAAATGTATTATCAGTTTATTACTGTTGAATCTTATTAATAACGTAATAACATTATAAATAAATTTATTCTCAATAAAAAGGTGATAAAACGTGGTTGAAGGGAGTAGTATTAGTTTTTCTTCTTTTTTCTTTTTGATATAATGAAGGTCAAAACTGCAGTTTAAACTCGGAAACTTGTGATTACAATATATTACTATTTAACTATTTCACCTAACCAGTAACAAAGCCACATGTTCTTGAACTAGAAAAAGAATTATCTTTTTATTTTTTGTTAACAAGAAAAAACTATTATTTTGGATCATTCTTAAAATACAAGTACATCTGTTTATCTTTCTTATCGTATAAATACACCCGTTAATTATCCGTTCTTGGCTCCGCTACACCCCACTCTCAGATGTATGAAACTATGAAGTAGTATTAGTTATACAAGCAATAATAGAACAAGCAACGTAAAAGGAAAAGAAGGGAGACAAGGGAAGATGCATGAACTGTTACCATTTACCAAATCCTAAACTTGTGTAAACTAATCTAGTTTCTGACAAAAACGTAGTTGTAGCACTCAGTTTAATGAAAACATCGAGACATTAATTTTATCGCGTTCATACGTCGTGGAACTTGGAATTTAGCAACTCCCATCAACTTATAAAAACACCCCACGATCACTAAACAAGATAGCATAGAATTTCAATTTCGTCTCTCTCATGTGTCTTGCCCTAGCTAGCTTTCTTCTTTTTTGTTTTTTTGGTGTAATAGTGGTTGAAAGCACAATTCAAATTCAAATTCTAATTCTTTAATTACAACATATTACTACTTTCTCGTTTAATTCAACTCTCGACCTTTCTTCTTCATTGAAGTTGAAAGTTTTCTTTTCACTATACTGTTGCATCTTCTCAGCAAAGCTGCCATAGCTTGAAACATGGATAATAAAGCCACACAACAAAGCAACAAAGAGAAAACTAGCTTTCCACCCAAAAGGGGTCAAGTCAAAGCCAAGATACTTGAGGAATTGGTGGAATCAGTCATCAACTTGACAAAAGGGAAAGGGAAAAGAAGTCAAGTACACGATGATCAGAAAAACTAGTCGTTGGAGGCCATAAACCTATAGAATATATCTTCGTTTAAATTTTTAAATGAGATCGTCATTTTACGAGCTCCATTCTTGATAGCTCATGATTGACAAGTTTGAGATGTTTCGATTCTGTCATGTTGGAAAAGAAATGTCCTAAATGTTTTAGTTATCAAGTGGCTTTAGAGTAACTAAAAATTGTAGGATATAAGTACTTGTAAACTCTCATTTTTGTGAGTGAAGTTTGGTGCATTTATACAAGTGGAAGCCTCATCTGCCCTTATATTGATTTCCTCGTCATTTCCAGTTTCTTTCTCACTTGATACATACAGCTTTTGGCAGAGGTGGTAAAGAGAGATATAATGTGATGAGAAAGATCCAACGATGACAAACTATTCAAATCACTTATCATAATTGTATGCATAATTTATAATCGTTAAATCACCTTCATCGCGTTATAACGTTAAGAGGGGATCCTGGCTCCTATGTAATTGTTTCTCTGTCATGACATTTTTTTTAGCCTTAAGGCTATTTTTCCTTTCCACTCAAAATAGAAGTCACGCATTTTCTCTATATTTGCAAACAACCCACATTATCTCATGTTAATGCACATTCATAAGCTTCTAGAACTTATAAACTATTAGCTATTTGCATAAAAGTGAAAATATTATTATGTGTTGGGTACAAGACGAACAAGGTGCTTATAAGTTGTAAGCTATTAAAACCAAAATAGACATGAAATTCACTTTTAATTTTCTAAGCTATTTTAATACCTGTTTTTCATCTAGATTTCAATTGAATATCTTAACAACTAAATGAAATATGCATATTAGTATTGACCACTTGATCTAGTGGTATGATTATCACTTTTAATACAAGAGATCTCGAGATCCATTCTTGTGTAACATCTTACGTAATGTAAAATCCCTTAGGCTCCCTTCAATCCAAAAAACAAAAAAAGAAATATGCATATTATTTTAATATGCAAAAAATGTAAGTTACATTATATAATATATCATAGCAATTGATATATGATTATATACATATAAATTTTTTCATAATATATATATATATATATATATAATGTACACACTAACAAACGATGCGATGCAACTGAACTGGGCTCGGAGAAGAAATTTCCGTCCAACATCCTCTTAACCGAACTGAGAAAGCTCGGGGTTAAGAGGAGGGGTTGTGGACGCTGAATTTCTGCTGCCAACGTCTTTGCTTTTCCAAATTCTAGTTGCAAACTTAACTTTCTTTATCAACTCATGAAATATCTTGGTTTTGATCTGACCTCTCTCCGGTGGAAGTCTTGTTTTGTGCCCCCTTGCCATCTTGGTGTCTTCAGATTCCATTTTTTATGTCGTCCAAAAGATTAGATGCACCACCCAAGAATTTAAGAATCGAGTAGAATAATCGAGTAGCGACCTGTTATAATTAAAGGTCCAAATTCAAACCAATATCGGGGATTAAGAAATTAAACAAAGAAAACGTATGTACCTTTTGTTTTTCTTCGAAAATGAAGATGAAATGGAGCTCTATATATATAAATTATCTACATCAGGCATGAAGAACCAGCTTTTTGAGACATGAAACGTGGTGCTTATTTTCAAAAGGCTTTAAAGAAGCCATATGCTTAAGTAGATTTTATACAAGTTTAATCTAGATCATTTAAATACAGTAATTTTACATATGTACAATGTACATATGTTAAAGTGAATGATTTAATCATGCTTTATTCTGTGCATTTGTAGATTCTAATGCAGCCTTATTTCATTTTTGAAAGTCAAACAGAAAAGGGAAAACAAAAAGCTAATAAAACTAAGATGTGGAAAATCTGATAATTTTTCTGACCCTCAATCGAGAGGCAGATCTAGAATATTTTATCAGTGTGAACTATATAATCTTTGAAATTGAAACTAGTGGAGATACAGGAATTGAGAAGAAAGAGAGATGGGATCAAAGAATCATCTTTTTACAGCGAGACAAAAGAAAAGAATGTCGAGAATTATAAGAAGTCAGCGCAAAACAATGATTTTACAATCTAAAAATATGAGTGTATATTAAAACATTTCATTCAATAATTAAGACTACAATTCTCAAAATCCAAAGAGTAAATCCGACTCTACTTGTCTCCTATCATTGAGAAAATGTTTCCCTACCTCACCTGCTGTGTTTTTCTTCTTTATTCATCCTCACTTTTTGCTAAAAAATACTTCTCTATCTCCATGAAAACGAAAGGAGAATATGATTCTGAAGCTTCTAACCATTTTTTTCAAAATGGCATCTCAATCTCAATTAAAATAATTATTAACTAGCCAATCGATGACTTTTGTTGCTGATTGCGCCCAAAATGGAACATGAAATGCTGATGGATTCGATCAATAAGTCCCACACTTGTAACAACTTCATGATCATAATTATAATTATCAGTGATAGACAGCAAGCAATATTAGAATCTGAGAAAAGTAATAATTAGTTTATGATCAAATTCATTTGATATTCTTATTGAAATGTAATTACTTGATGGCGAATATTGTGCTTTAATTAGCTCACGTGCACGTATTAAGAACATCAAGAAACTTCTTCTAATATTTTCAGTGCTGCAGGATGAGTTCAGATCCCCTTAAAGCAAAGATTGCAGATCTCATCAACTAATATGATTAATGATACAGAGAAGCAAACAAGTATGCTGATTGACTAGTTATTTTCGGGCTTGAGATGTGTCAAGAACAACGCCGATGCTTTCAATCGTTTTTGTCCTCTCATTGAGGACTGCAAACGTGTGCTTGCTAGAAGATCGAGTTACCAAGTGACCTACATCTACTGTAAAACAAATCGGTGTGTAGATTGATTTGCTAATTATGATATTTCCCAACCTATTAATGTTTTTTTCTCATCGATCAATTTGTGAGACACTTGCTAATATTCTTTAAAAAAAATATGAGAAGGGTAAAGCATTCTCAATGTGATAGTTCAGTAACCGATTTTGGCTTCCAACACAACAAAAATAGAAAAATGTCATGTTGATGCAGCCTTCAACACAATAATAAGTAGTGTAACAATAATCTCCTAATGTTTTTCTTATATCACTTGGCCCCTTCATTGCCCTGGTCAACAAAAATAATATTCAAAGTTGTTATGCGAAAATATGAATGTACATAATTACTCATGAGGGTTAAGTGATACAAAAAAATGTTAAAGGGTAAATTGCTAATTAGGTGCATATACAATGGGGGGAAAAGTGTTATTAACATCACTGGCGGAGGCACATTACTGACCCATAAAAATCGTTAAAATTTTTATGTATTTTTTTTAAAAAAATTAGATATCTATGCATTTTTAGTTTTAAAAAAATTAGCCCCCACTGAAAAATAAAAGTACTAGTATAGTTAAAAAATTATGAATTTTAGCCCCCACTACTCCATAAAAACGTTAAAATTTATATGTATTTTTTGAAAAAAAAATTAATTAACCCCCACTGAAAAATAAAAGTACTAGTATAGTTCAAAAATTATGGATTTTAGCCCCCACTGGCCCATAAAAACATTAAAATTCTATGTATTTTTTGAAAAAAATACTCGTATAGTTCAAAAATTATAAATTTTAGCCCCCACTGACAAAAATTCCTGACTCCGCCCCTGATTAACATTTATAAATAAAAATATTATTGCACTATTTACACTTCAAGGACAAATGAAAAAATTTTAAGCTTGCGCTCTTGTAAACAAAATAACTAAGTTGTCATCATACTTTTTTCATTTGTCAATAATTTTATTGATATTTGCTTTAGATTTTTTCTTTGTAGAGATTAAATTTTTTGTTTAATTATCAGTAGGAAAACATTAATATGAGAATAAACTTGTGCAACTTCGATCCTATTATACACATTATTTTGTCAATTCAGCAGTTGAAATATAGAAACTTGATAGTTTGAATATTTATTTCTGAATGATGAAAGTTTTATCATTTATTATTTTCATTTTTGTGCCTTTTGAGCTCCGCAATGGGAAAAAGCTTTATTTTTTCCAAAAAATTGTTTGCCTTTTTATACTACTAAACAAAAATATTGATTTTTAAAATAAAAAAAGGAAATACATTCCATTAAGTTGTTTTTTGCAATCAACTTAACTATAGACAACAAATGAAATTAAGTATTAATAGATTTTTTCATAGATGGAAAAAATACAATAGCAAGCTTATCTATTATATACACGCGATCCATCACAACTTCAAACTTTTCTTTTATTTATCCTTGAAATATGCATAATACAATAATATTTTTATTTACAAAAATTAATAACACTTGATGCCCTTAATGTTTAATATGCATCGTAGCAATTTACCCTGTTAAATATTTATATAAATTAATCCTTTAAATGATAGTCGTGTATATTCATATTTTGTCATTTTTGTTAACCAACACATAAAGGAGTTTAAATGATACAAAAAGGATATTAGTAGAAAAATTGCTACACAAAATTGCCATTTATTTCTCTCATTTCCGATTACAAAAGAAGAAAATTGTCGTTAACCCTTTTCTTTCCAATTGCAAAATATGCAGCCAATTACCTTGTGTTTACATACAAATAGGCTCCATACAATACGTGGGATTCATTTTATGTATTTAGGGTTGATGGTCAACCAAAGTGTTTTAAAATTTTTCATGTTTTTAGATTAGCAACATTCCTACCATTCTTCAAACTAACTTGTATAATTTCTATGTTCTTATCAATAAAATGACTACAATATTTCAACCCAAAAAGAAAAGGAAAAATTATACAAATAGTTCTTATTATTTCACTAAAATTTTAAATTCGTCTATGTTATTTAAAATTAGTTAATTTAGTTTTTATTATTTTTAATTTTTTTTAAATGTATCCTTACTGTTCAAAACTAGCCAATTTAATCATTATTATTTTTCAAAAAAATAAATTTAGTCCCTATTATTTTTTTAAAAATTTCAATTTATTTTTAGCACGTGACCTCTATTTAGGGATTAAATTGAAAATTTTTTAAAAATAATATAGACTAAATTGACTAATTTTAAATAATAAAGACAAATTTAAAATATTTAAAAAATAATAAAAATTAAATTAATTAGTTTTAAACTATAAGAACGAATTTAAAATTTGAGAAAATAATATAGACCATTTGTGATATTTAAAAAAAAAAAATACAAAAGATGCAGCGTAGAAAATTTAACATCGAGTAAAACGACATCGTTTGAGGTCCCCCTCCTTGCCCAATCCAAATGATCAAAAGATAAGGTACCTTACCAAGAACCAAAACACACAGCAGTGGTGTAAACCATCACACACTCCCTAATCTATTCCCCAAAAATGGAGTCCACTCTCTTCACTCTCCCCTCCTCCAAACCCCCCCTACCCCCTCTACCCACCACCCCTACCCACACCCTTTCCCTCAAGTCCCACTTCAACAACCCCTTCACCACCCCCCACCATCACCACCACCTCAAATTCACCACCACAAACCACTCAAAGATCAGACCTTTTTCCATCCATGCAGCAATAAGCAGGACCAAGAAAGAAGAAACAGTTGAAACAGTGAAGCAACACCTCCAAGACTGCTACTTGCTAGCTGGAATCAAATACAAAGGCTTCACTGTGAGCCAATTCCAAGAACTGAGATCCCAATTGCCAGAAACCACTAAGCTTCTTGTTGCTAAGAACACTTTAGTGTACAAAGCCATTGAAGGGACCAAATGGGAAGCTTTGAAGCCATGCATGAAGGGTATGAATGCTTGGCTTTTTGTCCGCAGTGAAGAGATACCAGCTGCTTTGAAGCCTTACAGGACTTTTCAGAGGGAGAAAAAGTTGGAAGAAAATGACTTTTCTGGGGCTGTTTTTGAAGGTAAATTTTATGGGCCTGATGAGTTTAAGGCTTTGGAGAATTTGCCTTCAAGGGCTGAGGTTTATGCCCAGGTTTTGGGGTCTTTGAAGGGTCCTGCTTCTGCTATTGTTAGCACTCTTCAAGCTCCTGCTAGGAATGTGGTTATGGTTTTGCAAGCTTATGTGAAGAAGTTGGAGGAGGAGCAAGGCGGTGGTGGTGGAGGACAATAGTGGTAGCTTGACGATGATTGTATTTTTGTTGCCAAGAAAATGGTATGCTGATGATTGTGTAAGAGTTGTTGTTTTGTAGAATAATTTTTTTTGTACTACTTTAAAGATGATGATAATGATTAATTTACAGATAATTTTTTGAATTGTATATTTATTATGTGTTATTTGAGTGCTAATTGCTGAATTGATTATGATGATTAATTTACTGATGATTTTTCCAATTTGATGCTTAATTTATATTGTTTTGTTTCATATTTGTGTATTTTCTCGGGATTGATATTGTTAGTGGTCATCTTCTTACCCTATGGAAGTATCTGGCTTGATGAAATAACAAGTAGAAGGGATGAATTGGAGAAAAAAGGTAAATATTTGGCGGATAAGTTGTAATGTTAATAAGCGCTGTTGTACTAGGACTTGAGATTAATTAGTTGGTATTTATGTACTGCTTGAATAGTAATAAAGTGAAAATTAGACGAAGTTTTAGTAATGCCGAAGAGGGTTATGATTTTTCTATACAAATGAGTGAGAGCTGTTAGTCTTGTTTCCACTTGGGAAGTGATTACTTTCTGCAAGGAAGTGTATTTCTTTGTCGTGGCAAGTGCAGAGACAATGCTATTGAATCTAGTCAAGAGTGAGAAATCTTCGTATTTGGAACATCTGAGAGAATTAGTAATAGTGTAAAATATGCACTAACTGCTGAGACTGGTCTCTAGTTTAATATTAACAAAATGTTCACGAGGAAAAGTTCCATTCTGGTGTTAGATATGTTGACTTTTTAAAGTGCTGGTGTAATTTTGCCTTGTTCATTGTTCATGTTAGAAGAGATCTCCTCACAATCTCTATTTTGTCAAGGTTGAAACAGTTAGACAACTTATGACTATAGAAGAAAAAACCGAAGCCTCTTAATAGCAACTTAAGGAACCTTATTTCTTGAAGATCTATTCCTGTTTTAGGCATTTAAACAGCGTCTAAGGTGTATAGTTGATTTGAGATGGTGTCTGCCTGCATTTGGTCCAGCTTTAGTGGCATTAGTTTAATTTACCTTCAATCTAGTTTTGATTTTTGCCTTAGGATCTTTGATCTGTAACGTTTTTCTTATGATGATTACCATCTTCAATCTTCCTTCTGACTTTGACTTTGATTTTCAACGTTTCATGCTATTGTTTCTAGCATACAGATATGGATCATCTCAATAATGTCTTTTGCTCCAATACCCTTGTTGCTGAGTTTTGACTGTTTGCTCGATGGATCCTCATATCACACCTCTGAGTATTGCCACTTTTATAATAAGTTAAGTTGCTTCCTAAACCCAACCTGAGCCCTCTACTTCCTTACATGTACAATTTACATGCACGATATCTTAAATTACAAGTTCATTCAGTGAATTTCCCTTAAACTAATTGCGAGTTCTGCTGTCCCACAAAACTCTAGTTCTGAATGTGATCAGAAACATTTGAATTAAGCATGTCAATTGTCAGCAGTTCTGATTCCATGACCACTTCAAATTTGAGACACTGTTGCATTCAGGATCATTATTGGTATAATGCTACATATTATCCGTGACTTACAGATAATTGTCACGAACAAAAAGAAGTAAAATAATGCAGTAAGTGGTTGTCGTATGAGGTAGTGTGTCAATATAGTTATTCAAGTCCAGGTAGTGTCATTCTTTTTCTTCTATTTAAGAAGCATAACAGTGTTCCAAGCATCAACTCTATTTCAGTTGAGAACTTAAAAATCAATTGACAGGAAGAGGACATTAACTGATGTTTATCTTCTTGAAACATTACCATTAAGTTATTTCATCTAATGTCCATGAAAGTTCTCATATCAACTTGATATTAACATATTCTCATGATGGGTTCACCTTTCAGCTTTTTCAGTATGGCTATTTGCCGATCATATTGATTAATCATAAGCATTTGTTTGAAGTTTATTGATTTTCATTGTCCATGCATCAGTTAGACAGTACAAAGAAATGTCACTCTCACCATATGGGATTAAGCAGTAGATTTCTTTCGATGCTTTATCATGTATCTCTGGAATATAAGTTCACTAGGCTGATAATTTTCTTCAGCACATATTTTTCCTTCTTACTTTGCATTCAGTGTGTAATTCTGACCTTTTTTTTGCCCTCTTCTGCTTTCGCCGTGTTCTTTTCTCTCCTACTCTGTTCCTCCTCCACCCCTCTTCTGCTTTCACTGCTTTCTTTCCTCGCTGACTCTGTTCCTCCTCCACCCCTCTTCGGCTTTTGCTGCTTCCTTTCCTCGCCGACTCTGTTCCTCCTTCTCCACCCCTCTTTTGGTAGCATTTGTTTCGTGCATGAAGTGTGCATATCTGCAGTTCGTGCCACTGAGATATCGCAAGTGATCCTTGGCCCAATTCTTAAGCAATAACACCATCAACTACAACAAGATTTGAACACCATTCCAGGCTTGCTGTGAACTGCATTGTGGGAGATGAAAGGGCCAACATTTTGCAGTTATGCATGAATCTGCTCAGAATGTTATGATATTGTGCGCGAGATTCAATGGTTATAAATTGTTGATACAGTAATGTGAGATGATGTGAATAGTTGAAAATTGTTGGATTTCACTCATTACGTTATAATATTATAAGAGGATCATTGCTCATGCTTTAGAGGTACTACTGGCTGTGTATGAGTTTTCAGTTTAACTTAGGCTCCTTTTGTTTGCTGTAGTAACGCCCCACACCGAGTCCACGAGGGGGACGGGGTACGCTACTGTGTATGTATTGTCCGTTTTGACAGTCCCCACGAAGGGGCCCTCACGGATTTGTCGTTCGCCAGGTTGCCCTGGAAAACGCACGTACACGATATAAGGAGCGAACTCCTTATATCTAGCAATCCAGGACCGTTGCCAGCCGATGTGGGAGATTTTACAAAAATATTTTCTCAGAATTTTTTTTTTTAATTTTTCAATGTTTGATAACACCAAAAAATTGATCAACTGAAAAATATTTTCTAATAAAAAATGGTAGCTACTTAGTTGGAAATTGAATTTCTCTTGCAATATTTGGGTAACTGAGATATTAAAAAAAGGCAATGGTTGAAAAATCAATGTCATGTGATAGTAATAATAACATATGATGAAAAATTAATTACACGTGACGATAACAATATAAGATAAAATATTATTGATACATAGAAGCATCACAACAGTTGCGATTCAACGGCATTGAATATTTTCAAATGTCAAAAGAGCACGTCTAATCAGCCTCAACACACTCTTGGCGTCCGAAATTGACAGCCAGCTTCTAAAGGAAAAGGAGGACATAAAATAAATAAATAGAAGAAAATACAGTGTCTTGTATGACCAAAAAAATTTAAATAGTAATTACATTTGTCAAGCGTGGATAGAATTACAACACAATTTACATAAATAATTTGTATAGACTATAAAGTAAGAAGCCATATTGATTAAAGTGAAATTCTAGGTAATCCCTTGTCATTGGTTCCACAAGACCATTGCGGTCATCTAACCTCGTTGTTGATTGGGTTGCTACGAGTGCTTGAAATATTATCAATCTTTTGATTGGTCCCTTGCTCTTTGTAATGTATTATCCTCTGATATTCTTGCTGAGTATTGGTTAACCACATTTTATTTTAAAAAATACTTCAAAACGTTACAACCAGTTGAGTTATGCTATAACGTTTTTGAGAGTTCCCCATGGAACTTTTGTCTGACTACAGAGCTGACAATTCAACTTCCCCTGTGCACGGCCTATATACTACAAAAGTGCTATCATTTGAAAAGGAACCAGGATTGAAGCAATTAATTCCAGTGTACTTGAATGCCTTCTGCTCACTTCTGTCCCCCAACACTATCTGTGAAGAAACAAACATAATTACAGAATTAATATAAGAGTTTGCCTTCTGTTCAGTTGCCGGATGATCCAACTATGACACATGGAATGCTGACAGACTCACAACAGATCATTGGTCGGCTGAATGCAAGAAAGTTTCTCAATATAACTGGAGAGAAACAAAAAAAAAAAAAAAAAGCCCAGAAACTAACTTTTTTACTTTTCAGTGACTTTTTGCCTGGGCGAATCCGGCAAAGTAATGCCGAAAAGCAACTCTAGTTTTTGTTTTTTCCTCCAGGCTAAACATGTGAATTTGGATCTCAATGAATTACTTGTTTAACCAGTAAAAAAGAATGAGAACAGTACCATGTGCGGGGTCGGGTAGAGGTGGAGACAGTGATCATAATTCCAGATAATGGGCTGGACACTCAGAGGGAGAGGACAGAGATGGCTTTGATGTGTAATAGTAGCAACGAGCTGCAGCACAATGATATAGACAATTGTATCTTCAGCTTTTGTGACCAAAGCTGCAAGCAAATCACTTAATGAATTAAGAACAAGGAACAGAAGCTCACATGCTCGAAAGGATCACTGGTTTCTTCTGTTGAGGGAGGCATTAGACAAGACCTTCGCATTCTATAGAGCAGATCTTGGCGGAAGAATACAATTTCTTGGGTGTAAAACTTTATTCTGGTCAGAAAACCACGAATGTTAACCGTTAAATCAAACACGAAAGGTTTAGCGCAATTGCAGTAGACTTTAGAGATTCAGCTTTTTCTCAAGCAACGGAAATGGTAGCATCAAACACTCTGCTTTTTACTTGCAAAGCATTTGCTAAATAAATTTACCTGCACGGATTACTCAAGAAGACTGCATTTGGAACATGCTTCTGGAGCTCTTCTGTTATGTATTTTGGCAAAGGACATCTAGGTAGAGCTGTTGAAGGGCCTGAAAACACAAAGAAATTGCGTTGTATATGGGGCGTGACAATGTCAGTCCATAAGATTTTTAGCTGCAATCAGGTAAGTCATGCGAAACAGACCTATATCATCAGGACCAGGAATAAAGAGGAATCTACTATGCTCTTTTAGTCTTTGGCAAGCTGCGATCATCTGGCCTAGCTTTCCAAACTGCGACCTGCATAGCGTGATTATTGTTACTCTTTTTACATGCTCAACCATATCCAAGTACAATGAGTGATTGAAGGTGTCGATTTCAATTGACACTCACCTGAGCATCGAGAAAGAATTAAAAGACAGATTGCAAGGACGAGAGCAGAAATTCCCCATGAAAACGAAAAGAGAGGGAACCACCTCTACATTCTCATAGCCATTAAGGACAACCTCTAGATTCCGCATCGTCTTCTCTAGGACAAAACAATGGTGAGATTACATTCATGAGAAACAAAAGTAAATAGAAGTACATATACTGAAGCTAAAACTAACAACTGATTGCATACCTCCTCATTATCCAACCAAATGTCAGAAAGTATGACAAACATGTCATTCACTGCCCTTGATTCCAACTCTGAAAGCCTCAGCTGATGCAATCGTTAAGGAAAAGTACACACAAATTTCACAGTTGTGATTAGATTGGGAAAATACATACGATCGCACCATTTAATTTTGGTTATCACAAAGCAGCAAAGGATACAGTTTCCTCTTTTGAAAGAGTACCACCACCAAAGAAGTCAAGTCCCGCACAAAAGGCGACCGACTTGTCTCGGTCCTCAAGTGGAGGAAATCCACAGGTCTTAACCTACAGAAAATTCATCAAGTATTCAATAAATATTTTGCTGCAAGTCAAAATAAATACAAGGATAAATACCTAAACTCTGAATGAGCATATCACTCTCTAAATGCAGTTATTTTCCCTTGCATTCTCAGTAAAACCATAAAATTGAGTACTACTCCTGTAACTCAGCCGATCTTAGCTGAACAATACACAAGATGCGACCAGCTTGTTTGTATATGACTTGTTAGAGATCCAAATTGGGATGACTTTGCATGTCTTAGCATTACTGGGCAGTTCATAATATGCCGAAGCGTGAAGAAACATAATTACATGGGGATAGTAATTTAATGGAGTGGTGATACTGTATGTCTCGTGATCTCCTTCACTAAGAGTTCTAATTTTGAGACAGGGCTCTTGGATCCAGGGTATGAGTTCTAATTTTTAGACATGTTGCATTCAATTGCTGTTGAAATTACCGTCCACAGTGGTAAGGAAACAGAAGTTCAAATTTGAATGACCAGCACAAAATAGTAATTTCCATCTCAAGATATGGCAAAATACTCCAAATATAAGTGTTTGTTGAAAAACAAAGACAAACCTGAAAAATACCATCCAAAAGCATCTCCCCCTCTGCTAGAATTATTGTGTTTTCTGAAAAAAAGCCTGTCGTTATTTTGTACTGCATGTTAAAGAAACAAGCAATCTCTTTCCATAGCATTACACTTTCATACGAAAAAACTATGTTCAATGATAGTATATAGGTAGCAAAATTACTGTTTTTTGTTGAGAAAATAAATTGATAACAGATAATTTTACTAAAGGATATTGCATTAGATAAATCAATTTCAACAGCTGCAGTGAGGTCTTCCAAGTAGAAATGACCATCTTCCAGCTGAGATATGACGCCCATTACCCATTTCCTCCCGATTCGACCAACCAGAGATTGAATTGGAGATATCTGCCAATATATAAAAAATCAAATGGCTGCAAACTTGAATGTAGAGTTCTAATTTCTCTGAAGATACATGCATCTGAGAGAGAGAGAGAGAGAGAGAGAGAGGGAAATTACCTCACAGGTTCCACACTCGGAGACATCAGTATCAAATGCAGGCCTAGAAAAATGAGGATCGCGTGAAAGCCTCTGAAACAGCAGCAGAAATCTATCCCTATACAGAGTGGCTTTTGCAGAAGGATCACCATGAATTGGAAGCCTACCGTTATGTCTATACACAAGTGACATTCCAAGTTACTAACAGTTCTTTCTTAAAAAAAGTGTTACACTTAAAAGAAACTATCAATTTAAAGACAAAAACCTCATTGTATGTACGTTTTAATCCATTTTTTACTCGAAACTGAAATTGTAAGTACTATAACTAAGCAAATATACCATCAGCCTACCAAGCATAAGTAATTCATTCTGGTCTGTTATCAAATTATCAGGTAGAATTTCCAAGAATCAGAAACACGTCTTTTCTCCAAATGCTGAAATTTCTTTACTACCATATACAGTAGCTATTTAAGCATCCTTCTCATCTAACCTAGCTTATTTTGCTATAGCCTCTCAACTCCAATGCCAGAAGATGTGTGTTCGAGTGGGCGCGTGTATGTTCTTGATGAATTTTGTTCTCTTCATCCGGTCATTATCAAAATCAATTAAATCACTCTCAACTCAAAATCCACGCAACTAACAGACAAAGAAAATGTGTGTGCACGCGCACGCCTGTGTGTATGTTCGTGTAGAATTTTATTAACCAAATCGCATAAATCAAACTAAACCAACAATTATCACAAAATAAGCAAGCTACAAACTTTGAAGCACAAAGCATTACACACAGCATAACACAAATAAAACATAAATCGCGCAAATATATATTGAAACAAAGTGAAATATAATATTACGTACTGGTGGAAGATCTTCTTAACAGGATCATATCGAAATTTGAGAACATCAAACGCATCAATAATTCGAAGCGCGGCCGAGGAATTAGCGCCTTCATCGTCGCCACTGCCCACAGCTGCTTCCGCTTCGGCATCTAATAACAAACTTACCACTTTCTGCACCGGATCTTTGTCGAGTATCGAAGATTTCACTGCAAAAAAAAAAAAAAAAAAATATATATATATATATATATATATCATATTTAATTTTTCTCGTGTCACTGCTGACGTGGCATTACTCATTTATTTATTTTTAATAGGATTGATTATATTTATTGACACGTGACATTATTTGTGTTACGTAAGATGTTAATTAAGAGGTGAAGTTTTGAAATTTTACGAGAGAGGTGGTGGAGCTCGTCGAGGAGGAGATCGAGGGCTTCATCATGAGCGTCGGGGAAGCGGTTGATGAAGGAGAGGACTTGTGAAAGGGCATCCACTTTGAGAGTGTAGCCTCTCATCTTGAATTTCCTTTGCACTTTGTTCCTCAATACTGCTACTCCACTCATCTCTTCTGCTTCTTCTTTCTAGTTATGCTAAGATATGTGTATATATATGTATATATATGTATGTATATATCTGTGTGTGAGTGTGTGTGTGATATCTCTTTGTTTTTTGTCTCAGGTTTGCGGTTTTCGGCGGGAGTTTCAGAGGGGGATTTGGGATTTGGCGGGAAACTGAGAGGAAAAAGGAAGGAAAGGAGGGGAAAGGTTGTTAGGTGAAAGGACGAAAATACCCCTGGATTTTTTACTTAATTCATAAATTGCCCTTTTGCGTATCATAATTCCCCATTTCTTCATCATCTTCATTTCGAACCCTTTTGCTTCACACCACGGTCTCTCTTCCGGCGGCGACGGCGGACGGCGGCACCGTTATACCCCACGGCTGACCCCTTCCCCAACCACCATTAACAACCTCTCTTTCTTCATCTCCTTCTCCCACTCGTTGAATCCTCACTTTCAATGCAAAGTTTCTATCTTTAACTCCACTTACTGACAAACCCAACAAAGACCCACCACCAAGATCGGATTTTTTTTGCAACTTTCAGCTTAAGGGGGTTTGCTTTGCAGCAATTCAGGTCTGTTCTTGGCTTTGGGTAGTGATTCTTGTAATGCATAATCTTAATCACGAGCTCTGCCTGAATACACATATATATTCAAAGAACAAATCTTATTAAATTGTAGAATTTTACATATTGAAAGATGTTTTCAAGTCATTCACAAATTCATCACAATGTTTATTTAATTAACAAAAACCTTCTCCCTGAACAAAGAACAACATACATGTTTATTCCGCATAAGAGTGTCCTTTTCTTTTTGCAATTGCCTGACTTTTTCCTTGGTCTAAGACCACATTCTGATAACACATAACTAGCCATTATCATAGACCTCTCTTGAAAGAAAACCAAGATTTTTATCTCTGCATATATATATATATAGATGATGAAGGAGAAGGGGTGTGTGTGTATTGATGATGAAGGTGGGGGTGTGTGCGTTGATTTTCTTTTTTGATTCAAGAGGATGAAGAGAGCGTGTTTGAATGCCAAGGGTATTTTTGTCCAAAAATATAAAAACTATTACATATTAATTTTCTAATAGAAGGTTGACGGAAGGGTTAAATAAGTGGATTTTTGAAAGGTGAGGGGTAATAAGGGTCACAACATGTAAATAATAGGGTTACAAAGTGTATTTAATCCTTTTTAAAACATTTAATTGAAGCATTATTACGCAATACACGCTTAGTGAGAACTTTGTGCAACGGGCCACCTTCTATAGTTATTGCTTTGGTTGGGCTAAAATGATATTTGTGAGTGGAATTATAGTTAGTTACATTTTATGGTTGTTTTCACTTTAACCATATAGTCTAATATATGTGTGTTTTTGTGTCTGTGTATGTGTGTTTTGTTAATTGAAAACAGGAAATATGTGTAAGCAAGTGGTATGCACAAGTTAATGATGCTAAATCAGAGCGAAGTTCGGGTTGAATTTGATAAGTAATTTACAAGTTGTCTAAAGAGTTTGGAATGTGATATGGGAAAATGAATATAAATTTAGATTTTGAGAGTGACTTAACTTTTGATTTGCCTATTCATGTGAGTTTAGGTTGTCGATCTAATAGGTATCTGATTTATGTTTCTGTTGACAAAGAAATTAGCCGACGTTGAATAGTGATAACTTGTGCTGTAACTTTCGAGTGGCTTATTCATGTGAATTTGGGTTTTCAATCTAATTAGTATGTGGTTTATGCTTCTGTTGAAAAACAAAATCAGCCGATGTTGATTGGTAACTCATAATGTAACTTCCAATTAGCCTATTCATGTGAGTTTAGGTTTTCGATCTAGTAAGTATATGATTTATGTTCCTATTGACAGAGAAAATCAGCCGATGTGGAATAGAGATATGCTTATAATTAAGCTTCATTCAGGAAAATAAAGGCATTCATAAGATACTATAGGTTATTGTGTAAAATAAATTATCAGAAACTTTATATGCTTATAGTGGTCCCTACTGACTTGGTAAAATGTGGAAAAACAAGCAGAGAAGAAGTCAACAGAAGTTGAATCCTCATTTTTCACCAGTTAAGACGTTGTGATTTAGATTGGAAAAGATTTTGAGACCAATATAACTGGAAGCAGTTTCGAAATGGCTTATGGGGGCACAGCTGTAGGTCCGCCAGGAACAACAGGTGGCCCAGCAGCAATAAAGCAAGTGAAATTGGACAAAGAATGTGAGCTCAGAATTGAAGTTGGTCCTGATGCACCTCTGCGCTTACGGCTGCTTACCGGCACAGCGGAAATCTTTGGCACTGAACTTCCCACTGAAATCTGGCTTACATTCCCGCCCGGACTCAAGTTTGCTGTATGGTCTCCTACTGCTTTCACTTTTCTTTTTCCCTATCTTTGTATTCAGATAGTTACACCTGTTGTTGATGGACAGTCGCTGATACAATGGTACTATTTCTCAAATCCAACTGTATGTGACAATTCGATAAAACAATTGTTATGACTTCTGTAGTAACGAAGAGAGTGAATGATGAAAGAAACATTTATATTTAAAATGGTAGAAACTATAACGCGTACACGTTTGTCCTGATGCAAATTTGAATTTTGCATGCCAGGTTTTTACGTGGTATGGAGCCACAATTCAAATGGATGGTAGCACTGAAACTGATTATACAGCAGATGAGGTATGCTTACCTTTCAAGAGTTGAACTACTCCAATTTATTTCAATGAAATTTAGTGTTTATCAATGTTTACTTGCAGACACCTATGATTAGCTATGTTAACGTGCATGCTGTACTAGAAGGACGAAGACATCGTGCCAAAGCTTCAGCAAATGACTCTGATGCTTCTCAGGTAAATTTCGCCATGTGATGAAATGTGTATCTGCCTAGTCTTCACATCATCATTCTGAGAAAAGTCTCCATTAGCTGAAGCTGAGAAATTTTTTTGATTGTTGTTGGATTATTCTGTTGCTTGCTTACTTTTAACCAGATTTTGGACCTTTAACTTTAAAATGATTTCACTCACCAGAAGAGAAAAAGAGGAAAGACTAAAATCTATCCAATCATTTAAAAGTATTGATTGTTGTCTTTATGTCCATATGTGTCGTCAATGTATCTGGCTTATCTGCTTATGAGTTTGAGAATCCTTGTCTACATCATGGTTCTACTACCTTAGGAGCGATCCATAGATTGAAAGCTTTTGGTTTATATGGCAAGTCTTATCAGTGACTTATTGATTCAGGGCCCCAGAGTTATTGTTGTCGGACCTACAGATTCTGGAAAGAGTACCTTATCAAGGATGCTTCTTAGTTGGGCAGCTAAACAGGGATGGAAACCTACTTTTGTGGATTTGGACATAGGTCAAGGATCTATTACCATTCCTGGATGCATTGCTGCTACTCCTATTGAATTGCCCATTGACCCAGTGGAAGGGATTCCTCTCGAAATGCCTCTGGTTTATTTCTATGGGCACACAACCCCCAGGTATAGACTTGCTACTCTTATGTTTGTGTTGATCATAATGCCTTGTACTGTAGTACATGGATTTATTTTGCACGACCTTACATAAATGCATGGGGTAAGCTATTTGCCTCTAGCCCAACAATATAGTCTTTGTAGTATCATATGGTTTTGACTTTGTGGTTTACAGTGCCAATATAGATCTCTACAAGGTGCTTGTGAAGGAGCTAGCTCAAACTTTGGAGAGACAGTTTGCTGGAAATGCTGAATCTCGAGCTGCAGGCATGGTAATTAATACCATGGGATGGATAGAAGGTGCTGGTTATGAGGTACCTTTAATTGTTAGGTTCCTAACTGAAACATTAATAGTGACTTTTCCTTAACAATGTTTGCCTTGCTGTAAAATATGGAATTTATTATCTGACAGTACCTTCTATTTTGTAATGATTTTAGTTGCTGCTCCACGCAATTGATACATTCAAAGCCACTGTTGTTCTAGTTCTTGGTCAGGTAACAAGACTATCTCTTTATTATTCAACATATTTTACTGTAATCCAAATTTAACATTAATACCTATTGTGGAATTGTAGTAGGATCTTCCATATAGTGGCTACAGATTCAATTCTCATTTATAGTCAGTGGTAATACTTGGAGTAACACTACTAATACATATTACTTGCCCTAGTTTGGTTGAACTGGCTGCTTTATCTGCAGCCACATGCATTTTCTACAATTTTCTCATAGTGGATGGGTATAATGATGGTTCTTTGTGTTTCTTTCTCCATTATGCTAAAACTTGGCCTTGTTTTGGATATTCAACACAGTATATGAAATTCGTTGTTCATCGTTTGCAATATATCATTCTTGACCGAGATATCTTTGATTGTTGGAAACATTTATTTAATAGAGTTCGAAAGTTCAATGCCAATGCTCGCCTCTAGGTGTTTAGGAAATTAAAAGATGGTGCTAAAAGTACTTTGTGAAACAATATAAAAAGTTTTAATGTGGAAGCTGGTTATGTGTTCAAGTTATAACTAAATTGAAAGTAGAGGATGATGCTATCTATACAATAGAGTTAGCAATCTATGCCAGCTACAAAGGGGATTGTACCTCTACACTTTTGATTGATTTGAATGCCCTTTCCAAATATTATGAGCAATATCGTCAACGATGGTTTGTTTTATCTGTTCATTCCATCCCATGTCCTTACGCGGGGGAGAGCTATTGGCTAATGATCAGTATCGAGAATACTCTAATGACATTCTTGTCACCTAATAAAATGATGTAAATAAGATTCACATTACTCTTGAAAGCTTTGCAGGAGAAACTTTGCAGCCAGCTGAAAAGTGTGGTAAAAGACAAGGGTAATGTGGACGTGGTGAAGCTTCAAAAGTCTGGTGGTGTTGTCTCTCGAAACGTAAAAGTTCGTCAGAAAGCAAGGGGATTGAGAATAAGGGTAATGGAAACTTTATTTAATATCATAAGGTCTGACTGCAATAACATTAGTTCCCACTCCAACCTGTGAAAACATAAATGCCTTTTCACATGGCAAGAATGCCTCTTTAATTTCAATTTTCCTTCTGATGAAACAGACTTGACGATTTATTCATATTCCAGGAATATTTTTATGGGATCACAAATGATCTTTCTCCACATTCTAATATCGCAAACTTTAGTGACTTGTCCATCTACCGGATTGGTGGTGGACCGCAGGCCCCACGTTCTGCTCTACCAGCTGGTGCAGAGCCGGCTGCAGACCCTACAAGATTGGTTCTTGTTAGTGATAATAGGGACTTGCTCCATTTGGTTCTTGCTGTTTCATATGCCAAAGAACCAGAGGAGATTATTTCCAGGTATTATATACTACCTATCAATAATAGACATCTGATTTATTGATTTATACTACTACGGTCATAATTCATAACATGAGAAGAGCTGCAACAGGATGGAGTGTTTCTCAGATAACTTGTTCATTGTGTTGAGCAACACGCAGTCACAAATGTACACTCTTTTTCCCGTTTTTATTTGTTCGGGTACATGTGTTTACACTTCAATTCCCCTCCCCTCCAGCACCCACTAATAATAGATAAGAACAAGAAATAAAAGGAAAAACGAGGAAGAGAATCATTCTTCTTAGGATGGTATGTAGCAAGTTGATTGCATGTAACTTTGACACGAGTATGTCACGTCCTGTTCTGTTTGACGTATGCACCATTTCCATGAAAATACGCCATATATAACTCATGGTTATTTTCCCTTCGTTTTCTGACAGTAATGTAGCTGGTTTTATCTACATCACAGACATTGATATTCAGAGGTTTGAACTTAACCTTCTGACCATTACTATAGAGTTTGCTGTTTTATTTGCCTGTATAAACCCTCATCCCATACAATCCTTTCAGGAGAAAGATCACATATCTTGCACCGTGCGCTGGAGAACTTCCTGGCAAATTTTTGATCGTGGGAAACTTGACATGGGTTGAAAGCTAAAATATGCCAGAAGAATGGCGAGTTTTCGTCACATTTGCGAGTGATAGTCACTAGAAGCCCCCAAGTTGTTTTGGATTTACGGTGTAAACTAGTTTGCGCTTTCGATGTAGAAATGATAGTTGAACTGGTGTAGTACTTGGGCAAATCTTTGTTGATACAGGATTCATAGGTTTGGTCATCTCATCTCTGGTTGAAATTTTTATCAAGCTCAGTAGCTCTTTTAGATAGAATGTATTGTTTCCTCTCCCCCCCGCCCTTTTTGGGGTTGTTGTAGCTCTTTATATCATATTACCAATTTCACAAAGTGAGGTAAGCCTTGATTTGGTTTAACTAGTTTGGAATTGTCGTAGCTCGTTGCCATCAAAATCTACACTTTGTGGCATGCTTTTCTAATTGTGTTGGTCTAATTTATCATTGTGATTTTACTTGTCAAGTAGTTGAGAGATTTCTTCACAATCTACCTACTTGAGATGCAAATGGCAAAATTCACCATTAATTCTCAATATTGGTAATTTTTCTTTTTAAATTAATCTCTAATGTTACTAAAGTGATATAATTCGTCTTCAATATTATAAAAAGTGGCACAATTAGGCCTTTTTGTGAAATGGTAAAATTGTCATTTGATGTAAATTTTCTTTTTTCACCTTAAGCCCTATTGCTCTGAAAGTAAAAAATCATACGTTGGCATTCAAGGTTTAAGACTTCAAACTCATAAGCAATAAATTGAGAATTAACAATTTTAAGTTTTGAATTATCAAATTAATTAACTCGTATTATTATTTAAATTTATGACACTCACCAACGTCTATAACATTGAGCTTGTGATCCAACGGCCGTCGATTTCAAATACAACAACAGCCGTTCATCCAGCCATCATCACTCTTTTCTGATTCAGGTTAAATGTAAGGTCACGTGAGTAACGTTACTAGTCTGAGACCAAAGCCCTAGTGGCTCCATCATCACTCTTTCCCACTACAGTGTGAGTCTCATGAGCTGGGAACAAAAACATTGCAGCAAAGCTTATTCTAGTTTAGTAAACATAGAAAGAATCGAAGAGAAAGAATAAGGAAGATGGATGATTACACTCGTGAAATGATGGATCTCAAAACCCTCGTCACTCGATCCCTTGAAAAGAAAGGCGTCCTCGCCAAGATCCGTGTACACCTCTCTTTCTCTCACTCGCTCTGTACAAATATTATATATATATATATATATATATATGTTTAATTTTTTTTTTTCAAAATCATGTTTTTGGTTGATGGATTGGATTGAATTGGTGTTGTGGATATGCATTTGCGTTTGTATTAGGGTTTAGCTTAGCTAAGGAAAAAGAGTGGATTTTTAGTGCTTTTTTGGTAGTTTTAATATTAGGGTTTATACTGGTAATTATGTTGAGTTAATACATAGGAATTAATGGATATTGTTGTTGAAATTAGGGGAAATGATGACGCAAGGGCAGTTTTTGTTCCGGTAGGGCAATGGTACTGCTAGCTAAGTGCAAAGAGCAACTGTGGCTCTGTCTGTAATTAATGCTTATAAGCTTGATTACTACCGTGGAATTGTGCAAAATGCTTTCCATTACCATCTTCATTATAATAGGTTCGGGAAGTGGAAACGTAAGAGTTTGTAAATACTAACCCTGTATCACTTTCCATAGAATTGTTAAATGGGCATAAAAGGATTTAGGAAGAGTTACTTTCATAATTGTGTATTTGAATTTCGAGCTTCATGTACCTTTCAACCCCAAATTTCAAATGGATTAGTGTTTTATTTTAAAGGAAATAGAGACATGATAGATTTTCTCTGGGTAGCATTTAACTACTATTGATACCGAGACATTGTTGTTCCATAGAGTCGTTGCATTCTATTTCACCATTGAATCTGAAGGTCTGATTAGAGACATGGGAAAATTTTGTAGCAATGCAAGCAAGAAGTAGAATCTGCACTTGAAAAAGTTGAAATGCATGTTTTTGAGTTGAATGCGTGTTCCTCTGTCTCTATATTTCAACTGCTGAATGTGCAGAAGTCAGAGATGGAAATTTGATGTACGCCAATATCACTAATTCCAGTTTTTAGAGCTGTCAAATTCTAATGTATTTGTAGTAGAAACGACTATTATGAATGGGGAGAAGTATTGTTTGTGGTCTTTCCCCTCGTTAATACTTAGAGTGTCTTGAACACTGTTTGATTTTTCCCTTCAAAGTGTCTGGGTGTTTCTGTGCCTGTATCAATAATTCATGTTCCTACTAGGCTGAACTAAGGGCTAGTGTTTTTGAGGCGATTGAAGAGGAGGATAGAGTGATTGAAAAGGAAGAAGGTTTACCTCCAGCACTGCTGGGTGGCTGCAATGATCGTGCAAAACAACTTCACAATTCTCCTTCAGGTTCTTGCTTACATATACATTTGTTATCCTTTTTTTGTTATTTTTGGTTAGGATAATCACATTTATTGTAGTTGCGGGGTCATATATTTCTCAAAATCTTCTATTTTCTCTGATTTTGCTACAAGATTTATATGTTAGCCAGTGCATTACATCTGGTATTTTGTTTTCACTCTCTTAGTTAAGATCAATGAGCTTATACTAGCAGTGATGGCTGAATGGCCTTTGTTTTCTTAACTAAGATCTAAAGCCATTAAAATCTGCAGATCTCGGTAAGATATGATTGCAAAGAGAAAAGGTAGTGTCCTAGTTCTCAATGTAACCTATGATGCCATTTATTTTTGAACGTGATAGCTCTCATTTTATTTGGGATCTATTTAAAGTGTGTGACGCACCTTCTATTAAATTACTGTGGGGAAAGTGGCAGTTCTTCATAGAGACTTCTGAAACTTTTTGCTTCATGCCAGTATGAGGTTCTTACCAATCTTGTAGGTGTCGCAGGATGTTTTATGCCTTTTAAGTTTATGGCGGGAACACACCTAAGTTTAAGCTTGTATTGATGCATGTCTACCAGCTTAGGTGGTCAAAATGTCAAGTATACGGTGTCCTGTTCTAATCTAGTTTGTCTTTTAATTCATTGTTTGCATTTCTTTATGCCCAGTGCAGGAAGACTATTAACTGCACTAATATGTGAATATTTGGATTGGGCTTCATTGAACCACACATCAAAAGTTTATTTGCCGGAGTGTAATTTGGTAATATATGGTTATATACATATTTGGCTTTCTGACTTCGTTTGCTTTAATCAAATTTCACATATTCTCTGAACAAATTTTTCTTTCATTTCTCTGAAATGGATCTAATTGCAGCCAAAGGACTTCTGGAAATCCGAGTTAAAAGAATTCAGCAGCAAGAATGGATATGACGTTAACAGGAATGGAGATAATGGTCCTTTGCTTTTGAATGTTCTTGAAGGATTCTTGAAGTATGAGGTGTGATATAAAGCACTATTTTAAGCTTGTTGCTTGTTTGTACTATATTTATTATTTAGTAAGGTATTTATACTATGTCTATGTTCTGGGCAAGTTCATGTTCAACAATTGAGTCTTCTGGATACTTCATCCATCCATGAAGCATCTAAATGCTCTCTGATTGTATGTTTTGCATTCAATGAATTAGTTTAGGAAATATAGCAAGTAGCACCAAGTGAATTCTATTATAGAGAAACATGGACGTTTAGATTTTAGGTCGATGGCAATGTTGGACTAGAGTTTTGAACTCTCTGACCTCTTTGAAGTTCTCTAACCGCATAATTATGTGGGTTGACTTTTAATTGTATGTCCCGATATGCAAGTTCGTCCTGTTCAATAAACACACAATCATGCATGGCGGGCCGGTATGACTCTTGGCATTGGGAATGTCTTGCCTTGTCTTTGGCACTGCATATATTTTTCTTTAGCTGTTCACATAAACAATTATTGAGCTTCAGAAGTGAAAAGGAAAAGAGTATTATTTTGCCTTCTCCAATTTCACATTATCGAGGCCCAAAATCCATGACAGATGTGAATTCCTTAAAAGCTGCTAGCAATTTTGTGGAAGAACAGTTAGCACTTATTAGGGGAAGACTTGATTAATGGAAGTGCCACTTGGAATGCTTCTGTAGTTGTCATAGCTTCTCAGTCAATGTTCTCATGTATATTCCAGAATTTGTCACAAGCAAGGGATACTAGAAGGATATTAACGATGCCAGACGGTGAATCCTCATCTAATGTAGAAACAAGGAACACCAGGCGACCTTCATCGTCAGTTGCTGGGGGCTTACCTCCGCTTGGAAGGTTCTTTAAATTCACACGTTCCATCTTTTCTACCCCACTCTCTTCTCTCCCCCTCTTCCACTTGCAAAAGTAACCGTGTTCATTGGACGATAATTGCAGGGCAGTTGCTGCTGCTCAGGCATCTGGTAAATATTAAATAATAATGCGAATCTCTCATTTTGAGCTGTAGTACATTATTTGTCTAACATAATTTAAATCATAGATAGAAGAGCAGGATCATCCACATCTGGCTACAGAAAAGATGAATACAATTGGAGACATGACAATGCTGGGCTTCCTGAAGATGTAATCCGTGCTTCAGCTGCACTGGAAAACCTTCAGTTGGATAGGAAAACTCAAAATCTAACAACTTCTTGGCGGTATGATTCTTATCCCTGCCTGGACAATCGCCCTACAACTTGTAAATATTACAGTCTTCTTACCTATTTCTAAAATAAGGTAATATAATCATTTACTAGTGTATATGTTTTATAACTTGGTTCTCAATTATGTTTTATGTTGAGTAAAGGTAGATTTTGGTCTATACTCTGTGTTCGATTACCTATGGTTTGGGAATTTATGTTTTGATTGGTTCCACAATTGGATTCAACTTGTTAGTTGCAAACTTACCTGCTTTACTATTGTGTTGCCTTGTGTTGAATTGCATCCTTATAGCTCATTCACCTTTCCTCCCGCTCCCCCCAACCAAACGTGAATAAGATATGAAATGGAAAAAGTGCTCTTGTGATCCAAATTAAACCAAGTCTTATACCACTAGGTGGAGTCAGTTATATGAATCTGATGATACTACTTATCCTGTTGAGAATCATCTTCTCGATCAGCTCCATGTAGCTCTTGTCATCATTTCATATTAATGTTGTGCTCCCTCCTACCCAGTTCACTGAAGTACATTATTTTATACCATTGCAGGCGTGCTGGGGACGGTACTTCTGAGCATGACAGCAGCGTAGACCACATGTAGCCGGGGGACCTCCAAGTTGCTTCGGATGGTTGTTTCATCCCATGAATATACCTTATTGTGTCGTGAAATGGGCAGCGATGTTGTGTAAGATTAAGAAACAAGTGTGTATGTGTCTTGGTGATTGTTATGAACTCCGAAGGTTTATTCTGATTGTGATTGTTGTTTGTAGGCAGGGCAAGTGTAATAGAAATGCCATGTGTCTGTAGAAAAATGACCCGGTAATATAACTAAGATGTTATGATAATCTCCGACCCACTTAGTGGGATAAAGTTTAGTTTGCTTTCGTTAGATTTAATTTGATTTGTTTTAGTACAAATGTTGTGCTTTTCTTTTTTTTCCCGTTACAAGGAGGCTTTAAGTCAAATCTACAACACCATCAATCTAGGGGATGTCTTATTCTTAGTGTCCTTTTGTAACCATCAAATCCAGCAAAGCTGGAGGCTTTGTGAGCGTATGGGTCCGTATTATATATGACAGCCTGAGGTTTGCCAAGTAATATGCACATTGGTTTGCCTCTCTTAAAATGTGTTGTATTTTAAAGTTAGGATTACGTCGAAGAATTTGTTGACTCTCTTCAATGTAAGGCTTAAAGCAAATGTTGTGCTTTTTCCTTGGTTCACTCGAGTGTATACAACTTTGTATTGGATATTTGACTGGTTAGTGAACAAGTAATTAACAAGACTGCATAGGTGGAGTTTGGTGCGATAGCCAAGTGCTCATTTGGAAGTTCTCTTCTTTTTCTTTTGGAGGCAATTAGAATATTAAAAAGTTGTTTGGCGTGATAGTCAAGTGTTCAACCGGTAAGACTCACATGATGCAAGTCTTGAGAGTTTGTTGAGTCCAGATGTCGAGCCCAATAGCTTCCAGTTGCTTGGGTCTATTTACATGGTGTACGATTAGAGATGTGACAGATTTGACATCTTTATTTTTATACATCTATCACATATCAAGAACTTCTTTGGTCGATTTGGACTGTTCATCAATTCACTCACATACAAGTAGATTTCACAACATGTAGAGTTCACCCGTTGTCTCTAAGGTTGATGGGTAGCTCGGGCTGACCAAAAAATTTTCAATCATGTATCCCATTCTAAGTCGTGGACTATCATATGTGCAAGTACCTTCATGTCCTCAGCCTCTTCGTCCCCGTTAAGGCTCTATTTGTTTGCTGTAAATTATTTTTTTGACAAATTGATCAATTAAAAAATATTTTTCGATCAAAATAAATAAAAATATTTTTCACTAACTCTACCCAATCCCAACCCTTACCCCCCCACCTCTCCCCTCCCCTCACCTACTCCCCCCCCCCCTTTCCTACTCCCGTCACCCCCTACCGGCACACCCCACCCCACCCCACCCCACCCCACCCCACCCCACTTCACTTCTGTCACCCCTTTCGTGTGTGTGTGTGTGTGTGTGTGTGTGTGTGTGTGTGTTGTATGAATATATATATATGTGTGTGTGTGTGTGTATTGTATGAATATATATATGTGTGTGTGTATGTGTGTTTTTTTAATAAAAATTTCTCATCGAAAAATATTTTTCACTATAAATTTAAATAGTAAAAAAAAAAATCAGTGTGACAATCAAATACAAGAAAATATTTTAACTTTTAAAAATATATTTTTTCTTGCAAATATTTTCTATCGATAAATTATTTTACGTCAAACAAACGGATCCTCAATTATACATTTTTATTTTTTTTTTGAATCTTGATAATCGATCCTAAAGACAAAAAATAGCAGCACCTTAAGAATTCATAATGTCATATAGCCGGACTCAATAACTTTTACAAATACTATGAACCCCACATGTTGAGGGGGTCTATTGGGTCTGACGGGTCGGGACCCAACAATTTCCCAATGATAATTTGATCATTCTTTGCATGAGTGGTCAGCATGCGCATTATTTCGAACAGAAAAAACCAGATTCTTCTTTTTTACTTTTAGAGATGTCCAGTTAAAGCTTGATAGGTGTTATACACTGCTCTAGACTAGACATCTTGAAGCTGTATGTTTGGTCTTAGCATTTCATCAAGGCATGATACAATTGTTTGTCATTGTAATATTAAAGAGTGAGAATTGTTTATACATGTCTATACTACATTATTTTGATTAATTTTAAAGCCTTATTGCCACTGCTGAAAATGATAAATAGATTTATAATTTTTCTTTTAATAATTTATATTTTTAAATGAAGTGATAATTAATAACTCCAAATAAGGATTAAAGCCCAGTTAATGATTATCTATCATGTCCAACTTTCGCATAAAGCTCAGATTCAGTTTTTGAATTATCTTTAGTTTAAAGGAATCATATATTCAAAATAATATTAATATGCCCCTTCCATTAGTTTTTTTTTTTTTTTGAAAGAAAAAATTATGCTTAGGGGATGAAATGTAAGTAACTGAAATCAAAGAGCTCAATTGAGGAATAGAATGGTGCAAATGGAAGGATCCTTAAATCTATTTTTAACGTCTCTATACATAGGAGAGAAGACACAATCTCCTATCATATTCCCCAAAATCTACCTACATCAAAAGAATAAAATTTATGAAATGTAGAAAAACTTTTGGAATTAAATTAAAATAAGAAATCTCTAAACGTAGGAAAAATATTTCAAATTCTCTACATATAGGGTAAAAGATAAATAAACTGTTGGAGTTAAGTTATAATCATATCACAACATATGTGTCTATTAATTACAAGTATGTCGCTTTTCTTTTTATAAAAAAAAACTCTTTCTGAGAAGTTAATAAGTCTCTCACTTTTCTTTTTTATGAGGAAAAACTCTTTTTACAGAGTTCTCGAAACTCATATAAAGGGTGTTAAATAGTTGGATATATGTCTCTATCGGGGGGACCATAAGATCTATGTGAACTAGCGAAGGACATTAGTTCTTTGACTGATCCAAATTTAAAATATGAATAAATTTTTTATTTATACTTTAAACATTCTACTATTAAACTAACCAATTATCCTAAGATATTTTTGTCGAGATCAACTGGAATGACTTCACAGCCACAAGAATTTTGATATGTTACATTGTTATCTCACTTGGCATCTGTAACAACCCACCCCCCCCCCCCCCCCCCCTCCCCCCCGGGCTCACCCCCACCCTACCCCACCCCACAGGTGTAAATCAGATCCACAAAGAGTAGGCTATTTATTGGAATATCCAAATTATCAACATAGGTGTCAAACATTGTTGGAACGAAATAAAATATATTATTCCATATATAGGACCAATTTTACAAGCAAAAAGAGTCATGGACGAATCTTTGCAGCTTTTCTTTATGTAATTATGTGGTTGAGATACATTGTTACACAAGCCAAAACCTTAGCCAGAAACATGCTGATATTTTCCTCCTTTTCTGATGATATGACAAATTAATAATTTTTTTTATTTTTTCATCTTTTAGCTAAATTAAATCTCAGAATTCTCAAGTAGATAACCGTTGATTAGTGTAGGTTTCGAGACAAAGAGTCAATAATTCAAATTTTTTTGCTGGTACAAAAAGTAGTATTTTATATTGAGAATATCTTAAAGCAAGTAAATTATAATCATACCATATTTTAGATTAATTCGAGTTAAGATTATATTTTAATATCAACTATTGTTTTTCGGTCTCGAATTTACTATTTTTTGGTTGTTGAAGTGGAATAAAATCTTTTACTTGCTTAATAAAAACAATAAAATAGAAATATAAAATAGAATTGTTGAAATCGTTACTCACCGTGCACACATAATTTGGATCAAAATTTGAAATTTAAGAATATTCTAAAAGACCATTTTCTTTCTTTTCTATGACAAGTTAATAACTATGCTAGGAATAAATTTCTGACTTGACCTTATACGTGGGAACAAAATAGTATAAAGTGTGTTGTGTACAATTGCATGGATTATAAGAAAAAGATATGAAGTGCCACTGCCAAAGAGGGATATGCTTGTTCATTGCCAGCGCCTTCATTTGAATTGTTTATCTTGCTGTGCAACGTGACCAGGACCACTATGGTGTATTGTCCTCTTCCTATCTGGATAAACTTTACTGCAAGATGACGCATTGAAGGGGCATTGTCTAGATTAATTAGACACAAAGTATATTAAAATTGTTTTTTAAAAAAAAAAGTTTTACAATTAATTTGAATTTAAAACATAAACAAATTTTTCACTCCATGCTCAAAACACTTCATCATTATACTAACTCATTGACTCAAGTAAGATACTATATTTCTATAAAGAACTCCCCAACAAATTAACTAACTCTATGAATACCTAGCCAGCACAATCCTTTAGTGTAGAATATTTCTAAAATATGACTTCACCTTTATAACAAAAATATTTGTATACATCAAATTCTCCAGGTTCGATGGGGTAAATGCATTAAAAAGGATAAATTTTAGCTGATGGTGTCATAAGAGGCAAAAATAGATCATCTTTTTCATTGGGGACTAACTGATTTTTCAGATTAAATACCTTAAAAATATTCTTATGTGATGATTGATACGTGAAAATGGGTTGGGATAATGAAATGATATTCCTAGTTCTATTCTAATTCCATACTTGGTTTAAAAAAATGAACTTGAAAATCTCACTCCACAAACATGAGAATACACATTCTTGATAAAACACATTTGAATAGTCCATTTTCATGTGCTTTGGAAAAAATTTATTACTCAAGTGACCAAAATACCATTCAAAAGAACATATTACTCACTATTCAAATAAAATTAATTATTATTATAAAAATGATAATAATTATTATTATAACCGTTATTCTTAATTTCAAAATATAATAACAAAAATATATATAAATAATATAATAAAATAAAAAAATAAAAAGAATAATACATTTCAATAGAGTATAATAATAGTAAGAAAATAAATATTAGAATATAATATATAAAAATAAATATATAATATGGCATAAAAATATATATTAATAACAAAATAAAATAAAAAATAAAAAAAATAATAATATAAAAAATATAATATATAATAATAATTAAAAATAATATAATATAAATATAAATAATATTAATAATAATAATAAATATGAATAAAAATAATGAAAAATAATATATTAAATAATGAAATAAATAGTAATAATAATAACAACAAAAATTAATAATATATACTCCAAATATGAATATAAAATAAAATAATAAATAATAATGAATAATGTAAATTTAATAAAATTTCCTATAACAATAATATAAAATAAATAATAATAATATGCCTCCAACTAACTATTATTATTAATATGATGCTTATTTTTTTTTCAACACAATAATATATTTATAGTAACAAAAGAGCATTTTTGTTATTTTATACAAGTCGAATATATTACTGCTCTGTCATCCTGGTTACTAAACATGGACTTAGAATCAATATATTCATTTATATCTTAATTTGCTAAAACATATCAAACATGACATATTATTTTCCAAATTCATTTCATCCCCAAGGTCATTCAATTCGTTAACTCATTATATTCATGTTTAAAGTCATTCTGGAATATCAATTGCTATCTTATATTTAAAAATCTTTAGGATTAATAAGGACTACAACCCCATTACTTTCTATATACTTTCATCCTTGATGAGAGGTTAATTCATTTCCACAAACCTTAGGAGCCCTTACAGATTGGGTAAAGTGATTGGATAGTAACTTATTATGATCAAAGTTTGCAACTTTCAATTCATGCTTTTCCATAAAAAATACTACTTAACCTTTGACTAACCTGGAACACTCATTAAAATGTGCTGCTACACATGAAATTTATAGCCTCAACATAGATCTAATATTGTCATACCTAAACTAGTGTTCCTCATGATTAAAAAAAAAAAAAAAAAAAAAAAAAAAACCTTAGGAGTCCAATGATGAATTATCTAGTTGTCTTATTTGACTAGGAGTTTTGAACCTTAAATAACTCCATGCTACCTAGTACGTGGCAACATCTTATTGGTCAATCAAGTTGTTCTCACAGTCAACTCGAACTACAGTAGTGAAGCTCCACAGATATTTTCATGCTGACGTGTCCACTAACTCGTACACTGGCTGGCAGTCAAACAAGTCAGAAGGACAATTTCGTCATTAACATTTAAACCGCCGTTAACTCCGCCCGTTAGTTCCCAAACCAGCCCGTACGACCACACCTTATTTTTTGGGCCCACACTTAACGTCAAACCAAAACATCGTTTTCGCCGTTTATTTCTCAAAGCCAAATCCAAATACAAAACCTTTAACCGATCCCATATCCCGCCACGTGTCCTAAAACAGATCTTAAAGATCGTCTTAAGATTCGCCTCCACATCAGCCACTCAAACGCCAGCGTGGCTTACACATGGCAGAGATCTGCACCTTCAAAATGTCCACGTAAGCTGGCCCACATGGGAATATAATATCTTCCTCTTCGCATTACATATCTGCTCTCTGCTTTTTCTCTCTACTCTTTCTCAACCAGCAAAAAACCTATATATATATATATATATATATATATAAATACACACACACATATATATACACACACACGCATATATTTACAAATGCAAACCCTAGAAATATTATAGAAATGGTTGGAACTGTTGAAAAATGTTAATCAATTTGAAAATTTTAGTAAAAAGATACTGGAATTTTTATTATAGTTAATTTGAGTTTTTGGATGATAAATTAAATGATTAGCGTGATTTTTGGAGATCAATGATGTTGAAGAGGTGAGTTTTTGTTCATTATATTTAATTTAATTTTTTTTAATGTTTATTGTTTTTGGATGATATTATTTCCATATTAACTCTGTTTTAAGCTGAAAGGAAACTGAGTTAATATTTGATAGTAAGAAAAAAAAAATGGATCTGTAATATAGTGGATTTATTGAGATTTAAAGGATAATAAATATAGAAAATAAGACTCAAATGCTTGTTTAGAATAACGAAAAGTTGAATTATTGATGAAAATGGCATTTGATTTTTAATTAATTAATTAATTTCGTGTGGTATTCTAGGTCTAATTAAAGTGGAAATTTTAATGTTAAATTGATCTCAGTGTATGAAGCATTGAAATTATAAGATTAGATTCAGTTATTAGACTAAAACAGAGTTAGTAGAAGAAGAAAAATATGATTTTGCCTTCAGCTAGGGCAGCCCGGGCCGTATTTGGGTGTTGAGGTGGTTGGGGGAGGGGGTGGCATAAGTTGTAGTTTTGTGTGAAGAAGAAACAAAAAGTGGTTCAGTTTGTTGGACTTTAGGAAGTTTGTTTGCTGTCCACAGAGGGCATTCGGAAAAGCATTGATTTGGCTCGTACTTCCTCCGAGTTTGCTGGATGTATTATCTTTTTGATAGGGTAGCAATGAGTGTTCAAATTATATGCGAATGTGTATATGTGATGTGTATTCTCGAAGACTTTGTGTTTTCCTTTTTGGTGTAGAGTGCATTGAAGTGGGGCTGTTTACAAAGGTTGGTTGGTGAAGCGAACGGCATGTGCAACTTATTTTCTGAATTAGAACTTCCCTTTCCGACAAAATCTGGTGCCTTATTCATCATTGGTCTTCTTGAATCTGGTTGATGACGAGTGCACGGTTGGACACGAATGGGGCCCCAACTGAAGGGGCAGAGGAACGCAGTCAGCAGGGCAGCCGGGAGGATGAGAAGGGAGTAAGGGGTGGAAATTCTGGTGACTGGCAGGGGCTTTCGAATGAAGATGAATCAAGGATAAATGAGGATGTAAATGATGAGCGTGCAGTGTTTGTAGAAGCGCAGACTGTTCAGCACTCTCTGCAGAAACAGCCGCAAGGTCTTCAAGTGCTTCCAGGCCAGGTGGTTTGCTGGGAGCGGTTTCTTCCGCTGAGGTCTCTAAAAGTTCTGCTAGTGGAGAATGATGACTCAACTCGTCATGTTGTCAGTGCATTACTTCGCAATTGCAGCTACGAAGGTCTATGATTTTCTCATAACCACATTCTCTCTGCTTTTCATGTGTAGTTTTGACAAAATGACTAATACTTTTATACTCATAAACTTCATCCACACATAATTTGATGTATATAGTAACTGAGATGTTTCTCATGCAAAAAGGGAAGTTTTTCTCTTATATAAAAGATCAACAAGAGAAGGTAATATGTGAGTGGCTAAATCTTGACTTATGCACACCTTTGTTTGATCAAGTTCTATATCTTATATATCTTATGTTCTAAGCTACAGCACAGACTGGTCCAGTTTTTGCTTGACTTGTAGTTAGTTTAATGCTCGTGTTCTATGTTACTATGTGAGATTTAAATGCTACAAGACTTGGTTCCAAGTGACGAGAAGTGCAAGTGTCAAGTGCCAAATTCGTCAGCTGACTAAGAAATCAGATCCGTGGAAATGAAAAATAGTTATTATAGTTTTCGTGGGAAAGTTTAATTTTATGCACTGGGAGCATCTAAAAATATTTCTCCACCAACTTAAAATGAGTATATGCTAAAACAAACCTATAACAGGCACTTCATGAGCACTAGAGTTCTAATTTCAACTTGTTTCTATGTCTGTACCTGATGGGAAGTATATCATGCCCTTACCGGAGTGTCGAGTGTTTGACAGGGGTACATTAGGAATTAGAGGAAAAGGATCCATGGTACATAATTTAAATGCGTTGGACTTGTCAATCACAGTATTTGTCTCCTTATAAGTTTGGTTAACATACAAAAAATTCAATTATTCCCTCTTGCAACAAACAGAGCAAGTGTCTTTTGGAGTAAGACGTATCCATACATCTAAAAAAGATGAGAAATCAAAGTACAACAATTTTAAAGGAAAAGATAATACCATTCACAAGTAACAAAGCTTTTGTTGCACCGAAGGAGGCAACTACACTTGCAAAGGAATGAGATTTTGTCCCCTTCAGTTAGGCAATAGCTGGTAGCTCGACATTTTCTTAACTTTCTCTTTGTATGTCAACATCAAAGCCTCTGCTATTTGTCAAACATTTTCCGTTCCTCTTCTTAAGGTGCTATATAAGATTTGGTGTTGAAGAAATAACTTAGAAAGCATGGGAACATAATTACATGTTTGACATCGTGATATAAAGAGAATGAAACGAAAGACCAGGCCATGTTCTCGTCTCCGTGAAATGAATTAGTATATAGAAAGAATAATTTTATCAAAGACGAGATTTATCAGAATTAACTTTTTGTATTGGCATTAAGATTTATATAAAATTAGGGAGAATGAATAACTTTTATCTATTGCACGTCATTTCCTTGGTATTGGTTTACTATTACTTCTCTTATCATTTAGATTCGACTGCAGATTCTGTTCTTTGAGGCGTGTTTATGAAGCTTAGATGGTTGTGAGAACTGTTCATGAAATAACAGGAGATTGCTCTGGAAATTTTGAAATGAAGGGATATATGATTCATGGTAGTAACTGCAATGTCATAGACTCCTTGAGATGAAGGGACATATGTAGGGAATAACTTCTGTGGTGATATCCTATATTTATATTTCATAAAACCTATATTTTTTGGATCATAATTCATTCAATGGACATCTTCTGAGATTTTTTTGGGCTTATTCATTCTGACATATTTGTTTTCTCAATTATCAGATTGTTTATTGTTTCAACCTTTGAATTAATTATGACAGTTACAGCTGTGGCAAATGGCTTAGAAGCATGGAAAATCTTGGAAGATCTAACTAATCACATTGATCTAGTTTTAACGGAGGTAGACATGCCATTTTTGTCGGGCATCGGTCTCTTATCCAAGATTATGAACCACAAAACTCGCAGTAATATTCCAGTGATTAGTGAGTGTTGTTCCTATGCTTTAGTTCCATGTATAAGTAGCTGTTTTTCTCAATATTCAAAATTGATACTTTTAACTGCTGTCTGACGAGTATTATGTGCAGTGATGTCATCTAACGATTCTATGGGTATAGTCTTTACGTGTCTGTCAAAGGGTGCAACTGACTTTTTAGTGAAGCCTATTCGAAAGAATGAGCTAAAAAATCTCTGGCAGCATGTTTGGAGGAAATGCCACAGTGTAAGCTATAATAGTTTTTTTTTTTTTTTTTTTTGCTAATCAGTGTAAGCTATAATAGTTACCTCAATTTAGACTGCAGAATGGTTCCGACTTCCTACAATCTGTGTTAGATAATCCAGAGTGTATATATGGAAATTATGCCAAAGTCTTTGCCACTTAGCCATCTCATTTTGGCCCTTTTCTTTTGTTTCTTTTAGTTCTTTATGTTTAGGAAATTTGGAACCTCTATAAGCATGAAAATACTATTCCATTATTCATTAACTCATGTCCTGTCCTTAGTCAAGCGGCAGTGGGAGTGAAAGTGGCATAAGACCTCAAAAGTCCACAAAGTCGAAAAGTGTTGAAGGATCCAAAAATGATACAGACAGCAACGATGAAGCTGATAATGGAAGCATTGGGTTGAATGCTAGAGATGGAAGTGACAATGGAAGTGGTACTCAGGTACGTCATGCTTTCTGTAGACCATACCAGTAATATATTTAGGATACAGTCATCGGCATGCACATATGAGTATTGACACATAACAAACGAATCACTTTCCTGAGAGTAGTTTGGGGTACGTCTGGATCTGATTTAGTTCTATGCTTCGCTAACCAGGCAAGGTCACTTATTTTCTGCTTATAAAGTTTTAAGGTATCAAGTTTGATACATAACTATTGACAGATAAAATTGAAGAAAAAGGACTAAAGATGAGATTACCTCTCTAACTTCTGGAGGAGTTCCTGCTATACCAACAAAAACTAGATAGTGTGGTAGAAGTAAAGATTCGTATATTTCTGATTCGTATATTTCTTTCTTACAATACTATTGGATCTCATAGAATATTGCCAATTAGAGTTCGTTCGTTAAATGATAGAAAACTGAAAGCTACTTCGAATTATATGACATACACCAATTATATAGCTAAATCTATTTCTTTAATACTTTCTGCTCCACAGAGTTCTTGGTCTAAAAGGGCAATAGAATTCGACAGCATGCAGCCTATATCACCGTGGGATGAACTAGCAGATCCCCCTGATAGCACTTGTGCCCAGGTTATCCACTTAAGGCCAGAGGTTCTTCACAATAACCAGGTGACTCCAACTGTTACAAGAAAGCGCCAAAGGCCTGATAATGAACATGGTACTAGCTGTTCTTTTCTGAACGCGTAGTTGTTCTTTCGATTCTCATAATACCATCTCTTCGGTGGCTGTGCTATTGCTATAAAATCTAATTTCTTTTACTTTTCAGACAATGTTGTGATGTGCAAAGATTTGAAGAATGAAGCTTCTCGGCATTTGGACTTACAGCTCCAAGGGCAAAGCCACAGTGAAATGGACGCTACAACAGGCATTGAGAAGGAGAAACCTTTCGACTTGGAATCTGAAGGAGATGGAAAGAAACTAGAAAAAAGAAAAGTAGATCTCAACTATGAGGCACCAGCAAATGAATTGGGAAACAATGGTGTTGGTCTTGGGGGCGGCACTACTGACATTACCATTCCTCAAGTTGACAGTTTAGGCAATGAAGTCCAAAATCACCCATCCAGCAACATCAGTAACATTGCTGCCTATGACTCTAAAGAAGTCCCCTCCCTTGAGCTAAGTTTGAAGCAAGTAGGAGATGCAAGTGATATTGGAACCAGTGCCCAAGAATGTAATATATTGAGACATTCGGGTCCATCAGCCTTCTCGAGGTGCCTCTAAGAACTATAGAAGTTTTTACCAAAACTTGCACCAAAAACTATATATCAATGATTCACTTGATTATTGCCCCCATGCAGGTATAACAAGTCGAAAATTGCTAATCAGGCTCCAACTGGAAATGTGGGCAGCTGCTCTCCTTTTGATAACAGCTCAGAAGCTGCAAAAATAGAATCGGCGCACAACTTGATATCTAGTTCAAGTGGCACACCTAATGCACGCTCTAATGGGAGTAGCAACAATAATGACATGGGCTCCACTACAAATAATGCTTCCACCAAACCAGAAGCATTAGGTGATAGGTCAATGCCCAAATCCGCAGTCAATTCTCATCATCGTTCTGCATTTCAGCCAGTACAGCATGACACCATGTCTTCCCTTCAGCCTGTATCTGCATCTCAAGCTAGTGCCATTAACCAGGAGATCCAAGTTCAGCACCACCATCACCACTACCATCATCATCACCATCATGTCCATAACTTGCAGCAGCAACAGCAGCTCAACCGTGATGGTTTACCTTCCATGGCAAAAGCTTCACATTGTGCACCATCTGATATATTTGCTGCAACTTTCGAAGGAAATGCAGCTAATTATGGGAGTGCATCAGGAAGCAGTAACGGGAGTGGTCAAACTGGAAGCAGTGGGCAAAACAGGAGCAGCACAGCTATAGTTGCTGAGGGCACATATGTGACTAATGATAAGGGAGAAGGGGGAAAATGCGGAACTGGATGTGAAATTGGCAATGGAAGTAGAAATATCATAGATCCAAATCGGTTAGCCAAGAGAGAGGCTGCTTTGAACAAATTTCAGCAGAAGAAGAAAGCAAGATGCTTTGAGAAAAAGGTAAAGTTACTATCCCATACACATCAAGTTTAAGGAGTTGATGCAATGTGAGGCAAGAACCATATTGAGCTCTTCCCTACCCTATCTCCAGGATCCGTTTGATCTTGTCGTCGTAGTCACTAGTTTTTGTTCCCAATCTTTGTGCTTAATTTTTTGCAGGTCCGATACCAAAGCAGGCAGAAACTGGCAGAACAAAGACCGCGTGTTCGAGGACAATTCGTGCGAAAGGCAGCTGATGAAATAAAAGAAAAGACAAAACCAAGGATGCAGATAGCTGACCTGAGAATAAGTTCGGCATATGTAGATGAAGATTAGCAACTAGTGCACAGCTCTATGGTTGATTAGTTATCTGAAGATACTATTAGGAAACGATCTCATTGAGTTATTTATGTTTTGTTGGACTTACGTTGCTGCTTTGCCTGCTTGTCAGTTGGGTATAGATTCTGCTAGAGACAGAAATTCTTAATAAAATGTATCTAATTTGGTATTCTATGTTGGAAAACCTGATTCTGTAGGTCCTCCCAGTGCCCGACCCCTCCACCACCCACCAAAGAGCACAGCACAACTACACCTTTGGCGATCTCAGATGTGTCGATATCTATAGTGACTCATTATTTCGATGAACCATTTCTAACGAGGGTTGTTATATATACCTGCTCTAAAGGAAGCTTATCCTTCTGGCTATCCGTCTTTGAAGGACATTAAGAACATATTATAATTACTTCTGGATCAAAAGTTCATCTAGATTGTACAAAAGCGTTTTGATGAAGAGAATTGGACTTGAAAAATGAAAAAGACATCAAAATCAGGAAAAAAATTTCCAAACGTCTACGGAATTTGTCATCTGAATGATCGGGATTTCTTACAATTATTCGGACGTTTGTCTACACGTTTTTAAGAGTTTTCACAAAATGAGAGAAAAGAAGTAGAGGAATGGAAAGAAATTGGAATAGAAGAGAAGGATACCTCATATAGGAGAGAGTCGTAGCTTAAAGGGCAAATTCACCTTTTGGTTTAGAAGCTTCGCCACAAATGGTTATCCTGCACCTGCAGCACAATCGGCACAAGGATCAAACGATTTTCTAGAAAATGAGTGAAGAATCATCGTAGAAAACGTAATATTTGATGCACGTATAACAAGTATAAAGATATCGAATTTAGATCCTATTATAACATAAAATGTAAAAAGGACAATCTAATGGTCTCTCATGACAGTTTTTAACTTAATAATGTCATGAGAGATTCAAATTCAAAAGTATCGAATATAATCTACTCTCGTTCCCACCTCCTCCCCAAAGAAAATTAATAGAAAGAAAAACTAAGAAAGAAATAATCAAGTTGTGTCCACGAGGAGATAATAAACCACAAGATTCAAAGTACAGAAGAATGTATAGAATGACCATCACATTTCATTTGTAGGGATAACAATGCGCAGAGAGTACCTTTTTTATATATATATATTAGGATGGTGGCAACTTCACTCTCAAGAATGATTCTCCTTCTCCTTTGCTTTCAACATGCGCACCTTACTTGATTCATTACAACGAAAGAAGAGGTACCAATCCATCAAAGTTCTTTAGCTTTACGGAAAAGCTCGCACTTTATATGAAGTTCTCATTTTTCCACTATATAAAGAATAGTAGGAAAATTTGAATCCGTTTTCTTTTTTTGTTTGGATCATAAAAAAGAAAGCCACTAGAAACATATTTGCAAGGATTCGATAGATGGCGAATTCAAATAGATGTAGATGTGATTGTTGTTGTTCAACATATACTTCTTGCATGCAACACGTTTAAGGCTGGTGAAGAAGAGAGAGATTTGGTAAAACATGTCCTATTTAATAGGTGATCATAAATTAAAACGAGAGAGAAAAAACAAAAAAAAACAAAAAAAGAATGTGCCCTATTTAATAGGGTTTTTGTTTTGGTTTAAAAAAATAAAATAAAAAATTGCATGTGTCCTATTTAATAGGTCAATTAGTTGCACGTGCAGCCATGCTTATTGCTTAGCTCTATAATTTCTCAAATTAAATTAGCTTCTGCTATTTCAAGAGGTTAACCGAGCTTATTGTGGATCAACATCACTAACTTTTCTCACATCATTTGCTAAAACAGTGATCTCGCAAACATAGAATGAAATGCAAACAATATATGTAGAATGGGGAACGGATTCGATGTTATGAACAAGATCTAAATGTTGTACATTGCTTTTATAATTATACTAAAATAATGAAGATAATTCGCAATCGCTAGATCTCATTTATAACTTTATGATATTATGAGAGATCTTTACTCATGTCGAATATATTAATATTTTTGTTTTGACAAAAGGATTACTAAAGAATTAAAAACACAAAGAAGAGATAAGGGGAAAAAGTCATTATATAGAGTGAGCGAATGCAATAAGATACCTATTGTTTGAGAGAAGAGAAGAAAGTATTTTAATGTGAGACAAAAATCTCAAGGAGCAACTATTTTCCATTTAAATTGACTTTTTAGGCTTGATAAATACTCATATATCCATCTTTAAGAGTATTAAATAGCTAATCGCACTTAAAAGAAACAAAAAAAAAATCTTATATCACCTTCAAAAGTGATACAATCGAGTAAAATAGCATTGTAATTATTCATCAAGTAGGCACAAACAGCATTACTCGTGTGAAGTTGATGTTTACGGTGTTGATCATCCATATCACATGCTAGAAAAAGTTACATCCTTCACTTCGTAAGGGGTAGCCTAATCGCAAAACTTTCATAATACACTTAAGTTTGTTGTATGTAGACCTACCTTGCATTACCGCTCACTCATTGTTATCAAATGCAGCATTAGTATCAGTAGAGGAAAAATCATGGCAGCTTGCATATTCCAGTATGCATCATCTATGGAAACTCATCATAAATGCCTTATATATTTTTTATGCAATAAGAATTACAATACAGATAAGAAGATTGGGATATTACAAGAAGCTGAAGCAATATACAGTTGGGTAACGAATACTCCCATCAATCCTCTATTTTACGTTGTCTTTTCTTCGCACGCTATTATTGTTTTTCTAGAACAAACAACAAATAAATGGATATGAGTTCTCGATCGTTTATGAGAAGAGAGGGGAAATGCAGAGAAAGAAACAAACTGAACGTACGCGGTTTCTGGAGGTGATACCAATGGTCATGACAATTTTCATTCAACAGAACATCGAGATACCAGGCACAAGAATGTAATCCTTGCAGCAGCACAAGAACTAGCCTCCTTCAGAATCTGGACTTTCTACTCCACTTGATGGCCATTAGTCTCCTGATCGGTTTTCAGACTCTGTCCCTCATTCATGGATTTGCCATCGGTAGCAGGCTCCTTGACATCAGTAGGCTTCGCCTGCTGCGTTGCCAGCTGCATGGACTCTTCAGCGTGCTTACCCTGCTGGTTGGTTTCTTCAGCGGGCTTTCCCTGTTGCAAGGATGCTTCTCAATAAACAATATAGTAGCAGTGAAAACTGAAAGCAAAATGAAATTTCAATATACCTCCTTAAAGTACCCTGTAAGCAGAGAACAATGTGACAAACAAACAGCATAGTAATTAATGGTTACAAAGTAGGAGTCGTGGAAATAGCCTCTTGCAAAATGCAATATAAGGCTGCATAAAATAGACCCCAAAGTGGAATATATTTACTGACCTTGTTTCTGTCACGCCAGCCCAGTCCAAATGGTCTAGACAACAAACTGATCTTTCTTACGGGGATATCTTGAGACTGATCTTGAATATTATGTCCTGGAGAAGAATTTTGCTGGATGGATCTGCAGAGCAAACTTACGTATTAAATACAAACCATAGAGGCATTGCCAATACTCAATTGAAATTATGTGGTAGAAAACGGCATAATACATGGTTTGATACAAGGGCAATTCATGATGTAGGTACTGACTAGTAAAATAGGAAAATATAATAAAAGCAACATTTCCTTCTTCCCTCTTTATCCAATGGGCAAGTAGAGCATCATGACAACCACTGTCAACATGTTAGTAGAGAACTCATCCATGTCAGAAATATAAAGTAGGAATCACATACCTCGGAGAAGGCTGTGTTTTGCTTTGTCCAGACTGGTATTGCAAAGTAGCCTCCAACATAGATTCCGCCATAATGACCCTCTTTTCCATCTCAGCAAGGGAAGTTAACGCTTCTTCATATTTGTCCTGCAGAGTGGTCACAAGCAAGAATCTCAAGCCTGATATATATGTCCGACTCATAAAACTAATAAACTTAGCATCAGAGACAATATAGATAGCCAATTGAAGCAATAACTAGTTCAAGTTATGATGTAATGGTCAGGAAAAGCTTGTGCAGTGAAAGACATTAGCACATTCAATTATCTAGCTAGAAGGCGAACCTAAGAATGAAGAAAATGAAGAGGGAGAAAGAAAATGAAGTATAATTGATCAGATAAGATATTAAATAGTCGAACAAAAGATAAATACTACAAAAGTGTTATGTAGATGAACATGTAGGGTCAGATGGGCAATATATATGAGAATACTATTTGTACAAGCAGGGCAGCCTTACATGGTAGCATCTATGACATTCAAAGAAAACGAAAAGGAGGCCTATCAGATCTACACAAACATAATTTATCTTCATAAGCAAACCCGAAACCAAGCGCCAAACTTGACTTGAAGAAACATGTGTTCGCTGATCACATGGGTTTTAAACAAGCACCAAAGGTCAAGTATTCCATAAATAAGAACGAAACTGAACAAAAAGTACTCCTAAATTTAATACCTGAAGCACTTGAGCGGCATATCTCTGAGCAGCAGCATCCTGTTCAGCAAATCTGCGAGCATCTTCTGTTACCTTCTGCTCCTGCTCTACCCTCATCAGGACCTGTACCAAAAGTCATGTCCCAATCACAAAATGCGGTAATTAATTGCTCCAATTTCATTAAACCAATACTACCAATGTTACCTGAAGCATAGCGTTTTCTTGTTCTTGCTTGTCAGCAAGGGCCTGGCGAAGTTCAGCAACCTCTCGTTCTAATTGCTCAACCTGGAGTAATGGACAATTCTCAGCCTTTGAGGTTAATCATTTTATGCTTTACTGTTCTTGGGTGATAAGTAAAGCTCTCATTAACAATGCACAAAGATGGCAACCCACATACAAAGAGGCTTCTCAGTTATTATATGTGATGAATAAAATGGAACATGATATACTTTTTAGATATACACAAAAAAGGCTTTCCACTTGTATAGTGGAAATGTAGATATGCATGTGCGCACACCTGCAGGTGCATCTATCTATGTATCTGTGCATACATGTAAGCATGTCCATAATACACATTCAAACACTCAGTTCTGAGATCATACAGTGTCTGGGGGGGAAGGAAAAACTAAATAAGGAAATGTACAGGAGAACGGAAAACAACAAGTCTACCACAAGGAAGAAGCAGAATTATTAAGTCATATCTCATGTACCCTTGCACTAAGTTGCCGCCGATTATCCTGCTTGACCATTTCCATCAATGCTGTTTCCAACTCCTCGGCTCTGTCGGGAGAAAAGGAAAAGAACTCAAAGATAAGTGCTCCTTTCATAATATATCCATTTTAGACTGTGATGTATGAAATACAATCATATGGCAAAGATTTGATAGTTCCTCTGGGGACCAAGAAAATGAGAATGCATGTGGGTTAGAGAACTGAAAAGGTCAGACGTTAAATTAAATGATAAAGTTGACAATTGGATTTTTAGATGTAGTTTACTCCAATTACGACATAAAATATACAGGAGAGCTTCAATGGGTAAATTAAAATGCAAATCCTTCTTCTACAGCTTTAACAAAGACCCCAACACCGAAAGCTTAAAGAAAAGCCTCAATGCAAATCCTCCTGAAAAAAGCAACTATATTGCTAGGCATCAAAGAGAAACATGTTATGAATCACATACATGAAAGCTTTATCAATGCAGAAGTGAGAGTTCCTTGGGGCAAAAGCTGCTAGTTCTATCTACTACAATATTGCAGATACATAGAGGAACACCATTAACAGGACAAGTCAGATTAAGCTACTTATACAGCACCATGACATGATATAACATTTCTTCCTCAAGATGGTCTCACTTCAGAAATAGTGAAAACATCCGGTATAGTGGAATCCAGCCAGGATTGAGAAGTTGAAACACTATTGAGGGCACTGACTTATTTACCTGAGTTCTGCAGATCTTTTTTCCTCCAGCAACTTGCATAACTCTACTTTCAGCCATACCACCTGCACATATTCTGTACGTTAAACAAAATACTGCATTTTAAATTGTAATCTTTGAAAAAAATATTATACTTAAATACACTGTCTTTAACATCAACACCCACCCCCCCCCCCCCCCCCCCCCCACCCCCCCACAACCCAAAGAAATCCATTTATATATTGTCTTTTACATCAAAAATTATATTTTACTAGTGACAGTACCAACAGATTCCTCTAAAAGTAACTAAATAATTTATTATACAGTTGCAACTGTATACAGCCATCCCAGAAATGAAATTCAATTTCCCGTGGAAGCTGGCATTCCATTTTCGCAAATGCTAAAGTGCACAATCACTGCTTGAGATTAAGTAACATCTCGGAATCATCACTAAAATGAAAAAAACTAATATAGATGTATAAAATTAAATATGTTTGCTACTTATGGGTCATCAGAAAATCGGCGGGGTGGAATGAGAAAACGTTTATGTATATCCGGTAAGAATAGATAATAAGCTACCTGTTGTTGAAGATCTGGAAGAGAATCTATCTCTACATTCCCGAGGCCCATGTATAATTCATCCACATTAGCAGAGGCGGAATCTGTGTCAGATATATCACCACTTGACTGTGTGTCAACTTGATCTCTTTTATTGTTCCCCACAGCTGATCCAGGATCATGCTTAAAACTATAAAACTTAGCCAGACCACCCTGAGAACCTTTCCAAACTTGAAGGCCTTTTGATCTTTCCTCTATTGCAGCTCTTACAGTTGGACAATGTTTGTTTCTCAGTTCTTGTAATCGATCTTCGCTAACATTTTGGTAGCCCATACAAGCTGTCAAAACAAGTTGACTGCTATCAAAAGTTGATCCAGCCAGAGACTGCAAAAGGGTGACTGCATCCCCAGCATCCTTGGTTGTAACCAATGCAGGTCCTATAAAAAACTGAAAGAAAATAAGTCTCCATCTGTTATGTAACATGCATAGTCCCACTGCCCATCAGAAAACAAATGGTAAAGGAAAAGAAGCTATGCAAGAAATAAAAGCGAAAAATATAAATACACGCAATCTGATTAACATTTAATTTCATCAACTCAGTACCATACAATTCCATCAAGGCGAGTGCTGTGCGAAATAGCATCACACGATTTCCTTCAAATAGGAGTACATCCCACACTCTGAGAACTGAAGCCAAAACAATGACTTGTCAGATTACCGTATCATTTAGGTATACTTAAGTAAATTACCGACTTTTCTGGGACGAACAAAGTATCAAAAGAAATGCAGTCAGACATGCATGCGCACTAATCCAGTATTTACATGATGAAACAACATGCCTTACCACTTTCCCAAGGAAGCATATTCATGAATATTGAAAGGAACCATGGACCGGTGACCCATGCCACCTGCACTCCCAAGTAATCCAGATGGTTGACTGCATAAACCACATAGCTCCAATAAGAAAACCTCAGAGCCACTCATAATAAAGAATGCAGCTGTTAACAGCTGTTTTAGGAAAACATAGAAAGACCAAGGAACAAGAGACTAACCCAGTTTTGGAAATTTTTCACGCACCAACTCCTCAAGAACAAGTTGATCAACCTGGCCAAACATAAAGAAACAAAGTAAAGTTCAACATTCTTGTGCCACCTCATTATATTTTCTAGTAATTCATTATGTAATCTGCTTAATTGCACAGATTCACTTTTAACCCATAATATCTGAGAAAAATGTAGTGAGCCAAACTTGCAAACAACTACTTAGAAGTTCAAAACTATTACCTGAGACTCTATCATTTCTTCTGAATAATAACCATCAAAATAATCATCAAGAATGCCCATCAAGGTCCTAAAAGGTGGAAATTTAGTATCCGTCAATTTTTAATATTCAGAAATCATAGGATACGTAATGCTGATATTGTTGCATATAACAAAACAGTTATCAGGTATCAGGAAGAAGGAAAGGGGATGACAGAAAGAAGAAATACAATAACCAATCAGTTTTACAACTACCACATATTAATATGGTTGTGTTTACAGAAAATTCAGCTCAAGAAAAATCCATGTGCAAAGGAATATATCACAGGGAAGTCCCCACACTCACCAAAATGCATTTTCTTCCGGCATCAGTAGCAATAATAGACCTGCAAAGAAATTCATGGCCTGCACCAGGTACACAAGGACAATACATTAGCTCTAGATAAGATGAAGATTTCATTTAGTAACTAAGACAAATGCAAAGAAGTATAAAATGATCAGGCTTTATTTTCAATGACCAATGAGGAATAATAATCACATTCAGGTTTTCTTGCTCAGTCAGAGAAATGAATGTATCTTCTGTTCAGTGGTGTGTGGATGAAGATTTTTTTTTAATATCCACCTTTTCAAGTATTTTAAATCAGTGAATCAACTTTCATTGAATACAGAAAAGTCATCCGCCTGAAAAGCCTCTACAATTATGACAACACACATTGTGGATTTGTTAATCAAGATTATTTGCTAGTTACTGATACTTCTTTTCGTGACAGAATAACTTTGGAAGTAGACAATGAATATCATATTCGCTAATACAAACTTATGCAACACAAGTATTCTGTAACCTGATAAACGACCTTGAAGCAGCTTGAAGGTATTAAAAGAATTCAGACTTGTAAACAGTAAGAATGAGGTACAAGCTCATTCGCCCTTCAAGAAGCATCTAGCGACAAGATAAATGCTGACATTGTCATAACAATAAGCTTTGCAACATTTGTTAAATTTATTCACCCAGCTGGCATAACAGCGAATAGCTGAATCAGATACTAATACATAAATAAAGGAATGGTAAAGAACATCAATTCTCTCATACAGAAGTACCTGACAGTAGCCAACGGCGGGATTATGACGAGCATAGGCTGTTAGCAGACGCCTCAAAGCATTTCTTCCATCTTCGTCCAGAGCAGGATGCCCTGGGAATGTTCTAGGCAAATCCTACTCACAGAAACTTTGATCTCAGTTCCACAAATGACACTATATTAGCACTCTGCACTAAATTAAAAGTAGCAGACTACCTTCTCAATCTGCCCTTTCCACTTCTCAGGTACATGTGTAGTTTCCATTGCAGACTCCTTACTGTCCTCCAAATCTGGATTCTTATGCTCCACATAGTCACCAGTTTTAGTGTTTGAAGCAAGCAAATCTTGATAATACTTTTCCACTCTACGCGCTCTTACACCAACAAAGGCTTGCCAAAGCTGTAATCACAAATTTGAAGAGAATATGGAGCTCAAAACGAGGGAAAAGTAAGACGAAAATAATAGAAAACATGACAGTTCAGTCTACCTCTCCCCTCAGAGACATCGGCACTCCTCCTTGAACAAGTAATTCTAATTCTTCTCTCCATAATGGCAAAGACTCTGGAGATGCTGTATCAGAAGCAACCCCTATAGTCGGGCCATTCACTCTGTCAGTTGAAGGAACATCTTGGATGGTATCTGATTCTGTTCTCTCCATATCGTAAAATTCTTCATCAGAATCCTCTTCATTTGCTCCTTTTGCATTGCGACCTTCTTCAATAGGAGGAAGATTCTTTGTTATCTGACTGTGTTTCTGGTCTTTCACTGAGTTAACCTTCTTTTTTACACGAACACTCATCATATCCTCAATGGCATGAAGTGATGGTCTGATCCCCGTCCATTTTTTAGATCTACGAGCTTTTTTCCCCATCACAGGAGGCGCCTCTTCCTTGTTGGCAGCATTTTCACTCAACCCATCTGCACCAGACTTCTCATCATTTCTTTTGTCAGCTTGAGCATCATTCTCTAAATCAATATCAGGCACTTTCTTATCTGCTCCGCCTTGCAAGTTAATGCTCTCATCATCAGCAGATAACCCATCTGCATGCAACTGAGCAGATTCTGCTTGCCGTTCCAAGAAGTCCTTCCATCTATCAGACCTCTCCTCCTCTTCTTCCTGAGGCATAATTAACCCCACCAAAGAAAAAATGAGATTACTTAATTACTTACCTCTAGTTTGTTGCATAAAGACATTGTAGAAACAAAATGCACCAAAAAATGCTCTCAACCTTATTAAAGGTAAATAGTACTATTTAACTTTTCCGAGAAGCTGAAAGGTTCCAACATAATATGTTTTGTTTACTCAGTATTTTTACATCTTATATTTTGTAACTGACTGAACATATAGTTTGTGAGTTAACGTGTGACCGAGAAAGGAAGAGGGCAAAGAAAAACAACCTTGTAAATATTCATATATTCTCTGTATCTTTGTACATGCTGAGGTCTCACTGCAAATCCATAAGCATCCCTGTCCACAAAATCGATCAACAAACAATCAAATACCTATAAAAATCCTCTCTTTCTCAACATTTTTTGTGCTAAGTGGAAGATCAATTCTATCTTCATTACTAAAGAGATTAAACAACCAAATTATTGATCACATTGCTCGCCATAACCTTGACAAATTTTCCCTTGAATCATCACAAAATTCATTAAAAATCATAACTTTAACAGTGCATTTATATCTGTCATCAGCATCTAAAAGTCGGCTACTTATATTAGATAACAACATGTGTTACTGCCCCCGAATCACCGACCTACAGCCAGAACTAGTGTCATAGGCTTGCGAATAACTTCCAGCCTCAAACTGGTCCAAAACAGAAATGGTTCATCCAAGCTATTACTTAAATTCACGACACTAACTTAAAAATCACTCCGTGTATTGTGCCTCACTAGTCCACACACTCAGTTTACAAAAACCCCATTCCACATTTAACACCTAAAACTCACTCATTGGTAATTTTTCCTCTCTAATCAACCACATTACAATTCAATACAGCAATTCAAAACAATTATATAATATAATGAAAAATTAGTAAATAATTAATACTAGATCGAAGATATTGAGCAACGAGTATGGGAAAAATGAATTGATTAACAGAATCGAATGTGGATTGAGGAGTACACGGGGCGAGAGGAGAATGAAGTAGCACAGAGAGATTGGTGTTACCTCTTGTGATCGAATGTAACAAGCGGCGGAGAGCTCACCACTGCGGCTGCGCCACCACCACCTTTCGCCTCCATTGTTGGAAGATCAGTGACTGAATTCAACTCAGAAAATGGTCAAAAAAATAAATCTTTTGGTCCAAGAAGGTGAAAAGCTCTTTACTTGCTACATAATGCTCCTAGATTTTCTGCAAATATTAATGGTTTTTGTTACCATTTTTGTATTAGTACGCCTTTCCTAGCTGGGGTAGCGTGGGGTCTTGGATTCCGATCTTTCTTGTACCGTTATAATTTTATTTTATAAGAAAAATTTTATAGAATGACGTTATACAGTGAAATTTTATATGGTAATGAGTCCCTTATAGTAAAATAATATAGGCTCTATTTGTTTGCAAGAAAATTTGATAGAGAAAAATACTTTTAAGGAATAATATTTGTTTAAAAAATAAAATATTTTTTAATATTTAATTATTACATTGAAATATTTATGGATGTAATGAGTATACTGGAAGAGAAGTAACGATATAGGATAAGATAAAATGTGAAGTGAAAAATATTTTACGAATTTAAAACATATTCTAAAAAAACTTTCTACTGTACACAAATGAAGTTAGATAATTTATAGTCATAACATTTTTATAAATTTATTATTATAAAATTATTTGTAACGTTATATAATACGAGAAATCAGAATTTAATAAGGTGGAGCAGGGGGAGGCACGTCATGCGGAAAGATCGAGTTTGTCGTCACATTATTACAAGTGGGGAGGGCTGGCTAGCAAACTGGCTGGTGTTTCCTTGTTCAGGGGTTACAGTTACTTGGCACTTAGATCGAGTGTGCGTGGAGTGAGTGTGGGGAAAAAAACCATGTGGGATCAGAGATGCCTGTGATTTTGCGGGAAAGGTTCACTAAATTGTAGGTCACGGGTACATTGATACAGATCTACTGTACGGTGATACTTACGCGTCGATGGAACTATATTAATAGAGAAAAAACGATAAAAATATTTGATATTTTTAAGTCTGTCTTTTTTATTTACAAATGTTTCTAATTTTTTTGCTTTTCAATTATTATATTTTTATTTAATTATAAAGTTCAGTCTGAATAACTATTAAATTTGTCTGAATAACTATTAAATTTGTTCGGACAGTTATTTGACTTATAGTCAGTTATTATACCCATTCGGATAACTATTACATCTGTCCAAATAACTCAATAGAGCCAAATTACAAATAGCATTAAACAAAAGACTGCATATTCAAAACGTGTAGACGTTTTAAAGCCGATTCCTGGAGATAAATATGTCACAAAATTTACCAACTTGAGCGTTTAACACAACGGTTACATTTGTTTGTTTAGATAATAATAATATTCAAAGAAGTTTTGAAACAGTAGAACCTTTTCGGTTTATTATTACGTGATTAAATTAGGCTTGGTGGTAATGTTTTTGGTCCATTATTATGTGATTAAATCAGGCTTATTTGTTTCATTCTTACTCAATTAGACTTAATTATCATTACGTGCTTTGTTAATTTCTTCTATAGTTGTATATCCAAGGCAGTATTTCTATAGCTGGAACATATTGTGTCATACCCCAATTTTCCTACATCCGAGCAGACAGCAGCATGGAACTTCATATAAGCCAGCAGCATCAATAACACAAAAAATCTTATCCAGCCATTAGGCCCGGGAGTGAAAAGGTGGGCCCAACAAGTACGTATGTGTTGGCCGAAAGGTATCAGATACCGAATTTAAGACCAACCCATTCCTAAGAGATTTCCACACACAAAGTTGTGATCTCATCCACCTGAAGTACAAAAATAATGAGAATTCCGGGTACAAAATAAAACTACATTCCTGCCAGCTTTTGTTAAAAAGATCAAGCATCATCATCCTAGTTGCTCTTATTAGCCACCTACACCTTAGGTGAACTATGCAAACTATGAATTGAGAAGGAAATCAACCATTGCTTTACATCGTGTCGTTCCTCAACAAATGGACTAAGTATAGAAGTTAGAAGCCGTTAGCAAATCAAAAACAATGAGTCTTATCGATCTCTTCCAAGCGCAAAAAAGCAGCTCACTCCCATGTATACAAAAATAATTTCCTCTTAGTATATAGGATAACGGGCGCCATAATCAAGTTAAAATAGTCAAGACGAAGCTGACACGAAGACTGCTACATCAGCATCACTTTCCAGATCTTTCTCATGTACACGATCAACGACCATATAGCTAGCCAGGCTGAAATATAAAGCAATAGAACACCAGAAGCCACCAGCATTCCTGCCCCTGCGATACTGTCAAGAGCAATAGATGGAATGGAACCATCAGTTCCAGGGAAAAAGAAAATGACAAATGAAATAGAAATTTTATAAACTGAAAAAAGACAAACCCGCTATCTCTAGCTGCAAGGAGGATAGTTAATGCTGTCATTTGTGTTGCTGTTTTCCACTTCCCCAAATTATTTACAGCGACAGCCTGCAAGTATTGACAAAAGCTGAGGCATTACTAACTCCACGAGAGCAATGAGTAATGAGATAAAGTATTGTGAAAGTACAAACCTCTGAAAGTTTGCTACCCTGAGATGCTGCCCATTCCCTAACTGCCGACATTGTTATCTACAAATAATTGAAATTTTGTTTAGTTGATGTCAAGATCAAGCCATAAACTAAACCACAGACAATAGCACTAGGCAGATGGTTGTGAGGCAACATCAAACTCTTCGTGCGTTAAGATTAATCACCAGCAAAATGATAATGCATCTCAGGATCTAGTACTCAAGTAACTATACATTGGAAGATTATGGCAAAACTAACAGAAAAGTTTGGAATATAACAGTAACTGAAAGGTTAACAGTATCATATTTATTCCGAACCAGTTAACATCCACTATTAAACGTACTGCCATATGTTATTTAAAGTATAGCCCACAGCTGGTCTTCTAGTAAAGCTTTATAGAATAAAATATATGCAGCTCCCTCATATCATATGGCCATGCGATGCTGCTAAATGAATTGTTTTTGAGTTGGGTAATTAATTTGATGCGATTTACTTATAGGCTAAAAGAACTTTATAAAATAAGACATTCAGTCGTTTATGTAACTACCGATACAAAAAACATTCATCTTTTTCCTTCCTCTAAACTAGTATGCCTGCTCTAACTAAAACATAAAGCAAATCTTGAGGTCATATCTCAAATGGCTCATAAGACATTTTTCTTTCTTTAAGTTTCATCAAAACCTTATTTGAGCAAGATTCTATTATTCTCGATACAATGTAAATTGTATTCAAACTGTCTTGAGCAGCTCCTGCTTTTTCTTTCTCAGTTGTCCAATTAATATCTTCTCACGTGGGGGCAAATGTTGGTTGCCCACTCATCTTGCCAAGAGTTCAGATCTAAATCGACTGCATAGATCCATAACCCATACTAAGCCACAACAATTACTTAACTAGAGAGAAAGAGGATTAACAAGCAACAGGTCCGCCTGGATGAGAGAAATGCTTTTGACAACACGACATGCCACCATTCCAAAAAGCCAAATAAGTGATGATTCTGGAAAGCAATAAGAGCACAAAGCTCACTGCTGCTCAATTGCTGGAGCTACTCTCCTTTCTTAATGAATTGGGGCCAATAAACAAGTCACCAGGCCAATTACAACAAGGAGAAACCTGAAACAAGCTTTAAGCTCTAACATTCTTCAAAAGACAATTTAGCCGGGGATAGAGGAGCCAAATTCTAGCTAAAATGTGGCATTTATAACTATACTACACTTTGACGACCTAAAAAGACAAGATCTATGAAAACACCATAAGCTCTAAAGTATAATATTTAGAAGTACCATGGAGCTTGATATTGTACTTGTGAAATTATTTCCTATCCAAACTGTCTCCATTTTAACAGATTCACTCCCTAGAAATTTTCAACATACAAATCTGCTTTGGTTTGCATATAGCAAATCCATAACTAAACTAGATTTGCATATTAAATTCCTTCTTTAAGTTAATGTAATACTTAAAATTTTATAGCAAAATGATAAAATGGCTACTCACCTCTCTACCTATTATTGCAATTGAAGGTACAGTCAGTAGCCATGGTAATTGTCCAAATATACCAGCTTCCGGAGGTCTGGTACATAACAAGACTAAGGTGGCAGCAACCATAAGCTACATCAAGCAAGAAAACAGCAATGAGAACTATCCTAAAAGTCAAAAGGCTAGCTTACATATCAAAAGAAAAAGAAGAAACAAAATTAGAAAGAAGAAAAGAACTTGTCCAGAGTTTATTCTACCTAAAACAAAAACAATAACAAGGGCTACTACCTTATCAGCCACTGGATCCAAAAATGCGCCAAATGTAGTTCCTAGTTTCATCTAAAACATATAACAGCAGTTAGAATGCAAGTTCAGTACAAAAGAAAAGTCCAAAATGATCCGATGGCAATCAAAAAAACAGGCGGGCACCTTTCTAGCAAGATATCCATCAAGCCAATCTGTAATTGATGCAGCAACGAATATACCTGTTGCAGCAGTTGGTCCCCACGAACTATCCACATAAAAGGCTAGTAAAAGAGAGAAACTGGACCATTAGTCTCCTCAAAGTCGCAAAACATTCTCAAGTACGAATTAAATTTGAATTAATCGAACACCATTAAGAATACCAATCCTGAGATGAGTATAAACCAATGAAGTTGGCATCAAGTAAAACAGCAAGAGTACTCTCGTTTTATTTATGTAAAGCAGAAAGAAAATTAGCAAATATTTTATCGAGTTGCATATACAATCTCTGCCTACACACAACCATCATGATTCATGAGGAAACTTATATAATCTAAAACAAATTTAAACTACCATCCAAATCATCTGACATGATTTGCTTTAATTCAGCTTCTAAGCTTCTCATTGCAGAAACGAACTTAAAAAAGCTCAAACAACATACGCAATTTAAAAGCATTGCCACAACTTATGAGAGATCACAAGTGTTTGGCGTACAAGCAAAATTTTCCAAGCTATGTCAAATCAGCATACGATATACGCATACATATAAATGATGTCCCACATTAGTAGTAGACATGATAATGATAATAGTGTGTTATATTAGTTAGTGTTGCGCGTTTAACTAATAATTGGGTTAACCATTTTGCCATATAGTCTCGCCTGCTGGCTCGGGTTCTAGTTGCTGTATCACAGATAAATTGCAATCATAATGCAATATTAAAAACAATAAAGAAGGCTAAAATAGTAGTATTAATTAGCGAAACTTACTGCTAACGAGGAGTGGAACGGCAGCGACGCGGCCGATGGTTAAGATGGTGGGCAATGTGAGCAATTTAGCTGACTGCGGTGACGGCGGTGGTTTTTCACGGCGGTCATAATTTCCCGGCGGAGGCTGCGACGACGAGGTGGGATTAGTACTAGGGCCCATTGACGTCGGCCCTGAGGAAAGAGAAGAGAAAACTTTCGGGCCGCGAAACCCTATATGCAGCGGCTGATGATTTGTGGAGAAGAAACCATTACATGAAGGGTGGTGGATTCTAACGTGCGCCGGGGGTGCGTACGGGGTTAACCTCCACCACCAACATCTTCTAGAGGAAAGCTTGGAGAATTTGGTGTTTGAAGAAGTGTTGGTGAGGGTGCGGGCCCAGGTGGTGTATTTATAGGGGAGGGAAGCGAGTTTGAGGGCTGCAGGCATGGTGTTATGGTGATGATGATGATGATGTAGTGTAATGCGCACCCTGGCTTAGGTTAGCAAAAGATGCGGGAGATGATGAAGGTTAAAGGCGTGTTTTAGTAGATGTTGTCAGGGTTGTTTCGTACTTTGGTTGTCCTAAACCAGGAATCATTAACAAAATTGAAAGCATCTCTCACATCTCGAGTGTAGTTTGTGAGGTTTTTCCCAAACTAAGATTTTTTTTTTTGATTATTTGAAACTAAAAATCATCCGACAAACAGTATTGGGATAAAATCGTCCTGGCTCTACTAATTGAGTTTTTATGTCATTAAAAAAAAAAAATGACTAATGAAAAAATGTTGTACAAAAATGGTGTTTCTTTTTTTATATTTTCTCTCTCTCTCTCTTTTTTTTTTTTTTTTTAATTCTAATAGAGGTTTAAATCAATTTTAAACCTAAAATTATATTTTTTAAAAATATTGTATACTTCAAGAATTGATTTCGAAACTCCCACACCTAAAATGAGAATTTATTTGTGACGAAAGAGTATTGTCTTTTGATTTGACTATCCAATTATTCTTTTAAATATTAAATAAATCGTTTTCTTTAAAACTTAAACCGTAATTTCTTTTTTCTTTTTTTGGTTAAAACCGTAATCTAAAAACTTGGGACAACAAAATTTATACTTCTGTATCTCATATTACAATAGCCACGGTATATTTCATAACAGTACATACGTAATTAAAAACCTTATGTGACCTTTATAATTTGTAACCTTTTAATGTCTTACTATATAGTTAAATACATGAAATTAATTCTGCCACAATTGCTTTTCCAAAATTACTATATAAAAATTAATGTAATTAGCTTATTTCACAAAATTAATTTATAACCATGGTTTATGGTAAGGGCTCGAGGTTTTGATTGCAATAGCTAGGGAGGGTTGACAAAGTAAAATATAAACAACAGTATGGTAATGTAATCTATTTCACTTCCATTTCTAATTTTAGCTTCTTTTTCTTTTTCCTTTTTTTTGTTCGGCTGCCTCCGGACAGTGTCTCCCCAATGTAAATGATCATCCTCTTGGACTAGCTGTTGATCATCGCCTAGGTAAACTATTGTCTCACCAACTAGGTAATCAGACACCGTATCTCCCATAAATTACGAATAACACTTACATCTTCGACAAAACAATAGTGCACGGGTGCGATATACACATCAGTATGGTTGAGATAGATATCAAAAAAATTGTTACATTCTGAACCAAAATCAAGATTACTCAGTCATTAGTCTCAAAAATCACTTGAAAGACTGAAAAAAATTCTCACTTCAGTTTCACTTATCACCCTATCAACCTAAAATTCCATGTTTCATATGCCAATCAGCAGGAAGTTTTCAACAGAATTTTCTCCAGGCATCTTCTTGGCATAATCATCAACACTAATGTGTAGCAAAATCCCAAAAAAACAAAGCTATACATGTTTTTGTTTTTTTGTTTTTTTCTTTTTCCTTTTATGGTCTAAGAGACTTTCATTAAATCAGCTGGGAAACGAATTCAATGCACGTCGCGAATACCTTGTCGTTCTAGGTATTGGCATCTCCAGAAGTACGTCCTCTACCTCCTCCTCTAATGGAAACCACTGGACCACCGTGGAAGGAACTGTGACTAATCAAACGGGAGTCTAGAAACACAACTATAACCGTGATGTCATCGTGGAAATGTCTTCTCACCCCTCGATCAACCTTCTTCAGGTCAGAATACCTCATTTCTCTTTTCTTTGCTGCTTCGCGAAGTGCAGCTTTAACAAGTCTCCTAGCAATACCCTGCACAAACACAAAGGCGTTAAGTTTCTGAAAATTATTGAGGAAGAAAGACCAGAATATAACAACTCTGAACTATGAACTTTAGAAGGAAGTTCAGGCAGCCATGGCAAAGTCATCCCTCAGCTCTCCAGGGATGAGAAAATGGAAAAACAAAGAGGTTTCCAATAGAAGATTATGGATAGTCATTATAAAAACAATACCAACACTAGTCATGCTGCAGAAGTAATCACTACTAGAGGCATAGAGGCACATCATATTATGCAATTACGAATATAGACTGCTCCAGCAGCATGATAACTAGTCTCAAGTTTTCACTTTGCCAAATCAACTGCCTCTCAGTTATTGTAAGCTAATAATTAGAAGAGCACAATAGCACGGAACAAGAACCAATATATTGCATTCAAGATCATTACTCTAAATCACATCCAAAAACAATGCCAACTGATTTCAAAATAACAGACAAGCTCAAAAGAGAGAATTGAAAATCCTACATTACGTGGACAGTTGTGAACAATATTAACAGCCTCTTGGTTGCTAAGATGCTCCCATAGTCCATCTGATGCAAATATAAGAAAATGATCTTCAGAGTAGAGTTTCTGAACAAGAATTGATGGCTCGGCTAGAAGGATTGGCTTCTGGAAGGGTTCAGGCAGCCTGAACTTTTGCAACAAAGGCGCTCTATTAAACTCTGTTCTCTTCAAATAAGCATCACCAATTGATCTTGAGACCTGCATCAGCATTGAAACTGTTAGCGGTGTATGTGAAATGGAAACTTGTGAACAGAAATTATATGCCCTGAATGGAAACTCAGTAGAGAAAGAGCCTACATGTCTACTAATTATATGTTTTATCATACTCTTGAATTTTTCTCATAAATATTCCTGAAGATTTTGCCTGCAATCGCAAAATGTTACAAATCATTATGCCCATTGCAGGGTTAATTGACAATAGTCAAACCACCATATCATGGAAACATTAATAAATTGGTAGTACATTCACTAAACAAGTAAATCATCTTGCATAAGTCCAAAACCACCACTTCACAGACGTCCAAGCTTTTTCTTCACCCCTCTTTTAATGTGTTGACATGGCAACACATGCATTGATATTCAGGGAAAAAGAATTATGGTATATCACTTAACAAACCGATCCCACCAATAATACAATAACCCCGTCTTGAAAGTTCACACAAGTTTACCAGACTCAAGCTAAACCAGTAAACTAGTCCACAAACTCGTGCAACAACCCTGACAATGCTGGTTTTGATTATATGAGCATGAATAGGAAAAAATTACTTCTGTCTCTTTCAAATGAGTTATTTAATAGGGCAAGTAAAGCACAGCATAAGCTCTTATTCTCCCAACTAATTACAAATATATTCGTGCATATGGGCAGTCTTTGAATTTGCTTTTAGAGGTAAATCTATATTGACTATGTTTGATACATGATACTCAAAATTTGCTGCTTCTCCTGATGCACTCCATATTTCATCAAATTGAATGCATGAGTCGTTTTCTCCCCAGACTAGCTATAAAGTGAATCATATGGCATATGAGTATAACTTTCTCCAATGGGAAAAATATAGGCGTTAAGGAATATATTTAGACCCACCCAAGGTGGTTAGAGAGAGAGAGACAGAGAAATCTCTATAACTTTAGATAAGAGCGTCCTTATAGGTTGGGTAAGTGAATTTGAAAAGAATTGCAGTATATGATTTACAGAGCACTAAGACCAAACAACAGGTTGAATGTTACACGTGCATAATGAAAAGGTCATCTCTGATGCAATCTGACTATAACTGAAAATGAACATTAAAGCCAAAGCGTCATATTATTAATCAAAACCAAAATAGTACTAGTCACGAGAATTATTTACAAGAAAGAGAAAAAACATTGTAGCTATCCATGTTACAGCATAAAACTAGAGATTGGAAAAATATACCAAAAGAATCACCTGTATAATACCCTTCACACGCCAAACCTTGTGCTTAAGAACTACAATCTGGGGATCATCAGGATGAAGTGAGCGTAATTCCTCCCTGACAGACTCGAAATTTGCATTGTGCTCTGATGACAATTGCACCGCTTTGACCTCTTTTGCAGCTTTATCAAATTTTCCTAATACCACCCGAGAGTCTCCAGCATTTGCTATGTATAACAATCCACTGCATATTACGCCCACCAGACAACAAGACCCTACAGAAGCAATTTGTGGTTGAGTTGCCCATTGCTTTTCAACTAAAGAAAGGAACTCCTCTTCCGTTGCCAAAAATGCTTTGTTTACAACATCAGCTGACATTCCTTGATTCTCGGATGTAAATTCTGCATCACGAATAGCTGTCAAGTAAGTAAATATTAGCATTAGCGATCTTTTAATGCTAAAAGGGAAAAATGCTAGAGTGCATGTCTGCACAGCACGGGGAGGTGAAAGAAGGGGAGGCAGAGAAGAGAGATATGTGATGCTCAAAAAGTCTCATCATTTTTCTTGACCAATTCCAAGAATGACGTAAATTCAGCTTAGATTTCAATGACCAGGGAGGTACTTGACTGTTGGAAGTTAACGTGATTAGTCAACCCCATCAAGATTATAGTCGATGCCTAGATGGCACCACGTAAACCATTCAAAGTCAAATAATTTGAGGTGTAACTTTATAATCTTGGACTAGGGCTAGTCAAACATCAAAATAACTGGCTGCAAAACAACAGCGTGTTTCATTTTTTCATCTATCACTCCGTTCTGCTTTTTTTCCTAAACAAATAAATATTCTCTTTGATTCCTATATATATTTTTTCTACATTGATGCATTTATAGTTCAGAAAGCTTATACCACCTCGCACAGAATCTTATCCTGAATGCAAATTATTCTTCTCAAACGGCATGAGAATTAACAAATTGATCTTATGATGGAACCTTTGAATATGCTCAAAATTATGAAGGAATCTTTACACTACAAAGCTCCTAAATATCTACTTTCGATTCAACTGAAGTTTGGACCATACAGAGTCTCATTCTGAAAGTTATTTCAATTGTCCAAAGCTGATAACTGACCGGTTTGTCCAATTCTTTAAATGCTTTCCATATTACTTAAACTTTGACAAATCTCTGTACGTGCCTTGCACCTTCTTGGTGCCTTAAATGATATCTTTGATTTGCTTATCAAAAAATATATATTCTGCTGCTGAATAACCAACATTCCAGTTAAGTACAAAACTACAAAACTAGAAGTCCTACACTACAAAATGAAATACATATACCCATAAGAAGTTAGTATTGGTCTCAAACATGTCATGGAACTTAAACGATAAACTAATTATTATTGGTCTCAAACATGTCATGGAACTTAAATGATAAACTAATTATAAAGACACGTGAACTACACCGGCTGAAATGAATTTGGATGCAAGAAACAGACGGGTTTATGTAGCAAGAGGAACAAACATACTCTTGATATTGTCAAAAAGGCGATCACATATGAATCGAGCAGCCTCTGGACCACCATGGCCATCATAAATTCCTACAAAAGTTCCCTGAAGACCGGTCTCCACCAAGCTCATTGGCCCTGATTCAAGCTGGCTACAATCTTCCAAGAGATTATTCGCTTGAATTACCGCCATAGAAAATTCACCACAAACATGGTTTCCTGAATCCTTGTACCACCACAACCCATCGACCTGCCCATTAGGGTCTCCCCCTTTACTGCTATCTTCGCCCTCACTCTCGGAAGACGGCTTCCAACAAGGGTACACAATCTTTTTCAACGTAGTAGTCACCATAATAACTTTTACATATTACTACAATTATTACAAAGATTACCCAAATAAGCCTGCAATCAAGATCCTTAAATCACTATTACCCCAAATGGTCCCTGTTTTGCCTTGAAATAACCAAAACACATATAAAGTTGCAATCTTTAAGCCAATATCAATCAATGCTAACACCATTAATCTGTAAATCCACAAAAAAAAAACAATACAAATGATCCCAATTAATAAATATATGCAAAAACTTCATTAACCATACATGCATATAACAACAATAAACAATTAATGAGCATTCAAGAACTTATAAAAAAAAACATGGGTATTCAAGAAAACTACATAAAAATGCACAAAGTATAAACCTTTAGCACATTTCATAACATATACATCAATAGATATATATATATATATATATATATATATATGGGTATATATGCATACCTTGAATAAGTAAAAACTCCATTACATGAATAGATTTTCTGGTGAATAATTAGAAAAAGATTGTTTCTTTAAAATGTTGAAAAGGGTAGATCAAGAGGAGGAGGAGAGATATATATACATGTCTATGTATATATGTATAGAGAGAGAGAGAGAGAGAGAGAGAGAGTAAATGATGTATGTAAATAAAATAAAAGTTAATTCAATGAGTTTTTTCAGGGTATTTTTTTTTCATTTTAGAAAAATGAGTATTGTCTTTAGGTACATTCTGACTTTGACCAGCAACAAACCACTCTTTTAGGCGACTTTCTCTCATCATTTTCCTTTATTTTTGTAAAATAAGCATTTTCCTTGCCTTTTTCCTTTTGACTTTTCTACATTTCCTTCACTTTTTTCTTTTTATCTTTTTTTTTTTAGCTTCTCGTTATTTCTTTTTAATATTTTATTTATTTCTTGGATTCCCCTTCTCGGATTAGGTTATGTGTTTTTTTCCTCATTGCCCTTTCTTGTTTTTGTCAATTTTGATTATCGAATTATCTTTGTGATAAGAGCAAGGATGAGAAGAATTTAATTTTACGAATTTATAATGTCTCTTATGTAGGAGTAGTAAGGTTAAACTATAATAAACGAGTTGAAATCGAGAGAAGATTTTTTTTTTTTTTTTCTTTTGTTTTCAAGCCTAAACTATAGCCTTTGATGCAATTCATGTGAAAATGAGATGTCAACCATACTTGTATTATGACGAGCTAATGTTACAAAGATTCATTTGTATGATACATTTATAAGAAGTATATAACCAAACATTTTCTTCTTACAAGAATACAAACGAGTAGAAATTCAAAAAATGAAGATATAATAATGTTATTTTTATAATCGCACTGTTATTTTGAACCTGAATTACAACTTTGAGAAACAATAAATTGATGTTATATATAAATTGCTAACTGTTTTTTATTCGAGCACAAGCTTATATTACAAACTTTCACTTACAAAACATAAGCAATTACTAAAAGAGAGATGTAAATGATATAATTTATTGAACTAAATTTTGCTATTAGGAGCTAAATACCGCTCACAATAATATACTCCACATGAGATAATGTTTTAAAATATTACGAATCTCGATTAAAATTTTATAGAACTTCAAGTGAAGCCTCTATTTTATTTTGAAGGAGAGAGTAAAAATATAAATATGAGAAAAGATTGAGCAGGAAAGTAATTTCTGCTTATGTTTTACTTAGATTATAATCTGGTTAGCGCGCTTCGAACCCCCCCCCAAAAATAAAAAATAAAAAAAAAGAAGTTAAAGCCAAGCATTATTGATGTTTAATTAAATTTTTTTATCACCGTTATTACATGAAGATGTAATAGGAAGTAAATTGGCTAAAATTTTCAACTCATACATTTCTGTTTGAACTTAGCTTGTGGGCTAATCTTGCAGCTTTGGGGTTCAAATTAAATATGAAGGTAATGGATTATAGATATTTCACTTGTATTTAGATTGGGCCAGTGATCCATTTTGTTCTCTGAACTATTTATCCGTTTTCTTGACTAACTTGTTGAGTTGCTTTCTCCTCTTTTGGATATTTAAGGCCCATAGCTTTTACAAATTATATTATCAAGCAAATTAAGCAATCGTAAGGAATTTAAAGAAATATAAGAGTAACCCGGTGCAGGAAACTCTAATTATCAAACCTCACTAAAAATTATAAAGAAAGTATAGTGAAAAATTTTGAATGTCATCTCTCAAGAAGGAAATGGTTGGGTAGCTACTTATTATTAGTAAAAGTCCCAAGTTTGAACTCATGCTCTCCTATGATAATTGACACACCTGAAGTATGTGTTGGGTGCATTGTTATATTACGGGATTTATAGACTTGAGGTAGTTTCAATACAGTCCTTCGGGAGTGAATTCCTTGTTGAAAAAAAAAAAAAAAAAGACGGTATATATATCTACGGCATGAACTCTAAAGGGGCCAAGGAAACTCAAAACAAGATGGCCTTATTCCAAAGAAAATTGTCTTGTTCGGCCTGTAACAAAGCCACGAATGTGGCAGCCCAAAGGGTAAAAGGAACAAGATGCAGAAGGCCATGTTGCATTGTTGCTCACTTTGGGGTAGGCTGGAAAAAAGCGTTGTTATGTCAAAATAATTGACTTTTTTTTATTTATCTCTCTTCTTTTGGCTTACCAATTTCTTTTTCTAATAAAACAAAATCAGTGGAAGCTTTCTTCTAGGCGCTGAGGTACGTACTGTACTACGGTCCATAATTTGCCTCTTTCGCAAACAAGCAAGGGCGGTCTATGATCAGAAAAAAAGTCTCATCCCTTGCTTGTTGGGTACGAGACTACGCTATTCTTCGCATCGGGAAAGAAGATGGTTGTTTAATAGAGATTTAGGAGCTATTGACATAAAGAAAATGTGATTCGTATGTATTCTTAACTTAAGGTAAGGCTTTCTGGTATTCCATCTTAATGGAAAAGAAAGGATGTGGAGGGAATAAGGAATTTTTTCCCTTATTTGGATTAGAATTTTAAAGGAAGGAAATGTTATGGAAGGCTTCCAAAACCCTTCCACTTCCTTTAATGAGAAGGATTTTGCAATTCTTCCAAATTGAGGTGTTTTGGAGGGAAAATAAATGTTTTGTTGTAAAAAGTCTTTTTTATCCCTACATATCTCATGGTTATAAAAATAAAAAAAAGGTACTTAAGTAATTTTATATTTACAATTATTTATTTCCTTTCATTTTCTTCTCCAATCTAAACAAAATATCATAAAATCATTTCATTTAATTTCCATTATTATTATTTTTTGCAATCCAAATAAGGTAATTTATTTCCTTTCATTTCCTTTATTTTTTTTTTCCTCTACTTTCCTTTGTGCAATCCAAACAGGGGTTTAGAGTTAACAATAGACGCACCTCTTCTCACGGATACTAATAAGTTCCTTGTCTTACTAAACTTTTCGAAAAGTAAGGACTATTCTCGTATTGAATCTCAATTGGCAATGCGCACCATCTATTAGCTTATTACCATAAGGATGTCTGATGCCCAGCCAAAGTCAAGGATGGAAAAGGTTCGTTCCACTAAACATACACATATTAGAAGGTGATACAAAAGTGTTAAGAATAAAATGATATTAGTAGCGGACCCATATACCTAAGTTTAGAGGGTGCACTCGTGCGGTGAAAGAGATTAGAATGTGCTATCATACAATTAAAATGTTTAGTATAATAATTTTTAAAAAAAAACCAAAAAAAAAGAAAAAAATGTGTTTTTTTTTTTTGTCAAGTTGTGCACTCTCAAATATATGGAGATCCACCCCCGAATGACATTTAACATTTCTCGCTGAAAAATGAGATAGGGGCACGATTCTGAAGCAGGAGAATTTGCATGACCAAGTGTACAACCACATGAAATGAGCTTGTCCTTTTACCTTAAGGTCAAGTGGTAGGATGGTTCTCTAAAGACCTAACCTATGACATACGTGCTCACCGGGGGTCCAACACGATCTTTTATCGATGTGGAATATTACACTATGATGTTTGGTGCGCAATTGGGTACTATGTAGGACTCGTAGGTAACACAAGAAAATGCTTGAGAGGAAAAGAGGAATGTTGGGGTGGTCCAAGAACTGAATAATAACATTCAGGTTAGAGCTCGACCAAAGATGAACAGTGATAAAAGACAAAAAGTTGTTTTGAAATTATGCATGCTTTGCAGCGAAGCTTTTTATCTTCTTTGGATGGTCCATCAATATTGATGCGATAAGGGTTATATGTGGACTACATTACACGCTCAGAAGTGAAATCTACACTTTATTTCATTGTGTTTGCCATGACATGAACTACTTTATAATTGATAAAGTTCCTCGTTCAAAGGAAGAAAAATACAAAATGATTAATGCGCCTGGCCGTTCGGGTGGGGTGCTATTTGTCGGGCGTAACACAAATACTTAATGTAGAGATTTTAAAAGAATATTTGAATAAAAGTCGTTAATTATTTAAAGAAAAAATAATAATAATCTTATGCATAACATAAAAATAGTTTCAAGAAAGGCTTTTTTGAAAAGCTCTCATTTGGGACTTCATGTTTTAGTTTTTTTTTAAAAAAAAAAACTTTGGCTTTTACTTAAAACCTCTTTAAAAATGGGCTAATCATGTTAGTTTTTAATTTCTAAACTTACATGAAATACTTTTAAGTGACTAAAAGTTGAACCAAATAGACCCTGAATTAAAATTATTTCATGCCTATCTTCGAAGTTTAGCTAGGGAGAAAATAACTTTTTACATAATGAGTGATATCGTTAAATTTATATAATTGAGCTCATTTTTTGAAATAAATCTTAATTTAATTTGGTTTGATTTATGTTAGGCCAATCTTCCTTTTGTTTGTTGTTTTTCATCTAAAGATGTTGGGCACAAAATAAGAGATTGCACGAACTCTCGATTCTTCGGTACTCATAACTACAAATATTGTTTTTGAAGAAAAGGATGTTTAATTTGTGGCTCAACTAGAACACACGTGACCAAATGTATATTTAATAATAAATAATCCCAAGCACAAAGAAAATTTTCAAAATAGTTCCCAATATTTATTAAAAAATCACCATTTGTTCTATAATGTTTCATTTTATTCTTCTTCGGTCGCTAAAGTATTAATTTCTTTTCCTGTTACTCTTATTTGTGAGTTTGTAAAAAAATTAACATAATTCACGTGCAATTTAGATTCCCTTCTGTTCTTCTATTTTATCCCTTAATTATTTTGCAATTAGGACTAAGAATTAATTAACGAAATTAAGGGACAAAAAGGATAAAATGAAACACTAGTGTGTGTGTATTTTTTTGAATTCAAAGAGAGATTTATTAAGTTAATTTTTTATTACTTTAAAAAAATATTGTACACTTTGAAAATTATTTCTGAAACCTTTCGCAGTTAAAGCGAGAATACCAGTAACACTTTTGTACAAAATTGTACAAAAGTCTATAAATCTATACAAAAATGTATAAAACTATACAAAACGGTTAAAAGTATATAAAATAGTACGACACTGTACGAACTGTATAAAAATATACAAAATTATATAAAAGTGTATAAAATCATATAAAACTATAGAATAAGGTACTAAACCGTATGAAAGTGTACAAAAATTTACAAAATTATTGAGTTTGTTTTTGAGGTAGAAAAAATATGAGGTGCAGTATGCAGCACATGTTTTAGAAGATGATTGCGCATATGAATTCCACTCCATCTCGGCAATCATAACGCAAGATATATAGATTTTGTCGACGTGAGAGCTTGAAACGTGACATGCTTCAATTGGTTTGGAGGCTATAGCAGCCTCAAAACTTGACCAAGAAACTCAGCGGTCGGTGGTGTTGATGGAGGAGAAGTCACATCATGAAATTCGATGTTTTTTTTAAACCCTAGAGATAAATTCTTGTAAAAATGTAAAGTAAAATAATGTACAAGAAACTCAAAGTGAGACCAACCTTTTCAAACCGCACATATAATTTGAGAGAATTTTACACACTGTAATATCTCTTTTATATCAAAGCAGAAAAGAGGTTCAGTTAAAAGCTTATTGCCAAAAATGTGAAGGACTTAGGTGGAAGATGACTCAAAACTCAGTCATTGAGAATCTAGATTGATCGTTGTTCATCTTGTTAGGAAAAAAAGAGATAGAACAAGAGAAAAAGACAATGAAGAAATAAAATATTCTGAAAGAGCTTGACTTCATGGTTACTAAATCAGTAAGAATGTATAGAGTAGTTGTAACTTAAATGCAAATTTCGTATCATTAAAGTGAAATTGAAAAATACCCAAGAGTTGGAATGCATAGACGGATGAATTTACGCATCAATAGAATGTAGTTCCTACTAATTTTGAGGACAAATCTATTAAGAAACGAATTGATGTTATATTTTTAATTTGAAAATGTTTGTATTGTTAAAATATTTTTAAACTGAAAAAATCAATTTAAATGGTATATTTTTAATCTTTATTAAATAAAAGTTCTAGATTCATTACCTTTTGAGTAAAATCGTCAATTAATGATCTGTTATAATACGAGAATTATGATTTGGAGAGAAAAGCTTTCAGCCTTTGAGGTTGCGTCTAGCTCACAATATTCTTGAGTTGGGTTGTAGTAGTAGCACACATGCAATAATTAAAATAGTAATGCCGTTAGTGAAACTTTGGCAGTAAAATAATGGAATCATTGTTATATATAAGCATCAATTTCTGCATTTAGAATACTGAAAATTGGCGTGGAATGCCGACGGGATGATTCTATTTCGAATTAAGACAAAATGGATTTGACAATCTGAGAGAGGTCTTTGGACACGCCTTGGTGTGGTTCATGTGCTTGAGACTTTCACTTCACTAATTTACTGTTCATTGACGTGTGAACACACCCCCTCCCACTCATCAAAGGTAGGCAATAGTGGGCCCTAAAGGAAAAGAGGGAGGAAACAAGGGTCGGGGGGAGGGGGGGTGGTTGGGGGTGTGATGTTTTGGGGTTAGTGGTGCGTGGTTGATGGGATTTTTTTTTGTAGAATGGTTGATGGGTTGGGAGTGGGGTTTTTATGACCACAAACATTTATTTGCAAGTTTTCCAAACACAAGTTAAAAAATATTAAATTTTAAAATATATAATTTTGTTTAAAAGAATTTAAATTATAAAATTTTTTATGATAAAAAACTTTTCTTCGAAAGTTTACACTTAAGAATGTCACATTTCAAAACATATGATTTTGTTTGTAAGAGACATGGTTTGAACTTTACCTGAAAAAAAATGAAAAAAAAATATATTCCTAATTGATTCAAATCTAAGATGTTAATAAATTTTCTCTCTACACTTCAAACACCCTACCACGATTTTTTAGGTTATTTTTATTTTTTTACAAGGATTGAGAGTTCTAATACTTGTTGGATCTTAATTTTTCTTAGGAAGATTAACTCATCTTATAATTATATCCCTAACATGACTAGGCCACGCGTCCACGCCTCTAAAGTTCTAATCAATGCTTCTCTTTTGGAGTTTGGCCTCTTGTTAATGTTTTGCAAAAAAATGTCTGCATCAGAGTACTTTATACTTATTATTACTCAAAGTGAACGCTAATTCGTCTCCAACTCTTAATTGCAAGAGGAGAAATGACAAACCTATTGACCTCATTCAACCTTTTTCTTCTTTTCGTGTGTGTTTATTATGAGATAAAGCTGATATTACTCAATAATTATTTGAAGATGTACAATCTCAATTATTCTTATCTAACACACTCTTTCAATATGTTAAAACAGAAAATGTTTTAAATTTGTGTAACTATTTCAGATTTCATATTATTTTCCTAAAATCAAGTAAATAAAAGATTATTATTTTTTGAATATAATAAAAGACGAAACTGTAATTCGAATTTGAAACTTTTAATTATAATAAGTTGATATCCGACTATTCTATCAAACTTTTTAAGTGATGTTTATTCCATTGACAAACTGTGTAGTAAACTAGTAATACCCAATTATAAATGATCATGATGAGTTATTATTTACATGGCTTTTTTATGCAATTGAATTGGACGCAGACAAAGACAATCAGTTTAAAGAGGTGACTAGTTGCAATGAATTGGTAAGGGACAGTAATAATGTTACTTGGGCAACATTCTTCATCGTAGCCATACTGTAAAGCTTATTAGTCAACTATACAGTAAGTAGCAAAGTACTAGTTGTGTGAGAAAAAATGGCCTCATCATCGCGTGTCTGAAAAGAGACACGGATGGAATGTTAAGAGGTGAGAGTAATGTTTCTATCCGACTGTTAATTTTGTTCGATTTAAATATATGTGGCTTATTTCCTCTTAATTGAACAAAATTGGTGGTCGAATTGTAACATTTTCCTATATTACATATCCCTTGGAGCAAAGTCACTTAGACTCAATTTCTTGGTACACATAATGTAGATGTATTTGCCATATTGCTAAAATAGCTTATATATTGAGAACTGTAAGTCAAGTTATCTCCACAGGAAAATACTCAATATCTTTCATCTTCGTACACTTTAATCTTTCAAACTATCTTATTATTGTTGCCTATTTTCGAGTATCTCCATGCCCATCTGATGAGGGTGGAAAATATGCATCTGACCGAGCTCAATTCTTTAGACTTATATGGTCTGACCTGCAAAATAAGAGAAAGAATCGCGGGGGTTGTGACCCGTAATTCCCCTCGGGTGTCAGAGCGAGTAGTATGTCCGAACTGAATAGGGATAGTTGAGAGTAATAAATATGCGCGAGTTACCTAGAAATAATTGGTGTGTGAACTATTTATACTAGCATCGATCACAAACAGCAATTAATGCTTAATTTTGTACGGCACTATTCACACCTACCTGAGTGCAATATCCAACGGGTAAAATTATTGTCCAATGGTTTAAGACAGACACTGTTTTTATGTCATATCAAAAGTGATTGTTAAACTGAGAAAAATGACACGAGTCAAATATAGAATATATGACACCACCCCAAGTTGGAAAGGTGGGTCTGGCTCGATAAATACCCCCATCACCATCTTTTCTAGTTCTAGACCTCTCCGATTGCATTTTCCAACTTCAAGCAATGACTTGAGTTTTAGAGTTTTTTTTTTTTTTTTTTTAAATTCGGAGTAGTCTCATCCAATTTTTTGTAAGCACCAACAAAATTAAAGATACGTAAACAACTCAAATCCATAACAAAGGGACAGTCTACCAGACTGTCCTTTTATTTTTAATACGTACCCCACACACTTATGAACCCACGCACGTTTAAAAGAAAATTCGCATCTCATCCAATAGGCGATGTTTGTCGACCTAGTGGGACCAATTTCCCAAGTCCCAAAATATAAATTTCATATTCACTATCAAGTCTCGCAAGTCAAATTAATCAGAAGCATCCACATATATAGCAAAAATTCTTGTCTCGCAAAATGGTCAATATTTATAGCTGTATTAAACGGCTAGCAAACGAGAGGCTCAGAGAAGGCCAAGTGTGTTTTCTTGGAGTTTCTCCAACTAAGATTCACCGAATAGTCATCTGGCACGACGTCCATGTTGTGAATAGTTTCCCCCTGGCTGCACCTGGACATGGAAGTGGGGAAACAGGTTTCAACTCCTACAGTGGCGGGGCTATAAATTCAAGATCAAAAAGTGTATTTATATAATAAAAGATGTTATAGAGTAAATTTATATAGTAAAAATGTTTAATATAATAATTTTTTTAAAAAAAATAAAAATAATATATATTTTTTAAACACTCCCTTACACCTAAGCGGCTCCGACTCAATGCAGTGTTAATGGTAGGGGAAAATATTTCAAAACGGTAGAGTTGATCATTGGAAAGTAAATTTTCGCAATTGCGGAGCTCTCTCTACACACAATTAGACTTATCCGTCTATAATGTTTTTAACAGTTTTCCTGTGAGAGAGTAGAATTTAAAGATAAGGTGTACTCAACATGACATGCATGTAATTTTTGTTTTCTGTTTATAACAGGAAATACTTCTAAAAAGTTATTTGATCTTCCACTGTGAAATCTCGCTATATATGATCCGGTACGATAAAGAAATGAACTGAGTAAATTAGGTACAAGGTTATGAAAAAAAAAATTGATAAGAATAGTATATTCTGCTAAATATTGTAAGATTTAGATAATTAGCAGGTTTGATGTAGTTGACATTTTAGTATTTAGTGCTCTGTAACATTGTTATAAGGTCATATTTAATAGAGGCTCTAAATTGAGGGGCTCTAAAAACAAATTTAGAGCCTTGTTGCTATTTAAAACCCTATTTAGAGATCCATGTATTTTTTAGGGTCTCTAAAAAAAAATAATCCCCAGTGCCAACTTTTTTTTTTGTTAAAGTTATCAGTCATATGTCAAATCTGATTTGTTGAAGAGACCCATGTGGTCAAATCTGATTTGGAAGAAACCCATGTAGGCTCTAAATTTTTTTGTCTTTTTTTTGAAGCTCCATTTTCTTCAACAAATTTATTGAAGAAAATATAGCTTAGTCTCTATTTTTGTTGAAATTTGTTAACTTTGAAATAAAAGATTGGATTTGGGGCTCTATATTATCTATTAGTGTTGATTTTTTTCCTCAAGAGCCTCTATATTTGTTAAAAAGTAATCATTATCGCATTATAAAGCCCCTATTAAAAATACTTTAAGACTAATGTAAAGAGAATTTAGAGTGTAAATTATATTTGGTGATCGTAATATTAACTGGAATCTATATTACTTAAAACTGTAAACAATAATGCAGAGGAGCAAACTTCGGTCTCGCTCATTCGATCAAGTCTTGATATTCAAAAAAGCATGACGCATGACCTAAAAGAAAAGAAAAGAAATGACGACAAGGACGTAGAGGGAACGGAATCTAATATCACATGCTTAAGATACTATTTTCCAATCAATCAATCAATACAAATCTCGACAATGTCGTCTAATTGTATATTCCAGAACCGTGATGCATCATGCCAAAATAAAGATTAACACCGGAAGTGGAAATCTTACACGGATATACATTTTCCTTAAATAGAGTTCGAGAGAAATATTCTCTCCAATAAATTTTAACGGTTGTAAACAATGTATATTATTTTATTGCAATTATAATTATTAAATTTTATTTATAATATTATAACGAACAAATCAATTCCAAATAATTCATTTATCAAGTATTGATTTACAAAGACCATTATGGTTTTCTGTGTTTTATGAGTTGTTTGACAAAATAATTTTTTAATGACCAAAAGAAAAAAAAAAAGACAAAAGAATTTTAAGCAAAGAGTTGGAGCCACAGAATAGCTACCCATTCACAATTCTAGTGGATGTTTTTTTTTTTTTTGTTTGACAAAAGAAAATTTACAATAGTCGTTTTATTTTAATGCCAACCGTCGTAGACTCATGGGCATATTAATTTCTTAAACATCATTTTTTCCTTTTAGTCAAATGATGGTTGGGAAAATCGAAGGAGTTAGGTCAGTTTGGTCTAATTTTTTAACACTCAAAAGTATTTTTTGTGAGTTTAAAAGTTGATTTTACATGTTTGACCTATTTTTAAAAGTGATTTTAGGTAAAAGCTGAAGTTGAAAAACAAGAAACTCCAAATTAGAACTTTTTAAAATAGATTTTTACGAAACTATTTTTATATAATACGGGAAGCTGTTTTCTTTTTCTTTTTAAAATATACGCATTTATATTTTTTAAAATACAATATTGCCCTCAAATTTTTTAAAAGCTCAATATTGTCCAATATAAGCCAAATAGTCAACGACTTTTATTCAACAGCACTTCTAACCAAAACTCTACTACAAAAGCTCTACAACTCAAAAGCTAAAATTTGACAGTTAGGCCAAACAGTCTAGTAATAGAGCGTTTGGAGTATGGAAAAAAAAAACTTGTTTTCTTTTGTGTCAATTTTTGTAATCATGTGCCTAATTAATTCAAATTATATTTTTTCGCAAAGAAATTATAAAATTTAGACCCTAATTTAAATTCAAAATATATGCTTTCCGAGAATGTACCACACCATGAAAGCAAAGTTATGGTCAAGGACTTTGCAACATCTGGTGGTTCCATCACTAACTGCTCCCAAACCCTAAGTCCCAACTTTACCCTTTCTCCACTTTTCAAGAGTTTGCAGTTCTCTTAATACACTGAAAACTCGGACAATAAAAATCAGCGACAACGAGTCTAGTATCATTAACAATGGGTCTATCTTCCGGTTGGCCACATTTTTTGTGACTTAACACAATAATTTTTTGATAAAAAAAAACTCATACAACTTTTGAACTGGTTAATTAGTACCCGTTAACGGCCACAAAATAAGTCATTGGCCGGTCAATTTGTCGGATAATATTGACTATTATATGTATATATCATAAGGCTAAGTTGAACTGAAAAAAAAAAAAAAAAAATTCGCCCTTTATTTGAGGGAAAGAAAATATACTTTTGAAAAATAAAAATAAATAAAGAAGATTCCGCATTCCCAGATCAGTCCATTTGCCTCGCCACCACCATGTTTTAGGGGCCCCTACCTAGCTCTCTAACTATTATATGGTTTGCATTTCATTTTGGCCTCGTAAATATTCTATGCCAATCAAACTACGTAACCTTGATGAGGACTAATAAACTATTCAATTCAAAGTCTTTTTTTTTTTTTCTTTCTGATTCTAGTCTATTTTTATTAATGCACGAGGTACATCTTTGTCCAAGCATTTATTGTTAACATGACAGTTCACGAATGTCCCCAAAAAAAACTAGTATCATTCAATGCAACAATATCTATCGTGCTCTGTATGGTCAACGTTAGCGGCATATTTGGTTCAGTATGCATTAAAGAAAAATAAAAACAAAAACAAAAACAAAAATATGGCATAGGATTTAGGATTTAGGATTTAAGATTTAGTTGAATGTTCAGATAATAATTTATTTTAAATTAAAGATTTTGATTTTAAATTTAATCATTTTATTACAAATAATAACTGATCTTTTATTAACTTAAAGTATATTGTGTGACATACCATCACACTATAGAGTTCGTTTATACAATAATGAGTTAGAGTTATAGCCTCTACTCATCCCAAAATCCATTTAAAATATATGAAATTTTTAAAATATTTTTTGTCTGAAAAATTAATTTAACTCTTATTAAAAAAAATTATTTGTATATAAATATAAAATTGAGTGTTTTAACCCTTATTAAACATGATCCTATATATGTGACTCTAATACGGTCATATTTAGAATGTATTCCTCGGCATAAAACCAAAAAAAAGAAAAGCCAAAATACCTCTATTGTGTAACTTTCAAATGTTCTATATCAAACACATGAATTTTCAATTTTTTTTCCCACTTTCTTTGTTTGTCCAAGCTAGAAGAATCATCAAAGGACCTACATGGGGTTCATGAGCGTGATATTCTATATCGTTAGAAGATTGTGTATTTGAGTAATTTATAAATAAATATTATAGATATAAATAATAATTTGAGTTAATTATTTTGAATCGATCATTTTGAATCACAAATAATTATTTTTTATCATATAAAAACACTAGTCTCTCTCGCAATCTTAATGTTCTGGGTTCGTGGGTGTGACAATGAGACTACTAGCCGTTACAGAAAAAAGATGAAATAAAATGGAAGGTGGAGTGGGGCATTGGTGGGTCGGTGGTGAAAGTGAAATTTAATCCGAAAACTAGTGGTTGCCATGGACGGCCAAATTGCACTTATTAATTACCCATAATGCATATATATATACCCCTGTAGTCTCTCACATTCCTCACTACTCTCATTTTATCTTCCTTCACTACACCTACATTGTGTGTATTTTGTGTGTTTTGTAGTTTGTAAAGTATGGTGAAAGACACAGGTGTGGCTGAGCAGGGTTCATTCTCGGCCAAGGACTACCATGATCCACCACCAGCGCCGCTCATTGACCCGGTGGAGCTGACCAAGTGGTCGTTTTATAGAGCATTGATTGCTGAGTTCATAGCTACTTTGCTCTTCCTTTACATCACTGTGCTGACTGTGATTGGGTACAAGAACCAGACTGATGTAGACATGAATGGTGACCAGTGTGGTGGTGTTGGCATTCTTGGTATTGCATGGGCCTTTGGTGGCATGATCTTCGTTCTTGTCTACTGCACTGCTGGTATCTCTGGTGGGTTTTTTTCTTACATAAAGAAAACGTGATTCAAATTCATAATCTTGAAAGTAGATCGTTATCTGACCTTTTTACCCGACTTTAATTACTTATACTTATCCTTTTGCTTACACTACACATCTTTATGTCAAAGAAAGGAAAAAAATGAAGCTAAAGCCTCTTAACAAATCTTTTTCTCTAAATCTTCTGTGTCTGCTTAATTTTTCCAGGTAGAGAAATTAATAGTTGTTGAACAGAATAAATAAATATTATAATTTTTTTTAAGAGTTTAATTTTTTTGAATAAAGTGATAATTTAATATAATATTATGATTAAAGTTTGTCCACACTTATTTAAAAATATTAAAAACTATCTATGCGCAAAACTGTAAAAAATATTTGCATTAAATATGATTGAGTTATGTGGGTGCATGCAGGTGGGCACATTAACCCAGCAGTGACCTTTGGACTATTTTTGGCTCGAAAAGTGTCACTAATCAGAGCCCTCATGTACATGGTGGCTCAGTGTTTAGGGGCCATATGTGGTGTTGGTCTAGTCAAGGCCTTCCAAAAGGCACACTACAAGAGATATGGCGGTGGTGCCAACGAGCTCGCCCATGGGTACAGCACCGGAGTTGGTCTCGCCGCCGAGATCATCGGAACATTTGTTCTTGTCTACACTGTTTTTTCTGCCACTGATCCCAAGAGGAGTGCTAGAGATTCTCATGTTCCTGTAAGCATCCTTATTAACATTCTTTGATTCTTCGAAATATATATTTTTTTAAAGGGTAATTAATTCTCGCGACCTTTAAGGGATGTCTGTCCAAATCTTAGTTCAAATATTTGATTTTTTTATTACTGTCATTAAGTATTGGCATTAGATGATCACGTCATCTAAAAATTTATATTATTAATGTAGAAATTGTTGTTTTTATTTATTGTGATTTAACGTTCCTCGTGTGTAGATTAGATAATTTTTCTATTGAGTTTACATGTTAATGTAATTTTACAAATGGGTTTTTCGAGCATCATGCAATGGTGTATGTGGTGATGACCATACTCTCGACTTGAAAAAAATATATATTTTTTTTGTTTAGTTTTTTTATTTTTTTAAAAAAATATTATATTGAACATGTTTCGATGTATGAATACACATTCTGAATTCTCTTATTATACGATTACATACCTTAAACTTGAATGTTTAAATCCGCCTCTGACCCCACGGGTAGGTTAGAGACATGGAATGTCATGAGTTGAGTAGAATGGTGATGAAGTATGGCTTTAACATGTGTTTTGTGTGGTATTCAAATCTAGGTCTTGGCACCTCTCCCAATTGGATTCGCTGTTTTCATGGTTCACTTGGCTACAATTCCCATCACTGGCACTGGTATAAACCCTGCTAGGAGTCTTGGAGCTGCTGTCATCTACAATCAAGACAAGGCTTGGGATGACCACGTTAGTACATTATTTATTTATTTTTTATTTCTTTATTCTATTGCCGACCTCACCTAATGAAATACGATTTGATTTGGTACATTTCTTCCCATTTATTTACTATATCTTGTTTGTTCCTTGTAGTGGATCTTCTGGGCTGGACCCTTCATCGGTGCAGCCATCGCACCCTTCTACCACCAATGTATTTTACGAGCCGGAGCGGTTAAAGCTCTTGGTTCATTCCGAAGCAGCTCCCAAGTTTAAATCTGTATCCTCTCACCCTTTCATGGTTGCAAATTGAATTTAAGAGGAGACAAAAAATGTACGATGTTTTTATGATTATGTACCTTTTAAGTTAAATTTGTATTTTCTCGTAATGGTAAGAGTCTCCTACATGTGATGGGAGACCACTTGAGAGCAAGAGAAAATGTAGATGAAAGGGTGAAGCTTTTTGTATCCCTTTTTTGTCTTTATCATATGACTTTGGATCCACATTTATATCTAGACCATCTTTTCTTTACTATTTGCTGTCTACTCTTCTTTTGTTTGGTGCACAAATTAATGCTTTCGTAAACTTCAAATATATTATTCCAAGTAGTAATTTTCAGTGCATTGAGACTTTTTCACTTGATGTATGCTTTTGTTGATGGATTGGCCACGAATAATGGTCCACCAGCTGCACGCCATGGACCAACATTATAATCTCCACATCAAACTTTGAAACTAGAGTTTATAGGACAAGTATAATTGATAGGAAAAGTCGAAATCGAGCGCCTCTTTATATTAATTTTACATTAATAGTAGGTCATTTAAAAATTTTAAAGTGAGTACAATCTTTTTATACGATTTTATAGGCCACCCTCCTCTAGGCATTTCTCTTTCACAGGCCTATGCAATTAGGGAGGGCCAGAAGCTATAAAAGGCTTCCTCATCATCTATCTCTTCTTCTCGTCTAGGTACAGGAATAGATGGGGTCCTAACATATTTGTTGTATCATTTATTCCTATTTTATGCAATTCATTTGTTAAGAATTAAAGATTTTATTTTAAAATTAATTGATTTTATAAGTAGTAATTCAAAATTTTATATGATGATTTTAGAATTTATAATTTTTATATATGAAATAAGTGTATTCTACCACGTGCTCACGTATGACCCGGGCCGATATAATGATCTTAGAATTTATGATTATTTTATGTTGAATAAGTATATATTGTATTATCCCCACATAGGGCCGATTTGAATATGTAGTTTTTTTTTAAATGATTATTGTAGCACCCCACATGCAACCCGGTATGAATTTGCAGCTTTTTTAAATGACATGGTGAGTTGGGCAGCTGTTGACCAGGATTAAAGATGCAAATATGTGAGTTGCATGATCAGAGAAAGATGAGTCACACTTGAATAAATATATGATGAATAAGGCTAGATTAAGACCCAATTTATACTCTGTTAAGAATTATTTATTTCATCTTAGAATAATCTACAATCTTATATGATAGTTTTAAAATTTATGATTTTTTTTTTATATGGAATAAGTGCATATTATAGCACCATTATTGCAATTTGAAAAGCATATATTTCAAGAGTTCGAGAAGAGATCTACGCTAAAGTCGTAGGCCGTTTACAATCTTCCGGGCAGAGAGTTCAACAAAAAGATTAAAAAAATTTACGGTGCAAATAAGAAATTCTGCAAAGTAATGAGGTTTAAATTGCAATTTACCTGTGTAACACATAGTCCAATCGTGTGGCACTTCTATGAAATCTGAATCTAAAATTTCCGAGTCATGCACAAATTCTGCATGCTTTGGCATATCTCAAAAAGTTATTTACAAAATGTCAATAGTTACACATAAAGCAAAAGATTCAATCTATCCACAGGTGTCCTTACGGCTAAAAAATACTAAATCGTCCAATATTGAATATGGAGTTTAACAAGACTCGATTTATGGCACTGACCAAAATTGTTAGGATTCTATACTAGCTAATAAAAAAAACTTGAATCCATTTAGAAATATGAAAACTCTTCTAATTGGGTGACGGACTGTCCGTGAGGTTAGAATTGGATGGGTCCGTCAGATGTTTGGAAGAGCTTTCCTTAGAAATGAAAACCTGGGCCTAATTTTGTTCTATTTTTCAATTTTCTTTTCTACTTCTCGACTCGATTACAAACCCGAGTAACAGATGTACCACTAGACTTCCTTTTAGCATTATGATCTGAACAGAAATTTCTGCATAGCTTCTTGCATTATGTAGCTGCCGAATTTAGTTACCTGTTTCTGTGATATAAGAGAAAGAACATAATGAGGAACACAACTTTCTCAATCCTAACTTCATTTTGTACAAAATTGTTGTCCTGAACCATACCTGTTATCTCCTCTTTAGGTGATGATGAGCTTGTATGGCTTTTTGAGCTATTTTCTCCACTGTGTACTTGGTTATCGCCCGAGACACCCTGCAAGAATGCGATCGCGTTAACATACAATTTTCCATAGCTGAGATGCTCTTTAGAGCAAGAATTTTAATGGTCTTTGTGCAACGCCAAGTAGGTCATGAATACGATGGTCAGCTCACCTGTGTCATAGAAGCATTGCTGTGATTCGGGGAAGGGGCCGCGCTTCCACCCAATGGAACATGGCTCATGTTCTCATCAGCTAAGTCTCTTAATCTATTCAGTTCAGGCAACACATCCTTGCCGAGGTCTGGCCTATCTTTCCGCCTTAGTTCTGCACATTGGAGTGCTAGCTTCGCGAAGCACAAGGCCTCTTCGATGGGCCAGTCAGGGACATCAGGATCCAGCATCTCTGCTAGTGTTCCATTTTCAATGGCATTACTGACATGGTAAGTCAAGCCCATTGCGGGCTTTCCTGTTATCAATTGCAGAAACATGACTCCTAAAGAATAAACATCAGATTTAACTCCGAGCATTCCAGTCTGTTGATACTCTGGGTCAATGTAACAGAAGGTTCCGGCTGCTGATGTCATTCGATACTGTGTTACATCATCAGCTACAGATGGAGGAACAAGTCTTGCCAATCCAACGTCACTAATCTTGCTTACATAGTTATGATCGAGTAGAATATTTCCAGGTTTAAGGTCCCGGTGCACCAAAGGCTCTGGTTTGGTGTTGTGCAGGAAAAGTAGCCCAGTGGCAATTTCTGCTGCGATACGGAACCTATGTTGCCAGGAGAGAGCAGGTGTATTTCCTTTTCGGGAAAGACGGTCGTCTAAGGAACCTTTAGCCATGTATTCGTAGACCAGACAGCCATATTCCGGGCAAGCTCCAAGGAGTAGTACCAAATTAGGATGTCGCATGCAACTGAGCACTTCAACCTGCATAGAATTCCCACTGAAGCAGTTTAGAGAGAATCACATTCTTAATTTGAATATAGTTTTCAGACTGTGAGTTCAGAAAATAGTTCCCTATTTCTCCCAGAGACGGGAGTATTCTTGAATATGTTATGTATCCGTTCCCTTTATCTCACCTCTTGATGAAACTGTGATCTTCCTTGGGCAGCATCAGGACGTAGCACCTTAACCGCAACTGGTGTATGATCAAGATAACACTTGAAAACAGGGCCATATCCGCCTTCTCCAATTTTGCGAGATTCAGCAAAATATTCCGTTGCCCCTTCAATTTCTTCAATGGTGTACCTCCTGTATCTGAACTCACTCAAACTACTCATTACCTTCTGCTTTTCCTCTACTTCCTTTAAGGCTTCCATCTCAGCATTTATTCTTCTTTGAGATTCCATTTCTGCAATTCGCTCAGCCGCATCAGCATGCTCAATGGCCGCCCTGCATTTCGCATTCTCCCTCCCTGCAACAGCTAGTGCTGCTTCCTCTGCAAGTCGAGCCTGTTCTAACCTTTGTTCTTCTTCAAGTCGCCAACGATGGAGCTCTGCCGTCTGGGGTGCATATTCAACTTAGAATTTAGTAGGGAAATTCTCTTAATAGACAATTTACTCGCTAATTTGCCATACCTTTTGTTTTGCTGACAATGCTTCCTTGCAAGCTGTGCTGTACAATTCCATTGTTTTCTGCAGCTCTAGTTTCAACCTTCTCATTTCAGCTTCCACATCATCCTGTATATTTTAAACCACATTATGATCAAAACATAAGAATCAACAGTAAGCCAAAATATTTGAAGAACTGTTATATTTTAGCTAAATTTCTGAAATAATGCATCTAAGCAGATCGCAGCGAGAAAAAGTTAACCGAACCACAAATATTTGAGACAATTTAGTTTCTATCATACACATCCTATCCCGCCACTCTTTTCCATTTAAGTTTGTTGCGCATTGTCCTTCATATGTAGAAATTTCGTGTCTACTAGCCTTACAGAAATTCATTTAACTATCCATTTGTACAACGAAATCCCTTACAGTAAGCTAACATATTAATACCTTGTTTATCTAGGATTTTCTAATTCATCATCACATACTATTCGTTTCTGAATTCTGATATACAACAAGATTCTCTAGTATGATGCTGCATAATGAATGTGACAACATATTCTCAATGGAAAGGTGACTGATGAAAGCAGTTTGTCATGTACCCTGTGCCTGGATATAATCAGACACCGAATGATTATGAATGTTAAATCTTTGGGACTTGCAGAAGGGGGAAAGAAAACGTCGATCATGTTCTTGAAAAATATGACATTCTTACGGTTTCAAGCGAGGACGACGAGAATCCAGTTGAAGAACTGACAAAACTAGCCTTGGTTCCAGACTGCATTGACTCAAAGCTACTCTTTGAACTCGTTGAAAACCTTGGGGTATAACCATAATCCATACTATCGCAGTGCACAGAAGAAATGCGATCAGTGCTTGGTCTATCTGAACTCACAAATGATATGTCAGTATCAGATTCCGAGAGGTCCCCGAACATCTTTCCGTTAAGCCCTCTTCCCCTAGCAAACGGTGACCTGATTTACAGATAACTACGGGTTAGTATTTGAAGAAATACTAGATACTACCCTATTTTCATCACGTATTTATCACCTCTTATGTGGATGCTTTGTTAACATGCTAAAGAAGTTGACGTGTAAATCCTAAACAACCTTTATGAACATTTGAAAGCAATTGTAGTATGACTCTGTTGTCGCCATCTGATCATTATGCAAAAAAACTGCTAACAGAAAGAAACAGCGTGGAAAAATTTGAGTAATCTTAAAAGTTGACGGGATTGTTGCCTCTACCACGTACCTGAATAAGTCCCTGTCATCCTGGGCATTTGAACGCCTTCTTGGAGTCCCTGTTCCAGTTTCACTTTTACTTCATCGTTTTGTAAGTAAATCAAAATAGAAATTGAAACCGGGGTACAAGATCAGATCTAAGGAATAGCTAACCTCTAATGCTAGAACTCTGCCGGGGACGGATGTCAGGCGAACTACCAGCGCTACCCGCTTGGTTCTGCATCTGATGTATTTGGCTAAACAGAGGGGAAATGAATGGTGCTGGCCGAGAAGCATTCCGCACAGAAGATATTTTTGATTTTGATATAACATACACAGTACAGAAATCTGGTGCACCTTTTATTACACTGCTTGGAGTATCATACATCTTTAATCTCCTATTGCAAAACAAAAACAACGATAGATATTCAATAATGGTGGACAAGAAAATCCTATGTTGCACAAACAATAACTTCACTGGAAATTGACACGGGTAGGAGCTACATTGAAAGGATCAGATGAAGGGAAGAAAGAACTACGATTGAAAAAAGGGAATCTCACTAATTTAACTCAGAAATATTCCATTTAATGCTACATTGCTTTCCAAGTTCATCAAAAGATTCCATGAGATTTAATTCATCTTAATTTGCATGTTATAGCTATTAAGAGTTTATCATTAAGCACATCATGCTCGAAATCGATAAATAATGCATCAATTACATGAAAAGTCTAATACATTCAAAGTAGCAAATTAAGATCACAAGCTAATTGTAAACAAAGAACAAGGTATATTCCGATCAAGACTATTGAAAATATTGGAACAGTCAATATTTTTCAGACCATGTGATACATTATGCCGCAGCCTGAGGAAAATTCTCCTGTCCAACTAACGGCCGTTCGGCCATGATACAAAAGTAAGTAGGCCCCACATATGTATTAGGCAGCCGAACAGTAGACTTTTCCACAGCCGAGGAATACCCTATATGCAACTAGTCTTGAGATCTCAAAGATTGGCTAAAATGTACAGCTCCAAATTTCCGTTAACAAGGAGGGTTAATTGCAAGATCTTCACCTGATAAAGCCATGCTTTGATGCACCAAGAACCAAATTCTCAATCGCAGCTTGGGAAACATATTCAGTTAATGCTTTTGCTACATCCGAGTCCTCAAGTACAATATCAAGACATTGTATCTGCAACAAATGTTTGGAGGAGGAAACAGCACATGGGAAAAAACACAAAGTTAGAATGCTTAACTGAAGGAATAGTGTAAATAGAAAAATACTCGGGTCTGGACCGCCCAAACCTCACAATAAGGTGGAGCCCACACCCTATGTGAGTTCCCGTATAAATATTGTTAGTTTCTAAAAAGAGATTGCTCTCATTAATTATGCAATATCGATCCGACAGTCCGGATCCAAGAGTGTCCCGTGTAATATTGTTACTATCTAGAAACAGGTTGGTCTCATCAACTAGGCAATATTTATCGATAAAACTTTCTCTTGGTATCGTTTAATTGTCAAAAGAAAAGAAAAAGTAATATTACTAAGGAACCTACATCTTTTCTAGTGCAATAGCAATGGAATGTAAGAAACAGTTCTTTGGTTTCCTTCTCAAGTTGCTGCTTATGTGCTGATAGAGCTCCATTAGCATCACACACAGCACCATTCCCACCTGCAATCAAGTTGTTGATGATTAATGGATCATTAAAGTTCAGAAGAATCATAAATGAAACCTCAATGCTTTGTTTGCTAACATCATTTATTTTCCATATAACTTAGTCTTAGATGATTACAATCATTATTTCAGCAAGTCAGATTCTAGAAATTCTCATGAGAGCTAGGTTGCATTTATTTGCATATAATTCAACACTAATGGATCAGAATCAAGAAAAACCAAATTCAAATATGGACAGAATCAAGAAAAACATGCTCTTCCTGACCATTTGATTTAGTGGTATGATTCTCGCTTCAGATGCAAGTGGTCTCGAAATCAAGTGTCGTGTATATCATCCTAAATGAAGATATATACGTGATTGGACAGAGATGTTAGATGCATAGTCACATCTGAAAGGTTCGGCTGCCAAACACAAAATTTTTTGTAAAGCAAGACGTCTACATGATTAGACATAGATTTGTTGTACTTACATGAAGAAACAGACGACGATGAGTAATTGTGCAAGACATGGATGAGTATGACAGTTTGGCCTTTGGAAAGCAGATTATCAGCTGCCCATTTCAATGCATATTGGCTGCCTTTGTCCTTGTCTACTGCCACTGCGACCAATCCATTTCCACCTGCTCTTCTGCTTAAATTACTCCCCCGTGATGAATTAGGAAGCCACATTTTTCCTCCTTTTTTTGCTTTAGGAAATGATCCAATGATCCCCTTACTTTCGTGTCTTCCAGCTACTTATTTTCCTAGTTTGATTTCACGTTTCTATGACATATATACACAAATAGTTTCTGATACAGAATTTGTGACGCGTCTATTTGTGTAAGGGATCCTGGATATCTTCCTCACGCACACACACATGCATGCGTCTATTATTCACGTTGAACGTTGCTGCTTTTCATGTTGGTTTCCTTAATTGGAAAGTTGTTTTGCTTTCGTTAGTTTGTTTTCTACGAGAATGTTTTGTGGTTGTACGAGGTTTAATGTACAGCCAGTACTGGAAATGTCAACAACGGGGTACACGTGGAAAATTTCCCAAACAGTTCGGGCCAAATCTTGAAGGAAAAAAAAAAAAAAAAAACTCTCTCTTGTAAAGAAAATAATTGGTCCAAATACACGAGAAATGAAAATCTCTTTTATTAAAGTATAGAGATTTCATAACTGAATCATCACGTTCTCACCATTAATTTTTCGTGTCACAAGAGAATCTAAAGCCAAGCCAGTGAATCAAATGCTTGATGACTTAAAGCTTCCATGCTTTTATGCTCACTTGTGAACGTCCGCTCTTTTTGGTTTGACTCGTTGTTAGTGATGGTCAATTTTTTTTTTTCTTGTTCTACGAAAAAGGTCAAAGAAATTCTAGGCTCCATATGTTTGCTGTAAAATAACTTTTTGGTAGAAAATCTTTATAGAAAAAAATATTTTTTATTGTTTGATTGTTATTTTGTAAATTATTTTCTGATATTTAAATATCACGATAGAAAATATTTTCGAGAAGAGTTTTTTTATAAAAACACACATCTATATAAACAGTTAAACACACACAAACAACACACTCACACACATGTGTATATATATATAAATTAACACACACACACACTCACACGTATATATAATTATATAAACAAACACAAACACGTATATTTGGTGGGGGTGACCGGAGTAGGGTGTGGGCGGGATGGGAGTAGGTTGGAGGTGGGAGTTGGGTAGGTAGTGGGGTGGGGTGAAGGGGGGTGAGAGAAAATTATTTTATGCTCATTTTAACTCAATATTTTCCTTTGATTGAAAACTATTATTCGATTAACAAACAAAGCCTAATAGATAATTACTTTTTTATTATCGTTTGATCATAACCTAGTGACATAAATCATAATATAACTTATCGGCTTAAAATAAGGGTGTTTTGGATTGAAGGAAATGTGTAGATAAATAGTTGTGTAGATATCGAAGAGAAACGAATGGCTATTAGGGTATAAATTTGATATAATAAGAGTAGTTCTACTATATGATGATGTTTTTTCATTATTTTTCTCTACATTTAGATTATTGTTGTGCTTTACTTTTAAATATATATAGATATTATATATATCATCGGGAGTGACATTTCATTCTTCTGCTAATAAGAATTAGATATTTAACGCACAAAGCTTTCATCAAACATGATTCTGAGTCTGCAAAGTATTAGGTGAGAATTAAACGATTGTCACTCCCATAAATAATTAGTTTTATTAGGTGATAATTAGTTTTATTTAATTAGATATTTAATGCACAAAGCCACATCATTCTTATGTATTAGTTTTAAAAGTTTTGATTTATCTATTTAGAACAATTGTATATACATAATTGTTAAATACGTTTTAACATGGTACAAAAAATAACTTTAACTTTGAAATAGTCACATACAGAGTCAATGCTTCAAACAAGATGGGCAGGACATAGATGAATAACATTGGATTACAAGAATCAATACTTAGAACAAGCTAAGAATTGATTGAACATTGATAATACTTTTAGATCAAGATCCAACTCTAATATTATAATAAAAAATATAAAATTTCATTCTAAAACTATTAGTATTAAGATGATTAATTTAGATCTTATATACTGATATTAAAAAATTTAATTTATTTATATAAGACAATTATATCCTCTAATGGAATAGTTAATCACATCAAGGGAAGATCTGTATATACGTAATCAATAACTTAAGAGAAATAATTTAAGCTAACTTTAAGAAAAAAAAAAAATTAAAGGGAGGCCGAATATATAATTTAAAATGTTACATATAAAAATTTGATCTCAAATCTTTTCATATTTAAAATAAAAATTATACCACTTAATTAAATGGCAAAAAGTCGAAACTTGGTCCAAAAAAAAAAAAAGATGGTGTGCGTTCAGTGGCTTACCTCATTGTTGGCGGGCAATCGAAGTTTCGCAACTTGACCTTACACGTAAACGTCATCATCTCTCCGGGCAATGGAAGCTTCGCAACTTGACCTGACACGTTGAAAGTTACATATAAAATTAACAATTTTTAATAAAAGTTAATTTAATTTTCATACTAAAAATATACTTGGAATCGATGAAGGCTACAATCCTTATTTACACGTTGCATCTGCACTCAAGTCTCTCGCTGCAAACAAAATCACCAATTATATCAAACCAAAGCACACCTCTCTTTCTGTCATACGAGAGAGATGCATCTATGGCCATCGATGAAGTTAAGGGACTCGTTCAAGCAAGAATACCTGGAGAAGCTAGAATGGAACCTCCATAGAATGAAAATTGAGCAGCAAAAGCAAGCCCATACTAGTGATTCAAAAGGTGGGGGTGTACTTGGATCCTGCAGAGATTATTTACTCTTGATCTTCCCTTGCTGTTACTGCTGCGAAGGTAACTCTGGGGTTCCCCTTCACATATTAAAATTCCCTTTTATCTTTTGATGACGAGAAGAATTGGGACGGATTCAAAATTTTTATTTAGTTCAACAAAAATTACACAATTCAACACTTATGCATAAATAATTTTTTCAGTGCAGCTAAATTAGTATTTTAGCATAAAAATACTTTCAAAATACATATATTTAAAAAAAATAAAAAATTAGGGACAGTAAAGACTATAACTCCTACTGGAATAAAAGTAGCTCTACCAATGGAGAGGAACACTCCCGGGAAGCAGCTTTCGGGCTCATACCAGGGTTTAACCCTTGAAAATCATCAATTGTTCAGATTAATTAGGCACAAACTATATGGAATTAGTTTCAAGAAAAATAACTTCTTGATTGATTAGAAACCGAGATATGAACAAGTGTGGAGTCCATTTTATACGTGAGAGTCAGAACAAAAATTATCAGTCAAATAGGAGTCTCTCCTTGATTGTTCTAGTTTGCCTGTTTGATTTCTACTTTACCTAACATCTCTTCGAGCTAACATTTGCACATAAACTTCTTCAGCTTGCGATGATGATGATGATGAAGAAGAGAACTGATATGCTTGTGAAGACAATTGATCGTGGAATGTTGTGCTTGTATAGAGATGACTATATGTTTGTCCGATAGAAAATTGCTCCCTTGTTTTTGGTCGATGATGGAAAACTGTACTCCTGTAAGCTTCTTAGTACTATTTTTCAGTTTTGGACCATATATTTTGGAAAACTTTGCTATCTATCTGGACTGATATCAGTATTCTAAGACAATACCGATAGACTCCATCAACCTGAATCACTCCACTTGACCAGAGTAAGGATTTTCGCCATAATATTATTACGTTATATACATGAAACTATAATTATGAATTGTTTACATCATTTTATTGTAATTGTATCGATAATTATCAATTATTGAATCTCATTTATAACATGATAACATTATGAGCAGATTCATTTCCCCTCACCCCACCCTTCACCAACGCGGCAGAAAGATTTAAAAAAAAAATGAAGCTTTCCATTAATAATCAATTGCTTAAGACCCAAAGATTTTTAGGCTAGTAGTGAAGCATTTGGAGCGTGAATGAGAAACTTGCTCACATCTTAGCTTCCAATTAGTCAAAAAATTAAGTTTTTGCGGCTAGTTTAATAGATTTTGTGCCTGAATTACTTAGATTATGGTTTCCTCCGAATAGGGACATGTGTTTTGGATTTGAGATCCCAAATATTAATTTAAACGATTTTGAAAAAAAAATCGTCATAAATTAATAAAGGGAAGATACTCAAGTTGTAGCACGAACGAGAAATTCATGAATAATCCAGTGATGGGCTACTATTTCCAACAGTTGAAAAATTAAAGTTTGAATCTCATAGGTCGAAGCAGTAAAAAAAAAAAAAATAAGGGTTATAACCCGAGTGATCTACTAGATCTTATTTTTATAAGGGCAAAAGGGTAACCATGCCCATCGATAAAAGGCTAACCATGGCCTTCGATATTGTGGTTTTGTATTAATGAGCTCGTTTCGATATTCCACCTACCAAAGTCTACATTAATAACACCCACAAATTTTATTTTTTTGTACTACGCCATATAGATGGTGCATGGATGGCCTAGTCTAATAATAATGGAGAACGTCTTGTGAATATCTTATAGAACACAAACTGGTGCATGGCCTCGGGTAACTTGTGACAATATTCACATGTCAGTTTTGTTCTCTAAAGTAAGCTCCTACGATAAAAAGAGGAAGATACACGAAGAATGAAAACAAAATTGTTGATCGTGCTTCGCATCTAAAGAGGGGGATCCTGAGCTGAGGTAAGATGTCCACACCGAGCTGCGGCGAGCTAATTCGAGCCAAGCCGAGTATATTCATCTAATGCCCAACCTGGATGTTGATCCGACCCCAGGAAAACCTCGACCTCAGTGCCAGCTGTTTCGATGGGACATAAAGCATTGATATGACATAAAGTTGCACGGCATTAAATGCTGTCAAACCCGAATTTAGTATAAATAGAGCTCCACTCCCTTCATTTCAGAGGTAACTGATCATTCATGTTTTCAGTTACTTTGCCAGCTCGGACAAACTAATCATTCGCACTCCCGAGAGGAAAATCCGGGTTATCACCCCGCCTTTTCCTTCCCTTTCCTTGTGCAGGTTCAGTGGCCGACCTGAAAATTCAACTCGGAGGCCAACCTGAAAGTTCAGCTCGGAGGCCAACCTGAAAGTTCAGCTCGGAGGCCAACCTGAAAGTTCAGCTTGGCAAAGCGTAACCGTCCAACCTCAGCTGCGAGGATTTCCGACCTCGACAGTTTGGCGCCGTCTATGGGAAGCGAGTTCTTTCTATCACTCTTCTCACCACTCATTGAGAAACCATCATGGTACAAACTAGAAGCCACAGCGCACTGGTAGAGAACTCACCCAACCCGGACGAGGACCTCGAAACCACGCAGGTGCCTAGCCAAGATCCAACCCAAGCCGACGTTGGAACGAGCCAACGTATACACTTAGCCTCAGAAACCAACCGCTCTACAGATGGAGACCTCAACTCCAGCCTGACGCCGGAGATGAGGATGATGCTGAAGATGTTCCAAGAGCTAAATGAGTAGGTAGCCCGGCTAGCTGCGGAACCCCCAGTCCCACAAGCAGCTACACCGCGGCCCATGCGCCTACAGTTCCGCATTTCGGCCTCGGGGCGAACCCGAGCACAAGACGAAGAAGGATTCCTGGAGCCGCAGGCGAGATGCAAAAAGGCGGACCATGCCGACCCCGGGCAGGCCAAGACCGCGCCTGCCATAGCCAAGGTCATTAACCAGCCCGGCGTAAGCCTGCTCTCGCATGAAGTACTAGCAACGCCATGGCCCACCGGCAACCAGATGCCCAACCTGGAAATCTATAATGGGGACGGAGACCCAGCCAGCCACCTGCTCAACTTCGATCACCATATGACTCTGCATGATATGACCGACCTCATGAAGATGAAAATATTCCCGACTACCCTGGTTGGTAATGCCTTGGATTGGTTCCAAAAACTTCATCCCGACTCTATTACAAGTTTTCATCAGTTGGCTGAGGCTTTCTTATCCCGCTTCGCTGGAAGCCGACGTGCAATGCGTCACACCTCATCATTTTTGACGGTGAAGCAACACAAATGAGAGAGTTTAAGGGCTTACACTGCCCTATTCAATGAAGAGACCCTCAGGATCCCCAACCTGGAAGATTCCATGGCACTGATGGCTTACCAAAGTAGGCTCAGGTCGGGACCCCTTACCTCTTCCTTGGCCATCAACCCCGTGGATACCGTAGCCGAGCTAATGGTATGGGCAGAAGGGTACATATATTCGGAAGAAATCCATCAAGCCAAGAGGGATGATAACAAGGAGAAGGAAGCCGGAAAAAAGGGAGAAACCTCCCAAGCCCAACCTGGGAGTAAGATCCAAAATGACAGAGACAAGCAGCCTCAGCAGCCCAAGCAGAACCCCCGGTTCAATATGTTCACTCCACTTAACACCTTAAAGAAGCAGATCTTGATGGAGATCCAGCACCAGAACCACCTACCTCCAGCGCTGAGAATGAAAGGCTGACCTGAAAAGCGCAATAGAACCAAGTATTGCCGTTACCATATGGATTACGGCCATACCACCGAGGAGTGCAAAGACTTGAAATAGGAGATCGAAACACTGATAGCCCGAGGTCACCTCCGGAGGTACGTAGATCATCAGCCGACCCGAAGTCAAGATCAGAGGGACAGGGAGAGAAGTCCACCCAGACGCCAAGCTGGGGGCAGACGTCTAGCTGTGATTGAGACCATCGCCGAAGGATTGGCGTCGGGTGGAAAGACCTTGGTTGGTAGAAAGGGTTATGTTCGAGCCGAAAGAGAGTATGGGCTGGCGCGGGGTTTGGTCCCGGAGTTGGAGGAGCTCATTTTCTCCTCAGAAGACTTGGAGGGTATAATATTGCCCCATGATGACCCACTGGTGATCAGCGCCGAAATAGCCAACTTTACCGTGAAGAGGTTGATGGTGGACACCAAGAGCTCGACAGAAGTCCTATTCTTGAAAGCATTTGAGCAAATGGGGTTGGACAGAAGTCGGCTTAGACTATTGAAGGGCACCTTGGCCGGATTCACCGGGCATGCCTACCGAGCCGAAGGGGTCATCAACCTCCCACTAAAGTTAAAAGACGGAGACAAGCGGGTTTCGATGCAGGCCAACTTCATTGTGATGGATTGCAACTCCACTTACAATGGAATCTTAGGTTGGGTGGCGCTCAACCACTTCAAGGCCATACCTTCAACTTACCACTAGGCCTTAAAATTCCCGACCCCGGACGGCACGACCACCATCCGCAGAGCCCAGCTCTCAACTCGGGAATGTTATGAAAATTCTCTCCGACCTAAATATCAGGTTGGCTGGGGACCAGATTTGCTCGAGGAGAAGAGAGATGCTAAGAGAGGAAGCTCGGCTAAAGACCTTCAAGAGGTGGAGCTTTCCGATGAAACAAAGAAAGCAAAGATCGGAAGTGAACTCTCTGATGACCTCAAGAAAGGTATAAGTCAATTCCTTCTGAAAAATGAACACATATTTGCATGGTCTGCTTCTAACATGATAAGTATTGACCCGGCTATGATTGAACATCACCTGAATGTCGACCCGAATTACTATTCGGTAAAGCAGAAGCGCAAACACTTCCATTATGATAAGCAACAGACCATAGCAGAAGAGGTTGACAAGTTGGTAGACGCCGGCCACATAAGGGAAATCCAATACCCGACTTGGTTATCCAACGTGGTACTAGTGGCCAAGTCTTCAGGCGGATGAAGATTGTGCATCGACTTCACTAACCTCAACAAGGCTTGCCTCAATGACTGTTTTCCCTTACCTCGGATTGATCAGATGGTGGATGTCACCTCCGAGTTCGAGCTACTCTCTTTCATGGACGCCTTCAAAGGTTACAACCAGATTAAGATGACTCCCGGAGACAAAGAGAAATCTGCCTTCACCACTAAGAAAGGTCTCTACTACTATGAGGTCATGCCTTTTGGCCTCAAGAATGCTGGAGCTATCTACACTCGAATGGTGAACAAGGCTTTCAAAAATCAGATTGGCCGAAATGTAGAGATCTATGTAGATGACATGTTGGTCAAGGAAGAAGGGCGGAAGACCATGTAGCCGACCTGGTTGAAGCCTTCGCCGTAATGGAGCACTTTGGGATAAAGTTGAACCCGAAAAAGTACGCATTCGGCGTCAAGGCAGGAAAGTTTTTGGGCTTCAAGGTCACAGCCCACGGACTAGAAGTCAACCCGGAGAAGGTTCAGACGATACTGGACCTGGCGCCGCCGACCTACATGAATGACGTCCAGGAACTCGCGGGCAAGGTCGCGGCACTGAGCAGATTCATGTCCATGTCGGCCGACAAATGTGCTCCTCTGTTCAAAATATCGAGGATTCTTAAGAACTTCGAATGGACTAGAGGATGCCAGGACGCCTTCTAGGAGCTAAAAACATACATAGCTTCGCCACCCCTACTATCCCGACCTGAGGTGGGGGAAGAGTTAGTACTATACTTGGCCTGCTCAGGCATAGCAGTGGTGGCAGTACTGGTCCGTGAAGAAGGGAAGGAGCAGAAGTCGGTCTATTATGTCAGCAAAACATTGCAGGGGGCCGAGGCAAGGTACTCTTCCTTGGAAAAACTCGCCCTCGCGCTCGTCACAGGGGCAAGAAAGCTAAAGCGATACTTTGATGATCATCCAATCAAGGTCATGACAGATGCTCCGCTCAAGTCCATCATGCACAAGCCGGAGGCGTCGGGTAGGCTGCTGAAATGGGCAATTGAGCTGAGTCAATTTGATATCACATACCAACCTAGAATAACCGTCAAAGTCCAAGCCATCACAAACTTTGTGCTGGAATGTACTGGCCGAGCCGAGCATGACCTGGAGGATGTGTGGAAAGTCCACGTAGACGGGGCGTCGGGGAAGTTTGGAAACGGAGCTGGGGTGGTCATTCTTGACCCGACCCAGCACGAGCACCAATATTCTCTCAAGTTTGCCTTCCTAGCATCCAACAATGAGGCTGAGTACGAAGCGATGATCGCAGGGCTAAAAATTACAGCTCAGCTCGGGGCACAAACAGTCAACCTGAGTACCGACTCTCAATTGGTTGCCAGTTAGATATCAGGAGAATTTGAAGCCAAGGGCAACGCCATGCTGGCCTACCTCAATAGAGTCAAGGATTTGACCTCAAGGCTCAAGAGGTTCACGATACAACAAATCTGAGGGAAGAGAATATGAAGGCTGACGCTCTGTCTAGGTTGGCCTTGGGCGAGAACCGACCTGCACTGGTCCATGTGGAGAAAATCTCTGAACCTAGTATCCAATTGGGGATACCAGTGGTATCCAAGCTCAATTTAAGTCCAGATTGGACCAAACCCATCATGGACTACTTGGAGGGGGTATGACCCCGGAGGATGAAAAAACAGCTCGAAAGCTCATGAAACAGGCCTCAAGGTTTGTCATAATAGCCTGGCAACTCTACAAAAGAGCCTACACTTGGCCTCTCTTAAAGTGTGTTGAGCCCGAAGAAGAAAACTATGTACTCCGGGAGATCCACGAAGGGGTATGTGGAAACCACTTGGGAGGCAAGGCTCTGGCTCGGAAGGTATTGAGGCAAGGCTATTTTTGGCCAACCTTAGAACAAGACGCCAAAGAGTATGTAAAAATGTGTGACACCTGCCAAAGGTTCGCCAATATACAAAGAAAGCCAGCGGTAGACCTCACGGTGATGATAAGCCCGTGGCCATTCTATCAGTGGGGTCTAGATATCATCGGCCCATTACCAACCAATATTGGCCAAAAGAAGCACGCCTTCATAGCTGTAGACTACTTCACCAAATGGCCCGAGGCTGAAGGTGTTGTTAGAATAACAGAAAAAGCAGCTTGGGATTTCGTATGGAAAAATATCATTTGGCGATTTGGGGTGCCAAAGGTCATCATCACTAACCACGGCAAGCAATTTGATAGTGCATACTTTCAAGGCAAATGCGCTGAGATTGGGATCGACCTCAGATTCCCATCTATTGCCCACCCTCAAAGTAATAGCCAAGTTGAAAGAACTAACCAAATCATTTTGCATAGCCTGAAAACCAAGCTAGAGGAAGCGGAGGGCCAGTGGGCATGGATTCTTCTCGAGGTGCTGTGGGCTCAGTGGACCACCACTAGCTCGGCAACGGAAGAATCGCCCTTGGAGGTGACCTTCGGTACTCAAGTGGTGCTGCCAGTGGAGATCGGGTCTCTGACCAGTAGAACCTTCCACTATGATCCAGAAATAAACGGAGTACGGATCCGTAAAGAGCTTGACCTCGCTGAAAAGCTTCGAGCTAAAGCTCAAATTAGAATGCTGGCCAGCAAGGCTGCCATGCAAAGAGTCTTTGCCAAACAGGTCAAGTCTAAGCCTATTAAGTTTGGCGACCTCGTACTCAAAAAGGCCATCTTTTTGCCGCGCTCGGGTAACAAGATCTCCTCGACCTGGGAGGGACCGTATGAAGTCGTGAAAGAAGTCCGACATGGGACCTTCTACCTCCGCGACAAGAACGGGAAACTATTGAATAATGCATAACACTCAAAACACATGAGGCGGTATTTTGTCTAAATGCCCCAAGCTGAAATCTTTTGTAACGGCCCCGAGCCAAAATCTTTTGTAACGGCCCCGAGCCAAAATCGTTTGTAACAACCCCCAAGTTGAAATCTATTGTTAAGGCCCCGAGCCAAAACATTACTTGTAATCGGCTCCCGAGCCCAAGTACTTCATGTACAAATTCAAAACAATGCATTTTGTAACCAGTGCAATGCCCGACCCGAGCCCAAGCAACCAAACCAGCGCAATGACCGACCCAGGCCCAAGTGCCTCAACTACAAAGCTACTACCGACTCGGATTAACGTGGTAGCCACACTTAATCACGAGCTAATGATCAAGTAACCAGCTCGGACTATGTTCCAGCTCGGGTATAATCAATAACAATTTGATTAGCTTTGCCAGTTCGGATTAAGGTCCAACTCGGTGTGATCCGGCTTCAGGTCGGTATATTAGTTTGGGTCTAAACTCGAACTCAACATTCGTCAACATTAGTTTGACCAATTTTAAATCGGACTGACGAGTCCAGGTCGGCGACGATTATATAGTTGCCCAGTTAACCAGCTCGGATTAGGATGATAATTCATTAATCGCGTCCAGCTCGGTTCTTTCTACTTAAGTTTGAAAGGTCCATTATATTGGCCCGACCCCACTTACTTAAGAAAAATTTGCGAAGGGAAAGGTACACAAGTACGAACTCGAATAAAATGCAAAATATTAATTTCATTAGAATTAGAAAACAATTATAGAAGCCCGATCTGGACAAAATTACAAAGAGCCCAACCTGAGCCGATTTACAAAAATCTATTTTTGAGGAGCGGCGTTGGTTGCATCAGCCTCGTCCCCGACCTGGTCCATACCTTCTTGGACAAATTTGATCACCTCTTTAGCTTGGGACGTCAGGTCGGCTGAAAGCTCAGAAATCTCCCAGAACTCCGGCGGCGGAGCCTCCAAGATTTCAATATAGTCATTCTTGGTGGCATGGAAAAAGGTCTTCGCTCTCTCTCGAGTTACGACTTGACCCCGAAAGTAGAACTCCAGCTCGGCATACTTGGCCATGGCCCCACCTTCCATGGCCAACCAGTCCACGGCCGCATCACTAGATTTGAAGGCTTCCACTGCCTTCTCTCTTTCAGGCCCGACCTAGTCCACTAGATCCCGGAGCTTCGTCTCGGCTTCACGTTTCTCCAACTTGTAGCGCTGGACGTCCTTGGCCGCGGCTTCGCATCGGGACTTCTCCGCATCAAGCTCCTTCTTCAGACGGTCGATCTCCGTCGCGTCCGCCTTGCGCCTCTAGGCGACCTCCTCCCTTAGAACCTCAAGCTCGGCTCGAGCATCTATGTATCGCTGCTCGAGCTCAACGCAATTAGCCTGAGCCCTGGCCAGAAAGCTTGGAGTTGAAAGGATGTGGGACTCGGCCTGCGCAAAAGACAGCAAAATGATCAGCCAAGCTGAAAAACATAACCATATCAACGCGGTCAAAAATCTCTCACTGTAACTATGGCTGACCTCAGGTCGAGCGAAAGCTGCTTCGCCGGGACCGTAGCCAGCTTGGGATCGTGAGCGAGCTTGGTCGCCTCCATGAAGTCTTTGCTGGGAGGGCTCACCTCCGTGGCCTTGCCTTTCCTGGAGTACTCGGTCCGAGCCCGCTTCTTACTCTCAGGACAGGATGCTGAGCGCTCCGGGATCGCCACTCCCGAGCTCGATCTCTTAGGCAGGGGAGACCCTGACGTCCCCTTAGAAGAGACCTCGGCGCCGACCTCCCACACTTGGCCGCTGGGCCGCTGCCTTTGACCCTGAGCGGCGGAGCCCAAGCCAGACCGAGCTAAAACTTCGCTGGTGGCCTCGTTCTTCTCCTCACCTGGGCATACGCAAGCTTTCTCGTATCTGCCATACCTGCAAAAGAGTAGAGGAAAGAAGTGAAAAAGAGCCGAAGGCCAACCTAAAAAGACTGACAGACAGGATAATTGGGAGGTTAGGCACTGATCTTGCGAATTGACCCTCTCTGAGCTGGACCCCGCGTCCACTTCGAACTCGGGAAACAGGTTGGGATGATCCTTCGAGAGGTCGTGTTCCCTACCAAATAGCTTGGACTCCCAGATTCAGTCCCATTTGAGCACATTGTCAATGTTTATCAACATCCCCGACACGGGCCTTAGCACCGCGACTTCATCGAGTTCCTCATCTGAAACCTTGGGATCATCATTGACATTCTTCTTCAAGCTCGGAGTCTAGTCCAATCTGCATCCCGAGTTCACAGCCGGCTTCACCCAATAATAGTCATTGTGCCAACCCTTGTTGGAGGAATGCAACTTTGTGAATATGGAGTTGTCGACCCGAGCTGCGAAGTAGAACCACCCTGGCTGTTTTGGGTTGGCCTTGTACACAAAGAAATGTCTAAACCGGCACAAGGTCAGCTCTACTTTCTTCTCAAGGCAGAACACATATAACGCCACCACCACAGCCCAACCATTTGGCGACATATGACCTGGGCTAAGCTCGAAGTAGTTCAAGATGTTGGTAACGAAGCCGGGAAACGGGAGCTGAATAACATTGAATACAAGGTCGTAGATGGTAAAATGGTCGGGCAGAGGATAGCAAGCACATTCGTGCTGACCTGGAACCTTCAGCTTGTGATGTCGGTCCACTGACCAGTTCCTCAGCCTGGCGTTGGCCATTTGCACTGCTGACGTGGCCGTCCCCAGCTCGGGAATAACTCCCAAATCCAGATCCCACCCTCTCGATCTCGACTTTAGGGGGGGATTGACGAGGGGGATCCCAAGCTGAGGTAAGATGCCCACACCGAGTTGAGGTGGGCTAATTCGAGCCAAACCGAGTATATTCAGCTAATGCCCAACCTGGATGCTGATCCGACCCCAGGAAAACCCCGACCTCGGTGCCAGCTGTTCTAATGGGACATAAAGCCTTGATAGGACATAAAACTGCACCGCATTAAATGCTGTCAGGTCCGAATTTAGTAAAAATAGAGCTCCACCCCTTCATTTCGAAGGTAACTGATCATTCATGCTTTCAGCTACTTTGCCAACTCGGACAAACTAATCATTCGCACGCCCAAGGGAAAAATCCAGGTCATCACCCTGCCTTTTCCTTCCCTTTCCTTGTGCAGGTTCAATGGCCAACCTGAAAATTCAACTCGGAGGCCAACCTGAAAGTTCACATTGGAGGCCAACCTGAAAATTCAGCTTGGCAAAGTGTAGCCGTCCAACCTCAGCTACGAGGATTTCCGACCTCGACAGCATCCATGTTGACAAATTTAGTGAAAAGTCTTTTTTTTGGATGATGTGAGAACTTAATTGGCAGAGTTGGACTATCGAATTATTCGGTAGAGTTCGATCACCAATTAATAAATCCTCAGGTGCAGCAGTGCGCTCCACACATGCACTAAACTAGTTAAAGGCGAAACTCTAAAGTTGTGGGTAGTGTTAAACCTGCGACTTTATAAAAACGACTTCCCCACTACCACTAGATCATACTCTTAGAAGGACGGGATGGGGTAAATCAAGTGAAAAGTTAGCCAACTTCTTGAATTATGAGATGCTAGTTCATTTACTGCTAGATGGAAGTTCACGAATTTAACCAATTGGCACTGGCGGAGCTACATTTAGCTCAGGAACCTCCTGGCCCACCAGGTGTACCCCTTGGGCCCACCTCTTATTTAGTGAGGGATATATATGTAATTTTGCTTTTATTAAAAAAAATTCACAAAACCCCTAAATCAGACTTCAACTCACCAATCGGCAATCACCACCATCACGACATAACCAACCAAATCACTAAAGTCCAAAGTCAAGTTGTCAAAAAAAAAAATTCCAAGCGAAGGTGATGATCAACTTTCTTGTAACTATAGACTTGTAATTTCTTTTTATGCAGTATTAGGGTTTGATCAACTTAGGGTTTAAATTCAATTTTTGATTAGGTTGTTTCAACTTTCACGGATTATTTGTTATGTTAAACGTACAAAAATTAGAAACTTTATATTTGTGTGAGTTCTACATATTAATTATATTCTTTTTGTATAAAATAATTTATGATTTTGGTTTATTTTGTGTTTGGATTGGTGATATAAATTGAACAAAAACTGAAACTTTTAGATTTTTATGTGCCCTACATATAGTTAATAATTTTATTCATAAATAGTCTTTTTTATATGAAATTATTGATATAGAATCTTTTATGTGTCTATTTACTTTCTTTTATTTATATGTTATATCATTAGTAGATATGTTTTTTCGCTTATATTTTTATATTTGTTATAATGTGCATCATTTGATGGCGAGTTACTTAAATACTTCATTCATGCTATAATGCGCTTAAATTAAATATTGGTTTATGCATAGATGAGAGTCATCAAATCTATGTTGTTGACTTTGTCGCTGTTATGCACCTCCTGATCTCGGGTATCTGGCTCTCCCACTGCCAATTGGTAAAAACAAAGTTATCCAATTTCGAACGTGTATTTTCCTATTATAAATATCTCTAGGCCCTTAATTGATTTAAAATATGTATTAAAACGTCCTGTTACACTGCAGAATTTGTAATTGTAAGATATATCCAATGTAATCGTGCTTAGGTAAATTGCTCGTAATCAAAATTAAACAGAAGTTAACCAACTTCACGTTTCCATAATTTATACTTGATGTTGAATCAAAACTGTTTGCAGTCTTTAATGCACAAGAAAACGTAGGAGGTCGAAGGCAATGCAATCTAGTGCACTAGATAAGAAAATCGAAGGAACGCATACATCAAATTCTTTCTTTATTCTTTTTTTGAAAAATGAATCGACCAATGAGGAGAGATAGGATTTGAACATAGAACATCAGGTTTTAGCGTTGCGTGTCTGTCAACTAACAAAGAACTCATATCCCAAATTAATCAAGATTTGATGGTTGAAGTGACGTTATTTATGGAGAGGATTTAGAAATCAAGTCTCCCATTATGTGTCTTTAACATGATCTTATAATCCGTTAAGCATTCATTGGTAATTAGTGCTTAAATAGTTACCGAGAAGGAAAAGCGGCCAATTTTTTTTTTTTCAAAGCGGCCAATGACAAGCTATAAAAGGAATACTCCAGCCTCCTCTTTTTGTAGAAGGTAAGAGGAAAACCTTTCTCAGCTACTTTCACAACTTCATTTCTCACGGTGTTGCTGAATACTCTTACATGCTCTTGCACACATCCTTATTAAGGTCTCCTTAAGCCTTTTTATACTATCCGATCTGACTTGAACATTGAAACTTTCCCTGAAAAAGTGTCCAAAAAAATCTCATTTTCCTTATTTTGCAAATCATTTGAATTCTATTAACCTTAATTAGAGTCACAAGAAGAATAAGTTACGTGAACTAATTGTATGCAAATTAGCTTGTCAACTTCGACCTGAGACAAAATGGAAGAGATACCAGACATTGTTGGGTTTATTGGAGAAGGACAAAAAGAGAGAAATATAACTATGCTTTTGCTTTCATTGTAATAAAAAAGAAAAAGAAAATTTGCATTGTAATCATAAATCCCATCGGACTTATTTAATGCGACACAAATTCAGAAACACCTAAATAAACGACAAGCGTGGGCTCAAAACACAATATACATCTCAATAATGGGAATAGATTTGCTCATAACATTATAATATTATGAGCAAGATTCAATCGTTATAAATTATTAATACAACGATATGTAAAATAATATTTGAATCCAGTTACGATCCCGAATTTTTAGACACAAACAATTCATGATCGTTGTATTCCAGTAATGTTATAATGTTACAAAACAATCCTTCCCTCAACAAGAAGCAATAACTAATGCAACCCCCACCGGTTTGATGAAACCAATATCAAACACACACTTTTCCTGCCTTAAATCATCTACTCTCTTCTTCTCACTCGGTGCACAATAGCAACAACCACTAAAGCAAATGAAGCGCCCAGTAGCAGAAGCCAACGAGACGAGCCCGTTCGGCTCACTGAGTCCGGCCGAGAAGCATTCCGCACACAAGATATTTTTGATTTTGATATAACATACACAGCACAGAAATCTGGTGCGCTTTTGATTACACCGCTTGGAGTATCATACATCTTTAATCTCCTATTGCAAAACAAAAAGAAGGATAGATATTCAATAATGGTGTACAAGAAAATCCTATGTTGCGCACACAATAACTTCACTGGAAATTGACACGGGTAGGAGCTACATTGAAAGGATCAGATGAAGGGAAGAGAGAACTACTACTGAAAAAAGGGAATCGCACTAATTTAACTCAGAAATATTCCAGTTAATGCTACATTGCTTTCCAAGTTCATCAAAAGATTCCATGAGATTTAATTCATCTTAATTTGCATGTTATAGCTATTAAGAGTTTATCATTAAGCACATCATGCTCGAAATCGATAAATAATGCATCAATTACATGAAAAGTCTAATACATTCAAAGTAGCAAATTAAGATCACAAGCTAATTGTAAACAAAGAACAAGGTATATTCCGATCAAGACTATTGAAAATATTGGAACAGTCAATATTTTTCAGACTGTGATATAGTATGCTGCAGCCTGAGGAAAATTCTCCTGTCCAACTAACGGCTGTTCGGCCATGATACAAAAGTAAGTAAGCCCCACATATGTATTAGGCAGCCGAACAGTAGACTTTTCCACAGCCGAGGGATACCCTATATACAACTAGTCTTGAGATCTCAAAGATTGGCTAAAATGTACAGCTCCAAATTTCCGTTAACAAGGAGGGTTAACTGCAAGATCTTCACCTGATAAAGCCATGCTTTGATGCACCAAGAACCAAATTCTCAATCGCAGCTTGGGAAACATATTCAGTTAATGCTTTTGCTACATCCGAGTCCTCAAGTACAATATCAAGACATTGTATCTACATGACAAAGTTAGAATGCTTAATAACTGAAGGAATAGTGTAAATAGGCCGGAGGGTCTGACTGTCCGGACCCAAGACTGTCTCGTCTAAATATTGTTACTGTCTAAGAACGGGTTGGTCTCATCAACTAGGCAATATTTATCTATAAAACTTTCTCTTGGTGGTGTCGTTTAATTGTCAAAAGAAAAGCAAAAAAGAGTAATGTTGCCAAGAGACCTACATCTTTTCGAGTGCAATAGCAATGGAAAGTAAGAAACAGTTCTTTGGTTTCCTTCTCAAGTTGCTGCTTCTGTGCTGATAAAGCTCCATTAACATCACACACAGCACCATTCCCACCTGCAATCAAGTTTCAGAAGAATCATAAATGAAACCTCAATGCTGTGTTTGCTAACATCATTTATTTTTCATATAATTTAGTGTAGACGATTACAATCATTATCATTCTGGAGGTTCATTCATTTGCATATAATTTAACATTAATGGATCAGAATCAAGAAAACCCTATTTCAAATATGAATTTTCTGATTCCAATACTGTCGCAGGTAAAAAGCATAATACACCCATATAGTTAGGGAAAAGCGCACGTTTATCCCCTGCAGTGCAATAACTAGCACAAAACCCCCCTTAAGTAATAACAAAAATTTGCAAAATGAGAAAAGTGCCATTTTTCAGCTCTCTTATGTGATAGGAATTTCTATATTAATTATCAAATATCCACCTTTATATGTCAGGGTTTCTTATACGTGGTGAAACATTAACCAGATTATATATAGCAATGCTCGGTCGAAAAACATGTTATTCCCTTGTGTTATTTATTTCTGTATTAAATATCAAATCTTGTTTTATATGTTAAGATTTTTTATATGTGTTGAAACATTACCCAAATTACATATAAGGGGAGCTCCAACAGCTCCCACAAATAACCAAAACCATCAAATTTGGAGAAACTGTTGGTACTATATAGCTCCAACAGTTCTCCCAAATTATCCCTTATATTTTGGGGGATAAAGGTTTTGATATTTGGATCCCCCATTGCTGGGGGATCAAATTCTTCCCCCATTTCATCCCCCATCTGACCAGCAACGATCATATGGCCTAAAAAAAAAACTTTGAAAACCTTTCCCCAACGGCTGGATTTTTATGGCTGTTGGGATGAAGCCATTACTTTTGTATATATATTGGTCATGGCTTCTTCAAAACAAACCCCAGAAAACACTCAAAAGCAAAAAAATCACCCAAGCCTGAGGAAAAAAAAAAACTTACCAACAAAGCCACACAAAATCTACTACAACATTAAGGTAAAATATTTTTCATTCTCGAATAATCTACTGGAACATAATGTTATTGAAAAAGTTCCATGAAAAGTGAGCACATATAAATACAAAAATAAAGTTCTTAAAACAATTTAATTGAAAAAATGAAAATAAAATTAACATTAAAGTAAAATTAATTAAAAGAATATTTATAAAAGTTAATATTAATACAAAATAATAATAGTAATTAATAATAGAAATATTGAATGAAAATAAATAGGAAATAATAAATTTAAGTAATGTGATAATTAAAATAAAAATAGATATGAAAGTAAAATATAAATAGGGATTTTCTAAATAGGGGAGCTGTTGGAGTAAAACTGAAATAGAGATTCTATAAAATAAGAGATTAGTTAAAAATAGGGGAACTGTTGGAGTAAAACTGAAATAGGGGGATCTGTAAAAATAGGAAAATACTTCAAATCCCCTAAATGTAAGAAAAAAATAGGGGAGCTGTTGGAGTTGGTCTAACAATGCTAAGTTGAAAACCGTGCTCTTCCTTTGTATTATTTCCCGAAAAGACAACATATTAAAACAAGATATGTACGTGATTAGACAGAAATATTACATGCATAGTCACAATCGAATGGTTCGGCTGTTAAACGCGAGAGTTTTTCTAAAACAAGACGTCTACGTGATTAGACATAGATTTGTTGTACTTGTAAGACGAAAATCGGATCTTTAACTCATGTCTTATAACATTATGAAGTAATTAAAATAAAACATACCTTAAAAGATAGAAATAGCATAGGAACTTAATATGTACACATGTTTTAATGAACTACATATACCTTATGACTTACTTGATCTTCTCTCCCCTTACTCTATATACTTTTATGTTTTTCAATTGATGGGAATAACAAACTTATGGATGGATGAGTGGAGAGAGGGGTCAAGAGTCTTTTATACAGTGATCTTCCAATTAATTCCACCCATCATAAACTTAATTAAAAATGACCCTTTACGAACCCACTAACCCTTAATAAGTACACCAAAATATTATTATAATTAACCCATTAATCTCACTAAGTTGTACCATGATGTAGAGATATAATGAGCACACTAAGTGTATCATAATGTAGGGTTATAATGAATCACTAATCTTAGTTTCACTAAGTATACCATTATCTAAGATTATAATTTAGATGGTTACATGATTCGTTCAATAACATGGGTTCAATATAAGACTAGATACAAGGGCTCTTCATATTCATGTTGTCCTTTCGTCAATCCACTAAATAATTCATTATATAGGAGATTAAATATTGGTTAATGACTTTGGTCATTAAACTATCACAATTTATTTTGCATTTTATGTGGTCATAAAAATTACCTTAAGTAAAAACTTCTTCCAGTACTTACATGAAGAAACAGAGGACAATGACTTGTGCAAGACATGGATGAGTATGACAGTTTGGCCTTTGGAAAGCAGATTATCAGCTGCCCATTTCAAAGCATATTGGCTGCCTTTATCCTTGTCTACTGCCACTGCAACCAATCCATTTCCACCTGCTCTTCTGCTTAAATTACTCCCTCCTGATGAGTTTGGTAGCCACATTTTTGTTCTTTTTTTACTTTAGGAAATGATCCAATGATCCCCTTACTTTCGTGTTTTCACGCTACTTATTGCTTACTTTGATTTCACGTTTTTATTGAATATATACACGAATAATTTTTTATATAGGACTTGTTACGCGTCTATTTCGCATGCATGCGTCTATTCACGTTGAACGTTTCTGCTTTTCATGTTGGTTTCCTTAATTGGAAAGTTTTTTGCTTTGTTAGTTTGTTTTCTACGAGATTTTTTTTGTGGTTAACGTTTTCATGGACGAGGTTTAATGTTCCACCAGTAGAAATGTCAACAAGGGGGTACACTTGGGAATTCTCCGAACAATTCGGATCAAATCCTGAAAAAAATTCTCTCTAGTAATCAAAATGGTTGGTCCAAATATACGATAAAAGAAAGCCTCTTTTATTCTCTTATATAAAGAATTCATAATTGAATCATCCCGTTATTATCATTAATTTTTTCGTTACAAGAGAATCCAAAACCAATTCAGTGAATCAAATGCTTGATGATTTAAGGCTTCCATGCTTTTATGCTTACTTGTGAACGTCCACACTTTTTGGTTTGACTCGTTCTTAGTGATGGTCAGGTTTTTTTCTTGTTCTATCTAAAGGTCAAAGGAATCCTAGGCTCCGTTGTAGAATAATTTTTTGGTGAAAAATATTTATAGGAAAAAATATATTTTTTTTAAAATAGAATATTTTATAATATTTGATTGTCATACTATAAAATATTTTTTGGTATTTAAATATTACAGTAAAAAATATTTTTATAAAAAAACACACACACTAATATATATAGACACACACACAAACAATACACAAACACGTATTTTCAGGTAGGGGAGGGGGGGGGAGGAGTAGGGTGTGGGTGGGATGGGAGTAGGTTGGAGGGTGACGAGAGTGGGGTGAGGTTGGTAGATTGAGAGATGAAAATATTTTTCACTCTTTTTAACTTAATATTTTCTTTAATAGAAAACTATTACTCGGTTAACAAACACAAAAAAAATAAATAAATATATATATATAGTGTGTGTTTCAAAAAAATAAATATTATGGCAAATTAACAGAGCCCTAATAGATAGACCTTTTTGATATTATCGTCTGATCATAACCTAGTGACATAAATCATAATATAAATTTTCGGCTTAAAATATGAGTGTTTAACTGGTCATTAAATTTAGTGATATGATTCTTATTTTATATTTTTATATGTGAGAAATTTTGAGACTAAGTTTCATTTGTAACATTTAAGTAATACTAAGGCCTTTTTTAAATTAAAAATAGAAAATATAGGTGTTTTGGATCGAATGTGACACATGGCTTATCTCATTATTGGCGGGCAATGGAAGTTTCGCAACTTGACCTGACACGTAAACGTTATCATCTCTCTGGGCAATGGAAGCTTCACAACTTGACCTGACACGTTGAAAGTTACATATAAAATTAACAATTTTTAATAAAAGTTAATTTAATTTTCATACTAAAAATATACTTGGAATCGATGAAGGCTACAATCCTTATTTACACGTTGCATCTGCACTCAAGTCTCTCGCTGCAAACAAAATCACCAATTATATCAAACCAAAGCACACCTCTCTTTCTGTCATACGAGAGAGATGCATCTATGGCCATCGATGAAGTTAAGGGACTCGTTCAAGCAAGAATACCTGGAGAAGCTAGAATGGAACCTCCATAGAATGAAAATTGAGCAGCAAAAGCAAGCCCATACTAGTGATTCAAAAGGTGGGGGTGTACTTGGATCCTGCAGAGATTATTTACTCTTGATCTTCTCTTGCTGTTACTGCTACGAAGGTAACTCTGGTGTTCCCCTTCACATATTAAAATTCCCTTTTATCTTTTGATGACGAGAATAATTGGAGCGAATTTAAAAATTTTATTTAGTTCGACAAATATTACACAATTCAACACTTATGCATAGATAATTTTTTCAATGCAGCTAAACTGGTATTTTAGCATAAAAATACTTTCAAAATACATACATTTAAAAAAAAAAAAAAAACTACAAAAAAAGGAATTAATACACAGCAGTTCATAGGTGGCGGTTGGTCGAACCGCCGCCTATGATGTTTTTATACTTACATGATAGACGACGGTTGGGTGAACCGCCGTCTGTAAAGGCGGCATTTTCGAACCGCCGAGAATGAGCACAATTAGGCCACAAAGTCTATTCCTTCCCTCGAAAACTTTTCATTTCCCTCAAAAGACTTTTATTTCCCTCAAAACTTTTTCAGCCAAAAACTTTTCACAGAGAAAAAACTGAAAGGCAAAGTTTTCACAGACGTGTCGGCGATCGAATCATCGAAGGACTCTCTTCGATTTCCTAATTACGGAATCGGCGATCGAATCGATGCTCGAAGCAGAGGTACGATCGAACTCTCTTCGATTTCTGTCCATTCGAACGCAGGGTTGTGTGTGTGTCTATATGAAAGATTTGGTATGTGGAATTGCAGTTTTGGCTGTTTTGGTATGTGGGTTGAGGTTAAAAATTGAAACTGTATTTATTTTTGGATTAAAGGTTTTGATTTTAACTTGTATTTGATTTTTTCGTGGGGCAAAAATTATTTTGGTCCCTGAAGTTTGGTTTAAAGTCTAAATTAGTCCTTAAGGTTTGTAAAAAGACCAAATAGATCCCTCCATTATCTATGACTTAATAATCAAAGATTTGACTAAATAAAAAGACTTAAATTCCCTTGTTTTACTGGTTAGAGATTTGGAAGGAAAGAAAAAAAAAAAAAAAAGATTGGGACCATGCAGTTAGTACAACTATTTAAGCACTCAAGTTTTTTTTTTCTTTTTTCACTTTCAATTCATGCTCTTTCTCACCCAAAAAAAAAAAAAAGAACAACGACAATAAATATTGAATTTAGTATCGAGTAGTCACTAATTGTGGCTTTTAAAGTCTTAAATTTTGGATATATGTCATTCAACTGCAAATGTTATCTGACTTTTAACTAACTTGAAAAATGTATTGAGGTGCAATATTAGACAATAGAATGTATAACCTTGTAATAAATTCACTATAATTCACATGTAACGAATTTCTCGTCATTTGAAAACAAAAAAGAAAAAATAATAATAAACGAGAAATTCGTTACATGTAAATTATTTTTTCACATTTAATATTTGTATTTTTTTCATCTATAATTATTTTTTGTTTTTTGTTTTCAAATGACGAAAAAAATGGCTTGGGTGTTTAAATAGTTGTGTTTGTTGCATGGTTCTAATATTTTTTTTTTTCTTTCCATCCAAATCTCCAACCACTAAAGAAAGAGCATTTAAGTCTTTTTATTTGGTCAAATTTTTTACTATTAAGTCATAAATAATTAGAGGGACCTATTTAATTTTTTTACAAATCTCAAGGATTAGTTTGAACTTATACCAAACCTCAGGGACTAAAATGGTTTTTGCCCTTTTTTCGTGTGATTGTTTTGTGTATCTATAGCTATAGATTCCTAGCATGGTGTTTTGGAGGTTAAAGTTAAGTGATATGTCTTGTTCTAAAGCTGTCAATAAAATGTTTACCAAGCAAATTATGATGACCATCTTCTTCTCTAGCTATTCTGCTTATTATTGTGAAGCCCCGCACACACACTCATACATTTATTTATATAAGCTATGAGTATTAGGCTATCCTTAATTTATAGAGACCTATATAGAGACTAAATAGTGTTTTAAAGACCCACTTAGAGACTAAAGCAAAAAAATTATTTTAGAGATTCATTTAAAGACCAAGATAAAAAAAAATCTACAATGACGGTCTCTGTAAAATTGAATCCCTATATCGTGTTAATTTTAATTTTACATAATAATTTGATTATGTGTATTTTTTTCTCGTGTGTTCCTTTTTTTTTAATTAATTGTTATTTAGATTATCTCAATTGTTTTCCCAAATATTTCAAGCAAAAAAATATATAATTTGCGTCAAACATAACGTTTAAAAAATTAGAATTATGTTTAATTACATAATTGCATTTTCAAAAAAATGCATTAAATTTCTCTAATTAAAAAAAACCCTACATAAAAAAAATATTAATTAAAAATCCTCATTAATTTACCCATTAAATTAAAATTTTCTCGTGTGTTGCGTTTATATTTGTTTTTTTGTTCTTCATTTTATTTAATTTGTAAATTAATTAATTTTATTAATTTAATCACAAATCTAAAATTAATTAATTTTACCTAAACTAAAAAAACGTAAAATAAAAAAATTACAAAAACTAAAAAAGTTTACCAAAGCAAAAAAACTAAATTAAAAAATTAAAATACAAAAATAAAATACAAAACCATAATTTTTTAAAAAAAGTCTAATTAAAAAAAAAAAAACAAAAAACAAAAAAGCGCAAAGCAGTAAAAGCAAAAACAACAATGGTGAAAGCCCGCCGCCCCCCACCCTCCCCCGCTGCTTATCCTCTCCCACCCCTTTCCCTTTCTGTTCGCTGCACCACCACCCCCCCACGCACCTACCCCCCTCCCCTCTTTCCCTTTCTGTTCGCTGCACTACCCCCCCTCCACGCACCTACCCCCCCTCCACGCACCTACCCCCCTCCCTTCTTTCCCTTTCTGTACGCTGCACTACCCCCCCCCCCCCCCACGCACCTACCCCCCTCCCCTCTTTCCCTTTTCTGTTCGCTGCACCCCTCCCCCCCTACCATGCACCCACCCCCACGCACCTACCCCCCTCCCCCCTTTCCCTTTCTGTTCCCTGCACCCCCCTCCCTTTTTTTCCTTTTTCTTCCTTGCTGTTGTTGTTCAAAATCTTTTTTTGTACTTTTTTTTTTTAAATCTGACATCGTCAGATCTGATCTTGTTTTTTTAGAGACTTGTTTTTGTCTTTTTGTATAGTCTCTATTTTTTTCAACAAATTTGTTGAAGAAAATGGAGACTAGGTGCTATTTTGGAGACTCAAAGCTTAAATGATGTCATAATTTTGCCAAAAAATTAGCAAATAGTGTTTTAGAGACCCTCATTGGTGATGAATTTTGATCAATAGAGTCTCTAAAACAACAATCATTACTCTTTAGAGACTTTTTAGAGACTACATTGAGGATGCCCTTAATGTGCACTTGTATCATCTTACTTGCATTCACAAACTTTTGTGTACATTTACATCGTTTTACGTGCATTAAGTGTTTTAGATAAAGTAGACATTAGTTAAATATCTTTTAGTGCACTATATATATTAAATGTTTACTAGGTGCAATAGAAATAAGTCCGAAACTAAGTTAGAATTACAAGAACTAAGTAGAGAGTCTTTTCAAATGTTATAAAACTTTGGGGCCAAAGTGCAATTAAATAAACTTTGACTTAGACACCAATTAAACTACATAGGACTAGGATTAGCTTATAAACTACACTTGAAACACCTGGCTATAGGAAGAAAAGGAAAGGGGAAGAATTACAAAGCTATAAAAAACTTGGAGTCAAATAGCAAAACTTATAAATTTTTGGGATCAACTTTAGAATTAAACTGTACCAATTGAGAAAGATTTAGGTGGCAAATTATATATGGAAGGAAAGTTCTACGAGTATAGTTTCTAATGCTTCAAACCGTTTGTGAATTGGAGTTTTCTAGAAGAAGTTATGATCGTTTTTGTAAAGTGTCGCAAAACTGTTTTGTTACGTGGGTTTGACGAAGCTTGTCCATTTGACTTAGCCTTTCACCCAATTACCTTAGTTATTCTTCTACCTAACTTGGATAAAAACTTATGATGATTGGGGGACAAAAGGGAGGCCATAGCAGGCCATAGGAGGAAAAAAAGAAAGAAAAAGAAATCTTGCTTTAGCCAAAAGTAGGAAGAAAACATGGAAGAATTTGGGGAAAAGTTATCTTCTTGTCCCCAACTTATCTACTATTGTTTAGCTTTAGATCAAATTCAGATTATTCTCCTTCTCCTCTCAATCTCTGCAACACACATACAAACACACTAGACTAGAAGCTAGAAGTTAGAAGAAGAAGGAAACACTTGACTTTGATTCAACTTGCTTGGTTCTTATCATTTCTCAACCATCTTTGACTTTAATCTTCATAAGGTGAGGGTTCTTTCAAAATGAAGTTTTGTGAGATATAAATGCATATTGATGGATTTATGAGGTTTGTATGGAGTTATATTAGCAAACCTATGGTTGAAATGTTGTTGGAGCTTGCTATTGATGATTTAAATGAAATATGATGTTGCTGAAATTTTTGATTGTTCTTGATGATGAAGCTTGTATCTAGCTATGTAAATATGGTTGATTGTTGCTTATTTAGGTTGCTAGAGGTTGCTTGGTTGTATAGTAGTTGTTCTTGATGATTTAGAAGCTAGAACATGCAATGAAAATCTCAGAATATTTATTGGACAGATTTGTCCAACCAGAAATTTTAGCCCGTTTTTATGGTTGGATGATTTTATAAAAATCTGAAACAATCAGTAAATGTAGAAAACTCATAGAGGAACATTTCTTCTGTTGTCCATGTCATGAGTAAAAATCGTTTTCATGCTCGAAAACACACAAGACAGTAGGTTTTGGAAAATATGCTGCCACTGGACGGGCTACTGCCCGTGTAGTATTATGTGTTTTAAAAATAGTAAACGATCTTGGAATTGAATGAAATTTTTACAGTATCTATATTAAGAAGTTAGGAACAAACTTTGTATTTTCCAGATTGCCAAATTATATCTCTAAAAGGCTCTGAATTTTCCATTTCCGAAATGATGCAAGAATAGCATTCAATCTGGACAGAAAAAACATAGTAGCACTAATTGAGTCATAAGTCGGTCAACTTAAGGCGAAATTGAGTTCCGCTTGATTTTAGAATTATCTACACTCGAAGATCTTTATTTCTATGTCTAATTCGAATAATTTGAAGTTCAGGAAGATAGGTTACGGATTGGCTAAAGTTAGATTAATGCAGTGAGATAAGTATTGTTTTAAGTCAATAAGTTTAGCTCTAATGTAAATTGCTATTGATTGAATGGCTAAGTACTTGGATTATTAATGTGTAGTGTTATTATACGACCTCTATATGTGTTAGAACAATTATGGAGTCATTTAATTTGAATTATATTACTTGATTTCTCGTTGAACTACTCGATATGCTATAAATGAACAACTATGTGGTAGTTGTGATCTCGATAACTACATGATTGCTATATTGCTTGTTTGCATAAACTTGCATTGAAATTGGTATCTAAAAGGGGTTGCAACCACTTAATCTTGGCATGGTAGTGTGCATACTATGCCGGAAATCCTCGGGGTGTCGGTGATCTTATGTCTACCATGGTCCTATTTCCCTCTCGCTCAGAAACGTTGATTTCCTTGAAGAATCGGGTGGTAGGTTGAGTAATTTCTAGAATACTCTATTGGGGAGATAAGTAAGGAGATGTTGAACATCTCAATTAATAGCAAGGTAGGCCACCTCCACTGCTTGTTAAATGATTTATAATCCTCTTCTCGCTTGGGGGCGTTGACTTCCTCGGAGATGTTGGAAAGAGTAAGTTATTTCTTACTTTGTGTGTGACATATGATTTGTATATGTATACTTGAATTGATTATTGAATACAAATATTGCGTGCTTGAAATTTCGTGTTTAATTGATAATTATTAACTGAGATTAGTACATGAATGTTTCATCGATAATCTGTTAATTATGGTGAATCGGTTTATCTTATTCCATTAATCATCTATTGATTACGGATATCTAGTTTACTGTTATTGAGTTGAATTTGCTTGTTAAGTGCATTGCACAAGCATGGATTTGAAAAATGATTTTTGAAAGATAAAAATGATTGCGAAAACCGATCCCAGATTCCCCCCTCACTGAGCTTTGGTGCCGGATAAGCTCACCCTCGTTTTTTTCCGTTTCAGGTATAGGTGAGCCGGAATACGATATTTGATAATTGTGTGCTAGGAAATATATGTTCGTGACTTTAATCTCTAGTGATGAAGTTTGTATAATATGTGGTATTTGAATTAATGTAATAGTTAAATGTTGTACTTATACATATATAAATTTTGGTTATATAAATGATATATGATATACTTTGGAATTAGATTGTCTTTTTAAAATGTGTTGGGCGAATTATAAAATGTTGCTGGAAGTTGGAGTTGAGGAGTAATAGTGAAGGATTTGGAGTTGAGGAGTAATAGTGACGGATTTGGAGTTGTGGCTTGTGACTTTTCTGTTTACAGGATAAAACTGAAAAATCCAAAATACAGTCGTTGTGTTACCCGATTTTCGAAGAAATTAATAATAGGCTGAAAATTTGACTAAGTTTAGATTGGTAATTAAATCAACTAAGTTACAACCAGATTTAGTCCATCGACTAAGGTAAATGAAAATTTGAAATTTGGAATTTAGCAATTGGAAAATAATTATTTTTAAAAGTCTTGAAATATTGAATTATGATAATAGTGCTCGAACTATTGTAATTGTGCCTTAGCGGACTTAGGGGGAGCGACCTTCTTAAGCCCGTGACATCACGATCCCAGGAATGTTGGTGATTTATTTATGGTATTAGAGATTATATTAGTAATTGAAAAATTGAGGTTGTGACAATTATGGTTTAGAGGTACCTTGTCTTCAAGTTTATTACTGCTTGCGACTTGCTCTCTTCTTCTTCCTCTTTTGTTACATTGATTTCTTGATGGTGATGGTGATGGTGATGGTAATGTGAAATGGTCCATTGGTGCGTGTGATATTGGCTGGATGGATCAATCTACTTGTTATATATACTATGTTTTGCTTCATTGTTTGATTTTTGCCAATTATATGTATATATGCAAGGGACATGCCAAGTTTTCACGACAGTTTGGCTTGAATTTTTCAGGTGTATTTCCGGATAAAGTTAGAAGGCTTTGATTGTAACTTTTATCCGGTTCTTATGATCCTTTGCTAATGGGATGTTAAAGTTAGAAAAAGAAAAAATCCTCCATATAGATGGACATCTATTTATACTAAATTTAGAACTTAATTTAGTTCTGATGTGTTGTTTACTGTTTTGAGTGTTTTAGAATGCAGTTTGATAATAAGAAGGAGTTGGTTTTCATTTTGGTAGAATAAAAATGGTTAAACATTAATGTGTAACTGTTTTATGACCCATCCTTGATACATCTATGCCTAAAGATCAGAATTTTTGAATGTTTTGCTTTTACTTCTTCTTTTTTGGTCATAAATTTCAGAAGCAAAATTGGTTGTTGTGTCGTTGCATATATGGGAGGAGTCTGCAACAGTTACATGTTTTAACTTTTCAAAACTTAATGGTTAGTTGAATTTGAAGGTTAATCATTGATCTTATGTAAGATTTCTCATTTTTGTTTAGTGGGAAACTGTTTCACATTCAAAATTACCTCCCACAAAATCTGCAAGTATTTTACCTTTTAAATGCCTAATTTGCAACATACTGATTCATTTCAAATCCAGCTAGAGGGATTAACTTATCTAGGAGTATTTTTGACTATTGCAATATTAGCTATTTCGTAGTGCAATTATCTCGTCTATTGCTTATTTGTCTCTAATTTAGGTGAGTTAACTGCTTGCTGAGAACATGGCCATGGCAATGAGAAGTTGAAGATATAGAGAAGATGGCTTGCTGTTATTTTTTGAGAGACACTTCTTTCGGAATATTGTTAAGTTTCTTTTGCTTTATTTTGGTAGATATTAGTTTATTGTAACCCAAATGCTTATGAATGGTGCTACAACATATAGCTATATATTAGTCTTCCTCACATTTGATATATGTTTCTTTTTTCTTTTCTTTTTTTTCCAGTTTTCATGTCCTTAGTTAATATTGGTGCTACAACATTGGTCTAGCTAATTCTGAGAAAATTCGTGTTGGACAATGTAATTATCACCATGATTATAAATATTAGTTTCATGGGTACATATCTTGTCCCCAAAAGAAAAAAAGAAAAAAAGAAAAAAAAGAAGGAAACCCATAGGCAGCAGTTTCACAAAGTGCCACAAATATAAAAAATTAACATATAAAATATGGCTGTAAACCCACGGTTATGATAAACTGCAGCTTATTATGTGAATACACGGCGGTTTTGAAACTGCCGTGTATAACTACAAAGAAAACGCGACGGTTTCAATGTTCGTCGTTTACGATATTCACGATACGATCTACCGCGACTCGTAGCGCGACGATTTTGGAACCGCCGTGTATTTATAGGCGGCGGTTTAAACCCGCCGTCTATATTGAAAAAAACCGCCGCCTATGTGATAAAATTTTGTAGTGAAAATAGAGTCAGTAGAGTCTATAATCCATTGGAATAAAGGTAGCTCCACCAATGGAAAGGAACACTCCCGGGAAGCAGCTTTCGGGCTCATACCAGGGTTTAACCCTTGAAAATCATCAATTGTTCAGATTAATTAGGCACAAACTATATGGAATTAGTTTCAAGAAAAATAACTTCTTGATTGATTAGAAACCGAGATATGAACAAATTACCTCAAATGTTCGAGTTGGATTTAGAATTTTATTTTCGTATAAAACTCATATTTTTATCAGTGAAAGCTAATTTGGTTTTTTATACTAAAATATGCATATTTTTTTTTTTAAATGAAATAAATACACCATTTTATGAAAATTTTTAGCAAGTAAGAACTGCAATGGCACGACATTGCATCCGCCTTTGTGCTCCACCATAAATTCCCTCTCCATTCTACTTCTTTCTTGTTACTTTTGCTTGAATTGTAATTTTCCCATTGGTTTTTGCTAATATTCACTTCTTATATGTTTTGATGTTGTTTAGGTCAAACGAGTTTCTCAAACATGTCGATTGATAAAACCAATGTGAAATAAATACTATGTTTAGCTTGAAATCTTCGAATTTGACCGAAAAAGAAAGAAATAAATTATAAATCTTCGAAGTTCGAATTATTCGAAAATGTGAGATTCTTACTAGTTCACTGGTGTGCATGCCTATGCTGACATTGAACAGTATATATTATGACTACTGTGGTTGGTTTGAATTTTTCTTCTATTCGACTATCGAATTACACCGGTTGGGAGAAAGAGTTACCCTCACATTGTGTGGAGTCCATTTCATACGTAAGAGTCGAACAAAAATTAACAGTCAGAATAATAGTCTATCATTGATTGTTCTAGTTTACCTGTTTGATTTCTACTTTACCTAACATCTCTTCGGCTAACATTTGTACATAAACTTCTTCAGCTTGCGATGATGATGATGATGAAGAAGAGAACTGATATGCTTGTGAAGACAATTGATCATGGAATGTTGTGCTTGTATAGAGATGACTGTAGGTTTGTCTGATAGAAAATTGCTCCCTTGTTTTTGGTCGATGAGAGAAAACTGTACTCCTGTAAGCTTCTTTAGTACTATTTTTCGGTGTCGGACAACCCAAAGGCTTAGGCTAGTAGTGAAGTATTTGGAGCCTGAATGAGAGATTTGTTCACATCTTAACTTTCAATCAGTTGAAAAATTACTTTTTTGCGACTAGTTTAACAGGTTTTGTGCTTGAATAACTTAGATTATGATTTCTTTCGAATAGGATCATGTGTCTTAGATTTGACACACCAAATATTAATTTAAACGATTTTGAAGAAAAAAATTTCGTCATAAATTAATAAAGGGAAGATACTCAAGTTGTAATTAACATGAATTAGAGATTCAGGAATAACCCATTACTGTCCCGACAATGGAAAAATTAGAATTTAAATCTTATAAAAGTGAGGGTATTAAAAACAAAAAGTTGTAACGCGCCTGATCTAGTAGATCTTATTTTTATAAGGGCAAAAGGGTAACGATGCGCATCGATAAAAGGCTAACCATGGCCATCGATATATTGTGGTTTTGTATTAATGAGCAGCTTCGATAGTCCACCTAACAAAGTCTACATTAATAACACCCACAAATTTTCTTTGTTTTGTACTACGCCATAGAGATGGGGAATGGCCTAGTCTCATAATGAAACGTCTTGTGAATATCTTATAGGACACACAAACTGGTCCATGGCCTCGGCTAGCTTGTGACAATATTCACATGTCAGCTTTTGGTAAGTTAGCTCCCACAAGTAAAAGAGGAAGAAGATACATGAAGAATGATAACAAAATTGACAATCGTGCTTCGCTTCCATTTTGACAAATCGAGTGAAAAGTTGGTCCAACTTCATCAAGTTACTGAATTATGAGATACCAGTCAAAATCTATGTAGTATCGTTAAAAAAAGATTAATGACACATTTTTTATATTTTTTTCTTGTCATCAATTTGTTTATTTGAATTTTAGTTCCTCTAATATTAAATTCTTAGCTCCACCAAAGTTCACGAATTTAACTAATTAGTGAAAACAAAGTTATCCAATTTCAAACCTTATATCTTCCCGTTATGAAAATACCTTGCAAGCATGATTCCTTAGCCTAAGTACTCATCTATCCATGTAGTGCTAGTGCACTAGATAAGAAAATCGAAGATCAAATTCTTCTTTTTTATTTTTTATTGTTCTTATTGACGAGGAAATAATGAATTGACCAATCAAAGAAGATCACGTATTTATCAACTAACAAATGACTCAGTTTAAATTAATTGATACCTTACGATAGAAATGACGTTTACTTCTCCAAAATGCCTAAATTTCTCCCTCACAGCATGTCCTAACATGATCTTGTATTAAAAGTGGTTACTGCAGCCTCAAAAATGCTAACAGAATTCCTGAATCCACTCATGGATCTTCCTACACCTTCCCTAAGCAGCTTTGGCGTGTAATTTGGAATGCTAAAGCACCGGCAAAGATTAATGCCTTCATGTGGAAAGCCTGCAGGAACCTTCTCGCAACAGAAGATAACAAATTCAGAAAGAAGTGCTCTGACAGTCCCCTCTGCAAGATTTGCAAGTCTAAGCCAGAAATCATTGAGCACCTTTTGCTTCTGTGCCCATGGAGCAAGCATTGTTGGATAGCCTCTCCGCTTCAACACTATCCGGACGAGAACTGCATTACCAGATTTGATGTCTGGTAGCTGGATACTCTTAAAAAATGTCATGAAGCTGGCTACGAAAAGGGACAAGCTGAATCAATTATAGCCCACCTTTGTTGGCAAATCTGGAAAAGACGTAATGCATTTATTTTTGAAGGGGTCAAGACTTGCCCAATCAAGACAGTTGCAGCAGCTAATAACTTCAATCTTGAATACAAGGGAGCATCAACTCACAACAACTTGAGTACCAATGCTATCTCTACTGGTCATCATTGAGACTGATTGCGAGGAAGTCTTCAACTCTATTTCGTCTCAATGAGCTCAGCGAAACTGGAGAATAGACCCTATCATCACTGATATCCAGATTGAACTTGCAAAAAGGCTAAACATTCATATCAATCTTATTCAAAGATCGGCCAATGCAAATGCTGATTGGATTGCTAACCAGATTCGTTCCAATCTTTTACCGCTTGACTAGTTATCAAATGTACCTGATCTTTTGTATTTACTTTTACTTTTTGATAAACCTCCTGTTAGGATAGGCTAATGTACTTTGCTTTCATTAATGAAATTTCCTTTGACAAAAAAAAAAAAAAGTATTCATCGCTGATTAATTTGTTAAATAGTTACTGAGAAGGAAAAAGGGTCAATGACAAGCTACAAAAAGGAAGACTTCAGCCTCTCCCTCTTCTAAAAGATAAGAGGAAAACCTTTCTCAGGCTCCATTTGTTTGCCGTAAAAGATTTTTTCAAAAAATATTTTTAAATTTTTAAGTGTTTGATAATATTGAAAAATTAATTAATTAAAAAATATTTTTCAGTCAACAATTATGGCTAATATAAAATTTGAGAAAATATTTTCATGTCATTTGGAAGAAGAAAATATTTTACGGAACTCATTGTACATTCAAACAGAAGAAAATATTTTCTAATATTTTATTTTTTAGATAAATATTTTTCTCTAATAAATTATTTTACGATAAACAAACGGAACCCAAAAAAATATTTTATTTCTTAATAAAATATTTTTCACTAAAAATATTTTCTACAAATAACTTATTTTACGGCAAACAAACGGAGCCTTACTCTCACAACTTCATTTCTAATTGGTGTTGCTGAATACTCCCGCTCTCACAAAGTCTTATTAAGACGCCACGAAACCTTTATACGAGAATAAAGTCAAAAATTTAATTTTAAAATTTAAAATTTAATTAAAAAAATTTATAACAAAATAAAAATAATAATATTCTTTTAATAATACTACATAAAAAAATTTTTAAACAAAAAATCTTAAAGGACCAGGACCCCAACCCCCTAGCTCCGCCTTTATATGCAACCTGATCTAAACTTGAATGTTGACACCTTCTTCGAAAAAGTGCACAATCTCATTTTTCTTATTATGCAAATCATCTGAATTCTGTTGACCTCAATTAGAGTCAGTGAAGAACAAATATTAGGTGAACTAATTGGTTGATATCCACCCTGGATTGAACAATTTTTGTAATTTCATGTTAAAAAAAAAAATAAAATTCGGGTGATATGTATTTATAATTATTATTCCATCAACTAGATATAAAAAAAATAGCATCGTAATCATAAATCCCATTGGACTTACTCAATGCGATACAAATACAGGAACACCTAATAAACCGCAAGCATGAGGCTCAAAACAGAATACACATCTCAATAATGAGAACGGATTAGATAATAATATTATGATATTATGAATAAAATTTAATAATTATAAATTATTATTATAAATATAATTAAAAAATATAAACAATTCATACTTATTGAATAAGTATGAATTTCGTTCATAAGCTACAATGTTACGAAAAGATAGTTTGTCCGTCAACAAGAAGCAATAACTAATGCAACCCCCATAGGTTTGATGAACCCAACGCAAAAACAGTCATTTTTCTGGTAATCCAACCATATCAAACACACACTTGTCCCGCCTTCTCCTTATTCTCCACCGACACAAAACTCACTCTCTACTCTCTTCACCACCCCCGGCGCACGATAGCAAACACCACCAAACCAAATGAAGCACCCAATAGCAGAAGCCAACGAGACGAGCCCGTTCGGCTCACTGAGTCAGGACGAGTTCTACGCCCGCCACTCAGTGAGTCATCACTCCGAGTACATCACAAACCCTCGCGGACTCAAGCTCTTCACTCAGTGGTGGACTCCACTTCCCCCAACCAAACCAACGGCCGTCGTCTGCGTCGTCCACGGCTACACCGGCGAGTCCAGCTGGTTCGTGCAGCTCACCGCCGTTCACTTAGCCGAAAACGGCCCCTTCGCCGTCTGCGCTATCGATCACCAAGGCCATGGCTTCTCTGAAGGCCTTGTTGCTCACATTCCGGACATCAACCCCGTCGTCGATGACTGTATCGCGTTCTTTGACTCCTTCCGTGATCAGCACGCGCCGGCGAACGTGCCTTCCTTCCTCTACGCCGAGTCGCTTGGCGGAGCTATTGCTTTGTTGATCACGCTCCGCAGTGGTGACTCTGCTCCGAAACGGCCATTCGACGGCGTCGTTTTAAACGGTGCTATGTGTGGGATTAGTGACAAGTTTAAGCCGCCGTGGCCGTTGGAGCATTTTCTAGCTGTGGTTGCGTACTTGATCCCTACCTGGCGCGTGGTCCCCACTCGTGGCTCGTTGCCTGAAGTCTCATTTAAAGTAAGATTTATATGTTTTCTCTAAATTTTCGTAAATTTTGATTTTCATTTCTAGTTTAAATTTGCTAATATCTAAAGATTTTTTTTTATTTTCTCTAAATTTTAGTTATCATTTCTAGTTTAAATTTTCAAATATCTTATCTTTTCTCAGAGTTTAAATAAAAAAATTCGGATGCGTTTTCTTAATTTCCTTTTATTTTCCTGAGCTTTCACAAATTAAAACGGTTTTTAAGCCGTTTTTGAGTTTAGAAATTAATTTAGTCGAATATTCGCGATTTTAAGAAATCAAAAATTAAAATTAAACAAAAGATTTATAAAATTCTCCAATCAAATAGCGATATTTACCAGGTAAATCATTCTAATATGAGCAGAAGAAAGTGAAATTTTTATATATAAATTTGCTATTTTTGTAATTTTTCTGAATTTTACGTTTTATTTTCGGTGTTGAATTGTAGGTGGAGTGGAAGCGGAAGCTGGCAATAGCGAGTCCTCGGAGGCCATTGGCGAGGCCACGCGCCGCGACGGCATACGAGCTACTAAGAGTGTGCAGAGAGGTGCAGGGAAGGTTTAACGAAGTGGACGTGCCGCTGCTAATAGTTCACGGCGGAGACGACGTCGTATGTGACCCCGCCAACGCGGAGGAGTTGTACAAACGCGCCGCTAGTAAGGACAAAACTCTTAGGATATATCCTGGCATGCGGCACCAGCTGGTTGGTGAACCTGAGGAGAATGTGGAGCGTGTGTTTGGAGAAGTTGTGGAATGGTTACGCACTCGAGCTCAACGCGCCGCCCCTAAAGTGGGGATGGTGAAAGCTCTGCCGCAGACGGTGGCGCGTAGTTAAGCTAATTGAATTAGACGGTTGGTCGTATTAGCGTTATCATTATCACTATGCTTAACATATCATGAATCGACTGTGCGTATAATGGCGCGCAAAATAACTGAAATTTATGCTTAATTGGTGATATTTTAGACGTACGAGTAGTTAAATATAGTCGATAGATCTGAATTTAATATATGGTGGGGTTATGCATGTGTGGGACCCATTCCTTATAGACTGACGTTTTGTGTTTTGTATTTTTTGAGTGATCCGAGGTCTCTTATGTGTGTATGGCAGGACTGGATACGAAATCTTGATCCACCTATTGATGTGCTGAAGTTTTGATAAATTTGGGGTTCAACAATCATTTGAAACATCTCGAATTAATAACTCTCCAATAGCTATGCTTTTATTCTCTTCGTTTAGTTTAATCTTCTCAGTTTTCGTCTCCTCTCCCTTTAAATAAATAATTTAAAAAAAAATGCAAGACATTGTCAAAACATTATTGGACTGTTCCATACTTCATAAGTAAATTAGTCCCTTCTCTTTTGTTGTGTAGCATACTTTGGAGCTAATTTCTAAGGTCTACCAATTTCCCCAGAAGTTGGATTTATCTTGTACTTTCTTTGTGTGGATAAAGTTGATTATTCCAGGTCTGCATAGTTTTGGAACTATACTGAATTAGACATGGGCCTCACAGGGACAAAGTTAGGACTTGATGATCAATACAGGCGTATCTTATGATTAGCGGTGACATTCCTAAGGGGGTCAATATAATAATATATATATATATATTTATCATTTCAAATTCCAATTTTTATCGAAGATAAGGGACGAGAAAAATCAAAATATTTTTACTCGAACAAGAAGTCCTATAATTGACAATCCTTCTTTATATAATAATTTGACTTATTGGTCGCGTCCCCCCATCCAAAAACTATGAAGAGAACAATAAAAAGGATTGAAGTTATCTATTTATTATTTTGAGGTGAATCATAGAATATCAAAAGTAAATCTTTGCGGTGCATTACAGAACATTCCAAAGATGCTTAGTTTTTAGTATGGATAGTTTGGTGCGCGAAGTTTTAGGTATACGTGGATTTGTGACGTGTTGTGTGCTGGATAGTTACTAAGAAGTTTTTAGCATGAAGGTTGTTAAATGCGTAGGAAATGGAGATATCAAATGACCATCTAAAGTAGTCACAATGATAGGAGTCAATTAAAGTTGCTAGCCAGGATCCAAGAATTTGGCCACTGTATGTATTAGAATTTCATATGGACCGTTCATCACATAAATCTAAATCATCTTGGCCTCCTGACTAAAATTATGGACAGTGCTACTCATGTATTTGACGTGGTGCTTGACCCTGGAAAGAAATGAATTTAGAGCGAATGTAAATTATTTATACGATAAAATGACGTGAACAGTTCACAATCGTTAGATTTACTTATAACAGTATGATGTTGTAAGAGGATTTTTATTCCTTGAACATAAGAGTTTGTTAACCAACATATAATGCTAAAACTGAACCCTGTGGCTATGGCTGATGCTGGCTCTTGGAATCTTGAAGAACTGGTCAGCTGATCATCCAGCTTTTTTGGAGGAAAAAAAAGTGAGAACACATTTTTTATTTTCCGGGAGCAAATTGTCAAAATTGGAGTATTTTCAGATCTCCATATTGTTGTCTCAAGTGTCATTTCTTCTATAACTCCGCATCATTTTTATTCAAAGAAGTAAACTTCCAAGATTCAAACGTGCATGAAGTTAAAAGAGGAGAAGGGTCTCGATATGAATGAATAGCGTCGTCAAATTTATATAATTGATTCCGCCTAATGATATAAGACTTGGTTCGGTTTGGTTTTAAACAAACTTGCAAGATGGAAGACATTTTTGATGGAATAGATTATAGTTCAAACTCGGACTCAATAGTGATGGGAGTACTGAGATCTGCCATGGAAAGAGCACACGAGAAGGTGCAGTGTAAAGATGGACCTATTGGATTCTTGCATGAAAGATCAAAATTCTATATAATAGCAGCGATTCTTGTTGAGGCTGGCTTATACATTGTTCAAGAAGAGACAGATATTCTTGAAAGCAGCCGCGAGAAGATCCGCTTAGACTTGATGGAAATCGAACACTGGCTCCATGGCCGCATTAAGCAAATGAAGCTTCTAATTGTCGACAAAGATAGAGAGTTGAAGGAGAGGGTTGAGAATGAATTGAAGCTGAGACAAGCATTGGAATTGAAAGAGAAGGAATTGATCTGTTTGCGCGAGAAAAAAACTCTTGGAAGATCAAAAAGTGGGAGTTTCCAGGAGTTTATAGCAGGCAATCAGTCTTTCCAGGATGAAGCTAAAAGAGGCGATATTCGCGAATTGAAGTCTTCATTAGATCAGCAGGTTTGGGATATAAAGCAGAAACTCGAGGATGAGCGCAAGAGTTTGGGGAGTGGAATGAGAGATATAACCTCACGTGATGTTATCATTGATCGTCTTGATCCTAATGAATTGTCGGATAAGGAGAAATATGAAAGGATTGAGTTTAGAAAGGATGATCTTCAAGGCGAAGACCGGTTTCTAGGGAGTGATTCTGTAAGACCTGAGAATGTTGTCATTCAGCAGATGAGCTCTGATATTGACATTTTGAAAGGAACATTGGATTTTGCCTTCCGAAGGATGCAGAAAGCAGAAGTGCTCCCCTTGGGGAAGCAATGGAGGTGGACTATCGAGAAAGATGTAATATCAGTCTTGATTAGAGGCTTCATAGGTGATATCCAACAGATCGTTGAAACAGAGTTGTTGAAGAGAGAAATCGATACTTCTGTAGGCTTCTTAAATGAGAACTGTAGTGAGTTAATGAATGAGCTTACAAGTTTGCGTGACGTATTGCAGGCTTTCAACTGTCAAACTGAGGAACAGATTAAAATGAACAACGATAATGATGGATTGTTTTATCCACCATCAGTACGGCGAACAAGTAGTGAGCCTTTACCTGAAACTGCTTATAAGCTGCCTGAGGAGGATTCTGGAACTAATGGAAGCCACTATGTTGCCAAGATGATAAAGAATCATGAGTCTATCATAAGAAAACAGCGCGAAGATTGGAAATGGTTGACTAGAGAAGTGCTTCGCGGGAAGGAGTGTTCGTCTCTCAAGAGAGAAAGAAACCCTGGTAGCCTGGAGAGAAGTTTACAAGAAGCAATTACAAGATTAGACAATGTTATAAGGTGGAACAATCACATCAATGATAGAACAATAGCTTATGGGAACAAGTCTAATTCGGAAGCAAGAACAGTGGAGTTTGTCCGATCAGATATGAAGACTTCATGTATTGATTCTGCTTCTGAATTGAAAGAGGAGATAAGGAGTCTAAAGGACGAGAGGGATTATCAAGATATGCAAATCTTGATAATGGAAGAAATTTACGGTCTTCTGTTGCACGGTTTGAAGGAAGACAGAGATCTTGAGCTACGTGATTCTGCCATCGATTATGGCAGCTATAGTCATGGCTCCATACCAGTTGATAGTCAGCATGACAAGGTGGAAAAAGAAATCGAATACTCAACTTCATCTACAGTTCTGCAGCGTTATTTTGAGAGCTTAGTAAGGGAGAATGTATACATAGTCTTCTTCCAACAAATGCTTACACAATGGAGCCAAAGAATGGAATGCTTTACTGATGAGTGTCTTGTAAACGAAGAGATATTCCTCAGTGTCTTCAACGAGACAATTAAGAACATTGTTAGCACTGCAAGTTTCGAGCTAAGCCAAATAAATACTGAGATCAGAGATCAAGCTACATTTCTGGACAACTTCAGATGCAATATTATGTCCGAAGAAACCATAAAAAGCTTATTGAAGGAGGATGTCTACATGGTGTTTTTTAGAGAAATGGCCGAGTCTTGGAAGATGGAAATAGATGCTTGTGGCATTGAGAGTCTGATTAGAGAAGATATTTATCAGTTTGTCGTTCTTGAGGCAATGAAGGATGTCCACATCCTCATAGGTGAATCTGAAGCACCTAGTCAAATGAAAGTTTCTCAAAATATTCCTTCTGCTACAAGATTAGATATATTGGATAAAGAGGAAAGCTCGATCGAAAAGCTTGATTCTTTATTAAGATATTACGAAGTAGAGGAAGACGTAATAGAAGGTACAGAGATAAAGGAACACGAACCATACCATGACCCTGTGATCACAGAATATGAAAACATGGATGAGCTTTATAATGTGGAACCATTGTTGACAGATGATGAAAGCACTTTCAGTTCAGTGAATGAAAAACTAGGACGCGCTCTGGAACAATTGCATACAAGCAGATTACTGCTGACTGATTTGGGATGTGGTGTAGGGAAATCTGCTGATGATTTACAAAAGGGTGACCTCCACAACCAAATAAATGCTTCTCCAGACGTATACAACTTTTTTCAACTTGAAAACAGTCGAGCAGGGCAGTCACCGACTTCTTATACTGATACTGATACTGTTTCTTTACCTGCTGAAGAATTTCAGCAAGTACTTACAGATTTTGAGCGGATGGCATACCAGAAACTAGAAAGGAATTGTTCGAGGTATCAATTCTATTTGCAAAATGTTCGAGTAGAAGCAAAATTTTCCCATATAAACTAGATTTACAACAATGAATTCTATTGTGTTTCCACTTGTGCAATATCTTATCATAAAATCAAGAAACGCGTAATTTCTGCTGCACAGAGAAATGAAATGATCAGTTTATTCTTGGCTGCAAAGAAATGGTGATGAGATACTCCATGACTAATCATGCTACTTTCAAATCTCCTTGCAGGGTGGAAGAACTGAAGCAAAAACTAGCTACACTAGTCTCCCCTATCATTTCCATTAGAGCAAATAAGTTGCTTTACAAGAAAGCTTTCCTAACAAGATGTCACAATCTGCAACTCGCTGAAGATGAGGTAATCAACACCGCGTTTTAGCTGTGAATTAGCACATTTTGAATATACTTATCAAAAAATCTAACACCAGTAACATTCAAATTAACTCTTATCCGCTTCGATATACATTTTTTTTTGTGTTCGTATAGGTTGATCTGCTTGCAGATCAAGTGGATAGACTACTACAACTAGTTGAGAAGATATACATTGCACTGGATCAAAATTCAACTGTTTTGTCGCGCTATCTTGGGGTGAGTAACGAGTGTTTATTAATTGTTATTTGAGATTTACTACAAGTCGTTGCTGCATTTCTGTTTGTTCCATATGCAGGTTTCTGATGTCTTAAAATTGATCAAGAAAGAGTTAGCTAATGGAGTTGCTGATACAACAAAGTTCTGATGTATATAGATTATGTAAATTGTCCACTATTGCGTATTTTTCAGTTTTTGGAATCGTGGTTTTATATGTTAGGATACGTTTTGTAATTTTATATAAGTTGTAAGTCGGAATCATTTAAAATAATAGATGGTTCTTACATAGATGACAACGTTCAAATCTAATTTGAAGTTCAACTTCGTACATGGATTTAAGTTTGTTTTGAGATTATTACAGAAGGTATGAATTAGTTGAAGTTCAAACTTCTAATCTAGCTCGAGCTATATTATACTTTAGTATAGTGTTATCTAATGGCTTTTTTCAAAAGAAAAAAATAAAGTAATAGCAATGATTAATTAGTCGACTTACTTGATAAGGTGAGATTTGATTTAGTTTAATTTCATAATTTTGGTCAGGTAATCTTCATTCCCAAATTGCATGTATTATTTTGAAAATTTACTCACAAACGCAAGCCTGATGGTTTTAGATGGCCTTTGTGACACCCCGAACTCAGCACTTCATTAATTACATTCATTAAATGGTTAATTTAAATATAACTTAGTTAATTACTTCATTTTTTTATATATTTTTATAAATTCAAATGTTTTTTTTCATGCATTTTATATTTTTAGAAAATACTACATATTTTTAGGGGACTATAACCCCTAACCGTGCGTGCATTGTATCAACGGGAAAAAATTCACGAAATGTCTGATGAATAGTACCAGCGGGATTTTTTTTCAGATTTTTGACATTTTATTTTACTAAAATTTAATCACCCAAGTGACCCATTTACTCTTACTAAAATGCCTAATTGCTTGACCTACCCTTTGACCATCTTATGAGAATATTATAAGCCAAGAAACAAAAAAAAAATGGTCAAAAAAATGGCCAAAAAAGGTTACGAGAATAGTAACTTCTCCAAAAAAAAATTGTTTATTGCTTCCATTGCTTCCCAAATCCGTTGTGTTTCATCTTTAGGACCTTAAGACCATTATTTGATCTTCAAAATAGGTGAGGGTGCATTTCATTCTTGTATTACATTCAATTAAAGTTTGTACTATTATTTTTGTGATCTAATATTGTAGTGGTTTAATGCTTGTTCCATTATTTCTTATATGTTCTAATGATTTCATACAATATATTTGATGGTTTAAAATGCTTGTTGAATGCTTAAAAATGAAAATGACACTTGGAAAATATGATGAATAGTGCCAAACTAGGGTTTTCAAAAAAAGTTACAATTTAATTCGATTCGAGACTTCTAGTAGTTGCTAATAAGGTCCATAAGCGTGGGAAAAATATTAATTGCACTTGCTATGTTCAAAATTTGAGAAATTTGATCAAAATAGGCTACTTTAATAACGGGTTTCGGGTTAACTCAAATTCGGGCACGTTTCAAGGTTATGGCTTGTCTTTATTAAGTATTGAAGCCTTAGAAGTGCTTTCGTTTCGCTTGTTTGGGTTCCGAAATTGGTACTTGTAGTGTAAACCCACAAAGAGACATTTTCGGTATTTTCGTGTACGTGTACTCTAAGTTATGATTTGGAGGTTCTAAATGAGGTATTTAGATATCGTTAGATTGATAGGATGGTTAGCTAGCTTAACTTGATCATTGAATTCCGATAAGAAGCTAAATAGCCTAGTTGAACAAAGGGGAAATGAATGAATTAATTGTTTTAGTACTTGTATTGCTTTGTAGTTGCTCCTACCATGTCTAAATGCTATTCTAAGGTATTTGTGAGCTTTTAGTTAAGTTTTATAAAAAGTATAATATTGACCCATTTGTGTTCGCATAGTTAATTTCATGATAATTGCTTTATAATTTAGTAATTAAATGTTTATATGCCTTTGTGTAGTGTACGTATTATAGTAGTGAAGTCTCGTGAATTAAATTGCTTGGTTTACATGGCTTTGATTGAGTATGAATTTAAAATGGACTAAAGGAACTAGTAATGAACTATGATAATATGTTGTTTGTTGATTATTGATTGATTAGATAAATGTTTAAATGTACTTATGTAACAAGTTCATCTATTCAGAGAAGTTGTGAGTTAAGCTTTATCGATACTAGTTAAAGATTGAGTAAACACGTTTATATTGCTTATTAATTACATTATATGTGTAAAGATACGCTTATATAACTTATTGATTAGATGTTATATAGTGTTTCTACATATATGAATTATCATTACTATGTATATGTTAGTTATTATATTATTGTCTTTTAGTAATACTTAGAACATTAAAGAATGTTGCACATGTGATCACTTGAGTTATCTGTTGTTTAAATAATAATTAGAATGCACGTTAAACAATAAAATATATTGTTAGTTATGTAATTAAAGGGAATCAAATAGAGTTAGATAAATTAATGGCTTTATGAACTAGCTTTAGTTGAGAATAAGAAATCACTTCTTATACACATAGTTGATTGTATTAGGTAGTGATAATTGAAGAGAATGGATGCTTTTGGAGAATATTGAGGGAATCTTGGCTTAATTCGCGCAGGTTTGGCTTCCTAAAAGGTGAAGGATCATTTATATGTGCATTCTAAGTGTCTTATATTGTTATATGCTAAATGTTCAATACTAAGTGATTTAAGTGTTTTAGTTGGATTAGTTTAGCAATTATAGACTAATGAATGTATCATATTTCATCGTATGGCGTGATTGATGATGTGTGTGCTCAAGGACAACCTCTTTTGTTATCATCCTTGTTTATATATCGGCTTATTTTGTTATATTGTTATTATTATTGCTTCATGTGTTATTGAGTCAATGGTTGCGCAACCTTATCGTCGGGGCGGATGGGATAGGCCTCTCTGGGTGGCAGCGGGCTTGCCAGAGTTGGTTGCTCTAGCTCCGTACCCTATTCCCTCACTTGCCTGGTTCGGAGATTGTCAGGGGATATTGGGTCGTAGGATTGGATACATCCGGAGTACCATTTGGTGTTTGGGATGCCAGCATACCGTGATCGAGTCGTGGTTCGTGGATCGAGAATCAAATTTTTTGAATGATAAGGGTTATCGATCGTATCATTTTTAAAGTGTGGTATTAGAATTGTTATCAATTGTTTATTTATTGTATTAAATGTGTTAAGTTGCTGCATTGCACAAATCCCTAGTATATTATTCCCGTTTCCCCTTCCTCACTAAGTATACATGTCGTATACTCACCCTCGTTTCTAACACCTTTCAGGTTTAGTGCTATCGGAGGTAGAAAAGAAGGCTCGAGAGTTTTGTGATTGATTATGCTGGCTTACGTAGATTGTCATTGAATACAGTTTCATAATTGTAAAGTTAAATTTAGAATGTATTAATAGTTATGAATGGCTTGTAATATTGTAATATCTTATAATTTTTACTTTATTATCTAGTAGCTGCATGCTTGCATGTTTTGACTGGTTGACGTACTTAAATTATAAGAAAGAAAACTAGTTAATGTTAGAGTGGTATGATTAGTGAGATTATAATTATGAACCTTTAACAGTTAATGATTGCATGCTTGTAAGTTTGATGTTTATGTTAGTCTAAGGCTCGGATGACTTTGAGATGAGACATGGTTGGAGTTGGAGTCGTATGAGAATGATATGGGTTATATTTGTAGCTTTATTTACTGTTTATAGGTATCCTGTTGTCCTATAAATAGGGGAGATCCGTCTGTTTTTTCTAATTTTTGTAACCGGATTTGGTATTGGGATGAGTATAGATTGTTTAATAGAACTTCTGATCTCGTGAGGGGCCGGGATGTTACAGCCTTCGCTTTATAAGGTCCTAAAATTGTCTGACTAAATTAGATTGATCTAGAGTCACATGTGATAATAACACGTTTTATTTTTAATAGGACTATATATTCATTTTATACAAGTTTTACAAAACTTTTTTGAGCGTTTAAAAGAAATTATAAAATCGTTCACGCGTGATATATCCCGTCTACGCGTCTAGAATTGACATTAAACAGAAACCATAAATTACGCATTTAAGAAAGAAATTAAATATCATTTGCCTAAGTAAATATCATTTGCCTATTTCTTAATATTAAAACATTTTCATTTTTTCAGTAATCTTTTTTCATTTTTTTTTCCATCCACGACAATGACCCGTAAATGTCTGCCCAAGTCAAAGTCAACCTGAACCTCACCATACTTGTAATAAAGATGACACCTTTTATCCACGTGTCCCGCTCCTATTCGCCTCGACACACATCCTTGCCAACCCAATACTACCACGTGGCGGACATGCCCGAACGTGCCTGGGGTGATCTCGCCAGCGACGTTTGCGCCCAAATAAATCTATGCGACAATTCTCACACTCTTCAGTTTCAACTCATAAACCTCTTCACACACACACACACACACATTTATATACATATATATACATACACATATAGTAGAGGCAAAAAATAAATTAAAAAAGAAGAGGAAAAAAAGAAAAAATTCATTAACGGTGCAAAATGGCTATCAAATTGAAATCTGTGGTGATTTTATCGATGCTATTATTGTTAATCTGCTTCAAAACGACGGCGTCTGAATCGAAGCCAGTGGAAAAAGTAGAAGACGACGACGAAGATGTCAGGTTCCTCGAAGAGGACGACGCAAAGGACGCCGTTTCGTCTCACGATAACGAATTCTACGGTCAAGGTCACGATTTCGAGAACTACGACGATCTGAACGACGACGACGCGCAGCACTCGTACGGCGGGGAAGATTCGGCGTGGGATGATGCGCCTGCGGCGGCGGCGACGGTGGACGAGAAGGACGTGGTGGTGTTGAAGGAGTCGAATTTCAGTGAGTTCATCGGGAAGAACAAGTACGTTATGGTGGAGTTTTACGCGCCGTGGTGCGGGCATTGTCAGGCGTTGGCGCCAGAGTACGCGGCGGCCGCGACCGAGTTGAAGGGTAGCGGGGAGGAGACGGCGGCGGTTGTGCTGGCGAAGGTTGATGCTACTGAAGACACTGAGCTGTCTCAGAAGTATGATATCCAAGGTTTTCCTACTGTTTACTTCTTCGTTGATGGTGTTCACAAGCCCTATAATGGTGAACGCACCAAGTAAGTTTTCATCATTTTTACGCGAATTTACAAAGTTAGAGATATTTAATCTATGATTTTTTAATTGAATAATTTGATTGAAGTTAATATCTTGTGATGTTACTTTTGAGCAATTTTAAATTTAGAGGTGAATTGGATTATTGATTTCTGTTTTTATCTTGATTGAGAAATGGTTTTGAATAAATGACTATTTTAATCATAACGGAAAAATATTTAAGATTTTACGGCATTTTATTCTTGATGTTTTTTATTTTGATAGTAATACTAATATGTGTAGGATAGATTGAATAGCTGATCTGCTTTCTCTCTTTGTTTTTTGAATTTTGAATGATGTAACTGAGAATGGAATTTGGATTTGTGATTTGTGGTGCAGAGAAGCGATTGTGGCGTGGGTGAAAAAGAAGACAGGGCCAGGCTTGTACAATCTAACAACGGCAGAGGAGGCGGAAAAGATCTTGGCAGCTGGGAAACCAGTTGTATTGGGATTTTTGAATGCGCTTGTGGTAATCCCTTCGTCTCTATTGGTCTTCGCCATAGTCGGCTTCTTAGTTTTAGTGTTAAGTCAGTACTCGCCAAAGTGAAAGATGCTTCCTTTTTGTCTTTCATGATATTTCAGTCTCTTGTTGAAGTTACTGATGGCAATAGATCATTATTCCATTTATTTTTATATACTTAAAATTCATACTCCAAACTAAAATTTATAATGAAGTTGAGATGAAGAAGTATTGTAATCTCGAGTTGATCAGTCGAATGCTAGTCTCTTGCTCTTTTATACTTAATTAGTTTTGCTCTTGTTCTCAATGTTATTACTTTGGTCAATGCAAACTTGACATATCAACAAAAATGGGATGGAAATTAATATATTTAGAGGGATGCTTAGTCGCAAGAAGGATAAGCAAGTAACGCATCAAATCTGTAATTTGGCAAAGGTTGAACATACTTGAGAGAAAACACTTCTAAGATGATTTATTATATGCATCAATAGTTATTGATTATAGGCTTAGAGGCGGAGGAAGAAACAAAGCACCAAACTACTATGGCATCAGAAAAACAGAAACTGGTGTTAGATAGAAAACATATGAGAGAAATGGTTCGTATGAAGCTTTCTTTTATCTTTCAATGTTTGCAGGGTTCGGAGAGCGATGAACTTGCTGCTGCTTCAAAATTGGAAGATGATGTCGACTTTTATCAGACTACCAGTTCAGATGTGGCAAAACTCTTCCACCTTGATCCAGATGTCAAAAGACCAGCTGTAGTAGTCATCAAGAAAGAAGCTGAAAAGATTAGCCATTTTGGTTAGTTTTCTTAAATAAATCATTTGGAACTTGAAGGAATATGAATTACCTTTACTAACTTGTGTTACTTCTATAGGTGGTGAATTCACTAAATCAGCCATAGCTGATTTTGTATTTACTAACAAGTTTCCTCTGGTTATCAATCTTACACGGGAATCTGCCTCTCATGTTTTTGAGAATCCAATCAAGAAACAGGTGATCAATCTATGCTAATACTTTGTCTCACTGGGGCTCTTGCTATTTCTTCACCTTTTTACATGTTGCTTTTATTGTCCCTCTCAGTTGATACTTTTTGCATCTTCCAAAGATTCTGAGAAGTTCCTACCGGTGTTCAGAGAGGCGGCAAAAGCTTTTAAGGGGAAGGTGACTATATGATTGATTCTTATGCATTACATTTACTGACAAGATCAGCTCAATTGCCTATCAGAATTATCTCAATTTGTCATTCTACATAATGGAAAATTATGTGTAATAGAAAATTATGTGCCTAAATCCAAAACTATAATATCTTAATAGTAAAAAGAATACTTTCCTCATTTGACAACAATTTCTTTTGGTTCTTGGGTGGGAGGGGCTTATGGTCATCTCCTTTGGTCAGTGGAGCATGTATACCCTGCTATCTTCAATATCAAGATGAGACATCATAAAAAATCGCAGTTGGAATAGAATAATATATCTATTTGTCTTTTGTTTGTCCTACTCTGTTTTAAGATCTTTATCCCTTGAAGTTAGCCACTTCCTTGCCAATCTAATCAGTACAGTAGAAAGAAAAATTGAAGAGGAAGACAGGACGAGACCATGTGTGAAGTTACAGTGAATAAGATTTTTTCTTTTTTCATATGTCAAATTCTAAGCACAGTTATCCGTCATTGGAAAACTGGCTCTGATATCTTTGTGTCGTTTTCATCTGTTTTTCATGCCTATGAATGACTGGTTTTTTATGCTATAAAGTTATTTTCCATGAATACTTATTTTTTTAAAAAGGCCAGTGTTCCTCACAAAACTTTTCAGGGTATCATTCATCTCCATAATGCCTTGTAATGTTCCATGCAGGTTATCTCTGTTTATGTGGAATTAGATAATGAAGAAGTTGGAAAGACAGTCTCAGAATACTTTGGTGTCAGTGAAGAGGCTACAAATGTAAGTTTTTCTGTAGTTTTCTCTTTCAATTAATTCATTTCATCACAGGTCCGAATTTTATCACCTATAGATCTTTATGTGAATGCAGGTTCTTGCATATACGGGAAATGAGGATGCAAGGAAATTTTTATTGGATGGTGAAATATCCGAGAGCAATATTAAGGTTTGCTTAATGTCTTTCTGGATACCCCTCTCCTGAATATGTGTACCAATAGCTTGCAGAGGAAGTTAGATGTGCCAATATAGTATATTCCCAGGAACTTACCTTTTTGCTTTTATATGTTGTGTATCATCTTGTAGTCATTCGGGGAGAAATTTCTACAAGATAATCTTAAACCTTTCTACAAATCCGATCCTATTCCTGAGAAGGCAAGTGTTCTCTTACAACAGTATAAAATTGTTTTGCATTACGAGGCCTCTAATCTAGCTACCGTGTTGTATCTGTTTTAACTAAATACAGAATGACGGAGATGTCAACATTGTGGTTGGCAATAACTTTGATGAAATTGTCCTGGATGAGTCAAAGGATGTCCTTCTAGAGGTATTACTGTCTGTCATTATTTTTCATGGTCATCATATATTTTCATAGTTTCTTTTGCAAATTTAATGAGGCTTTGAATGTTTTTTGGTTTTTGATCAGATATATGCTCCTTGGTGCGGTCACTGCCAAGCATTGGAGCCTATATACAACAAGCTTGGCAAGCATTTGAGGGGTATTGATTCTCTTGTAATTGCCAAGATGGATGGGACCACAAACGAGCATCCACGTGCCAAGGTACTCCCCTATTGAGCTACCCTTCCCCCATACATTTATGTAGTGAGCTAGCTACCCTTCTATGCAGTTATCCGTATTTTCCTTTATCATGGATTTTTTAAATTCCATTATGTAGATTCTCTTAACAGACACCTTATGGTATCTCATCACTTCTTAAACTATTCATGCTTTAAAAGTAATCTAGCCAAAAAGTAGCACATACAAGTGTCGATTCATTTAGGATGGAACAATGTCAAATTACTGATGGTGATTCCCATAGTTCCCTTTTTTAATCTATAAGTCAAACAAGTGAATTCTTCCTTTATCTTTTCTGGGCGATTTGGGATTAGGGCAGTCATGATGCATGCCTAAACTTCATTGTGGTGTTTTTCACTTCTTATACTGTTCCCTGTGATACCTACTGAATGTTGACGTCAAAATGAAGTTCTATTAAATTGATCTCAAAGCAATTTATTTTTTAGATATGTTTTTATCTGGTTATATAATGTGACATCTAGAGTGGTGCTATAATTGGGATTTGTCTCCTTTGTTGCAGGCTGATGGATTTCCGACTATCCTTTTCTTCCCAGCTGGGAATAAGAGCTTTGACCCAGTGAGTACCCGCTCTTGCTTTTACTATGGCGCTGAACTTCCAGCGCCACACCACAAATGCTGACCATATCTTCGAAAATGGTTTTTGCATTGCAGATAACTGTCGACACTGACCGAACTGTTGTAGCTTTCTACAAGTTCCTCAAGAAGCACGCCTCAATCCCGTTCAAGCTTCAGAAGCCAGCCAAAACGCAGAAAGTTGTGGATTCTGATGCTGCCAAGAGCCATGAGAGCGACAGTAGTGGTTTGAAGGATGAACTATGAGGATTCACCATGAAGGTCTGCTCTTGACTTCCGATTTCATATAAAATCATGACACTTGCTAGAGTCGAGAAGTCAAGAGGATGGGGAACATCCAAACTCCTTTCCCTTGCAGTCCCCCCTGAAAATTTTGTTCCAATTGAGACCATTTCCAGATGAATAACAGAGTTTTTTCACCAATTAGTTTTATCTCAAATGTGATGGTCATTTATGTTGTGCAATGGTTTTGTCATTTAATAACTGCTTGTACATTTTTACATCATAGAAGCCTGCAAATGTTTGTTTTTCCCTTTTTTTTTTCTGGTAGAAAATCAAGATTTTTATGCATGCATGAGAGAATGGATCTGTTCCACGGTCATGAATTGTTTATACAATTAGTATGAATTGATGTAATCAGTTTGCAATCATTGGATTATGAATAATGATGTTATAAGGTGATTTTTATATATATACATATATGAAGTACGATAAGGGTCAATCTTAAGTACAAAGCTAGCGCATAGAAAGTCACTAGAACCGAAACAGCAAATACGAATACGAATCTAGAATATCTTTCAACCGAGAGGCTCAATGGGAGTTCAAGTGAAGAACAAGTGGTTTTGGTAACAAAATCAATAGGCTGATACTTTTTTCCTATGCATTTGCGGAGCGAAGAAAGTGGCCTTCGCCCCAGCTACCATTATCCTTGGGAAATCAAAACTTTTCTACCTCATCGGGCAGTCAACAACTTCTTCTGGCTGCCTGAACATAACCAATCAAAATTCCATCGATTATAACTAGTGATTGCCGGGGGATCGGTGCCTGAGCAGTAGATCTGTGTCCATGTCCCGGATATGTATAATATAAACTAAAACTTTACATTACTTGGTGCTTTACATCAACTTACAGTCTTCAACCAAGATTTCCTCAGATCTCCATGCTTATATTTCGAAATTACCATCAAATTAAGATATAACGATCAGATTTACTCACATATATCGTTTAGGAACCTAATTGATGCTCATGATACATACTAATGAAGTCTGGGAATGAAATTTTTTCTTACTACAAAGATTTTACATTAGTAAATTTACGAAACTAACTACTACTTATTCCACTAGCTGGAATAGACTATATGGATTGATGCTATTCAAATATGTCGTGCGCATCTTCTTTGTTAGCTCCATTACAAACATTTCACATTACATGGACTCAAGTTTGAAGTCTCTTGGACATTAATCATTGTTGCAAGATAGACGCACAAAAAAGATTTTGACATCCAAATTTGAGGCCGGAGGATATCAATTTCCCTGCTGTCCATCTAAGGTTCCGAGCGCCTCCTTTAGGAGTCTCTGTGCTTCTTCTCTTCTCCTAGAAAAGCAGAAGGACAACAAAATGATGAAAGAGTATCATACTATGCCATCAAAAGTAACGCATAAGGCATGTGTAAAATCCCCATCACACTGGACACAATTTGTTAAACCTTGAAACAAATTCACAAGTTTCGAACTATCAAAAAATTTGGCAGTTGATTTCTTTATCTAACTCTAAGCAGATCAAAGAATCCAATATTGCCGCTTCAAAATTGAATCAGCAAATCCACTGGCAGAATATTTTCTCAGAGAAAATTCCTCAATCCTTCTAATAATGTATAAAGTCTTTCAGAACTAAAACAAGCTAAAAGATCCGATTATGTTCCATGTTAATCACAGTAAGGATGCTATTCAGTAATAGCATTCAAGAATAAACACAAGCAAATTTGTTCAGAGGAGCAACAAGGGATGGCACCATAACCATCCTTTCTGCTCCATTTTCACAACTCAATGTTAAGCTTCAATATTTACAACATCAATATGAGAAATTCCAGATATTTAGTGGGTTGGACAGAACCATACTTTTTTATATCCTCAACAGCTTGTTTGCGCCGCTGTATCTGAAGTTCTAGAATATGGATCAGGGTTGCCCTGGCCTGTAAAGTCAAGACAATATAAGAAAAGCATAGTAAACACTTGTTTGTCCAAGACAACAATTCAAACGGAAAAGATTCAGTTCAACTTGAGGAAACTTCACCTGGTGGGGACGCAGGGAATTGAGAAGGTGATGCAAGTTCTTAAATATAAGAGATATGTCTTCCACTCTCCTAGCGTATTGTGATGGCCGCTCAACGAGAATATCAGTTAGCTCCAATATATGAAGCTGCAATTCTCTATTGAGTGATCTCAGCTCCTTCTTGAAATCTGTGATACATTAGAAACTTTTAAGATATCTAGATGATAATAAATCTCTTTTTATTGAGATCTACGATGAAATACTTTTGAACCATGTCCAAATAGACTTGAACCTAACATCTTCCAACACTTCGGAAGCCCAAGCAACCACCTTATCTGCATTGCACATATACATGAGCGCTCACGTGTCCTGTTGCCTGAAAAACTACAGCCCACTAACAACATCTAACTAATCGAAATTCTCAGAGCTGCGGCTCAATTTGTACAGTAGACTTCAAGATGACTAAACTTTCTGCAGATGATTCACAAAAGATCCACTGACATCAAGAGCTTTATACGAGGACTGCAATACATAATTCTACCTATGTATACTAAATCATGTATCATAAGTACGCATTAATCCCTCATTGTGATACATTCTAACTGTCATATAATTATTCTTAGCTTGCCAAGCTTAAGCTGATAAAACTAGGAAAAATTAAAATCACACACGCCCATATAAAGGTACGAGAAAAGTAGATATACGCAGCCTTATTGTACCTCAATAACTTCTTTTAAACCCGAGAGCAAGTATTCAACGAGCAATAACCCACACAAACCATTTAACAATTAATCACGTCGCATGAGCTTCACACATATACACACACGCACAACACATATATAAGGATCGTAGCTGGAGCATGAATAGCAGGGTAAAGGAAAGGTAAATGCGCCAATCTATATCCTACAAACTAAGATACCAATAATTCAACAAGTGAGCACTTGCTAATTGTGACGAGCACAAAATTCACACATTCACATAAAAATCATAGCTGGTGCATAAGATTACCACATATAACACGGAATGTAAAAAGTAAATGTAGGCATCTTTATCCCTCAAACTCAAACCCAATACCGAGTATTCAATAAGTGAGCACTCGAACATTATACTTATACAAACGGAGATATAACAGAAGTAAGAATTATTACCAACATTGGGACCTTTGGGGTATAATTGGCGAACGCCCTGGTCTTCTAAGCTAGGGAGGACATCGTCGGTGGTGTAGGTGGCGCCGAAGAGGACGTAGTTGCCGTCTATGGGCGGCGGTGGTTCCGGGGCTGAGCTTGGGTCTTGGAGGTACTCTTTGTATAGCTTGTAGTACGGCGGCGGCGGTGGGTACGTCGCCGTCGACATGTCTCAGATCGCTTCTCTCTCTCTCTCTCGCTCGCTCCCTGTTCCTCTTACTTTTATTTTCACTTTTTTTTATTTTTTACGGGAAAATAGAGGGAAAAAAAAAAACGAGAAGTAGAGAAAAAAATGGGCCGAGAGGCCCACTTATTGCAGAGTGAGCACCTGTACTATTATTCTTTTGGTGGTCCTAAACTGTTACTTCTACGGCCCAGAAGTTCTCAATTGCAAAATCTCCCATTGAAATAAATATAATGAAGAATACTCTTTTTGTTTTTTGGTCTGACTTCCAAAAGCAAAGTTACTTTTCTCTTGGGCCGAAATTGATAGCAAAAGCGGACTCTGAAGATTCCACCGGGCACCTTCTATTAGTCCAATTCTGATCAGTAATACATATCGGAGCTTCCTTGGATTACAAATATTATTTAGAGTAAATTTCTCGTTATCAAAAAAAAAAAAAAGACAATAAGAGATATGTGACTAGCATGAACCTAATAGGTTTATTTCCACATTCCAAAGTTTCAGTAACAAAATAGAATAGCCAAATAAGAGACAAAGAGTAGATGAAGTGGGGTTGGGATTCAAGTGTAACATGTTTATCATGAGACAAATATTTATGTTGATTGACTTGTAAATTAAGAGGTTTTTCAATCTCTACGGTTTTTTTTTGCAGACACCATTCCGTCACCACTTCTCTCCCTTTTGGAGAATGACAAAAGGGGATCGAATGACAACCTGTTTCAATTCTACAGCTTCCACCTCCCTTGTAATTAAAAAAACACACACACACGAAGAGTATATGAAGTGATAACATCAAGAGCTGAACCTAGTATTTGTCAACTTTGTCTAGACCAAACATTTCCAGTTAAGCGGCAATGGCAGTTTCTGAGTGTCCATTTCCAATAAACGTTAAAAATTCCATGCTTATAGGCGGATTCTCCAATCTAATCACACCTGCTATATAATTAAACACCCATATTAGATTAATACAAACTTTAATTGCTTCCATGATCATCTAAAATCTAGTTAATGGAGGTTCAAATACTGTAACATTATATATCATTTTCTACGTAATCTTTCTCAAAACATCCCCTTAATACATATTAGATATCATATCCATAAAACTATAGCTCGTATTTTGCAGCCATGGAAATCCAAGCTAAATTATGTTTTGTTAGTCTTGCTTTATTATTGCCTTTTATCTTGAAGAATTTTGCAGTCCATGCAGATACGGCACCTGGACCTGGACCTGGACCTGGACCTGCACCACCAGACTCACCAGGGCCAACTCCACCACCTCCTGGATCTGACAAAGGTAGTACATCACCGTCAGAATCCGGGCGCTCGACAGGACTGAGTGGCGGACAGAAAGCCGGGATTGTGATAGGAGTATTTGCTGCTGCTGGTTTAGTTGGTTTCGGAGGGATGGTGTACAAGAAACGTAGAAGTAATATTAGGAGAGCGCGATTTGGATATGTAGCCAGGAGGGATTATCAGCTTTGAGGCTGATTTTGTTTACACCATAAATTTATTGCTTTTGCTTGCTGAGATTTGAGAAGATTGTGTTAGATCATTTGATTTTTGGTTTAGTTGTTGTTGTTGTTGTGGTAATTAGTGTCAAGTTTTTGAATTATTGCCTTTCAGACTCCAAATATTAGAATGGAAATCCTAAGAAACTTTACTTGCATGTCCATAGTATAGTATGCACGGACAGATATAAGATTATTATTCAGTGTGAAAAATATACAATTTAATTTTTATATATGAAATTTTTTTTAATAGGGGTTAAATTGACATTTTAGTTTCAAAATACCTTAAAAATATGGACTTTTTGAAAAAATGTAGCCTCAACTAACTCTTTAATGACTTACTTTTGAAATTAGTGATGATTATAGCAGCCGCTGACCCATCTATGAATAGCTCCGCCATTGATAGTATGAAATTTTAATGCTAGTAAACGAGAATTTGACCGATTCAAAAAAATAATACGAGAATTCGAAACTAATATTACAAGAAAAATCAATGATGGTAAAATGATAATACAATTATTTAATCTCTAATTATACTTAATAATTCAAATAATTATAATTGCATTATCATTATTCTATTACTCTCACTCGTCACTAATATTCCAACTAATTCAGTTATATCACATACAAAGATTAGTTGCAGTTTCTCCTAAGAATTTTATTTTATTTTTATGGAAATGGAATGTAACCATTGGAAGGCAATAGATCAACCTCAATTGAAAAATATAAATATTGGAAAATTTATAGTTGTGGACCACCACTCAATGCCACTTCATAAAATGACTTGGACTTAATGTATAAACCCACTACAAAATTATGATGATCCACTCAAATTTGAGCCAAGATAGTTTATTATTATTTTGAATGTGGTATGTGATGTATTTGACCCGATTTAAAATCTAGAGTTGTTTGATGGGGTACCAACTACACTATATTAGTCCCTTAACCGGAAAGGAACTATTTTGCTTAAGCGTGCCAACCATACCACGCTTTCGATCCATGGTAGTCTTCCTCGATTACATCACAACAAGATATATGATATGAACAACGGTATGCTAGGTCTATATAGTTTGCATATATATGCTAGGCTTTTCTTTTTTCAAAGTTATTATGTGCTTTGAGATGGTACTTCCTACTTAGTATTTAAAATCTAAAGTATTATTTTATAAAAGTGTAAAACCAATATCAATTAACGTCTCAATAAGACTATATTTATGGGAGACATGGAGGATGAACTAGAAATAATAATTTTTAATTGTTAGTTGTGACACTATAATTTAGCCGTAAAAAAAAAAGGGATTAAATTGACACACTTAATTTTTTTTATGATATAAAGATTAAATTATCAGATTTTGACTATCGATTAAGTTTTGACAGAGTTGATCGTAAACTAATAAATCTCTAAATATAACAGTGCTCGACCATTCCAACTACTCTCGAGCTTAAAGAATGATAAAACACTTCTATCAGTCTGAACTAATATTTGTCTATAAAAGCAGAAGTGAGTTATCACTTTATGTGAGAAGACTGAGATCAGTTTATAAAAAAAAAAAAAAATCTTATATATATATATATATATGAAGTTCAAAAATTAATATCAATTCGAATTAATTGAATAACATCCGAAACAATTACCCTTTGCCACGACAGATTTTTTATCTTACAGCTTAGCGACCCAACAAATACGAGTCTTTCGCAAGTCTAAACTCAACTCTAGAAAACAACACAACAAAAAGAAAGGCCACGATCGTCCTCTAGTTTCACTCCCCCGCTTTATCAGGTACATGTCTTCCTCTATCTCAACCCAAAAATCTCCAATCTTCTCTACACACACAACACACACTCATGTATATATAGTTCATATCATGTTCTTACATTTATACAGTTAGATCAATAGTTTTTGTTACCGTCTCCTATCTCAATTCTATACCCACATAATTGTTTTGACTCATTTGTGCTCAACTGAAATTAGATCTGGACTAAAGGGTCGTTGAATTTCTTCTTGATCTGGTTTACAACTGATTTTCACTTTGTTTTCTTGGTTCTTCTACACAATTAACTCTGCTATGACATTTTTGGTTGGGAAATCGATAATAAAAAGAGGGAGCTTGGTGTACGAAACTTTCGCTATACTCGGGTTTAAGGAAAGGGTCGGGCGAATTTTGGGTCTATACTAATGTCTTGAATGAAACAATCTTGTGGTGGTTTTGCCTTGATCCAGATTTTATGTTATGGTTATCAATTTTTGCTGTATATATGTTAGGATTTACTACATCACAACAAAGATATTAGATGCTTTACGAACCTCCTTCTATGCTTGGGTTTAAGGAAAGGGTCGGGCCAATTTTGGGTCTATACTAATATCTTTGAATGAAACAATCTTGATTGGTGGTTTTGCCTTGATCCAGATTCTATGTGATGGTTATTAATTTTTTGCTGTATATATGATTGGATTTACTACAAGTCTACATCATAACAAAGATATTATATGCTTTAGATTGAGAAAAGGGGTAGGATGGATTTTTTTAATCGAATTAGTAACTTTCGTTTTGCGTCGCATCTGATTAGTGAGGCAATATTGGATTCTGATCTTGTGTTTGTATTGTTTGCTAATTTAGGTCCATCAGAAAGTATAAGAGATACCACATCAAGTTAAGGTGTTGTATAATTCAGAGCTTTATCAATTAGCTTAATTAGTTAGTAAATGATTATATCTGTTTTATAGAGTATAAGCTTTTTAGTTAATTCTCAAGTGGTTATCTGAATTTGGACATGAGTTGTTGATTCTTTGAGATTTCATCGAATCTAATTAGGACCCATTTTTTTCTGACCCTTCAAGAAAAAGAATGTATTTGTACCATCACCATCTCCAAATAAAGCATTTTCTAGAGTGTTTCAGGTGACGGTCTGAAAAAAGGTCCAGTCCAGAGAGAGAACTCTCCAACAAGAAAAACTAAGCTGGATAGGAAGAGGACTAAGCTAGGTCTAGAGTCTGACCTCATTGATTGCCCCGTAACTGGATAGACTATGGGTAGTTCAGGTGCGCTTAAAGTCTTATATAACGCTTTCAAGAAGTTGGGCAACCCTACTTTAACAAACATTCTGAAATTTGGCAAGTTTTTATCAAAATTCGAAGGAAATTTCTCTGGGTCGTCCATTTCCCACCAAAAGCTGCTGCCAAGCTTCTCTGGTGCTAGCAGCTTTTCTTTTCTTTTCTTTTTCAATCATCTCTTGATATAATGTCGGCTAGTATTATTAATAGAATATGAAGTTCTCTTTTTCCCCATATTTTAAGTGATGGCCCATGAAAACATACAAGCTGCTTTATTTAAAAGTGATATATTATTGCTCTTCAGATGAGATGGAGGGAAGTATGAACTATCTTAATGCAATGCTTAGAATTAAGACTTCTGATTTTTGTGTTTATTTTACTGGTACCTCTAGAAGTAACTTCGGCGGCTGGTAATTTCTTGTCTGCAAATGTTGATTTGATCATCAAGAGATCGTTGAATGAACTGTTGAATGGTTTCTCATGTGCAAACAACCTTAGTATTTACTAAATGAAGCAAGAACATGATTTGGATAGTATCTTTTATAGCAGTATGTGAGCTTAAGGGAATCATAACACTGATGATAGCTTTTATGCCCATCAGATGAAGACCAAATAATTTTCAGTGGGCTCTTTTGACTGATTCTTATATTTTTTTACCTTCGGTTAGGACCCACAGTTAGATTAATGTCATTAGGGTCTTGTTTTTATGCTGCCATTCATCATTTTCTAATCTGTAACATCTCAAACCTCAGTTGAATTGGACTAGAGTTCTTCAACAAGTATGGAATCCAACAGAGGCCAGAACGGTATTCAACTCCTGTTAGCCGCAGAACAGGAAGCTCAGCATATTGTCAATGCTGCTAGAGCTGGTGATTATCTTCCCACCTTCAAAATTTTTATTCTGTGAAATTCTTTCCAGACCTTTACCTCCTTATTCCTGTTCTCATAGCATTGATACATTGATTGTGGGGAAAATTACCAATGAGTCCTATTTTTCTTTTTCTTGGATGATAAAGTCCTTCCAAATTCTTTTGCATTTATTACCTAAATGTTTTTAAACTAGTTCTAATATATAGAAAAGGACTTTTGGTTCATATTTTGGGCTTATATATTAAATCACTTATATGTGTTTGGATCTAGTTGTATTTACAAATCATTGGAACTGGAAAACCATAAAAATTGAATTCCGTTAACTATATATTTTACCTGTTACATTGGTGACAAGTTATGTAAGATAGCACTTAGCAAAAAAGTTATGTAAGGTAGTAGAATTTTGTTGTTAATTATGAATTGTATTTACTTTCCAAGGTTTACAAGAAGCGAGGAAAAATTAGAAATCAATGTTTGAAATGTATTTGCTAGCAGAAATATAATGATTTCTCTGCAAAAACTCTCTGCATTTTATAGAATATCTATAAGAGCGAATCAAAAAGAAGTTATCTTCTAAATAGAATTTAGAACTTCTTTATAATTGCATATGAAGATTTAGCTATAAGTGCAAGCTAAGTTTGTTGTTGTAAACAATGTACATTGTTTTGCTTTTCTTTACAGCAAAACTGGCTAGACTAAAGCACGCCAAAGAAGAGGCTGAAAAGGAAATTGCTGAATTTCGTGCTCAGATGGAAGCTGAGTTCCAGAGAAAGCTTGCAGAGGTGCAGTGAAAAAAAAAAAAAGAAACTTTGTGAAGCCTTTCATATGAAAATATGCCACCCCTGGCACTTTTTTTTTGGAAATCCGTGGGTATCTGGGTTTTGCCGAACTAATCCCACTAGGCCCTGAAGTTAACGGTGGGATAAATCTCCAGTGGCTCTGAGGGGACTCAAACTGGCGACCTTTGGGGAGCACACACCCAATGGCTGGCCAGCTGAGTTACCCCTAAGGGTTTGACCCTTGGCATTTAGCATTCTTAAACCCAAATCTGATCCGTAGCACAAGTGATCAGAGTTCATTTTCTGCACTCTTGAAGATAGTCCTCAATGAAGTACCTTTTATTTAAAATATGCCTTTTTGTCATTCTACATTGCTCTTTTGTTTCTTAGATAGCGGTTCTAATTTTGATGCCTAGTCTGAATATTTTATACTTGTATTGCCAAAGCATATGTCTTCATGTCGATCTTAAGTTTTGTACCACTCATGATACTTCTTACTCCCATGATCCTGCTCGCCTCTACACGAGTATTTCTTATATTCGTATTCCATCATTCTTCTTTCATTAATTGAATAAAAAGCGTCGAGTCTTTTATCAGTTTTGGCTTCCTGCATTATGTGGTTTCATTGATTGGATTTCATGTCTCATCATACAGAGTAGTGGAGACTCAGGTGCTAATGTAAAGCGTCTTGAACATGAAACCGAGGCGAAAATTCAACAACTGAAGGCACAGGCTGCAAGTATTTCCCCTGAGGTTGTCCAGATGCTTCTGAAGTACGTGACAACTGTGAAGAACTAAGGTCTTTGCATAGCTCCGCGGCCTAGTCTTTGCGCTACCTTATCTATTGTTTGTATTTTTATAAATATTATGCTTGGTGGAGTGCTACTATTCAACTGAGATCATAGTATATTTATTATCTGTATTGGTTGGTTTATATTCCTTGGATAAAATAAAGCCATTCTGTTACTGCTTTTTGTATCAGTCACTGATATTCTTATGAGAGTTACCAGCTCCTTTTGCGTTTCTTGAATATCAAATGATTTGCACATTGATCTCCGTTAAGTGTCCCAATAAACATTGGCCTACCTAGACTTTAACAACGGCAAATAATGTGCTTGATTAATCTGGATCATATCTTCTTCGAGCAAGGTCAATGTGTCCCGGGATATGACACCGCGTGAGATTTTGCAATACAACTGCAATAACGTGATTTGAATATCGCAGATAGTTTTCTCCAGTTTCTAGAATCAAATTTGAAGATATGTTGATGAAAGAATGAAGCAATTGATTCCAGGTTGTTTCGACCAAGACCTTTCACAATCAGAAAAATCTCAGACGATATACAACTAAGTTAATGAAACATGTCTGATGCAACAATTGCTACCTTTGTCATTGACACAAGACAAGTTGGGATGCTAAAACCAGATGGATTAAAATGCGATATATTTGATTCAGTTACATGTCTTAGTTCACTCCAAAGTGGATCCGATCTTTCCATGCGGGGAGCTTTGTGCATCAAGCTATCTTTTTTAGTTACATGTCTCTGTTTGGCCTTCTAGGTTCTGGCTCCGGGGTTACTACTTTCTTAAGATGTTCAATCATGGTTGAGAAGCTAAAAATATTTTGACATTAACTTCTAATTGTTCTTCTAAGTTAAAATTTGTTAATCAACGAAGAGCAATACACCTTTGACAACAATGATGGTATTCAATTTACAACCAAAGGTAGATGTCACCTGAAAGAAAGCAAAAAAGATAGATATGAGGAACTCAATAAGATTATACAACCTCTATGTATGTCTTTTGCTTTTTACATCTTCATGAATACAACTTTGACAGATCTTGCAGGATTTGCACCACAACGATCGCACAAGCGCACAATCCAACCCCAACAAGTGCAGGTCTTGCTCGCGATATTGCTGTTTCATCAGGGTTATCGTCCTTTCTGTTATATGCAGCCCAGGCCATTGCAGGTGGGAGAACTCCGTATAACATTGTCATGCAGTAGCCTCCCTGTCGGACATTTTAGTCAGTATATGCCGATGCATCAAGTCCCCAGACACTGCTTGATTGTTCAAGATTCAACTCTCTGAAGTCTAAATGACGACATTAAACCAGGTAGGCAATGTGGGTAATGGTAACTACTATAATGAGAATATTTGAGTTACCGGTTCTGATAGTTCAACTGAATGGATATGCAAAATGGCGATGATTAGAAGTCGCGACTATCTTCTATGTACAATAACCCTTATACTTTTCACACTTAACAAGCGCCCAAATTTGATATTATATCACAATGTCTGTCTGACAATGTCACTAATCTGCCATATCAGCTTTACTAGATAAATATGGCAGACTCACCAAAAAACACATTTTTAGTTGATCAGCTAGCCTCATTTGGAGCAGTTTATCAAACAAAAAATATTTTGTATATAAAGACTGGGATATAATTTCAGTGAACAACTGTGTTTGCATATGTTATGATGATTGAAACCTCTTTATACACATTTTGTTTAAATAAAAACGAAGAAGGTCGAAGGAATGGCAAGTGAGAAAGGTATGCATTCGGAAAACTTACAGCAATATCTGTTGCGGCATAAAATGCATCTGGAACTGTTGTTGATACAAAAAGCGATGGAGCAATTACCAATGTTGTTGCTGTGAAACTAACTCTATGTCTTTCCCACCAATTTCTTGGACCGCTGAGTAAATTTGATTTCTGATGCGCATGTAGAACTAATATTAGTGCTGGGGTGAAATTTCATATTGCAAGAGTGTAGAGTTACTGATATAAAATCTGGAAACTTACCTCGTGTAACCCTGCTGAGGGTGAAGTCAGAAACAAGTTAACTTGCTCCTTGAAGAACTCAGAGAAGCTAAGAAGGGTGCCTATAAGTGAAGTTCCAACAGCCAGAAGCGAGAAAGCCTCGACCAGGAAAGAAACTCCACTCCATCTTACGCTGAAACAGAACAGTTCAGAATGAGAGTTTGGCAGATTCAAGCACCAGTCCAGAATATGAGTTCAACCAACTAATTGGTGAGAATAGAGACAGGAAACCTCTTTCTTGACACCAAGCAGGTACAACTTTCCCCGTATTGTTATTATTAAATGTGGTTAGGATCAAACTTTTGATTTCAATTAATCATTATAAAAATCATAGTTAAATTACAGTTATCTAGTATTCTCAGTAAGCATAGCGAGCAGAAGGTAATGAATATCTAATTTGATTGACCTTTTGAGCAATTCAACAGGGTCGATAACTTGATCCACCTGAGCAGAGAGGCCAAGTGCTATCGCGTCCCACATTAGCAACGCCAGCAATGGCACAAAGCTACCAAGCAAAAGAGAAGTCCTTATTCGCGTCAGATCACCTCCAAGATAAGCACATAGCACTGCAAGAGCATTAAACTGAAATCAGGAGGTATGTACTTATTCTTCAACGAATCTTAGATCAAGAGACAAGATAATACACGAACCAGGAGAAAGATCATGATAGACCAAAGAAAATATAATCACCGGAAGAGTAGCAGGAACTTTTTCCCAGTGACCATTTCCTCCAAATCCGGACCACCCTCCACACACAATGGCTAGAACCTCAATTGCTACCAGCAGACCTGTTTCCACATGTTATTACATTGTTAATAAGGATAACTTTTTTACCTCGAAAAACTGTAACTATCACTCTTTATCTAGTTCTACTTGTAAGAAATAGTTGTCACGCCCCAATCCTGCCACAGAATGACAGGCTCGGGACTAAACACGCTGCACGCCCAAGAGGCAGAACCTCTCAAGCATTCAAGACTACAATATATTCATTAATTGTTTTCCATCAGAGCACTAATACCACAACCAATTGAAAGTCTCAGAAACAGTATGGAGTTACATTAGCATTATAAATCATATTGCTAAACTCGAAACTATACCGATCATGGTTGCTGTTAGCCATTGATTTACTTGATCAGTGACCTGTGTTCCACCCACAGAGATGAGAATGCTGAAGAGGGTAGCGAAGAAAAAGCCGGAAACTGATTCTGGAAGATTGATCAGATGGTAAAGAATCTCGCCTGATTTCGAAATGTAGGCAATGGTGGTAGTATAACAAAAGAACACATAGGTCACAGTAGCAACAACACCACCCCATTCACCTAGTGTCTCTTGTGCCATGGTTCTAATTGATATGATCTCTAGCTCATTGTTCTCTTCTGCCCTCATTTTCTTCTTCTTTCTGAGCAACCCCACATTGATTTCAGCTAGAATTAGGGCTTCAATCAATAGAAAACCCCAACATATTGTCATTGATATTGAACTTGGAACTATTCCCTACAATGCAAAGCAAAACATTTTACTGATAAATCATGCAGTAGAAATAGTCGCAATTTCAAAGTCACTTATCTTTACTGAGGCTCATGGGCGGATCTAGGATAATTGTTCAGTGAGGGCCAGACACACAATTTAGTACTTACATGAATAACTTTTTTCAATGGGGGTTAAATTAATTTTTTAGTCTAAAAATACCTTAAAAACAAACACGTTTTAAAAAAATACAATCCTAACTTACTTCTTAATAACTCAGCTCTTGAAGCCAACGGAGACTGCGGCCCCCGCTAGACCATGAATAGTACCGTACTTGCTGAGGCTGCTTGGCCTATTATTACCAAATTCGATATTTTAAATTTCTATTAATGGTAATCTGAATCTTGTCTTAGGCTCCGTTTGTTTGCCGAAAAATATTCTTCCGGAAAATATTTTTTTACTTTTACGGTGTTTGATAACACCGAAAAATTAATCAACCGGAAAATATTTTTCAGTAAAAAATGATGGGCTACTTTTTGGAGATTTTTCGGTTTTTAGTAACACTGAAAAATTGATCAACCGGAAAACATTTTCCGATCAAAAATAGTAGGCTACTTTTTGGAAATTTTTCGGTATTTGGTAACACCGAAAAATTGGTCAACTGAAAAATATTTTTCGGTCAAAAATGACGGCTAGTTCAAAATTTGGGAAAATATTTTCATTTCTTTGGGAGATGAAAATATTTTTCGGAACTTAACCACCCTTATTTTATGTGTATATATATTTTTTTTATAAATCTCATGTCAAAAAATATTTTTTATTATACATTCAAACACCAGAAAATATTTTTCAGTATTCTATTTTTTAGGAAAATATTTTCCTCTAACAAGTTATTTTACGACAAACAAACGGAGCTCAGGAAAATATTTTCCCCTGAAAACATTTTCTAAGAAAATATTTTTCACTGAAAATATTTTTTACAAACAAGTTATTTTACGGTAAACAAATGAAGGAAAATATTTTATCTTCCAATAAAATATTTTTCACTGAAAATATTTTCCACAAGTAAGTTATTTTACAGGCCTTAGTTTTGAGTAAAGTGCACCCGAATTAACTGAAATGACCTGTGTTTCAGAAAGTGACAGATTATCGCCTTGTGATTTTCGGGATGTTGCGCGGTTACAGAGAGAGAGAGCTAACTTAAACATGTAACATGTCACAAAATCAAAAAGCTAAGTTTACCGCTGGGGATGTTGTCTTGGGGAGGGCAAGAATTCCAGAACCAATACTTGTTCCAATGATAAGTGCAACAGCACCAGCAATAGTGCCTTTTTTCTTGGAAGCCTTGACGACAGGAGGGTCATCAATCAATTTCACGACGCATTTCTTTCTCTTTCTTGCAGAAATCTTCCAACTACATGATTGTTTCTCTCCTTTGAAGTGGCTGTAGACAACAAAGTTTAAGGTTGAACATCAGCATGTGATAAATGAAGTGTACACTTGTAAGGCTGAAAAACGAATCATGGCGTGTTGAAATGTAATAAATGAAGTGATCAAGAGATAAAGGGAGTTACATCGTACATCCTGGAATTGAAGCAAATTAGAATTCTCTGGTGATGACACCTTGGCCATGAATTATTCATCGTAGAGATTCTGCAGCTTTTTGCATGTAAAGGGGAAGAGGATGTGATGCACTGAATCTCCATGCTAGATTCTCCGGAAGAAAATTAGTGTGTGTGTGTGTGTCCCAAGTACAGTATCTTGGAAGGGAATGGTAGTAGCAGTTGATTGGTTAGGCCAGCATAACTTTTCAGTCAGATGACATAACAGGCCAATAAATGTTGGGACCATGCTAGATATTTATATTTATAGGGATCGGGGCATAGCACAATTCTTCTTGGAGGAGGGCGAGAGGCTTAGGTGATTTTTTTTTTTTTTTTTTTTAATATAAGGAAAAGGATTCAAACGGAAAAAATCACATGCGGTAACGAATTTTCAACAAGTCGGAATTCTAGAAATTCTAAATAGTAATTTGAATAAAAGGAGTTACATTTACGTACCATTAATGCCAAATGACTGAAAGAATATAGTTGATGAAAAACAAATTAGGATAACTGCTGCATGATGTATCACAACAAAATCAAAGCTTTAATTACCTTTTTTTTTCGGATAATTTTTTTTTTTTTTTTAACATCTATCGGAGTTGGGCCAGAGGTGTGGGCTAAATTTATTAATATTGAGATATTATCCTCCTTTGACCTGAAATGAAAAAAAAGAGAAGAGTTGAGCCCAGTGCTGTTGTGATTCTGGCTTCGTTGGGCTGAAATATTCGGCCCCGAGTGACAACTTGAACCGGCATGGCCGTCTGGCCCATTAATTTCTCAGTTTTGAAATGGTGCCTCCCAGCCCAACCCCTAAAGGGTTTTACATATTAAGTAACCACAGAAAGCAAATAAATCCTGATTTTGGCGTAGAAATAATCGTGGGTTAACTATATAATCTACCTTGATTTTCATTAATTATGTGGCTCGAGTTGGATTTTAATTGAAAATTAATTAGCAATAGATAGAGTAGCTTTAGAAATTTGATCCAAGTGATGCTTCTTCCAACTTTTCACTTTTCAATGTAAGATGAGATTTGTTACAATTATTTCCTGTAAACAACTCCAAAGTTACAGGGTACAAATTAGAGAATAGCGTGCTTTGGTGTTTTTCTTTTCTTTGGTCAATTGAAAACATTGCATTAAAGAGAAAGCACAAGATTCATTACAATTATCCAATTCCAGTGGGATAGGCAAAAAAAAAAAACTATCTAATACATTATTTCCTATAATACAAAAGATGAGTGAAAAGGACGAAAGGGCCCACATAAAAATTCACTGAATTAGATTAAAAACTAAAAATAGATGAAATTAACAAAAATTGGCATTAATAGCTCACGGCATTTGGTGAATATCCTTGTATTTTTTTTTTTTTTTTGTTAATCAAGCAAGAATATCCTTGTATTATAGGAGACAAATTTTCAGGTATTTTTGACTTCCATTGAGTGGACAAAACTCAAAGGATGTTATAAAAGGTTGATTAACAAAGTGTATAAGCTTTTCTTGTGTGAATAGGCTTTGTTATATTCACTACTTAGAATTAACTCCGGCCCTCCACTTTTGATTTGGTGACCAACTTTATCTATGTTGCGTCACATAACACCCACACTATAATATACTATAAAATGCCTAGGTAATTCATAGTCATGTTGTATTTCTATATTATTTGTGTTTACAATCTTCCGGATGAAAAGATTCTCCAACGGTTAGAGTAGTTAAGTAGACAAGGATGATATTTTCTTTTATATATTCGAGAAAATACATCACATAACCAAACATTGTAGGTGAGAATAATTTTTATTTAAGGATTATAAGTGACTTTGTTATAGACCATAATTACTTTTTTTGTCCGTATTTATGGACTATCAATTATATGTTATATTTTGTAAGTGCTATGATCTGTCCGATAACTACAGTACTAACTTAATTTAAATTCTAATTTCAAAGACAATCGCGATAGTTAAGACGTGCAAATTTGACATGAACTCGTACTCCTTTGTGTCATCTAAGGTTAGCCCTTGGGGCGAGGAGAGAAGGATGATATTTGTGGATTGAATCGGATTTTATTCTATTTTTTTAACAACAATAGGTTGCTATTTCTAGTTCTTTTATAAAAAAAAAATTCTAATAGGGAAAAAAAAAAAAAGAAGCTATGAGGTGAAATCTAGATTCCTAACGGATGAGAGCATGGCTATGTTAGGCGGTATGTGTATCGGGAAGTTAATATGTGTGTTAATTAATTAGTAAAATTTGTGTTGATCCATTCCGTTGGAGGTATTGGGTTTGTTGACCCACCTAATAATATTTTCAGCCTCTTGAATAGAAACAGGATGGGAGTCATCTTTTCTCGCGTAATTCGAATGTAATTGGATTAGCTTCCTTTTCAGCAAAAAATAAAAAATAAAAATCTAGATTCCTAAATAATAGTCTTTCTTAGATCACTATAGACGTTTGGAAGAAGACAAAGATAAAAGCCATTTCAAAGTCTTATCAGCAGGCGTGAGGGTTTTCACTAAAATGACAAAGGAAACAAGTAGAATTGCTTAAAAGCATTGAAACTGACATTTCAAAACATTTGGCTTTTTTGACGTTTTAGTTGAGAAAATTACTAGGGTAAAGTCATCTGTCCGGCCGGCAGTCACGGTCGGACATTCGGTGAAAAATAATTAATTTTTTAACAGTTAAATTATTTATCTTAAATCTCAAAAATTGATTTTAACGGTTAGATGAATGACTTGGATCGCCTTATTACAAAGATTTAGCGGTAATGATATTTTCATACAATTATGATGAAATAATTTAAGGTACGTTTGGTTTAATTTTAGATAGTTAAAAGTATTTCTTGTGCATTTAGAAGTTAAAACTAACCTATTTAATTCATTTTTTTGAAATAATTTTTAGGTAAAAATTAAAACTAAAAGAAATTAAAAATAATAATACTAAGTTCCAAATTTGAAATATGAGAAAAGGCTTTGGCGAAAGTTGATTTTATATCATCCGAGAAGCTTTTTTTTTCCCCTCAAACTACACCTCCGTATCTTTTAGATATTTATTATAATTTTTTTTTATATTTAATTTTATTGTGATATACAGTACTTTTGACACGATAAAATTAAACAATTTTTTGTTTCTATTTAATAACACTTCTAACGAAAATTTTATTACTAAAAATTTATAATTCAATAATTAAAATTTCACAACTAAATCAAATAAACTTTCAAACAGTATATCACCATAAAATATTTTTTCATAACATTAAATGTTATAAACGAATTTTAATCCGAACCCCTTCCCGCGTAATTTACTGCGTACCTTTTTTTCTTTTTTTGGTCAGCATACCATTTATTATGATCATCAAATATCTGTTTGATTGTTTACCAAAAAGAGAGAAAAACTAGTAAACAGAGGGCTCGGCTGGTTGTTGACCATTATCAATGAAAAGTCTTATTATGGATTTACAGAATCCACTGAAGCGCTGACGTGTCACCAGTCATGTATCGACAACATTATCCACACCGAATTAACAGTTAAAAAACTTTGACCTGGACGGCCACAATTTCACCGTTGCCGTACTCTGACCCACGTTGGCCGTTAGATAGACCTATGACCCTATACGATATATACACACGAGCACGCGTGGACCCCACCATTCCGTAGACTTAATCAAGACCAAACCAACCACGTAGACATAGATAGACCAAAAAAAGCAAAATGGATTGGTTAATTAATTAAACTAAAATAGAAAATTGAAAAATAAAAAGTTAGAAGCCAATCGGCATGATTAGTGCTTCTCCATTCCTCTGCCGACGATTGCGTCCAAACTTGACCCCACACGCCCAGTTAACGACAAGTCCACTATGAAATTGACTAACAAATGTAAACAATTCAAGTCTCTGTTCGTGCAACAGGGAAACTATTCCTTCGTGTCATAACACTTTGGTGCAGTGATGATATTATTTATTATATATATAAATAAAATTACAAATTTAAATTTTATTAACTACATTATATAATTTTAAATTTTTTTTAGATTGTAAAAAAAAATTATTCGGTCACTGACATCGCCACATCGGTCTCCTAACATTTAAATTTTGTTAATTATATAAAAAATTGATAGACTAATTTAAATTGATTCAAGAATTTTTCGTGCAATATTAATTCAAGATAATTCTTTAATTCAAACAAGTTGATTGATATATTATTAGATAAAATGTAATTTCAATGTTTGATCTTAATTAAATATGGAATTAAAGATATAACAATCAAAACTTGTGACGAAAAGTTTCAAACTTAAAGAACATTGCATTTTAATTACTGTTAGTTACAAAATTATATAACGGCAATACTTTGCATCCTGGAATTTGACAAAAGGCAAAAAGAATTCAATTTTTTTTCATTTAATGTTGTAATAAATGATGTGAATTTTTAACGCGGATAAATCCTTCGATGTAAACATGTGCTAAAGAAGTAATAGCCGAGTTAACAAATGAAAACCTGGCTCTGAAAAACTAATGTTAATGTATTTTGCATAATGAGTTTTTTTAATATGTGATATATTTAGTTCACATACACTAGATAAAATAAATTCAAAAATGAATATTTTTTAAACATTTTTGGGTTAGTGGGGTAAACCCTATTGTCCCAAACTTACATCCGCCCCTAACTAAATGCCACGTAAAATAAACAGTAACACCATTAGTATTTTGTGGTTAACAATATGTATTATAATCTTTTAATTTAAGTATATTTCCATTACAGGTTTTGATTGTTAAGTAGTTAATTCCATATTCGTCAAGCTCAAGCCTGAAAATACCATTTTCTCTATATTATTATCAGGCAAAAAGTACTATTTCACGATTTAACCTTCGATTACGGAGTAAAGGATTTTGTTAAGAATCTCAACCGTCCGATCTCCATGGGCGAATGATTAGACAACCGTCGGTGACTTCTAATCACCAGCAGTTAAAAACTTTAACCATGGTTAAGCAAATATTAGATTCTTATGGAAAATAAAAAAATAAAACAAATTAAATAAAAGAGAGTTTATTTTGAAAGCCAACAGACATGCTCTGCAATCGCTGTGTTCGTTGTTCATCACCTCCTTTGTCTTCTTTTTGTTGTTGTTGCGTTCAAATCTTCTTTTGACTTTTCTTCAATTCTAATACATATATATTTATATATATATAAAAGAAAAACAGATATATACATATACATACATATTACATATATCATATATATGTATGTATATATATTCGTTGTAGGGAAATGTGGTTAAGTTTGCGATAATAAGCAAAGGCAATTGTAGTTGCGTGAGAGGAAAAATTTTGAAAAAGAAGGAAAAACAAAGGAAAAAAATGGCGAGTCTTGTTGATAATCAAGAGCCAAGCATCGATACAGATAAGCTAAGCTACGAGATATTTTCGATATTAGAGAGCAAATTTTTGTTTGGTTACGATGATCATCATGAAAAGGTATGGATTCCGAAGCAGCTGCCTTCTCCAGCTGCGAACGACGTCGTTCCAACTCCTCCGCGAGTTGCGACGCCTCCGCGAACAGAGACGCCGCCGAATGATGGAAGCGTTTTGCAAGCGATAAAGAATCAGAGAGGTAAGATATGCATTTTGAGTATTGATGGCGGTGGAATGCAAAGCATATTATCGGGAAAAGCTTTGGCTTATTTGGAGAACGCGTTGAAGATTAAATCAGGTAATCCTGATGCTAGAATCGCCGATTATTTCGACGTCGCCGCCGGTAGTGGAGTTGGAGGAATCTTCACGGCGATGTTGTTCGGTACTAAGGATCATAGCCGTCCGATTTTTAAAGCCGATGACACGTGGAAGTTTTTGGCTGAGCAAGGCAAGAAATTTTACCGGCCAGGTAGCGGTGGTTTTCTGAAGAAGGTTTTGAAAGGCGGCAACGGCGACGCCACCGCGAGCTTAGAGAAAGCGATGAAGGAAGCTTTTATAGACAAAAATGGACGAAGTTTAACGTTGAAGGACACGTTGAAGCCGGTTTTGATCCCGTGTTACGACCTCAAGAGCGCCGCACCGTTTCTGTTCTCGCGAGCCGACGCGCTCGAGACGGACAGCTACGACTTTCGTCTCTGGGAGGTTTGCCGTGCCACGTCAGCCGAGCCGGCCGTGTTCGAACCGGTTTTGATGAAGTCAGTGGACGGTTCAACCAAATGCACGGCGGTCGAAGGTGGCTTGGCCATGAGCAACCCGACCGCTGCTGCAATTACGCACGTGTTGCATAACAAGCAAGAGTTTCCATTCGTGCGTGGAGTCGAGGATATTTTGGTACTTTCACTAGGAACTGGCCAGCTACTAGAAGGCACCTTTGATTATGAACAAGTCAAGAAGTGGAAGGCCAAGCACTGGGCCCGGCCCATGGCCCGAATATCATCTGATGGCTCCGCTGATTTGGTGGACCACGCTGTTGCCATGGCCTTCGGTCAAGCCCGAAGTAATAATTATGTCCGAATTCAGGTACGCAACTAATTATTCATCTTATTTTTTTATTTTTAAATTTTTTTATAAAAATAATTTAATCGGGTTTGGATGTAGTTCTAACGTGCGCCGGGGGTGTCGTAATTAATGAGTTTAGGACGTTTTGTGTTACAAATTGCATGGGGGACGGGACAGGCTGGTGAGGGTGAAGGGGAGTGTGTCATGGCATGGGGGGATGGGTGAGGCTAATGTGCGCCGATATGAGTTTGGTTGCATGCAATTTAATTCTCTATGGGCAGTGGGAAACAGTGATTGTTATTAACTGTGCAGACAATGGGAAACGCTGTTGTTGTTGATGTTGTTTTGTTGTGTTGTGTTCTTGCTCCAAACGCCAACCAAGCGGACATCACATTGGTTGGCGAGACAATAGTAATCTCCGGTTTACTCACGCCGCCTCACGATTTTCAGTGTCTTTTGTTCCAAAAAAACTTTTTACTGTTTCGAAAAACCAGATTTCGCGGTTGCCTATAATAATTCACTTTTGCCTAAAAAAGCCACAGCTTTCATGAAATGAACTCGTGACACGATAACAATTTTACCATTTTATTAACAGACATTGAGGTGAACACCTGCTGTCACATTAACGGGCTCTAGAGATCTGTAGCGGATCTCAAATTTTTGTTCACTAGAAATTAAAACACACAATTTTAACACTTATATACTAATAATTTTTGTCAATTGGAACTAAATTGATTTTTTAAATAAAAATAACTCAAAAAAATACATACATATTTATAAAAAAAAATTGAAGTGAATGGGGTTACCAATGAGTGACTCCGCCATCGCCTGAGACCAATGTTTATCCTCATCCTAATTTTGGATAAGAGATTTAACATTTTAGACAAAGCAATTGTTGTACAAAAGTTGTTCTTAGTAATCTCTTCTTAAAGTAGTACTATAAACGTTTAATACAGCTCAAATATTTGGATGAATAATTATCACACAAAGGAGACAATTTTTCCTAGTACTAATGAATAATGATATCAATCTTTTAATATTTTCCACCTGGCTGATAATATAGGCGTGGTCATCTTTTTCAAGTCTGTCTGGCAGAAAACAATTGATGTCAAAAGAAGGATGACTTCAATTGGTGATAGTTGTAGAGAAGGCTACTCAATACCAAGAGATATAATGCATGGTTTCCATAATTAGCTCTAGCTATCTCTAATAATGATTACTGTGTAGTTTTGTTGTACACGGAGTGCGATGGAATGGACCGGGGGTTGGGGGTGGGGGGGGGCGGTGCGTGCCTGGGGGGTGGGTGGTTGGTCTCTTGGTTTTGCCATTCTTGTGATTCACCTAAATTCTGTATACATCAAAGAGTTGGTTTGTTGTCACTATTTGATATGGTCCTCACTCTTGCCCCTATTATTTGCGGAATCGATCTACTCATAATGTTATAATGTCATGAATGAGAATTATTATGATTATGATTATCTAATACCTAGTGTTTGAAAATTTGCACCATCTGTAGTCCTTTCTTTTAACTCCCATTGTTGCATGACAGTGAGAGTTACTTATCTGTAACATTAATCCAAAAGATACCTACAGCTGGTGGTGAAACATGATAGCTGATCTGATGGCAGATGATAATGGAACCTAAAAAGGATAACTTAAACATGTTCCACTTGGTTTTTGTTAAACATTCAAGGCCTAATCTTGCTTATCTCATATGAAATTCCATATGTGGTGTATAATGTATTGATTCTGAATTATTCAAGATTATCATAGGAAATGATTGGATCAATAGTGACAAATTGGATTATTAGTACATAATGCTGGGCTCATTTTTCCTTAATATATTCTTAAATGGCAGGCGAACGGGTCCAGCTTCGGGCGATGCGGGGTGAACATAGACTCCGACCCGAGTCCTAAGAACGTAAAAAGGCTCGTCGGAATAGCAGATGAAATGCTGAAACAAAGATATGTAGAATCTGTGCTCTTCACTGGTAAGAGGATTGCAGAAGAGAGCAATTTTGAAAAACTCGACTGGTTTGCTGAAGAACTTGTACAGGAGCACCAGAGGAGGAGTTGCAGAATAGCTCCCACTGTTGCATTCAAGCAAGCTACTCCAAGAACTCCCATAATCAATCAAACAAGTTGAAAAAATAAAAGTAAGCTCTTTGTTTTTCTCTTCATATATTATCTAAAACATTACCATTCTTTATCTTTGCCTTTTAATTATCCAAATAGGCCCCATTATACTCTTAATTAATTTCTGCATAATGTAAGATAAGTTATATTTATTCCTCAGAAATCAGAATTAGGTTAGGATCCTGTGAATGTCATCACGTAAAGATATTGGTGTTGTTTGTTTGTGTACCCGTGGGCTCATTCTTGTCATTTTCCTCACTTTCATCTACCATAGGTTATAACAACCAATGGTGGATATAATATTTTAGCAAGGAACTTTGACAGATGAATGTTGGCCAACGAAAGTTGGACTTTACGGTACTCACAACATAATTCAATCAGTATAGAAGGTACTCATAACACAATTCAATCAGTATATTTAGTCAATTGAACCCGATAATTTTCCGTTAACAGGCTACCGACACTTAAGAGGTGGGGGTATAGAAGTCATCTGATGGTAGAACTATTAGAGGTCATATGAGGGACCTAGTTGTGTCTCTTGTGGGGTGTCGAGTGAACCGTATCTTTGTGGGTACCTATAGACACGTCCGTACTCCCAAAAAGAAAGGTGGTTCCATTTTTTTGTGCAGTGAATCATGTTTAGTTTGACTATGGTTAAAAAGGGCCATTCTTTTGCTCTCGAGTACATAAGGAAATAGGATTACTCATAATGGCATTTTTTGTCGAGCCCTGAAACTCAGCATAGAATCCAAGGATGTATGACGGAACCTCAGGTTAATTAATATGGTATTAGAGTTGATTCTTAATTTGATATTATCCGTTCACACGCGATTCCTTAGTGTTTTAGGAGTTGATTTTCAAATAGAGTTTGTACTACATCATTTATTAATTGTGTCTTCAATAATTGACTTTGGCATGCAATTCTTCCAACTTTGCTGATTTTTTTTACCACGTTAGTTATTAATTATTTGTCACATGTGAAGGAGGTGTTGAAGAATTTAGTTGTTCACATAAATAAATTATGACATTTAAGATCGATCCTGAACTATTCTTTCTATCGTCAATTGCTTTTAAAATAGAGCCTCAAGTTAAGTAACATTGACATCCCCTAATTGCTAAACGACCCCAACAAAAGAAAGAAAAGAGAAATAGGGAAAGACTGTCATTACAATTTTGAGGATGTGCTCTGATAAGAACATAATTCCAGTTTGTCGGCTTCAATGATCAAAATGCAGCTAATGACCCCGGAATTTTTGGACAAAATTGATAAGTTTAAGAACATGGCCTGTTTGAAGTACTAGGTGCACAGCCCTTGTAGTGCTCCCGACCAACTTCAACCATGAGGAGCCTGGTCAAAAAGAATGATCTAGTTTAGGAACTAAAAAGAAGAGAAAGCAGCAGACAATGTACCCCCAAAGTTCCATAATACTATCATACTTCTATGTGAAAAAATAAAGGAAAGAGAAGTTTCTCTTTTGGTTCTTGTTTGTGTATAATACCTTGTAAATAGTTTTACTAAGTTTTTTTTATAGTTAAATAAAAATCTTACTTACTGATTGAGCAAAAAAAAAAAAAAAAGAATGTTAAATTATGTTTGACATGTTGGCCACTAGATATTCTAGACCCGAGCCATCAATGAGATATCACTCTTGAGTTTTCTTTTTGTGTAAGTTAGTCATTAATATACTTTTATTTTTTATTTTCTATATAAAGACTTTTCTTGGTTTATGCAATTGTTCTCTTTACATGCTTTTGGGTCTTTGATGCAGGAAAAAAATATGTGAATTTGAAGGGTCAAACAAAAAACACAAGAAAAAAAGTATGGGGAAAGTGACTTAGCAGCTTTTACTTTTGGAAGGAGGAGCTAGGAAGAGAACTGGTGATGAGGGATTTGAGTGAAAAGGACACTCAACTGTAAAAAAGGGGTGGATGATCTTGGTGGGATTCTTTTGCCTACCCAAGGACAAGCATTCTGGTAGCCACTTCAATTTGAAGGTCAAACTGAACACAATCATATTCAAATTCCTATAATTTGGGTCTTGGGAAAATTTGTTTCATTACCATATATTTTGTGGGCCGGGAACGAAGTTCTCAAATTTATATAATCGATTCTATTTAGTTGGATAAAATTTGATTTGGTTTATAATATTCTCAGGGGCGTTAGTCAATTTCAATTTTTTATTTTTATTTTTTTTCCTTCTCTTAAATACTCATTATGTCTTCATTTTAGTCGCCAATAGATGAGTTTGGTGGTGGTCCAAAGATCTTAGTCTACTCTTTGCTTTGGCCCTATTTTACCCATTATTTTCCATTTCAAACTCTTAAGTATAGATTGTAGTGGTGCACAGGGGATTGAGTGTGGGTCTACAGCAGATCATATATTGAATGAGTATTGCGGCATCAATGTATGGACCAAATGGACTATAACCGTGTGGACCCCCTTCATGTTAAAATGGAAGTCTCTCCTCTATTGGATTTGCACTTTTTTTTTTTTTTCATGTCGTTGACTTTGGGAAATTTTTAAAGACTTGCACTATTTGTATATATACTTGTAAATATGAAGCTCGGAATTTCCTTTGTTTGTTGAGTTAATTTTCTTTTTCTTTATTTTTTTTAAAGAAGTCTGAGTAGTAGTTCATAAATGGAAAGTTTTATAAACATTTGTGACGTTTAACGTCTTAGACAGAAATCGTGGATCTCATTTCAATGCGTGGATCCATACCCTAGAGTGAAAGGGTGGGCCTACGAATGTTTGTAAGATAAACCCGTACATAAATTGTGGCCAGATGATGAATTTGGAAAATGTGGTAAATTTTTTCATGTGTTTAATGATGAAGGGAAATTCTTTCTTTCCTCTTTTTTCCTCATAAGTCTTTACAAAGTAACATTTTCTCTTGGTTCTTCCCTTTTCCCCTTTATTGGTTGGATGCAAATAGTTAGCTATTTGGAAAATAACTACTACTTATGAATGAGCTTCAACTCTTGAATTACTATCTTATTTTGAAGGATTTGGATCCCTTAATAAATTATAATGCAACGAAAGAAATGAAGGTCATGGAGTAATGATATAGTTATTTAGATTATTTTGAATATTCATATAATTATCTCTTATTATTTTATCATTATTGATCGAGAATCGAGATCCAAAATGTGGACCGGGGGAATCAATTCTAAAAGTTCTTTTATTGTTTCTTTCTTCAATGTATGGTTGCAAAAATGGCTTCAAGTGTGTTACTTGAAATATAAACTTTTTGTTTACATAAGAGGAATGCTGCTAGGAGTTCTTTAACTTGAAGAGGCATTCGCACTACATCTCTTCATATCTTAAGTGGTGAGCCATAAGCAAAGAAAATGTTTTCAAGCTTAGGCTCCGTTTGTTATATTTTCCTAATTTTCTAGTGTCATAACACCGAAAAATTAATTAATGAAAAATATTTTTAATTAAAGAAAAATATTTAGTTATAAAAGAGATAAAAATATTTTTTACTCACTCCACTTACGCCCATCCCCACCCCTAACCCCACTCCGTCACCCTCCATCCAACTCCCGCCACCCGTCACCCACCATCCCCCACCCTACCAAAAATATGGGCAGTGGGGAGGGGGACGAGGGGGAGGGATGTGTGTTTGTGTGTGAATATATGTACGTGTGTATATTTTCTTTATACAAATCTTCTATGGTCTGTAACATTCAAATACAACAAAATATTTTTTTAATGTGATAACTGAAAAAAATATTTTCTCATATAAATATTTTTCATCAATAAATTATTTTACGATAAACAAACGGGCCTTGTTGGTTTCTCCATGGTGTATTAAAACTTTCGGGCATGGACATCACTAATTTGATTACAACAACCGAGTCTCGTGACTAAAATATTACATTTTAAATTTCAGTCCTTTTTATAAATTCAATGGTGGAGAATTGGGGAATAGCATTTTTATTTTAACTCGCTTCAACCCAAGGAAATTTTTTCTAAACCGTTATTTTGTGAAACGCCAACCATAATACTTGATATAAAATATAATATTATAATATTTATGTTTACATGTGTAAAATTTTAGAAGCGGTTGATTATTTTTAAGCTTAACCCTTAAATAAAATATTTAACGTCTTAACTTTTGGTTAGGATTGACCACGGGTTAGTTATTTGCAAAAGTTGGAATAATCGTTTTGCATAACTTATAACCAAAATCGTGTGTTAAAATATACACTTATCTCACATAGAAAAATTATAAATTTTAAGACCACCTTATAAGATTATGGACTACTTTACTTAGTACCAATTATTTTTAAGATGGAACCACAATTATCTTAAGTTTTTAGATGAGGGGATCACTTAACATGGTATCAAAATCTAGGTACCAAAAGGTCTTGAGTTCAAAATTCATTGTCACTCACTTAAAAATATTAAAATTGTCTAAGTACAAGACTAAAAAATTAACTCATCTTGCACTTGTCATCTACCTTTAAAAAATGGAAAATACTTCAATTTAGATAATAAAAAGTCCAAAATAAATATTTGAATCACAACTCATACACAATAAGATGATAAAATTTAAACTAAATTACATTGTAGTGAAACATACATGTATTATGTGTATGTTTATATATCTTTAGTAATTTAATAATTAAGTTTCAAATTTCCTTTTTTTAACGTCTAATACTAAAAAATTGGTTTACCTGTTAATTACCCTATATAAAAGTTAAATTGTCACGTTCCGAGTCTAGCACCCAGGCCTGTAGGCGAGATTGGTGTTATAGGCATAAAAAAATAACTACTTGGGTCCTTTTTTCTACTGGTCTAAAATGATTAATCCAAGTTATTCTTTATTCTCATAACACACATGCTTATAAACCACTCGCAAATGTAATATTCTATCAATATGGGATATTACACATACTCCCCATTAAGGACCTGACGTCCTCGTCAGGGGTACACACACCTAAGACCAACCAGGCGGTGAAAGATTCTAAAGGTGACTCTTACGAATTTAAAAGGTGACTTCTATCGCCTTCTTGGTATAGAACTTTGTCTCACATAATACTTAGCTCCCATACCAATTACTAACTTGACTTTGATATTATTCTGTCATGTTCCAAACCTATAATACCAGTCTTGTTCACGAATATGAAATTTTAAGTTCGAAACATGACATACACCTTATGGGATATCCTATTTATTTATCATTGAATTTGCTGTCAGTGAACACCCTTTAATTTAAAATTTAGAACTTGTCCCATTCTCATTCCTATTTTTGGCCGTTACTTTCCGTCCTATGTCACCAAAAAGCTTATTTAGCTTTGGACTTTTCCATTGAAATATATCGCTTATCCCTCGAAATGCATGGGGCTTAAAGTAAGCATAGGATTGTGGCTCTCATCCTAGTAGGACCTTATAAATAAGTTTTTGATTTTATCCTTTCATATCATCATAGGATAGAAGAAGAATAAATAAGATAAAATAAAAATTTTAGATAATGTGATAAATTTGTATGGTATCAAGTTCAGGTTTATAATTAATAACAAAAGATATTGGCGTGAGTCCTGTGATAAAAAAAGAATAAAAATATGTCACGTGCAAAATTCAATAAAAAAGAAATATCGTCTGCATGTGAGAGGTGTATTAAAAATAATAAAATAAATAAATAAATACCTATTTAAAAATTTAGACTTTTAGGATAACTTTATTAATTTTTAATAGAAATAGAACCAATTCATTTTCCTCTAGATATTTCAAGGCTATACTTAAATGACCCAAGAAAATAACTTAATTTTAGCACTTTTATTTTTATTTTATCACAAAAATTAGCAATTCAAACAAAATTAATTTGGACATTATATTTAAATGTAATGCATCATATCACTTCTTTTATTGTTGTCAAATCAATGTGGAATAGATTGGTCACCATTAACATGGTGCGTATTCTAATGCGCCTTTTCTTCCTATGTAATGACAATTAGTTGAACTCCTCTTTCACACATATCCATCTCACTCCAATAATAATGCACCCACTTGTTTTCTCAAGAACATAAAGCTAAAGCCTAATGAGTCTATAATGGAATCTACTTTGGCTTTATCTTCAATTAGAAAAAGACATTCATTTTCTATTCATTTTAAAAGCATAGAGAAGTCTAAATCACACATTGACATATAATGAGAAAGAGGATAAACATAACCTACTTTTTGAATCCAATTTGCCTATTAAAAATGATGGTGATTATGACTTGTACGGATTCAACAATTCTCATCCCCTAGGCCAATTTAATATTATATGTTATAGGTATTAACTTTGATTAACTAACCATAGGCTTGATAGTTTTCATGGATCGAATAGAGTGGTTAAATAATAATTTGTTATGATTAAAAATTTTGAGTATAAATATTGTTTGGTATCTTAATAATATATTAGATCGCCCAGTTATATTATAAGATTTGTAACTTTAAGATCTTGTCTAAAACGAGTTTAGTAATAAAAAAGTCGAACCCTCGGCTTTCATGTGGATCTTAACTATTGAGAGAGCCTATTGATCGAGTTGGCTGGACTCTGTTGAAAAATTTCAACATGTGGGGCCACATATATAAATATTTAAATGTGTTGTACTATCTATTAAGTAAGCTTAATTAAAGTGATCTAATTAAGAATTAAGTTTAGGCTTGTGGGTATAATTGTCATGAAATTAATATGTAGATACCTTAGTAAAATTTCTAATTTAATGAGAGGCCAAATTAAAAATATCTAAAACTTATAAGTTATATTAGGATTATGGTTCCCAAATTGTACGTACGTTATTTTTCTTTGTATCCCCATCAACAGATAAAAGACTACAACTCTAGCAAAAGTTCGTACGAATTTGGAAGATCACAACTCGTTTATCTATCTCTGGCAATGGATTCAGGTACGCTTCCACTTTCTATATCACATTATTCTCTTGATTTGACATGGGTAGTAAAAACTGAATTTTAGGGTTTGTTAAAGAAGTTCTAGAAATATATTTAATTATATTTGGCAAATCCTAACAAGTGGTATCAGATCCACCCATGATCTATTCATGAGAATTGGTTAAAATTTTAGTTTTGGGTTTGATCTTCTATGGTAAGATTTTCTGGAATTTCATATTTAGATTTAGAATAAAGCATGTTTTAGGTTTCAAGATTATATATATATATATATATATATATAAAAGGTTAGTCGCACTGGCTAAATACGAGTATCATCATATTGCTGCCATTCTCGTATACTCCATTAGCTAATTCCGCTTTTTTTTTTTATGATCCATTGTGGTGGCCGTGAGACATATAGGAATTATGGATTGTGATGTTAGGCAAATCCCAAAAAAAATAAAATAAACAACATTTCTATAATCTTTTCTTAAGCAAAGATATTATCTATGCTTGTTTAGTTATTTGTTGTTATGATGCTGTTAATGAGGCTGAATAGTTGGAGGCATTAAACAAGAATTGATTGTGGTCCCGTGAATGATTCTGCCGTGAGCTTTAATCATGTGCTAATTGTGTTTAAAAGAAAAAAAAAATATAAACTGTTAACTATCAAAACTTTGAACCCCAAACCTCTCAGTTGACTTGAAGTTGCATTGCCACTAAGCTAAATCTGTAATGTGGTTTTAAAATACAGACTTTTTTTATATATCTAATAGTTGGTCGATATGATTGTGCCCTGTGTGTGATTTGTGCTTGTGGCTTGAGAGTTGCTGCAATTAATTAGATCACATTAATTCCTTTTGTGACATGTGGCAGCTGGTTTACTGATAATAAAAGGAAAACAATGCTGAGTAAAGCTTTTCAAGAATCAAACTTGAAACCTCTTGAATGCTTGTTTGGCTTCTTTACCACTAGCCTGGGGATGTCCCTTGCGTGGCAATGCGACGTGAATAATACTTATAACTACGGATAAGTTTTAGTTTTCTTCATGATCCCTTTTTATTTAATGTCAGTTGTTGAGAATATGTTGTCATAACATATATTTAGAATATATATGGTCCAGTGCAAAAAAAAAAGGATTTTTAAAGAAAAATCAAGTTAAATTCAAATATTTTGGTACATCAATTATGACTTTTAAGGTTATCTAACACTTTAAATGGGCTAATTGAAAAAAGATGTCGCCAAAGTGACCTATCTTGTGTAGATTATTCATGAGGAATATTGGATGTTTGTGTGTGTGTATATTCATGCGGGTATTAGCTGGCCCAAAGGAAGGTTAATATTTTTGACCAAATTGCACACATACCTATGGTGGTAAATATGTGACAATTATAAGGTTTACATGTGAGTAATAAGTCAATCCAAAGATAGGCTTATTATTTGACATAAATTATTGTCAATGTTTGATCACTACACCGAGAGTACCATTTACAAGTTAATATTATTGTCCAAAGACTTGATATTAATGTTGTGCTAGGTATGTTGTGATAGGACTTACCATTATTTGAATTTATTGATTTATGAAATATGGATATTATTTGAACATGTTTATTGATTGTTTATTTTATTCGCATTTCAGCTAGTATGTCTACTAATATTATATCTTCCAACATAAATTCAATTCTCATAGTTAATGGGATGGACATTAAGGATTGGAAAGAGAACATTTTAATTGTTCTTGACTGCATGGATCTGGACCTTGAGCTTCGGATTTGAGAAGCCCGCTTTTCTTATGGATGCAAGTGCTCCTGATAACAGGAGGCACTTTGAGAAGTGAAATCGCTCAAATCGCATGAGTCTCATGATTATTAAGTGTGGCATTCCGAAGGCATTTAGGGGTGCGATGTCCAAAGGGATAACCAATGCCAAAGATTTTCTAGCCGAAATTGAGAAATGTTTTGCGAAAAATGATAAGGCTGAAACAAGCACGCTTCTAGCAAGCTTGATTTTAATGAAGTATAAGGGCAAAAAAAACATTAGGGAGTACATCATGGAGACATCTCACATTGCTTCAAAGCTTAAGGAACTAAAGCTCGAGCTGTCGGATGACTTACTCGTGCATTTGGTATTAATCTCTCTTTCTGCACAGTTCAACCAGTTTAAGGTCAGTTACAACTGCCAGAAGGATAAATGGACTCTTAATGAGATCATTTCTTATTGTGTGCAAGAAGAAGATAGATTGAAGCAAGATAGGATAGAAAGTGCACATCTAGCTCGCACCTCTAAGGACAAGGGCAAAAAGAAAGAATATGAAACTGCTAAGGGTCCAGAGCAGAAGAAATCGCAGCAGGAAAATGAGCGATGTTTCCTATGCAACCAACATGGACATGAGAAGAATAATTGTGCCAAATATCATGCTTGACATGAAAAGAAAGGTATAATTCTCACTTTGGTCTGTTTTAAGGTTAATTTAGCTTCAGTTCCTAGAAACACTTGTGGTTAGATTATGGTGTTACTACTAACATAAGTGTTTCTATGCAGAGTTGAATAAGGCACCGAAAGCCAAATGATGCTAAAAGAACTATCTGTATGGGTGATAGAAAATCGGTGGAAGTTGAAGCAATAAGCAATTTTTAGGTTGTTGTTTGGAACTAGTTTTCAATTTGGATTTGAAAGACACTTTCGTTGTACTGTCATTTAGACGGAATTTGGTTTGTATTTCCATTTTGGGACAAATCAAGATATTATTGTTCTTTTGGAAATAATAAGTTTAGTTTTTCTTCAAATTCAAATGTTGTTATTACTAGCTCATTACGCAATTGTAATAACCTACGTATATATATGATTAGCACTATTGCACATAAAGTTAAACTCTGCATGTGAAATCACATGGTATTAAGCACAAATTAAATAAAAAAATTTAAGCTACATTATCACACAAGCGCTAATTAAGGTTATCACTCTGGGGAAAAGCATTAAAGAATACAACTTATATTCTAAACAGAGTACCTTCTAAAGCATTCTCACATTTGGGAATGTCCAGCTAAGGCGAGGTCTTATAGGGCACATAAAGGGAAATTGGACTTCAAAACAATGATTAACTGCTTTATTAGGTATTATAAAGTGATCAGGGCCACAAAACTTAAGATCCCACAATTAGGTCAATTTTGAGACGGGAACTGCAACATTTTGAGGATATTGAGTTTGGGAGAAATAAAGTTATGGACATTGTCTTTGATGAGGAATCGGTTTGACAATATGCAGGTTTCCACACCTGTCATTGATCGAGAAGCAAATCCGGAACCTCAAAATACAATGTTGAACAACTCCCCATACAAGATGAGGTAATTGTTCCAGAAGAACAAACTTAACAAACTCAACAACCTCAACAAAACAATGCCACTAAGGACATCCACAAGAGAAAGGAGAAACACAATTTCTCCAAAGAACATAAGAAAAATAATGGAATGGTGGGAGATGAGTCAATCAACTTCCATCAGGACATGCATGGTTCTAACTCTCAAAAGTGGATTAATACTAATCAAAAGTACAAGTCAATACAAGATAATAAAATTTGGGATCTTGTCCCATTATCAAAAAGTGTGAACCCCATTGGTTAAAACCAAATGGATTCGAAAGGTAATGTGAAAAGATATAAGACTAGTCTTGTAGCTAAAGACTTTACTCAAAATGAAGACATTAAATTTTTGAGAGACTTTCTCTCAAGTTTCAAAGAAATACTCTTTCAGGACAATCTTGGAAAATGTTGCATATTTTGAACTTGAGTTACATCAAATGGATATTAAGACGGCGTTCCTCAATGGCGACATTGATGAGACAATATATATGGTGCAACCAAAAAATTTTGTGTCGAAATACATAAAGAATATGGTTTGCAAATTAAAGAAATCCATCTATGTATTCAAGTGAACTTTCCATTAATGGTACTAAAAATTTCATCAAATAATTATCTCGTTTGGTTTGAGATAAATGATGTTGATAATTGAATGTATCTCAGGTTCAGTGGGAGTAAGAATATCTTCCTGGTTTTACAAATTGATCACATACAACTTGTCACTAATGATATAGGCATGTTGCACGAAGCCAACTTGGTGACGTCTATTTTGTATTAGGGATTCAGATACACCGAGATTGTTCTCGGGGTATTCTTGAATTATAACAAAAGAGCTATATTGATAAGATACTTAAAAGTTTGGCATGCAGGACAATAAACCAGGTGACACCCCTATCACTAAGGATAATTTAGTTTCAGAAAATGCCAAAATGTGATGTTAAAGTTAAGAAAATTTAGGCGATCCCTTATGCGTCAGCTGTAGGAAATCTTAAGAAAACTCAAGTATATATGTGTCTTTATTGTGCGTACATAATAAGGATGTTAGACAGAAACTAATGGATCATAAAGAAATTATGACACAAATGAGTTATAAATAATTGATAGAGAATAAAAGATTACATGTTCACATATCGGAAGTCAGATTAGTTGGAGATCATTAGGTATTCTCATTCCGATTCTTTGAGATTCTGAGAGATTGAGAGATCCATCAAGTGTCTAGGTACTTAAGGAAAGAGTACAAAGTGTACAGATTTCTATAAAGCATATTGGGACAAACTCTATGGTTGCGGATTCGTTTACTAAGAAACTACCACCCAAGGTCTTTAATGAGCACACTACTCATAAGGGTGTAGTTTAGTGGGAGTTTGTATTTTGATGCTTTATTTTTGGTTTAGGATACACTTTGGTATTTGGTATTTGGTATTTGGTTATTTTCTGCAGAAATAAAGTATTCAATTCAGATTCACTCTGTTACGTATGATGTTCGATTTTGATCTTATTAAAGTAAGACTAGTTGAAAATAGACATGTCTAGATCACATTTTATGTAATTTTCCATGCTACGCATCCATGGTTGGTCTATGTCATTTGGTTGTATTGGTATATGTGACCATTGATGGGTTTAGTTACGCTAAATGTGACGAATACCTCTTTGATCCTATATCGATATAGTCAATGGAAGAGATTGTCTGGATATACCCTAAGATTGTGATAGCAAATTTTGGAGCCCATAAAGTTAAACACATTTGTAAGGTTACATATATGGCCCAGTGGGAGATTGTTAAAAAATTTCAACATGTGGGGCCACATATGTAAATATTTAAATGTGTTTTGCTATCTACTAATTAAGATTAATTAAAGTGATCTAATTAAGAATTAAGTTTAGGCTTATGGGTATAATTGTCATTAAATTAATGTGTAGATACCTTAGTGATATTTCTAATTTGATGAGGGGCCAAATTAAAAATATCTAAAACTTATAAGTTATATTAAGGTTATAGTCTCAAAGTTGTACGTACGTTATTTTTTTGGTATCCTCATCAAAAGAGAAAAGGCTACACCTCTAGCAAAAATTTGTACTAATTTGGAAGATCACAATTCGTTTATCTATCTCTGGCAATAATTTCAGGTACACTTTCACTTTTTATATTACCTTATTTTCTTGATTTGACATGAGTAATAAAAAGTGAATTTTAAGATTTATTAAAGAAGTTCTAGAAATATGTTTAATTATATTTGGTAAATTCTAAGAGACTCAGATAATTTTTTAAAAAAGACATAAAGATAGATCAACATCACACAAATTGTGACATGGTTGCCTTAATAGTGTATGATTGGATAAGTGTGGATTCTTAGAAGCTAGTACCATATTTATATATTGAACATTATTGATTCCGTCAAATTCATGTAATTAATGGGGTATTTTTATTGGGTACTAATTGAACACGATAATCATGAGGATGAGGACAGTTCAGTTGCGTGCCGCGCTTTCTCTCTTTATGTTTTGCTTGCGACTAGAGAGAACCTCTCAAAAATGAGAACTTGGTTTTTCTATCGTAACTTCTTTTTAAATTGTTGGTCCCAAAGTTATATGATTTGTACGGACAGTTGGACTGTTCGAATCTTATAATGAGATGAATCTCATAAATAAGAAACTCACGATTTATGTGAGATTCAAAAGATTAGTTAATTCGAATTTAAAAGTAACCCATTTTTTATGTATGCTAATTATGAACCTGAAATAATGAGAAGCCACCAATTGGAAATATAAGGAATTGTAAAGCACATTCTAGGGGATAAGCAACAACGTTATGAAGTGATTGGTCCTTCTGTGTGCTTGGTTTAGCGTTTTGGGAGTCTCAATGATAATTATATTTTATTTTTTTTTGTGGAAAATGATAATTAGATTTCAAACATTCTGAATGTGTGATCTTTCAAATATGTATTTATGTTCGGTATTAAACATTGAAAAAATTAACATTTTAAAAAACGACAGTGATCACAATTTTTGCAAAATGCAATTTTTGTCAACGTGATTCTCAAGACGTGTATTTTCTAAACCTTTGACCAAATCATCTCCAATTGGGTTGGACAACATGAATGGTATTAGGAAAAGTAATTTGGCGACATGCTAATCTAGTGTTAGAATGTTTAGATATAGTGGAAAATTCACTGATATTTGTAGATTCCAAGATAAAGTTAGCAATTAAAAAATTAGTGTAGTCGCATCTTGAAAGCGAGATTGTCTTGTTTACTGTATTTGAAAATAACGTTATTAGTATATATTATAAGAGTGTGTTTTATTATGTAATAAAATGTTTTTTTGCAAGTAAAGAAATATGACCAATAGCATATTGTCCTTTGATTAAAAGGTGTAAAGAGAGGGATGCAACTACGCGTGACATCTATTAATGAATGGTTACCTACTTGAAAAGGTAAGTTACAATAATCACAAACGAATACTTCGGGGTCTATTTGAAAGAATGTGTATATTTGATCAAAAAAAAAAGAAAGAAAGAAAAAAGAAAAGAAAGAGGTGAATATGATAAAAAAAAACTACGTCTATTTATCAAACTTGTGACAATTAGGAAGAAACCTATCCAATCACAAGAGATAAGGATGTATGGAAAAAATATGTTTACTGGTGTTAGACATGACTACTATGGCATATTATTAACTTTGGTAAAGGGACATTAACTGTTCATGTGAAGTGTAACAGCTATTGAATAAAGGACGAGAATATTTAGAGAAGGCAAATCAAATTCTATAACTAGGCTTACTATTTTGTCGTTAAAATAGTATAATATTTTAAACGTTAAACTTACAATTAAGCATTTCAGGCACCAATTACTTGCGAAATTAGCAAGTTGGCTATTAAGACCCGATAGTTTATGTCAAATACTAAACATCGAAATCTTACAATCACCAATTTCAGGCACCAATAACTTTTTTCTTTTTCTTTTCTAGGAAGGCACCAATTGTAGAATTTATTCATGATAATATTGTGATTCACGATATCATAAAATTTCCAGTATTCATATATGAATTTAAAACACCAAATCAAAAAGATGAAAAGCGTACTTATTTGCGTATTAGGTCTTCTTCTCTATACCTTTGCTTTCTGACAGTTTTCAACGAGACTAGCTCAAGATAATACTACAAAACGCGAAAGATAATTTTTCCATGTCCGGGTTAGAGAGGGGACCTAGCTTAAATAGGGCTTCTATTGGCTCTCCCATCACGAGTTTCAAGAAAACAAATAACTTACATTTAACTATCCAACTAAACTTTTAATAACCAAGATGCTGAGCCCAATAATTGTATAATCACATATGTGCTTATCACACAAGGACTATCTATCAACCCGTTTTATAAAAATTAAAATAATTAATTAATGTAAGCTCACACTTTATAAAATTTTCCAACACCAATAACTTGTGAAATTAGGAAGTTGGCTATTAAGACCCCATAGTTTGTGTCAAATAGTAAACACCGAAATCTTACAATCACGAATTTTGACACCAGCAACTTGCAAGATCATAAGCAAGAGAACGGTATGCGTTTTTGACACCACACCAAAGATACTTAGCATTGTGCAAATTTACGGAGCCATTGAGGGGCCAAGGTGGATTATGATAATGAGGGGAGAAGGGAGAGTATTTCTCTAGGTGGTAATTACTCAATACCTTTTCTTGGTTAGGAGTGGCAAATCCATAGTTGTTGTTCTTGGTTAGGAGTGGCAAATCTATAGTTGTTTGTAGGTTGAGAGTCCATAAACTTATAAAACTTTTCTTCACCCTACAAGTAATTATGCAACATAACGGAATAAGCACATCGATATAGAAGAATAGTTCGATGAACGAAACTCTCTCTATGCACGGTGCTGGGAGAAGGATTAGTATTAGACGCAATTATTCTACACAGCCTTTCTTTACATTTTGTACATATAGACGAAATTATAACAGAACTCTATTTCCTCAAAGACGCAGGCTCAAAACACATGATTTATTACTAAATATAGCATGAACACTTCTATTATACAACACTTGCAGCAAATATAAAAACCAAGTTTCTCGTCTCCATTGAATAATGCAAAACAACAATTTTTTAAAACACAAATTCTCTCCTCTAACGCCACAAATACAAAATTATGATGACGAAATATGTCGTTGATGTGATAAAAAGTTTTTTAAGAAAAAGAAGAATTGAATAATTTGACGCGGGTAAAGCAGTAGTATGACAATGGTAGCAGCACTCTTACAGCACTCATAGGGTGACGGGAGCAGGCTTAGGTACTTCTGACTGAATGGGCTCCTGCAGAGCTGGATTAAGTGGGAACATCATACATTGTGCATAATGCGCCATTAATTGATCAACAAGCACCAGGGCTACCACGGCTTCCACCATCGGGACAGCTGCAGCATCACCATGAAAACAATCATAAGCGATTTTAATACTTAAATCTATTCCGTCCTGTGTTATTCTCTAATTATTAGTTTTCATATAGTACTGACTACTGATGAAATTAAAGGGCAAAGAATAAAATGATATTTCCTTCTACTGCGATATAATTCTAGCAATGAGCTAGCTGCACGAGCTTCAGGATATTAAATGTTTTAAAGAACAAGTTGACAGGCTATATAATTCTAGAGACGAACCTCGGGGAACAACGCATGGATCATGTCGACCACGAGCTATGAGCTCTGTCTCATGCTTGTCCCTAGTCACCGTGTTTTGCTTCCTCTGCATGAGATCACCATAACAATGAGTCCTCGTGTCAGATAATCAGGATTAACTAATAATCTCAGCAAAGATCTTGACCAGCAGTATATGATTAACGTAGTTCAAAACAACAATTGTCTGCTAAAAAGTCACATGCACAAATGTAGAATTCAAATTTCGAAGCACTGCTGATGGTACATCTGACCCTTAGCAGACACCTGGTGACTGAAGCCTCATCTAAGTTGGGCATTTGGATGAACTCAGAAGCCGTTTCCATAGTAGATACCATCCCTCCCCCAGAACCCCCTCCCATCTGCTCTACACGTAGTGGGAGTAGGTTCCAACTAATATTTATGATTTCACTTGCCAGACCAGGAAAAGCTTAGCATTATTGGAATTTGGAAGGTAACAAAGTAGTTGTAAAACATAGTTGCCATATGGAAATTTAAGATTATTCATAAATGTTCCAGCAAGTCTTCCTTTTCTAAACAAGGGAGCCAACAAGCAAGATTGCAGATGCACGATAACAGGCGAAACACTCGAGCAATAGCTCAAGCAGTTACCAACACAGCACTGGTTTTAGATACAGAGTGTTGAGAATCTGAAAGAACCATCAATACAACATGCTCCTATTAGCAAGATAGGAAGCAACCTACTAGACCAGCTCAGTAGCTCATTTAGCATGATAACTTTTGATTTGGGGAGTGGGGGCGGGTGGTGTTGGGAGATAGGGAGAAGAAGACTTACTCCAATAGTGGAGGTTGGCTTGAAAGCTATTCTCATATTAATGATTTCTCCATTTGATATTCCCCCCTGTACACATGTAAGATGCCACATAAAGTCCCAGTGAGATGCACTAAATGGGCAAAGGAAAATGTTCAAGTCATTTGCATATCCAAAGGCTGAATTCAAAATAAGTACCTGTATACCACCAGATCGGTTGGTTTTTGTCCTGATTTGACCATCTTCCATATAGAATTCATCATTATGCTCACTACCAGTCATGAATGTACCTGGTAGGGTTCAGAGAAAGATGTTATATAGGCAAATTCGTCCAAACTAGAGCAAATAATAGATTTGTAACTTAAAATTTTCCTGACCACAAAAGAAAATAGAAAACTAATTTATTCAAGGCCTGTTTACTACAGCTCAAGCTTATTGAGAAGTGACTCTGAAAAAGTGATTATTGGGACATTTAGAGAAATACCAATATACGTTTTTGGGAGGGGTCGTCTTTGTACAGCTAAATTTGTAATTAGCTGGGCTACTTTCAATTTCAAAAATTTTCAGCTTATTTTAAGCTAGAAGCAGTTCTATAAGCTACAAAAAACAACAATCTTACAGCTTAGTTTAAACTAAAAGCTAGAAGCTAGAAAAGAAAAGCTGCAGCAAACAGGCCCTAATTACTGGTGCCAAGGGTGTATTTGAAAACCATGGAAACTCTGAACACGAGAGCATATATGCTTGTTTACCTGCAAACCCACTGCCAAACTCGAATCCTTTTGTTGCAGGTAATGATAAAACTGCTTTTGCTAGCTCCGCTTCAAGTTTATCAAAGACAGGTGAACCCAGTCCCTACCATAATATAAAACTTATCAAACACCTTCTAGGGCTAGCAAGATAAAAATGATGCAGAAATTCAATGACGAAGATTACATCTTTCTTGAGCTGAAAACACATGCGCATAAATGCACCCATGGGATCGTTATAAAGAGGTAAGCCTTACCCGTGAAGCATTTCTAACAATGCAAGTGACAACACCACCAACAGAATCGCCTTTTGTTCGGACAGCGTCAATGGCCTCAATCATCTTTTCAGCATACTCAGGATTTGGGCATCTAACAATATTACTCTCAACCTGGTAATTTTTAGTCAGGTATGAGACCAGATTAACATGTTACTTTAACAAAATAAACAGAAGATAAAAAAAACCACGTGGTTTTCCCAATAATTATAAAAAAATAAAAATAATAAAGCAGCTTGTTTGGCAAATGTCCAGAATGGGGTTGGTAAAGAAGAATCACACATCATAATACAACTCAAAACCTTGTCAATTGTTGTCCGAAAAGAGCATATACAGTCTCAGGAACCGACCATCAAGAAAATTAGTGCCACGAATTCACATAAGCATGAAACAGATAAGATCAGTATGCCTATATTGACTCTGGGGCCAAAATCAGTAGGCATTCTTCCACATAAAGTATGAGAGAACTCCAAAGAACAAAGTCCATCCAAGCCACAGATGGTACACCCAATTCACAGCTTCCTAAAACCATATATTTATGTAAGAGAAAGAGCATGTGAAATCTAGTTCCTAGTACAAGTCTAACATTGCAAGCTCTCTTTAAGATAATTACTGTCATTGCATTATCGGAGAGAGAGAGAGAGAGAGAAAGAGAGATCCTACTTGCATCTTATTAAGATTCACAACTTGGGCAAAGAAATGCCATTAGCATGAGAGCTACTTTAACAGTAGATCTCTTAAAATACGCAGATAGAAGTTGAATAAAACTAGCAAGTATACCTGATCGAGTGACAAAGTTCCATGATCAACCAAATCCTCGGGAAGTACAACCTTGTGCACTTGGGAAACATAAGCAATAATCTGCAACATATAACAAAGATATAAAAAAATGTTCAGAAATAAGTTCATGTCACTTAGTATATTAATTTGATGCGAGTATTAAAGAAAAAAAAATTGTGCAAAAAACCATAATAAGTGACACGTTATAGATAAAAGAGATTGTATCCCTTTTCAGCCCCTGCCCATCAAACAGAAATTTGCAGACAAAGCATGGCATATGTGTATCAATTTATATACTGGAAGATCCATATATGATATAACAATCATTTGATGGAAATACTCCCCACCCCCCAACACGCAGTTGACTAAATCGAAGACAATATACTACAAAAAGTCTGCCCTCCCTCTCCCCAATTTGACAATCAACTTAAAAGAGTCTCCACCAACGGAAAAGCACACCTAACTTTAAATTTGATATAAATGTCCATATACTTCAAAATAAACAATGTGATTTGGAAATATATAAGTAGACATAAAACAGATTGGTTAGTTGAGAGCTCATCCCTATGGTAGTCAAAGCTAATTAGTAAATCTTTCCTCTGTAACAGCTGTAATTTACCTCTGTTCCTGAATATTTCTTGAGAATTTTCTTAGCAACAGCTCCAGCAGCAACTCTCCCAATGGTTTCTCTAGCAGATGATCTACCACCTCCCTACATGCAAAGCAGACATATACAGAGAGATCAAACCAGAACAATGGTGATGTCACATCCTAAGAAGCCATCATAACTACACTCTTGAGATACTACCTGTATTGATCTCACACCATACTTGAAATCATACGTCGCGTCCGCATGAGACGGCCTATAAGCTAATGACATCTCATTGTAGTCCTGAGACATTAATAAGACAATAAATAACCTCACCAGTTAGATTATAATAATATGCACCGATTTAATTATCAAAGATATATATATACATACATTAACATATATTTAAATCAACTAAAATATCCAGCTCTAACTTCGCCAGGTTAACAAAAGTTATGAAAAGGAAACAGAGATGCACAGATAAAGTATTGATGCAAGAGGATGGATTTAGCCCAAACACTCTTCCTTTCTATAGGAATTTTAATGACTGAGTCTTATTAGATAATTGCTTAATCTTCTGAATCCAAGTCGTGTATATATAAAGTCAAGGCTGTAATCAATTTAATGAATCTTGGGTATTCCAAACAAGCTGCACAACTTTTAACCTAGTTATTGGATACAGTCAACAATTTGAGCCCCTCAAATGAAGAAACCTCCAAAAACAGAGCTATCACAGCAAATCATCAAAGTGTTGAAACCCAACATATATATATTGCTTGTGGTTTATGGTCATAATTTAAACTAGAATAATGAACTCATTCCCATGTTGAAAGAGGGAATTATGCCATGCAATATACACACTCATTCCTAGTTGCCAACGTCAGAAGACACATAAACGAATACCAACCACTGAATAAATTATCCAGTTCTTGACATCCCACGGATGCAACTTGATTATACTAATTAAGTTGGCAATCACTTTCCAAAATCCCCCTCCTCCTGGGCGGCCAAATCAACCGCCGAGACTCCCTTTTCCCTATCAAACCCAATATCATTGCTACTGCACAAGACAGGAGAGAAAAGGAAAACCAAAAAAATAATAAACTATTTACTTACTTTTCCTCTCTGATCTGTGTTAGGTACTTCCACCTTGATTGGAGTCCCAGTTGTCAACCCTGCAATACGAACTTAAAGCATTAGAAGAATTCAAGAATACAAAAATAAAAAAAAACTATAGTTAAATCAATGCACAGTGAGAGCAGGAAGAGTTGTAGAGAAATGCAATTAAAAATTCAACCTTCAGCAACGCCAGATGCTATATGGCATGTGTCTGTCTCTTTTCTGGGAGTGGTAATTCGGCTTTGACCTGGCCTCCTGATACAACAATCAAAAGTGTATAAATTTCCATTATCAAACTAATGAATACCAAGATAAAAATGTTCCAAATTCTAAATCAGTTAAGATCACCATCCTCTCTCCCCACTCTTTTCCAAAAATGGGGGCAGGAATCGAGTGTCACTTGTGCAAGCATGATTTTCTTATAATGTTTTCAAATTACAAGTTTAAATACGAGCAGAACAACTAAATTAAAACAAGTAACCAACAACACAGATAGAACTACCTTCTGTCAAGTCATACTTGCATCTCGGCTACGGAGAGAGGAATCCGAGGAGGACATCCATCAATTATGCAACCAACACCTCCACCATGAGATTCCCCAAATGTAGTCACGCGGAAGTAATTCCCATATGTATTACCAGCAGCCTGTACCTCTGCAAAATACATTTAAATATCAAAAATTTTAAGCATTCCAGATCCCACCCCGCATTACTTTCAATCTTTCAACTTCCTCATATATTAAATGTACATACTAGCGTTCACGCACACACATGCTCGCCCACATACACATATATACACAAGCACACACACTCACAGACACATGTATACATATATATACACACGCATGCACAACATACATATAAATACACACACAGACAAGGATATACACATATATACATGTGTGCACACTCATACACACACACACATGACGGTGCACATACACATATATATATACATATAAATATATATACACATGCGTAAACACAAACACACACACATGTGTGTGTATATGTATACTATATATATATGTTCCTCTCATGCATACACATAGAGACACACGAATATATATATATATACCGTTGGCACATTCAATTCAAATCAAAATATGAGCACATTACAGTAAAACAGAGCGATAAAATTAGTAAGTAATCCAAATCAAAACTGCAACACTTGATTATGTTAAATTTTAATTCTCCTTAACCTCAATTTTCATCAAATAAAAACTAAAAATACACACTTTTTTAATTTACAGCTACTATTGTTTTTATCCTCAAATTACACAACTGGAAATGAAAATTAAGCAAAAATTCACATAACTAAAAAAAAAAAGGAAATGAATACCGAGGCGTTTGTGGAGAGATCTGCGAGAAGGAAGACGAAGCGACGGCGAGGAGAAGAGCTTCGACGGATGCGATTGAAGAGATCCGAGACGAGTGGTGGAGGATCCGTCGGCAGATGGAGCTCCGATGAATGTTTTGGTCGTTGAGAGAGACGACGCCATCCTTACGACGTCGTGTTACGTTTGTTTTTAATTTGTTTTTTTATCTCTTTAATACTAATGTGGAGTTAAATCTCGGGAGAAGAACGATTTAGTGGAGTTGAGGTGAGTTTATATATATGAAGATGGATAGAGAGGCGAAGGAAGAGAGTTGGTGGCAAAACGAAGTGGTTGGGTGGTGTCTTGGTGGGTCCCACTCGGTCGTTTGCCTCCTTCACCTACCGTTTCTTTTTTTTTTTGGTTTAATTTTATTTTTGTATTTGGTAATAAGAGGTGTGCTACCTACCATCACTTTTTTTTTTTTTTTTTGGTGGTGTCAACAAAAAATTAGCCTCACATGGGCATTATTTTTGGAGATTTGGGGTAGGTTTGTTTTCACAATTGATTGGATATCTAAATCAATAATGATCATAAACTTGACTAAGTTCGTAGATACTACTCTTTTATCTTACTTGTTAATCTATTTAGCACATTTTGATTAGAATTTGTATCGAAAGTTAGACTACTTTGACTATTTTTTTCAAGTTCTTCAAAATAATATGTTGTTATGACATACAAATTTTAATTAATTAAGTTGGATATTGATCGGTTTATAAATAACGAAATTGTTTGTAGCTCTAGACTATGATACTAAAATGTATTTATTCCAAAAGGTAAAATTATAGACTCTTTAAACACATGAAATAGGAAAAGAAAAAGGTAAAAAGGGAAAATGATAATAGCAATAAGATAAATAATGGTGTTATGATAACAAACTGCAAGGATGATTAGTGTTTTTAAATGTGAAAATTTCTTAACAATCATACGATTAGCGACACGTAAGTTCCATGTCTCATGTGAGTCCATGCCCCATAAATACGGGACTTGATGGGGTCATTTGGAAGCAGCTTTATAATTTTTATATTTAAAATGATTGTGCAGAAGTTCATGTAAAGCTGCCAAATGAAACCAATGGTGAAAAAAAAAAAAATACTGTAATTGTATATCATAGGAATAGTTTTTCAGCACAGGCATTGCATGTTACACAAATATAATATTCGTGAAATTTAATTTTCATGCATTATAGAGGTATTAGAATGAGAGTGTGGGTAAATGCAAAAGACAAGTCAACCTTTCACAGCTAAACATATATTTAATTTCCATGAAATTGTAACTAGATAGTGAGCATTATTGTAATGATAACCTAATCACACATGCGAAATTAAACAAAAGATTCAATTCTGGTTGAATACTTTTCCAGCCTATTTTAAAAATTGAATAGAATTGTTGAGTAACGATTTATTATTGTCAAAGATTTAAAGTTTAAACGTGTGTTTTCTCATCATAAATATTATTCAGTTTTTGATTAACTTGAAGAATATATTGAGACATGCTATGCAGAAGTAGAATGAATTCAATATTGTCCTATTTAACATGAGCTTCTTATTATTTAAAAAAAAAGAAGATTCAATGTTGTTTAATCTAACATGAGTTTTTCGTTATTAAAAACAAAAACAAAAAAATCTCAACCTGAGTTTCGGTCGTTGGACCTAGGCTTGGGATTGCCTTTTCTGGGGTGTTGTAAGTTTGAACGTTTCTCTTTTTTTATTTTGTATGAACCTGATTCATTATCAGTCCTGTATCTTTTATGTTCGGCCTAATTGGTGCAGACCCAATTGTGTGTAATTGCGAAGATAAAGGTCCAAAGGCTCCATGCTTATGAGAAAAAGCTTCAAGGCCCGCAACTCTGTTTCGCAACAAACGAAACGGGCTGTTTAAAGACCAAACATACACAAAAGTTTGTTCGCCAGCGACAACTCAGTTCATTTTTGGGCCTTGAATAATCCTATTTTCAATTTTTTTGGAACTGAGGTTAGGGCCTATATACTTCGGCCCTATCCACAAGAAAGTTTAGTTGGATAGTTGTTACAATGTAAGTGACAAAAAAAAAAGACAAAAACAATTTTCACATATTGGTGGACTTACATACGTTTGACTCTCACTAATTATGTAAGAAATTAATGGGTCAGTATAGATTAACTCAAAATTTTTTGAGAACAGGAGGTTGTGACAATGTACAAAACTAGAGTTGATCTACCAAAAAACGAAAAAAAAGAAGAAAAGAGAAACTCAAATCAACACAAATACTTCGAAAAGAAAAATTCAATTGCATATATTTGTAATATTCATGCATGAATCTAAATGAAACTAAGATAATACCAAGTTTTGATAATAACACTAACACGCTAGTAGATTTCAGTTTTCACAAAATTAATACTTCCTTGTGCCAGTTTTCAAAGGTATTGCAACACATGCTCCATGTTAGAACTTGAAAGTTTTAACGACAACAAATATAACGCATGTTTCTGATTAATCACAACAAGTTATTGTATTGCACAACAAGCGACGAGTAGTTTCAGCTTTCACAGAATTAATACTTCATTGTGCCAAAGGTATAATATTGCAACGCATGTTCCATGTTAGAATTTAAGACTTTTAACGACAACAAATATAACGCATGCTTTTAATCAATCACGACAAGCTATTGCATTGCACAACAAGTGATACTCATACACTCATATCTTGGTCGATTTTCTTCCAGAATGGCGCTGCCCAAAATATCGAAATACTAGTGCTGCATTGCCATCGGAGTTTGAGCAATTCATCTTCCTCCATTGTTGTACCACGAGCAACTTTTATAGGTTTTGCTTCCAGATTTACTTATTCTTTTCAAGGTCAAATAAGAAATGAGATAGAGTCCTCGCTCTCCCATCTCAAAATGTTAGAAGGTAATTCCCTTACTTGACTACTACAAAGGACCAGAAAAACCTTGTGTACATATCACTGGAAAATGCATTAACATAAATACGACAGTCAGTATTTCCATAGCAGCATCCAAAATGCGGGACATATAGGTTTTCCTTTTTTTAGATTTGTTGGTGAAAACTGCCTGTAGATATTGAATAATTAAGTTTTAATAATTTTGGACAGGAATTCATAATTAATTTTTGTTAGCGACGCCAACTGCATCACAATCTGAGATTTAATAGCAGTCTAGTGATAGGTTACTTTCCCTGACAGTTAGCAAACCTGGATTCGAATCTTATTAAAGTGGGAAGAGGAGCCAGGCACCGAGGGTTAGTGTAGGCACCCGGTGCCTGACTCTACCTCTAAAAGTGATACAGTTAACAACAAATGCTTTGGACACACTCATCTATACATAAACTAATACTTAATTTACAAAAATTATAACAATTATAAAATGTAAGTACTAAAATATAAATAAAATTTCTAAGACATGACTCTCCTCGTACAATAATAACATAACAAATAAAATAGAGAATAATAAATGACTATAATAAATAAACAAATACAAGCTCACGATACCACACATAGAGAAATCATATATGTAATCACACCCCTAAAAATCAACAACATTAAAAAATAAATTCATCAAATAAAAATTCCTCCTTCTGTGAAATATGATTAGACCTCTTTCAGTATATCAAATGCACAAAAAACCACTTCAAATTTGTTTACAGTTTTATTAAGAGAAAAGAACGTTGACAACAAGTAAATCACATCTTTTTTATTTATTTTTAACTTTTACATAGACCACCAATTACAAAGTTTAAGATATCAAATGAATAATCACAACATAGTTGCAAGAATGGGTTACGAATCAAGCCAAACCAATAAAATGAAAGATAAAATGATTAATATAAAATTATCATGCTAAATAATTCAAGTTACATAACAAATTTGAATCAAAAAATAACAAGTGTAGCATAGTACTTAAATTTATACAAGTAACTGAGTATATACCAAAAATTCTAAAAAGATTCAGCTATAACCAAAAAAAAAGTACATCTATTTTTTTTATTAAATAAATGTACACTAATTAGCCACATTGGCCCCAGTGTATGCATGTGGCTCCGCCCATGAGAGTGGGGGTTAAAAAAAAAAAAAAAAAAACTGCATTACAATTTCGTGTAATCTGAAGTTGAGGTAATCGAAATTTCGTTTACTAAGGTAGCAAAAAAATCGTAAGGTTGGTAGTTTATTCATAGACGGGTATTCTAACATACCGTCTGATCTTTATAACTGAGATACTTGTATATATCTGATTTTGAACTTACTAGGCTAACTTTTGTATACTATCCTTTATTTAATGGCGAGTTTAATTTGGCCAAAATAAAGAAAAAGAAGACTCGCAATGGTTCCCGAGATCGATGCTCGGCCGCAGATATAACATTATTTATCTGAAATATAATATTGACTTAAACTTCCTTTTAAATTAAAAAAAAAAAAAAAAGACTTACAATGAAAATTAATTACCCAATCAGCATTAGTAATGACTATTAGTGATGAAAATTTTTTGCATTAATCTGAATTGATGAATGATCAATATTTCACATGATTAATAATATTTACACATGTGAGTCTCATAAATATATAAGAAATTAACCTCAATTTGAAATAACTGAAAAGTTTATTGTGAGTGATTAATTATGTAATTTCAAGTTATTTTTATGATTCTCTTTTTCTCTCTAAAAGTTTTTCAAATTATTTAACGAAAGAGACAGTAGTCAGCTGAGAAATCAAATCATAAAAACTATTCATTAAAAAATAAGATTCATTGAATCACTGCCTCAACTATCAAATCAGATGGTTTAGTTACATATCATAGAGACGTCTTCACAAAAAGACATAAGAAAACTACAAACACTACAAATTTTAAGGTTGATATATTTTAAGTATCAAATTCTATATTATACACGTAATGCAAAGTCCCTACCACGTTGTCCTATGACGAGTTTTGGAATTTTATTTTTCTGTATTGCATATTGGTGTTGTACGTGTGAATATATACATGAAGTTGTAAAGTGCTACAAGAGTGTGCAGTGTCTAAGCCAATATAGATATATTACATCTATTAGAGTTCAAAAACATTATTTGAATAAATGTTCAATACACCCTTGTAAGTGCAAATGTAGTTAATTTTTGAACGTTGCACTTGAACAGTTTTAATGTTTTAAATAGGTGGAATAATCACCTTATCTAAAAATTTAACTTTGTTAAAAATGAATTTATTATATTATTTATTATTTTTAACACTCTCCGCAAGTACATGCGGAGTTAGTTTTTAAGCCTTATGAACCCATGACTTTTTGATACCTGATCTCTAATACTATATTGAGTTACCATATCTCAAGAGAAGCCGGTTCGCAAACTACAAGCTACCAATATAAATTACATCGGTTGGAGTTCAAATTTCGACCCCATGAATAATGTATCATCGCCTAGACTATATCTCGTCAAGAGGTCATGTGTCTTAAAATTTTTATACCAAGTCATGTATCGCAGGGTTTTCATACTTTTAATGTGAGCTTGAATAACTTTAATGGAGGAGTACTCCATCATAATTAAAAGAATAATAACAAATTTAATGTTATAAGATACTTCTTTATAGATCAATGTGATATGTAATTCTATTTAAGACAACCACCTACAAATATCATATATAGTAGTAGAAAATTACTATACTGAGCCTGAAAAACATCGTCGTACTACAATTTTCACATCAGAATTGTGGGAATGATGCCTTGGAGTAGAATCTACTTTAAGTACAGCCTGAAAGAGCAGAAAGCAAAGAAGAGAAGGGCCACCATTCTCTTTCATTTTTTATTTTTCATCCTTTTTAGACAAAGCTGAGCATCCAGGGGAATGTTCTGTAGAATAACTTTTATTGGAGTTTTGTTAGTCTACAGAATATCATCACATTGAGTCTAATAAATTTGATTTTTTTAAAAAAAGAGGTCTAATAAACTAATTGAAACATTTAAACTCAGTGTTAATGTTAGTAAAATTTCAAAATTTACTATATTATTTATAAAATTAATATGAGACGGAGTGTTACAATCGTATGTCCCGGGATGTGGGTGGAGAGAAGAAAGAAAGATGAGCTAGATTAGATCATCAAAATCCAATTGGTTTCAGGAGATCTCCAATGGCGGTCCTTTCACTTTTGGCAGAAGCCATGTCCTTTTTGACCTGCATTGACCGTATTGACATATTCTCCCTAGCTACTAATTAAGCATCAAACTGGAGCAAGAGATGGAAGATAGCAATAGGTTAAACTAAAGGGTGGTCCATGCTTGTGTTGTATGAGATTCCCCCAGCTTGGCTTTGCTGCAGCTATCATCATAACTATTCCTCTTTTTGCTCACACATTGCATTACTTTCTCCAGTATCCATATGCTCCCATGTCCGTGATGGAACCCCCGGCCCACATACGTGGGAAACAACACAAGTATATACACACCACAAGTGCACGAAACATACATCAATGTATATGTCCTGATTCGGTGCATGTATTGAGTGGAACATTATATTTCGAGATTTATAATATTAGAAAAAATTTAACATGATTCTAATTATGTTGTATGCTGAATTCTAATGAGCCACATCCTGTAACACTTAGGATAGTTTAACAGGTAAAGATTTTGTGATGTATTCAAAGGTCGCTGGTTCGAATCCCTCAGGGTCACTAAAAATTTACTTGACCCCGTAAGATTAGTAGGACAAAATTCAGATACTCACAAATTTTAAAAATAAAAATGAAAATTGAGCCCCATCCAGTGGTCTTGGTCTAAACTCTACGCAGATGTTCCTATAAACCTATGAAAAAGTGGAGAGATGGTTACGGGTCGTTTTTAAAAACGTCTGTGGGCCCCACTTTAACGCGTGAAACATGTTTTAAATTTTTTTCCCATGGTTACACACAACCTGGCTAGTGATGCTATATTTTGATCTTTTTTTCTATGAAGCCTACGATCTAGCTCACTATTGTACTACAAGCTTGACCTCTCTATAAGGTCCAAGCTGGAATCCTTATCAAATTTCCTTACATTAGGTCAATGCCTTTTCTATTAAGCCGTAAAGTGATCATTATGATCAAAAGTAATGCTATCTATTAACCAATTATCTTTTTTATATAGTAGAATTCTTATCATATACACAAAAAAATACTATTAAATACATACATTTTTATTATACAAAAGAGAGGTGAAGGAATGAAGAGGTCACATAAAATATCACTCAAAGATCAAATACCAACATGTTGAAGAATATGGTATCAAACTTCAGATTATCAAGGGGTTATGAATTTAAATTTCACAATTACCCATTTAAAAACATCAAAAATTGTTTATGTGCAAAACTCAAAAATACATCTCAAAGGTATGTGTGGGGCGTATTAAACTTTTAGAAGGTATGACAATTCAACACAGCTAAACAATACATAACCATATTGTTTACACGTACACTGATTGATGAAACAAATGTATGATTACATACTATTCCTATGCTAAGCAATGTGGATAGTGGCCAGGGTCAAAATTTCCCACTATAGAAACAAAGCTCATAATGGTCTTTTATACTTGAAATGGGTTAGTCTAAATAAGTTATATTGTCAGACACAGAAGAAACTATAACTCATTTTCTTGACAATTCAAATGGCTAAGCTAGATATGTTTATTTTAAATAACCCTTATATCAGTGCACTAATTAAGGTGTCAATTAAATAAATAAAAAAAGATTTTCTTATCGAACTAGATTTCTATAAGTTGAATTTTTCATTCTTTGAGGCCTATATTTCACAAAAACGAAAATTGGAGATTTAGTACTCATCTATTCATCCTGTTTTGAATCATCGTTGGTGGTAGCTACTTCAACACATAAAAGGAACTAGAGCAGGATTGTTACCAATTTAATGCAAATAATGCATGAAGTAAACGTGTTCTAAACTAATAGAACAGTGTTTGGTTTAGGGTAAGGACGATGTTGATACAGATATATCATATGCAAGACAGAAATGCAAGAAGATAATTGGGCACTGCATAGGTTGTAACTTTCATGTACTACTCATATGCGTATGCTTGTGATGCTTTATTGGAATGTGAGTAGCAGCAGATGGCGCAGCTTCCTTGTCACACGCGAAGTGATTTTCAGTCAGTAGTACTCACATGGAAAAAGTATCTTCCGTATAGTGATTTATTATAATTAAAAAGTTCGTATTTGGATCACGAATTTAATTTTTTATTGTACTTCTCATTGTGTCATGGTTGACGGGTTCAGTTCCTAGACGCGTATTATCATTATCTCTCAGAAAACACAACATCATATCATATCCATTTTAGCAAGGGAATGAATATGACATTGAGAACGAGATCCCAAGCCCCCAAGGGGTAGCTTAGCGGCAAACATAACTTTCATGTACTACTCATTTGATAAGTCACTTAAAGTATGTGTTGGGCTAAACACTATATCCGTAAATTTATCCGTTTGTGATCGGATTCTGTTTATTAAGTTCTTAAATTAACCAAAAAAAAAAAAAAAAGAACGAGATCCAATACAATTACAATTAAATAGTATGACAAGTTGATAATAATTGAATCTCGCTCAAAAGACACACATAAGAACACACACAAGTTGTGAGAGAATCCTTATTCTTTCAGCACGGACAATAAAGAAAACCGAAAAGCAAAAACCAAAAGACACACATAAGAACACACAGATAAACCCTAGATATAGTCAAGTTAAATAGAGTCAATAAGATGGTGAATTACCTGGTTTATGTTGGAGGAAACATAGTGACATTTGGAATGCAATGCTTGCAAATTTTTGATGCTGCTTTGAGATCAATATGTCCTCGACCAAAATGATCTAAACAACTTTTAACTATAAACAGTGGAGCTACCATATATAGCTCTTTCTGCATAGCTCGGAAACTTAGCAATACTTTGGTTTGAGGATCTGTCTTATCCTCTTTTGTAAATATAAACATGGATTATGGTAAAATGAAACGATTACTTGCATATCCAAAAAAAAAAAAATAGTAAAGCTACCATATATACGATATGGGAATATGCTTGGCTCCTCATACGCCATCCACGGAGGCCATCGATGTCACGGTGGGCTCTGCAAATGGCATACAGGGAGCCAGGCATATACGTATATATGTATATACATGTATTATCAAATTTATATAATGAACAAACACGTACGCTTATTCATCTATACGACTAACAATGAAAGTAACATGTGCATTTGGAAAGTGTTTTTACCCTAAAATTGTTGCCCATGATCATTATGAGCAAGAAGAAGAAGTTGGTATGGCATGGAGCTAGCTATCTAGTATAATCTGCCAAGGCCAAGAAAACTCAGAGGCTAAACAAGAGAATGGTATACCCAAGAGCTTGGATAAAATCAGAAGTTTTGAGTTAAAAACACGAATTCTATCGACAAGAGAATTGCGATTTTGAAACTATTGTGTGAATGGAGAGAAGAGAATGAGACTAGGGCTAGTATATATCATAGCAGAAAAAGGAGAAAAAGAAGAGATTTGGAGGATCAAAATGGGACCTAAAAGTTAATTGAACCAATAACCCTTTTGAAAATGGTGGAAAACAAGCACGGCCTGATTGAAAAAAACCCAATGGCTTAACAAAAGGAAAGTGGTCATGGATGTAGTTGCTATAAATTTTCCTTTGTGGGGTTTTGCTGTGAGGGAAAAGGAAGAAGATGTGGGGTTGATGTTTTTGCAACCAAAGTTTGCCACTAAATATAGATACACACATAGAGAGAGAGAGAGAGAGAGATGATGAATGTGAATGTGGTTGAGTTAGTAACCACGCAATTTCCTAAGCTCTCTCTCTTGGTGGTGTTTTGAAATCTCCTTTTCTGGGTCGTAAAGCAAACGTTGCTTTTCTCTTCTGAATCGCCTTTGTCTCGGTGTGTTTGGACAAACATGGATTCCTCTCTTTCTCTCTCTCTTTCTTTATTTTTTTTTTATAACAACAAAAATGAAACCGAAATTCAAATTTAAAATTTCAGATTATAACAGTAGTTGACTCAGACACCTAATTTTAAAGTATGTATCCGTGTAGTGAAAGAGTTTAGAGTGTGCACTCATACAACGAAATTATTCAATATAATATATATTTTTTTTTTAATATTTTTTTCACACTCTTTACAAGTTAGGTCAATCACTGAATTATAACATTTCATTATTTGATAATTTTACTGAACTCTTATCTTCTCTTAATTTCTCTCTCTATAGCTAGTCTACTTTCTTTTATGTAAAAAAAAGTGGAAAAGAAAAAGAGCATAGTGATATCATAATATTATCTGCTTTTTCTTTTTTCCTGATCATATCACTTCTTTTTTATCTTTTACTCTCTCTTGTTCTTTAATATTTATCACATACTTTTGCTTAAAATATGTACACTTGCATTCAACTATTTCTTGGACATAAACAACTATACTGTTCTGATCTAACTGAATCAACATGTACTTGCATATATCTAACACTGCATTTGTTTAATTAATTATTCGTAGATCACCTAATGACCTATAAAGAATTAAGGGTTATAATTGACTATAATTATTCTTACCATAATATGCAGCTAGCTAGCCATATATATAGCCTTATAACTCTTAATTTGTAGCCAAAACTTGAAACTATAATAGTCTCTTAATTTGCAAAATGATTTTGTGTGTGTGTGTCTGGGGATGGAGACAGTTTTTCTCACTAGCACGGTCACGTTACCACAAATGTGCATAGCAAGTGACTAAAAAGTTTACTAATGATGCTTATAACCTTATTTGCATTTGTTTTGAATAGCCTACATCTTATGAGATTTTTTTTTTCTTTTTAAGGTCGAGAAACTCACTTTAAGTAAGATAACATTGAATTCATCTCAAGATTGTAAAACCCATAATACGAAAATGCGCCGCAACGCATGTTACATGATATTAAACAATAAGGAAATATTTGTGATGGAGATTATATATTTAAAATTTGGAACCTTAAACCACAATAAATCGTTATTCAATCATTCCACCTAACCCTAAGCCTTATGAGAATCTTTTTCTGTGAAAACAAATTCACCAATATAGTTCTAAGGTTGACATTATAAAAACAACAATCGAGTCAGTTTATGTGATCACCTTTTGCCTCCACCATCTTGGCCTTGGCTAGCGTTACTAATTTTGTTTCTATATACTTAAGATATTCACTGGCTTACTAATCACATGAGTTGTTATGGCTGATGTGAAAGAAGAGAGAACGTGTTTTTGTCTCAAAAGGATTATAATCTAGGCGTGGAAAATTTGGTTCCTATATAGCCAGGGTATAGCGATTGATTATACAGCACACAAATTGTTAACATGCAGAAAGGAAACTTTAAGTACATTGTTACTATGTGTTAGCTGATACAGACAAGGTTGAATACTGTTTTTGACATGTAATTTCAAACATGAATTAACATTTATAGCACAGGTGATATCAATCAATTATTGTGGCCTCATATGGAAAGACCTTATTTTTCACTTGCAATAGAAACTAGCCTAAGTTGAAACTTCAGCTAGACTGATTTGGGACATTTTGAATAAGAGAGTTCCTTCTGATCAAGTCAAATTAAATGAAATCAAATCTTATTCCACTAGATAAAAACATCTATATAAATTTAACGATGTCACTCATGTTTATCAAAATGTTAGTATTTTTGTTCAGCTTATCTTAAGTCTTCCTTTGCTTTTAAGGTGTATTATCTCTAAGAGACTGTTTGGAATTCATTTGTAAATTCAATTTTTTTTGTTTGGTTGCACCTTTTTAAAAAGTTACAAATCCAAGATTTACAATTCTTAGATTTGCACAAGCCTTACTCAAATCCGAGCTCAAAATGTGGAATTTGCAAATCCATGTTTTTTAAATCTGCTGCTAATTCTTTGAGGACAAAACTACCCTCAAGTTTAAGTTATTGACTTTGTTAGGAATAGTAAAAAACTCAAGAAAAAAAAAATTTCTTCCTTACTCTTCTCTCTTTCACGGCAAAAAAAGAAAAAACTCAATATCTTTCATTCACTCCTCTTTATTTGTTTAATCTTCTTTGTAAATTTATTCATGATTTTTCTTTTGGGCAGTATGTATTCTTGTAAAAGAATTTCTAGTTATCACATGCTAATCTTAATATAATTAATATATGTCAATCATAAAAAACACTAGATAATGCTTTTATATATGACAACCACACTAAAAAGATTAGTATCGTGTTTGTCGTGACTTTGCCGTGGCCGTGTATATGTGTATAGTTGAACTTGAAGTTATTTATTCATGTTAAATTTATGGATGAACTTAAAATTATTATGATTATTTTGTAATGTTTATATTTTTTGAAAATATTTCTTTGCTTTTTTTTTTTGGATTTTTATAATAGTACCAGGAATCAATAATTGATTAAAAAAATAACAGTTATATGATAGTCTAATTACAATTGAATAAAAGAAAGATATTTAAGTAAAATACATCTATTAATTTCAATTTCATATGTGTTCCGAACACAATTTAGATTTACAAATAACATAATTAACTTAATTTTATTTTACATTTCCAAACAAGAGAATTCATTTGTAAATGAATTCCTCATTTATAAATAAAATAAATTCCACACACGAATTGCTTCCAAACACTATGTAACATTCACACTTTTTAACAAGTAATTAACTCTAATACAGATCGACTCCTATTAAAATTTTAAAGGTCGTATCAATGTGAAAAATACCCGTACTAAGATATTTTGGAGAAATGGAACATTTTTTTTTTGTCAAAATTGATCATCAAGGGCGCCAAGGCAGTCTAAGCTAATTGATTGTTATTTCTTGGGCGGTGATAGAAGTTCTTCAGAAATTTACGTTCACTACAATACTTACATAAAGTGTTCGTAAGTTCATAATTTCAAAAGCTTCTTTCTTTCTCTTTTTCCTTCTTTTGGTTTAAAAGACGCCTAATCAATGAAAAACACAACAACAGTAGGTGATTAGACAGCCGAGTATAATTATCTTTAAACCACTCGAGAGGATGTTTCACCCCTTTGTTCAAGAAAGCAATTGAGCAACATAAACATGGGTTGAGCATTTACCCTACAAGTGTAAAGATTCGTGCTTACATGGACATATCAAGATGAGATTATTCCTAAAGAATTTTCCAAAAACACTATACATCCTTAATAATCTACCCACTCTACACTTTCCTCTTTAAAGAAGCTAAAATTGGAAGAGAAGAGAAGAAATGGATATATACATTACAGAAAGTTCGACAAATGGAAAGAAATGATAGAGGAGAATTATCAATTTCCAAAAAGAAATCACATAAATTAAATATATTACCAGAAATTCGGAAACAATTTATGAGTTCCTACGTGATGGTTGAGAAATCAATATAATAAAACAAAGATATATATATATATATATTAAGCAAGGGAAGATCGATCCACAAAATGTTTGTGTATTAGCCCCAATACTTTTTAAAATGTGTGCATTTTAATATAAAAAACCAAATTAGTCTATCACCGAATAAAAATTCTAGATCTAACCCTCTTATTAGGTGCCAACAAATAATTTCTTTTCAATTTTCATGAAATTGATAATAGTTAAACAATAATATTGGAATGTTACACTTAAGAGAGTAGAAGATCAATATTGAAAGGATATTCTTTCTTCCTTTTTTTGTTATCTCATATTACAAAATCAGTTTATAAGATACTAGAATTGGTTTTTGGACCTTTGAAGATCTGCTCCTTAATATATAATCATGTCTTTCAAGAGTCAGTATACTTTGGATTTGTACTGAAGTACTCTTTTACTTTGGCTAAACTCTATTTTTCTGGGAAAGGAAAATGTTAACCAAAGTCGAAAATTTTGAAAAAGACAATCATTTATGTTACGCCTCTTGCTGTAATAAGGGTTGTGATATTGTTTGACTTATGTTTTGTTAAAATTATGTTTTGTCTAAATTCAATTATGGTATATGGATATCTGTTTGAAAAACTTTGATTGACAGGCTTACTATATTTACAAGAGAGTCAAAAAGACAAATTGGCATTTTCTTATTTACTTGAAGGTTTGAAGTTTCCTTATTCAAAAGGAAGGTTGCCTTATTCAAGAATTGCTTTGAGTCAAAGTCATTCCATAAAGTTCAAGGCCCAAGCACAAATTACCAAAACATTTTAGAGATTTGGGCAACTAATTCAGCATTATATATAGAGCCTCACACGTTTGAAAAAGATGCGAGAGTGAGCAGAAAATAAGATTTTTTTGAGTCTTTGGAGCTATTAGGTTTTGCTATAACAGATTGATGATGTGTTGTAACAAAGTCTGTAATGCAGGAATTTGATAGAGCATGTGCTACTACAGCAGACCGTGAAATAGACAGTTCATTTATGCTTCCGCTATGCATATTTTTTTAATCTTTGATAGGAAGAGTATTAAATATGTTTATTATTTTGTTCATTCTTCGGGAGAAGAATACGTAGTTCTCGGGAGAGAACGTAGGAAGTTGAAGGGAGCTCGCCAAACTAAAGTTTATTAAGGAGTTCTTCATCTAGGCGGCAAAGGTTAAGAGAGAGTCTTTACTTGTGTAACTCCATTGATGCTATAACTTGATATTTCTTAGTGAATTGGTTTGTTGGACCAGGGGTGGTTTTGTAGACGTAGACCACATAGTTGAACCACGTTAAATCTCGGTGTTCATACCTTTTGCATACGTTTAGTTATTTTATTTAACTTTTGTTACAACAAGATAATAATGAGGAACTTTCAATTTATACACTCGATCAGTAAGCTATATTACACACTCTTTCATGTGAAAGCCTAATCAAGCAAACATTTCATTCACGAAAAATTCGGAAAAAGTAACACTCTGTGAATGCTTTAGTTTGAAACACAATTTTTTTTTTTTTTTTTTGGGGTCAAAGAATCACAAGAATTGATCATTGAGAAAATGACATATTTTATCACCAACATAGTTAAAAATATTTTGTGGTTATGTTAAATGTGATCAATGTGATTCGGTCTTCAGCTTGTCGGTCCAACATCCATGTATACAAATTCTTTATTTTGTACTCCTCATGAAAACGACTATCCACATGTGGTTTTATGCAAATTATAGGTGGAAATTTAATTTTAGAGTTTTGCATACAGAAATTTAATCTGAAAAAAAAAATATTTTTCATTTTCATCATTTTTCATAATTATTGAATCGACCCAAAACTAATAAAAAGAAAAAAGGAAGGTAGCTGCAATTAATTGGAACTTTCTTCTTAGCCTAGTTCATTATTTGGAACTCATTTTTGAATTAGAACCGTTCAAAATACTGAATCAACATCGAAAAATTCTATTAGTCTCGTGGCGATGATACCAGTTGGTACAAGATTCAACGGAGGAAATAAATTAAGAAAAAAAAAAAAAAAAGAAGAATTTAATACAAAACATTATGGAGTCTTAGAGCAAACTCGACAAATCAATTGCAACTGACCCTGGCACTATGAAGATCAATATATATCTGTCGACTAATCAAGTAATTATTCCGTATAAAAAGTAGATCCTACTATTATAATTTGGTCTGTTCTGTTAACTGTTGCATTATAACGTGCTGCAACCAGTGAGTAAAAGAAACAGCATTCTACAAACATGGTTATGTATAAATGATTATGTCTCCTATATATTTGGGAAATATATAACTTGCTATACCACGTTATATCTGGATCCTCTTTTAATTATTATTGTCTCTTAGTGATTAAAAGGTAAATTACTAAGTGTTTAATTCCAATGGAAGGATCCAGCTCTTAGTCACCAAGAGACAATAATGATTAGGAGATGATTCGGACCTATACCACATTATCATGCACCAAATTAATAAAATATCCTTTTATTTAATTTAGTTTATGCTGATACATAATCTATTCAAGATAATAAATAAACATAATAAAATTCGTTACTAATAGTTTAAACTTTTATACGATGTGGTAACTTAATATGATATTAGATCTGAGGTTAGCAAACGGTCTTGAGTTCAAGTCTTGCACCTATCCATTGAAAACATTAAAATTATCAATGCATAAGGCTCAAAAAACGAATCTATTTTTAACAGTTTAAACTTATAGATAAGGTGATAACTTAAATATAATCGGTAAGAGATGTTCCGGAATTACATCACAAAGTCTCTAGAATTACATCACCAAGATTATTAATAGGATCGAGCATTGCTTATATCATTCAGGTGATATTTCAATCCTTTATATTAATAATGGTATTTTACAATGACAAATGGTTTAATATTTAATACATAAATTTCTTCATATAAATGATGAATAAAACATAATTCGAATAACATAAAACGTTATCCTATAACATTAAAGAAATTAGTAATAGAAACAAAAATCATTAAGGCCTACCCCTTAATTTGTAGTTGGAATCATTACATTCTATGCACATAAACAATAGTTTCTAACTTTATATGCCAAGTGCTGATCAAGTCAAAGAGGTAGGTCTGACATGAAAGGAGCAAAAGTAGCATTCTAATCTAATTAACTACCTACATGCAAATAGTTATTTCGGACAACATCATTCGAATGCAACAATTAAGCTAAGCTAATGGTAATGATTAACATAGTTGGATTAGGATTTTAACAAGTCTGAAAACAAAGAATATTATTATGCTGTACATGTCATGTTTTGGTACTTTTAGGACGATTTGACAAAATGAGTGAAAGGTTTGAATTCTGTGGAAGCATGTGAGTCTTTACAGTCAAATCTTTGACCAAAAGAAAAAGCATGAAAAGAAGGTAATTATATTTTGGATTATGGAAAAGTGGGGAAGAAATAGTGTACTACTAATCTAGCTTCCTATCTCATCGTGATATAGGGGGAAAAAAAAAAGGTGAAAATGCTAAAAAATATGAATAGTGAAGTGATTCTGGCTATATTTTGTCACTCTTTTTAATTACGTAAATTTGTATTTGATGACGACTTTTTTATTCTTCTGATAAAGAGAAGTCCTTTGAGCACGTCATTGTCAGGATTCAAATTTGACGATCATATCTTAATTAATTTATTGCAACACTTCAAATTATTATAAAAAGATTAAAAAGTCACTACGAGTGACTTTATACAATGGTCCTATGGCAATTTTTTAATTAAAACAATCTTTTGTAAAATAATAAGTAACGGTTTTTTAATTGTTGCAATTAAACTAATATTTATAACTATTGCGGAGAAATTATTTAATGAATAATTATTAACAAAACGTGATAAAAAAACCTTTAACCGTGCTTTTTTTTATTTTTCAATAAAAATGTTATAAAAAATTAAAATATTATAATTTCGAGATACATAACCCGATTCGATAAAGTTAGCCATGATGTTCACTTGAAAACTTGAAGCTTAGTTAGTCCACACATGTTACTTGTATAATTTATGCCAACAAACGTACGAGACTTGAAAGGATCATGATGAAAAGACGAAAAATATATAGATGTGCAACAAAATCAGATTGTGATCGACAAAAAAAGCAAAGATTAAAACATATTAAATTTCAGGGGAACTTTTTAAAAGATTTAGAAACTATTGATGGAATATCATCGATGTGATGAACTAATTATAGTAAATCATTTCGAGTCAAAAGCAATTCGTCTTCTTGTGCGATTCATCTTACCGACCCCGCAACAGAAAACTCAATTGCAGTTTTGAAATTTAGACTTGTTATAAACCGATGTGTCTTGTCTGTTGAGAATTGATTGGTGGAATTCATGAAATAATTTCTTTTTTCTGTGCAGTGGCGATCTTTATAAGGCTCTTCGAATGAAATTTAATGGGATCCAAAAAAGCTCCGTGGGAGAATGAGAAAAAAGTGGGGTGTTCAACTGTGATCAGCTATAGAGATGGAACCCGGCCACATCCTTTGAAATGAAATACTTGTTTGGAATCCGGATGGACCATGTTTTAGTAGATCCTAAAGATGTAAAAGAATCATAAATGTAATAATCTTTTAATTCCTCGAGATGCATCTCATCTTTTCTTTATAATTTATGAAGGAGATTTAATGATGGTGAACTGTTCATGTGCTAATTAAGAAATGATCTGAACAACTCATCTTTCCTTTATTTCTTATTTTTTTAAATATTATAACGTTATAACATTATGAGATGATTAAATCAGACAAAATTTTTAGGCACCATGTGAGAAATTCATTAATGACCATAGTTGAAAAGCTGGTTTTTGTGTAATAATCTTAATTCCACAACTCCAATTTGATTTTGTCCCCCTATCAACTTTGTATGTCAAACAATCATCTTTTCAGAACTCATTTTGTCTTTGACCTTAAAAGGTCTAACAAGACAACAAAATTGAAAAAGTAGAAGAAGAAATTATCTATTTAATTGCATTGTTTTGGGTAATGTGAATCTAGCATGGCTCCACCTTTTATCTTTATTGAAAGTCTTCTTGGTGGGGCTAGTTTCACAATCCCTTTTGTAATTCCAAAAATTAAGTAAAGTTTAAATGATGTAAAATAGTTCAATGATGTGTTATACTTTTGCGTCCTACTCATGACCAATTTTTATATAAATACAATCAAATTTGTTTTTTACACCAAATATGGTTAAAATGGGCATATCACAAAATTTATATATAATAAAATATCATGCAACACTAATAAATTTCAATAAAAGCACGTTCAATAAACCTAGAGATATATTTATAAATAAATAAAAAAATTTACCACCATACGAAGTATTAAAATAATTACATGTGAAATTTCATTTTTCTTAATTTTGCCATTGAGAGTTAGAACTAATGGGCAAACTAAAAGATATGAGAATTTCGACTATCTTCAGCAAACCCATTTTTAATATTACATTTATTATCTGCGAGTTTATTATTATTATTTTTGAGTATAAAGAAAGTTGAAACTATGGTTTAAACTTAGACCGTCCAATTTTTGGGTGAATTTGGTATTTTAAAGACTCTTTGACTTGTATGTTGCATATGTAATATTTGTTACAAAAGAAATTCATTACCATTTCTTTCAAGCTACAATAAATGTTGGATGAATCAAATTTTTAGAAAAATTAAAGAAAATATGGTAGAGAAAAAAGTTCTCTTATTTAAAAAAAAGAACATAATTTCATGTAATAATGACCATTAAGATCTAGCCTTCCTGCAATTTAAAAGCTTTCTATATATACTGAAAAAAAAACAATTCAAAATTCTCTAAAAAGATCAACAAATCCAATAGAACCTCAAAAGGTGGAAGCCAATGATAAAATAACATGAACTCATTTAGCAAAAAAACATGATCTAAAAAAACAGCTTCTTAACTTCCAATTAACTACGACATGAAGGCTCATTTTGGCCTAGTTTTTTAACACTTAAAAGTGTTTCTTGTGGGTTTAAAAGTTGATGCTAACTATTTGGCACATTTCTTAAAATGCTTTTAGGTCAAAGTTCAAGTTGAAAATCAAGCTCCAAATTGGAGCTTTTCAAAATAAGTTTTTGCGAATTTTTTTTATATAATGTAGGAAGCTGCTTTCTTTTTCTTTTTCAAATATACTCTTACATATATTTTAAAGTCTAACATTACTCTTAAATTTTTTAAAAGCTCAACATTGCACAATATAAGCAAAACAATCAGTGACTTTTGTTCAACAACACTTATAACCAAAGTTCTACACCTCAAAAGCTAAAATTTCACAGTTAGGCCAAACAAAACCGAACTTCTTTTTGAAGAATTCGACTTACCATCATTTATCATTAAGGTACACGTGAATGAGGCTTTGATAAGCGTTAGAAAATAATAAATAAATATAATATTTTTTTGCTAATTTAATTTTTAGAAAATGCGATAACTTAATATGGTATCAAAGTTTACGTTATTTAATGGTCTTGAGTTCAAATCTCGCTATTACCCATTTAAAAAAATATTAAAAATTTTCATGTGTAAAGGTCAAAAAACAAATTTCGTCTGCACGTACAAGTTGTGTTGAAAATAGTAAATAAATATAATGACCCTTTCTAATTGTTTAAGATTTTAGACGAGTAGTTACTTAATAATAAGACTATCAATGATCCAACTTATGAATAAAAAGTGCTAAGTTCGAACATCTACTTCCCAGTAATACTTGCTAGAGCTCCTTTGTTGGGGCATACTGCTACAAATTGATATTTTATCACTAAAAGATAGTTAGGATTTAATTCTCAGGCTCTATGATGGTGGGGTGAGGTTGGCCATTAGTTAATTACGTCAAATAATTTTTACTTTACCCCCCCCCCCCCTCCAAAAATTAAAAAAAAAAAATTAAAATTCAAATTAAGATATTATCAAAAACTTCATTAGTGCAGCTTAAGGAGCAGATAACAGAACCATCCAACTTGTGCTAAATCAAAGCCTGATTGGAGCTATTGCCACTCATATATATTCAAAATTATCACCATTTCAATCACAGAGTCTAAATGTTTCAGAATTTCCAGATGGAGCTAGAAACTGTCCATTTACATACTACTTTTGCAGAAAAGACTAACACAAAAGTTAAATCTCTCCAGAGAGATATGTGTTATAAATAATGAGTGCTACATGACATAGGGGTAAGTAATGTAAAGAAAATACATTCTTGAGCAAAAGCATGCACTAGGTTGTAAAGAAAGACAAGTATTTGCCCACATGGAATGCAACATTGTTTATGCACTCCTATCATAATTTAATAGTGTAGTGAATAGAATGTGAGTTAAATGAATTAAGTAGTTAAATGAATTAAGATAATCAGAATGAGACACACATATAGTTTGTACACATTATAAAAGAAAGGGATAATCAAAATAATGATTTTGAGTGAAATGATCGGGTAGCAACTGATTTTAATTAAACTATAGTTTGAGCTTTCATTATACCAAAAACAAAGTCAAAATAAGAACTGGACGGATTTGAATCCCCTAATAACATAATATTGTTATTATGAAAATTAATAGTAGTGGATTGGTCGGGTAGCGACGTGTTGTAATCATTAATTTTAAATTCAAAATACAATTTCGACTTTAATTGTACCAAAAAAAACAAAATCAAAATAAGAAGAATACCGGTGAGAAAGAGTAGGGTGTGACATGATTGGAACTGATTTAATGAAAACTCTTTGGTTTGTCGAGACGGACGCACACATGTGGGACCCACCCCATGTGAGTGAAACTGACGTCCGTCAGACGAACCAAAGAGTTTTTCCTAATTTAATACTGGTGAGCTAGAGTGGAGTGTGACATAATTAGATCTGATTTAATAATTGTGAGTGTTAAATTCTATTTTTATAATGTTATAATATTACGAAAAATACACATATGTATTCAAAGAAAGAAGGGCATAGTCAAAATAAAAAAAGGGGAGTGGTGAGCAAGAGTGGGGTGTGGCATGATAGGAGGTGATATGATTTTCCATGTCCATGTCTAGAAAAGGCTGCAATTAAAGAAATGGAATGCTTTTTTGCCATGGATGTAGAAAATGGTAAACCAAGTGAAAGAAAGCGAAGGAGAAGGGTATATTAAAAATGGTAAAAGTTTTATCGTGTAGAGTGTTGGAAGCAACAAGTGTGCGAATCATGGTGTCAGATTTGCATACATGGGGTTTATATCATCACTACTGCGCCCCCTGCCACCCCCACCTCTCTCCCAGCTTGCTGTCTGTATGCATTTGCCCTCACGGTTAGATTCTACCAAAGGCCACACTTCTCACTGTACACGCACAAGCACAAAACGTATAAAATTAGGGTATTGCTTTCTGTCTTTTCGGTAATGCTTCGTCACTCCTTTATATCATACGAATTTATATATCGAATATTAAATTTCTCTTTATTTTTAGTTTGCAAAAAACTTTAAGAAATGTTAAATATCGACTTTTTTTTATTATTTATTTATCACGTTTAATATATGTACTTAGCCAGCAAATCATCTTAACAAATTTTTTTTTTTTTAATATCTCTCTCTTAATTAATTTTCACTCCCTTCTTTTATCATGCAAATCTACACATAAAAAGTAATAAATGAGTGATGAAAAAAGGTGTGATAAATAACAATACTCAAGAGTCAAGAACCTTAAAATATACATAGAAAGAAATGGTAGCTAAATACCACCCTATTTTTACCATTTATTCATCACCTTCAATATGGAGATTGATAATTAGTTGGACTGCAAAAAGAAAAGTAGGAAATAAAAAAATAACTAAGTATTTATATAAGAGATGATAAATATAACACGAAAATAAAATGTTATCTAACAACACTAATAGATCAAAATAACATATTACTCGTATGATATATAGTAATGCTCGTACAATCATTGTATCATGGTATGTAACATATATAATTGTCTAGGTCTATTTTCTGGAGGTGGGCACATCCCAATTTACTTCTATACTCTTCGAAATAATCCACACAAAAATTAAACATTCTCACACACCTAGAAATTAATCAGTAGTATTAGTATATATATATATATCTATGATGATGAAAACTACGCCAGGGGTTGTCATGTGATGTGATGTGCTGTGCTGTGCAAAAAAATTTCCTTGTATGATGGCATGTGTGTGTGTGTGTTTTCTTTTTACTCCTCGAATATAGCAGAAGCATCACGCCTGAGATTTTTAACCTCTCCGAACCAAACATGCGTACTCTGTGTACTCCTCTTTCGAGAAAAAGTGTTTATACAACTCCGCCGCGCTTCTCTTACTCGGCTCCATTTGTGTCCCTCACTGGCTTGTACATCGTGCAAAAACCCTACTGTCCCACATCTCTCCTTCCACCCAAAAGAAAAAGGACATAAAATGGAAAAAAGATTACCGAAGTTGGTACTTCTCGTCACGAGCCACATATCAATGAGAGCGTATCAATTGAAAATAAAGAGAAAAAACCTTTTTTTGGTTCAAGAAAAAACAAATATATTAAATCATCTCATGATTCCTTTCACTTTATGAGTAGCATCATGATCTGAGGGTTTTGACACCACCACTACTTATGATTACACTATTATCACATATGACAAGAGAAAAACTCTAGAGTCTTCAAACAACAAAAAATTTTGTGAAAATACTCCTTAGTATATCAAGAGTATGGTGAAAGAAAAGACAAATATATGAAAAAGATAACACCTACTATGTCGACTGGCTGTGAATTATTAGATATTAGGAGTTATAGACCAAAAAAAAAATTGTGATTGTAAATATTTTTGTAAGCTGGAGATTATACCCTTTTGTACGATATATGCGTAGTATGTCTGCTCTTTAGAGTTTATAATTAACTAATTGGTTATGGATAAAAGTGGTTTTTACTCACAAACAAAATTAAAATTATTTAAGTCTGAAATATTTCGAATTGTTTATTAATACTGACAAAATAGAGAAAAAGAGGTGCCCAACAATTGAGAATTGGAACACAAATATAACTTCGGTAGGAATTAAACCCTACAGTCCCAGGCTACACACTGAAAACCCTAATCTTCGAAAAGCCATGAAAACTCGGATCATTACATCACTTTAGAAAATTTTGTTGTTCAGTTTAAGAAGTAAAGCGAAAATATGTGATAAAGAAGTAGCCAGAACTATATTGCATATACTGTTTCTATAGATGTATAGGTGATATCAAACTGTTATTCCATACTGATCAAGAGTTGAATAGAATAGTTTTTTTTTAAAAAATTCAAGTAAGGTTTAAGTCGTACAATACATATTTAAGTAATAACATATTATAGTTAGAAGTTACTAGTCGAATTACGACTTCGATTTCCAAAAAATCGCTAGTCAAAGTATTTCTGTGTTATCCAAAAATTTATTGACGGAATGTTATGAAAATTATGAATCGGTTTCGAATCTAAACTAAATCTACGTGATGTGATGCACGTGAAGATGGATGTGATTGTGTAACTATGTTAATTTAATATTATAGCTTAAAATTTAACAAATAAAACAAGTATAACTTTAAAAATAACGAAAATGACACAAAAAATTTAATAAAATATAATGTGAAGGCACAAATAATAAAATATAAGATGGAATTAGAGTATCAAATTTTTTCCAAACTAATCAATGTTGGCAACCTTAAAAGCCTCCATCAAAAGTTGTATTGAATAACAATATGTTGTAACTATATAGATGTTGTTGAGGTTGAGAATTTTGCATTTGAGATTGAACGGTTATGCCTGTTGAGCTGAACTTTCATTACAAGAAAAAAAAGATGAGGCGACGATCAAAATTCGTAACCTAGCAGTAACCAAATTAGGACGGACGACCGCTAAGTTACGGAATCTCATCCGCAATAAAAAGACCCGTCGCCAAATTTCTATTCCGTAACCCATCCGTAACCAATTCTGAAAATTAATTTATATATTTTTTTATATAACTACCGTAGCAAAATAACCGTAACCTATCCATTACCAACTAAAATTTTAATTTTTTTTATTAATTATTAACATCCATAACAAATCCGTAGCTATTTTAGTCATAAATCGTCTGTAACCCACAATTACGGATTGATATCCATAGAATATTGATAGCCCCCTTTTCAGTAGACAATTCGTAGCCAATTGTCATCAAATATCCGTAACCAATCCGTAGCCTTTTATCGATACATTTCCGCAACCAATCCATAGCCAATTAATTAATTAATTTTTTAAAAAAATTATGAAATTAAAATATAAAAAATTAAAATAAAATATACAAATTAAATTTTTCAAAAATTTTAATATTTACAATAAAGTTAAACTATTTACGAGAAAAATTCAAATTCTGTACAAACATAATATTTTAAATTTACAAAAAAACCTAAATTAATCTACTATTGTTTTTCTAATCATCTCGTTAACGTGGTTTCAATGCCTGCAAAACTTTCATTTTCTCCAAAAGAATATATGGAAATGCTTGAGTAAGTGCACCTTCATCAACTTCAGATTCTTTCAGAGAATAGTTCTCTTTATCTCTAACAAATGCTTCAAAGTAACTTTGATAACCTATGCTCATCGGAGATCTTGAACTAGTAACCTTCATCATTTCCATTGCCTGCCATCAAGTGAAATCTCACTCGTAAAGCTATTGCTAATTATTGTGGCAACAAATAATAATTCCAAAAGGAAATATGCATCTGCATTTTGAAAATTTTATCACATGCATAGGTCCATACATGACGCAAGCTGAAATTAATTGAATATGAGTATGTTGATTTAATTTCACAAGTAATTTTATAATGCTTCCATTTTACTTGCAAGCCAAACATGAATTGTTTTGCTTTCTTGCTCACTTGAGGATTAGGGTGGGACTGAAGCTTCTCATACATCACTCGAGCTTTATTTGGCCTGCCAACCAAATTTGAGTACACAAAAACTATAACCGAAGGATATGCACTTAAAGTACTCATAAAACACAAACCAGGACACTAAATTTTCTAAAGAATAACATAATAGGATTAAGCACGTGCTGAAAGTTTAGCTTACCAAGTGACAAGCTAGCTAGTTAAGCGGATAAGAAACGCAAGCTTATTGCTCACAGTGTTGAATGTTCCAATTGAATCAGACTGTGATAGAGCACATAAATTGTGGACCAAGTAAATCTTTTTTCATATTGAGAGACATGTCTTAAGACCTAGCTATTACTACTATCTGATTCGTCTTAAAAATTCAAATGGTGCAGCTGAATCTAATATTAATATTGAAACTTAAAGAACTACATGCATGTGGTCAAAATAGGCAGACTCGATCACTTTTAGGCGTATCTCAGTCACAGAATCCTCAGAACCAAGAAGATTAAATAAAAAAATGGAGAAGAGAAGAATAAAACCAAAACTCTGTATGTTTAGTAATATGCTGGTAATTTCAAGTAATGTGCATCTTAACAAACAAAAATGAACAAAAAAGCAAAAAGGAAATTAACATTAAGCACTAGAAGGTAAATCTAAATACCCTTGCTTAAAATCACAAAACTATTGAGAGGTCTCTGTCTTATTATTTTTCTCTTTGAAATGTTTTTCTAAAGATAGCTAAATGATCGGTAGCCTTTGACTTGTTCAGTGCAGCCTTCTAACAAAATGGATATGGCAAACTATAAATCAAAATTTTCTAGGTAGATTGTGGCATTGTGCATTGGAACTATTGCATATCTTTTGTACCTGAGCCGTAACCCTTTTATTTCATTTTGCTATAATTTTTCCAGAAAAAAATATTTATTTTTATTATAAAATAAGGAAAACGAGGGAACTAGAAAAGTTGACTTTCCAATTCTTTGTTATTTACCCGCGTAGCCTATCCGTGGCAATTGGCTACGGATGGGCTACGAAAAAAAGGAAATTCGTAGCCTATCCGTAGCTAATTGCCACGGATGGACTACGGACCACTAATAGTATGAATTATAACTTGTTAATAGATAGGAACAATATATTAAAACGTGTTTATATCTTTATATTTTTCATGTTTATGAAGTTTAGACACAATGTGAGAGTTTTTGGACCCCTAGATTGAACGTTTATTAATATTAATGCAATATAAAGTAAGAACATGATAAGTTCGATTTAAACGGCTATTGACTTCGTAGGAGATTTATCTACAAAAGTACGCACGCTAATAAAATTCGGACCAAGTTTATTTTTATTTGAAAAACTAGCATCTCAAGTGAAGTTTACTACGTTGTAGGTGCAATCAAAATTCCATAATTCAAATTAAAACCGATAAACCTTATTTTTTTCTAGAAGTCCGTAGCCTATCCGTGACAATTGGCTACGGATGGGCTACGAAAAAAAGGAAATTCGTAGCCCATCCGTAGCCAATTGCCACGGATGGACTACGGACCACTAATAGTATGAATTATAACTTGTTAATAGGTAGGAACAACGTATTAAAACGTGTTTATATCTTTATATTTTTCATGTTTATGAAGTTTAGACACAATGTGAGAGTTTTTGGACCCCTAGATTGAACGTTTATTAACATTAACGCAATGTAAAGTAAGAACATGATAAGTTCGATTTAAACGGCTATTGACTTCCTAGGAGATTTCTCTACAAAACTACGCACGCTAATAAAATACGGATCAAGTTTATTTGTATTTGAAAAACTAGCATCTCAAGTGAAGTTTACTACGTTATAGGTACAATCAAAATTCCCTAATTTAAATTAAAACCGATAAACCTCATTTTTTTCTGAAAGTCTGTAGTCCATCCGTGGCAATTGGCTACGGATGGGCTACAGAAAAAGGGAAATCCGTAGACCATCCGTCGCCAATTGCTACGGATGGGCTACAGACTTTGTTATTTTTATTTTTTCCTCCGGTCCTTTATTTTTTATGGACATTTTTTTGAATAATACATAGTTCGTAGCCAATCCGTAGCTATTTGGCCACCGCATGGCTATGAAATTTGTTATGATTTTTGTTGCCAAATTAATTAAATAGTCCGTAACTAGTCCATAGCAAATTTGTCACGGCTAGGCTACGGAATATTTTTTTTTATTTTTTATTTTATAATTAAAATTGTTATCCGTAGCCAATCCGTAGCCATTTTTTGTTTCCATTTCAACGGGGCCTAAGTTGACTACGGATGGGCTACGGAATTAGTTGCCCGTAGCAATTCCGTAGCCCATTCGTAGCTAATTTACTATGGAAAAAATTTATCGCCCAAATCCGTCAGCCGTGCGCTGTTTTCTTGTAGTATTTCAGGTCGGCTGCTTGACCTACACAAGTAAAGGGAAGGAAAATGCGGGGTGATGACCCGGATTTTTCTCTCGGGCATGCGAATGATTAGTATGTTCAAACTGGCAAGGTAGCTAAAAGTATTTATAACGAGTTACCTCTTAAATGTGGGGGTGGAGCTCTATTTATACTAAATTCGGATCTGACAGTAATTAATGCGGTGTGCAGATTTATGTCCCATCAGGGATTTATATCCTATCAGAACAGCTAACACAGAGGTTAGGGGTTTTCCTGGGTCGGGGTGAGGTCGAGCTGGCATCCAGGTTGGAGTTAGCTGATTGTTTCAGACTTGGCTCGGGTTGGCTTACCTCAGCTCGGTGCCCCTTCGTCAATCCCCCTATCCCCAAGTCGAGATCGAGGGGGTGAGATCTGAATTTGGGAGTTGTCCCGAGCTGGAGGTTATCGACCCCACCAGGGAAAGGAGGTTACGTCAGCAAAGCATGCTTTTCAGATGGCTGACACGTCATCCTGTAATTATGACAAGACGCGATGTTTAAGATTCCCGAGGCGGTTACAGTAGTTGCCTATAAATAGGGCCCTAATGTCCGAAATTTATTTCACACTTTGCTTACAAAATTTGAAGAGCTTTCAGGTCAGCAACCAGAGGGGTCGGGCGTTTTAGCTCGGCAAGCGATTTGCTCGGCATATTCAACTTGGTGTTCGGGGCCAATTAGCTCGAGTCACCTTCCACAGCTAGAGTTGTTAGGTACGTCCCGACTCCCTTTAGATCATTCCTGTACATATATTTACAATTCATATACAGGATGGGGAGGTCGGAAGATTCCTAACCAATGGAAGTGAGATCTTATGGTGGGGACGAGAGTCCGTCAAGTATGGAATCCACCTCGGGTGGAGGTCAAGGTGACAGGAGTCCCAGCGTATCTCAAGGGTTAATGCGGCGGCCCGAGCCCAGGGGCAGCGATGATGATTGCCAAGTCATTGGGGTCAGGCGAGTGTAGGAAGAGGCCGAGATGGATCTTTTGGCCGATTTGGGAGACTTAGGAGACGAAGATGATGGATCCTCTTTGAACCAGTTGGAGGGGCTCAAGCTGCTACAAGAGTTCTTAGCTAGATTCTCCACGGCATAGCCAATTAAGGTAGTCTCGGTGTGGGCGGTCCCGCCTCGGAGCTTGGCCACAGCCAGCAGTTCGTCTGGTCGGGGGAAGAGGATCGTGCAGTTATTCACCTACTGTAGGCGCGAATGTCATTCTACTGTGCAGATGGCGAATGCTAAGCTGAGGAACTGGTCGGTAGATTGGAATCACGAGCTGAAGGTTCCGGGTCGGCATGATTTCGCTTGTTATCCTTCAACTAACCACTTCACCATCTATGATCTCGCCTTTGATGTCATCCAGCTCCTACTCCCAAGCTTTATCACCAATATACTGAATTATTTTGAGCTCAGCCCGGGTCAAATGTCTCCTAATGGTTGGGTCGTAGTTGTGGCATTCTACGTGTTTTGCCTTGAAAAGGACGTGGAGTCGACCCTACGTCGGTTTAGGCAATTTTTTGTTTGCAAGCCCAACCCAAAACAGCTTGGATGGTTCCATTTCGCAGCTTGGGCTGGTAATGCCATATTCACCAAGTGGCTACTATTGGGCAGAGCTAGTTGTGAACCCGGGGTGTAAGAGGGATTGGAATCCCATTTTGAAGAAGAATCTGAACGACGACCCCAAGTTTTCAGACGCGGAACTCAAGGAGGTCGGTGTGCTTAGACCCAAGCCGGGGTCGCTGATAGATATTAACAACATGTTCAAGTGGGAGAGGATCTGGGACTCCAAGTTATTCGGGAAGTAACCCGACTTAACGAAAAAACATCATCACCTACTTCCCGAGCCCAATGAGAATGAGGAGTCCAGTTCGAAAGAGAGTCAGTTTGTGAGATCAATGCCCAACTTCCCTATCATCTCGTTTACTGTTATCCTTTTCAATTGGTTCTCGGTCGTCTCTCACTTCTTTTTTTTTTACAAATATGTCGGAGGCCGGGAGGTTCGCTTACATAAAGAGTAAGAAGGCCGAGGCCAGCGCCGAAGGCTCGGCTTGGTCCAACCTTGGTGCTACTGCTCCTCAGGGGCAAAGGCAGCAGTCCAGCGGCCATGGACAGGAGGTCGGCACCGAGGTATCTTCCAAGGAGGTCTCGGAGTCTACTTTGTAAAAGAAGCTGACCTCTGTAGTGGTGATCCAATAGTGCTCGACGACCCGTCCCGACGCTAGGAAAATACCCCGACCCAAATACACCGGGAAAGGCAAAGCCACGGAGGTGGTCTATCCCAATAAGGATTATGTGGAGGTTGCCAAGATCAGCTCTCTCTCGACCTGAGGACGACCGTGGTCACGGTGAGTTGTACTCAACTACGCTTGTTTGGTTATGTTTTTTGGCTCAGTTGACCACATCTGTTGCCCCTTTGTGCAGGCCGAGTCCCATCCTGTGACGCCCGAGAACTTCACCGTACACCTTTTTACTGTTGCATCCACTATTTGCGTATCTTTACTATGCATTACTTGTTGCTTTATGTGGTTACTATTTATCATGTTTTTCAACTGCTTAATTACTTCAAATTAACATTTTTCTTAAATCATATTAATTATTTTATGAATGAGAAAAATGTGCGTTTGGGCAAAAAGCGATAGGAGTATCTGTTTAAAAAATGTTTTATTGAAACTAGTGAATAGTGTTGCGTAGTTAAACTTTATATTTTGATTAGCTAACATATTATTGCACCTTTAGACTTATTTTAAGCTAGCTAAACTCATTTTTAGTAGTCAACACTTACCCAAAACATAATACATATATTACATTTATACATCACAACACATATACTCATAATATAGCTAAAAACAAATCAAGAAATGACCCCTAAGTCCCCTCAAAAACCCGATAGCCCTTAGAGGAAAAAAGAAGGAATTTTTGCTCAACAAACTTTGGATTCAAGCCTTTGCAAGCTAGGAACAAGGGATTAAGAGAGTTTGCAAGCCTCCTACAAGCTTCTACACACCATTTGTGAGGGATTTTTGCGTCCTTTTGTGAATTGAAAGTTTATATTAAAGTTTGAATTTTCTAGATTTGTTGCTATTGGCTTATGATATGATTAAATCTTGCTATATATGACACATACATGTTGTAGAGACCACATTTATGCTATTGTTTCACTTTTTAATCAGTTAAATTCGTTGGTTTGATTTAGGGCTGTGAATAGTGATATTTTTTAGGTTTTTTTGAAATTGTGCGTATTAGCTTGATTGATTGCTTCTAGTAGGTACCTTATATGTTAATAAAGATAGTTTAATAGTCCCTGATGTTGAATTGCTCGAAACTTGGAAAAAACATGAAATATACGACTTTTCAAAAGGGATTTCGGGGTTATTGCAAATCCGGGTTAATTTGGCCTTCATATTTGGCATTCTTAGGCTATATAGATGCTAAATAAGTTTTGCTAACTCCCGATTGAGTTCCGGTTGAGGTACATGTAGTACAAAGTCATAAAGGAAAAATTGGGACTTTTGTGCTAAACGCGGGTAATTGGGTAATTTTGAGAGTCCTAAGGGTAATTTATGGGTTAATTAGAAGTATGGAATAGCCCACTCGCTTAACTAGAACATTAACTTGTGTTTGGAAGAAAATGGCTGAGGTTACAAAGGGGGAAAAGTAGGAAATCGGTTGTTTTGCACTTTTATGACCTTGTAATTGTTTCTTAAGTGTTTAAATGCACTTTTAAGTTAATTGTGAGCTTTTGGTATTGTTTTGTGGAAGATATATAATTTACCCCTTTGTGTTCATTTGGTTAATTTCGTGATATGCTTATATACTGCTTATATTGTTTATGTATTACTTGTTAAGGATTGAGTAAATATGCTTATATCTTGTATAATGTTTATATTACTTGTATATTGTGTTGTATGGGTGAAAATATACTTAAGACTTGTAACTGGGCTGCTAGAATAATTAATTGGATGATATGTTTAGCCAGAGTATATTAAGGCGGCTTCTGCTAAAGAAAGAATTCTAATGGATATTGTATGCCAAATAAGTGAAGTTATAAATTAGCTAACCTAGCTGAATAATTAATGAATGTTGTAGTTAAAGAGTAATTGAAGTAATGCTTGCTCATAGGTTCAAGGTCTGGAAATGATGTGATCCAAACTTACATCTTGGAGCTCGGTATAGGTAAGGGAGACTTTATCCTTATGTGCATAATAGTTTATTTACTTGTACATAGATTGTGTGCACTTATTGTCTATATATTGTGTGTGAGGGTAACCTACTTTGTTATCCCTCAATCATGTGTGTATTGATTTATTCTATTGTTATCATTTTGAGTGCATTGCATCGTAGTTGCACAACTATTTAGGCATGGTAGTATTGTGGAAATCGGGCGACATCGGGCTTGCCGGTCTATCTCGGCTACCATGGTTGCCCAGTCCATCTCCCGCTTGGGATGCCGCCCAGGGAGAGTTAGGTCGTAGGATTTCGGGGAACATGGAGTACACCCATTTTGGAGTTATAAGGGGATGCCGGCTTATCGATATCAGTGTCATTATTACATCAGGATTTTAGTTCGTGGCTCGTGGTTCGTGATTGAAGAGCAAGTGAATCGTATCCTTTTTAATGTGTGGTAACTTGTTACTTTAATTGTCCATTAGTTGTTTTAAATGTCTATTGAATTATCTACTGCATTGGATGTCCCCGGTAGACTTTATCATTCACTGAGCAATTGTGATTGCTCATACCTCGCTAAACATGTTTCAGGTGGCGCAGTTGGAGGAATTGCTTTGGTTGCTGTGTGCTATTACTTAAGATTGAAGTGTTTGTCTGCTAAACTGTGGAAGGCTTTGTTTATATTATGTTTTGTTCTATTTTGTGGCTATGGGTTTGTATATATTTGGAGTTGTAGAAGAATTGTAATAGCTAGGTTAATGTATTGCTTGAATGGTAGTAGATTGTAATAGTTTATCTTTCTTTCCTTTATGCTGCTTGCTTGTATGTCAATAGAAGTTAATAATTATGTGGCTTTAGTTTATAAGAAAGTCTAATGGTTAATATAGAGTGGTATGATAAGCGGATTAAAAGAGATAAGGTTTCAAGGATTGTTAAATGCATGCTTGGGTGTGTTTTCTATGTCTTGGTTAAGGTTTGGCCAACCTTGAAGCTGGGATATAGTTAGAGCTAGAGTTGTTGGAGTTAGAGTTTAGTTGTATTGTGGCTTATATTATGTTTACAGGTTTCCAAAATGTCCTCGGTATAAGGGAGACTCTGTCCGTTTTTCCTAAAATTTTGTGACCAGGGTGGAATTGGGTTGAAAATAGTATGGTTACTAGAGCCTCCGGTTTCGTGAGGAATCGGGGCATTACACACGCTCTCTCCATACCCAGTTTCCTCACCAAGGCCCAAGCTTATTGCGTCGAGCTCGAGTAGTGATGCACTAATGCCCGAGCCGAGCTTGAAGCTCAGAGGGAAGAAGCCTCTAAGAGGTATAACGAGGACGCAGCGGAGATCGATCGGCTGAAGAATGAGCTCGAGGTCGAGAAATCCCGACGCCAGACGGTGGCTAAGGACGTGGAACTCTACAAGTAGGAGAGGCACAAGACCAAGGCGAAGTACCAAGAGCTCATCGACTGGGTCAGACCAAATGGAGAGAAGGCAGTAGAAGCCTTAAAGTCTAGTGACGCGGCTGAGAGCTGGGTAAAAAGTGAAGGCGGAATAATGGCCAAGTACGTTGAGTTGGAGTACTATTTTCGAGGCCAAGTCACTGCTTGAGAGCGAGCGAATACCTTTCTTCCCACCTCCAAGAATGACTACATCGAAGTCTTGGAGGCTCCACCGCCAGGGTTTTGGGAGGTCCCTGAGCTTCTGGCTGACCTTAAGTCCCAAGCCCAGAAGGTGATGGATTTCGTCAAGAAGGGCATGGATCAGGTCGGGGAAGAAACCAACGTAGCTGCCTCTTTGACCCCTCCTACTGCGCCTAAATGAACCTTGTAATTTTGCCCGGGTTGGACTTTTATAATTTGTACTTTTTCATTTTAATGAAATGAATATTTTTATGTTTATTCGCATTTCGTCCGAGTTCGTACAAATGTACTTTTCTCTTCGCGAATTTTCTCAAGTAAGTGGGGTTGGACCAACATAATAGATCTTTCAAACTTAAGTAATTGATTTTTATGTAAAGAACCAAGCTGGACTCGATTAATGAGCTGGCATCCTAATCTGAGCTGGTTAGTTGGACAACCATATCACTGTTGTCGACCTAGACTCGTCAGTCCAAGTTAAAATTGGTCAAACTAATGCTGAGCTCGAGTTTAGACCCAAACTAGTATAATAAACCAACCCGAAGCTAGTTAGTACTGAGTTGGACATTAATCTGAATTAGTGAAATGAAACAATTTGTTATTGATTAGAATCGAGTTGGAATATAGTCCGAGTTGATTTACTTGATTGTTAGTTCGTAATTAAGCGTGGCCACTTAAGCATTAATTCGAGTTTATATTAGATGAGTAGTTGAGGCATTTGGGCCCTGTTCGGGCCTCACACTGGTATACAAAATATGTTGTATTAAAATCGTGTACATGGCATACTCGGGATCTCAACAAAATATTTCAGCTCGAGGGCCTTTATAAAATATTTCGGCTCGGGAGCCTTTACAAAAGATTCCGACTCGGTGGCCTTAGACAAAATATCATTTCAAGTGTTCTGTATGTCATACATTATTCAGTTGTTTCCCGTACTTGTCGCGGAGGTAGAAGGTCCCAGGTCGGGCTTCTTTCACGACTTCGTACAATCCCTCTCAAGTTAGAGAGAGCTTGTTACCCAAGTGCGATAAAAAGATGGCCTTTCTGAGGATGAGGTCGCCAACCTTAGTAGGCTTAGGCTTAACCTGCTTGGCAAAGACTATTTGCATGGCAACTTTGCTATCCAACATCCTGATTTGAGCTTTACCTCAGAGCTCTTCAGCGAGGTCGAGCTCCTCACGGATCAAGGCTCCGTTTATTCTTGGTTCATGGTGGAGGGTTCTTCTAGTAGGAGACTCGATCTCCACTGGCAGCACTGCTTGAGTACCGAAGGTCAACTCAAATGGCGATTTTCCCGTTGTCGAGCTGGTGGTGGTTCATTGGGCCTACAGTACTTCAGGAAAAATTGACGCCCACTGGCCTTCCGCTTCTTCCAGCTTGGTTCTCAGGCCCTGCAAAATGATTTGGTTAATCCTTTCGACTTGACCATTACTTTGAGGGTGAGCAATAGCTGAGAATCTAAGGTCAATCCCAATCTTAGAACATTTGCCTCGATAGTATGCACTGTCAAACTATTTGTCGTGGAAGGTGATGATGACTTTTGGCATCTCAAATCGGCAAATGATGTTATTCCATACGAAATCCCAAGCTGCCTTTTTTATTATTTTAGCAACACCTTCGGCCTCGGGCTATTTGGTGAAGTAGTCTACAGCTACGAAGGCATGCTTCTTTTGACCAACACTGGTTGGCAATGGGCCAATAATGTCAAGCCCCCACTGATAGAATGGCCACGGGTTTATCATCACAGTTAGGTCTACCGCTGGCTTCCTCTGTATATTGGCAAACCTCTGGCAGGTATCACACTTCTTCACATACTCATTGGTATCTTGCTCTAAGGTTGGCCAAAAATAACCTTGTCTTAATGCTTTCCGAGCCAGAGCTTTGCCATCCAAGTGGTTTCCACATACCATTTCATGAATTTCTCTGAATATATAGTTTCCCTCTTCGGGCCTAACACATTTTAAGCGAGGCCAAGTGTAAGCTCTTTTGTAGAGTTGTCCAGCTATTATGACAAACCGTGAGGCCTGTTTCATGAGTTTTCAAGCTGTTTTTTCATCTTCCGGGATCATACCCCCTCCAAATAGTCCAGGATTGGTCTGGTTCAATCTGGGCTTAAATTGAGCTCGGCTACGGCCTGCCTTCCTAACTGAATACTAGGTTCGGAGACTTCTTCCATATGGACCAGTGCAGGTTGGCTCTCTCCCATGGCCAACTTGGACAGAGCGTCAGCCTTCATATTCTCCTCCCTCAGAATTTGCTGTATTGCAAACCTTTTGAGCCCTGAGGTCAAATCTCTAACTCTATTGAGGTAGGCCATCATAGCATTATCCTTGGCTTCGAATTCTCCTGATATCTGACTGGCAACAAATTGAGAGTCAATATTCAGGTCAATTGTTTATGCCCCGAGCTGAGCCACGATTTTCAATCCTACGATCACTGCCTCATACTCAGCCTCATTGTTAGACGTCGGAAATGTGAACTTGAGGGAGTATTGGTGTTCATGCCCGGTTGGGTCGGAGATGACCACGCCGGCTCCGCTTTCTGACTTCCCCGAGACTTCATCCACATGGACCTTTCATACATCCTCTGGGTCATATTCGGCTCGGCCAGTACATTCCACCACAAAGTCCGCGATGGTTTAGGCTTTAATAGCTGTTTTGGGTTGGTAAGTGATGTCAAATTGACTCAGCTCCACTGCCCATTTCAGTAGCCTACCCGACACCTCCGGCTTGTGCATAATGGACTCGAGTGGGGCATCCGTCATGACCTTAATTGGGTAGGCATCAAAGTATAGCTTCAGCTTTCTTGCCGCTGTGATAAGCGTGAGGACAAGTTTTTCTAATGAGGAGTACCTCGCCTCCGCCTCTTGCAAGGTTTTACTGACATACTAGATCGGTTTTGCCTCCTTCCCTTTTTCGCGGACTAGTACCACCGCCACTACTGTTCCCGAGCATGCCAAGTATAGTACCAACTCCTCCCCCACCTCAAGTCGGGATAGCAGGGGCGACGAAGTTAGATATCATTTCAACTATTGGAATGTGTCCTGACATTCCTTAGTACATTCAAAATTCTTAGGATTTTTCAATATCTTGAAAAGAGGAACACACTTGTCGGCCGATCTAGACATGAATCTGCTTAACGCTGTAACCTTGCCCGCGAACACCTGGATGTCTTTCACAGAGGTCGGCGGTGCCAAGTCTAGTATCGCCTGAACCTTTTTCGGGTTTAACTTTATCTTGAAGTGCTCAATTACGGTGAAGGCTTCAGTCAGGTCGGTCACATGGTCTTCCGCCCTCCTGCTCTTGACCAACATGTTATCTACATAGATCTCCATAGTTCGGCCAATATGATTTCTGAAGGCTTTATTCACCATCCGAGTATAGGTAGCTCCAACATTCTTGAGGCCAAAGGGCATAACCTCATAGTAGTAGAGACCTTTATCGGTGATGAATACGATTTTTTCTTTATCTCCGGGAGCCATCTTAATCTGGTTATAGCCCTTGAAGGCAACTATGAATGAGAGTAGCTCGAACCCAGAGGTGACATCCACTATCTGATCAATCCGAGGTAAGGGAAAGCAGTCATTGGGGCAGGCCTTGTGGAGGTCAGTGAAGTCAATACACAATTTTCATTTGCCTGAGGACTTGGCCACTAGTACCACGTTGGATAACCAGGTTGGATATTGGATTTCCCTTATGTGGCCGGCGTTCACTAGCGTATCAATCTCTTCTGCTATGATTTGTTGCTTATCATAATGGAAGTGCATGTGCTTATACTTTACCATATAGTGATTTGGGTCGGCAGTCAGGTGATGCTCAATCACGCTCGGGTCGATACCTGTCATATCAGAAGCAGACCATGCAAATATGTGTTCAATTTTCAAAAGAAATTGGCTTATACCTTTCTTGAGGTCATCGGGGAGCTCACTCTTAATCTTTGCTCTATTTGCTTCATCGGAAAGCTCTACCTCTCGAAGGTCTTCTGCCGGGCTCCCTCTCTTGGCATCATTTTTCTCTTCTTACAAATCTGGTCCTCAGCCGACCTGATATTTGGGGCGGAGGGAATTTTCATAGCATTCTCGAGCCGAGAGTTGGGCTCCTCGGATGGTGGCTGTGCCGCCTGGGATCAGGAATTTCAAGGCCTAGTAGTAAGTAGAAGGAACGGCCTTGAAATGATTGAGTGCTACTCACCTCAAGATCCCATTGTAAGTGGAGTTGTAATCCATTACAATGAAGTTGGTCTGCATCGAAACCCGCTTATCTCCGTCTTCCAATGTCAGTGGGAGGTTGATGACCCATTCGTCTTGGTAGGCATGTCCTGTGAAACTAGCCAAGGTGCCCCTCAATGGCCTGAGTCGGCTCATGTCCAACACCATATGCTCAAATGTACTCAAGAATAGGACTTTTACCGAGCTCCCGGTGTCCACCATCAGCCTCTTTACAGTGAAGTTGTCTATTTCAGCGCTGATCACCAACGGGTCGTCATGGGGCAATATCACCCCCTCCAAGTCTTCTGAGGAGAAAGTGAGTTACTCCATCTCCAGGATTGGACCCTGCACCGGCCCGTACTCTCTTCCAGCCCGAAAATAACCCTTTCTGCCAGCCGAGGTCTTTCCACCCGAAGCCAATCCTCCTGCGATGGTCTCAATCACAGCTAAATGTCCGCCCCCGACCTGGCGCCTGGGTGGACTTATTTCTCTCTCTCTCCCTCCTTCTTGGTTGTGATTCTGAGTTGGCTGTTGGTCTACGTACCTTCGGAGGTGACCTCGGGCTATCAATGCCTCGATCTCCTATTTCAAATCTCGACATTCCTCAGTGGTGTGGTCGTAGTCCATATGGTAGTGGCAATACTTGGTCTTATTGCGCTTCTCAAGTCGGCATTTCATCCTTGATGTTGGAGGTAGGTGGTTCTGGTGCTGGATTTTCATCAAGATCTGTTCTCTTAAGGTGTTGAGGGGAGTGAACATGGCGAACCAGGGGTTTTGCTTTAGCTGTTGAGGCTGTTTGCCTCGGTCATTTTGGGCCCTACTCCCAAGTTGGCTTCGGGAGATCTCCCCCTTCTTACCAGCTTCTTTTTCCTTGTCATCATCCCTATTCGTCTGATGGATTTCTTCCAAGTGTATGTACCTTTCTGCTCGTACCATCAGCTCGACTAAAGTATCCACGGGGTCGATGGCCAAGGAAAATGTAAGGGGGCCCGACCTGAGCCCACTTTGGTAAGCCATTAATGTCATGAATTCCTCTAGGTTGGGGATTCTGAGGGACTCTTCATTAAATCGGGTCGTATAAGCCCGCAAACTTTCTCATATGTGCTGCTTCATCGACAGCAGTGATGATGTATGATGGGTTGCACGATGGTTCCCCGTGAAGCGGGACAGGAAAACCCTGCCAGCTGGTGAAAACTTACAATAGAGTCGGGACGAAGTTTTTGGAACCAGTCCAAGGTATTACCAACCAGGGTGGACGGGATTGTCTTCATCTTCATGAGGTCGGTCATATCATGCAAAGTCATATGGTGATCAAAGTTGAGCAGGTAGCTGGTGGGGTCTCTGTCCCCATTATAGATTATCAGGTTGGGCATTCGGTTGCCGGTGGGCAACGGCGTGGCCAACACCTTGGGAGAGAACGGGCTTATGCCGAGCTGGTTAATGACCTTGGCTATGACAGCTGCGGTCTTGGCCTGCTCGGGGTCGGCATGTGCTACCCTTTTGCCTCTTGTCTCCACGGGTCCCGCCACTAGCTCTAGGAAGCCCTTTCTTTCTTGCGCTCGAGTTTGCCCTGGGCCTGGAACGCATAACTATGGACTCGTGGGCCGCGACACAGCTACTTGAGGAGCCTAGTAATCCACAGCTAGCCGAGCTACCTGCTCATTGAGTTCCTCAAACATCCCAAGCATCATCCTTATCTCGGGCGACAAGGCGGAGTTGAGGTGTGCATCTGTAGAGGGATTGGTTTGTGAGGCTAAGTGTATACGTTGGCTCATTCCAATATCGGTTTGGGTTGGGTTTTGGCTAGGCGCCTGCGTAGTTCCGAGGTCCTTGTCCGGGTTGGGCAAATCCTCTACCAGTACGTTGTAGCTTATGGTTTGTATCATGGTGGTTTCTCAATGAGTGGTAAGAAAAGTGATTGGAAGAATTCTTCCCATAGACGGCACCAAACTGTCAAGGTTGGGAATCTCGCAGTTGAGGTTGGACGACCACACCTGCCGAACTGGACTTTCAGGTCGGCTGCTTGACCTGCACAAGAAAAGGGAAGGAAAAGGCAGGGTGATGACCCAGATTTTCCCCTCGGGCATGCGAATGATTAGTATGTCCGAGCTGGCAAGGTAGTTGAAAGTATTTATGACGAGTTACCTTTTAAATGTGGGGGTGAAGCTCTATTTATACTAAATTCGGATCTGACATCAATTAATGCGGTGTGCAATTTTATGTCCTATCAGGATTTTATGTCCCATCAGAACAGTTGACATTGAGGTCAGGGGTTTTCTTGGGTCGAAATGAGGTCGACTGGCATCTAGGTTAGGCGTTAACTGATTGTTTCAGACTTAGCTCGAGTTGACTTATCTCAACTCGATGCCCCCTCGTCACATGTATATATATGTAATTCCACTAACCAAATTAAAGTCACCAACACTCTTAATTCATCATGATTTCTTGTATCATATTAAAGTCCCATAACTTGTTTTAGTCTCGCTAGATTTTGTGATTATTGAACCTAATACGAATAGTATATTTACTTGGTCACTGAAAATAATTAATAAAATTTGATGAATATACAAAAATACAAATTTTTATAATTTATTTAAGATGGAATTCAATAAATAATGAGTTGAAGTGGAGTCTCCATTTCTAATCGTCTTCCAATAATGCTTTCTTATAATTCTCTTATTCCTAAAGCAAATACAAGTAGTGAAAGAGTCCCCCAATAACCCAATTTAAATTGATATGTAACTCAATAGTAACTTTATTAATTATATGCCTCGTAGCACAATTAACCTTAAAAATAGTTAATTATAGGAATTTAACTAAGCCGCCAAGCACATTTTATTTAAGCAGTGTAAAAATAAAGTTCTAGAATCAGATTTAAAAGGATTAAAAACAAAAATTCACCTCCAGTCCACCATTGAACCCTTGAACTATATGAGTTTTTCAATTTTACTCCATTAAATTTCGTTTTTAAACTCTTTAATTCCAAAACTTCCAGTGTACTATAATTATATAAGGCATTTGACGTCAAATTTTGTTTCTTTTCTTATGGAAAGTTTATGTTAGTAATGCTTTTAAGCCAAATCACTGGGGTCAAGCTTAAGTAGAAAACTCGGACTTCGATTATTAGCTTGATACATCTTTAATACTTTAGGGGCGAAAGGCTTAAAATGAAATCTTTTCGGGATTGAAAAGTGTATATATATATATATATTTATTTATTTTTTTATTTTTTTAACGTCGAAAGTTCTGAACTAGAAAATTTTATTATGAATTCAATTTGAAATTGGTTGTTATTTGTAAAAATAAAATTAGAAATTGAATTATTATACTCTGTCTTTTAGATAAGTTCAAAATTATATATGTTGTATGGTGAAACTTTAATTATTTCAAATGAATTAGAACTTATTTTAGAAAGGTTAATCAACAATTCTCAAACGTATTTGGACTGAGAGAAATTATTTTATCTGTCTATATGGATAATGTACATGGGCCTGGGTAACGATTGGAGTTGGGCCATACATCTTCAAATTCTTTTATTTGATTTCCTATTTTTGTCTCATGGTATGAATGCCAAATATTAAATGTGTTTTCATATATTGGTATGATTCTTGATTTAAGTAAAAAGAAGTTTCAAGATTAATTCTCGGAATTGACATATTAAATGATGTAATATTGGCTTGTGACCCTTACTTAAATAATAAATAAATAAATGCATATTGGATTATCTGGACAAAGATGATTACATTGAGTCTTGAGATTGATGTCTGAAAGTTGAGTGATCAGCTCCAAAATAGATTACCATGAACTTGAAGAGAACCAACTACAATAGAATAAAATATTGAAAATAAGCCGGTGAGTGTAAGAGAGTATGTGGAATTTTTATTTTGCGAAGATTATTAACACTCGTAAATGATTTTCTTTTTTTCCAATGACAGCTAATTACTTTTTCATATAAAAAAAAAAATGCACATATATGGAAAATAAAACTTGTGTCGTTGTAACTTCCATTTAACCTTGAATAGATCCGCCCCTCAATAAGGATGGAGGGTTGGCTAACTGCAAGATAGCAGACTTGGTGTGCTCAAAACTACACCAAATCAAATTAGTCCTTATTTCACTAGGTCAGGTATAACGAGATGCATAAAACACAAAAAATAATTTAAAAGAGGAAAAAAGATTACTCAAAAGAGAACGGCAAATATATATCTATGGAATCAAAACATCCATTCTTTATTCATGAAATTATATTAAGGGAACAAATGTTCTATATGTTTTTCCCGCACTCATTTTATCTACTACAGGATTATGCTCACAGACACAGATTTTTTTTCCAATAAAAGGAATTACTTCACAATAGGATTTAATCAGCTTGCCCTTGTATGCTTGTTTGCATGTCACTGCACACTTAGCCTCATCACATTCACTAATGATCTGAGTACCTTCAATAGGGCTTGTTCTTGTAGCTAACAAAGTTAACACCATTAAAGCTAACATCATGCTTGCTTGCAACAACAAATTTCTCTTCATTGTTGCAAAATAGGTTGAATTCAAATCAGAAAAAGAAAAGAGATTGAATAATGTTGTGTACTAGGCAAGAATTTGGGTACAAATTTATAGAAGAATCTGTCATGAGCATATTGGAATTAAATCTAATGTCTGACAAAAATGGAAATTAGCATATAATGAGCTTTTTAATGGTTTGGTTGTATTCTCATAGTAAATCATTTCAATTGTTGACTAAAGTTATATAGCAAAATAAATATTACCAGATGCGCCGTGATTTCTAGAATTATTTAGTTCTATTTTGTAATTTAGTATATATTTCTTTTTAGGAAAAATGAGTGAGATATAAAAACTATTCTATCCAATTTTCTTTGTTTTTGACCACATTTTTATATATATCCGTTGTGTGCTTTATAGAAGAAAATTATTTAATGTTTTATATAGGAATTCATGTCATAAGTTCCAAATTATTTTGACCCCAAGATTGCAATATCTTATTACTTCCACAATGTATGTCATAAGTTCAAAGTTAATTAATGTTTATATAAGACACTTTGTTGGATCTCCTTTTTTTCTTTAATTTTTTTCTCTCTCATTTATGTCATGAAATGGTATCAATCACATTGAAAATATCCTTGACCAAAAAAAGGCAACGTCTAGTCGTCGTAAAAAATACAAAATTAAATTTCAATTCAGTAATCATCAATGGTTATTAATCCTTGTCTTTGTTGGATGTTATATTTAGGCCAAAGCTTCACTAGAAATGCTAATATCTTATTACTTCCACAATTGTCTTTGTTTTGCTCGGCAAGTAATAATTTTATTCCACAACCAAAAACTTTGTGTGTTATACTTGGTAGTTACATTCCCTATCTATATTACAAAAACCTATATCGTTAATATTCCATAAATTGTAAAGTGATCTATTAACAAGACTGTCCACATATTTACTTTGAAGACTAATTGATTCTCTAACATTGAGAAGTATTTTCCTAATGATATGCTACACAATTGTCTTTGTTGCACATTGATTATTTTGACCAAATTCGAAGCTCTATTGTACAATTATAGCTTCTATGCATATAATTAAGTAATATTTGTCTCGAAATATTTTTTCTTAAATAAGCAAGTGTATTTATTGAAAAATAAATCACGGAAGCAAAACACATTTTTATATCAAACGCAAAAAAAAAAAAAAAAAAAAAGAAGACTAGGCTATAGCATCCTCGATCTTCCAACTTTTACGAATTCTGCTATTAAAAACATAGCTGCCAACTTTGAAATGACTTGTGCAGCATATCCCTCTTATGAATTCACCTTTTTTTTTGGGGTAAAATATGAATTCACCTTGACTTGTGCAATGGCGTGTCTAATATATGCTTCAAGTTAATTAAATATCAAACGATATTTGTAATGGGAGGCCATAAACCTCAAAATTCTATTCACGAAAATTGCTAATTATGTCCATGAAAGAAAAATCACTTGCTGATTTCGGTTTTGGCTAAATCTTTTTTGAATATTATTTTCACTTTTTTGTCCTTCGTTTGGTCGAAGATGTGTAATTTTGTCATACAAGATATAATCACATTATGTATCATGAGATGTTTCTGCTTGTAATAGTGGAGGCCATTTACTTAACTCTAGGTATAGTCTAAACTATATATATATACATGTACAATAATTCAAGTTTAAAGGAGGTCCAGACGTCATTGATTTTTTATTCATTTATTTAAATGGAGTTTTAAGTCAATATTACATTAAATACAAATAATGTTACACATTGAAAATCGATCTCGGAACCCCTCCCATACGTAAAGACCTAGTCAGACATTGATTTTCTTTTCTCGCTTCTTGTTTTTAGCGCATCGGTAACAAATAATGAATATATTTTTATGTACAAATAAATATGGGATATTTCGATAAGACTTACATTTAAGCCTAGAAATTGCTGCAATCACGAGCATATTTTAGATCATGGATTTTGATTTCTTCGTAATATTTACATTATTTAATATAAAAATCAAATAATTACATTATTACTTTACTAGTATTAATCTTTTATTATAAGGGTATTACATTACGAGGGATCGATTCCCTTACCAAGAATCTCAACAAGATTACAAGCAAGAGACACTGACAAAACTTCGCTGCATTACAAATTTTTACATGGAACTTTTTAACATTGTATCATCATGGCATAATCGATCTAGGAATGATAATGTCTCCAATGTTGTTGTGCCATGGGTCAGCCAAGTGAGTTGCCAAGTTCTCCAATGGTCCAGTTCCAGGGTAAGCCGATTGTTGAACACAAAACCCCACAAAAGCTAACAAGGCAAGCCGACCTGAAAATTAACCCAAAAAAAAAAAAATAGTAATAATAAAATTAAACCAAGCCACTTATGTGATTATCAATTATTACAAAAAGACTAAAAATCATTTTGGATGATTATAATTATTACATAACGTCCAAATTGCAAATTCTTCCTGCAACGATTTTTTTGTAAATAATAAGAAATTGTTTAAAAAATATTGCAATTAAATTATAATTTTAAACTTATCGTGAAAAAGTAATCACATGAGTAATTATTTTAAAAAAATATTCTAATTGTTGCAAAAAAAATTAATATTTTAACCGTTATAATAAAACACCTATAACAAGAGCTTTCTTATTTTTCAATTAAAATATTATAAAAGAACTAAAATTTTGATGTATATGATATTTAACAACAAAAAAACTCTCTTGAAAACCCCTTAAGACTCACACCAGGTGAAAAATAATAATAATTATTTAAAAAAAAAAAAAAAAAAAATTGATATCGTATTCAAAATTAAAGGAAAAGCATGTTTGTTCTCACCATTCTTGATTTCCTTCACTTTGAGCTCATGGAGCTTAGCAGGGTCGACCTTGGAGTAGCCTAATGGGTCAAAAGCACCACCAGGGTACTTCTTCTTCTCAGGGTCTTTCTCCATGCTTCTTTGGTGCTCTACGAAAGCAATGGCAAGGAATTCGATGACTAATATGGTGGGTAGGGTACCCCATGGGACTGGATTGCCCAAGTAGGTAGCTTGGCCTCCTGGACTTGCTGCCCATTCTTGAGCCTTAACCCAGTTGCCATAACCCAACGCTTCCGGGATCAGCATCCCAGGCTGCATGCAATATTTTACCAGTTAAATTTTCAGATATGAGATATTCGTTTTAGGAATTGTCTTCAAAACGTCTCATATATATGTGACGCGTGAATCCCATTGTACATGTCGAGCCCACACCCCACATACAGAAGGAGAAATGTATGCCATTTTGAAGATTTCGGATATATTGTTCACAGTTAATTATAATGCTAAGTTCCACATAGCTGGCTGTTATCTATACCATTAAATTGGTTGGTCTTCAATTTGGTATTAGCCTTAACCAACACATATACAAATGAATACCACAGGTACGAGGCCTACTTTGTCACCGATCACAGGCCGAGTGGCCGAATACCAAACTGGAGAATTTTCTGAAATTTTTTTGTTATATTTACAAACTTAATTAATCAACATGCACGGTATATTTACCTAAGGCCCTTTCCAACATGTGCCTTAAAACCCCAAAATTTCTACATGTATAGAAGCTTTTGGAGATATTGATCTCCAATAACTTTCCTAAAGATTCTTTACCCATTCACTAAACTCATCTGACACAAAAAATAAGATTAATTAAATTTAGGGAAGTTGTTGAAGTAAAATTAAAATAAAAATTTCCTGTAATAAGAGATTAATTAAATGTAAAGAATCTATTGGAGTGAAATTGAAATAAAAATTCACTAGAGATTGCCCAAAATCTTTACATATATAAAAAAAATAGAAAAACTGTTGAAATTAGCGTAATAAACTGCATATAGGCAAGAATCTTACCACAGCGACCATGGCCCATCTGCAGTGGATGAGTTCAGACTCCTTGTACCTCTCCAGGTTTTCTGGGACTTCACCTAGCCGAAGTGGATCGAATCCAAAATCCCTGGAAAAAAAGAAAAAAAGAAAAAAGAACAAAGCCATTTTGTTTAACATCACCTCGAGTAACAATTTTACCTTATTACTACTAAACACGGTACCAAGTGAGCAAGCATTATACGCACAATGTTATATAGCATCATCAACGTAACCATGAAGAATCATGGGGTTTCGTTATAAAATGGATTGATATTAGGTGGAGTTACTAAGATAGTCTTTGAGTTTAGATTTTTCGATATAAAATAAGTGTATATTTTAAGTTTCTCACTCATGGGTCGCATGCACACGTAGAAGATTAAACACACTTTGTTTATAGTTTTGATTTTAAACCAATTGATGTTAGATAGAGTAGTTCAAAATCTTATAAAATGATCCTTAAATTTATAATTTTTGATGTAAAATAAGTATAAAATCTAACAGTAAATAACATTATTCGCTCTTCAACTTTTAATGGTTTATTTTTTTAAATAAATATGTCATAGACTCACACCTGCCATACAAAATTTTATACGGCATCGTCAATTAAGAAGTGAAATTCAAGTGATATGATTTGTTACCCGGGTGCTGAGCCATCGAGGTAAGGTGGCCTGGGCTGACCAGGCATCCAGTCAGCTGACATAGTAAACCTGGAGGCGCCACTGTTACTTGCACTCGACGCTGGCACAGAGGCAGCAAATTTAGACTTAGAAGAAGAGAGTAGTGAGGGGCATACAGCAGCAACACCGCAGCTCATCAATGAATTGGTGGCCATTTTTCAGATCTATGCTTCAACTTTAGAGTGATGTATAGTAAGAAAAGGAAATGAGAGAAAATATTGGTTAGAATTGGATTGGTGATAGGAGGTGTTAGTAGAAGAAGTATATGCAAGATCAGACTTCAGAGAGATATATGCAAAATCCAAATGTTGATACTCATTGGCTAAAGAAACTTGCTTCTTATCTTTTTTATGGGACACGTATCAGTTGTCAATCCAATATCGGAGATTCAAGAGTAGGTTAATAGTGGGGTATTTTTCTTTACAGTTAAAAGATCGAAGTTCGAATATTATAAGGTGGAGAGTTTTAAAAAAATCCATTATAGGTATCAATGTGGACTGTTAAGTTGATATATTATTTGTTGAAAATGATTGTTTTTGGTATCAAGTCAATCATCTAATAAATAAAAAAAGTAAACTCCACATTATGGAATTCACATTTTTAGTTCTGTGTAAATGGCAGCATTCCGAACATAAAACCTATCCGTTGTTTGTTTGATTTTCATTTTTGGTGTAAAAAATTTTAAAATCAATTCTCAAAATATTTAATATCCTTTGAAAATTATATAACATTAATTTAAACTTCGAAATATATATATACAGTTTGATTGTACTCTTTTGTGGCGGGGATTGATGTTTCGCACAAAATATCAAGTCTACGTGGAAAATGAACTGTAGGTGTATAAAGAAAGAAAAGAAGTCACTCAGTTTTTTGCCTTGGACTATTTAAGTCCTGGAGTTTTTTTTTTTTTTTCCTCCGCCAAGTCCTTTCCGTTAGTCAAAATTTAATCAAACTCAGCTGATAAAGGATATTTTAGTTATTTCGCTTATCACAAAAAAAAAAATCATTTCACTACTTTCTTGCCCGGGAAAGCTTAATAAAAAATGAATACACGGATAGACACCTAAAACACATACAAGCCACACTTTCGAACCAAAAAAAAAAAAACACACTCAAGCAAAGGCAAAGATCTCGCCGTTGCTGTTTGAACCTTTGATGTTCGGAATAAGTTCTCATGATTCGCGTAATGATAACATTAAATTAAGCTTCTATTAGCTTTGTGTTTTTTTGCTATTAATTTATTTGGCCTTTCCCGTTTGTTTTCCGATCGCCATGTCTGGTTTATGTGTCTTGAATTTATTGATTCGTTTTGGATTCTATTTTGAGTAACAATAATCATTGATTATGAATCAAATTTTATTATATGAGTTTGGAAATTGATTTTATTTTGATTCCTTGATTGAGGTAAAGTTTCTTTACTTTTTATATTTTATTTTTTTGAAATTCCATCCCTTTTTTTTGAAATCTAGGCTTAATTTTTTATCTGTTTTTGGATGATGATCAATGTGTTGGACAAAATTAAAATGAGAGAAGTGCTGTAAATATAAATACAAAATGTGCAATAAAGATTAAAATAACAGAATGTAAAATTAACAATATTAAAATTTAAAGATGTAGAAATAAATCAAATACAGATGATATCGAGGCTCGAGTTAGACTCGATGTCCTTAAGACTTTAACGTCCCGCTACGGTGCTTTCGGTTGATTAACGCAAGTCTCCCAAGATACAACGATATTTTCTTCGTAGTAGGCGCACACCAAACTACGAAACTATTGAACTGAATATGACAAACTCTCTCTATTGGACACAATGATAAAATGAAATTATTTGTTTTGCTTGTTCAATTTTTCGTTCTTGTTCATCTTTTTTTCAGTTAACATACACAACTATTTATAGCCAATTCTTAAAAGGAGTTATCATTGCCAAAATATTCTGATAGAATAAAATATTATAAACTAGCTCAAACATTCACACAACCATGTTACTCAAATTTGATAAAGTCTGCAGCACATGGACAAGGAATATATTGCACGGAAATAGATGCAAGCATGCCCAAACAAAGTTGTTCCACTAATCTTTAATTAATAATTTCCATTCACAAAGCGCTAAAAATTCTTACAATCCCCCACATGAAAGGAAATTAACAATACATAATGAAGCGATAAAAAATAGACACTAAAGAGAGTTTGAAAGATTGATATTGCTTCCGGATAGGTAGTTTTTGGCCTTGAACCTTCCGTAGTGAGAACTATCGGATTTACTTGCTAACCAGTGAACGCGATGTCTTGAACTGTTCAGCTTTTGTGTAAACCAAGACAATAGAACTCACACAGCATCCTCTTAACCATACTTCAGTTCTCACGGTTGTGTTCATTTTGGCCCTAAACAACTCTCAGTTTCATGAATACTCTAGAGAATTCAGCCTTAGAGATTCTCGTAGGAGCGGCCCACTCCCTACTCACATAGGTGATCACTTATTAAGAATAATCCTGTAATACGCCACTTGGATATTCCAAGATATAAGTATCATTAAAAGCATAGCTTATCCTAAACCACATGCAGGCAGCACTGTCTGCTCATCATAGGAATAGGTGTGAGTATTACCCCCACAGTGCTCTCGATGAATCATTCATAGCTCAGTTTTTCCCTTTGAACCTACTTCCAGGGATCTCCTGTTACGTAGGTAGGGTTTTCCACTATGATGACTCTTTAGTCATAGGCTTTAGACCCATTCCCCTCGACGATTTGTAAACTTCCTCTCTGTTCAAACCTTTAGTAAGCGGATCCGCAATGTTATCTTTTGACTTTACGTAGTCAATTGAGATAACCCCATTAGAGAGCAATTGTTTGACGGTATTATGTCTACGACGTATATGTTTAGACTTACAGTTGTACATGCTACTCTGTGCCCTTCCAATAGCAGATTGACTATCGCAGTGTATGTAGATAGCTGACACAGATTTGGGCCAGTTTGGAATATCCTCTAAGAACTGTCGAAGCCATTCGGCTTCCTCTGCAGCTTTATCCAAAGCTATAAACTCAAATTCCATCGTGGATCTGGCTATAGTTGTTTGCTTAGTGGATTTCCAAGAGACGGCTGCTCCTCCTAAAGTAAAAATGTATCCACTCGTAGATTTGGAGTCATTAGTATCCGATATCCAGTTGGCATCACTGTATCCCTCTAGTACAGCTGAATATCGGGTATAGTGCAGCCTAAAGTTCAATGTATATCTCAGATACCTTAGAACTCTTATTATAGCTACCCAATGGTCTTTTCCTTGATTGCTCGTATACCTGCTCAATTTGCTCATAGTTAATGCTATATCGGGCCTCGTGCAATTCATAATGTACATCAAACTACCAATAATCATTGAATACTCTAATTGAGATATTTCTTCACCAGTATTTTTGGTAAGATGTACATTTGCATCTATAGATGTCTTCGCGAGACTAGCATCATTTTTATTAAACTTGTCCAGTACTTTCTCTATATAATGGGACTGAGACAAGATTAGTCCGTCAGATGTTCTAGTAATTTTAATACCCAGAATCACATCTGCCACACCCATATCCTTCATGTCGAAGTTACTGGATAAAATTCTTTTGGTAGCCTTAATGACACTCTCATTGCTCCCAATAATGAGCATATCGTCTACATAGAGACAAACAATGACATATTCTTGACTCGTGCCTTTCACATAAACACACTTGTCACATTCATTAATCCTAAAGCCATTTGACATCATGACTTTATCAAATTTTTCATGCCAATGTTTAGGCGCTTGTTTTAGTCCGTAAAGAGATTTTACAAGCTTACAAACCTTCTTCTCTTTTCTATGAACTGCAAACCCCTCAGGTTGTTCCATGTAGATCTCTTCATCTAGATCTCCATTCAAGAAGGCTGTTTTTACATCCATTTGATGTATCTCAAGATTATTGGTAGCTCCGATAGCTATTAGCATCCGTATGGATATAATTCTCGTGACCGGTGAATATGTATCAAAATAATCAAGACCTTCTTTTTGTCTATATCCCTTAATAACAAGCCTGGCCTTGTATTTGTCGATTGATCCATCAGCTTTCAACTTCCTCTTAAAAATCCATTTACACCCTAAAGGTTTATTTCTAGGAGGAAGATCCACCAGTTCCCATGTATGATTTTGCATGATGGATTCAATTTCACTGTTTACTGCCTCTCTCCATAAAGGAGCTTCAGGAGTAGACATTGCCTCATTAAAAGTGCGAGGCTCATTTTTTAACAAATACGTTAGAAAATCTGAACCAAAAGATTTAGACGTTCTAGCCCTCTTGCTACGTCTTGGTTCATCTTTGATATCTTTAGATATAGGCTCATCATCTATATCTAATTCTTGACTTTCGTCATATGTTCTTTTCGTAGAACTTGATTATTGCGTATTTTTACAAGGAAATTTTTCTTCAAAAAATTCTGCATTCCTTGATTCAATAACTGTATTCACATGTATATCAGTTATTTATGACTTATACACAAGAAACATGTATGCAGCACTGTTGTGTGCATATCCAATGAAGATACAATCCACAGTCTTTGGTCCTATTTTGACCATTTTAGGAGTTGGAACTCCTACCTTAGTTAGACACCCCCACACTCTTAAGTAATTGTAGGAAGGTGGTCGAACTTTCCACAACTCATAAGGTGTCTTGCTTAATTTCTTGTGGGGTACCTTATTAAGAATATGGTTCGCAATTAACACTGCTTCCCCCCACAATTTCTGAGGTAAACCCGAATTAATCAACAAAGCATTTATCATCTCTTTAAGAGTTCGGTTTTTGCGTTCAGCAATACCATTCTGTTGAGGAGAGTAAGGAGCCGTCAATTGATGAACAATTCCATGTTCAGCACAGTATTCCTCAAAGGGATATACATATTCTCATCCTCTATCGCTTATCAACATCTTAATCTTTTTGCCGAGTTGATTTTCTACCTCATTTTTGTATAGTTTAAATACTTCCAGAGCCTCATCTTTACCTATGAGTAGATAAACATAACAATATCTTGTGCAATCATCAATAAAAATAATAAAATACTTTTTCCCACCTCTAGTTTGTACAAATTTTAAATCACAAATATCACTGTGAATTAAATCCAGATGTTCTGAACTCATTTCTACTGATTTAAAGGAAGTTCTCGTTAATTTTGATTCTACGCATACTTCACATTTTTTATTTATGTTCCAATCAGCTTTAGGTATTAGACCTAAATTGATTAATTTTTGCAAAGAATCAAAATTCACATGTCCTAATCTATCATGCCATAAATTAGGAGAATCCAAGACATAAGCAACAGACTTATTCTTATTCATACCAAATTTAGTAGGCTCATTAGCCTTTATAACAGTTGGGGCAATAGTCATTACATTGAGCTTAAATAAGCCATCACACTCATAGCCTTTGCCTACAAACATTCCAAATTTGGTTAACACAAATTGACCAGACTCAAACACCAATTTGAATCCGTTCTTACTCAACAACGATCCAGAAACCAATTTTTTCCGGATGTCTGGGACATGCAGCACATTGTTGAGTGTCAGCTCCTTTCCAGAGGTAAATTTCAAGATTATTTTCCCAGTTCCTTCTACCTTCGAAGTGGCAGAGTTACCCATGTAAAGGGTTTCAGAAACATTTTGATAGGTAGTGAACATTTTCCTATCAGAGCAAACATGCTTAGTGGCCCCAGTGTCCACCCACCATTGCTTTGGATTCCCCACCAGATTGACTTCTGACACGACAGCTGACAGATTAATGTCAGAGAGATCATTGCCCAGGTCTTCCACAGCATTTGCCTGAGCTTTCCTCTTTTTCGGATTGCCCTAGTTCTTGCGGTGCCTACAGTCTCTTGCCTTGTGTCCCGGCTTGTCACAGACAAAGCAATTCCCACCGAACTGTTGCTTCTTATGTTTTCCCCCTTTTTGACTTTGGTTGGAGAATTTTCTCTTTTTGTTGCTCGGACCATGCTCAACCACATTAACCTTTGATTCCAAAGGCGGAAAACCAACTCTTTTTTCAGATTTGCGGTTGTCTGCTTCAATCCTCAATCTCAGAACTAGATCTTCAAGAGTCATCTCCTTTCGCTTATGCCTTAAATAACTCTTGAAGTCTTTCCAGTTGGGAGGCAACTTCTCAATAAGTGCACCAGATTCAAAACGTTCTCCCATATTTATACCTTCTGCATGACACTCGTGAATGAGTACCTGATACTCATCTACTTGCGGCATCAGAGGCTTGGAATCTATCATTTTGAAGTCAAGGAATCTGGCCACAACGAATTTCTTTGTGCCCGCATCCTCCGTTTTATACTTCTTCTCTAAAGATTTCCATAGTGCCTTAGCAATTGTCATTGGGCTGTAGACGTTATACAATGCATTGTCCAACCCGTTGAGGATATAGTTTTTGCAAAGGAAGTCTGCATGCTTCCAAGTATCAACAGCAGCAACAGTCTGCATATCAGGATCGTCACCCAACTGTGGTGCATCATCTTTCAAAAATCGAGCAAGATTCAAGGTGGTCAAGTAGAACAACATTTTCTGTTGCCACCTCTTAAAATCCCTCCAGTTGAACTTTTCTGGCCTCTCGCCATGTCCAACAGAAGTTGACGCCACAAATGGCACAACCGAAGCAACAATCACCGATGGCCTAGCCAAAGGTACATTCTCATGTCCTGTAGATCCACCGGTTGATCCACTTCCAGTCAAGGGCACGTTTGGGTTGTTAGGTCCAAATGATTGTCCATAATTCAAATTTTCAGTTTCGGTATTCATGATTAATATTATTTGTTTTAAGTCCAAATACTTGTTTATACACGCTGCACTACACAAAAATCAAGTTAGTCGCAAAATAACTTAATACTAAAATTAATTTTAAATCAACAATTAAGGAAATAATACTTCTAATACAAAAATAAAAGAAATATTAAAATCACACAGTCTACTATATATATATATATATATTTATATTTATATTAGACAGTCAAGTAAATAATCCAAACAAAATAAGTAAAACAGTTACTCAAATTAGCTTTTGTCGAATCAGTTAGAGAACAGTGTACTAATAAATTATTTTGTCACTTAATAACCAAGAAATAACATTTGGTTTAGTGGTAGACTCTTCTCATTAGTAACTATGAGGTCCTGGGATCAAACCTATGTAGCAGCAAAAACAATTAAAATTTTGCTTCTCAAATGAACAATATATTATAATGCTACTACATCAAAAGCTACAATGACTAATATAATATATTACTAAAATAATATAAAGCTACTGCAACTAATATAATATATATATATATATATATATATATATATATATATATATATATTATAATGCAAAGTTGTCTTTCAGCAATAACTTAATATAATAATATATATTAGTTAATATACAAATAATATATATTATAATATAGTCACTGCAGTTAATATAATATATATATATATTATAATGCAAGATTCCTCTTTTAGCAAACGTACTGCGTATGCAGTAATAGCAAGAAAATGATAACAAAGAAACGTGCAATCGGTATTGAACAATTCAAGATTAGGTCATTAAAAAATCCATATCTTTCTCATTTTAAGTCCAAATTTGATGAAAATTTCACCATTAACTTCAGAAAATTAAGAGGTATATGGAAATGTAATTTATTTTTCAGTTTGTTATACTTCATAGAATCATATTAAAGGAATTATACCGATTAAAGTCTTAAGATTGTTAGACAAAATTAAAATGAGAGAAGTGCTGTAAATATAAATACAAAATGTGCAATAAAGATTAAAATAACAGAATGTAAAATTAACAATATTAAAATTTAAGGATGTAGAAATAAACCAAATACAGATGATATCGAGGCTCGAGTTAGACTCGATGTCCTTAAGACTTTAACGTTCTGCTACGGTACTTTCGGTTGATTAACGCAAGTCTCCCAAGATACAATGATATTTTTTTCGTAGTAGGAGCACACCAAACTACGAAACTATTGAACTGAAAATGACAAACTCTCTCTATTGGACACAATGATAAAATGAAATTATTTGTTCTGCTTGTTCAATTTTTCGTTCTTGTTCATCTTTTTTTTCAGCTAACATACACAACTATTTATAGCCAATTCTTAAAGGGAGTTATCATTGCCAAAATATTCTGATAGAATAAAATATTATAAACTAGCTCAAACATTCACACAACCATATTACTCAAATTTGATAAAGTCTGCAGCACATGGACAAGGAATATATTGCATGGAAATAGATGCAAGCATGCCCAAACAAAGCTGTTCCACTAATCTTTAATTAATAATTTCCATTCACAAAGCGCTAAAAATTCTTACACAATGTGTGATGACAATTCTCAGTATGTCTGGGATAACACATTGGGAGACTTTTGGCTCGGGTATTAGCAGTACTTAAGAGGAGGTTGTATTTAATAGGACAAATTTCACAATTAGTCGTTATTGTTTACCTATTTTAAATAATTAGTTCCTATTATTTCAGAAATCACGCGGTTAGTCTCTATTGTTTGTAAAAGTCTCACTATTAATCCATATTATTTCAGAAGTCACGCGATTAATCCCTATTATTTGTAAAAATCTCACCATTAGTCCCTATTGTTTGTAAAACTCTTACCACTAATTGTGAGACATTTGTAAACATTAAGAATAGAGCCGTCTCAAACAATTTGGGGACTTTGGGCGATCATCTAAATAGGGGCCTTAATAATTAAGTTTTTTCTCAATAAAAAAACTCTATTTTTTTTACTAAAATAATCACTACAAAAAAAAACCAAAATTAGAATTATAAAATAACATAATATTACAAATTAACAAAAAGATAGACCTATATAAAATTTATTTTTCTTATCTCTTGGGCCCAATTAAATAATACTAGTTTATGATAGACCTTTATCTTATAAAAAAAATTAATTTCTTTAAATTAGGGCCCCTAAATTAAGGGGGCCTTGGGCACAGGCCCAAGCAGCTCATAACTTGGGACGGCCCTGATTAGGAACTAATTGAGAGATTTTTGAAAATAGTAAGAACTAAATGAGCAACTTTTGAAACAATAGGGATTACTGGTGAGACTTTTACAAACAATAAGTACTAACCACGTGACTTCTAAAACAATGAATGGTATTTATCCAAAATTTGTAAACAATAGAGACTATTTATCCAATTTGTCCTATTTAATAGCTATGAGGGGCTTTTTTGGTATTATTGATTTGTGGTTTCGTTTCGACAATCGTATTCTTCTTTACTTTATTTTGGTTTTGTTTGTTTTTCATATCGTGAAAGGTTGGCGGCTATTTTATATATGACAAACTTTTTTTCTGTCATCGATTGATAGTTTTCGACAGCCATTCTTTGACATAGCTTGCTATGGTAATTTTTGGATAGTTATTTTCACTTGATAGCATGGATTTCATTTATGTAAACATAAGATGATATATTTTTTATGTCCCGTTGATGTGTTTAGTTCTTAAAATTTGTGACTTTTGACCATGTGTATACGTTTGATTTTTTTATTTGGCAGTGTCGAGATTAAATGTTCAATTTATATCTTGATCTTACATTTTTTTGCGCAATTTGTCATCCTAGTTATATTTGAATCTAGCAAACTTAGGCAAACATGTTACAATTTTTTAATACCCATGTGATGTTATGATGCTAATATTTTTTATTGGGCAAAAAAATAATATCAAAATTAAGATATAGTTTGTGGAGAAATAAGTACTAAAATTGACATACAATCTATCAACCATTGACTATCATTTTGTTCACAAAAAAAATATTATTTTATGATTTTTATTTTTTAATTCTTTCTATCTTTTTGGTAACCATTTGAAGCAAATTAGGTTGTTGCATATGAAAGTTGGGAAAAAAATTCATTTTTCAATATAATTTTTTGAAATTCATTGATGTGTCATGTTGCCAAGGTAAAAAAGAAAAAAAAAGGTCTTGTTCTTGCCCCATTTGATCTTCATTAGGGGCATAAAAGACTTTTTGCATAGTCAATGCCATTTCTGTTAAATTTAACTAATTTTTAACTAATGGAGAGACCTAAGAGGAGGAAAAAAAAACTCAAGGACCTGTTTGGTCAAAGGCAATAAAGTTAGGAATGTACTTGTAAAGAGCATGATGTCTTTTCACAATTTCTGTTAACTCTCCTAACGGAAACTTGGTGTTGGGAGTTAAGAGACGTGTGTTTAGTTTCATAAAATACATAAAAATTATGAGGTTATTTTGGTATCATAGGACGACATTGTCTGCTTATGCCTAACAGAGAGATGCGGTGTAATTTTCCCTTCTTTTATTATTATTTGTTATTTTCTTTTTTTAAGGAGACTAAGCTGAGATTATATACAATTATTATTCAGCGTGATAACTCCATATTTCTATCTTTTCCTCAAAGAAATAAATGAGTGAGTGGAATATCATGCACTACAAAGAGAAATATGAAATATCCATTTACACATATAGCAAATGCAAACGCGAATCTTTGAATTTCGAGTACATTATGTTTATAGAGAGTTAAATATGTGTACAAAATATGTTATAAGTTTTTTTTTTTTTTTTGGTCAAGTAGTATATTATTAATTAATTAAAAAATATACAAAGAAGATTTGGACTCAAACTATACAAGAACCCAGTGAACAAAACAAAATTAGCAAACGAAACAAGCCAAATCTACAAACACAATGCTATGGGGGTTGAAACACTAGATACGGGTGAGAGAACTTATCCTAATTGCATAAATAACTCAAACTGCCACAAAGTTGACTCGAAAAGACAAGAGGCAAGAGTAGTCAGAGTTAAGAATTGTGAACAACGGAAAAAACTCTCCGGTTACAATTTGAGCAACCCCGAATAGCATTCAAAGCCAACTGAAAATATATATGCACAAAACACCAACACACCAAAAAATATGCCATTAATAATCGCAAGCCACGACTGCCGGAGTTGGAAAGTACTGTTACCAGAGGAAGAAACTAAAGTAAGAGTACAACTTCTGTGGTTGATAGAGCAAAAAAGGCCAAGACAATGAAGAAAAATACCATAAACCACAACATAAAAAAGACACTCTAGATCCGCCGTAATAAGAACAATAGTTAACCATACACTAAGCAGAAGAACAAAACACCATATCTGGATTTGTACATAAAAGAGTTAGAGAAAAAGTGAGAACAAAATATATAAGTGAAGAAAAAAGATACCGGAGCCCCAAAACCTAAAATTTATAGGTGAAATATCTGTCCAACTAAGGGTGGGAGAGGAAGGAGAGATGAACTTTCTCTTGAAAGAAATTTTAAGGCGGTGCTAATTTTTAAGTTTTTAAAATATATTATAAATTTATCTTTAGAAATTACATAATTATCAAATTCCGACACATCTCCTACTAAAAAATTAATGAATGTGACATAATTAGGATGTTGTACTCGTTGCCTCCAATTAGAAAAAAAAAAAAGAAAGAAGCAAAAAAACAGAAAAAAGAAAAAAAGAAAACTAAAGCGCGAATCCACAACGGCAAGCAAACTCGCCATAGCCACACAAAAACACACCAAACTACACACACATCACTCATCACCACTCTCCTCCCTTCTTCTTCTTCTTCACCAAAATGGCCGTCTCGGCATTGGTGACGTCGTCATCAATCCCCATACTTTCTTCTTCCCCGAAAACCACAATTTCAAGACCTCCACCACCAACAAAAACAACAAAAACAAAACCTATCAAAAAGCAAAAGCAAAAGGCAGTTGGTGGCGGCGGTGGAGGAGGTTTGAAGAATGTTGTGGAAGTGGTGAAAAAGGATATAAGCTTTATAAGTAAAGGGGTTAGTAAAGGAATGGCGTGGGCTAATGAAGCATTTCGTATTCCTCAGCTTACAAAATCCATTGATGACATCGTATGGCTTCGTCCACTTGAAGACCCACGTGCTAAAGCTAGTGTTCAAGCTCCTTCTTGGCCTCAGCCTCATTACCCAGGTCTCATTTTTTGTTAATTGTATATGGGGAAGAGTAATTTGCGTAATTTTTATGCTAAATTATTGTATTTATGTGTCTTTGTGTGTGTTATTATCACTTTATATGTGTATGATGAGAATGTATTTGCTCGTTAAATTAGAACAAGGGCAATGCTATATGTCACCTCTCGTACTTATAACAAATCTTCACCTCTTATGTGGAATATGTCAGTCTAATATATTTATTTCAAACAAATGGGTCACATCTATGTGTAATACTTGTGATGTAAGATCAGATAGGATGCCAATTAAGAGAGGTAAAGTTTGGGCGATACAATTTGGGTGGTAACATATAACGTTTATTGTCGGAACAAGACAGTGATGAGGGTAGAACTGGGAATAGTACAGCGACGTCCTACTAGTTATTGTTGTGAGTTCAAATAAAAACTCGTATACTCATTATGGCCCAAGAATTGTCAAGCCTACAACATGGTTTTGCTTGTTGGTGTGGAGTTCTAGGAATGAGGCATGATAGAAGCTTCAAAAATGTATTTCCCCGGAGTGCATGGGGCATGAGATGAGATAGTTTGTATAATGTTTTAGGTAAAATATGGTTTCCATGAGAAAGATATATTTCAGTATTTGGGAGACATCATGAAGATATTCTTCTAATCATTCTGCAGTTGTTGGTCGACATATTGCAAATATTTTTAGTTCCGGAAAGCGACTGAGCACTACATAATATGAAAGAAAGCGATAATATGTCAAAAATCTCACTAAACCGTGAAAATTCTAAGTTTTGATGACAAATCATTGATAGGTGCCCACAGCAGAGGTCGCTGTAATCATATAAAAGAGGCCTATTAGACCTAACAGCTGATATTGCAAAGAATTCCTTGAAACGAGCATGTGGAATTGAAATTAATTCATATTTTTCTGACCCCCCCGACAAGATTGCTTTGAAATTTCAAGACTAATTCATATTAACTTACATACAAAAAGAGAAGTTAGAGTAGGGAGGAGAGATATTGTGTTTGATCAATGGAATTGCTGAGTATGGATCACTAAAAGTTCAAATTGACTTAAACTTTTAAGCTTTGATAGCGAGCTTGAGAAGCTTCTAGTTCGTTAATAAACAAACAAACAAACAAAAAAAAGAGCATTTCACGGAGGTCCAAGGTTAGAGAATTCCATGATTAATTGAGCAATCTATAAAAGAGCCATTTCTTTGCTAGCGCTCGATACATGAATGATTTCTCAAAATCTCATCCTTCTTTCATGGTTATTCATTTGGGATTTGGACATCATGTGGCAGAACTCTCTGGTCTGGATTTGTTTATGTCTGATGTCAAAGCATTGGAGGCATATGCTAACTATTTCTACTGTCTCTCCAAAATGTGGACTAAGCCACTTCCTGAAACATATGACCCAGAGGAAGTTGTTTTCTACTTCAGTTTAAGGCCTCATGTAGTGGGTCTCCGGCTGCTTGAGGTAATTGCTTATATTTTATGGATTTTACATGGATTGTGTCTTCTGTTTATCTTCGTCGTAAGTGTTGAGTATTCCGCTTGCAACTTTGCCTGCTCTTTTTAAAGATCGATGTCCGTATATTATATGTCCTCTAGATCCTCATTTTGTCAAAACCAATCTTCTTAGATAATACGCCAAAATGTTCTTAATAGCACAAATTTTTTGGATAAATAGTATGATCAAATTTCAATTTTGTGTGCTCTTGTTTCTTTTCTGCCATGGAAGTTAGTTTCATTTTCTCAATGAATTCTTCCCTTCCCTTTGAAATATTCTACGATATTATGGATTGCCTCTGGAAGTATTTCTGAAAAGTGCTGGAAAAACATTCGTTTTGGCTTAATGTAGTTTGTTATCTCTACAATATTCTTTTCTAAAGTTTTTGAACTATGCAGGTTTGAGGAGCGAATTTTCTTGAACTTTTATTTTCTGGAGATAACCATTGAAGTGGTTTTTAGATCCTTGTTTGTTTGAGTTCCAAAATTATCTCATATTTATCAGTTGCCCACCCAAGCAGTGCCCACCACTTGGTGTTTAAGAGTCGTTTGACTTTGCGTTAGCTGTAGAAGATATTTCCCTTCTCTCGTTGTTCATGTCTCTGATTAAGAGTATATGCTAGTTCAAAAATTTGTGGTTCACTGAACTTGCAAATTAGTAGCAACTCTGAAGTCACCCTTAGGAATACATTGCTGACTTCCTTTTAAACTAAATAGAGCACCTTTTTATCTTGTGAATCATTTTAACTTTTATTTTTTCTCTACATATTACCACTGTGAAAGGCAACAAGACCCCTTTCTCCCCCCCTCTCTCTTCTATTTCTTCTTTTCCTGCTTTCCATACCATAATTTTTCTGTAGCTGAAATGCGTTACGTCATATGGTATATATTGCAATAAAGCTTTTCTCAAGTGCTCTGGGACTCCATATTTGCTTGTGTATGAGAAAGTTGGTTAGCGGACGACTTTTTATGAATCGTATCCTTACTAGTACATCTTTTGGAAGGTTTTCGCTGCCTTTGCTTCTGCTGCAATCAGAATTCGCATCTCAGGGGTCAACTCAAGTGTAGATGAGGATGCTCGTAAGATTGAATTTGGGACAGTGTTAAAAGAAACACTGCTGAACTTGGGCCCCACATTTATCAAAGGTATATCATGTTATCTATTTGAGGATAAGTTTAACACAACCAACATCACCTGGCAGAAAAGAATTTAAACCAAAAAAGAAAAATGGAAAGAGAAAAAGACCTTGGAAGCTTGTTCCTTTTAGTTTTTACCTTCAGTCCTTCTGTCCCTGATATTAATTTGTATTTAATCTGAATCTTTCCATCATCAAGTGATTTTCATGCTTTTGCAGTTGGTCAGTCCCTTTCCACAAGGCCAGATATAATTGGTTCTGAAATTTCAAAGGTTAGATGATACAGATACATGCAAATAATGGTATTATGTTGTTGATTGGAGCATTTGCTACGTATTAAATTTCAAATTTTCATGGGTCTTCTTTATCGTGTTCTTGTGGCAAGATAATTTCCTTCTGGTCACCAACAGAAGTATTACCTTTTCCTCATCCTTTTCTTTTGTGTGTGACATTTGTCTACAGAGCTTTTGAAGTTGATGACTTGATGCATATAAGGAAAAAATAATAAATTTATAGACAAGATGAAGGAAGGAATCAAGTCCTTATAATACTCAAAAAGATATGTGAATTGGATAGTTTGATTAATGGGAGGCTAACTGGATGGCGAGGAGAAGGTTTTAGGCACCATTATGTTGCTACTTCTACTTTGCAAATTGTGCCATGAATCTCAAGTGGGTCTTTCTTAGGTGTGATTCATTGTCAGTCTCTCTCCATTCCAAGTTGATTGTCTTAGTTCGCTGCAACGTTTACGTGAAAGATTTGGATGGTTATATTTGAAGTGAATGGGGGCTAAAAGTGAGTAGCTTAGGAAATAATAATGTGATAGGAATTTAACGGCTCAGTAAGTCTTTCATGTATTTGAATATTAATAGAGAATGGTATTTTGAACTGTAAAGTATACCATTTGGTAAGGCAGAAAAAAGATATTACGAAATTCAAATTGGGAGTAACATTTTATTTAAGGTGGCATTGATTGTATTGCATTACTTTAAAAAGTTTATAAGTTCGGTCTGTTCTATATGTGGATGTAATATTGAAAGGTTTGTAAGTTTTTAAACTTGTCTTTATTTTTTTTGTATTGCAGTAATGGATTTTGTGATTAGGGTCCATTACTGTACATAAACATTGGTAGCGTTGGTAGTTCATAGTTCATGTTTCATTTTTTCAGTTTAAGTTATGATTGCAGGCGTTGTCTGAGTTGCATGATCAAATCCCTCCTTTTCCCAGGGCCGAGGCTATGAAGACCATTGAGGAGGAATTGGGTTCTCCTGTGGAAACAATCTTCAACTACATGTCCGAGGAACCTGTAGCCGCTGCTTCATTCGGTCAGGTAATCCGTCTTTTCCTTCTCTTTGTTCACTTTTACATACATCCCAAAATGATGTCCATTTCGAATAATTAATGAACTACCCCTCTTATTTTCTGAACTGACCTTATTAAATTGCATTGAGAAGCCATTACCTTTTTTAACTTTGAATAACAAGCATAGTTTGGGAAAACTAATAGCTGTTTGATTGTATGACATCACATGTAATGATACTTGTGCAAGAGATTGGGGTCCAGTGATGGACGCAAAGAGTATTACGTAATGTGCGGGTGAAGATTTATAGTTTTATCCTTCTGAGAGAAAGCATATATTAACATGCTTTATGACTTGTTATACATATCAATGATGCCAACCTTTAAAGTTACTGATCCTTCTTGTCACTAACATCTGGGCTATGCTATAGGTTTACAGAGGAATTACACATGATGGTTCTAATGTTGCTGTGAAAGTTCAGCGTCCTAACTTGTACCATGTGGTGATTCGAGACATCTATATTCTTCGCCTTGGGGTTTGTCTCAAACCCTGCCTCTTTATGATTTTTCATCTATAAGCATTATATCCTTAATTAACTTGATAATTTGTTGATCCAGGTTGGTTTTTTCCAAAAAATAGCAAAAAGGAAAAGTGACCTGCGTTTGTATGCTGATGAGCTTGGTAAAGGCTTAGTCGGGGAATTGGACTACACCTTGGAGGCTGCGAATGCTTCAGAATTTCTGGTACCTATTATGCTATACACTCAAAATAATTACTCTTCACGGAGCTTCCAGAGAAAGCTGTTCATTGTTGACCTCTTTCTGTAACCCAAAAACAAAAAGAGAACCTCTGAAGTAGCAGAGAAAAGAAAGACATCTCTCGAATGAATCTTGTTAGAATATACACTTGTCCCACATAGAAAAATCATAAACTCTAAGATCCTGAGCTAGGCCCATGGTCTAGTCTCATTCATCTTTTGCGCGCGACCCATCTCAAATCAGGTCCACTTGTCTTCAATCTTTCGCGTGTGCATAGTCCATGCACTTTCAATCATCCACATGTGTTATCTACCACATGTGTGTTCAATCTTCCATGTGTGACCCATCTCAAAAAAAATTCGGTCCACATGCATTCAATCTTCCTAGTGTGACCATCTCAAAATAAGGTTCACGTGTGTTCAATCTTCCACGTGTAACCCCTCTCAAATCACGTCACACGTGAGGGGGAATGTTAGAATACTTGTCCCACATAGAAAAATCAAAAACTCTAAGATCCTGAGCTACACCACTTGGCACCAATTGGTTTTAAGATGGAAACTCAGTTATTTTAACAAATCTCAAATAAGCAAAGCATCATGTCACAGACCTTAGCAAAGCCTGCTACCTTAGAAACACTTGCGTTATGGAACTACTGAGTACTGATTGTGAATTTGGTTAATTATAGAAACAGGAGTTTGGTGGCATCTAATTTTGTTTGATACAAAATATGACTTTTGTTTATATCATCAGATATCTGTTTGTTATTCCTTATTTGGGCATAGAGTAGTCACTACCTATTCTCATTACTTTTTTAAATTGAAAAAAGCATGATCATTGACAAAAGCTATCACATTGGGGACGATAAGAAATCTTATTGCATTTCTTGTCAGCCTCTCTGAATCGCCTTGAATGGTTGTGTTCATTGCTACATAACCTTAGGTCAGTGCATGTCAATTGATATTGCCCACATTTGCTGCTGTCATCTTGTAAGTGCAAAAGCTATGGGATGGTAAGAGGCTGGATACGGATATTACTACTAATTTGATAATCATGATATTGAAATCAAACCGTGCTCAATGATGGGAAAGGGGGGGTTGGGGGGGGGGGGGGGGTGGTGTTGGGTGGGTTGGCATGGAACATGGTGTCTATTGTGGCCATATAAGGACTGAAGTCATTTTCTACTAAGGCCAATAGTTGTTCTATGTTGTGATTGAGATGTTCTATTTCAAAGGGACGTAAGATTTATATGATTTGCTGCAAAGGCAAAGCTAGATTAGCTAATTTTATCACCTGCAATGCATCTGTACTTATATATTCCTGTAACTAGCTATTTGTAAACATCTCTGCAGGAAGCCCATTCTTCCTTTCCTTTTATTCGTGTTCCGAAAGTTTTTCAACATCTTAGCCGAAAGAGAGTTTTGACTATGGAGTGGATGGTTGGTGAAAGTCCAAGCGATCTAATCATATCAACTAAGAAGCCAGTTGATCATCGTTTTAGATACAAGGAGAGTCACCAAAGTGATGCAAAAACGAAGCTGCTTGATCTGGTATGTAGAACCAAATCATTAATTTGACATTCTGTTTCATAAGACTATTGGTTGCTTAATTAGGTGATTAACCTGAATTCAGATATTAGAGTGTTGGAAATTTAGGATTTTAAGTTGATTAATGATGGACTTTAGAATGTGGAAGGAGAAAAGGCCAGCCTAAAAGAATAGTGCTTTTGGCAGTGAGCGAAAATAAATTACTAACAGAAGAAAGATATAACTGAGACTATGGGTGCAAGAAGATTATAATTTCTTCAATGATGTTAAGTAGAACTATAATCGACAGTAATTTCACTTGCATCTTAATGATCTGAAATGATTCTGCTACATTTTCTTTGCTTCCATAACCTGCTTTTCGACTACAATAGGTGAACAAAGGAGTTGAAGCAACACTTGTTCAACTCCTGGAAACTGGCCTATTGCATGCTGATCCACATCCTGGAAATTTGCGTTACACATCATCAGGACAAATAGGGTACATTCACCTAATTCTTTGCCATGTCTTTAACAAATTATTTCCTGTGTTAAGCTACAAACTCTCATCCAATTTTATCGGAAAAATCATGTACTCATTGCATAATTCTCCTGTAATAGGTTTCTTGATTTTGGCTTACTTTGTCGGATGGAAAAGAAGCATCAGCTCTCCATGCTGGCATGCATAGTGCACATTGTAAATGGGGATTGGGGATCCCTTGTGCATGCTCTGGCTGTAGTAGATATTGTAAGGCCAGGAACAAACCTTCGACGTGTTACCATGGTACTTTCCATACTTGCAATTACTATCTCCACTTTGCTGGTACTACGGCACATGAATTTTTATTTTCTTGCAAAAATTGAACACTTGACACATCTTACCTCATTGTTCCTCTTTTGGAGTTTAACCATTTAATGCTATCTCTATAACTGTTGTCTGGATTTTAATTAATGTAGGACCTGGAAGAGGCTTTGGGAGAGGTGGAGCTTAAGGATGGAATCCCTGATGTCAAGTTCAGCCGGGTGAGAATCGCATTTTCTAATGCCAATTTCGTGGGTTTCTTTCTCAAAATTCTGAAGGCTCCACTGCATTATTTAAAGTAGCTTCCAAAAGTATGGATCTGAAGCATCATTAGAATATTGACCTTGACATTGAATACCTCTTTGAACAATGTGAACTCAACATTTTAATTTCAGATGATAACGTAGTGATGAACAATGAATAAGTGGCTAATAAGTTTTATCTGATTTAGTGGACAAAATTTCTTTTAAGCAATTGTTCAGAAGAGATTTAGATACGATTCAAGGTTCTCTGCAGTGCCCAGATATGGTGCAGAATTCGTTTTCCAGGAATTATATATGAGTGTCAAACCTAACTTTCAGTTTTGCTCATCTTAAAGTAGAATTATGCCTCATATACGCCTTTGGATATGATACTGCATAGTTTACTATGAGTGTTCTGCCACATTCATTTGTTTCAATTGGAAAAAGAGTTCCCCACATATCGATAGCTGGAGGACTAATTGAGGATGCCTACTTTTTGCTATGCATGAGTATTCTCGTAATGACATGTTCGTCTTTCTCAATGTACAATATTTATGAGAGGAATATATATATATTTGTTTCAATTTTGTTTTACATTTTCTGACTGAATGTCAGAGGAATGAAGACAGCTAAATACTTCAAATTATTTATGTTTCTTCTCCGTATCTTCTGATCACATGGCTGATTGTTACAATATTTGTTCTGAAGGTTCTCAGTAAAATATTGTCTGTAGCATTCAAGTATCATTTCCGCATCCCACCATATTACACCCTTGTTCTGCGATCTCTTGCTTCATTTGAAGGTAAATACAAGTGCTGTCTTTTTGTTTGATCTGGTTGTTGTTTATAGCTTTCTGTTAAAAATATAAGAATTTGGTTGCGCCTGCATTGATCTTTGTCTTTCTTATTGACCTGGAAGATTATGTTGCTTGCACAGCATTTTCTGATAATATGGTATGGTGTTAGTATTGTTAGGATAGTTATGTGACATATGTCGCACATTGGTAGATAGGAGACTTATGTACTGGAGTGCAACAACACAAATAGGAGCTAGGGCTTAGTTAGAAGTACTATGCCATTCTCTCTCATTCTCATTCTTCTCTCTCTCTGTCTCTCTCTCTCTCTCTGTCTCTTCTTACTTAACATGGTCAACTAGTTATGCTTATCCATGTTTGTGAAAAATCTGTGGTGGTCAAAAAAGCTTATAAGATTGTGCCGTTAGACATATGGTTTCATATTCATGTTTTCTTGTAAGGTTCACTATGACTCTTTTCTTTCTGAGAAATTATAAAAATTTTGTGTTTCCTTGTTCATCATAGTTGTTGGGATAACCAAGTTTTGTGGCAGTTATGAGACAATTCATCATGACTAAACTGTGGCCATAAGCTATAAGTATTGCCTTTAATAGAGTTTTCCAGAACCTTGAGAGCTGAGGTGGTAGCTTTACTCAGTTTTGCTGGTGACTCTTTGTTGTCAAATAGCCGTTTATAATTTTAGTCCTCTGTTCGAGTCATATCTCAAATTTGGATATAATAGATTATATAGTTGACCTTATTGATTGATATATGTGGTTGATGATGAGTGGAAACGTGGTTAATGCCTATTATTCTGCTCTAGGTGAGATGAATAGCCAGGTGACGGATTACAGGAACACTGGTATCTTGAATTGCAGAACCTAGACCTAAGACTTGTAGATTGTTATATCGGACAATAAAACAGATCAAGTGTTCTCAGTGTTACCTGTATTCATCTACTTTTGTTGGTGCTAATATTTAAATTTATATCTGCTTTTCCCTAATCAGTATGATGACCTTTATTGCATTAATATCTATCTGATTCATTATTTATTTCTCAGGCTTGGCAGTGGCTGCAGATCCAACTTTTAAGACTTTTGAAGCTGCATACCCTTATGTCGTCCGTAAACTTCTCACTGATAATTCAGTTCCCATGAGGAGGATTTTACACTCGGTACTTTCTGCCATTGAACAATACACTCTTTTGCCACCGTTATTTTTCATAGACTTACTCTTGTTTGTCTGGTAATTTATCTCCAAAAATTCTGCTGTTTTCCTCGTATTCTATAAGTAGTGTCATCACAAAGGCTGTTTGGAGATAATGTTGGACTTCTCTTCTAAGTGGTAGGCAACTCCTGCAATATACGGGACTCAAGCAAGCTTGTCTTATTTTATTTGCTCTAAGGCTGGAAATATGATTTTAAGAAACATATTGAATTTTTTTACCTAAAAATTAGCTCAAGTTTAACACTTCATTGTTTAGTTTTTGTTTCTCCTTTTAATTAGCTTGTCTCATAATTTTAATGCCTTTTTTTCTTTTTTTCCCCTGGTTGGGTGGGGTTGTTCTGAACTGGAGGTTTTCTTGATTTATACTTTTTGGTTTATGTTATGCTAATGGTCATTCTAACCAGAGAAATGTTACTGATATCAATAACTGATGCTATCCATGCGCCCAGAAGCCGCTATTGTTTATGTTGTGTTTCTGTATGCAGGCTGTATTAAACAGAAGGAGAGAATTTCAGTGGCAAAAGCTTGGAATTTTCCTAAGAGTGGGGGCAACAAGGTAAATTAACCAGAATCTTGCTTCCAGTCTTTAACTGGAGTAAATATATCCTTGAATGTCTGATGTCGGACATATGTTAGCTTTTCTTCTTTTATATTAATTTTTGGTGGGTAATAGCTGTTCCTTTCAGCTTTCCTGCTACTTGGTTGATCTTCTTGGATGCCCAGCTATCTAACTCCCAATAATCTTCGCCAAACTTACAGTGTCTTACCGATATGTACTCTTCATCAAAATTTGAAAGTTGAAACCTTGTAGATTGTCGAATATGTTATATGGCCTTCCCATGAGAAGATCTGATCTTTCACCATAAGAGCTATAAATTCCCTTTCCTAAGTCGTGAATTGATCACAGGTCTTTGTCCTGCGCACTTGATTGGTATATTCTTTTGTTTTCAGTTTGTATTATTCTTGAATGGGGACCGTGGTGTAACAGTCTTCACTCCTGAAACTGTCAAAGTTTTTACTTATTCCTTTTGATCTATTATGTATTTGTTTTCAGCAAGACATGGACCCTTTTCCTCCAAGCAAGCTAATTTTCCTCTTTAGTGATGCCTGTTATATAGTAATTTGTTCTTGCATTCCGTTCCAGGAAAGGGTTGCATGCAGTGGTTGCATCCGACGCCCAATCTTCCCCTGAATACTCCTCTAATGGGGCCACTCAGGAATTTGATGTTGTAAACTTTATTTTGAAACTTTTACCTTCGAAAGATGGAGCCGTGCTAAGAAGACTCCTTGTAACTGCAGTAAGGACCTTCCTCCAGGATGTTTTTTCCTTCCTTATAGATGTCATCACGCCTTATATTTTTTCACTTTCAGATATTCTTTTTTGCATTCCGTTAACTATTATTGTTTTTTGAGATCAATTTAGGTTTAAAATCTCTCTTCTTCATGATGATTCGTCAGTTAGTTGTATCTGTACTTACATGTCAATTCAATTAAAACTGTCCCTTATGTGAAAATATAGGTCTGTGGAGGGGGTTGAGAGGCTCTGGACAGGGCAAAATTGTATTTTAATACATATTTATAGATTCACGTGTGCCCTTATTTTTTCTAGCTTGATCTTTTTCTGCCAACTTATAGTTTCAGATGAGCATAAAATTCACTAAACAATGCAAGAAATTTGATAAAATTCGGCCACTTAAACTCCAACCCAACCCCACGTCCTGAAGAGAAAAAAGAGAAAAGTAGAGACATCGTGCAGCCGCAAATCTATATATATTCCCCTTCATGCCACTATCAGACCCTGGAAAGTGTCTGTAAGAAAACCATAGGGAGTAAAGTGAATGTTCTTTCAAGTAAAGAATATCATTGAAAAGAAATATTGATAGGTAGGCATCCATTTTCGGCAGCACTGACATCAGATAGAACATTCAATGCACTTATTATATTTTCTGCATTTCACTACTTAGCAGGGACAGATGGTAATTGGAGGCAGATGGTTATGTTTCACCTCATAGTCACTTACAACAATTTTATATATGGTCTTTTGCAAATTTTGTGAGACTGAATGTGCGTTTTGAAACATAGGATGGAAGTTCGTTAATTCGAGCAGTGATCTCCAAGGAGGCAACCTTTTTGCGGCAACAGGTATGCAGGATAATTGCCAATGTACTGTATCAGTGGATATGTGAGGCTACAGGAAACGGTGCATTCGTTCAGTCTACTTCTGCCGTACGATTGGTGGGTAGCACCAATAACATGGAGCTAGGTCCATTCGCTAGAGTATCTACACCTATCTACGATTACAAGTCCTTCCTGCAAGATCGGCGTCTCAGACTTGTTGTTTCCAAGATTCTAAGTGCTGCAAGAAAAGATCCCATATTGATGATTCGATTCGCTTTGGCATCATTTGTTATGTTTATAAAGGCCTCCGCTTTGGCTCTTCATCGGGCGTTGGTTTCACTCTCCGAAGCTTACCTGAGTCGTCCGTCTTTTGCTCCAAATCAGATTGTAGTTGGTGCATGATTCATAGAACTTTTCAGTTTCTGTTTCCAGGATAGAACTAATCTTGTTGACGTCAGTACGAGAACTTGCAATAACCATGTGGAACGGGCTGGTGCTGATCTTTACGTGCCTCGGTAGGAATGAGATCACCAGAGTATAACACAAGATCGCTTTTTCTTACTGCCATGGTCAACCTATAGTGAACTCTGATGTATAGGTGTAGATGTTACTCTTAGAAGGCAGTGTGGCCTTGTAGATATGCCATCTTTCTTTTCTGTATATGCTGAAGATATTCTAAGCCAAGGGTTTACTTACTTCTGCCATTTTATTACAAAAGTTGATATATGTCACGTTTCAGTTTTCAGTTCTAGAACATTGGGTGTGTGCAAGCGATATGGTATTGTAGACTTAATAAATAATTATTTAAATTTTATATTAATTGACTTAAAATGATTAACTTAGATTATTACTTGGGTCCACGATATTTTTTTATGAGTCAATTACTTAATGCGTCTCTTATCAGTATAGGAGAGCAGCAAATAGGATTCTTCTCTCACTTATTCCCGGTTATATCAATAATCTTCATTGCTATGTACCCTGTCATGTGATATTGTGGAAAAGTTAATAACTGGGCCGAAAATGGGAAAAAAGACTAACCAGACATCAAATTAAAATGTTCCCGAGTCAAAAGGTACAAAATAAAAAAAATATATATATATATACATACATATGACTATAATTCGACAAAGGAGGAGAGTTAAAAAAAAAAATAAATAAAAAAGTACAATTTTTGTCAACATTTTATTACTTTTCTCATTGTTCCTCTTGCTACATTATTTTATCTTTTAAGACAAATAATACACTTTAAACAAAATTATATCGATTTACATCAAAATTATAAATCACGCGGTGTAACAACATATATTAACGGCACGCTCCACGTCAGTTCTGTAACTGGAAACATAGGTTTGAAACTAACAATAAACTATTATCCGATTGATTATTCTACCCAAACAAAACCATTTCAAGTAGAGACATAGTATTACTTTTTCACATTGATCCAACCTTATGCTAATCCGCATGCCGCATGGTATATTTTTTATTCACTAATTCCCTAAAATAAACACTCCCCAAATCGCTTCATACTTCTAAACTCTCCAGCCATGAGCACTCCAGCACTCCCAGGAATATGTGATAGATCTGTAAATTTAAATTTATATTTATATTTATAATGTGATTACTTATTGAAGTGATTTTGCTTGTTAATTATAAAATGAGAAAAATTGATACAAAATCGTGTGTGTTGTGTGCGTGTGTGTGTGTGTGTTTGGGTATAGGGATTCACGAGGCTGTGCAAGGGCTTAGCTGTGGTGCTGGTGGCAGGACACATTGTTGTTCAGATTGTACCTTCATCTGTCTCCTGTCTCGCTCTCATCCCTGCCAAGTACTTACTATTTACTAATCTCCTCACTGATTCTCGAATTTTGTACTAAAATGTGTGTCTGAACCCGGGATATTTCACCCCACATCGGTTCTGTAAGAGACATGTTTAGTTTATAAGACTTTAGTTCACTACTACTGACAATACAGGTTCAGCAATTTGAGCTAATTGATCAGGCTTAATGTGTTGGTAGGTTAGTAGTTGGGTTTGGATTGTTATTGACACTTCCCCGGAACCCGTGCATAGCAGTAGCGTCATGCATCGGACTGCTCTTTTTATCAGAATATGTAAATAGCATGATTTTTTATCATTATATACTACGTTTATGTGTGTGTGTGTGTGTGATCATCTTGCCGAAAGTGATATGGTGAAATTTGTGGATTTTCATTTGTTATCTGCTTTTTGTAAAACATCTCCTGCTAAGGGTATATACCAACTATGGCAGACTATTGGATGCAACTGCTGCATTTTAAGTTTGTAACTGAAATTTCATCAATTGTTTTAATGTAGGACGATTCCATTTGCTTGGAATCTCATAACAGCCGGATATACTGAACAAACGATATATGGGGTACGCACAATTTGCTTCTTTTAACCCTCAATCCTTTCTGTGACTTCACATTCCACATTGGTTCTATAAAAGATGTATTTAGTATATAACCAGTAGGGTTTTCTGCTATTATCACCACGGGTTCAAGAATTTTGGTCCAGTTGATTAGGCTTAATGTGCCGGCTGGCTAGTACCTGGACTTAGGTCATTACACTTTCAGTTTATCCTCTTTGCCATTGCGATGTGCCTCTTGCTTATCTTGTTTGCGAAGTGTGTCTGAATGGTATGTTTATCTTCCAGGTGGTCATAAGCACCATTGGTCTCCTTTTCGTCGGGAAGCTGCTTGAACCCATCTGGGGTTCTAGGGAATTCTTGAAGTTTATCTTTGTCATCAACTTCTTAACATCCGTTTGTGTTTTCATTACAGTTATTTCATTGTACTATATAACAAGACAAGAGACGTACCTGTAAGTGATGCAAGATCCACTTCTGCTCTCTTCATTTGTTTGTTTTTTAGGTGATCTTTTCCTGTTCTTGTAAGTTTTTTGTCTTCTTCTTCTTCTTTGTTCATAAGCAGTTCGACATGATTGAGGATAAGGATAAGGGAAATTATTGGTTTGCCAATAGCCTTTCTACCCTTTACCAACCCAATCCACAATCTACATCTATTGTTTTATCAAGAAGAAAATGTTTCATATTTAACTGAACAGATAGTGACTCTTGAACTCCTCCTGATGTATTGTATATTTAATTACAAACCTCTGCTAAAACCTATGCCCTGTCTTCACCAAATGCCATTCATTACTCAAGTGTCTATTTAAATTTGTAGTTGCTTGGTTATCTTATTCTAATGTTGCGGACATGTCCCGAAGTCTGATCATCTGATTGTTGACTTAAACAGTTATCTGCCTGTATCTGGTTTCCAAGGGGTTCTTTCAGGGTTCTTAGTTGGTATCAAGCAAATTCTGCCTGATCAAGAGCTGCCTTTCTTTAAACTTAATGCAAAGGTAAGAAATGCTGAAAGTATCTATTTCTTTTGAAGCCACATCTCCACAAACTTCTATTTCTAATATCCAATGGGCCAAGAGATGTTATCTAACACCCTCTCTTGAATGCTACGTTGGCCTCTTTGCAGTGGTTACCCTCTGTTGCACTATTGCTATCCATTGCCATTAGCTTTTTCACAGCAGATTCTGCGCAATACCTTCCAACTTTAGTTTTTGGCACATATATAGGCTGGGTGTACCTCAGATACTGGCAAACGAAACCAGAAACCAAAATAAGGGGTGATCCAAGTGATGAATTTCATTTTCTTCATTCTTCCCTGAATTTTTACGGTAATATTTGCAATCTGCTACATTTGCGTGTGAACCTAGATGATTTGGACTTCTCTCCTTCCTTCATCCCCTTTTTCACATTGCCTTCTGTTGGTTAAGTGCAGACCAGTAATTGATCCTGTGGCTACAGCATTTGATCGGATGTTATGTGGAAAAAGATCTGAAGCTTCTAATGAGGGCAGAGGCTACACCTTAGGAGGTGCCCCATTGCCTGGTTCTGACCCTATTGAGGCATCTAGGAGAAGGTAGTTTCGTTTCAGTTTGACACATATTGATGTATGAATACACGTATATTTTGTGTTAGTCATTAGTCAAAGATCTTGTTAGATGGGCATAGAGAGGGGTTGAACTGCTGGGGAAGAATGGCAAATCCCACACCCCCCCTCCAATTCATTTTTACACAGATCATGGTTACGTCGTATGTGTCTCTTACCACTTTGATACATGCTACACATATGCCCTTCCTCTACGACACACTCTCTAGGACCTCCTTGGGACTCTGTCATATGCTGTTTCCAAATCAGTAAATACCATGTGAAAGTCTTTTTGGTTCCTTCAATATTGCTCCATCAATCCCCCTAGTAAAAAGATATTGTCCATTGTGGTTCTCCTGTGCATGAAGCAAAAGTGATTCCGTGAAATATTTGCATTCAATTTAATATTCTATCAATCACCCTTTCCCATAATTTTATAGTATGACTAACTAAGTTAAGCTTTTGGTAATTCGCACAGTTATGGATATCATCTTTGTTATTGTAGAATTACTAAAAACTTATTTTTTGAACTTCTATTACTATGCATGTCTCCTGCACTTCATGTACATGTCGTTTCAAGAGTCGGGGAAGACAACGTTTTGGGGTGGTGATTGGGAGCTGGCACATGACAAAAAGACGTATGCTAGCTGCAACGCCATATACACTAGCTAATGCATAGTCTGAACTTGAAATCTTTCGTAGGCTCATCTCTAGGGACGGAGGGAGATGGGGGGCCAGCGCCTCCGAAAAAATGAAAAATATTTAATGTATTTAAATAAATAAAAAAAGATTTGGCCCCCCAATAAATACGTTGAAAGTTGTAAAGGAATTCAGGATATGAGTTATCCTAGGCAGTTAGTAACAAGCAAATCCACATTGGTGGTGAGGGATCGAATCACCTTAGCCGCACGCAAAGCTTTTTCTTTTTTTTTTTCCCTAGTAAGCCTAGTTTTAAGTTGTTTAGAAAAAAAAAAAAAGGAAAGGCTAGGGAAGTGCCATGTAGGCACTTCCTTTGCCAATTGCCTTTGCCGGAAAAACACAAAGGTAAAACTTAAAAGGTATATGATTTTTTTTTTTTTTTTTTCCGGTTTTAAAACAAAACTATCATCATCTTCTTCTCCCATCTTCTCGCAAGTCTCCATTTTCTTTGTGTGACCAAGTAGGTACGTGTGTATTAGTGTATATATCTGTATGTATTGATATATGTATGTATATATATAACTTATATCTTGTGTATTAGTGTATATATGAAATATACAAGAAATTTTGTTTCCAGCTGTAAATGATAATTATGCAAACTATGTGGCAAGATATTTATGTGCAGAGAAAAATTTAGTAGCATATATATATATATATATGCTCTTAGTTTTGATCCCCAAAATGTACAATTCTTGGTAAAAGTGAGCCTATTAGTTGCCATTAGCTTTGCTTTTCTTTGTGGAATCTCTTGCCAATAAACTTAAGCTTGGCTATCACATAGTCTTTACCATTTATTTCTCTTCCATCACCGAAGAAGTGAGATCACTTTAATAACTTGAATCACAAGAAATGTATTTAACCAAAAAAGAAAAAGAAAGTCTCTGCAGTTGCATTTTGTTTTTTGCCCAGTTTTTGCTTGTATGTGTATGTTTATTAGATTTCGATAGATATGTATAAGTATGTTTATTAGATTTAGATAAATATTTATAACTTTTAACTTTAATTATAAAAATTGTGTCTTTTTTTCTTTACTAACACAAAAAATACTGTACAAAAAAAAAAAAAAAAAATCAGTTTCCCCAACATTCAAATTCTGGCTCCGCCCTCATCAATTGGCATTCTGATCTTGGGGAATATAAATCTAATAAAAGAAGAAATTTATATTCATGAAATCTGGAGTTTATACCTGTGCTGGTCTTGCTGAATTTCAGGGAAAGGGGTGCTCGAGCACTCGAAGAAAGATTGGCTGCTGAGAGGTTGGCTTCTGGAGGGAAGGCAGAAGAATCGGAAAGAGATGCTTCCGACGATGTCTAGAAACTTATGCAGACTCAAAATTTGAGAAAGCAGACGAAAATACTAGCTTCTACAAGTTTGGGCATTTTCTGGAAAAAGGGCTGTTTGGATTTGTGAAGCAGTTTTGTCGTGTGATGATTATGATAATCATCGTAGAAAATATAGGCAAATTTAAGTGCACTTACAGAGGATGATGTTTTGATCTTGTTCAGTGTATGAAAAAATTATTTCACAAGAGGCTTGTTATGTGCCCTTAGTTCTCAAAGAGAATAACCTTTTCTACAATGTACTTCAGCATAGCAAGCAACTGTTATTTTCATAGATCTTTGATGAACCTTTCAGAAACAGAAACCGGTTTCAATGATATAAATGGCAATTTATCAAGCTTGCTTTTGCCATGAAATACATACAATTTCTCCTCTGCTCAGTTTTTCTTTTCAATGAATGAGAAATCTGTTTGACTAATTTCGATTTCATGTTGAGCTCGGTTAGATTGTCGCAATGGAGGTACATGTGATGAGCCAGAATCCAGAACTTCATCTAGTTGATGCTTCTGTGCAGCTTTCTTAACATTCTCGGCATAAATGGTTTTCGGAGATTGTGATCCTTCTTCAGTCTCGAAGTTTGACATCCTCGGCGATGTTTGGAGGCTCTCAGCAATGCTGCCATGATAGCCCTGCAACAGGTGAATAGGAGACATTCCGTGCCGTGGACTTGCAGGCCTACTCCAGAAAGGTGTCACAGACCCTGAATGCTGCGCCTGTTTCAGGTGCTTTCTTGCAGTCTGATGCCAGCTCCGAAGCGCTGATGCCACTTGATCACTGAAGATGATCGGTTTCATCTTCGTGCCCATCTGTAAAATCAACGAAAGAAACAAGGTCAGAAGTTTACAGTTTTGCTGTAGTTGTTATCTGTTGTTCATATCAATATCTACGTGAGGCTTCCCTTCTCTCTTGTCCTCTCCTGTTCAATCCGTGGTCATCAATAGGACCTATCCTTAATAGAACCGATCTGATTCATAAGAAACAAGAAAGCAGATCGTGCGTAGTACCTGTGTAACTAAGGCATATAAAGGAAGAGTCACGTAGCTGCATAAGACCTGTGTGAGGACCCTAAGAACCACAAAACAAAACTAGATTAATTTACACATTCAAGTGTGTGTTTTATATTGACTGCAAACTCTGCATTTAACTGGAAAATTTGCGGAAGTAACTTTTATAGTGAAGCTTACCCCATTGAGACCCTGATGATTATATCGTCATAGCGGTCATGAAAGCAAGACCTCAGTCCAAATTCATACTGCAAGGACATAGATATTTGCTTAAGACCAAGAAGTAATAGGAGCATAAAAGTTTTCAATTATTTGACAGCATTGAGGTTTTCAATTGCCGTAGGTTGGATAAGGCTTAGTTCGGTTTGATTTGATTTATTAACAATGTTTTCAAGTATTTCAGATGAGTTTCTCTCGGACAACATAAAAGAATTCATACTGTCAAATTTCTTACCCAACTCCATACCAAGAAAGCAAGCTGAAATGCATTCTGCAAAAGAAAAGAAGAGACACTCAGTATAGGTCAAATATTGGTCTGCAAACCAGTTAAGTGCCTCGAGCCAATGTTCGAGTATCAGGCGCTTACACATTTATTATTAGCAAATTACCTGAAAGAGAACAAATTGGATCAAAAATAGCATCAAGCGCGGGCGATTAAACCAGAAGAGATCATCCCCTGGCTGAACCATTGGTGTACCTTTGACTATATCTCCTCTGTCTTGGATTCTTAATCCCATCTTTGTTATAATCATCTGTAGTTTTGTTCCTACCAGGAGTAGTACCTGCAAGAACCACATTAAACTGTCAAACAAGCCTGTAGTAACTCAAAGGATATTAACTATGTAATGAAAACAACTTATATGTGGTATGTGGTATGGTTCTTGTTTTGTGTGTGAAAGGTCCCAAAATCAATTCTCGGTAGGTGTAACATTTTTGTATGTGATATACAATGTTCAATTGAATCAAAGAAGCCTTCTTAACACCTTACTTCAAATCAAAAAAAGAAAAAAAAGAAAAAAAAGCTGATATGTCTCTATTACTCACAATCAAAGGGATAAATGGTAGCCAAAAGTATGAATATGATCCTGCACACAAGAAAGAAACAGAAATATTATTATTCCTAAGAGGATAAGCAAACAATGAAATAGTATGAAAATTGTAATCCCGTCTCATATTAGTTCTGCAAAAGATATTGACTTAGATTTATTATTACTCTCATCACGAGATTAACCATTTTAGGTCAGTTGATTAGACTAAATGTGTTGGTAGACTAGTAGTTGGACCAAGTCATTACAAAGACTGTGCCATTCAGTTGCGCTAAATAACTATGTAAACGTTGGCTCTCCAGTAAGTCAGAATCAGCTAAGCAATGGTGCAAAGTTTCAACATAATCTCATGATGAACAACAACTAGTAATCTGTGTTAACTGATCACTTGTTCTAAAAGTTTATACTTAATTTGTTTGATATCTCGAACGGTCTGTGTTATCACCAATCTATATCAATTATTGCTGAAGTAAGATTGTTAATCATAAGAAGCACAGCAGCCTGTTGCTTACCATGGGTGTAAGAGAGCAGGCACAACACCGCAAGGAGCCATATTATAGGACTGCACATCACATACAAAATCATGTCAGTACAGAGTACGTATATATATGGCTATTTTACTAACACCAACTGATTTTAAGAAGAAAGCCCGTGTTTCTTATCAACTAATCACATACAAGCAGAACAACCAACCTTATCCCTACAACTACAGTGAAATCTTGTTCAAGTGATCTGCTGATGTATTTCTGGAAATCGAATGATAGTTGACTCTGAGGAGCCAAATGTGCCTGATATTGAAGTGATTTGATTAGGCTCTCTTATTGGGGTTGAGCTAAACACTAACATATTAGGGCATTTTATAAATAAATAAATAAAAAAGAACTTCTTGCAATAACTTACAATAATAAAGCCATGTCTAAGGGTCAAATAATCAACTTTTGCAACGGATGAGAAGAACTGTCTGAAGAAACACACCTGAATCAGCAGAAATTATGTAAAGCGAAAATTAGAAAACACCGAATGTAAGTTTAAAGCCATGTAACGAAAGGTTTGGATTTTTTTCGTACAAAATGTCAGAAATATTGGGTGATAGTGAAATTACTCCGTGAACGTTGTCAAAATTGGGTAAATCACATTAAACATTGTGAGTTGCATATTTATGCGCACAATCCGTGTTTAGGGACAAAATTCTCAACAAGTTAAACCTCACATCTAGTTGGAATTAATAGCTAGAGTTCCATTGACATGCAATTAATTTTGGCTATGCGATATTTGTAGAAGCTAGAAGATAATTTAATTTAGTTAGATAAACCACCTGTTGTGAGCACGGAAATTCGCTTGAAGAATATTCAGATCATTGGGTCTTAAGCTTACACGTCTAATTATTTTTTTCTTATTTTCGTATCTTTTAGACAATTAACTTCTTACTTATCCGCTTAGTTCACATCTTAAATTCAAACTGGCCATACTTCTTTTTCTTTTGATTTGAATTTGAAAATACTATTTGCAACCAAGTTGGACATTCTGCTTACTATTTGCATTAATAAATGCGTGGACGTAGACGTGGAACATCGAAAGGCATACGATAGCATGTCAATTTCATTTTGAAATTATGATAGCAAACGTCAAGAAAATGCATTAAAGTAAAGGATAATTCTTATATACTTTCGTAAAAGATGTGAAATAATAATTTGAAAGTCAACATAGCATTAGAAATGTTAGTTATGAGTCTTACCATCCAAAGGAGAATTGGTGATTTGCTCCACGAATTCAAATGTCTACGTCCAAATGATGTGTCCCTTGCAAACCTGAATCTCTCAGGATCTGACACAAAATAATTCAAAGAATTGTATCAAGTAAAAAAAAAACTTGAAAAACATCTTTCTATATTTAGAACACCTAGACGTGTGGTTGTGGATCCCACATGAGCGTTCAAGCCACACGTCATTAATAATGTGATTATGTGAACACTCTAAAGATTAACTCTTGTGTGTGTCAATTATTTAGGTCATTTTCGATAGAGGCTCTAAATTAAAAGGCTTTAAAAATAAATTTAGAGTCCTTTTGCTTTTTAGAGTCCTATTTAGAGTCTCATGTGTTTTTTAGAGACTCTAAAAAAAAATTATCCCAGTGAGTAGTTTTAAATTTAAAGATTTATGGTAGGACCCGCAGTCCCTTCCATTTTTTTATTCAGCCAAAATACTTTTTTTTTTTTTTGGTTAAAGTTGTCAGTCAGATGTCAAATCTGATTTGTTGAAAAGACCCATATAGTCAAATCTGATTTGAAAAAGACCCATGTGGGCTCTATAATTTTTTTTCTTTTTCTTGGGACTCCATTTTCTTCAACAAATTTGTTAAAGAAAATGGAGTCTAGACTCTATTCTTGTTGAAATATGTTAAATTTGGCACAAATGATTAGATTTGGGGCTCTATATTGACTATTAGTATTGTATTTTTCTTCAAAAGTCTCTATTTTTGCTAAAAATTTGTAATTATTGTATTATAGAGCCTCCATTGAAGATGTCCTTAGTAGTGTCGAAAAAGTATTTTATCTTTCTTAATATTTTTCTTCTAATTAAAATGAGTCAGACATTTCTCCAACTCGTGCATACTTTAATATTTTTTCTTATTAAAATGAGTCTAATTCTTCTTCAAACTTTACGTGCAATAAAAATTTTGTAAAACGGATTGACCTTTAAAGTGGTCATAGTCCAAATGCTTAGGAAACCAGTTTTTCAACTGATCACACATCGTCAAGGAGATGTATAAAATACGTCTAGACTAGTTGGAATGGAGACTTCAAAATTTATACCATGTATGTGAACATGCAACGTTTAGTTAAAATATGTTATTCATTAGTTGATACACTCCACACTTACCATTATAGTATTGATACTCAATTGTCTTTGACTCATCTTCCCAAGCCTTCCATTTCCTCATCTGCAAATTTAGCAATTATTAGAAAAGGGATAGGAAGTAAGTATTAAGAAGCCACCATTTTGTACCCATCGTTACATGTTAAAAATGAAATCAAAAACCCTAGAGCTGGCTGTATGATAGAGATTCTGAAATCGAACCACGGCTTCGATTTTCATTGTATTTAACTTTAAAAAAAAAAAAAAAAAAACAACAACAAAGTTATGAAGGCGAGCGGTTCGATTTTCATTGTATTAAACTTTAAAAAAAAAAAAAAAAAAACAACAACAAAGTTATGAAGGCGAGTGTATGTACCTTGAGTCGACCAAGGCCTAAAGTTGTAATAGCATAAAGTATGTGAGAAACTGCTAGCACAAATATGAATATATGGAGTTGGTGTATCCCATAAGCAGAAACAAATTGGACTTTACCCTGTGGAAATTAAGCCAAAATTTATTTATAGCCATTAGACATGAATATAGAAAACAATTAACTATCAATGTCACCAATTACAAATGCTATGTAAACTTTGAAATATCTCTGATCAAATATTTAGTATGTTAATGAGTACTAGTTAAACTCCATTGAAACAAGAAGCATTGAAATTTTTAGGGTAAAGTATTTTCATGGCCACTAAATTATCTTCTCGGTTTCGTTTTGACCATCCAATTATTATTGGTCCTATTTTGGTCATTCTGTCAATTCTTTTGTTAAAATAAAGTAACCGTTAAAGCGTAAAAATGTAAAATCAATCCATTAGATTTGTAAATAAATTTAATTTGATGGCAAAAATATAATTTGTTTAATTGACTTTACGATTTTTTCCTTAATAGTTAGTTTATTTTAACAAAAAAATTGACGGAATGATAAAAATTAAACCCAATTAATAATAGTTGAATGGCCAAAATAGGATAAAAAATAATTTGATCGTCAAAACAGGATTGGGGAGATAGTTTAGTAACGGATACAGCATTGAGCTAGTACATGTAGGCAAATTTTAAATATCCATATAATTTAGTCTAAAAAATTAATTAAGCCCTATATAAAAAAATATATATATATATATGTTCGTATAATTGTGAATTATGTATTATAATTTTCACCGAGAAATATTTTTAGATCTACCCTGAAATATATACCTCGGATTTGCATGGGTCATCATATTCATCCGAATCTTTCTCTTCTTCGTCATCACAAGGATGCCAAGAATATGCAACACTCTTGGGAATGCATGTTTCAGAAATTGTTCCTTGTCCCGCTGTTAGGAGCAATGATATGAATCCTAACAGCATGAGCTCTAGTCCGACAAATTCAAACATAAGGCAAAAAAAAAAAAAAACACGATGTTAGCTAATTAATGAGTAAATATTTAAGACAGAAACGTATAATATTCTTGCATGAAATATTAATGCTAAGATCGATGAATAATATTTACCTGTCTTGATCTTGTCTAGTGCTTCATATAAAGCTCGCTTGTGTTTTCTTTTTAGCCACTGCAAATTGTATAGCAATATGAAAATGCATCACTACTTACAGAACATTGAACCAAAAACAAGGGCGGAGCGATTCACGTTCCAACTAACTCCAACAGTGGAGCTATATATTAAAGAGTAATTTGTTGCTGTATTTTTTAAAAATATGTATATTTTAAAGTATTTTTATACTAAAAATTCAATTTAATTAGCCCCGCCTAAAAAAAGTATCTTACGCGTACTATATTGTATTTTTTCATTCTCCAATAAATAATATTCTAGATCCACCCCTGACCAGAAAATTTTCATATGAAGATACAATAATATGTCACATAGCATTACTATATTATCCTAGTGAAAAACAGATTTCACCTTTAATATATGAATTTTCATCATACAACGAAGGTCCGAAATATCATTCAACATAAAACATTATTCTTCATCATTCGGGTGACATAAATCATTACTCTACGCCATATTTCTAAAGCGAAACTATATATTTCGCAAAATCTTAGGAAAGGTTCCATACCATTCCGAGATGATGAATTAGCTGCTCAATGACTATTGATATAGCAACCAACACAAAGCAAACAACGGCAACAGCCCATGTTGGTGTCACCTCCAAAGTACGCTCTTTACTACTTTTAGCCATAAGAGAGCTTACAGTTCCTTCTTGGCACCGTGTGGAAGATGATAATGAACAAAACTGAGCAGCAAAAACAGCTGAAGAAAATTATTTATTGAATTTTTTTTTCCTTCTTTTGCACCAGAGACTTCTGAAGATTATATAAGAGGGAGATATTAAGAGGGAAGGCCAAAATTTGACTTTTGAGACGCTAAAATGAATGTGTGAGTCATGCGATAGAGAGATATGAAAGGGTTAAACTTCAATGGTGATGACTTTGTCATAAGATGATGAAAAGATTAATATGAATTGATTAATTGCGTGGAGAATGTGTGACATTGTGCTTATCATTTGACGATAAGAAGTCATTTGGCTTTGAAATATAATGCCAAGTCTGATGAATTCTACAAACAACAAATAGAAATGTGTAGCATCCCTAACCACAACCTAAAACTTGAAAAACAAAAAGAGAAAATGAAAATGAAATCCTTTTTTGTTATGTCCTACATCCATGGAAAAACTGATGATTGAGTAGTTTATAAGTAAGTGTTTTATATTAACTGTTTTGAGCCAGTTATTTTGAAGTTCAAGAAATTATTGCCTAAGCCTACAACAATAGTCTCGCTTGCAGACCTGCGGCATGATAAAATACTATCGAGCCAATCACCAATGGATGTAAGAGCTAAGTGTTGTACGAGGTAAAGAGCTATATTGTGCGAACATGCTGGGAGCCATTTATTGAATTTGTACGAACCATCTCTATAATCCTACATACCTGGTTGGTTTTGAGTAATCATGTGCTGTGAACCATGGGTGATTATAATGTCCCACATCAAGTGAAAGAAATGAGTCAGTTTATAAGTGGGTTTTGCAAATTTAAATAATAATTTGAGTTAACTATTTCATACCAATTGATTTGATATCCAAGTAATTACTGCTTAAATGTACAACACTAGTATTGTTTGCAGGACTAGGATGTGACACTTTTCATCCAATTAAGGTGTAAATTTGCAAATTTCTTAGTAATAATACAATATAATTTAATTTTTTTATTAAGATGTTGAACGAAATTTTTTTTTTTTTTAGGTCATTATGTTGAACGAAAGTTCAAATCTAACCATTTGGTTCCAGGTAGCACCAAATCATTTAACTTCATCAAACTTATATGGCAAAATCTTATTGTCATTTTTAATATTTTGTGGTAAAATCTTCATTGTCAACAAGTACAATCTCATTAATTCTTGAAGTTGGTGTGATTCCTAATATATGAATGCTATTAAATATTATACTTGCAAAAACTAAATGCATTACTAAATGAAAATATAAGGCAATTGAGGGTTTGAGAGTATTAACTTGCAAAAGTTTTGATATTATAAATAAGAATCTTAATTTAAGAAGTGGGTTCTCTCAATGAACATGTTACTTATGATAAGTTGCTAAAACTCTTGTGATCCTTAAATCGATTCTGATAAGTGCTAGAACTCTTAATTATTAGCCAAGACAAGTAGTTCAAAACTAATATGTTCATGTCTCTTAAATTTTTAAAATTTATAGGAGTAATTAATTTTATCAAGTTCAACACAAAAAATTGTAACATGGTATAATAAAGACTAACAAAAATGTCTCACCGCCAATCTAAAATGTTGCTTTTGTTGGGGCTAGTTATAACACTAATATTTTCTTCGTAGGAATTAATTTAATTTATTTTACTAAAATATACATTTTTTTAAAAAAAAGCATAAGTATATATATATATATATATATATATATATATATATTGAAAAATTAGGGTAGGGGGCTGCATCCCTCACTAGCTTCCATGCATATAGCTCTGCCATTGCTCACGACAAGTGGTTCCTGATATGGGAAAGAAGAAAAATGGAGAAGTGGGATGAATTTGAAGTAGTGAAAAGTACATCTTTCCAACTAATTGATTAGCATGAAGTAAAATACATCAACATGAAAGATCTTAGGTCAGAATTTCAACAAGAGTCGTTGTCAGTTTACGTAATCTTAATCCTTGAAATATATGCATGTGAAAATTCAAGTGGAAGAAGGCCATTGTAGACCTCCATCTTACATTGACCATGCTAGTACAAAATATTGGTCTTATACCCGAAACTCTTGACATATGTAATTATTAGAAAAATTGCATAATATAAAAAAGAAGTATTTCAAAATTGTACGTATATAAGACTTTCATCTCGTACGCACTTTTGTCAATAATATCCAAATAGAGGAATATTTGGAAGAGCATCGAACTTCTTAATAATTTTATTAACTAGAGATGCATTCCCAATAATTTACCAATTAGTAAGCGGGATTCCAAACTTCAACTAATTTGTTTGTCAGCTCATGATCTACACAAGTCGCACTGTAGGATAAGAAAGGAGATAAGAACTTTCATAAACCAAAAAAAGCAAACAGACGGACTTGAAACTTGTTCCTACATGACTTGATTTATTTTCATTGTTCCAATCTTTAACAATTCACAAACTGTTCAAATAGCGGATGCTAATTTAAGAAAAGTTGAAGAAAACTTTATAATATTTTTAAAGAAAAACAATTGTTCAAGCAATAGGACCACATACTCCAAGGATCTTAACTTTAATTTTTCTTATCACATATAGCAGAGGCTTCATTGTCTATCATTAAGAAATCAATCCCAAAAGATTAACAAGTTGCTAATAAGCAAATTAATCATCGTAGAAGAAAGTCTATGGCAGGATGCGTATACCCTAAAAAAGTGGTCCAAGATATATATATATATATATATATATATATATATATATACTCTTTAAAGTCTGATGAACTTTCAAAGTTTGGGCCACAGAAAAATTAAAACTAATAATAAATAAATTCAAAAGCTTCACACTGAGTTCACATCCGTGCTTGTTTTTTTAAGGAAAAACATAATCGTAATTTTTTAGACTTCTAACCAAACTGGTGCAATTGTTCTTATCATGTTTGTCTACCAAGATATTAAGAGATAAATTTTTTTTTTTCTTAAAGTTAAAAAAAAAAAAAATTCATATGTGATTTCAGACATTTGTCAATTAAATTGTGTCCATTTCGGGCTGTTAAAACGTAATTTTCGGCGAATAGATCAGCGAAAACTACATGACAATGTGAGTTTCAGTATTTCAGTTTTTGCAAGATATCCCCAAATATCACTTGAAAAGTTAGTTTTCAAAAAATTGAATTTCATGAAATGATGAGGTGCATAGCATGGCCAGGTAGGACTTGATCCATTTTTCGATTAACCTTCAAATATTTTGAAGGGCAAGATTTTCTTCTTCTTTTTTTTGGCTCAAGTTAATAATTTTATTAGTAATAAAATCATACCACTGGGTATTTGGTATAGTGGTATAATTCTTACTTTAAGTGGAAGAGATCTTGGGATTAATTCTTGTGTGTAATATCTTAAGTGATGTAAAATTGACTTGTAAATCTCCCTTTGAAAAGTCTCAAATTCAAACACGTGCCTTCTCTTTGTAAATATTGTTTAACCATTGACTGACCTAGAACATGCATTGGAGTGTGCTGTCACATTACAACTTTATAATTTTAGAATAAATTCAATATAATCATATCTAAAATAAATTTTTCGTCATAAAAAAAATAATGAATTAGTCCGGATGATGGAAAACTTGGTAGTAGTGTGCTTTTGGAATATTTGGTGAACTTGACGAAAGCTGGTTGGAGGATGTTTTTTCTCTAGATATAAATGCCAGCCTTGAAATATTAAGTACCCCTTCAATAAGAAACACTTTAATTTTCTGGGGAACTGAAGAGTTCTTCCTGAATAAATTTATTCATGTCCTTCGGGTCAAGGGACAGTGTAAAATCTTTTGTTCATACGACAGACACATGACTAATTAGGTTAATATCATTTTCTCCCATGACTTTATATTAGTATCCCGAAGTTCCTTATAAATTTAAAATTTGACTAACGGGGTTAATGTCATTTACCCAAATTCATCTGTAGCATTTAACAATGTTAAGAAATTGTTAAGGTATAAGGAAAACAATATTAATTCGATGCAGGCAATAATAGTTTCAAATCATTTAAATTCACAAGTCCAATATAAGAAATTTTTGGAAGAAATGGGGTATAACTTTTCAATAACTAGTATTGCCTATACAATGATGTATTAGACAAGTTAATAGAAAATGTAAAAATAACATTAATTGTTAGACATCCTATCATGCTATAGGTAGTGATCATTTAGTGACATAAATATATCATTCAAAATATATATATATATATATATATATATATATATATATATATATATATAGCTGGTACCCGCAATTACTCACAAAATTAAATGGCTGATTTCTTTTATATATAAAGAGAGGCCTAAGCTAGCCAATAAAAAAAAAAACATAGTTTACAGTACAATCAAAGGATATTGGTGTTAAGAATCATAAAATTTTATTCGAAAATAAATTGGTGGGAGAAGGAATAATCCATGATCTTATATTGTAGACTTGAAGTTTATGATTTTTCTATGTGCAAGGAATTTATATACTCTAGCATCCCCCTTTCCCACGTGTGAATTGATGAGAGCCGAGAACCAATAGCTCATGATATTAGGACGCATGAGTCAGGGAGAGCGAGAACTGAGTACTTATGACATGGGAACACACAAGTCAACAAGATGAGTCACACGTGAATAGCCTATTACTTCACTCAACTATTGAGTAGTACGTGTTATGAAACTTTTGTTTTATGCAGATTTTAATAAAAGACTAAATCAGGTTCATTATTTTGGATCTACAATATTGCATGTAGTCTTATTTTGACCCACTCTTTGTGTACACATTAGGACAAATCTCACAAATAATCCCTATTGTTTACAATTTTTTGACAAATAGTTTTCATAGTTTTAAAAGTCACCCAGTTAGTTATCATTGTTTGCAAAAGTTTCACCAATAGTCCCCATTGTTTCATAAATCATTTAGTTAGTCCATATTGTTTGTAAAAATCTCTCCATTAATCCTTATTGTTTGTAAAAATCTTTCCATTAGTCCTCAAGATTTGCAAATGCATTTGTAAATATTGAGGACTAATGGAAAGACTTTTACAAATAATAGGGACTAACTGAGTTTCTTTTGAAACAATAGGGACTATTAGTAAGACTTTTACAAACAATAAAAATTAATCGCGTGACTTCTAAAATAATAGGGACTATTTGTGCAATTTGCCTATACATTAAATTAAACATGCAGTACCCACAAATGCTAAAGAGATAAAGTAAAAAAGAGAAAAAGTAAGGCCATCGATTTGATCGTTCAGTTAAAGCTAACACTATATCATCGTTCTTTTTAGAGCAGACAACTATGTAAAGAACTCAAAGATATATTTGTCATGCTCCAAGTCTAGAATACCAGACTGATGTATTGAGATCGGAACGTGACAGTATTCAAGTAAGGTCGTTTTAAAAAAAAAGGTATTGTGGAAAAAGCAGCTATGTAAAGAGAAAGGTGGCGAACATCTCCATGCACGCCCACTGAAAGCAAGAGATCGAAGAGTGTCATCTTTTATAGGACGAAGAGCGCAAAATAACGACCATGAAAAAAAAAAAAAAAGAAGAGCTTTAATTTGTTAATAAAGCTGGTTTCTTCTGTCATGCCACCATCTTGCCCTGTTAAGAAAAAGAAAAAGTGTAAAGCAAAGTCAATGTTTGCTTCCTTTTTCTTCTGTTTCAATCAAAACAGAAAAAGAGACAGAAAATTAAATTGTGCCATAGTCCCTCAATTTTAATAAAAGTTTTAATTTAGTGTCTAATGTTTTATCTTGTTTGTAGTGGTTTAAATTCGATTATTGTGATTTTGATGAGGACCTCGTTCTATTTAATATCTATTTAAATTGAATAGATAGACCCCCTCAGTCACTACAAATGGCGCCAATCAATGGGTTCTGCTTGTTATCTCCCTGATGGGATTAAATAAGGGTCTCTAGTCGATGAAAATCTCATTGGATAATTTTGTTCTAATAGGTACAAATGATAGAGTGCTATAGCAGAGAAAGGAAAAGAAAAAACATATTAAGCTTAATACACAATTGAATTTCAAAAGGGAAAATCACAATTTCACTATTTCACTTATATGCAAGTCCATGATTAGAGGTGAATCTACAACTATTGTTACGTGGGGCTAAAAGTACATAGTTTAGTACTCATATATAGATAATTTTTTCTAGTACATTCTAAATTAATTTTCATCCAAAAGTGACTTCATATACACACGTTTTCGAAAAATACAGCATCAACTCACGCTTTAGTGACTCCACTCTTAGAGTTAGTGGGGCTAATTAAAGCCCCGGCTGGCTCATGAATTAGATAGATGGCTTACCAATGGTAATCCCATCTAGGGCGGATTTTGGACATCCTAGTGTGGCCATAGGGATAATCTGTTGCTGCTCTTTTGGTGTTCTCAAATGCACAGCAGCCTATGGTGCAGATGGCAATAAACAACAAGACCATCACAATGTTGAGTACTGAGAGTTTGTGCCAATCCATTCTAATACTTTCAATCACTCCAGCTTTGCAGGAATCACAATCGTAGCAAAGAATGTTGGGATCATTGTTCCATTTATAGCAGTCAGGGTCTTGGGCTTGCATTGTTGCCGCATAATTACATGAAGTTGGTGGCTTGCAGCAACCGGACTGCATAAGAGGTAGTAAAAATTATGTTAAAGTGTACAAAACCGTATAAAATCGTGTAAAAGTATATACAAAACTAGTACCTAAGTGTTTCTCTTATATATCTAATATTCTCTAATTATAATTAAGTGAAACTATGCAAAAGCCTAAATTCCTTGATTTGGGAGATTTTTCGGGTTACGGTTCTACCAATTGATATAATTCCACAAGTAACTGAAATTCAATTTAATTTCTTGGTTTATATCTTCAATTTTTGAAAACTTATAAAGTTCTTGTATAAACAATACAATAACAAATGAAAGCAATCTAGATCGGAGGAGGGTGAAGCCCATGTTATTAAAAGAATCATTTTTCAAATAATAGGTTGTGCGTTCTGGTTTTGGGGAAGAAATATTTGAAAATTGTAAAGGTGAAAAGTTATTCGATCATAAATTTTAAAAAAAAATGGAAACAATCTAGATTCTTTCCATGCCTTATTGAATGGAAGCACCTTAGGAAAATATTCTCACTCCAGTATATCTAAAAGATACTCAAACATCTTTCAAATCTATGAACTAACACCAATACCAAGCAATACAAAATTATTTTTAAAAAAAAAATTAAATTAATTGAAAATTTGGGTAGGTATAAGGGTTTAGTTAAATACCTGAAAATTCAAGTATTTTTTCTTGGACTAGCGTACAAATATCAAAATAGATATATAACTAGAGAGAGTTCAGAAAAATTGTGTGTCAATGCTGACAAACATGTTCTTCTCATAAACTTTAGTTTAGGTTTTATGTATCTAATAGGGTAAAATAATATAATTGCGCGAGACCTCAAAAAAACTGCATGGTGATGCTGACAAACACGTTCTTCTCATAAATTTAATTTAGGTTTTATATATCTAATGGGGGAAACAGACCACCGGTTAAATCCGGCGTAACCTAACCACCAACTGATAAATTCAGGGTGCAGAGTTTCCTCATCACTATGGTGATATCAATAATTTGAAAATATTCTAGGTAATTAAGTAGCATTAATGGAAAAGATAAATTAACATACCTGAATAGGTGACATGTTTTTCGTAAGATAATCATTAGGATTCCATAACACAATCTTTGCACAAGTCTTTGAAGCAAATATACAACTTTTGATGGTCATCCAATAATGAGGATCTTCAATTCTTTTCCTCAACCATGATGAATACTTCTCAATATGATACTCTTTGTAAACCCTGCCAGGTACATCAACTCCACCACCTTGGCTTGTGACCACGAACCCAAAAATGGTGATCGACATTAAAGCTGCTATGATGAATAACATAACTACTAAGTACACCCAAAGAGCCCATGCAACTTGAAAGCAAGCCCCTATGAAGCCACAAAGTGATATTACGAGAATAATGAAGCCAATAATTAAAAGGGGTTTTTGAAGTAAACTTTCACATGTTGTGCTACTCCTTGCCATCCATAACCCTGCCCCGATGATCGGTATTGATGCTAAGAGTGTCAATAGGTTCAAGAATCCGATCACCGTGTTACTACATCGATACATCTTTCTCTATCTTTTTTACGGGGTTCGAGAGAGACAAAGTCGGTAGACAAGACAAAGAATTAATGCACGAGAGACTCAGCTTTGTGTGTGTGTTTTTGTTTTCTGAGTGTGTTGTCTTCTTCAGCTTTGTCTTTTGATCTAGGAAAACATGATCTTTCTCAGTGCATTAATATATATGTTTCTTTTTCTCATTATATGATTTTTAAAGCAATTTTTTTTTACTTTTGCTTAATTGCCTACCCCAAAATAAAGTGTACTCGTAAACTTTATTATATGCATCATGTGATATTGACTGGATTGCACTCTTAGCTGCTAAGGAAACTTTATTGGAATTCTAGACATATGATACTAACATACAGTCTTTGCTATACAGTAGTAATCTTCTCGAATATTACGATGTAATATATCAATTACAAGAAGGAAATACTAATTTAAGGATTAGAGAATAATGACCATCTCTAAAAAATTTGAACATTTCGACTATTATTGTGAGAGATAGTTTATATGAGTGGTTTATAAGTAAATGTTGTGCGTATAAAATATAATTTGAGTTAATTATTTTGAATCAGTTACACCTTTAAGTCGAATGAATGTGCCGACTTATAAAAAGGAAATGAGCTCAATCCCGTGATAAAAATGAATCACTTTCGATCTGTGCTACTGAAATGATAGTTATGTTCACCAGGTTACTTCTTCGGATTATTAATTTGGCTAATCGACCACTAGAGACAATTCCTGAAGGTGCTAGTTTTTTTTTTTTTTGTCAAGCCTGAAGGTGCTAGTTAAACAGAGGTCGTTTTTGTTAAGTTTCGGCTCAAATTTCAAGGCCAAAATTATACCCAAAAAGAGCAAAAAATTATAAAAGAGAAAGTATTTTAAAAGATAAGAATATTAATCATGGTTGGGTTAATACAAAATAATAAGAATATTAATCATGTTTGGGTTAATACTAGTTTACTACCAATAGAACTTTTTAACTTATGGTTAGCACACACCATGTATGTGGGTGTGAATCTAAGAGAATTTTTTCGACCAACAAAAACAAAAATCTAAAAGAATTTTATAGTCTTTTGTTGACTATTCAAAAAGTTGTAACCATAAAGTTTAAACTTTTCCATTCAGAAATGTTGCGTAACCATTATAATATTGGTTAAATATAAATCAAAAGTGATTAAGACTCATTTTGGTTGAGATTTTAGTTGTTGAGCAGTAGAGTTTTGATTAAAAGTGTTGTTAAATAAAAATCAATAACTGTTTGACCTGGGTCTGTAACCAAAAAAGTGCTATGAGTTATTAAAATGACCAAAAAAAACAAAGTTAAAACTGTTAACCTATTTGGCCCACAAACCATTTATATCAGAGCTAGCAAATACTATTTCTATTTCTAATGACAGAACTAAATATAAAGAATATAAATATGAGAAAAAGAATAGATTCGTAACAAATTATCTAAAAAAAATAGAAAAACCATTAAAAATAATAAAATCATAAAAACTACAAATAAGTTATATTATTATTTAAAAAAATATAGAATTACATAACATGTCTGTAATAAACTCAAAATAATCAAAATACATGAATTACACTTAGTTCTTTTTTGAGTTTTGTTTTGAGAGGGAATATTAGCAGTAGTTTTGTTTGGGGCCATCAATCTATAAAAAATTATAAGATTTAAGTAATTATAAGAGCAAATAAGGGCTTTATGGAGATTAGAAAAGCAAATAATACAATAGACCAAAAATTGTAAAAGATACCCCTTAGGGAAAATCGTACGCATAGGCCTTCACTAATTAGGCTCTGTTAGCTTTTAGAACCTAGCGAGATAAATCATCTGGACCAACTCGTTCATATGATAGAGAGAACAACTTTAGTTAAGGCTTTTCAATTGAACAAATGTCTCCAAAACTGTAAACGCTAGCTTAAGCTGAAAGTAGAATTTGAAGTTAACTTCTATGTCTTTCAGAGATACGCTAGTTTAAATTGAAAGTAATATTTAAAATCAAGAATGGTAAATCATGGCAAGCTAAAACAAAATTCGACTTCTTATTGAATATCAAAACGTATTAAAGCAAAGACACCAAAATTGAACTCCATCGAACTCTTTTCTTTTTTTTTTTCATATCATAGTAGAAATCAAAACCATAATTCCAACTCATAAAATTCCTCTCAAGCTAATTAAATTTCCCCTAAACAAAATTGTACATGTCACAAAGTTGAGAACTGATCGGACATCATCATCCCATCTTGAAAGGAAAAAAAAAATCAATACGTAAATCTATACAAAGTGCTTCCTCTGATGGAACTCGAATGATGCCTGATGGATCAAAGAAGAACGCCAATATATGGTGTCTAAAGAGCATATTGAATAATTGTTGGATCTGTCGTCGTCGTTGTGGTTTGGTAGACCACTCCACCAACTGTTTCAACAAAGACGACAACGAAATCTACTGCAATTCTACACAAATTTCCAACTTAGAGAGAAGGACGACGACGTGATCTTGCTCTAGTAGTATGTTAGTTTTTCTTTGGGAGCAATACTATGGTGAAATATGAGAAAGATATTGAACGTAACAAACAATAAGGTTTTTACTAGGGTAACCAAAGCTTTCAGAATTTTTAAGGATAAGATTGGGTTTTTAAAAAATAAGACAGGGTATTTTTGAGAAAAAAATATTTAAAACAGTTTCGTAAAAGTTTTTTTTGAAAAGCTCCAAATTAGAGCTTCTTATTTTTTAGTTTTTTTAGTTTTTGTTTTTACTTAAAAGCACTTTGAAAATAAACCAAATAGGTAAACTTCAGCTTCTAAACTCACAAAAAATACTTTTAAAAATCTAAAAATTAGGTCAAACAAACTCTAAATTACGTTTAAAATATAATGTGTCTCCGTTATTTTAAGTGCGTACATTTTCCCGTCCCAACCGTCTGTAATATATGAACACAAATTAAATATTATTCCCTTTTCCATGAAAATTCTTAAGCCTTCTACATTTCTTACGAATTCTACTCGAAAGTTCTCTAAAGACGGGCACGCAAATCGAGGAATATTGATACGAATTCCTTTGAGAAACCGACCACTCTTTCATTTGCTTCTTCGTTTTTCCAGACTTTTTCCTTTTCCCATTAAGGAAGAATAAACGAATTTTCCTTACGATATCTCCTTTTACCAGACAACTAATGGGGTGGTCACAGGGATAAGTGAAAAAATGCAAATAATTATAAATGTGAGTTCAAATTTTTTTAATTGTTATTGGGATTATACTCTTAATTAAATTGATACATATTTTAGGTCGAGTCGTTATACTGTTAAGTTTTAATTCACACTCTCTTATTAAGTCAGGCAGTGAAATATCGACGTGCCGATCGTTAGGTGTTTGCCCCCATGGTGATTAACCAAAAAAAAAAAGAGAACTAATGAGAAACCAGGGGAAGCAAAGAACAAAAAGGACAGTTTGGTCAAACAGTATAAAGTGGGTCTCACGAATAGAGCCCATTTTTAGCTTCTTTTTTAGAGCATGATCAGGAACGGATTGGGGTTTATCGTCACGTTGGAGTAGAATATTTGAATATTTCGTTCTCATATTCCATCTGGCTTAGATTATTGGCAGCTTAATTCACTTTTTCTTTGTTCATTTTGGGTAGGTAAAATCACATTAGATCCATTTTAAGATGATAAATTTTATTGTGAATTATTTTAATGCGGCACATGCTTTAAGTTACTCTAGAATCGGATAATATTTATAATAAAAATAAACAAATTTAAACTTTAAACTTTTGTTTATAATAAAGTATTACATGACCATTTCACTCGACCTTAGATCCTTGATTCACTTTTCGGTTCCACTAATTTCTTAATGCAAAAGTTTCCATTAAATTAACTTGAGATGCATTTCGATGTCAGAAAAAAAAAAAAAGATAGGAGTACAGAAATTATTTGCACTGACTAATATATATATGTATATGCCTTTTGTCGTAATCTGTATCTACCCCCTTGCATGCTTTTGCTTCCACTTTCCTGCTAATCGGCTTCATGATTAATATGAACTTTTAACATTAATTATAATTATCTAGTGTTTGGCACCGTTCGGTTGGATCGATGGGATACCACATGAAACCCAGAAACTCAACTAAACTTTCAAAAGAGGGGTTGATCTTAAAAATGGTTGGGATTTCACTTCTACTTTCGTTTTACGCGCTGTTTAGGTTTATGTAGAGTCTACTTTTTTTTAGATGGAAGTGTTTTAACGTCTATTGTTTTTAAAAAAACTCATTAAAAGAGTTGACATGAAAAATACAAATAACTTTCAATATTAAATTTTTTTTAGCGTGTATTATTTGAAATATCCTACATTATTAGAAAACACGTAAAGTGAGCAGTTTATTAATGAGTATTATAGATTTCAGTAAGAACTTGGCCTAGTAATTATTTTCCAAATCTATGATACTAATGTCACTCTCAAACCACAATTGATATGATTTGATTCTTCAAATCAATAATTAGTACACCGCTAGAGTCTACTTCTTTCTCGCACTATAGGTGAAAAAAATATATATATATAAAGATTACCGTAAACATATGACCTCAAAGGGAGAGTCTTTAATCCTGATGGACCCACAAGTACATACAATTCTGAGGCCCAATGGGCCACGGAGCAGCCAGGCCTATTACTGAGGCACAAGACTAGTAGCCTACATGTCACATGTGGGCTTCAATCAACCAATAGAATCTATGAATTTGACGAGACATTCATTTTAATTAAGAGTTGATACTTTTGTTAGTTCCATGCACATGAGTGAGGTAGTTATATCAATACTGGAACATATTTGAGTTCAACACATAGTTGATCAGAAACAATACATACTTCTTACCATTGGTGTGATTGCAGAGAAATGCAAACAAGTACAGCTATAACATATCATGAGAGATGACATTGAAATCTTCCTTTCAAATTACTATTTAGGAGAATCTATGCAATTGAATGAAACCTATACTTGTTAAAATATGATTTCTATATCTACAAAGGTAAAAATATGAAAATGAAAAATAAATTATGGAATATTTATTATCTTTGCATCATTCTCAAGCTTCTATATGATGATGAATAATCTCCTAGCTATCATCAGCAGTGGAATGGAACTAAATTATCTGAGAATTCACGGGGCGAAAATGGAGTAGCCCTTGATAGAAAAACCTCTGCTATTTCTTCTGTTTCATCTCTATGAACCTTCAACGATTTGCCACGGTGAGGTGATCAGTCATAGAAACTACGTTTAGCTTGGCATTTGCTTGTTCTCCAAGAAGGTTCTGAATAGGATATAGGCTTGACGCGGGCGATGAAGTGGCACCTCATGCCCTGCTCCAGTTACAGTTACTAGGGTCAATCCTTTGTAAACTTGGCTCCATCCACCAACCTATCAATATGAAAACAGACGAGGATGAAAATACGCGTGACATTAATAACTTCAGAGCCAAATGCCTAATAGTTATTGTCCTGGAAATGCTGCTAGATGCTCGTTCCCAGGTTCGACTGTGAAATCATGCAGAACTTTGTGACAGAGAATGCCTAAAAGTTATTGACCTAGAAATGCTGCTTGATACTCGTTCCCAGGTTCGACAGTAAAATTATGCAGAACTTTGCAACAGAAATGCAATTCATTAGAGTATGATTACTGTTTCATTACTCGTATGTTTCTCTAGTTTCAGACAGAGAATAAGGCGTAACATCCCTTTTCGTATTAAAATGTTACGACATTCAGAAAACAGTACCAGAATATCATTTGTGGAACTTATGAACAGGCAAGATATTCTGAAAACCAATAAGTAAAAATGAAAGGTGATTATAAGGATTTCAGGACAGATAAAAGAAAATCTCGGATTTCTCTATGTGAAAGTGAAACTAGATATATTCAGCAAAAAAAAAACAGTGAAACTAGATACTGATTCTTGCTACTAACCTTTCCATTATCATACCAAGCGTACCAGTTTGCAATAGTTGGAAGCTTCAAAGCATCTATTGAATACCGAGTTGCAGTCACAGGAACCACTGAATCAGTATCCCCACTGGAAAGAAACGAGCACGAAGCATAATTAGATTCAGGAGCATTATAATACCTGCAGAACTGGTGATCCACAATTTTGATATAGTGCTCTTGACTCGCAGGATTAATACAAAAACCGGATATGTAGAAGGTCTTTCCTTTCACTCTACTAGTTTTGACTTCGCAGAACACCTTGTCAGGCTTCCAGTTAAGACAAAAGAAGACCTTTTTCAACTTCATAACATGTCGGTAAACGTGAATCAAAGAGTTCTACACCATTAAAATTCTGAGGAGATTCTCAATTCATGCCAGATTCAACCCTCTAAACAGACTTCATTAAATCTAATTCATTTGCTACCATATTCTGTTCTATCTTAAATGTGTGTACGACTGAATAGAGAAGCCTAAATTGTGGAGAAAACCGGATATTAAATAGAGATAATCAAAGAGTCAAGAAGCCTAAAGAATAATATCTATGACTAAACTATGTTTATCGTGTTAGTATTACTTCGATTTGACTGGATAATAATACTAGTGTTAATTTCGCACATCTAATCCATGTCTCTTATACTTGCTTCTGTATGCATTTTAGTCGCAAACTGTGGAAAGAAATAGAGCAACTGACTATGAACTCTACCTGAATACCCATATCCTCAGCCCGGCAGCTGTAAGCTCTTGATAAATAGGAAGCATGGACAGAGGAGAATCTCCCCAGTAATTACCAACAATATCACTGCAACGTAAAGAATTTCAATAAGCTGAAACTATTACAGATTGTATGGTACAGGAAGGTTTGAGAGACTTGAAGATTGGCACGCACCTGCATGATTTCCATGGGTAGGGAATGCCAGTTGTGTTGGCGTGAAATGCTTTTTGAACTTCTGGGAGATTAAAATACACTTGAGAATACCTCTCCGTGCACGGATCATATGCTCTTGGCATCCATGGCTACATTTGAACACAGAAGAGTGAATTCAACTAAAACAAAACGATTGAACAATTAATAAGGATTGAGGAATAGACCAATTTCTAAAATACTGAATAATAAAGTAAATTTCCTATAAAGACAATGTCAACAATGACATGAAATGAGCAGCCATGGATCATGATCCATAAAAATGCAAGGGTTACAGTGCCAGCATAAATTGAATAGTGACGCTCTAGGATGAAGCTGGTTTGCCAATACATAATTAGTGTGGTTGATTTTAATGGCGACAAGGTGGTTTGCACCTCGTGAAAAATGCAGCTTGGATGAAAGTGGGCGGGAGCAAAAGCATGGAAGAGGAGGAAGAAGACGAAGAAGTAGAAGAGGCAAGAGATGGAACTGCTCTGGGGTTTGTGGTAGTGTTAGCTATGGAGAGAACGAAGCTCGTAATACAAAGTTAACACACGAAATGTTGGAGCTCGACCAAAAAGATCTATATTGATTAGCCATGTCTATATACAGAACGATTACAAAGATTAACTTTATCGTGATAAGTACAATTTGAGATATACAAACAGAAAACACAGCATGTGCTAATCCTAAGGAATCTGTTATGCTCTAATGTAGACCATCAAAACGCTATGCGACTCGTGTTGAGACCTGGTTTCATTTGACTAGCCAACTAATAAAAATGTAAATAGTACTTGGCAATCATACATTTTCATCTACAAAAACATAATCGACAATCAACTGGTGCCTGATTTCAATTCTTCATTCACGGAATTGCAATAGGCATAAAAGAACACTGTTTTCGGTCACTTTTTTAAGCCTAGATGATGATTGCCCTTATTCCTAGTACATTAACAGGCACGGAGAATTAATGATTAATAAGTATACTGTTCCAGTTTGATTGATAAATTGCTGTGTTCTGTTTGGCATCTGTTTCCTTGGAGATTGAGAAATTTCTTTCACATGCGAATGCCAATAAAGATCCTATAATATTCTACAAGTGGAAGATTTCAAAAACCAAACTTCATAGGCAAGTCAGAGAAATATTCTTCTCTTCTATTCTTAGCATGTCCAGTTTTACGACCCTAAAGTTCTTCTTTCATATTTTGACTGTAAATGCTCCTTCCTCAAGTCTTTTAGTTCCTCGCATCATAAAAAAGCAATAAAGAGAAATACTCACAAAATGACCCCTCAATCTGCGCCGCAGAGATGAAATCTCACTGCATGGACGAGTATATATGCTATATGGATCGATCTTTCCCTGTTCGCGATCTGCTAGGATAAGACCCTTAATGCACTCATTTGAAGGATGTGTAGCAGATCCTAAGTCACACGCAACCCGAAGATATTTATATGTGGAGTCTGAAATTAAACCATGAGTCCACCAGTACTCAAACGTGCCAATATAATCATGGTAATCATCTGTGACAGCATTCCCTACCTAAACAAACCAACAGTCGAAGAAAAGCAGCATATATCAAAAGTTAAAACCGGCTTTATCACAATTAAACAAAGTATAATGCACATCATCAAAGATCTTATCAGTCGTACCAGGAAGCCCTTGAAATTTATAATAGGGCTATTATTTCCCTTATTCCTTTGGTATATAAGTTGAGACAACTGTGGAACATAATGTCCTGCATCGAAAAATGAAAACCCCGAATTAGCTCATTGCCGCGATATCCTCATCTGGAAAATATGTGCAAGTAAATAATGCATATGTTGCAAACCTGCATAACTTTCTCCAGCAATGTAAAACTCTCTATTCTTGTATTGAGGAAATCTCTCAAACCACTTGAGAAGAAACGTATACGAATCTTCGGCTACAAATTCATATAACCAGATCCAAAATAGTTATAAAAGAGGAATTCCTTAAGCAAATTCACTCTTTTTCAAATATAGGCAAATCTTAAGCTAAATTGACACATTGTAGGATTTTTATCAAAGTTCTGCAAATGTCAAACACCATCTGATATGAAACATAGATTACAGTTCAATATATTTTCAGATACCACTATACAATTACAACCCGTTTTTGCAAACAACAACATAAATTTGCAAGACGTTACCTGTTCTCTGGTCACCTACATCATAGTAATCAGATGTTGTATTTGAGTAAGAATAACCAACACCAGCAGGTGATTCAAGAAACAGCAAATTGGCCACTGGTCAATAGACAATGCAATAGACCAAAAAAAAAAAAAAAAGACAATACAAAACATATCAAGTCAGAATCACATCAGAGTTTAACAAGAGAAAAGCATAAAGAACAGAGGAGTCTAATAAATTTGCCAACACTACATACATTTGTTCCAAGAGTAAGGATTGTAGTAAAGAGTTCTCCCATCAGAATTAATCCTATACGGCCCGATCTCTTCGGCAGCTCCATAAGCTACTGAAGAACAACCAGGCCCTCCATTCAGCCATAAAACTAGTGGCCTTGACTCCGGACCGCGATTAGCCGGTGACTCAATCAACCAGTAAAACAATGCCCTCCCAGCTTTCTCATTCACAGTCACATAACCAGAGTACATATTGAAATCAACATTTGCTGGCTGTCCAGGCAAATATGTGATCCTATCCTTTTCTTGATCCACATTATGCAAAGAATAACAAACACACACAAGATTCAATAACAAGATGCAAGAAACTACATAGACCATCAACATATTCTGACCCATGACCATCAAATCAATCTGTCAAAAAATATTAGATTTTGAATGCAACCCAGAAACACTAATCCCAAAATATTTCTGGGATTTTCAAGAAACTTATCTATAAGGCCATAAATGATGTGATATTGGCCAAACAAGAATGAAGACGATGATGATGCTTTTTTATGCACCAATCAATGAATAGAGAAACAGACAAATTTGTCTAGTTAAGCTTGTTAAATGAGACAGTAGATGCAGAATCTTTACATACATATCATGGTACAGTGAAAATGACACAAGCATCAATCATCAATGAGTCAAACAAAGAAAAAATATATATATATATTATTACTTTATTAGATGCAAAAGATCTGCTAAAAATATTTTACATTTAAAGGGAATTTTATCTAGAGATTCATATGTGGAAGTGATGAGAAACAAGATTTGAATTCTGAAGATAAAGAATTATTAGTCAATGATGTTAGTGATGTTGCTGTTAACCAATTAACTTCCATTTTTTGCGCAGTTTACTTTTCAATTGCCCCTTCAGTTTTGGGAACCCTCAGTTATGACTGAGCAGGTCTGAACTGGTATTTCAGTGACGTGTGTGTACGTGTACATGTCTGTGCCTTTTTCTGTTCTTTTTCCCCTTTTGGCTGTCAGATTTTCTTTAAACAGCAATGTTGTTGGGACAAGGTTTCCATCTCGTTTCGGTCATTCCCCTTCTGCACATACATCTGCGCCTCACTTTTTCACTTGGTAATCGAATGGTAGTTGGCCAAATTGGATAATTTTTCTGTTGTTGGTTAGTACAAAGCAAATCAACTTACAATTTTTATTAATCTAATAATGGTCTCTCAGAATTTTAGACTTGCATGCAAAATAAATACGTGTCTTGAACTAAATACTCACTAAAATCAAAATATGTAACTCGAACTAAATCAGCTTACAAATTTTATTAATCTAAACCTCGCTGGCGCATAATTTCAGGCCCACATGTAAAATGCGTATCTTGAACTAAATATTCACTAAATTCAAGATATTTAATCCAAGCTAAATCAGCTTAATTACAAATTTCATTAATCTAATGTTTGTTGACCTAAAATTTCGGACCCACATGCAAAATACGTGTCTTGAACTAAATATTCACTAGACTCAAAATAGTAACTCGTGGTATTTCTTAAATTTAATATACTAATTTAAAAATTATATTTTTTGCATGACTAACTTATAAATCACACTCTTAACATGATTCCCGCAAAATATGTAACTCGTGATATTTCTTAAATTTAATATACTAATTTAAAAATTATGATTTTTGCATGACTAACTTATAAATGACTCCCGCAATTGTTGGATGTCACATCCAATCCTAAACCTGCATATCCCTTCAAGGTTGATTCAAACTCAGATGGTCTAAAGATTGATGCTCATTTTCTTCCTAATTTGCTGTCATGTTTGGGTTCAAAGTTGATGTGATGTTCTATTAGTCGTAACTTAATCTTAGACAAGTGTAATTAGTATTTTGAATAAATATTCAACTATTTGACCAACATCTAGTGGTATGTCTCTCTTTGACGCGAGTGCGAGAGAGTGTAAATTTAATTTTCGTGAGTAATATTTTTTAATATGTGTTGTATAATTTATGTCTCTCTTAAATAAATAAATAAAATACAACTATTTGGAAATTTCCAACTCTGGAGAACAAAATGGATATACCATTTATAGCGATACTTACTATTTTTGTGATTTAAATTTCTATTCTACCCTTATTTAATGTACTACTTTGATTTGTATGCAAATTAACACCACGAAATATAATAAGAGGTAAGTTTAAAAAATATAGGCAAAACAATGAGGCATTTGTTTACTTTATTAAAATATGTTATCATAAGTGAAGGAACGTTTTTTAAAAGTATCATCGATGGTACTATTATGTGTAAAAATAAAATCAAATATTATAAAGATTAATTCTTCGTAAATATTATAAAAGTAACACAAAAACGTGTAAAATTAATTCAAAAAGATTATTTTTGATGCTGTTACGTGTAAAGACAGTACCAAATATAATAAAAACTAACTAATATATATTGTATAAAGGGAAAATAGTTCATATAGTTCCCATTGTTTTCTATTTTTTCCAAATCAGTCCCCATTGTTTGAATTCACCCAAATTAGTCCTCAATGTTTTAAAAATACTCTCAAATTAATTCCCAGTATTAAATATAGTATTAAATTTAACATAAATAAACACTATTTATAGGGGTAAAATAGTAAAAATAGTCCTCAATGTTTCACATACACGCACACGCACATGCACGACCAAATGCAAAACATAATAGTGCTATTTCATGGTAAATTAAAACTGATGTCTGATATTGTTCTCAATACAGGTCTGGAGATACTAGCTTTTCCCTGCAATCAGTTTGGTGATGAAGAACCAGGAAGCAATAACGAAATTTTAGATTTTGTCTGCAGCCGTTTCAACTTTGAATTTCCCATTTTTGATAAGGTAATTCAGAAGATGTACTGATTATTACAGTTCGAGTGTCTAAATGCTCACGCGTTATTGTTTTCCCTATCTCTTGCTAATTGTTGTTTTAGTCTTTATTTTTGCTCTGTCAAAAAATAATTTAAACGAGAATAATTTAAACATAAACAAATTTATGTACATATTAGCGCCATATCTGGAAGTACATCCATTACCATCTGAGTGATAGCATTACAATTTTTGGATGTTCTAGTTCTCAAAGTAGCTTTGGGTTCTTGTAATAGATTGAAGTAAATGGCAGCAATGCAGCTCCTCTTTATAAAGTTCTTGAAGTCTGGTAAATGGGGAATCTTTGGAGATGATATTCAGTGGAACTTTGTGAAGTTCCGTGCACATACAACACACAAATCACATACACAAACTCAATATACACAAATCATATACAATAAAAACACCAACATACGCCGCCGCCGCCACCACTATCGTCACTTTTGCCAACAGAAAATGGATTGGTTTTTTCCTTTTTTTTTTTTTTTTGGTAGTCAGATGGGGTTTGGGGGTTAGGGGAAGGTGGGTGAGGGATTGGGGGTGAGGGTGAATCATAGGGGAAAAGGCTGGGGGTTTTGGGGGTTGGTTTACTTAAAAAATATATATATATAGTTTAAGGGTATTTTAGTCATTTGATATCGTGGGGACTAATTTAAAATTTTTTAAAATATTAAAGACTAGTTTGAGTGAGTTTAAACAATATGAACTGATTTAAGAAAATAGAAAACAATAGAGACTATATGAACTATTTTTTCTTGTATAAACAACACTAAATGTGTAAAATTAATTTTTAAATTGCCATTTACAAGATTAATCCATATGTAAAAAATCTATCTCTACGAAGAGATAGTAGTTTAATTCTATCATGATTCCACAACATGGCATCTGACCATTTCACATCAGATAGTTATTTCACATCAGATAGTTAGGTCTTTTACTAACATAGTGATAGAAAAACTCTTAAAAATATCATCCGTTAATCTTATTTTTTATTCACAATAATGGAATGAATTCGATTAACGTTTTTAAAACTTTTTCTTGGTTGAGGTATTTTGACCAAACAGTAAACTAAGCGCACATGGGTTTGTTTTGGTCCTTACATTTGATGGTGATTGGTAGGCCAAGAGGCATCACAATTCACATGCACGGTAATGCCGTACAGATTTTTCGGATAGTTGGCAAGCTTGGCAGCGTTGAAACATCACAAACATTAATCCAACAAAAAAAAAAGTTGCAGAGCTTTAGCTCGGTGATTAATTTAATGCAATAAAGCAATGATGACAGAAGCTGTGAGTCAATTGTGTTAAGTAATTATTTTATTTAAAAATTTAAACGGTTAGAGATATATTTATTATATTTAATATATTTTTTTAAGTATATGTAAAATTAATTTTTAAAATTTACATTTAGATATTTTTAATATTTTAAATAAATGACGATTAATTTTAAATTTAAAATTTTTTAATACTTAAATTTTGATATCATATTAAATAATTATTTTATTTAAAAATTTAAATTGATAAAAATTAATTTATTGTATTCAACAAATTGAACATGACAAGTCATAAGTGGCTGCATATACTGTTGACAAGTGACAATGAAATAAGTTGCTAACTTTTCTTACCACTTTTTGGACTGGATCATAGAGAGTTGTTAAGAGTCAAGATTTTGGAATTCCTCGTATCATATCAAATTTTTTCACAATTACCGTTGGCTGCGTTCGCTTGTTCTATAAAAGGATGGCAGCTTAAAAGATAAATAAAAAAAAACAAAGTTAAAGAAGATAAATGCATAACTTTGCGGGAGAGATTGAATAATAATAATATTGTTCAGGCTATTTGTGAATTCTACAATTCATTTGTGATGCGTATACTTACGCTCTAAGTGAGACTCACAACTTGTGAAAGTGACGTTTCAAACCTCAAAACATTTTATAACCAAATCTTCAAATCCATTGAGCTAGTCCACTATCAAAATCTTTCTTTTATTTTTTGGTCTTCAATTTGTCTTTTCCCTTTGTTTTTAAAAATCGAGAAGCCTTACTGTTTCGGCTTTTCTATTGGGTTTAGCTCAATCTCAGTAACATTTTTGGGGTACAGTATAGAAAATGAGAGGGTTATCATATCTATGTTGTAGTAGTTACAGCTTTCACTGGCTTTATAATTTTTTTTAAAAAAATCTCTTGTTATTTTTAGGTATTTTTAATTTGTATTTTTTTTTATATATAATGAAAATCAAAACCGTATTCAAACTTAAAACATCTTATTATAATAAGTCGTTGTCCAACGATTTCACCCAACTTTTAAGTGTATGTAAACAAATTTAGCCTCTAAATTCGCATATGATCATATCTATATGACTTGCTATTAATCCATGGCTTGAGGATAGGAAAGAAGAACACCTACTTTATTGTGAGTCACCATCTTTTCAGCCCAATAACATCTTTCTAGAGAAGCCTATAAATTGTTTTATCTCCTCTGTAGGCTCACACATAAGGTCAGTTGTCATCTCCAAAAAAGCCCACATTGAACGAAGCAAGTGATGTCCATTATTGGCCTGGAAATTCTCATTGAGTTCGCTACGTCTAAATTTTCGTCCTCAACAAAAATACAGTGTGTCAGGTTCACTTTTTACGGAAAAGAAAAAGAAGGGAAAGTATAAAGGAATTGTCACATTCTTTTTTTCATTAGTTTTGAATTTGCTTCTCTCAAAATAGGGGGGAAATGGAAAAAAATTTTAGGATGACGCGAAAAAATTATAATATTTTTTACTATTTAACATAAAAATAATATGAAAAGATTATTGTTTTAGCTTTCACTTAAAATTATTTTTTTCTCTTTTCTTTCTCCAATTCAAATAAGAAAAACATAATACATTTTTGTTTCTTTTCCATTTTCTTCTCTTTTTGACTTTGGCTTGGGTTTCACGACATGTTTGTTTTTCTTCAAACTTTCAATCCGCTCTCGCCTGCCGCTAATTTTTTTCTTTAAACATTCTAATAGTCTCGCATTTATTTGTTTATTTATTCTCAAACCAGCTAGACGAAATAATCTCTTTCACTTTCTTTTCCATTTTATTTTATTTTCCTAAGGATTTGGGCCACAAAACAAACATAGACAAGGACAAATAAATATTTTCATTAGCGTGGCTACAAATCTCGTCGTACCATATTGGAAAGTTTGAAGTAGGACAGACTTTCATTGATTCTGAATCTCAAGCAAAGGGCCCAAGACATAAGTACTTGTTTAGTCAACAGTGTTTACTTGTGCTTCTAATTTTTTTTTTTTTTAGGTGAATTGAAATAGTTCCATTCATTACGTTGCAATCATTACAAATTGGGGACGAAGTCTAGAGTTAAGAGGATTTAAGGGATTTTGATTTTCTCATGTCAAATAATATTATAAGTAATAATTTAACAGTCATGAATTGTTCAAGTTATTTTATTTTTAATTGTATATAATTATATGAATAATTTATTATTATTAAATTATTTATCTCTTAATATTATTTGATATGATAAAATCCAAATTCAACCTTATAACATGATGTTTGGATTGCACTTTTTAAACGAAGGCAAATGAAAGGAATGGAGAGATAAAGGAATCCATAGTCTTGTTTGGATTGACATTTGAAATGTGGAAAAAGTTATGGAAGAATTACAAAATTCTTTAATGCTCCCAATTTAGGGATTATGGATGGAGAGAAAATGTTAGTGAGTGAAATTTTTTGATTATCCCTATAACTTTTACATAATTTCAATTACAACTTTTATATAATTTCAGTTATATCATTTGTATATCACAACTTCAAGTTTTGCATCCTAAGTTTTCTTTGTGGTATACTAATATGGGACGATGAACCTGTCAAGGGCAAAATGTACATTCAATAAATAAAGGGATTAATAAAGAATGGAAATAAATAGAAATGACAATTAGTGAATGAAATAATCTTTCTTTTTAGAGTTATGGAATCATATAGATTAAAACCAAGAGGAATCCATGGCTAGAATTTCAAAAATTTCTATAACAAAGTCTATATTCATCCAAAAACTCTACTCTTGATTTCATGTGGTTAACATATGGTAAGCATATATCTATATAGTAAAGAGGTAGATTTAGATATACCTCTTGTAGATCTTGCAAAGATGATGATGAACAAGTTTTGACAAGTCCTCCCACAAATGCAAGAGCTCTAGGTTGTCCACACAAGCTTGAATGAGTTCCTTAATCACCAAAGGTTTTATGCTAGTCTTCTTTGTGATGTTTTTAAGCTAGAATAAGAGTTTTTTTCTGAAAAATCGAAACCTCTTCTTGGGCTACCCATGCAATGGACGAAAATTGCACAATAAAAAGAGAAGACTCAATTGTTCTTCTCAATGCATTGTGTTTTTCTATGCATGTCTTGTGTAATGTATTCCTTGTTTTATGCATTGTATGTAGTGTATTTAGAAGACAACAATTGCACTTCTCAATGCATCAAAACACGTGCTTTGTCTTCTTTTATCTTAACCATTGATTTCAAAAAGAATGATCAACTTGATGATTTGGAACAATTTTAGCCATCTATTTGGCATCTTCATTTTTCAAGACTAATATGTATATATACATATCATGTACATGTATATATACTTTATTAATCTTGTATTTGTACATTTAATTTAATCTAATCATTATTAGTTTAAATTAAGGAAACTAACTTTCCGTAATTGCACTTTTGTCCCAACACTTATAAATAATTACACATTCGGCTCATTACTACTTAATGGCCGAACATTGCCAACGTTAACACTTTAACGTTCCAAAACCAAATTCAAGCTTATCCGAAACTCATTCAATTATGCTTTATTGTGTGTGACTCTCTAGATTCACCGCCATATAGCAATGAGGGAACATTAAACGACTTTAATATATTTTGGGAATATCTCTGTCATTCCCAAAATACCCTCACGTTCTAGAGTGACGTCTAGCAACGTATCAAGACAATTTATATAGCAATGAAGTCAAACAGGTGAATCTTTTTATAGTCGCGAATAATCATACAGTTTAATCCTTTTATTAATACGTCCTGTCGAGCAAGGACCATGAAAAGATTAAGTCTATAAACTCGATAACGATGCAAACATCTAATAGGATAGAATGAGAGATGACATTCATGGAAACACTTTTCCATCATCCATGCCTTGGCCAAGGACTTCTTCATTGTACAACCGAAATTAGATTGCATAGGACATCGCCTCACACTGGAGGTTAATAGATCCTTTCTCGACAATTACCTGTCAACCACTATACTAGAAAGATAATATGCAAGAGGTCGTAACTTATCTTGACAAGTCAAAGACAAGTGTTGTCCAAGTGCTAATATTAAATTCCAATATATGTTACAGCCGTAATTTCTCAAGTCTAAGGATTACATGTACATTCACAACGAATAACAAACTATTAATCCGAAGTCATGTAGTTTGTTACTCATGTCACATTCAATTATCTATTCTACTAATAATCATTCACGTGATTGTTAATTGCATCATATGTTGTTATGGCTCATGGCTCACCATTCTTTACCATTAATATCTAATATTAATCAAAGGTAACAATTCACGTGATAGTCCATAATAGATTATTCTAGTCCCGGTCAAATAATCTAAGGACTACGAATAATTTTAGATATTCTATATACGCAAGAAACATGCCAAGATATTCCAACGCATTTTGGAATATATTTCTTTTACAAGAATATCAGGGGACACATTCATATAATATAAAAGCGGAGAATATGAACATCCATAAACTGCCATTGATAAATATACAAGTTTACATAAAATGCCAAAAAGTAGGTCATCTTTCCATATAGCATTAGGGCATATCGCTAACAGTAAATCCCCGAGGAAAAGTGTCTTCTCGGGATAGACATCCCAATCCGGTGTTAAGTGCTCTCCCGAGTTAAAATAATATTCCGACGTAGAATGCTCCCTTAAGGAGCCAGCAAACCTTATAAGGAATGGATAGTGGGAATGGAAACCTCCTTTTAGATAAGTATATATACAAGTCATTATATTTAGAAAGGGTAATTGTTATCTTATACATTTACTTTAAATTAATTTATTAAACCTTTTAAGTCCGACCTTTGTCTCAATACTCACTTGAGTGTCGGATCTATTCCTCTTAATAAATTCCACATCTCACATTTTTTTAGTTTTACAGGTTTAATTACGGAGTACTTAGGTCGGGTGATTTATACCTTAACACGTACCTTTTCCTTAGAATATGTCATAGACTACTGATACATGACATCAAGTTCTTAATAGTCTTAGAATGTCATAGTGAAAAATATATTTCGATAATTTTTTTTTATAAACATACACAAACACATAGAAAGCACACAAACTCACACTCATAGATATAATGTACACACACGCATAAACACACACACACACACGTATATATAAATGCACATTCACATGTATTTATTCTAAATATGTACCATAAATAATGAAATTGTTCATGTGAGAGATCACTCCCTTTCTACGTTGTATCCATTCAACTAAACATGAAACTATAATACGAGAGAAAACATCGTTTGAACTCTTCCAATGTATTGTAAATCCAATGAAATTAGTCTTAAATATGCATACTTGTACGAAATTCCATAATTTTTAGTGTTTTTTATTCAATTACTTATCATTTGGTTCAAGCTATTTTATAAACATTAGTACGTAATATAATTAAAATTATGTAAATTCCCTTTATTATTTTTGAAATATACATAATTTATTTGATATTGGTGAGGTAGTTTTACCAATGTAAGATGATTACTATATTTTTCAGGTAGTGCAACAAATCTTAATGCTCAAAAGCTACGGCATTTATTATTAAATCGAGAATTTGAATTAATACTGATCACAAATTAAAAATAAATCATCAAAATGTCTAAAACTTGGATTGTTATCGAAGATCCATAACTTGGAAATGAAGTGTGATATATTCCCTTTTTGAAAGGATCAATATCGTGTGGAAATGAAGTATGCCCCTTTTCGAAAAGATCAATATCGTATCTCATGCCTAAGATCAAGAACTAAAATCTTATATAAAAATTTAATATGTTACCAATTTAGTTGTCCTAAAGAAGAGCAAAATATCTCTAATTTAATTTAATTATTTTAAACTTTTAAAAAACTCTACTCTCAAAGACATGGTCCAGCAGTAGTAGAGTGAAATCGCTCTTATCAAATCGCAAGTTCGATATTCCCGACTATTCTGAAACTTTGTCATTGACTGACCTAATATATGTGTGGAGGCGTATCACTGCATTTCGAGTTTACCAATTAGAGGGCAATTAACTAAGTCGGTACATGTGTGGAGGCGTATTGTTATTTTTTAGTGTTTATTAGTTAGTGAGACATGTGTGAAGGTGCACCGTTACATTTGAGGGTTGGAGGCGCACAACTGTATTTAAAGATTTACCGGTTAGTGAAAAACCTTGTTAAATAATTCGATGGTTAGATTTCGTCAACTAATTCCCATGTTATAAAAATAAAACAAAAAAAACTTTCAAAAAACTCCACCAAACCCGACGGTCAACAGCCCCAAAATGAGGATCCACCCATAAATAAAACACGAAAATGAAAAAAAAAAAAAAGAAATAAAAAACGGTAAAGTGAGTTCGGCGGCAAAAATCAGCGCGTGATATCACACACCGTAAATACATAGCCAAGGAAGGGCATTTTGGGAATCAAAATCCCAACACAATGAGCTCAAAAGTAAAAGTTGAAAAAGAAAAAAGAAAACCGTGAACAGACAGATGAGATTTGATAGCTGACCCCTTTGCTTTCCTCCTCTACCTATTTTCGCATTTATTTTACACCAACTAGCAATATTTTAAACGATTAGCTCTTATATTGAAAATGACATATTTCATTACCACACTCAATTGTTTACTTAATTATTTAAATTGTATAAAAGTCGTTAAACGAGTCCTTTTTAAATGATGTCAAAATCGTAATTTAAATTTTAAATATTTTATTATAATAAATTGTTATTAAATTATTTTATCAATTTTTTTTTTTATAATTAACGAAATTATTTCTCAAGTTTCAAATTAGTTCTTAATATTTGCCCATATTTATAAGTTAGTTTTTAAAAAATAGCACATGCATGGTCAAGTGACCATTTCATGCCACGTTTAAATACAAAATAAATATACAAACTTCTTTGAAATTTAAGGCTTCGTTTGTTTATCGTAAAATAACTTGTTTGTAAAAAATATTTTTAGTAAAAAATATTTTATTGAAAAATAAAATATTTTTCTGGACTTTGTTTATTTGCCGTAAAATAACTTGTTGAGAGAAATATTATAATGGAAAATAGAATGTTGAAAAATATTTTATGGTGTTTAGATGTACAGTAAGTTCCATAAAAAAAATTTTATTTCAAAGAACATGAAAATATTTTTTCAAATTTTGTACTAGTTATAATTGTTGATCGAAAAATATTTTTCAATTGATCAATTTTTTTGTGTTACCAAACATCAGAAAATTAAATAAAAGCAGCCGCAATTATTGACTGAAAAATATTTTTCAATTAACTAATTTTTTGATATTATCAAATACTAAAAAATTAAAAAAATATTTTCTCGAAAAATATTTTATGACAAACAAATTGAGCCTTATAATAAATATTAGTTACGCATAATATAATCCTTGAAACATAACATTGAAAATTATTTTGAAGATCCGAATAAAGGCAAAATTTTTAAAAATGATTGTAGTTTCAAAAGAACAATCTTATTGTGAGAGAGCGAATACGTTCAACTTGCGCATTTGGCCCTATGGTCGTAATAGCTAAACAAGTTCAACTATCATTTTTTAGCTCGACCTTCGAGTAAATATTAGATATTAGTACCGAAATATTTCTATAAAATAAAAAAAAAGAAAAATTCAGCGGACGCGAAAACCGAATGAATTGTCGTTTAGTAAAGCCTTTCATATCCGGATTCACACACACACACTTGTTCTCACGTATACGCACGCACGCGCGCCCACACACACACACACATAGCAATTAGCGAACTTTGTCTCTTTTCTCTCTTCTCTCTCTCTCTGAAAAGGAAAAAAAAAAAAAAAAAAAGCAAAGCTAAGAAGTCTCATCTTCTCAAGGCTCCCTTTGTTCTCTGCTCTCATAAATTAAGCTTACACAAAAAAAAAAAGAAAATTAATTTTCAATATCTGAAAATTTGTATTTTTCTTTTTCTGTTTATTTTATAATAATTGTCTGCAAACAAACCCTAACACTAGCCTTAGCCGTGGCCTTAAGGTTACTGCACCTACCGGTGTATTTTCACGGCGTGCAGTTGATTTTGTTGGCCTGCGCGTGGTGTGCAAGAGGTTTTGTAGCGGCGGAGAGGTTGGCGGCGAATGCGGAGAGCAGGAGGAGGAAGAAGAGGAGATAGAAGAATAGGGATAATTTATGCCGCCGGAGCCATTGCCGTGGGATCGGAAGGAGTTGAGGAAGCACGACGGTGGAGGTGGAGGTGGAGGTAGCGGCGGCCTTGGGTTTGCTGGGCCGAGATGGAGGGAGGCGCCGTTTCCGCACCACCACCCTTACAACCATCACCACAACAACCATCATCACGGTGGTGCTCCTCCTCGTTGGCTTCCTGATTTCCGGTACCGCCCGCCTCTTGGTGAGTTTCCTTTACTCCTTCCCTCGTGTTGTCGGAATCTAGGGTTTTAATTTTTGGCGTGTAGCTAATTCTATAAAAAGAAACTATGAAAAAAAAGAATTTGGATTATATGTAAATTCATTATTTTTATGACTAATTATGTAGGATAAATATATAGGGCATGGATTTTTAGTGATTAGATGGTTAGGCTTCTGAAAAGGTATTTAATATCTTGCTGGGAAAAAAAACCTTTTTTTTTTTTGGCTAAAACAGATTAGGGCATGTTTTTTGAAATTGAAAGACTCTATTGGGTTTTGGATATTTAGATGATGAATAACATGGGTTTCGGGTTATTAACTCTTTTGCCGCTGTGTATACATGCATGTGAATAAGGGAGTTTTATGTGTTTAGTAGGGGCAGATCTGATCTGTTGATTCCGAGAAGTGTATTATTTGGTTGATCTGTTCACAGGGATTTTGTAGATCTATTGTTTACTTTTAAGCTATATTTGTTAGAAAAATTAGCAGGTGGCTGATTGGTGTATTTTGTGCTAGATATTGGTTTTTACTTCTTTTAATGGTATTTTAGATGTTTTCTGTTGCTGCAGTATGTATTTTTGTGTATGTTGATTTCTTCTTTGCTCTTTTGTTGCCCTTTTTGGGGTTTCGAATATTTTCTGCTGAAGGTCATGGTAAGCAGGGTGGTAGGCATCTCTATCTTGATGATTTTGGACATGCGTTCATGACGTCTCGGCCTAATGAAAAGATGGTAGAGGATGAGAGCTGTCGGCCATCTGGGTCTGGGAGATACGGCAGGAGCAGCAGGGAAAGTAGGGGGTCTTTTTGCCAGAAGGATTGGAAAGGTCATTCTTCAGATGCTTCTTCACTGCCCAACGGTCCCGGGAGACCCAATAATACTAGTGAGCAGAGGTCAGTGGATAATATGCCATCGCACAATTCCTCTATTCCTAGTTCTGATCCCATAAATTCACGGGATCAATCTCAACCCAAAGACCAGCATGATATCAATGGTGCTATTGGTGCCGTGGGCAGCACAGGTCAGAAATCGGAAAGAGAGAACTCACTCAATTCGATCGGTTGGAAGCCTCTCAAATGGACTCGGTCGGGTAGTTTGTCTTCGAGGGGTTCAGGTTTCAGCCATTCAAGTAGCTCCAAGAGTTTGGCACCAGAATCTGATAAAATGGAGGTGGAATTGATGCCGAAGAATGTCACATCTATTCAATCTCCTTTGGCGGATGCTGCTGCAGCTGCCTGTGTCACACCTGTTGCTTCATCTGAAGAAACAAATTCCCGAAAGAAGCTGCGTCTAGGTTGGGGTGAGGGGCTGGCGAAATATGAGAAGAAGAAAGTTGAAGGCGCTGATGATTCTGCATTAAAGAATGGAGCAACTGTTTGTGGTAGTAATTCAGAACCTGGGCATTGTCAATCCTCAAATTTGACTGACAAAGGCACTAGAGTTGTTGGTTTCTCAGATTGTGCCTCTCCTGCTACTCCGTCTTCGGTTGCTTGCAGCTCTTCGCCTGGTAGGTTAACCCCTCTCTGTAATTTCTACTATCATTCCAAATTCTCAAGATTTACTGCTAAATAGCTTTCCCATTCTAACTTGAATACCTTGTCGTAAAACAGAATCATATTGGCTGTTATTTCTTTGACTTAATTTTTAACACACGGTTGTTATTATTGCCTTTTGAAGCATAATCGTTAGTATATTGCTTGACCTTTTCTCTTCTATCTAGTATGAGTTCTTTTCCACATTGGTGTTGTTCTGAATCTCCTTTGGTGAGTGAGATCCTTCACTTATCCCCTCCTTGAAACACAGATATCCTGACACCCTGACTTAACATCTTGTTTACAGTGGATTTTTCTATTATGTAGCATCTTGTTCACTTATCCTTCACTTATCTCGTGCTGGATTATGATTTGTTGATTTTTGCGGAGTATCTTAGGGAGATCATTTTACCATCTCAGTAACTTAGAAGAGTAGGTAACATTTTGAGTTAGAATACCTTGGGTTCTGTTATATTTTGAATGAAAGTTCAATATGTATCTAATCATTTGCGAGGGAGATGAAGAAAGAAAGGTGAGATTATATTCACCTGCCAAAAAAGTTATTTTTAGAATGGTAATACGCTATTCTACTGTAGTCAACAATTTTTCTCACTGCCTTGTATTCTGATGAAAGAGATGAATTGCAAATTGATTTTTCCTGTTAACTGGTTTGGATCTGATATTACATCTGATTAGATTTTAGGAGGGTCAATTCCTCCATTGATGATAGCATGTAGGTACTTGATATTTCTGACTAATCATTTATCTCAGAAGATGTTATTGAAGATTTCTTCCAGGATTCTGTTATAATTTTCCTTTGATACTTCATTTTTGTTCTGTTATCAATATTTTGTGGTTCTCCTTCTCTCTGCAAGAAATTACATTGTCATTATAGCTTTCTGTCTTGTTGGGTTCTGGTGGTTCTTAGTTATCGATAAGTGGTTCCTATTAGTCTTGATTTGACTACTTTTTTCAGATTAAGCTTGTATACAGTTGATGCTTCAAATTAGCAAAATTTGCTTGAAAATCATGTCATATTGCGTCTTGTAATGTTACAGGTGTTGAGGAGAAACTTGTGAAAGCAGGGTCTGTTGATCATGATTGTGCCAACTTATGTAGCTCACCCAGTGTCCTGTCTCAGAATCATTCTGCTGGATCAACATTTAATTTAGAGAACTTGGACCTTGCATCGTTTTCTCATCTGAATTTATCAATGAATGAGTTGCTGCAGTCTGATGATCCAGGCGCTGTAGACTCTGGTTTTGTAAGATCCACAGCGATGAATAAGTTGCTGGTATTGAAAAATGACGTTTCAAAGGTACTGGAGGCAACTGAATCTGAAATTGATCTGCTAGAAAATGAGTTGAAGTCATTGATTTCTGAACCTGAAAGTAGCTATTCTTGTTTAGCTGCTTCCGGCTCTGTGCCTGCAGAGTGTGATTCAAAACCTTGTGAAGATCATAGTGCTGCTTCCAGTATAACTCTAAGACCTGCTGCATTGGAGCTTGTTCCTTCAGGATGTGTGATTGTGGAGGATGCTGTCAATGCACCAAACGATGACCGTGCGGCACTGAGAGATGAGGATGTCGATAGTCCTAGCAGTGCGACCTCAAAGTTTGTTCAACTGCCTTCCTCGGGAAAGGATGTCTGCCCCCCGGATGTGCTGAAAGATGTTGAAGATTTCATGGATCCTGATGTGAAGAAATCTGGGGACCTGGAAGTGGAATGTTCGATGGACGGTGGTCTCAATGAGGAAAAGGCAGTTGGAATGTCTTCTCCTGGAGTTGGATCCCAATTGATAGTTAGGAGTTCTGCTACTACTACTAGTGATGATAATTTGCAGTCTGGTAGAGAAGAAATTCCGTATGAGTTAATACTAGCTTCAAACAAAGATTTGGCACATAGTTCCTCAGAAGTCATTAATAAGTTATTGCCAACTAGTGAGTATCATATTGATATTTCTAGTGTTGACAGTGCCTCTTATTTGGAAAATGATTCCGTGAAGGGAAGGTTTTTGAGGAGAAAGCGTTTCCTACAGTTGAAGGAGAGAATCATCACCCTCAAGTTTAAGATGTTTCAGCACCTGTGGAAGGAAGATATGCGCCTCCTTTCTCTGAAGAAACTTCGAGCCAAGTCTCAGAAGAAATTTGATTTTAGCTTGCGGACTCTGAATAGTGGCTCTCTGAAGCATCGTTCCTCAATTCGTTCTCGATATGCTTCTACTGGTAAGGAAGCAGAGCAAGTGATAATTTGTTTTTGTTTCCCCAATACTTGATGATATACTGCTAGAATTATAATTATACCGTAGTTTTAGTCTTTCCTTTTGTTTGATCGGGTAATTAGACCTTTGCTGATATCCCATTTATTTCGTTTATTCTTGCTTCTGGGATTGTGACTCACTGTGAGCAACTAAAAGACCAAGCATACCTCCTGCTTTGGCCGGTTGAAAGTTAAGAGTGATACTTTCTGAATGGTTTTCTGTTTGTGACACTTCATGCACATTGAGGTGTCACTGCAGTTCTGTGAACCTCGTACCTATTTTCTGAATTTCGGAAGTGAATTCTAGTGGTACTTGAGGATATTTTTGCTGAACATGAGCTATCTATCGAAACTGCGGTGAAGGGTTAAAGACCCATTTAGTGTGGGAGATTAGGAATACCGTCTCTCATCCAGTGACACTTGTTGTCACCATAATCCATTTGTTCATCTCTGTTAGTCTGTTTTCATCAAATAACTTATATCCTGGGGAGGGGAAGCCCTATAATGATTATTCTCTTTCTTTCCGTACATAGATGTATATATATAGCTCTCTTGCTTGCACCCCTACCCCAAAGAGAGGAGTGCTGATCGGAAATGCTCTATTCTCGTCATGTTATATTGACTAGCTAATGCCACTAATTCTTTTACAGTAAAAGAATTATGCTTTCTCATCAAATTATACTATTTCATACATTTTGTATTTTTGCTCTTGAAATAATAGCCTTTCTGTTGTATTATCGATGTGGAGATTGTTTCACCCCCCCCTTCCCCCCTCCTCCCTCCCCCCTTCCCCACCCCTCATGCAAAAAAATAAAAATGCCATTCCCTTAACCTATAAATCTTGGTCTCCTTCTCTACTATAGTAGAGACCTTATTTTCCGTTTTCTCAAGAAAATAAATAATCAGCTTGTCCTCTTGTGGTTCAATTGTTTTGGTGCGACCAAGATGTGGGGCACAGTAGGATACTGATAATAGGAGCATTAGGACTTGAAAACAAGCTTATAAATTATTGAATGTTGACTAGATGTTTATGATTGTCCGGAGGATTAGTTAATATTTTTATTTTTTGGGCATAGTGGTTTCATGAAGTCACTATGATCATTGTTGTGTTTTCTAGTTTGCGTTCTCGCCCTCTCCCCGGCCTTTCCCAGATTCTGCTTCGATCTTCTATCTGAACCTTGCCCTCATAGATGCTTACTGCTGAGTGATATTCAGATTTGCACAGAGTCTTACTCTTTCAAGTATTTTTCCTTTGGTCTTTGTAGTCCTCTCATGCGGTTTTTTTTTTTGGGTTGTTTTGTGGGGGGGGGGGGGGGGGGGGCCTATAACTTTGTTTTTGAGGGGCAACTGTTCTACCACCTCATCTGGCAGCAAGCTTGAAAGTGTTTAGAGGACGTTGAATAATGCTGTAAGCTAGTTGATATTGAGTAGTAGCATAAGGTTGGGCATGTGCTCACTTAGTCAACTAAACTAACTGCATTTGTAGAGGAACTTCTCATAACCTGAAGCATCTGATAGTCTACTTGGGTTTCTAAAGGATTGCTTATATATTAAACTTTTTCCTGATCTTGGCTCATGATGTTGAGTTGATAACAACTAAGCTTCACAAAGAATCTTTTTTCTGGACCATAGAATTATCATCTAATGAATTCTCTTGTGATATGTTAAGTATATGGAGAAAGCTTTCTCAGTATTGATGTCGTAACTGAGTACAATATTTATTTAGCTAAAAGATTCATAAATATGATTTCCATGAGCATCTTATCCCAAAAGAGTAGAAATATATGATTTATGATTTATCATAAGCTTATCAATATTACATGATCGTTGGCCATTTATTTGAAACCAGGTGATATGCGTAGTTGTTTGATTAACAACTGACTTGATTGATTGTTCTGCCCCTCTGCATTTGACTTGATTGATTAACAATATATAGGCTCCGTTTGTTTGCCGTAAAATAACTTGTTTGTGTAAAATATTTTCCGTGAAAAGTGTTTTCATGGAAAATAAAATATTTTACAGGGCTCTGTTTGTTTGCCGTAAAATAACTTGTTGGAGGAAAATATTTTACTGGAAAATAGAATACTGAAAAATATTTTCTGATGTTTGGATGTGCCGTAAGTTTTGTAAAATGTTTTCTTTTCCCAAAGGACATGAAAACATTTTACATAATTTTGTACTAGCCGCAATTGTTGACCGGAAAATATTTTACAGTTGACCAATTTTCCAGTGTTACCAAACACCGTAAAATTAAGAAAAAGCAGCCGTAATTTTTGGCCGGAAAACATTTTACAGTTGACCAATTTTCCAGTGTTACCAAACATCGTAAAATCCGGAAAATGTTTTCCGGGAAAATATTTTACAGCAAACAAACGGAGCCTTAAGTTCAAAACATCCATCATTTTTTGGCAGGCATTTACATTCCTTTTCCTTCTTAGTTAATTTGCTAAAAATATCATATGGTTTTTGTGTTTATATATATATATATTAGGTGTCTATATGCATTGCTGGGGTTGCTCTCCATCATTTTTGTTTCTGCTCTCCATCATTTTTGTTTCTTTAAGGATTTGGAGTTCTGTATATTATGTAATTGGACTATAGGAACTCCATCTTGACTTCTGATTTCTTTAATTTCTTTGCCTTTGCAGCAGCAAGTCTAAGCCTAGAGCCCGCGACAGAGATGATCAATTATGCTGGCAGATTGCTTTCAGAGCCTCAGGTGAAGCCTCACAGGAATGTGCTGAAAATGCCTGCGTTGATTTTGGATAAGCAGGAGAGGATGGCATCAAGGTTCATCTCTAGTAATGGTCTGGTGGAAGATATGTGTGCTTTTGAGAAAGAGAGGTCCATGCTGAACCCTTGGACGTCAGAAGAGAAGAAAATATTTCTTGAAAAGTTTGCTATATTTGGTAAAGATTTCAGGAAGATTGCTTCTTTCCTTGATTATAAGACAACTGCGGATTGCATTGAGTTTTATTACAAGAATCATAAATCAGATTCTTTTGAGAAAACAAAGAAGCCAGATTTTGAGAAGCGAGCTAAATCCTGTTCTGCCAACACCTACCTGGTAGCATCTGGAAAACGATGGAATCGTGAAGCTAATGCTGTTTCTCTCGATCTATTGGGTGCAGCTACTGCAATAGCTGCTAAAATTGATGATGGCGTGAAAATTCGGCAGAATTGTACACCAAACTCCTTTTTTGCAGTGTCTAATAGTTATAGGATGCCACGTGGTGATGATGGTCTGTTAGAGAGATCAAGTAGTATGGATTTATATAATGATGAGAGAGAAACTGTGGCTGCTGATGTGTTGGCTGGCATTTGTGGTTCTCTATCATCAGAGGCTATGAGCTCTTGCATCACAAGTTCTGTTGATCCGGGAGATGGCTACCAGGAGTGGAAGTATCAGAGAGCAGGTTCTTCTACCAGGCGGCCTTTGACCCCTGAGGTTACCCAGAATGTGGATGATGAAACTTGTTCTGATGAGAGTTGTGGGGAGATGGATCCTACGGATTGGACTGATGAGGAAAAGTTCCTTTTTATTCAAGCTGTTTCATCCTATGGTAGAGATTTTGCCATGATATCCAGATGTGTGAGAACCAGGTCTCGGGATCAATGCAAGGTCTTCTTCAGCAAGGCTCGCAAGTGTCTTGGACTGGATATGATATGTCCTGGACCTGGAAATCCGGTAATAGATGATGCTAAGGGTGGTGGAAGTGATATGGAAGATGCTTGTGTTTTGGAGACTGGCTCAGTAATATGCAGTGAGAAATCTGGGTTTAAAATGGATGTAGATATTCAATCTCCTTATAATAAGTTGAAACATGATCCCGAACAGGTTGGAATGACAAAGCCTGATTTGAACAAAGTGGAGGATGACAATGAGGTGGGAGACATGGATTCTGCAGACACTATGCTCGTGTCAAAGAATTTAATATCTGATGATTGTCAGATGGAGGGTAAACCAGAGGTAGATTTTGATCCTAATAGTGGTATTGGGAATGGTGTTTGTGCTGAGCTTATTTCTGTGCAGATCCAAGATAATTTGCTTAGAAATTCTGACCTCAAAGCTGCACAAAGCGTTGGAGGGGCAAATAACCATAACCTGCCTAATGGGCGAGGTTCCGAGGCTCGAAGAGCAGATGCAAATGCTGCTTATGTGGAGGACCTTGAAGCAAAATTGGAGGGGCAGGGGCTTCTGTTACGTGAAGGTAATTTGAATGTTGATAAAGTTGTAAAAGGTGAATCCAGTCCGAGTGATATAAATGGTATGAGATACTCCCTGCAAGACAAGCAGTCTGAGGCTCAGCTAGCTGGAAATGATTCTCATTCTACTGCTGATACAAGTTCATCTGGGTGCCAGCGACAGACTGACTTGGAGTTGGATTCCGCACGAAAGCCTCGTGTCATTGTACCGCTGGAGAATAATTTTTCAGTGCCGCTGGATGCAGGTTCTGAAGTTTCCGCTACAACCAAACATGGCAAATCCCCTGACAATGATTCATCAGTTGATATTGGGAAAATCAGTGATGAGCATAGAGCGAAAGCTTCTAGAACTACTGAGCAGCGTCTTTCTGGGCATTCAGCAGTGGAACATTTAGAATCCTCCAACATTCTTGGGGGTTATCCTGTTCCCGTGTCAACCATAAAGGAGATGAGTGGTGACATCAGTTGCAAAAAATCCATTAAATTTCAAAGCTCCAGAGTCTCTGATGGTACCAATTTTGGCCAGTATTCAGCTCAGGATAGTTATCTTCAAAGGTGCAACAGTTCGAAACCTGTTAGTTCAGGTGCTGAGCTATCACTTGCATCCGAAGAAAAGTTACGAGATTGTTCTAGACCCACTTCTGACAGTGCATCAGATGTGGACAAACCTTGCAGCAATAGAGATGTGAAATTATTTGGTCAAATTCTAAGTAAACCTTTGCAGCAGAAACCGAATCCGAATGCACAGCGGAATGAAGATAACAGCACCCAGCACCATGATGTTGGTGGTAAATCATCTAAATTGAAAAACTCCAGTAATCAGGCGGCTGATGTGCATTCAGCTCCCGCAAAGTATGATTGTAGTAATTTTGTGGGCTCAGAGAATCTTGCTCTGAGGAGTTTTGACTTTTGGGATCGGAACAGGATGCAGAATGGGTTCTCTTCGATGCCCGACTCTGCTATATTGCTGGGCAAGTACCCATCCGCATTTGGTAATTATGCAATGCCCTCATCCAAAATGGATCCAGTGCCGTTACATGGAGTTGGAAAGAATGGTGAATGCAGTTTGAATAGTGTCTCTGTTTTCCCAACAAGAGATATTGGTGACAGCAATGGATTAGTAGATTTTCAGGTGTACAGGAATCATGAAATGCAGCCTTTTACAATAGATATGAGGCAGCGACGTGACATCTTATTCTCTGAGATGCAAAGAAGAAGTGGATTTGATGTAGTCTCCGGGATGCAACAACAGTCTAGGGGAATGGTTGGGATCAATGTTGTTGGGCGAGGAGGGGTCCTTGTTGGGGGACAGTGCACCAGTATTTCTGATCCGGTTGCAGCTATCAGAATGCACTATGCTAAAGCTGAACAATTTAGTGGGCAGGCTGGGAATATGATCAGGGACGATGATTCTTGGAGAGGTAAGGGAAACATAGGCAGCAGGTAGTAACAAGCGCGAAGAGGGATTTTTGCCCTCCGTGGCAAATTATCTTTTTTTGCCGCATTGTATAATAGTTTTTGTAACTTTAATTCAGCTTATTATCTCATAGGGCAGTGGACTGTTCCAAAAGTCCATGTTTTTGTGTTTCAGATTTGTAGGTGCTTATTGTAATATTGCTGCAGCTTTTGTATTTGTTGTATTTGATAGAAATACAAGAATAATCTATGTCAAAAGCTTGGGAAGGTAGATAGGAATTTCAATTTCTGGTGCATTTATCCATTTCCTGTTGTTTCATCTTCTTGCAATCGATTATATTCCACAATTCCACGTGGCCCATGCTACTTGGGTCAGAGCGTAAACTAGCGATACTTTTAGCTATTGGACTTTCGCCATCTGGGGTGATTATGTCTTCTCAAAGACACATCCCATTGGTGAATTTCCTCACATCTCTTGGGTTTTCATGGTGTCCTTAAAGGCTTATATTTTTCCAGAAGGCGGCCGTTTATGCTCTGTTCAATTTTACTTCTCTGTTTTATCTTTGTATTAATTTACTGTGATCTTGCGTTCTTGATGTACCTGGAGTGGATTCTAGCTGAAGCTTTCAGCATGTTTCTAAAGTGTCACCATGCTTGCCATGTACTTAGTGATGTTCATCAATCGAGTTAATGCTGTTTTGCCTCATGTGTTCTTCACAAAGTCTCATGGTTCTACATGAATTTTAAAATTTACTTGTCTTCTCATGAATGTTTATAGGGCAAAATGGATTTTGCGTGTTCTTCAACTATTTATTTACTTTAAGATTTACTTGTCTTCTCTTAAGTTGGTCGTTTGTTACCTTAGGAGTTAGCACTTAGCACTTGGCACTTGGCACCGTGGTAGAGTGCTTGTGCGTGATAGGAGACTTGTTTATCTCTCTGGTTTGAAGTAACCCAAGTGCTATTCTCCTTGGTATTAGTGTTAGCAAGTCTTGTATCTAATTAAATTGAGCCATTTTTTTTTTGAACGGTGTTATGGTCTGGGACTTGACACCTTTTTTGGATGATGTGCTATCAATTGGTATACTTTCGGATATAACATAATATATACATTAAGTCAGTTAAGGACGAAATTTTAAAATAATAAGATGTAAAATTTGTAATCTCGTAAAAATTATTTTATTCTACTAACGTTAGACGATGCCCTTGAGGCTGTATTAAAAAAAGAAAAGGTTGGTCATTCTTTTTTGAAATAATATCATGTGGAGTTGATAAATAGTTGCGTGAGAGGAGGTGAGTGTTGAAGAAATGGTGTCAAGTTGCGTAGCAGAGATGTAAGCACTCACATGGTGTTCTGATATTTAGCAGTTTACATGCTTGGGACCACAATCGCAGCTCATCAAACAATGACTTTTTTTTTTTTTTTTAAATTGATGAGAGGCGTAAAATTGTATAATATAATCATCTTAGAGCTCGCAAAATCTCGCTACGTAACACATCAAACAATGACTTTGAGAGAGCACGTAGTGGGGTAGATCCATGTGTCTACATCAGAAGCCCTCTTGCTTCGACATTATTGAACTCCAAAAATATCTAAGCACCTATGTGCCAAGTTGCTATTATATATATTGACTTGTCCCATTATCTCAAACCTAAAAGTCAAAAGTTAAAGAGGAGAATGGGGAGTTGTTATTTTCTCATTGGATTGTGAAGGTTCTCATCATGAAACTCAACGATGGCCTCATAAATTCAAAAGTTACCAATAGGGTGAGGGCATGCATTAGGTTAGATACCTATTACCTAAATATAGTAAGGATTTTTTTGAATGTAGCCTCATGGAAATACATATGTTCATAACGTTATGATATTATAACGTTACAAAAGATTTAACAATTGTGATTTTTTCTTTGTGTATAATGATATCGAAATCAAGATTCAAATTTAAAATTTTTAATTATAATAAGTCAATAATTGATCATTTTACACAACTTTTGGGTGCAACAACTGTAAATTATTAATGCAATTATAATTAAATAATATAAACAGTTCATGAATCTTACTTATAATATAAAATTATAATATTACGAGAAAATCTCACTCTACTTGAATCCTCAATAATTGAATTTTCCTGTCGAAGTTTCTCTCAATGTGAATACTTTTATCCAAGGAAGGAACCATAAAGGGTAGAAGAAGTTCTTGTTATTTTTGTCTTTGAGCACTAGATACTTTTATTTGGTTTGGTTCCTTTGAACTTTTTGTTAAAATAGAAACACAGTTTAATCACTTGGAATCTGCTATTTTTGGCTCAAGAAGAGCCGTTTGGTGTTGCATAACTTTGTGCGGAAGTCAAGTGATATTGTCTCTTTTTTGACTTTGTCTCACCCTCTTCCATCTCTAAAATAGGCTCTTGGACAAAAAGCCAAAAGGAATTTATGAGTCTGAAGGCTACTCAAAACACGGGATCCAAGACAAGTTAATGGGATACATTCAATCTTTTGAATTCCAATAATGTATCATTACTTTTGCTAACTATTTCACGTCTTCTAAGGCAAAGTCTCACTTAGATTCAATTTTCAAGATATGTATGTGAATACTATGTATCAAGACACGCAACTATCTTAGAAGAGGTAAATGTCATCATCAGGAAGTAGACTATATTGGTAGCCCATCTTTTACTCTAAATACTAGCTTGATAGTCAAAACTTCACCCCTTTTCTCTTTCGCGACTAACATTTTCTCACACAGTTCAAGCTAGGAACACATACAATCCAAATCCGACAGCATCAAGAATTTTTCTTTTGTTTTTGCTACTCCTTAATGGCACTACTCTTGTAGTTTTGTGCAACTCGTTTTTTAAATGACATGAGAATCCAGTTAAGGAAATTCAACCATCAAATTATTCGATAGAACCCAACCCCCAACTGGTAGTTTTGTACAACTTGATTGGGTTCTATACAAAGACATATCTACAAGAAAGGTGCGAGATTTAGGAAAATACCGTTGGGTAACACAAGCTTTTGAAGGGCATCTGAATTTCTTCTTGTGCTTCTTGTAGCCATCAGTGGAATCTGATCAAATTGTAAAGCTCTTCCATTTCAGTACACCACTTGAGTCTTGACTTAGCGTATCCCAAGAGTCCAAGACTGCAACGGTCTCCAATCAAGGCAAATGGCGCTATTCGAAAGAGTATTTAGTCTTTACATCAAATTGAATATTCCAGAAGACGAAATCATTCTTTCCTTTGCTTGGAAGAAGGGACAGGACAACGGAAGTATCGGTTTAATATTTTTTTTCTTATCGAGTAACTCATTTTAGACAAACCATATTGAACTCACAAAAATCTGTAGTGCAATAGTGAGTCATATCGCAACTCCAAAGTTAGTTAAAAATTAGTCAATATTCGTGATAGAAAGACACAAGTTTGAACCTAAAATTATAAATCATTATTCGATCACTTTACCTAACTAACCCTTGGGAGCTTGTTTTGATCTTTTGCTCAACATAAATGAGTTTTTTCTCTTATATTTTCCATCCCCTAACAAAATAGGGGTAGATGCACATTGCTAGCAGTGAGGCCGATTTCACAAAACCTCGGGTGCAGCGGTGCCCTTTCACACATACACCAGATTAGTCAAAGACAACAATGGAGAGTCAAACCGACAACCTCATAGGAATGATTTCATCCCACTATCACTAAATCATGCCCCCAAACGCTACTTTAAGTTAAATGTCTATAAGCTCGGCAAGTAAGGATTGGTTAAGAATTATTGGCTATAAACTGATCTCCAATAAATCAGAGCACAAACCAGAAGGGGCTGCATATACAGGAGGTCAGTCTGCAAATTGCTCTAGGAAATCCGTAACTAGAACCGTTGACTAGAATCTTAACTTGAAAAATAACTGCTACATTAATGTATAAGAAAGTAGCTAAAATCTCAATGACGTTGCGACTTCTATTGCACTCATACCGGAAGCACGTCTATTGATAGTATCATGAATTGGCTGGACGGGCACATGTAACGTAAGCACATCTTGCTGACAGCACGATTATACGGCAGGGTTTGGCTGCCCGCGCGTGGTTAAAGAAGTTCCTTCTAATAGTGCTTAGGTATTCGATTCTTCTCTTCCCCGGAGTATCAGCGGGAGAGGTGCAGTGATTTTAATAACCTGCAGCATCATGGGAAAATAATGAAGTAATAATTCGTTATAGATGCTACGGAGAGAAAATTGATTGTTGATAAGTTTATAAAGACCGATGAGACATTGAAATATTTTTGCTGTATTGTTATAAGAGTTGGGCACTTGAGGTTGAAAAATCCGTGTCAGAATATGTAAAGCTATTGCAGCTAACAACATCTCTTTTTAATAAAAGAACTCATGTCCAACATAAGTCATCATTATAACCACTATTCTATTATTAAATGGTTTTCATTCACAAATCACTAAAAATTCTTACAATCCCTCACATGAATGGAAATTAACAATACAAAATGTAAAGACAAATGCAGACACTAGAGAGAGTTTAAAAGAATGACATTGTTTCTGGATAGATAGTTTTTGACCTTGAACCTTCCGTAGTGAGAGCTTTCGGATTTACTTACTGATCAGTGAACGCGATGTCTTGAACTGTTCAACTTTGGTGTAAACTAAGACAATAGAACTCATACAGTATCCTCTTAACCATACTTCACTTCTCACAGTTGTGTTCGTTTTGGCCTTGAACAACTCCCAGTTTCACGAGTACTCTAGAGAATTCAGCTTTAGAGATTCTCGTAGGAGCGACCCACTCCCTACTCACATAGGTGATAACTTATTAAGAGTATTCCTGCAATATTCCACTTGGATTACTAAGATACAAGTATCATTAAAAGCATAGCTTAGCCTAAACCACATACAGGCAGCACTGTCTGCTCGTCATAAGAATAGGTAGGAGTATTACCCCTACAGTGCTTACGGTGAATCATTCATAGCTCAGTTTTTCCCTTTGAACCTACATCCAGGGATCTCCCGTCACGTGTGAATGAAAACCATTTAATAATAGAATAGTGATTATAATGATGGCTTATGTTGGGTATGCGTGTCTTTATTGAAAGGAGATGTTGTTAGCTTTTTTTTGGCATGTGCAAAGGTAACATGGCTGCTAAAAAGTCCATGCACTGAGAATGAAATAATGTTTCTTTACTCTGATCTAAATATTCTGGCTTTGAAGTATGGCTATAAATGGTTGTGTGTGTTTGCATAGAGAAGAGGGGAGAAAGAAGAGGAGAACTAGTGAGCAGAACAAAATCATCATTTAACATTGTGTTCAAAAGAGAGAGTTTGCCATACTTAGTCCGCAAGCTTCGTAATTTGGTGTGCTCCTATTACGAAAGAAATATCGTTGTATTCTAGGAGACTTGCATCAGTCAACCGAAAGCACTATAGCAGGACGTTTAAAAGTCTTAAGGACATCGAATCTAACTCGAGTCTCGATATCTACTGTATTTAGTTTATTTCTACATCTTTAAATTTTAATACTGTTAATTTTACATTCTGTTATTTTAATTTTTTATTGTACATCTTATATTTTTTATTTACAGCACTTCTCTCATTTTAATTGTCCAACAATCTTAAGACTTTTAAACGTCATAATTCTATGAAGTACAACAAATTGGAAAATAAATTATGTTTCCATATACCTCTTAATTTTCTAAAGTTAATGGTGGAAATTTCATTAAATTTGGACTTAAAATGAGAAAGATATGATTTTTTAAGGACCTAATCTTATACCGAATGTTCTCATTTTGGATCAGTTTATCCTTGTAATTACCGTTTGCACAATTGACGTTTGCTGAAAGAGAAACTTTGCATTATAATATATATATATTATAATGTAAAGCTATTAATGTAAAGCTATTGTAGCTAACAATATCTCCTTTCAATAAAGGCACGCATGTCCAACATAAGCCATCATTATAACCACTATTCTATTATTAAATGGTTTCCATTCACAAATCACCAAAAATTCTTACAGAATAAAGGTCAAGAGAAACAACAAAATTACTTTATCCATTGAATCTCGATGAACGTCTGACCAAGATCAGATTTCTATTAGTTCAGCCCACTTCCGTGGGCTATCATCGCATCACCTGGATCATAGCATGTTTCTTTCTGATAATTAGTTTACTTCCTTCTTTAGTAAATGCAGTTTTAAAATCAAACTGTAACCTTGGTCTACAAAGAAATTACAAAAAAAAAAAAAATGTAAATACTAGCTGGACCTATAAGACAGACAACTGTTTCATTAATTAATAAAGAATGGATATTGTATAGTGAATTTATTGACTCGACGAATGAGGTTCAGCTATAAACAAATACCGCTTGATCAGGTTTGTTCAATTTAGATGGTCTTATAAGCATCTAATGACAGCATTCACACATCTAAATGCTGTTGTACCAGCAAAACAAATGCAATTAAGTTCCAACATATACATGAATAGCATTTAGGCATCTGAATGTAGCATTACTTCGGAAAACTCGTTATAGCAGATACTTCATCATGAATGTGTTGGTGGATAAGCAAGATCTAAAAAATATCACTCGATCAGATGGCCTATTGGTTTTGTTCATTAGCTAGTCTTTTAAGCATCAGATGCTTTGGAACACGTGTCCAGTGGAGCTATCTAGCTCAATCATGTAAAGTGAGATAGAAGTCGACAACTAAAATGGTAGTTAATCATCTTAAGCTATCTTAGTTAATGTTTCCACCAAGATTTTCACATCATCCTCAGCCTACTGTTTTGACGAGTCTGAAAAAAATAGTTTGTGGGAGAACTTTTACAAAAAGTTCAAATAATTCATAGCATAGCACAGGATAACCAGCAGGTTATAGTACAGACAATTCATAAGCTAGGCTAAGCAGTCTAATTTTAGTAGCCGGATCAAATTCAATATTTTCTTTCTCAAACGTACCTCATTAGTTGAAGGGTGAGCAAGTACTAACTTGTGTGCATGCAAATTGTATCCACAATCTCCGGGAACAGGATTCTCAGGTCTCAAGTAACCCCTGATAAAAAACGATCACATGTAATCAATTTCCACAAGGAACTTCAACCACTCAAATAATTATGAAACCAGAAACTTATGGTAATATCACAAGTGTGAAAAGATATGGGAATGTGTGACAAATATACAACTTATATGAAGTCAAGATAATTTAAGTTCTTTTCGAAATTTTTGAATTAAACCTATAGCATGTCTCATTCTGAAAATGAGTTCTTTTATAGGGAACGAGTTGTTATATTTATTGAATCAACTCATAACATATGGGTTATATTAACATTTCAACTGATTTCCAGATGTTGCACTTCATAAACGGTGATTGAAAGCAGTGTGATAATTCAGTGAATTCAAATTACTTAACTGTCATCAATGACCTTTTGAACATAAAGAAATATAACAAAAAAAAAAAAATAATAATAACTTTGAATAAGTTCTGGCCTTATTGCGCTTTAAAAGTTCACCGACTCCCATCACCAAATGGAGGGGTTCTGTGTGTAAAATGTGCACATAGAACAACAATGTAGCCTACTATAAGTGTATGCCATCTAAGATTCATATATTAACTATATTTAATCAATGAAATAGTAAAATATGTCTTATAACAAAATCCAGAATAGTGGTTCTTTACCCATCTTGAGCAAAACTTTCATCTACAACATCGGGATCAAAGCACTTTGGCTGTCCACCAGCAACATAAAGAGGATCACCTGCTAAGTACCGAAAGATGTCAACCTATGATAGAGTAGACAGGCAAAGCTAGCAGCTAACAGATATTGACAATCCAATGCAACACAGAGATGAAATTCAAAGAAACTGAAAATTTGATGCTATACATCTTGGATGAATTGATGCGCAGTGAACAGCCACGGAAAAATATAAAGAAACAGAGAAGAGAAACAAGTGGGTTTCTCTAACTGATGTGTGACATAAGTTACTCATAAGAGAGGAGTCAACCACGAGAATTGTACAACACCCCCCTCGACATCTCTTTGATAGTATATATGTCATATAAATTTGCCTTCTTTATGCTAAATATATACTCCTTAATTTTATTTCTATTCATGCTTTTGTGAGACTTAAAGATGTTTGCTTTTAATGTTTGCTCCATAAACTGGGGTGACAAAAGACTAGTTCTTCAACACTGGGTGGCAAAGACCCAAAAATTCAGATGATCGGAAAATGTCATTTTTTATATAGGCGCAGCATAGGTAGAGCTCAATAGACCAGAAAATGTCAACTAAACACTTTCCTATTGCCATTTATATAACTTTTAACCTCTCCTTTATCTGAATTGAAGTTTTTTGGCCAAAAGAATCTCCATCCACCATTCTCAGCTCCCAGAGTTCTCATCACTTTTTTTTCCTCTGTCACAGTTAGTAATTGCATAACACCAACCATCTCTTCAAATCTTTCCATTCTTCTCTTTAAATCAGAGAAAGCCATCATGACAGTTTTTCAGGGATTCCATTTGAACAGTCATGAAATTCCTGTAATTGTACATGCACGCCTGTATGGAACTTCGTTAGCAAATTATTTGCGTCATTTTCCTTCACACTTATCTTTCCCTTATGCAACTTCCCGCATTTCAGATAAAGTACAGTTCAGTCAGCCTGTGTGAATTACAGTGTGTTTATTACTAAATGTATCTCAGATTTGGAGCAAGATTGGTAAAATCACATGGAAACTAAAGTTGAAGAAATTAAAGGCATTTCCACCTTCCCAAAGTCCAAGGTTTACCTATTAGTGGATGTCCAATGAAAGAGAGATGGATGCGAATTTGGTGCGGCCTCCCTGACTGAATCTCAACCTATTAAGAAATGAAAATGCAAATGAAAAAATAATTTATGCATACAAAGGAAAGAGTGGCTGAGGAAAGGGTGAATATGCAGATCCAAAACTTTAGAACTGATAACTGTCTATCAGAAAATTTCTATGAAAATTCTTTCATTAGTCAAATAACTTAGGCTCAAGAAAGCTTCGCACTGACTGTTGGATATTGGTTGCATTATACAATTCTTCAACAATTCGCTTCAATTACAGGTTACATCATTTTGCATATTATTTGAGTAAGTTTTCACTTTCTCTTATGCTTTTCACCATTGATATTATGCCATTAAATCTTGAAGCATGCTCATGAATAAATCTTGCGTCTAATTTGAGAGGTTACAGTAAGCATCTCTGCCCCCCATACCTCCATTATGACTGAGCGGTTATTGAGAGGCCTTAGCTGGAGAGTATCATCTTCTGAATCAATGTCTATTAATTATTATCTGTTTTTATAGCTATGATATTTCTTATTCCAAGAGGAAGTCTTTACTTTTGGCACACTATAGAGTTAACAGGAAGCTGATTGTCCATCTCGACTGGTGACCAGCAACAACAATTATCTATATAGGTATCTATTCAACATGTCATGACAGAGATTGTTAACACCTAAAGACAATTTTAGCTGAATGAAGGAAAAATGCCTCGCAGATTAGTAGCCTAATTCCATTTATGAATGTGAAATAGGATCTACTTCCAGTTCTTGAAATATTATTTCTCCGCAAATGACAAATCTCTAACCAAATCATGTATTTGGTATTGAAGGATAGATAATGGAGCACTTGATAGATAGAGAAATAAAAGCTAATGTTACAATAAACTTATTTCATCTTGAATATAACCAAATCAAGATGGTTGGTGACTTGGTGTAATGTTATGCAGACACATGAGGTAGTACCTGAACCAGTGTGCAATTAGTTTGTACATCTCTCTCAATAATACGGACTTTACTCAAAGCTGGTTTTCCTATCCATCCCAAAGGAAGAGAAGCAAAACTAAATAAATAATAAATAAAGTAAGTAGTTAGACAACTGATGTTGTAATTATGTATATGCTTGGTGGCAGTATTATTTCAGAAGAATGATTGACTGTCTGAATATGTGTGATACTCCCATTGAGAAAACTGCTCCAGAAATTGTTTTTTGGAAAAAATAAACAGGCATATACTATTATAAACCTGAAGGAGAAGCAACATACAGCCCTTTAGCCACACCAGGATATTTTACCAGCCCGATGGGATGCTCAATAACGACCTGATACAGCACAAATATGTGGTGAACAAATGTTTGATTTCATAAGAAAGATAGCAGTGAAACTTTTAGAAACATGCATTGATGATAATGTTTATATTATCGTAAGCCGCTAAGTAGTCCTTTTTAAGAGAAAAGGTGGTCTTTCATCAACTGCTGGAAATTTCCATTCCACATACATGGGTATTTTTCTTTTAGGTCGTGTTACACTATCTAGATGAATTACTCTGTCTGATATGCAAAGAAGCTCCAAGAAGCTTGATATTATGCTGCATGTGACATTTTTCTCACTTTCATGCATGACGTGTAAAAATACATCACCATCAATTAAGCTAAAGCAATTCCTAATATTTAGGTAGATTCAATCTAATATGTAGATTTTACATTCAATCTATGATGGTTGTCAACAATAATTGTAGTTGAAGATTACATGCAAACAAATACTAATGTAACCCCATCAAGCCCATATCTCCCATTTTAGTCAGTCTCAGAGAATCCTCCTTTCAGTTCTCAATATTCCCGGAGAGCATTCTCAATTTATATCCTTGATTTCGTGTGACTTCTCAATTAAATAAGGAAAAGTTCTCTAAGAAATGTATCGATAACAAAGTAAGATGTCGGGCAGAAATCATTGAACACAGTGGAAGATAAAGATTAAAATTTGCTAAGAGAAAGAACAAGGGGAAAAAGATAAAGAATATGGTGTTCTTCTGTGTCTTTTTTCTCTTTCGTCTCTTTTTGTTTTCTTTATGGTGCGTGTGGGGTGGGAGGTAAAGAATTTGTGATACCTCATCCTGTTGAATCATTCCACTAACTAAGGCTCGATATATCTTTGAAATTTTCCTAATAGTATTGAGCTCAGCATCGGTACATCTGAACAAAATTAAACATCATACCAAGAATGAAAATCGTACAAGAAGATAATGATATCTTCAACAATTCTAGAAACATGATGACCAAGTAATGAAGAAGCTGATAATATACACCATTTAAACCATTTTGACATATATGATTGCCTCAAGCTAATGTATGTTAAATTGTAGGGATTGGAGATCAAAGATGCCACATACACATAGAAATCCTAACTCTATGACAGACAACCTTAGTGCTGAAAGGACCATAACTATCATGAGCACTACATTTAACACCTTCACCAAGACATCCTTGATTTGACTTCTTTCTGATAAATCCGTGTTAACAGTTACAGTGTGTCTTGCAAAATATGCCTAAAGTTTGTTGTATTTCTGCATTGTGCACTCTGGATGTAACTTGGTGAACACACTAATTCATGGCGTTCGGACATACACAGTTGTAACAATAAACCGTCTTGTATCTTCTACAGAATCTTCCTTTTTCTTTTCAGTAATTGCGAATTTAGAAATGAAAATGGATGAGCATCAGAGAATTAGATGACTTGATGCCCCATTGAGAAACTTATGTGGACTTTGAATACAACTGGAGACTAGGATGATATTCGGGTGAAAGGAATCCAAAACACATGGGGATGCCAATGAGCACCGCCCACACCCACCCCACCCAAACCCTGGGGCCAAAAATTACAAAAAGAAAAATGGAAATGAGAGATAACAAGGAAACAAAAATCTTTTTTCCCTTACCTTTTGGTCCTAACAGCTGATGTCCCATCAGCAAAGTACGACGCAAGGCGAGATTTTGCGAGCTTTGTCTTTGCACAGAGCAATATTCCTACAAAGGTAGACATTAGGATGCAATTTGTACAATCTTAAGTATCTACATGGAAAACATTAAGCTTCGAAGAAAAAGAATAAGAATGCTAATTTTGTATTATCTAGCAATAGGTATTTGAAGCCCCTTGCTATTTACTTGTATCACTAATCAGAAATACAAAGCTTTTCTGCACATAGTAGCGTTTAAAATTCTTTCCAATCTTTGGTGCCTTGATTTATTAATATTATTCCTCCAGAGAGGGAGAGAGGAGAGGGAGAATACACGTATATCTAGTGTTTCCTTTCTCTCGATGCTTTCCAATTTATCAGCCTCTTGTACGATAAAGAATAATTCCAATGAGAAACGTTTTATCTTTGATGGGAACAGAAAAGGTACATTTCTTTCAGAAAAAGAATAGTCTTACCTGATGTTCCCCTCCCAAGGCGATGAACTGGAACTGGATTTGCTTCTTGACATGCTGATGAAGACGCAAGCTTGCATGCACGCCACTGGAGCTGTGTCAAAACAGTCCGTTGCTGAAAGAGTCCTCCAGGTAACACTTGCAGACCGGAAGGTTTACTTAGAGCAATCTGAATATGTTTAACATTGCTTAGTACCTAGTTGTGTTTGCATCTAATCGACCAAAAATTCTAATAAAGCTGTTTTTCTCCCTATACGTTCCTCTATCTGCCTACAGCGGAAATCATCATCTCTACTAAGAATAACACGAATATGTAAAATTTGACACTCGAGTCCTCATTGCAGGCGTGAGATGCAATGTACATTTAATCATTTAGTTAGGCGCACCATAGACATGCCAAAATTTTTACCATATACAAAAAGATCAAGTACTACCTTAGCATCATGAGGAACATTTGCTTCACTCTACGCTCATCTATTTTTAAGAACAAAATAACTTATTCGTTTTAATTGACATGGAACCAACAGTCAACAAACTTTAAACAATATAACAGAATCTAAGAGTTGCAAATTCATTTACCAAATCGTCATCTTCGTAGAGAATTTCTAGCAGATACGGTGCATCAGGCTCTTTCCATGGAAGCCGATGATACACAAGCTCTTCACCAGCCCTACGAAATAAACATAATAAAAACAAAATTAAAGCTCATAAGCTCTATACACACGCGCACAAATATATATATATAGTGCAAAACACGTTAATTTTATCTCAAAAATAAAAATAAAATAAATTAACTGACAACAAATATTGAAAAGCAAAAACACCTGAGGATTGTATGAGGATCCGTTACAAGTCTACCATCAATAGTTATCTGAAAACAAAAATAACCAAAAATAAAATTCAAATTTATAAAAAATTTATCTCGCACAAAAATATTAAAATCCTGTAATTCATTTATTTATTCACCTGTTTATTGTGTATCCTCTGCAACCAACTGCTCAATAATTAGGAACTATAACGCATTATTAGAATGCAAAAAGAAAATAAAAAATAAAATAAAATAAAAAATTGAGAGTATATGATAAGCTCACCCTTGCATCGGAGCTGAACTCTTGTACTTCTTAGCATAGTACTCGATCAGCTTTGAACCTAAAAAACGACATGCTAATCGTTAGCATTATATGTATGTATGTATTTGCGCGCACGCTCACACACGTAAGTATATGAGTACCGGCATCGGAGGGTCGGATGCGGTCGGTGTAGGTTAAGCCGTCGTTGAATTCCGGCCAAGGCACTCCGAAGGTGAGCTTTGTTGATGAAGAGCCGGGTGGCTCCGCCATTGTCGAGCTCAAAGTCAGCAGTGTTGACTCTCGACGAGGTTAATGAAGTAGTATTTTTTTTTTTTTTTTTTGAAGTAGTATTTATTTATGAGATTTTTCTTTTCTTTCTTCAAGTACAAAATGGTTCTGCCTCCCGTGGCATGATTGACAGTGAGTAGTGGTGAAATCGTTACGTTTAACATTATTTTTTATTATTTTAAAATTTCGTCTTAATTATATTGGTATTGAGTAAAAATATACCATTATATCAGAAGTTATTAATTAATGATCAAACTCTATGATAATTACGTTACACATAAATAAAACATATGTTTCAAAAAATGACGTCCTTGGTGATAATTATTAGTTTTGTTTCTCTTTTGACTTCCAAATTCTCAAGGATTTAATTAGTATTTACGAAAAAAGACCCCATAAACATTTTTATACTCCATCTAATTCCACGGTCAAAGTTGGAAAGTGCTTAATACACTCAACTTGGATCCGGCGTTAGACAGAGGAGCATGTAGAGTTCATCTGTGTGAGTACCGGTCTACCGGACGCAAGTGTAACCACAAACCCCAATTCAATTGTACGGGTTGTCAAATAAACCAGCACAAGAAACAGTAAAAAATAAGGCTTCGATAAACTAACAAGCAAGTAGTAACCTGGAAGTGAAGGGCCAAAAGATTACAATCATATCAGCAAACAATAAAATTCTTATATAGATGATTTTCATGAAAAACATAAATGCGTAGAAAAATTTGTCAGATGCTACAACACTCTTCTGTCAAATCCCTCAATGTTTATACAATTAATCATTCTCATTATTTCGAGTGTAAGCATACAAGAACATGCTCATCCCTCTCCCTTATTCACACAAATGGTGTATTCAGCTCCAGAAATTGCAACTATAACAAAATGTCGGAGAATCGACAAATCAATTGACAAACAAATGCATCAGGAAGATTTTGATACAGGATCCAGGGAGCTAAAATATCAGATCACGTCTGGCGATGAAGATACTCCGCCAACTTGCAGAGCAACTTTGTTCCAATTGACAATTTCTCCAGCATGTCCTTTAACTCCAGTAACTGCTACTCGACTACACGCATTCCTCGAAGCTTCAATCACCTCCAATTTTCTAGTAGAAACTGATTTCAGCCTGTATCTCTCTGCTCTGGAGCCAATGACCTGTCCCAGAATTGATGCTGCTATGGTAAATGCCATTGCTGCCTTAGGCATTAATACGGACTTCCTGAGCATAGCTATAAATGGCACAGCTGCATGAACAGCAGCAAACCATGAAGGAGAGAATTTTTCTGTATGTTCTCGCCATATTCCTAAGGGAATATTTGCAGCCATGCCTATAGAACCTATTGCAAGTATTTTTGCAGGGAGAGGTTGTGGTCGTAGATTCTTTGCTAAAGCAGTTTTTGAAAGAGCAGCCCTGGCTGCCACAATTGCTGGGGGGCATTTATACTTTACGCCAGAAGGCAGCTGAATGGCCTTTGCTACAAGCGGAAGGACTTTGCTGACAGCCCGGTATGACTTTGCAATAGGACAATTTCCATTTTGCAGCCACTCATTGCTAAGTGCCTCATGTTTTGAGTTTCCTCCCTGAAATATCAAAAGGATTGTCAAGAAACAAGTTGAAACTAGTTGAGCATTGCACATTGCACTTTCTTTTTGGAAATTTTAAGTTAACTTCCCACCCCTCCCCGATAAAGAGAAAGGAAGAAATATCATATGCAGTTCTAAATTCTTTGTAGATAGAAAATTCAAACTGCTTCAACATTTTTCCTGATCTTAACAGAAAAAGAAAAAAGCCAAAAAAGTAGTCAAAATAGAGAAATAATAGAAGATATGTTTTTATAAAGCTAGGTGAATGATGATGACAATCTAAAATTTCTGCAAAACTTGAATTAAGCTTTTAATGCATGAACTATGTACCTTCGACGAAGATCCTTCTTTGGATGATTTAGATTTTTCATTCTGTTTCTTCCACATCTCGTTAAATGCATCAAAGCCGAAAGGTCCTCCAGATCCAAAACCTGAGAGGCTTATGGTTGCTGCCTTTGCTGCCAAAGGGTTAAACTGAGGTCGTGCTGGTTCAGACTCTGACTTCTCAGCACAACTCAATGATCTTCCTGAAAGAGGGACAACACCATTCTGTCCATGGAAAAGCCGGAATGCCAAATCAAAATTGGGACCATCCTCAAATATAGGACCTTTTGCTTCTTGTACCTGAGCAGGATAGAAGAGAAACATCACAAGTGAGCATTCTATCTAATTTACATTAACAATCTAGTAAGCCAGACCTTATTCAAGATGAAACATGATTTTGAGGCGGTTGCAAGAAAATAATGAATATAAACTAAATAGGTCTTCATTTCAAATGCTCAAGTTGCAGTTATAACGGGGAAGATAAGAAGACATATTCCATGAGCTAATGTATTTAGCATATATATCACATAACAATTTAAACTCTTGGTATGAAGAAAGACAACTCACAGGCAGGGAAAAAGACATTGATGTTGCAAAGGATAAATTTGTAGGCTCATTAATGTTCCGCAAAAATGGACACCTAGTAACATCCTGCTGAAAGTGTGAAGAGTCCCCATTCATGAGTCCAAGAAGAAACTCCATTCTTGCAAGCAGGATCCCTGCTCAGAGAAAAAAAAAAAAGAAAAGAAAGATTTTAGGAAAGAATTTTAACAGTAAGATATATATATCTCATAAGACCAAACTGAAAGCTGTTAATCCAATATTTTACTATACGGATTGAACCAGCACAAACATTTTCCAGTAAACATAGAAGCCAGAAAAAATAGACAAGCAAAAAGAGACGGCAAAAATAATAAAAGCTGAGGCTCATCAAACAGCAGGGACTTCTAAAATGTCTTTTATAGATATAAAGGAAAAATACTTAAATTTGAAGGTGTATATCCCAATATACAAAAAAATCCCCAAGCCAGATGTTTTTTAAATCTTGCTTGTCATCAAGCCAAATCTTAGTCTCCTCCGGTCAAGGAAATATCTATCGCGTATAGACGAATAACAGTTTTACAGACTTACACCATCAATCATACGGGTTAGTACACAACCTGAGCACTTTTGACACCACAAGGCTAACCAAAAACAGACAATGTTGGCTAATTTTCATAACGCCTATAGCAAAAAAGACAGATCTATATAAAATTCACATTACCAAATCTTTTCACCTCTTTGTTGTTTCAACGAAATGCAAAAAGTTTCTTATTTGAAAATTCTCGTAATCCTTTCTTTATGCTTGGCTAATGCCAGGATCAAAATTAAACCAAAGGGATTCAACAAGGGCACAACTCAACAATCATCTCTAAGTAATAAGTGATACAAGCCTTTGGTCTCCTAGAAATACCGAAAAACCTCTATATAATAGTAAATCTAATCAATCCTTTAAATCCACTAATTTATTTCTTATCAACATTGAAATCCACAAAATTAACCTTTTACTTAAAAAATAAATTTTAATAAATACAAAACAAATAAGAATTGATTTATTTTTTTTCTAAACAAGGAGTCTTTATGTCACGTTCCTGGGGGATTTGCCCGGACTAAACTAATAAGAGGCCTAGAGGCGAAGGCCCGGAAGTGATCTTAGAAACCAATTGCGGATATCAATTCTCAATGTGTAAATCACAATTACACAATATATAATTGTAAATTAAACTAATCGTTTAAATCCACTATTTTCTTTCTTATCAGCATTAAAATCCACAAAATTAAATATTTCCTGAGCATATAATGCACAAGTAGACAAACATACAATTATACTAACGTTAAAAATCCAGCCCCAATAACATAAATTAGCTAAAATAGCACACAGCAGCACGATAAATCCAAAGTGAGTCCCATATTTTTCCAAAGCCCGAAAACCAAGGATTAGAAGCCAAAGAACCCACCCTTTTGCACATCAACAAAATTATAACAATTTACCTCAAACATCAAACACCCATTAATCAAAAAAAAAAAACCAAAAAGGAAATCAAAACACACACACACCACACACGCATGTGTGTGTAGATAGATAGAATCATACCTCGAGAAAACGAGATGTTAGGAGAGAAAGAAGAGACGCAAAGGAAGAGATCAAAGAGAGTGTAGGTGGGTGGGCAAAGAATAGGAACAAAGAAAAGGAAAAGTTATCCAACGACGTCGTGGTGACCACACGCTAAATATAGAGCCACACGCCTGCTTAAGTTGACAATTGACTTTTCAACATGGAATACGGTACATATATATATATATATACTTACAAAATTTGTCCACGATTGTGGATTTGGAGTTGGAATTGGAGGAGGAGTTGTTGGAATGTAGACCAAATCCTTGGTGGGATTGGAATTGGAATTGGGGTTTAACACTATGTTTGGGAATTGGAATTGGAGTTTAACATTATGTTTGGGTTAGTCGATTTAAATTTTCTTATATTAAATAATAATATAAAGAAAGATTTAACGATGATTTATCTATGAAAATGTGAAGGGAGATTGGTTAGGGACAGATTTTTTTTTTTTTGGGGTGCATGATTAAGGGATAGACTAAAATAATTTTATATAGTTTTTTTTAAGGATTTTATATATTTTAAGAATTGATTTTGTTACCACCTTAAACGATAATTATATGACTAACCAAATGGTCAGTTATGGAGGAATTTATTATTTTTTTTTTTTTTATGACGTGGGAATCCAGTTGACGAAATTCAGTTATCGAAGACTAGCAGAGTCCGACCACCCCTTATTAAACTCTTAGGTGCAGTGGTATATCTCAATACATGCACCGGCTCAGTCAAGGTTATTCAAAGCAAGTTGTGTGAATTGAGCATGGGATTATACCGCATTCGAAATATATATTTTACTGTTGGGCTGTCTCTTAAAGACTATGAAGGAATTATTTAATGACCCAAAAAGAAATTTGTATACAAATGGACCTAGTTCGACTTTAATTCTCCCTTAGCCAAACAAACCTTAGAAAAGGGCAAGAAACAGGTTAGGATTTGGTGGGTGTGTCCCGTGTGTCATGCCCCATTTTCTTGTCTTTCCTATTTTTTCGTTTAATTTGATAACGTGGTAACAGTTGGTTCGCCAAAAAAAAAAAGAGTAAGAGCTCATGGCTGAGTAGTGAATGACGGCCTTTGACTTAGTGTAAATCGAGGTCATGGGTTGGGCCACACGTTTTTTTTATTTCGGGTAAATTGGTTGAGCCACGTTAAGAATGTGTCCACGTTAAGTCAATTAAAGTTCAACTTAATTTTTAGAAATTCAAAATTACTTTTTGTGAATTTTTTTTAAAAAATTATGAAATTATTTTTATATTATGCAAGAAGTTACTTTTTTTTTTATTTAAATATACTCTTTAATATTTTTTAAAATTCAATATTGTATTTAAAATTTTTAAAAGTCCAATATTAGGTCAAATAGTCAATGATTTTTGTTCAACAACACTTCTAATCAAAACACTACTACTAAAAATCTACGAAATCTAAAATCTTACAATTAGGCTAAATAGAGCCTTAGTCAATTCAAGCTCGAAACTAGTAGTTATCTATCATCGATGGGCTTTCTGTTGTAATAATGATGATAATTATATTTTTTTGGTATAATGAATTCATAATTTTTTTATTATAACATATCGCAAACTATATTTTATCCAATTTTTGGGTGTAATGATAATTATATCTTGTTGATATACTATGTGGGACAAGTCCAAGTATTTCTGCCATCAATTTTTTTGTTTTTTTTAGATGTCTATTTAAAGGTTAATGCTTTTAAAAAATTAAGTAGATACAGACAATAATTAAAATTCGAACACTAGAATGACAATAGAATAACGATGATAGTCCTAAATGTGAAATTCCATCTCTTAACAAAGTTGAACTGGCACCAAGGATTTGGTTGGGTGGTAAGTTACTCGCTTATTTGTAAGAGATTACAGAATTAATTCCCGCTAATTATATATATGTTGTATGATCATAGGCCTCTCTTGAATTAAAAAAAAAATTAAACTCATAATCTAGCGTAAAAAATATAACCCCACTTTAAACTTTTTTTTTGGGTTCGGAAAGAACTTTCATTAATTAAAATACAGTACAAACAATTCCAAGTCCAAAAGGAAAAATCTCACATTTTCATTCCAGTCTGATCAATTAATAACTATAATTTCTTTAAAATTGTTTTGTATTGAAAAAACATACAAAACTAGAATCTAAAATATTTTCAAAATATGGGGTTCCAATACCAAAAGAGGTCAATGTTTAATTCTTTAAAAGTATGAGAGTTCGTGAGATCAATTCCCGTTAGTTATATATATATTGTACGACCATAGGTTTCTTTTGAATAAAATAAAAATAAAAAAACAAAGTCGAACTCATAATCTAGTGTGAAAAATATAACCTCACTTTAAACTTTTTTTTTTTTTTGGGTCAAAAAGAACTTTCATTAATTAAAATACAATACAAACAATTCCAAGCCCAAAAGAAGAAATCTCACATTTTCATTCCAGTCTGATCAATTAATAACTATAATTTCTTTAAAATTGTTTTGTATTGAAAAAAACATACAAAACTAGAATCTAAAATCTTTTCGAAATATGGGGTTCTAAGTATGAACTTTGGAGAATATGTTCAAAATATCAAGTGGTGGCTGATTGATTAGATGCTTGTTCTTTTCATCATCACTGACATATCAGAACGATTTATTATACGTAATTTTGTATTGTTTCAAGAGCGTCAGTGTGATTTATGCTTGCTGGTGAAGGAGTGGACATTCTTCAGTCATCATCAGTGTGGTAGTTGACACTAACATCCCAGAGAGACAAAATATCCCTTTTGAAATTGGTGCATCATTTCCATAAGTTATGATGAGCATTACACAGTCCTTGTTTTACTATGGAAAGAATGATATTCAATGTGCTGGCTGTCATCGTGTTGTTCTATCGATCTGCTGATGATAATTTCCAAAATCGCTGAACTCTAAATGTTGGCTGCAAATGCTGTCTTTATCTAAACTGTGTTTTTGCATACTCTTTTAGGTGTTCAGTGACATTATGGATCTCATCAAGAAATTATATGGTTGAGTGGTTGCAAAAATCTGCCCTAGAGCAAATTCGGAATTTTCAGTACATCCACACAAGCTCTTAGTTGATTGGCATGAGAGAAGAACTGCTGAAAACCCGACAGAATTTGTCAATGAAGAGACGTTAGCTGCTTCAATTTTTTTACCTCCAACAGCTACTCGGCATAAACTGCAAATTTGTCGTATCTGCATTATGTCTTCTACTTTTCACAAATTCCTCTAGTGCAGGTTATATATATATATATTTTAATTGATGCACAATTCTTAATTCTCATGAGTAGCCTTGGTCTGTTATTGTTGGTGCATCTATCTTATGCATAGAAGATTGAGAGGAGTATACAAGAAGTCTTCTTAATTATATCGATAATTTCCAATTGCTTCTGCTTATGGCATTACAACTCGTGCATCATACTATATATATCTGCACTTCTGAGAGTCATGGAGCTTTTCCATATACCATGTAAATTTGACTTTAACATCGTGCTAATTAGGATGAAGCCCTTTCACTGAGGATCTCATACTGTTGTGTATTTACTTTATATATAAGTCGTCTACAAGGACTACAGAGACTGCAAAATGGTCATATATTCAATATATAGATGCCCGTGAATCTTGTTTATCAATATTGTTGTCTGTGTTATGCAGGTCATTTTACCAGCCGTGAAGAGATCTTTCCTCTCATCCCACACAAGTGGCAAAAGTTGAAGAAATTCATGCTTGCCAAATTCTTCTAGTGGAAATCTCAAATATGCATACTTGGAAGGAAATCATCATATTCGTAGTTCCTTTCGCTTAATGATGTCAAGAATTCTCATGTATTAATTTGAATGGGAAATAAGTATTCTTAAATCTCAATCATATTTATTATATTCTCAGGATAGTATTTGTACATAATTTCAATGTTGTAATATTTAGCGTTAATGTTTTCATACAATTAGAAGGGTGTCTGAAGATGCAGATCATATCCTTTCTTTGCAAGAAGGATATAAGTCAAACAACATTAACAAATTATATGTGATAATACTAAAGATGAATGAATAAATCTTTACGTACAGGTTTGTGAAATATTTTAGCCTCAGTTTCATTCCTCATGAATGGGTTCGCATTGTTCTATCTTACTATTATTTGTATGTGGTCTTGGATTATCTTACTATTAAATAGGAGAAAGTTTCCATATTTATATATTTTTACATTGATATGTCATCTCTCATGTGATCAAGTGTGATATATCATTAGACATATCAATTGTTTTTTATAAATGAAAATTTTATCATTTTTTAAGAGAATCAATATTAATTACACAACCGATTCAGGTACAAGATATTGTGTCATTATTACCTAGACAATGAAATTGAAAATCCTTTACGTTGAGAGTGAAACCTCTGCTAATGCTATTTTTGGCCTTAGGCTGCTCTTATGTACGAGAAAAGGTACAATATTGCTGTTCTTAGGATGTATTGTTTGTTGAAAAATTTTTTGGCTGATGATCAGTTAAAGTCATTTCAATTATTGAGATAATTTATTAATTATTTTAGTGATTAAAATTTTTTAAATGTTAACTCTACAATGATGATGTGTCACAATTCTATTCATTTATTTTTTAATTGATTATCAGTCATGATTGATAGAAAACTTACTCTTATTTGTTATATAATCTGCATTAATTAGTATTTCACCATGCTATTCAAACGTTTATAGACTAGTTGAACATGCACTCCATCGTACGATTTGTGAGCTGTGATAGACTCAGTAGTACCAGCCGTATGATGTGCATGACACAAAGGGACAACATAAGAAAGAAATTCAGATAAAGCTGCAACTTTGGCCTGGCAAACAATGGGCACACTTAATTGCATATTTTGAATTTAATTAGTTTAAGGGATGATAATCGATATGAAAGGTCAACGATGATTTACATTGTTTCATGATTCAACTGATTAGAAGTATTGCCTTTACAAATATTACAACAAAAAGGACAAAAAAAAAAAAAACGTTAATTCTCAGAGATTGCAAAAATATAGTTTGTATAAGTAAATTCCACCAAATTAATTCTTCCTTTAAACCTTCTTTGGCATTGATTCTTCTATGATATGTAGTATTCTCAAGTATAACCTTGCACATCATGTGGAATTGGATCCTAATTTTTTTTTTTCCAGTTATTGTAAGAATTTTTTTTATTGAAGGTTTATAAGGCAAAAATGATTGGAAAAAGTTATGTTTCAAATAAATGGAATATTTAGCTATAGTCAATAATGTTGGTACGTCAACTTTCTCCACTTATAATGGTACATTAAGGTTAAGTGCGAATTTCAAGATCAATTCACGTTGTACTATTTTTTTTAATATATACTATATATTTAAGCCTCATTTAAACTTTAAAAAAAAATGTGAAGCACATAGCAAGAAAATTGTTTTAGATGGACATTCAGAAAAGAGATAACAAACGAATGTTTGACTGCTGATCAGAAATCAATCATGAGCATCTGTCTACAGCCTGACTGTCTCATTTATGAACCAAAAGAGATGGACTACAATTAACGAAAACGAGCCAGCCCAACGTGACAAAGAATAAGAAAGCCCAAGCACATTTACTTAGCTGGTTAGTTAGAGATAAAAATCGTTTGGTCCCTCAAGTTTTGAAAAAGTAATATTTTGGTCCCTCAATTTTTAAAAAAGTGACTATTTGGTCTATTTTTTACTATAGATTGACGAAAAATGTTAACTTTTTGTGATTTTACCTATTTTGCCCGTGAACCCATTTTCTCTCTCCTGCATGGCATTAAAGACACGTTTGGGATATTACCAAAAATAAAAAAAAATCACCAAAAATTTCACAAAATATACATGTCTAAACCAAAACAAAAAAGATAGAATTTCTACAAAATGTCTTCAACATCATCATCTATCACAGTTAGAGAAAAAAAAACATAATAATTATGATGTTAAAAAATAGGAGATGTTATTGTGGGTTAAAAGTAATTATTTGCATGTCTGAATCAAGAGACAATCCATACAAGCTCTATTTCTACTATGCAAGATCACGATACTCATTCTACACATTTTGGATACCCGACAAACAAGAAGTTTCCCTGGAACAATTTCCAAGCTTACCAAGAGAAATGCAAGACCGTAACACACCACAATCATCAACGATGAACAAAACTTTAAATTCCTAAAGTATAACATAATATTTTTTTTATATATAATTGCAATAACATAAAAAACAACAAAAATATGTTATAATAGCACGACTAAAAAGCATTCTCACTCATTTTATGCTAAAACCTTAAACTTAAGCCCGATTATGATATTTGATCACAAGCTTCGTACAAGAGCTGAAAACAGCATAGTCGAAAATGCATTTTTTTTAATAATTGCAATAACTGAAAAAATAGCAAAAAATAAGTTATAATAACACAAATAAAAAGCATTCTCACTCATTTTGTGCTAAAACCCTAAACTTAAGCCTGGTTAATATGGATTGTCTTTTGATTTAGATATGCAAACAGTTGTTTTTGACCCATAATAACATTTCTTATTTTTTAACTTTATAATTATTTCATTTATTTATCTCTAACTGTAGTGGATGATGATGTTGAAGACATTGTTGTAGAAATTGTATTTTTTTCTAGTTTTGGTTTGGACAGGTATATTTAGTGAATTTTTTGGTGATTTTTTTATGATGTTTTGTGATTTTTGGTAATATCTCAAACGTGTTCTTAATGCCATGTAAAAAAGAAAAAATGGGTCTAAGGGCAAAATAGAAAAATCACAAAAATTAATATTTTTCGTCAATTTACTATTAAAAATAGATCAAATAATCACTTTTTAAAAGTTGAGAGAATAAAAAATTACTTTATCAGAGACTCCAAAATTTTTATCTCTTAGTTATTAGCTAGGTAGTGCTATATGAAGAAGTGGAGTACATTTTTTTTTTAAGAAGTAGAGTCATGAAAGAATCAATTTGTTATTCTGTCTTCTTTGTTTTATTTGCTCACGCATTAGCTTTGCTTTTAGCTGTAACGTTGCTGCAGAAACCAAAAGAAGCCCATTTGAGCTCACCTGTCTTTTCTTCTTTAGCTTGAGTTACTCCCTAACATCCAAAGATGATCCTTTTTCACATATCCTAAACTGTTGAGCAAAATAGCTACAAGCTGGCCATGTAAGACTATATATATACTTAAAGAGTAAAATGCAGAAACTGCAAACATAAAGCATTTCCCAGAAACCCCATTTTTTGCTATTGTGTATCTTTCCTGCTTTGAGCCATAAAGAAAATGAAGAAGAACAAGAACAAGGTGCTCCTCCCTTCCACAACAATTCAGTAGCTTCCTTACCCTATACCCACTCCCGAAAGCCCACACCCAACAACAAGTATTAGCTTTGCATGAGCACTCCACATGAGTTGACTAGGATCTAGCTGCAAAATGAGAAATCCAGGTATTATATGTTAGCTTTATGTTTATATATCTATATATATTTATATATGCGTTCATGTGTTTATATACAATAGTTTTTTTTTTTCTTAATGCCTAGTTCATCTTCATGTAGAACTTTCTCTCTCTAAAAATGTATATTTTCTCCCTCTATATGTGTAGAAATGATTCGCCGTGGTGGGCTGGACTTGCAGACCAGAGAACATCAGTTAGCAGGTACAAATCAACAGAAATAACTCATATCAAATAGATTGGTACTGATGCATATGAATGAGATCAAAAGTGTGAAATTACTAGCAATACACGAGGGCAACCGCAGCAACAAGAGAACATCACTTTCTTCTTTGATTTATAAATTAATGCGTTCGTGTGTTTATATATAAATGGTCCTTTTTGTAAGCTTGGTTCATCTTTGTGGTCTTTCATTCTTCAAAACTTTCTCTCACTAAAAGTATATATATTCTCTCTAAAATTTGTAAAAAAAAAATGATTCGTAATGATCGTAGAGGGCTGGATTTGCAAACCATGTAATAGATGTTAGTCAGTTTTTTTTTTTTTCTTTCCTTTCTTATATATGTGTATGTATATGCGGTGTGTGTTGATATATAACTGGTTTTTTTTTTTTTTTTTTTTCTTATGCCTTGTTCATCTTCGTGTCGATTTCTATATCCTTTCTAGATTCAAAGATAAAAATGCAATCTTATTTTTTCTTACGATATCGAGATTTTTGCTCGTTTCATTCCTCAAAATTTTCTCTCTAAATTTGTAATAATGAGTAGTGGGCTGGACTTCTTTCAAGTATATGTGTATACGTGTATCTGTGCGTGTACATACACAATGTGGATTTTGATGCACACATGCATGGTTCGTATTTTCTCAAAATTTTATTGCTCTATAAGCTTACAGTTTCTCTCTCTTAATTTGTAAAAATGATTCGTCTTTATGAAATGAGTAGTGGGCCTCTTTTTGGATCTAGTAACATCTGAGCCATTTTATATTCAGTTGGATTTTGATTCTGTCATTTTTTTTTTTGTATTTTGTCTCTTTCTTTTTCTAGTTTAGGATTTTGAATTTACTAGAATTATGTGTTAAGTATGCATCCTAATAGTATTTTTACAAGTATATGTGTATGCGTGTGTCTGTACGTGGACTTACACAATGTGGATTTTGATGTATACATGCATGGTCTGTCTTTTCTCAAAACTTTCTCGCTCTATAGGTTTACAGTTTCTTTCTTTAATTTGTAAAAATGATTCGTCCTTGTCTAATGAGTAGTGGGCTGGACATGCAGACCACATAAATGTGAGTCTTTTTGGGATCTAGTCCATTTGGGCCATTTTATATCAGTTAGATTGTAATACTGTTTTTTTTTTTCTTCCTTCTTGGTTAAGGAGCTTAATGTTATGACTGATTAAAAGTTTTGCTAATTACTTTTTTTTACCAGAGAACACAAGGCACAAGAAACGGCTGAAGAGACTAGCTACATTTTGGTTTGTGTTTTCGCTAATTGGATCAATTTTGTTTTGGATTTCGAAGAACTTACCTATTTGCCAACAGTGGTTCTTGCAAAGATTGTATTCCGATAACGTATACAAGAATGTCAAGGATAAGTTAGACTACATGTTTATGGGAGGGTTTGGACTGAATGGTAGCTGTGTGATAATCTGGATACTTCTAAACTTGATTCTCTTGGCTATGCGCGTACGCCGTATTGAAAAACTAGATTGGATGTTTAAAGGGATTTGCAAATGCAGATTTAGTCTAATTCTTCCTGGCGTTTGTGTAATAGGCTCAGAGCTATGCAAATCTGATAGCTTAATGTTTTGGTCAGTGATGATGTACTCATGTTCTTTATTGCTCACTCTGCTTACCCATCACACGGATGAGGATTTCAGATTAATAGATTTTTTTGTTGCCACTGGATTGGGGTACTTTGTTGGGACGGGTCATTTGCATTGGAAAATGATAGTGGCGTCTTTGACAGCGGTAGCAAAGGCCATCATACCTTTTTATCTCCGATCAATTAGGTTTGATGAAGATTTAATCATACGCGATTTAGAGCCAAATTTGAGGAGTAATGTCTCGCATGAAGAATTGGATAGAGTTTTGCAAGCTGTTGAAAAAATTAGGGAGTAGGCAAATGTAGACGATAGAAGTGGATTTACCATGGAAAATGTGAAGAAGATTGAAGACTTGGCCACTAAAGTTTCCCAAACTTTGAAAGCCATGATATAGTTTTCCTAGCTATCATATGATATTGTAAATTGAAGAATTGGGGGGCTTTGCAAGCTGTTGGAGAAATGAGAGAGTTGACAAATGTAGAAAGAAAAGAAGTTAATTTCGGATGGAAAATGTGAAGAAGCTAGATTGAAGACTTGGTCACTAGAGTTTCCCAAACTTTGAAAGCCATGATATAGTTTCCCTAGCTATCATCTGATATTGTAAATCGAAAAGTAATGATGTTTTCCTTTTTTCTTGCAACTGTTATTGCTTAAACTTAAATTTCATGAGCTAGCAGTGGGGTATTTGGATTATATTGTGTGTTATCATACATAGTAGTGTCGTTCTTAACAGGCAGTTGCAGCTGCCTTATTTCAATCATAGCCATGGTATTCAACAGGGTGATCCTTTATCTTCGTTTTTGTTTGCAATCCTCACTTAGACTACTACTACTACACAGTACATTGAGCTACCCTAAACAGCGGCTAATGGTGCTTAATTCTCTGTTGAACAGTGACTATGTAAATGTTTATAGTCAGAAAAGAGATATTGAATTACTCTTTCTCACATGTTCGCGGTGCCCAAGCCTCGCAAAGCCAGACGAACCAAGCAAGATTAACATTTATTCTTTTGGAAAGCTGGAAAAATATCTACAATCTTAGAAAATTGAATACTAAAGACTGGACGTTATAGATTGTTTAGATAGGTCAGATGGAAAACATCAAGAAGGCCTTAGCCAAATCCCTCATTCTAACATAAAATGCTCAATAATGCTAGGCGTTATTATTTTCTTATCCCCTCTTAGTTTGCATGTCAACTAGATAAATTAATTTTATTTCTCTCTTTTCTTCTATTATTTTTCACTCTCTTCGTTTTTCCTTTTTTCCCTCCCTTAATTAAGGTTTCCTCTCTCCTCTTTCTTTCTCTTTTGTTTAGTCTTACTAAACATTCACTTTTCTCTTTTTATCATTCACTATATATTTTTTTAAGATCTTTCTCTCTTCTTGAGGATTGATAGCATTACATTTAGGGTCTGTTTGGATTGAGGGATTTGGGTGGGAGGGATTGGTTTTGGGGTGATTATTCAATTATTTCCCTTGTTTGGATTGGGGGGTTAATGGGTCAACATGTTATTTGAGCCAAGCTGGGCCAGCCCGACCTGTGAACTCATCTAACCCGGTTAATAAATGGGTTGGGTTAGCCCAGTTCGTTATTATCTGGGTTGGGTTGGACTGGGTTGAGATTGAAAAAAAGCAAACTCAGCTCGATCCATTAACTTTATTTGGGTTAAATGGGTTAATTGGGTTGGGTTCGGGCCAACCCATTTTTCTAAGCAAAAAAAATAAGCAATATATATCAATGAATTGCAAAATTCTGAGGCAATACAAATTTTTAAAAATAACATAAAATGTTACTAAGGTAAAAATTCGAACTTACAAAAATTAAAAATTGATATGAGAAATAATACAAAAATAAAAATAAAAATATTATATTTAAACTAATTATTTTTAGTTGTAAAATAAATAAAACTATTACAAATTAATGTTTTAATTTCTTTTTTTCTTACGCCTATTACCATATTCAAACAAAAGTTTAATAAAAACTTCTACTCCACCAATTTTAACTCGAGGATCTAAAGCTGCACACCAATACAATACAAATATGGAAAATCTTCATAATATTTAAAAAACTTTTCTTCCATGATTGGTATAACGTTGGTGAGAAGATTATCTTCTCTATATAAGTTCATATGTTCAACAATAGTAACCAATTGAGGAAGACAAATATTAAAAGTTGGATAATAAGAACCAGAAAACAAACAAGTTGCTTCAAAAAAAAAAAAAATCGTTGCTTTATTTGCTTGTATAGTTTATATAACTAATGTTGTGCATTGTGGTCAAATAATGACCAGGTCATGCTTTGATTAAAAAATAAATAAATAAATAAATAAATAAAAATATATATATATATTGTGATTCACTTCAAAAATAAAATAAAATGTTGTGGTTATGCACTATTTAACTAAAAATTATTTTTCTTATAAAAAGGGTTTAAATTGAATTGAACTGGTTTACGAATCGAGTTGAGCTAGTTTACTGAATCAAGCTGAATTGGGTTACTAAATCGAGGTAAGTTGGGTTCGCAAATCGAGCTGGGTTGGGTTACCGAATCGAGTTGGGTTGGGTTCTTATCTGAATTGAGCTGGGCTGGGTTTATAATTTTTAAACTTGAATCCGGCTCAACCCGCAGTCTTGCATGGATTATAACCCAACCCAGTATTGTAACAAATGGGTTGGGCTGAATTGGGTTATTATTGGATTGGACTGGGTTGTAGCCTGACAAACCCAGCCCAAATAACATGTTGATTAATGGGTGGAAATGATTTGGGATGTTTTAAAAAATCACTCCAGCCTTCACTTTTTAAATCACCCCAAATTGGGGTCAAAACAAGGGAGAATAAAATCTTATGCACCACAATGACATTATTATCCTTAGTAGTTTTAAAAAATTACAGCATTGCCACTAATCTTTCAGACCTCTCTAGTCTCTTCTCTTATTCTCTGCCGCAGTTCTTCTCTTCTACTTGTATCATATGATCAGGTCGTTTAAAAAAAAAAAAAAAAAAAAGCTCAAGCATGAATGTTTTATGTTAAGTTTTTATGCTAAAGTTTTTTACGCTAAGTTTTTTTCTTCCATTAGCTTTCAAACAGTAAGACCCTTGCTCGAGCATGGCCAGGGAGAATTTGAACTATGGCGGATTCATATATTGGGGTGATAATGCTAGGTAACACTAAATACATTAGAAACCTCCTAGAAGTGTTTCAAGTTGCAGTATCCAAGATTTATGAAACTATGCATTTTATGGCTAGTAGAAATGGTGTTGGAGATAAATATATTATAAAAATGGCAAACTTGTCAATTTATTTATAAAATTGATCATTCCCTTTCATTTTTTCTCCAATCCAAATAAAGAATACACATAATCCTTTATAAACTTTTCCTTTATAATTTTATCAAATCCAAAAAAGAGTTAATCCTCCTCTTTCCTTTCCTTTATTATTAAATCCTCTCATTTCCTTTATTATTTTTTTCCCTCGAATCCAAACAAGGCCTTAAAGTCTAACCCTTGATTCTTTTATTGGGTTAATTCAAGTTTAAAAAATCTGTTCAAAGTGTTGTTGCCTATAATAATAATTGGCGATGAACATATCACGTTTGAAGTCATTCTTGCGTACTTTTTCATCAAGACTTTATAGGAACTTTATTCACAACCAAGATCGAACCAGCATCTTGTACACAAAGCAATAAAAAATTCAATTGACCCATTCATTATGTGTTCATATATTATCGGTTAAAATCATGAATTTTCCATCCCAAATGAGCTTCTCTCCCTTCGCCATTGCCCATATGAACACCTCACGTATGCTACAACATGCAAGAGAAAAATATGCAATTAATGACAGTAAGTGAAAAATAAACATCTAGTAAGATTAAACAAAAGAGAAAGAAATGAAGAGATTAAATCTTAATTAAGGGAGAGAAAAAATGGGAAAAAAGAGAGAAAAATTAATAAATGAAGAGAGAGAAATAAAATAAAATAAATAAAAGAAGAGAGAGAAATAAAATTAATTTATCAAGTTGGCATGCCAACTAGATATGTCAAGTAGGAGGTGATAATTGAGTGATGAAAAGAGGGTAACGTCTACAATTACTCCTCCCCAAAAGAAAATTCATGAAAGAAATTAAAATAGTGATGATTTTGGGTTCACAAAACTTGATATATAAAAGGTGAAAGATTCTGATTTTGAAATATAAACTTATACCTCTAAATACAACAAAACTTGGTTTCAATTTTTTCCATAAAATTTCTATTGGTTGATATTTTAGTTATAAAAAGGGTTAATAAGTACCAAATAACGAGCTACCTCTAAATTAGGGGTTAGATCCTCTCAATCCCACAAATTTATTATTAAGACAATCAGCGCAACATTTGATTATCAAATTGAGACAATTTCATGTTGGACTAAGTTAAAATGAGAGAAATGCAGTAAATAAAAATATAAGATGTACAATAAAGTTTAAAATAACATAATGTAAAATTAACAGTATTAAAATTCAAAGATATAGAAATAAACCAAATACAGATAATATCGAGGCTCGAGTTAGACTCGATATCCTTAAGACTTTAACGTCCCGCTACGGTACTTTCGGTTGATTGACGCAAGTCTCCCAGGATACAACGATATTTTCTTCGTAGTAGGAGCACACCAAACTACGAAACTAACGAATTGAATATGATAAACTCTCTCTATTGGACACACAATGATAATATTTGTTCTGCTTACTCAATTTTCCGTTCTGCTTATGCCCTCTAAGCAAACACACACACAACTATTTATAGCCAATTTTTAATGGGAGTCATCATTGCCAAAATATTCTGATAGAATAAAATATTAATATACTAAACAGAATTCAAACTTTGAGGCAAGTGTGCACCAGGAAAATAGTGAAAGCCTTCTACCCACGTTCTCATTCCTTTGAAGCATGCTAATACAATTATTACAACCATCCTTGCACAATATTAAAAGATTTACATTCACAACTGTTAAGATTCCCACAATAAATTATTCTACAATAGAATATTTCCATTTGCATTATCCAAATATTCTCACAATCCCCCACATGAATGGAAATCAGACAATGCACAAAGTAGAGACACTATGTAGATACTAGAGAGAGTTTAAAAGAATGATACTGCTTCCGGATAGGTAGCTTTTGGCCTTGAACCTTCCGTAGTGAGAGCTATCGGATTTACTTGCTAACCAGTGATCGCGATGTCTTGAACTGTTCAGCTTTTTTGTAAACCGAGACAATAGAACTCACACAATATCCTCTTAACCATACTTCAATTCTCACGGTTGTGTTCGTTTTGGCCCTGAATAACTTCTAGTTTCATGAGTACTCTAGAGAATTCGGCCTTAGAGATTCTCGTAGGAGCGGCCTACTCTCTACTCACATAGGTGATCACTTATTAAGAGTAACCTTGCAATACCCCACTTCGATTTTTTCAAGATATAAGTATCATTAAAAGCATAGCTTATCCTAAACCACATGCAGACAGCACTGTCTACTCGTCATAGGAATAGGTAGGAGTATTACCCCTCACAGTGCTCCTGATGAATCATTCATAGCTCAGTTTTTCCCTTTGAACCCACATCCAGGGATCTCCTGTCACGTAGGTAGGGTTTTCCACTATGATGACTCTTTAGTCATAGGCTTAAGACCTATTCCTCTCGACGATTTGTAAACTTGCTCTCTGTTCAAACTTTTAGTAAGCGGATCCGCAATGTTATCTTTTGACTTTACGTAGTCAATTGAGATAACCCTATTAGAGAGCAATTGTTTGACGGTATTATGTCTACGACGTATATGTCTAGACTTACCATTGTACATGCTACTCTGTGCCCTTCCAATAGCAGATTGACTATCGCAGTGTATGCAGATAGCTGGCACAGGTTTGGGCCAGTTTGGAATATCCTCTAAGAACTGTCGAAGCCTTTCGGCTTCCTCTGCAACTTTATCCAAAGCTATAAACTCAGATTCCATCGTGGATCTAGCTATACATGTTAGCTTAGTGGATTTCCAAGAGACGGCTGCCCCCTCCCAAAGTAAAAATGTATCCACTCGTGGATTTAGAGTCATTAGTATCCGATATCCAGTTGGCATCACTGTATCCCTCTAGTACAACAGGATATCGGGTATAGTGCAACCCAAAGTTCAATGTGTATCTTAGATACCTTAGAACTCTTATTATAGCTACCCAGTGGTCTTTCCCTGGATTGCTCGTATACCTGCTAAATTTGCTCACAGCTAATGCTATATCGGGCCTCGTGTAATTCATAATATACATCAAACTACCAATAATCCTTGAATACTCTAATTGAGATATGTTAGCCTAAAAGGCTTCTGAATCTTGATTTTGATGATCACAAACCATAAATGTGTTTAATGAGTTTGTTTAGTATGCAAAAGCAAGGATGAATCAAGTTTGACTCCGACTTCAAGATTATTGAGCTAAAGAAGGAAGAAGAACATCCATCAACTTAAGGAGAAGATTCGAAGAATGAAGATGGAGTTATAAGGATGGAGACGGAAGTCATAAGGGGTACCGGTTGGGGACTTGACTGGGGTTTTTGGGGCTTGCAAATAGTATATGCTCAATAGTGATTCTCAAACAACGTTTTTTTGAAATGTATGTTTTTGTACCTTACAAAATTTGTTCAAAAGAATCATTTTAAAAGAACCTAATCCTGACAGTCTTGGTTTCACCGGACAACCCCTTGGCAACTGGTCAACCGGCGAACAAGGGTCGTCCGCCCGAAACTTGTTCACAGGACGAGGGTCTCTCGACCGGTCGACCGGCGAACAGGGGTCGACCGGTCGGGCCAAAAATGCTGATTCAAAATATAGCCGTTTGTGAACGTTAGGAGCATTAATTATACCATTTTTTCAGCTCTATTAAGAGCTCTCAACTGAAAAATTTGAAGGATTGATTCAAAGCAGTTACACTTGAGTTCTTTCATCACCTTTAACTTTGAATCATCATTGAGCTATACTTAAACAAAAAATTGTGAGCAATATTATGTGAAGACATTCATTGTATTCATCAACCCTAAAAAATGGGCTTTTATTGTGACTCTCAAACACTTATCAAAAGAGAGAGTTAAACACGTTGAAATGAAGGATTTCCTTGTCAAAGGTGTTGAAGTGAAAGCTTTGTATTGAGAAGAGTTGTTTTTCTATTGTAAATCTTGAACTTCCATTGTAGTTAGTTTGTGGACTCACCAATATTTGAAGAGCCACCATAGTGAAGATTGTTGAAATCCTAAGCGGGGAGCTTAGGTCGTAGACTTAGGCAGGGGCCGAACCACGCTAAAATTGCGATTTGCAATCTCTTTCTCTCAACTCTCTCTTTGCATTATTTTCTGCACATAAAGTGTTTGATAAATTGTCTCACTCACATTTTATATTGCTAGAGTGCATTTCTATTTAAGATTGTTTTTGATTAATCATTGCTAGTATATTGACTAATCGAAAAAGTAGTACTATTGCCTATATAACCTAATTCACCCCCCTCTTAGGTTTAATTAAGGGACAACAAGTAGTATCAAGAGCTAGGACTTTGCATATAGCTTAACATCTAGCAAAGAAAAGATAAATGACAAACAATACTACCTCTCCTTATTTTGAAGATTACTCTACTAATAGGCCTCCATTGTTTATAGGTACAAATTTCAATTATTGGAAAAACAAGATGGAGACATACATACAATCAGTTGACTATGCTCTATGATCACTAGTGGAAGATGGCCCTTATGTTCCAATGAAGGAGGTAACGGTTAAAGATGCCTCAAGTACAAGTGAAGTTGAGAAAGTCAAAACCGTTCAAGTTCCCAAGGAAAGGAAAGAGTTCAATGATCAAGACATTAGTATGATGACCAAGAACTCAAGAGCCAAGAACATTATCTATTGTGCTCTAAACGAAACTGAGTATAGTCGTGTGAGTCAATGTGAAACTGCTCACGAGATTTGGAAGATGCTACACATGACTTATCAAAGAACACCTCAAGTGAAGAATACCAAAATTGATCTTCACATTCATGAGTATGAATTGTTTCGTATGAAGGTCGGAGAATCACTAAATGAAATGCATCAAAGATTCTCTACAATCGTAAACAACTTAAGTGCTCTTGGGAAGAAGTATCCAAATAAAGAACTTAACCGGAAGATTCTTATGGCTCTTCCAAAGGAATACAAACCAAATGTGACATCTATTAGAGAATCAACTGATCTCTCCACAATTATGGTACATGAGCTTATTTGCAATCTTGAAACGGAGGAACTTGTATTAAATCAAGAAAAAATACGAGATGAAGAAGAAAAGAAGACAAGGAAATCACTTGCTCTCATTGCTCAATCTCAATCGAGTGATGAAGACAAAGATGATAGCGATCATGATGAACTTGCACTTCTTGCAAAGAATTTTAAGAAGTTCTTGAAATACAAAAAGATGAAGAGAGAAGAGCCCATCAGCAACAAAGTCAAGAAAAGATTCAAAGAAAAATTAGAAAAGACCAAAGAAGAGATAAAATGCTTCAATTGTGACAAACCGGGACACATCAAAGCAAAATGTACAAAATTGATCAAAAGAAAGCAAAAGGCAATGAAGGCGTGCGTTGAGGATGATGTATCAACCGGTGATGAAAGTGGAAGCGAAACCGAAGTGGCCAATTTTGTGTGTTTCATGGCTAGAGATGATGAGGTAATTTATTCGTCTTGTGATGAATCTTCTTCTTTGTCTTCTAATGATGATGAATGTACATTTGAGGAACTAACAAATGAATTTTCAAAACTACATGATAGCTTTCTTCTTGCACACTCAAAAGTAAAGAATCTTCAAAAAGAAAATGATGAACTTCAAAAGGAAATTAAGGAACTTAGAAATGAAAATGATACTCTTACCAAAGAAATGTGTAAATACTATCATTTAAAGTCCAAAAATAAATTAGAAATCAAAGATTTTGAAAAACAAGTTCTTGACCTACAAAATGATCTAACTAGATTTTCAAAAGGAACAAAGGCCTTGGATGAAATTATTGGTTCTCAAAAATTACCACTCGACAAGGGTGGAATTAGCTATGAGCCATTTTTTAAACCAAAATCTTCAAAAACCATCTTTGTAAAAGCTTTTCAATCCTCAATTTTCCATCTACCATTAAAAGAATCACAAAAAGTACAATTTGACAAAATGGGAATTGGCTATAAGCCATATCAAAAAGGGTTGCAAAATTATGTTGTCAAAGCATCATCCTCTTGGAATGAAGCCTCAACATCAAGAGGATCGTTTAAAAGATGCACTTATTGTGAGAAGATTGGTCACAATGCATCACAATGTATATTTAGAAATATGGTGGGAAAAGTTTCTTATATTCCTTTATGGCTTAGACCCAAATAGGTTGTTAGATGTGTTAGGACTTCGTACTAACATAAAAGGACCCAATAGAACCTTGGGGACCAAAATGAACTTGATTTGTTTCTATAAATGATAGGTTGCTCTAAAGGTGAAATATGAAGATACTTGGGTTATTGATAGTGGGTGCTCAAGGCACATGACGGGAGATGCATCCTTCTTTTATGAGATTGACAAAAACTTCAAAGGTAAAGTTAGCTATGGAGGAAATAAAAGAGGCAAAGTCATTGGTAAGGGTAGCATAGGAGATATAAACTCTCTTTCTATTCATGATGTCTTGTACGTTAAAGGTCTCAAACATAATTTACTAAGCGTAAGTCAATTTTGTGACAATGGATTTAGAGTTGAATTTCTATCTACTTGTTGCAAGGTGTATGATAAAGATGATAAAGTAATATTTGTTGAAAATAGATGTGATAATGTATATGTAATCAATCTTCATGAATTGAAGTGCCAAAATGTGACATGCTTAGTTACCATTAATGAAGATTCATGGTTATGGCATAGAAGACTTGGTCATGCTAATATGAATTTACTTGCTAAGCTTTTGAGAAAAGAACTTGTCATAGGTCTTCCTAAGACTAGATTTCAAAAAGACCATCTATGTAATGCATGTCAATTTGGAAAACAACATAAGACATCATTCAAAACAATTAGCAAGGTAACCACATCAAGAGCTTTACAAAAATTACATATGGATTTATTTGGTCCAATGGATGTTGCAAGTCTAGGTGGATCTAGATATGTCTATGCTATTATAGATGATTACACTAGATTCACATGGGTAAGACCTCTTGCACATAAAAATGATGCCTTCAATGAATTTGCTAAACTTTGTAACAAAGTGCAAAATGAGAAAGGCTATTACATAAATTGCATTCAAAGTGACCAAGGCACCGAATTTATAAATGTATATTTTATAGATTATTGTGAAGAACGTAGCATTGAATATAATTTTTCGGCTCCTCGAACTCCTCAACAAAATGGGGTAGTAGAAAGGAAGAATCGAACACTATAAGAAATGACAAGAACAATGTTGAAAGAAAATAACTTGCCAACATACTTTTGGGGTGAAGCCGTAAATACCGCATGTTATGTGTTAAATCGTGTGCTAATTAGACCTTTTTTTAAAGAAAACACCTATGAATTATGGAAAGGTAGAGCACCAAATGTATCTCATTTTAAAGTGTTTGGTTATAAGTGTTTCATCCTAAATACAAAAGAACATCTTGGCAAATTTGATTCTAAATCTGATGACGGACTTTTTATGGGTTACTCTTCAAGAAGTAAAGCTTATAGAGTCTTTAACAAAAGAAACATGCTTATCGAAGAGTCTATGCATGTGGATTTTGATGAAACTAATCATTTCGCTCCGAGAAAGAAGGATGATGATGTAGGTGTTTCCGAAGTTGACATTCAAATCTTACCTACAACCATCGGTAATGAGGGAACCTCAAGAGATTCAAAGGAGACAAATATTGAAGAAAGTCAAACCTCAAAGGATGGTGAAACTCTAGAAAGTTCACAAGAAAATGTACAATCAATGCAAAATGACCAAGAAGTGACAACAATTGATGATCTACCAAAATGCTAGAAGTTTGTAAGAGATTATCCAAATGACCAAATTCTTGGTGATCCTTCAAAGGGAGTAAGAACTCGCTCTAATCTAAATGCATATTATGAACATGTTTCCTTTCTTTCTCAAGTAGAGCCAAAAAATGTTAAAGAAGATTTAGATCATGAAGATTGGATAGTTGCTATGCAAGAAGAATTAAATCAATTTGAAAGAAGTAAAGTGTGGCATCTAGTTGAAAAACCTAAGGACTATCCCATAATTGGTACAAAATGGGTTTTTAGGAATAAGTTAGAAGAATCCAGAATTGTAACTAGAAACAAAGCTAGACTAGTGGCTCAGGGGTATAATCAAGAAGAAGGGATAGATTATGATGAGACTTTTGCTCTGGTGGCTAGACTTGAATCCATTCGTATGCTTCTTACTTTTGCATGTTTTATGAACTTTAAATTATATCAAATGGATGTTAAAAGTGCCTTTATAAATGGCTATCTTAAGGAAGAAGTATATGTGAAACAACCACTCAGATTTGAGGACACTAACTTGCCAAATCATGTATATAAACTGGATAAGACATTATATGGCCTTAAGTAAGCACCTAGAACATGGTATGAAAGGCTTATCAACTATATTGCTTGAAAAAGGGTTCACTAGAGGCAAACTAGATTCCACTCTCTTTGTCAAAACAAAATGTAAAGATATGTTGCTTGTACAAATTTATGTTGATGATATAATTTTTGGTGCTACTAATGAATCTCTTTGTGAGTATTTCTCTAAGTGTATGCACAAAGAATTTGACATGAGTATGATGGGAGAATTGAATTTCTCTGTTGGACTCCAAATCAAGCAAACACAAAAGGGTACTTTCATCAATCTAGCCAAATACACTAAAGAACTTATCAAAAAATTTGGACTTGAGTCAGCAAAAGAAATAAGTACACTAATGGCAATATCAATCAAGCTTGACAAAGATGAGGAAGGTAACAAGGTAGATGAAAAACAATATCGAGGTATGATCGGAAGCCTTCTTTATTTAACTGCTTCTAGACCCGATATTGTATTTGCTGTGTGCTTATGTGCTCGTTTTCAATCATGTCCTAAAGAGTCTGACTTAAATGCTGTAAAAAGAATCATTAGATATCTTAAGGGGACTATAAATTTAGGATTATGATATCCAAAAGACACATCATTTGAACTGATAGGATATTCGAATGCGGATTATGCAAGAGATCGAGTAGGCAGAAAAAGTACTAGTGGATGCTGTCAATTTCTAGGACATTCATTAATCTCTTGGTCTAGTAAAAAACAAAATAGTGTAGCTCTCTTTACGGCTGAAGCTGAATATGTATCTGCTGGAAATTGTGTGGCACAAATTCTTTGGATGAAACAAAATCTGCTTGATTATGGTCTTGTTTACGATAGTGTGCCTATTAAATGTGATAATACAAGTGCCATTAATCTTACTAAAAATCCCATTCAACACTCCAGAACCAAACATATTGAAATTAGGCATCATTTCATTCGCGATCATGTTCAAAAAGGAGATGTTGTGCTCAACTTTGTTAATTCCGTAAATCAATTAGCTGATATTTTTACCAAACCATTGCATGAGAATCAATTTTGTATGATAAGAAGAGAGTTAGGCATGCTTAAAATGTGCTGAAAAGTGTAACTTGCAATTTTTTTTGTGTACTGCACTTTTTGATAGAAAGTGCACCACCGAAAGAGGTGTCTTCCACCGGTCGACCGGTGAAGCACACCCTCGTCTGGTGATCGTGCCTCGGGCGGACGAAGGTATGACACCGGACGACTGGCGCGTTCACCCTCGTCTAGTCGCAGCACTGACGGGCAAAAGGTTTAAAAACTTCAAAATTCATCTTCAAACTAAAATTTTTCTTCATGCACAACTCTTCAACTCTTCAATCTTTCCCACTTCAATTCCACTACCTTGTATTGTCTTCTATTATCTTCAAAATCTCATCCTAACATCGCAAGTAAAAAGGACAAACTCCCAAGCTTCACAACTCATCCAATTTTCTTTCAAAGTTTTCCACAACTCTTTAGCAATCTTTGTTGCACCCCAAGTGCTTGACAAAATTCCTCAACCAAACTTTATTACCAATTCTCTTGCATACTCATGGCATCATTATCTCGACAAGCATCTAAGAGACAAAGGACTGCATTTAGGCCTCATACCGTTGATCCCTGGGATCCAATGTACATGATCGCACCAGGATATTTTTCTAAAAAGGATATATTATGGGGTAAATGCATTGATCCTTCAGAGTTTTCAGATTCCACTCATCCCCATAAACTGCTTCGTTATCAACAATGGCTTCCCTTGTTCAGACTCGAGGTCATCAACTGTGATCTATCGGTTCGTGAATTCTATGCCTATGCAGTAGAAGGTGAACAAGCCGGTGTACGAGGGATAAAAAGTCGCGTAAGTGGTGTTAACATCTTTGTAAGTGAATAGGACGTGGCTAACTTATTTGGTATTCCACATTGTGGTCTCAGACTCTACATAGCTGTCAACTTACCAAGTGAGCTCCACACAGACGCTTTCAAGGAGATGTGTACAACATTATGGGAAGGGACGGGGAAGTTGGAAGAGTTTATGCCCAAGAGAGATCAACTCTCTGCCGAGAAGCGTTTGCTCCTCAATATCCTCAATCAATCTATCATACCTCGCAATATAAAAGACGAGACCATTCTATCCTTCACGGGTTATGTGCTGCACCTTATGTACAAGAAGGTACAAATCAACCTTCCATACATTATACTTAGTCATATGCTGGCCTTTAAGAAGGAATCTCTGCCCTATGGGATGATCTTGTGTCATCTGTTCCGTCTTAGAGGTCTCGATCGTATTGGTCAATTTGAACCCTTAAAAGACTCCACCTACTTCCTTGACAAGTATTGCCTAGATAGATAGAACATGGCTCGGGAAAACAATGACATTGTCTACATTTAGCAACGTCAATTCCGCAAGGTTCAATCTGAAGTAGTTGATGATCTAGAGAACTATGACCTTGGGGAAGAGGGTGATGAAAGTGAGGCTGCAAGTGAGAGTGATAAAGGAGCTCCCGCCGGCAGAGATGCTAATGTTGGTCCTTCCCGGGTTGATATTGGTGGTGCTAGTTCGTCCACAAGAAGCAGACCCCGTCCAATAACTCTTGAAGAAGTCAATACCAAAGTTGATAATCTGACTTCAAAAGTTGATAAGTTATTCTTGACTGTTGATGAAGTCAAGACTGAGATGAAAGGCATGAACAAGATGTTTGAGAAGCTCTATGAGAAATTCATGAAGGATTAAGCCAATAGTATATGCTCAGTAGGATGAATCAAGTTTGACTCCGACTTCAAGATTATTGAGCTAAAGAAGGAAGAAGAACATCCATCAACTTAAGGAGAAGATTCGAAGAATGAAGATGGAGTTATAAGGATGGAAACGGAAGTCATAAGAGGTACCGGTTGGGGACTTGACTGGGGTTTTTGGGGCTTGCAAATAGTATATGCTCAATAGTGATTCTCAAACAACGTTTTTTTAAAATGTATGTTTTTGTACCTTACAAAATTTGTTCAAAAGAATCATTTTAAAAGAACTCAATCCTGACAATCTTGGTTTCACCGGACAACCCCTTGGCAACTGGTCGACTGGCGAACAAGGGTCGTTCGCCAGAGACCTGTCCACTGGACGAGGGTCTCTCGACCGGTCGACCGGTGAACAAGGGTCGTCCGCCCGAAACTTGTTCACCAGACGAGGGTCTCTCGACCAGTCGACCGGCGAACAGGGGCCGACTGGTCGGGCCAAAAATGCTGATTCAAAATATAGCTGTTTGTGAACGTTGGGAGCATTAATTATACCATTTTTTCAGCTCTATTAAGAGCTCTCAACTGAAAATTTTGAAGGATTGATTCAAAGCAATTACACTTGAGTTCTTTCATCATCTTTATCTTTGAATCATCATTGAGCTATACTTAAGCAAGAAATTGTGAGCAATATTATGTGAAGACATTCACTGTATTCATCAACCCTTAAAGGATGGCTTTTATTGTGACTCCCAAACACTTATCAAAAGAGAGAGTTAAACACATTGAAATGAAGGATTTCCTTGTCAAAGGTGTTGAAGTGAAAGCTTTGTATTGAGAATAGTTGTTTTTCTATTGTAAAGCTTGAACTTCCATTGTAGTTGGTTTGTGGACTCACCAACATTTGAAGAGCTACCATAGTGAAGATTGTTGAAATCCTAAGCGGGGAGCTTAGGTCGTGGACTTAGGCAGGGGCCGAACCACGCTAAAATTGCGATTTGCAATCTCTTTCTCTCAACTCTCTCTTTGCATTATTTTCTGCACATAAAGTGTTTGATAAATTGTCTCACTCACATTTTATATTGCTAGAGTGCATTTCTATTTAAGATTATTTTTTTATTAATCATTGCTAGTATATTGACTAATCGAAAAAGTAGTACTATTACCTATATAACCTAATTCACCCCCTTTTAGGTTTAATTAAGGGACAACAAGATATTCCTTCACCGGTATTTTTGGTTAGATGTACATTTGCATCTATAGGTGTTTTCGCTAGACTAGCATCATTTTTATTAAACTTGTCCAGTATTTTATCTATATAATGAGACTGAGACAAGACTAGTCCATCAGATGTTCTGGTAAATTTAATACCTAAAATCACATCTGCCACACCCATATCCTTCATGTCGAAGCTACTTGATAAAATTCTTTTGGTAGCCTTAATGACACTTCATTGCTCCCGATAATGAGCATATCGTCTACATAGAGACAAACAATGACACATTTTTGACCCGTGCCTTTCACATAGACACACTTGTCACATTCATTAATCCTAAAGCCATTTGACATCATGACTTTATCAAATTTCTCATGCCATTATTTAGGCTCTTGTTTTAGTCCATAAAGAGATTTTACAAGCTTACAAACCTTCTTCTCTTTTCCAAGAACTGCAAACCCCTCAGGTTGTTCCATGTAGATCTCTTCATCTAGTTCTCCATTCAAAAAGGTTGTTTTTACATCCATTTGATGTATCTCAAGATTATTGATAACTGCAATAGCTATTAACATCCGTATGGATTTAATTCTCGTGACTGGTGAATATGTATCAAAATAATCAAGACCTTCTTTTTGTCTATATCCCTTAATGACAAGCCTGGCCTTGTATTTGTCTATTGATCCATCAGCCTTCAACTTTCTCTTAAAAATCCATTTACACCCTAAAGGTTTATTTCCAGGAGGAAGATCCACCAGTTCCCATGTATGATTTTGCATGATGGATTCAATTTCACTATTTACTGCCTCTCTCCATAAAGGAGCTTCAGGAGTAGACATTGCCTCATTAAAAGTGCGAGTCTCATTTTTTAACAAATACGTTAGAAAATCTGGACCGAAAGACTTAGATGTTCTAGCCATCTTGCTACATCTTGGTTCATTTTCAATATCTTTAGATATAGCCTCATCATCTATATCTAATTTTTGACCCTCATCATATGTTCTTTTCGTAGAACTTGATTCTTGCGTATCTTTACAAGGAAATTTTTCTTCGAAAAATTCTGCATTCCTTGATTCAATAACTGTATTCACATGTATATCAGTTATTTCTGACTTATACACAAGAAACCTGTATGCAGCACTGTTGTGTGTATATCCAATGAAGATACAATCCACAGTCTTTGGTCTTATTTTGACCATTTTAGGAGCTGGAACTCCTATCTTAGCTAGACAACCCCACACTCTTAAGTAATTGTAGGAAGGTGGTCGAACTTTCCACAGCTCATAAGGTGTCTTGCTTAACTTCTTGTGGGGTACCTTATTAAGAATATGGTTCGCAGTTAATACTGCCTCCCTCCACAAGTTCTGAGGTAAACCCGAATTAATTAACAAGGCATTCATCATCTCTTTAAGAGTTCGGTTTTTGCGTTCAGCAATACCATTTTGTTGAGGAGAGTAATGAGCCGTCGTTTGATGAACAATTCCATGTTCAGCACAGTATTCCTCAAAGGGATATACATATTCTCCTCCTCTATCACTTCTCAACATCTTAATCTTTTTACCGAGTTGATTTTTTACCTCATTTTTGTATAGTTTAAGTACTTCTAAAGCCTCATCTTTGCCTCTAAGTAGATAAACATACCAATATCTTGTGCAATCATCAATAAAAGTAATAAAATAATTTTTTCCACCTCTAGTTTGCACAAATTTTAAATCACAAATATCACTGTGAATTAAATCCAGAGGTTTTGAACTCCTTTCTACTGATTTAAAAGAAGTTCTCGTTAATTTTGATTATACGCATACTTCGCATTTTTTATTTATGGTCCAATCAGCTTTAGGTATTAGACCTAAATTAATTAATTTATGCAAAGAATCAAAATTCACATGTCCTAATCTATCATGCCATAAATTAGAAGAATCCAAAACATAAGCAACAAACTTATTCTTATTCATACCAAATTTGGTAGGCTCATCAGCCTTTACAACAGTTGGGGCAATAGTCATTACATTGAGCTTAAATAAGTCATCACACTCATAGCCCTTGCCTACAAACATTCCAAATTTGGTTAATACAAATTGACCAGACTCAAACACCAATTTGAATCCGTTCTTACTTAACAAGGATCCAGAAACCAAATTCTTCCGGATGTCAGGGACATGCAACACATTGTTGAGTGTCAGCTTCTTTCTAGAGGTAAATTTCAAGATTACCTTCCCAGTTCCTTCTACCTTCGAAGTGGCAGAATTACCCATGTAAAGGGTTTCAGAAACATTTTGATAGGTAGTGAACATTTTTCTATCAGAGCAAACATGCTTAGTGGCCCTAGTATCCACCCACCATTGCTTTGGATTCCCCACCAGATTGACTTCTGATATAACAGCTGGCAAATTGATGTCAGAGAGATCATTGCCCAGGTCTTCCACAGCATTTGCCTGAGCTTTTCTCTTCTTCGGATTGCCCTGGTTCTTGCGGTGCCTGCAATCTCTTGCCTTGTGCCCCGGCTTGTCACAAACAAAGCAGTTCCCACTGAACTGCTGCTTCTTCTGTTCTCCCCTTTCTGACTTTGGTTGGAGAACTTTCTCTTTTTGTTGTTCGAACCATGCTCAACCACATTAACCTTTGATTCCAAATGCGGAAAACCAACTATTTTCTCAAATTTGCGGCTGTCTGCTTCAATCCTCAATCTCAAAACTAGATCTTCAAGAGTCATCTCCTTTCGCTTATGCCTTAAATAACTCTTGAAGTCCTTCCAGTTAGGATGCAACTTCTCAATAAGTGCACCAGATTCAAAACGTTCTCCCATATTTATACCTTCTGCATGACACTCATGAATGAGAACTTGGTACTCATCTACTTGCGGCATCAGAGGCTTGGAATCTACCATTTTGAAGTCAAGGAATCTGGCCACAACGAATTTCTTTGTGCCCGCATCCTCCGTTTTATACTTCTTCTCTAAAGATTCCCACAGTGCCTTAGCAGTTGTTATTGGGCTGTAGACGTTATACAACGCATTGTCCAACCCGTTGAGGATATAGTTTTTGCAAAGGAAGTCTGCATGCTTCCAAGCATCAATAGCAGCAACAGTCTGCATATCAGGATCGCCACCCAACTATGGTGCATCCTCTTTCAAAAATCGAGCAAGATTCAAGGTGGTCAAGTAGAACAACATTTTCTGTTGCCACCTCTTAAAATCCCTTCCGTTGAACTTTTCTGGCCTCTCGCCATATCCAACAGGAGTTGACGCCACAAATGGCACAGCCGAAGCAACAGTCACCGATGGCCTAGCCAAAGGTACATTTTCATTTCCTGCAGATCCACCGGTTGATCCACTTCCAGTCAAGGGCACGTTTGGGTTATTAGGTCCAAATGATTGTCTATAATTCAAACTTCCAGTTTCGGTATTCATGATTAATATTATTTATATTAAGTCCAAATACTTGTTTATACACGCTGCAATATACAATATTAAGTTAGTCGCGAAAAACTTAATACTAAAATTAATTTTAAAGTAACAATTAAGGAAATAATACTTCTAATAAAAAATAAAATAAATATTAAAATCACACAATCTACTATATGTATATATATACTTATATTAGACTGTCAAATAAATAGTTCAAATAAAATAAGTAAAACAATTACTCAAATTAGTTTTTCTCGATTCAATTAGAGAGTTTAGTCTACTAGTAATTATGTTGTCACTTAAGAACTAAGAAGTAGCATCTGGTTCAGTGGTAGACTATTCTCATTAGTTGTCTTGAGGTCCTGGGATCAAACGTATGTAGCAGCAAGAACAATTAGACTTTTTTTTTCAAAGAAACGATATATTATAATACTACTGTATTAAAAGCTACAATAACTAATATAATATATAACTAATATAATAATATATATTATAATGTAAAGCTACTGCAACTAATATAATATATATATATTATAATGCAAAGTTTCTCTTTCAGCAATAACAAATATAATATACAACTAATATAATAATATATATTAGTTAATACACAACTAATATAATAATATATATTATAATGTAAATCTACTAATGTAAAGTAACTGCAGCTAATATAATATATATATATATTATAATGCAAAGTTTCTCTTTCAGCAAACGTCAATTGTGCAAACGGTAATTACAAGGATAAACTGATCCAAAATTAGAACATTCAGTATAAGATTAGGTCCTTAAAAAAATCATATCTTTCTCATTTTAAGTCCAAATTTAATGAAATTTCCACCATTAACTTCAGAAAATTAAGAGGTATATGGAAACGTAATTTATTTTCCAGTTTGTTGTACTTCGTAGAATTATAACGCGTTAAAGTCTTAAGATTGTTGGACTAAGTTAAAATGAGAGAAATGCAGTAAATAAAATATAAGATGTACAATAAAGTTTAAAATAACATAATGTAAAATTAAAAGTATTAAAATTCAAGGATATAGAAATAAACCAAATACATATAATATCGAGGCTCGAGTTAGACTCGATATCCTTAAGACTTTAACGTCCCGCTACGGTGCTTTCGATTGATTGACGCAAGTCTCTCAGGATATAACGATATTTTCTTCGTAGTAGTAGCACACCAAACTACGAAACTAACGAACTGAATATGACAAACTCTCTCTATTGGACACACAATGATAATATTTGTTCTGCTTACTCAATTTTCCGTTCTTCTTATGCCCTCTAAGCAAACACACACACAACTATTTATAGCCAATTTTTAATGGGAGTCATCATTGCCAAAATATTTTGATAGAATAAAATATTAATATACTAAACAGAATTGAAACTTTGAGGCAAGTGTGCACCAGGAAAATAGTGAAAGCCTGCTACCCACGTTCTCATTCCTTGCAAGCATGCTAATACAATTATTACAACCATCCTTACACAATATTAAAATATTTATATTCACAACTTTTAAGATTCCCACAATAAATTATTCTACAATAGAATATTTCCATTTGTATTATTCAAATATTCTCACATTTCATACATTATAGCGAACAAATAGATGCCTTTCTTATCACTCTTAATTTTTTCGCATTAACATTTATTTACAATATATTAATTATCGTACAATCTTCCGCTCCTTTTCATCACTCTAAAATGAGCCAAAGGTATAGATTTTAGCTTTTCTGCACACGCTCACATCAATTTCTATACCTTACGTAATTAGAGTTGCTACAGTTCTTAAATACAATCAAATTATTCGATTAACGAAGAATTTCTGAAAAAAGGAGCAAACTAGAGAGTCTCAGTGCAAGAAACGTTATTGATGCTCAATAATTTGAATTTGATCATCATTTTGGCTGAAAAAAGTGATATAATAACTTATCCAATTGTAATTATCTTTTGGGTAAATTGCGAAAAAAAAAACCCTGTAGTTTGTCAAATCGAATCAAATTCTCATGTGATATCTTAACTCCCCTACATTCAAAGGAATTGTAGAATTTACTATTTTGCCTTAGTTACAAAATTAACCATGAGCCCTACTCAAAAGATTGAGTTATTAGTAGGGATGACAATGGAGACAGAGATTGCGGGTACCCACCCCACTCCTGCCCCAAATGGGGTGGGGATTTAGGATGGGAATTAAGGCGAGAAATGGGGAATGGGGTGGGGGATGGGGATCAATTTTTAATCCCCGTGCGGGGGCGGGGCGGGGTGCGGGGATAAGCATACCTCACCCTGCATATATAGATAGTTATTTTTATTATTTTAGCATTATATATGTATTAAAGTTATACATATAAAAGTATAAAAAATAACATTAAACAAATAATTATAAAATGGAGAAGACAAATTAGATTATTTGAAAGGATTTTATAATTATTCTTAAAACTACTGTATGCCGTAACTTGAGATTTGCTATCATTTGACATAAATACCTCAATTTTACTATTGTTCATAGTGAATTAATATATTTGTTAGTTATTTCAGTTGCACTTCAAAAAGTTTCAAATAACATAACTAAAGATGAATTTTAAAGAATTACAATTAATATTATATGTGACATGCAATAAGAAAAAAAAATTATAACAATCAATGCAATCTCACTAGCACAAAGAAATGTTCTTTTTCAATTAGACTTCTCAAACACAATGGTTAAGTCAAAATTTATTTTAAATATTTGAGACTCAATTACTATAATATTATTTTTACAATTTAATTGCAAGAATAATTAATATTAGACTTTATTTAATATCTATATTTATATTTATCATTAGTATAACTTTAATTTATATTTTGAAGTTGCATGATTCAAATTAATTATAATTCTTAAGATTTAAAAAGAATAATAAAAACCCCGCGGGTAATCCCCATTCCTCAAAGAGATTTGGGGGCGGGGGACAGGGGTATAGAATGCGGGGACGGAGCGGGGGATGGGGGAGCTTTTTGACTGGCGGGGCCGGGGGTTGGGGCGGGGCGTGGGGATAGCTCCCCCGCCCCTACCCCGCCCCTACCCCGCCCCATTGCCATTCCTAGTTATTAGAGAGGAGTACATTATATTTATTTTTCACATGTCCTCGCACGTGTAGGCTGGATAATATACTATTATATTTATTTATTATATTTAATATGCCTTGTAAATGATTTATTTTTTGAGTCTTGCATATAGATAATTTGAATGTATTCAAATTTTGTAAAAATCTAAACTATTAGAAAAAAGGCGTATTATATTTGTTTATTATTTCAATACTCCCCCTTCTCATATTTATTGTAAAATGTCTTAGCACTTAAGATAATTTTATGGCAACGGGTACCCACTTTATCTGAAATCGACAGGTAACCGCTCAATAAAAATCCGATAACAAAAATTAATGGATAAATCGATAGGTTGCGGTTTTTGATGTTAAAAAAAAAATCGAAACCCAAAACCTAATTATTAATTTAATAAAAAAATCTAATATATATATATATAGATACACTTAAAATAAAAGAAGACTAAGTAAAATGATAAAAATTTGAACTCAACTCAATTAAAAAAAAGTGAACTAAGCTCAATTAAAAGAAATTGGTTAAGCCTATTAAACCAATACTTATACTCTTAAGAATATTTTTACTTGTCAAAGTGAAAGAAGAGACGTTTCTCACTCGACGTTTGGAAATGAATTTCTCTTTGCGTAACTTATTGATTTTGATTTTTGCTCATAAAATTATTATGTAATTTATTTCAAGTTTTATCATTAGCTTGGATTCTTTTATTTTTGGTTTTTTTTTACATTTAAACTAATTTTTCTTACATTTTTTTAGGTTTTTTTATTTAAACTAATTATTTTTTAGTTAAACGGTTACAGTTACGATTAGCCGTAATTTTTTAAATATTTAACGGTTACGGTTATGGTTATTGATTTTGAAAATCGTTAGATTTTGGTTACGGTTATGGTTATTGGTTTGCTAAACGGTTTTGGTTAAGATTTTGTCATTTTTCGCGATTATCTGAACCATTGTCATTTTTAGTCGCACAATTAAGAATCTAAATTTAGGACGAAAGAAAAAAAAAATTAGGACGAAAGAAGAAGTTAGAAGTTGCGTTAAAGCAAAATACCTCGTCTCTACGAAACATTGAATTAAGAATTATCAAGATCGATCTATATCAAGGTGACTACTGTAAAGATTTACTTTATTTATGAGAAAAATATATTTGCATGAAATCTGATTTGCTTCTGATCCGATAGCCCATGACAAATAGTGTCGAAACTAAAATATAAAAAATTAAGAGATGATGCTTTATTTGATTATAAATGAACGAGTTGAAAAGAAATTGAGAGGAAAATATGAATGAATATTGACTTCTTTTTTTTTTTGTCAAAATGAAGATTGTCCTATGAGAAGATAACAAATGATGCATTTCGAGACTAGAACACACTTTCTAAAATGCATTAATTAGAATCCCAAAATTAGAAAACTGAATTAGGATTGTGCTTTTCTTTCTTTCTTTCTTTTTTTAAAAAAAAAAAAAAAATCTTATTCCCAGGAGGAATAGTATGGCATATGACATGACCAAAAAAAGACAAGAACGTGAGAAAGGAGAAAGGGGGCAAGTCTGGTATCTCTTTATGAAGTCTCTAATTTTGAATGCCAATGATTAAGTCTACTGATTTCGAAATATTTCGATTTTTAAGAATGAGTTTTAAGGAAGTGCTGTGTTAAAAAAAACGGAAATACGATGGAGAAAAATTGGAAAATAAGTGTGGGAGAGACTCCTCCATCGTGACAAAGCTAGTGCTTTCTTTCATACCTTTTGGCATGATTGGCTTTAATCAAAATATTTTCTGATATTTAGATATATAATAAGTTTCGTAAAATATTTTTTTATCTCAAAGGACATGAAAACATTTTTTAGAATTTTGTATTAACTGCAATTATTGACCGAAAAATATTTTACATTTTGTAACACCGAAAAATTAAGTAAAAGCAGCCGCACTTGTTGACTGGAAAATATTTTTCAGTTAACTAATTTTTTGACATTATCAAACACTAGAAAATCCGAAAAAATATTTTACGGCAAACAAACGGAGCCTAAGCTTAGAAATTCGCTGTTTGGAGTCCAATGGAGTACCTTGTTCGCTGTTACTGTTTGGGAAGTCTGGAACCATAGGAATGGGAGAACTTTAATCATTCTTCGGTTAAGGAGGTTGGCTCATTGATTGTGAAGAAAGCAAGGGAGTGAGAAGATGCTCGCATGAGAAAGGTAGCTTGTCCTCAAGACGTGAAGTTTGTATTAGTTGGATTAAACCGCGATAGGGATATAAATTGAATATTGATAATTATGTTAAAAGAAATTTAAGAGTCGTCAAGACGGGTAATTTTTTTCATAACTCCACTAAAAATTGGATATTCGGGTTCAGCAACAACTTGGGACAACAATAGTTGATAGGGTTAAGTTAGTCGCTTTTTGGGATGACTTATGCCATGCTAAATCCCTGGGCTTAGAACAGCTCATGATCGAGACGAATTCTTAGTTTTGCAAATTGTTGAAGGAATGAACTCTTACTAGTAGCCCCTTCAAACCCATCATTGAAGACTGCAAATGGGTATTTCAAAGACAAAAGACTACCAAGTGGTACAAGTTTATCATGAGGTAAATTTTTGTGCAGATTGATTAGCGAACTATAATGTCTCTCATTCAATTGGTTGTTTATTATGGATCAACCCGCGAAATAACTAACTCTCCTCATCGAGAAAGACAAATAAGACATTTCGTCCCCTAAGATGGTCCTTATCTAAATGATTTTAGCCTCCCTTTAACCAAAAAAAAAAAGGGGCCAACAGTGATTAAAGAAACTGTGTGTAGGGCTCTATTTGTTTGCTGTAAAATAACTTGCTTGTGGAAAATAATTTTAGTAAAATTTTTTTTATTAAAAAATAAAATATTTTCATGAGTTCCGTTTTTTTGCCATAAAATAACTTGTTGGGAGAAAATATTTTTTTTGAAAAATAAAATACTGAAAAATACTTTTTGGTGTTTGGATGTATAGTTAGTTCCGTAAAATATTTTTTTCTCTAAAAAAACATGAAAATATTTTTTCAAATTTTGTACTAGCCGCAATCGTTGACCGAAAAATATTTTATAGTTGACCAATTTTTTGGTGTTACCAAATACTAAAAAATTAAGCAAAAACAACTGCAATTATCGATTGAAAAATATTTTACAATTAACTAATTTTTCGGTATTATTAAATATTAAAAAATTAAAAAAATATTTTCCGGACATGCGGAGCGTAGATGTCAACATTATTTATGTTGGGCCGATACCACAAAATGGGACACGAGTCAAGGTTGATTTCTTATCAATCAAACAACCTCATGGTGGACACGCTGAGTTAAGAGAGTTCAAAAGCCCATGTCTTTTATAAGATCCTTTATAATGTAATTTTCTTTTGTGATGATAGGATACATCTTCAAGAAGTCTTTTGGATTTGTATTCAGATCTAATCATAGGATACATAATCTCGTTGAAAGAAGCACTAGCTCCAAAGCATATAGTGTTTTAATTGATTTAAACCTCACACATTTTGTAAGTTTTTAATTCATTTTATAAGCGCTTTATTACTTGATTAATTTGTTAAAGCATTTATTTATTATTATTTTTAAAAAAACGTGACTATGTATAACGAAACCGCAATTAAACGGACATTAATGCTCGTTTCCCTGTGTAACTCATGCATTGACGTTTGCTTTTGTGGAATTGAAACAAGTGCATGAATCATATGTTTCTTTCTTCTTCTTTTTTTTTGGGTTCAAAATTCATGGTTAACTATATATGCCTTAGTCTATTTTTATTTTTATCATTTGTCATTTTCATAGTACACCCCAACTACTGATTTTCTTTTTGTACAAAATTAAAATGGCTTATTAGGATTCATCCTTGTACAAAATTAAAACGTTGCTATTCTTAGAAATATAACTTTTAGGATCTAAAATTACGTCAAAAACTTGTTTTTAGGTAGTTAAGTATTTTTTGATTGGAAACACATATATATATACTTTAAAAGGGCAAATCTTACAATTAATCCCTATTGTTTACTTGTTTTAGACAATTAGTCTCTATTGTTTCAAAAATAATGCGGCTAGTCCCTATTGTTTGTAAAAGTCTCACCATTAGTTCTTATTGTTTCATAAGTCACACAATTAGGCTTTATTGTTTACGAAAGTCTCTTCATTGTCTCAAATATTTACAAATGTCTCACCATTAGTCTCTATTATTTGTGAATGTCTCACCACTAATAGTGAGACATTTGCAAATATTGGAGACTAATGGATAGATTTTTTTAAATAATAGGGACTAAATAAGTGATTTTTGAAACAATAGAGACTACTAGTTGGACTTTTACAAACAATAAGAACTAATTACGTAACTTCTAAAATAATGAGGCCTATTTGTCCAAAACTTATAAAAAATAAAGACTATTTGTCCAATTTGTCCTACTTTAAAAACTAGCCATCTCAACTTATTTTCTGTGATACTTAAATATTAAACATAATAAAATGTTAGGATGATACGTAATTACATTTTAAAAAAATACTTTTTAAAGAACCACTTTTTAAGACTTTTAATTACATTAAAAAAGTTACTAGGCCTTCAGTTTGCAAAAGTTTTACCAATAATCCATATTATTTCATAAGTCATTCAATTAGTCCCTATTGTTTGTAAAAATCTCTCTATTAGTCTTCATTATTTGCAAAAGTCTATCCATTAGTCTCCAATGTTTACAAACAATAAGGACTAATTGAGTGACTTTTAAAACAACGGGAACTATTGGTAGGATTTTTACAAAAAACTATTGGTAGGACTTTTACAAATAATGAGACTAAATGCGTGACTTCTAAAATAATAAGAATTATTTATCCAAAACTTATAAACAATAGGGACTATTTATTCAATTTGCCATTTGCAAACATTGGGGACTAAGGGAGAGGCTTTTGCAAACAATATGGACTAACTGAGTGACTTTTGAAACAATGGGGACTATTGGTAGGACTTTTACAAACAATGAAGACTATTGGTGAGATTTTTACAAACAATGTGGACTAACTGCGTGACTTCTAAAATAATAGGAACTATTTGTTCAAAACTTATAAACAATAGGGACTATTTATTTAATTTGCCCTTACGAAAAATTGTAACATCAATTCTCTTAACTTGATTAGTTTCTTCCAAATTTCTGATTCCGAGACCCCTTCGTCTTTAGGAAGACAAATATTGCTTTTTTTTTCCTCTCTCTCTCTCCCTCTCTTCCAGCTGTACTTACAAACAAAGGGCACACACACTGACTCACTCACTCACGCTACACACACTAACACTGACTCACGTTGTACACACATGTAACCTCTATCTCTCCCTGCTGCACGCACTCACACACACCCACTATGTGAGCTGCGCGCGCACACAGTCACGCACGCGAGCAAACAGTCGGCTATTAGACGACTCTTTCTCGCTTTATCTGCCGACTAGTATCTCAATCGACTATCAAACTTAAATTCTTTTTTCTTTTTGGTATTTTCACTATAAAAAAACAGTTGTTTTGTGACAAAAATTTGTGACGAAACTAAATTCGTCGCAAAATTGGGACGAAAATGCTACGAAATATTTTTGTGCTCAAAATATGTGGAACTTGTGACAAATCTGTGACGACTATCAAGAATCGACACAAATTCATCACAAAAAGTGACAAATTTGCCACGACATGCAATAGTTCTAACGCGGGAAGCACACATCGACTCTAATTCGTCACAATATGCGACAATTTTGCCACGACAGAAAATAGTTCTAAAGGGTTGTCGCAATTTCGTGGCCATTTGCTACAATTTTGTGACGAAACTAGATAAATAGAGATTTGTCACAAATTTGACGCAATATTTGTGTAAAAAATGTGATGATATGGATAAATCACATCATTTTGATTCTGGAAGTCGCAAGTTTGACACCTAAATTGTGACGAAAATATGACAAAATGTCGTATTATGACGTTTTTGTGACGTACATCGTAGTTAATTGAAAAAAAAATTGAAAAAAATCCTCACCAGATCTAACCCACCTATCAACCCACCCTCACGCATAACACTCTTTCTCCCTCACGGTTGCACACACATTCTCACTAATGCATACACATATACTCACTCACTGTCACAACTACACACACACGCACACACATGTTCTCACAGCTAGATGCACACACACCCATTCTCTTATGGTATCTGCAGTAAGGGATTTAAAACCCAAAAGCTCCTCACCCCTAATCCATGGCTAAAACTCTAGAGAACCCTTCGACTCAAGACATGGAAGTCGAATGCCACAAGCTGAAGATACTTCGGTTGAGATCAACAGTGGCTCGAAGTGCGGACACACACAAATATGTATATATGTATATGTATACTTGTGTATGTATTTAGAAACTAGGGTTTTTTTTAATAAAAAAAAATCCTCTATTTTTCCTCTCGTTCAATTAAACCAAATATATTGCATTTTGTGAATTGAGTTTTGATAATGTTTCTGATGGTTTAATTACATTTTCGTTTATAAACAATGATATTCGATTTTAATTATTAATATTATGTTTTTATTATATTTGTTGATTAATATTATGTTTATTTAATTTTTAAATTAAAAACTTTTATATAACTTACTTAATTTTCTAATTCATAACCCTAATTTTAATATGATTTACTAATTTATTAATTTCTAACCCAACAAAACCCTCCTCCCCACAAACATTATCTGTCAATTTCTTCATCCCAACCCACCTTCCCCTTCACCACGCACCGCCCTCGCCATCACTACTCACTGCCCTCACCATGCGCCACTATCATCACGACACCCCACAATCACCATGGCAGCTACCACCATCCACCAGCATTCACTCGCAGGCACCACCAAGCACCACTGCGTACCACCACAAAAAACGGAGACGTCCTCCGCTACCCAAGTATGACTATGTTGACTCCTCAATCGTTGGATGAACGTATTCTCTCATGTCCCCACTTTCGCAATTAAAATTTGAATTTTTATTTCGCACACACTTACATACTCACTACGTGTTTTTTTCTTCACAACTGTTGCACTTACGCTTATTTTTTATTTCATGTGCATATATGTGTGTGCGTATATGTATTGATGTATGAATAAAGTTTGTTATGTATGTATATATGTGAGGCAGAGGGGAAATTGTGATCGACTAGGATTTTTGGTGTGTGAGACTTTGTGTTGTGAATAGAATTGTTTGGGAATCGGATTGAGGTTTTCTGGTTGGCGATTGAAGACCTATAAGCTTGTCTAGGCCTGTGATTTTGTCAATTTTCTTAATACCAAAATTGATTTTCTTTAACAAGTATGTTTTCTCTTGTATTTCTATCCGTAGATAGTCAATTGCACAATCAGAAGGGAATCAAGCAAACTACTCCATATTGAATTTACTGTCGGGTCTGGATATGATTTTTTAGTCGGAATGCCTTTTTTATTGTGTGGTTCAGTTGCTTCAATTTGTTGCTTTGGTTTAAACTCTTAGTGGTACTGACTAGTTGTGTATCACTGGAATACAATGGCAATCCTGCTGAATGATGCAATTTTTGAAGATAACTATACTATAATATGAAAATCCTTTTGGATAATGTCACTTTCATGATGCAATATGAAAAGTATTTATATCACCTGCATTGTTGAATCTCTTTGTACTTCATATATTTCATTATCTGCTCTTATGGGAAAAGGATGAGTCCTTTTGACTATAGAAAGGAAATGATGCTCATCATCTTTTTTACCTTTCTAAAATGTTTTGGTTCAATGAGGGCACTTGCACATTGTAGTCAGGGGTTTTACTACATTAATTAGCCTGGTTTATATGTTTTCTTTTTGTCTCATCAAACTAGCGTTACATTGATAACCAGGAAAGTTTTCCTTCATCTGCCTGTTAATGTCCTCTGCTTTAGGAGAAGTGGCATATATTCCTGGTAGACTATTAACTGTTCGGGCATATCTGGCCTTTTCTTTTAGAAGCAAAGGAAAAATCCTATGAAAATCGAATTAGGGTTAAAGAGACCAGTGCTTAGCCTTTATAGATCTTAGAGGCCTCTTCCGCAATTGTTTGTTTTAAGATTTATTATCCAAGCATAAAGAATGATCACCTTTATGCAATCAGCATGATTCTAACTAGTACTCTTTTTAAGTTTATAATCCGTAAAACTCTCACTCACTTGAATTTTGCACAATAGAGCTTCAACAACCAGTAATCGATTTTCTTTACTTCTATTATTTGCATCAGTAGTTGATTTTCTTTACTTTTACAATATGCACTTCCAGTTAAGCTCTTTTACAATCCTTTGTCTACTTTGTGACTTAAACCTACACATCTTTGGCTAAAAATGGCCTTTCTACATATTCATCTTGCTTCGTGCTGTTGGTTTTCATTTTTCTGATATTCACCATGCCTTTGTTTCTGCTTGCAAGTGGACTACTGTTGTTTACCGTCCCTTATGAACATGCATGTGTTGAGAGGCCAAAGGATCGTTATATCACATGTATAAAATCTTATCTTTTATGGAATCGATCCTCTTTGACCGATGCACAGAGAAAATATTTTGTTGCAAATGAACAAGATATTTAGAAATCGTCCACAAGGAGCTCTCATAATGAGCCTGTGAGGTGGATAATAAAAAACCACAAAAAGTGAAAAAAAACCCAAATACTGTTGCTGCTTTTATTTTCTTTTATGAAGTTTTCCATTTTTTTAAAAGACTATGGCCTTAACAGGCCATGTGCTCGTTGACCAAGTGAATAAAAAGTTGACCATGAAAAAAAAAAAGTTGACTAAGGCTTTTTGACCAAGGCAAAGCCTTGGTCAACGCAATATATGTTTAGTAAATGATGATGTATCATCATATAGCAGAGCATGTGGTGGATTCATTCATTATTAGTTATTAAAATAAAAAGAAGTATATATAGCAATAATTACATTTTAAGCAAAGTACATTCTAGGTGAAGGAGGAAGGGAAGGCGTAAACGTTACTCTCCTCCTCAAATGCATTGTGTTGAAGTACATAAATTTTTCCTTAATATTTTTAGGATCTCAAAGGGTTTTGATTAAAGTTTCAAATGGATCTTGAGGCCAGATAAGTAAAATGAAGAAAATGTATTGTAATTAATGATTTATTTGGTCATTTCATCAGCAATAGTTTTGGGTCCTCCAAAAAAGATAAGATCCTCTTCCAAGTAATGTTTTATTCTAATATTCTAATATTGCATCTCAAAATTAAAATGTCTAATTTACCAAACAACAACGCTTGGAATGTAATATTAGAATATTAGAATAAAACATTAGTTAAAAGAAAAGTCCAAAATACAATGTCAAAAAGTTTAGTAACTGAACATTTAATAATACCTCTATGTTTTCACATCATTCTACATATTTTACTATGTTAATATATATGTTTTATCCTATAATTAAACATTTTCTCTATCATGTCAACATATTCATTTTTTAAAATTGTTTTTATCAAAATAGTGTATAGTTTGTATGTTGTTTTATCAGTTCATTGGTTTTCTTCTTTCTGTTAATTTGCAACTTTTCTGCATGTTTTGACTTAGTAATGCGTCAGAAGATGGCGAACTGGAAGGTGTGTGAAACTCATGTATGTGTTAACTTTAGTTTCTTCATTCATAAATTTTGTAGAGAAATATAAGATTAGAAAAATAAATTAAAATGTTTTAGTATTTAATTTGTTTTCAGAATTGTATTTGCATGTTCATGCCATGCATCAAAAGGCAAAAATCTAAAATTATTTATGATAAATTAATGTTCTCTATACTTATCATAAGTTTGTGTACTAGTTCTTCTTCAATGTTGAAAAATGTAAACGTCTATTTATTATACGAATTCAAACTTAAGAGACTTGGTTCGAAATTACGTGATCCTATCATAGATATTATTTGATCTTTAATACCTTGAAGCACGTGTTAACGTAGGAATACGCTATTTTATGATGGTTTTGTAGTCTTAGAGTAGATTTAATATGATAGTGATACGAACCTATGCTTTCCCGTCATAAATTTTATTCGGCTCTGCACTGTCTTGGACCATGTGTTGGCTGGCATCCAAAAGCATTGTCATTGTCATTAATTTTTCTTGTTTGCAGATATAAGACATGACATGTCTGAAGATGGTGAAAATAGTAAGCTTAAATATGGACTGTCTTCGATGCAATGATGGTGTGCCACAATGGAGGATGTTGAAAATTTTTTGCATATCAATTCTCTTTTGGAGCTTATCATAGCAGGGCAAAACAAGCTATATGATATCATGATAGATGTAAATTTGGTATTTCATTTGGAATGTATGTTTAAAGAAGATAATTTTGTTGAATGGTGATTATTATGTATACTTATCTACTTTGATGTGAAATTGTGTTTCTTTTTAATGGATGTGTATGTTGCGTAACTACTTGAGAGTCAATTATTGGGTTGTCTTTAGAAATTACTTGAGATTCAATTGTGGATGTTGTTCTGTAATTTAGCAGGACAAACAAGATGTTACAAATACCATTAGAATAAAAGATTTGAAAATTGCCACAAATTCGTGACAAAAGGAATCAAAAAATAATTTGGGATGAATTTGTGACGAAAAACTTAGCCACGAATATGTGACGAAAAACTTAGCCACGAATTTGTGACGAAACAGTTAGCCACTAATTTGTGACAAAAAAATTAGCCACGAATTTGTGATGAAACAATTAGTCACGAATTTGTGACGAAAAAATTGGTCACGAATTTGTGACGAAAAAAATTAACAACATATTTGTCACAACATTCGGCCAGGAAACATCAACGTTTATTTGCCACGCTTTTTTGTCAACTTTGTCACAAAAATACGACAAATAATTTGGCACAAGTTTGCCACGAAATAGCCTCAACCACATGTCGTGGTATATTAGTCGCATTTGCCACGAATTTGTGACAAACACGTCCATTTCTGCATGTCGTCACAAATTCGTCACAAGGCCACAAAAATGTGACGAAAAATGATTTTGCGACGCCATGTTTGGCGACAACAGACATGTCATCACAAATTCGTCGCATTTACTTGTTTGTGACGAAATTGTGACGATTAATGACTATCACAAAACAACTTGTTTTTTGTAGTGTTTTCAATAAAATCAAATAGTTATTTTTTTTTAAAGTTAGCAAAAGTAATTTTAGTGAGCAGTTGATTTTATGAACATGCATTGTTGATATGAAATTAAACTAATTGAAGAAAATGAAACATAGAGAGAAAATATCTGAAATCTTTGTATTGTTATTTCTCAAATGAGTTCAGTTACATTTACATGTATATATAGCTGCAGCTGCTACAGGCTGAGCTGTTGCTTAGCTGTCAGATCATTGACTAACTAACCTGATCAATTTATGTAACTAACTTCCTAACATAGCTTGCTAAACAAGTTCTTTTTGGTCTCAAACTATTGAGTTATACTATTGTCCTTATCGTCTCCCCTCAAACTGACGAGGGGCCTTGGCCAGAGGCAGTTTGTCTCTTAACTTGAAAAACTGAGCCTTAGAGAGAGGCTTGGTAAAGAGATCCGCTGGCTGCTCAGTTGTAGTAATATGTTGAACTTTTAGTGCACTGTGGGCCACCTGATCTCTAATGAAGTGATGATCAATAGATATGTGCTTAGTCCTGCTATGATAGACTGGATTTGTTGTTAGAGCCAAGGCTGATTGGTTGTCACAGTGAAGGATAGGAACAGAGTGACTGAGATGCAAGTCCTTTAAAAGATGTGTGAGCCATAGAATTTCAGTAGTTGTATAGGGCATAGCCCTATATTCAGCCTCTGTAGATGACCTAGCCACTGTAGGCTGCTTCTTTGAACACCAGGAAATTAGGTTATGACCCAAGAATATGCAAAAGCCTATGGTAGATTTTTTGTCAGTTGGGTCACTGGCCCAATCTGAATCTGAATAAGCCTAAAGGATAAATGGACCAGGTCTGAACTGGAGGCCATGAGCAATAGTAGCCTTGAGATATCTAAGGGTTTTCTTAAGAGCTTCAAAATATGCCTCAGTTGGATGATGCATATGTTGGCACAGTGTATTGCCAGCAAATTGCAAGTCAGGTCTTATAAGTGTCAAATATTGTAGTGCTCCAACCAAGCTTTTGTGTTGAGAGGGATTAGAGTATGGTTGTTGATGAGCATGAGTGGCAGTATGAGGTTTAGAGAATATAGGGATAGGAGAAGGGTTGCAGTCTTGCATCCCTGCTTTTTTGAGTAGGTTTGCAGCATATTTTTGTTGATGCAATAGTAAGAGCTTAGGTGCATACTCTATTTGGAGACCAAGAAAATATGTTAGAGGTCTAAGATCTTTCAAAGCAAACTTGGTACTCATAGTGGCAATAAGAGTAGAAATGGCTGCAGTAGAGTTCCCTGTGATGACTATGTCATCAACATAGACAATAATGATGATGATAATTGTAGAGGAATGAGAGACAAACAAGGTTGTGTCTGCCTTGCTGCAATAGAATCCTTGACTGAGAAGAAAACTAGAAAGCATTTGATACCAAGCCCTTGGTGCTTGTTTAAGACCATAGAGGGACTTTTGGAGTTTGCAAACATAGGTGGGATGGGAGGTATCTACAAAGCCTTGAGGTTAAGTCATATAGACTTCCTCTTGAAGTGTGCCATGTAGAAAGGCATTTGAGACATCTAACTGTCTAAGGGGCCACTGAAACTGAACAGCCATAGATAGAATAAGTCTAATAGTTTGTGATTTTACAACTAGGTTGAAGGTTTCAGTGTAGTCAAGACCATATTCTTGGTTGTATCCTTTTGCTACAAGCCTGGCTTTATACCTTGTTATGGAGCTATCTGTATGCTTTTTGATTCTATACACCCATTTGTAACCTATTGGATGTTTTGAGGGTGGTAAAGGAACTAATGTCCAGGTATTCTGTTGTTGTAAGGCTTGAAATTCTTCCTGCATTGCAGAAACCCAGGCACTATGTTGGGCTACTTCTTTGTATGTAGTTGGTTCAGTATTTGGGGAAGTGATAGTTGTAGAATGTAGGTTATATAGTGGTTTTGGTAGGCAGCCAGTTTTTGACCTTGTTAACATAGGATGAATAATGGGGCTGACTGTGGAAGAAGATGAGATAGAAGCAGGACTTTGAGAGCTTTGTAGTTGGATGTCAATGTTGGGAGCAAATGATGTAGTGGAAGGTGAGCTATGAGTGTTGTGTTGAGAACTCTGTGAGCTGGCAGAGTTGTGAGAGTTGGAAGAAGTATTGCTTGAGGTTTGAGAAGAGGACAGTTGTGCTATGTCCTCAGCTATTGAGAGAGTATTGTGTATAGGAGAGGAGCTAGAGATTGATATTTGAGGTGCTTCAAAGACTTGTGGGACTAGAGGAGGACACTGATGTGTATCACTCATTGAGGATATGATAGGAATAGGAGGAAAGTCATTTGAGTGAGATTGAGTGTTAGTGATTGAGAGTGGGGAAGCAAGAGTGAACAATAACTCTGTGGGAGATTGATTTGAATAGCTAGATAAAGAGGAATAGGGAAAAGTGTCCTCAAAGAATTTGACATGTCTAGAGATATAAAGTCTCTCAGTAAAGGGATCTAAACATTTGTATCCCTTGGTATGGGGGCAATACCCTAAGAAAACACAGGGTTTGGACCTTGCTTCTAACTTATAAGCAGAGTAGGGCCTTAGCCATGGGAAACATAGACAGCCAAACACCTTTAGAGCAGAATAAGCAGGTGGAGTGGAAAAAAAAGCTTTATGAGGGGACAAATTGTTCAGTGTGGAAGTAGGTAATCTATTAATGAGATAGTTGGGTGCAGCTATAGCTTCTAGCCAAAATTTGGTAGGAAGATGGGCTTGTTAAAGCAGTGTAATGGCTGTTTCAACAAGATGTATGTGTTTTCTTTCTGAATGGCCATTTTGTTCAGGGGTATGGGGGCAGGTTGTTTGATGGATGACACCCAAGGACTGAAGATAATAACTGAACTGATTATTAATGTATTCTCTGCCATTGTCAGTCCTTAGAATTTGATTGGTTGTGCTAAATTGTGTGTGAACCATAGTGGATAATGTTTTGAAAACGGAAAATGCTTTAGACTTTAGTTTTAAAGGATATACCCAAGTATATTTTGTAAAGTCATCATGAAAGACAATATAATATCTATATTTCAAGCAAGAAGTAATTGGGGATGACCCCTATACATTATAATGTATTATTTCAAATGCTCTACTAGTAGTAGTAACTGAAGTAGGAAAGGCTAATTTGTGGGACTTAGCCACTGAGCATGAATGACAATCAGAAGATGTAAAATTCAGTTTTACATTTAGAATTGGAGAGAGAGTCTGAGAAACATTCTTGGATGGGTGTCCCAATCTTAGATGCCATAAGGTTGCAGTAGGGAGTTGAGTAGTGCAGGAGTGAGCTTGATAGGTGTATGATGCTGGGATGGCTGAGGAAGAAGCTGTTACAGAAGCTGAGGAAGGCAAGGGGTAGAGACCCTTTTCAGAGGGGCCCTTGAACTTGAGGTGGTGGGTAGCATTGTCCCATATTTGTACCTCATTGGAAGTAAAAACAACAGTACAATTATTATCCTTTGTAAGTTGATAGACAAAAAATAATTTTGTAGAAATTTGAGGAACAAGAAAAACATTAGTAAGATTGAAAGAAGATGTAGATGTGTGAACAGTACCAAAACCTATATAGGTGATAGGAAGAGTCTGTCCACTGTCTACTATCTTGACCATGATAAGGCTGCTGAGTGGTGAACTGAGTAGTGTCATTTGTGATATGGGCATTTGCGCTTGAGTCAAAATACCAGGGATGAGAGTAGTCTGTTGATATGCCTACTTGAGCAGTGTAGGCTTGTTTTTCCTGTTTGGCTGGTACTGCATAGTTGGTGCTGTCAAATCTGTGCCAGCACTCAAGTGCTGAGTAATTTTTCTTGCCACAGATTTGACAGTACAGAGGCTGATCAGAGACAGGGGGTAGATTTTGAGTTGGTGAGTAGGACTGGGAGTGGTAATTGCCTCTGCCTGAGCCCCTCTGTCCTCTGCCACCTCTGAAACTGTTCTGCCTACCTCTACCTCTGGCACCTCCTCTGCCACCTCCTCTATTTGCATGGAGAATAGTATGTGTAGAGGATGAAGTAGTGTTTGAAAAGACAAGCTTTTGAGAGAGATTGAGATTTAGTTCTTCAGATAGAAGGTGACTGAACAGAGTAGGAATTGGAAGAGGCACAGTTTTAAGTCTAACATAAGACTTGAATGCATCATACTCAGAGGGTAGCCCTTTAAGAATAGTAAATGTAACATCTGCATCTGATAATGGCTGTCCAACAGATGCTAATTGCTCAGTTAGGGTTTTAATTATATCAAGATAAACCTACATAGAATGTTCCCCTTTTTGAAGTGTGTAAAGCTGCATTTTCAGCTGGTAGGCATGAGACAGACCTATGGAATGGAACCTCTGGTCCAATATGCTCCAGATAGCAGCAGAAGTAGAAAGATGATGAACATGAGGCAAAACTGATAGAGTGATTGAAGCAAAAAGACATGATCTCAGATGTGTATCAACAGTGTTCCACTGTGTGTACTCTAGATTGATACTTGTCTTTCCTTTGTCGTCTGTGATCAGAGGTGAAGGACAAGGTTTGATGCCAGTCACTTGATCAAACATGTGGTGGCCTTGAAGTATTGTTTGAATTTGAGTCCTCCAAATGCTGTAATTGGAGTTATCAAGCTTTATATGGACAAGAGAATTGAAATTTTGAAGCAAAAGCTTAAGCTCTTGAGGAAGCTCAAAGGTGTCCATTAATGGAGGTTAGGGTTTTTTTTTGGAAGAAGCTTGAAGCTAGGGTTTCGGAATTGGGTGAAGTTGATTTTGAGTTGAAATTCTGTTTTTGTAAAGCAAGAAATGCACTCGCTGGGAAGAAGAGAGACTTCGCAAGAAGCTTTAATGAAGTTTGAAGGTGATCTCTAATGGAGATTCAAGCCTTCGAAAAAAAAATTCACAGGTCCATAGTTGGCTCTATGATACCATGAAGAAAATGAAATAGAGATATAAAATATCTGAAATCTTTGTATTGTTATTTCTCAAATCAGTTCAGTTACAATTACATGTATATATAGTTGCAGCTGCTATAGGCTGAGCTGTTGCTTAGCTGTTAGATCATTGACTAACTAACCTGATCAGTTTATGTAACTAACTTCCTAACATAGCTTGCTAAACAAGTTCTTTTTGGTCTCAAACTACTGAGCTATGCTATTGTCCTTATCACTAATTTTAGTGATTGATTTGAAGTTGTTGTGGATACGAAATTGAATTGATTTTGGTGAGCTATTGTTTATATGAACTTAAACTTATTTTGATTTTAACTTATTATTACTGATATTAAGTTATGAACAACTTTACATTTTACAATTTTTTATAAGTTATTCTAATGTGAATTATTTTGGGTATTAAGGTGTAGAGAGTGTGAGTTATGCGTGGATGTGTACTTGTATGTCCTTTTAGGTGGAGATTGATCTTTCTTAATTATTGGATAATTTGTGTCTTGATATCAATCTAGTTACATTTTTTAATATGATTTGGTAGGTTATAGCTTCATCCTGTCACTTGCACCAATATGGCTCAGAGGGTTGATTTTCATCTACTCGATATCCTCACTTTCGGTAAGTAAAATTTATTGTTTTCCTCTTGCATCCTGGGTTACATTTTTTGATTTGGGTTTAGTTTTAAACCCGAAATTTGATTTCGGAGGCTTAAGTGAAAAAACTAGAGAGATAAGATATTTTGAATGAAGAAATGTCATTATTCACTTGATTCAACCACCGTAATCTAGGCCCCGGTTCCTCGGGTTAAGGTATTCCCTATTATGAGCCTACTCAGAGCAAAACTAAACTACTCAATTCTCTTTCACTTAGCGGTCTGCTGGCTTTAAGCAACCTTCGCATTTCCTGGTAAGATACTCTTGTTAATTACCAAGAACTTCGTTACCACTAGTTGTTGATGCCAAGAAAGATGAGGAAAAGTAGAATATTTCTGCTCTAGTTGCAAAGGAAATTGCTTACTACATATTCGAGTGAAATGGCTGGTGATAATGATGCGTGATCCCTAAATGAAGGCAAGGAGGAATAAAAGACGATGAAAGGAATAGCTACTCGTTAAGGCAAGTAAGAGATTCACGGGTAGTAGCTTAGACTCTCCCGAAGGTCGAGGAGTGGAAGTACTCGTTGATAAAAGGAGTACCTCTTAACTGAACTAATAATGCACTAAGAGAATGAAAGAGAATCTCAGGTTGGAAAAAATTGTTGATCGCTTGGGTTATTTTTTCTAGCATCAAAGGCAGTCCACGTGTCATCCATGAACATAATGGAACACAATTTCGCTTTGTTGGATGCGTCGAATCCCGAAAAACAGAAGCGAGCTATTTAACCTCAATTCAAACATCGGCTGCTAAGGATCTAAGTCTAACTTCTTGCTCTACAAGTTACAGCTATAAACAACTGTTATTCTATCTAAATCTAACAATTTGTAGTAACTAAATGTACATACTTGCAATAGCTCAAGTGGTGAGCTGACACTCTGTGACAGCTTATGATATGAGTTAGCTATAGTGTGCTTTATCATTAAGTATTACTTTGGCACTGTTTTTCATTGGAGTTCGCAAAAGTTAACTTATGTGGGACAATCCATTGGTTCAATAAAAAGCGAAACGGATCTGAAGTAATGGAAACTAAAGATAGAAACAAAAGCGTATAAAGGAAAAATGTCAATTCTTAAAAAAGGTGCTCACATCCTAACCCAAATGAGAAAAATATTTGAAATTATACCTAGATACCTTTGGTGAAAAGAAATTTATAAACTAAGCCAAAGAATTTCCAAAACCAAAGAAATTTACAAATTAAGCCAAATAATTTCTATAGATATTTATGCATTTTCCAGCTTTTCGCATTTCGTTTCAGTCATTATAATGATCTGGCACTTTTTATTTGCAGCTGAAATTGTGAAGGGCAAAACAGCAAGGGAACAGGAGACAATGCAGTGGCGACTTATTTTAGCTATCATTACTGCACATGTTGCATATGGCACATTTTTATGTTCTACGCATAGCATTGATACATCTGTTCGGCTCTTTACCAAGGGTGGCCGGTTCTTTGTTTGCACCCTTCTTCTTCTTACACCTATATTTTTACTTTCGATTGAGTATCTATTTTTTTTTTTGTTTTTCAAATCTCGAAAATTTTGGAAGCCTACTATTTTTATTTATTTTTATAAAAACTATTATTTCCACCGTTTCTCTACTGGTAGCACCTATTTGTGTGATGACTGGTCATTATTTGTTACCTTTGTAACTGGTGCTGCTAGTTCTTTATATGCTTGTATGGTGATGAGACCATTGGAGGATTTAAGAATAATAGAGTCTCTGTTATCTTTGTTCTTAGCATATATGGTTTATCTTCCCTCGTTTTAGTTTTATTTTATATGGCTTCATGGCAGAAGAGCATGATCCAATTCACTTCATCTTCCTTTACCGCCCTTCGACCTAGTGCATCTGTTTCTGATTCCAATTCCGATTCCAATTCCGATTTTGAATCATCTCAATTAGTTAATTCCAAGCACTCCTCTTCAGTTCATCACAACGACATCGACACTTTCTTTCCAAGAAGGTAAGAATATTCACTATTTTGACATTTTTTTATAGTCTTTATTTTTTTTTGAAAAACGAAAAAATGCTATGCGGTTTGACTACATAGGTTGTTCTTGTATATAGTTGAATTTGTTCATTGCCTCTTGTACGTTTATATATATAAATATATATTCAATACGCATCAATGTATTTAGTCTCACTGAGCTTATAACTTATACGATTATATATAATTGCGTATAAATTTGTGGATGTATTCTATGTATATTGTGCAGAAACATATTGGATATTATCTCTTATTATCTTAGCTTCCACATAAGTCAGTGAATAAAGAGCATCAGTGCTCGGACTGAGAAACTACATACACACACACACACACACATATATATGTGTGTGTGTGTTTGTTTTTGTGAATGCGCATGAATGATTTGATGTGTAGATTACGAGAAATGCTTAATTGCAATTCATATATAATACTTATAACCATCCAAGTGCAGAAAATACATAATGCAATTATTCATAGCATACATACATACATACATATATGTGTGCGTGTATATATATATATATATATATATATATATATGTTTAATATGTCTGTTCCTATATTTTGTGTGTGCACGCACTTGAAAATGGCTTCTTACAGTCCTTTTCAATTTTATCCTATCATTTGATCAAATCAAACAGTCTATGCCTCTATGATTGGATTCAATATTTGACTTTCTTGTTCTTTTGTTTTTAAACTTATTTTTGGTTACAGTGATGTTGCTTATACTACTATTGTGGATGGCAATGAGTCATTAATGGTCAGTCAAAATCCTGCTTGTTTCTTTTATGGAGTAAATGTTATTTGGCTTATGTTTTTTATTCTTGAAAATATTTGTATGATTAATGGTTGAAATGATTCTAACATGTATTTATGCTTTGTTTAGCTTTTAACATTGGTATTGAAATGATTGGACCAAGCTTTGCTTATTATTGTCTCTTCGGCTTAATACGAGCTTTTCGGGGGAGTTGTTGATTTGCCATGCTAACTTGTTAAGAAAAACAGAAACTTACCTTCTAATCTGGGAGGAGCTAACACTTATTTTAAGCAGACTTACCATATTTCCCGTGTTCGCGGGAAATTTGTAGTTTAATATGACTCTTTAGTACCGGGAATTGTATTGTGAACTTGCCTCAGTGTGACTTTCTCCTACAGATAATCCAAGGAAATTGTGATCATAATTTAGAAGTAGTTAGTCAAAATCAGAAATACGTATAGATAATCTGAAATAATTACTTCATATAATTAAACTAATTTAAATAGATTGTTTCTGAACTATTGTGGTGTATCTGGTTTGTAGACCAAATAATAGGTTTTGTTTTCCTGAATTCAGTTTGTTTAATCTAATCAAGGACAAGCAAAAGTAGGTGTATTACTGTTTCTTGCAGTGGCTGGTGTACCCTTTAACTTTGCCACTGTACTGCTTTTCATATTTTTTTTTCTCTTTTTTTTTTTATCTCAATTGTATTGATGACTAAGGTCCAGCATTTACCATCATGTAATAACCTTCTCAAACATGACCAGGTAGTTTGGCAAATTTAGTCACTCTAGTAACTTTTATTAGTTCTTAGGATGTCTGTTTAAATTCTTTATACTATGTTTTAGAATAAATTGGCCTCAATTTCTCAGTATTTATATAACAATGGAGTTCTTTATACTATGTTTTAGACATATGCATCATCTGCATGCATATGTCTGCACACTAGGACATTTCAGTTTTATTTTCTTGGCTTGTGATAGAGTATGTCCTGGTCTTCTGGTGCAGATGATGGTACTAGAAGACTTTGGCTTGGATGTGGTGAAAGTAACAGTTGCTATTGAAGGTTCGGTGACTTGGGCAAAATTTTTTGTCTGCCACCTGTAAGTACAGAATTGTGCCTCTTTATCGTTTATGCGGCTTGTCTGTCTTGGGCAACATTTTTTGTCTCCCACTTGTAAGTACAGACATTTGTTGTGCCTCTTTAGGGCAACTGGGCGCAAAGTTGAAGATCTTAATATATTGGAGAGGATTCATCTGACAATTAGCAATAACCGTCTCGAATATGGCCAGGTAGTTTGCCAAATTCATCGCTCTTATAACTTTTATTACTTGTTAGGATGTCTGTTTAAATTCTTTTTGTTATGTTTTAGAATAAAATTGGCTTCAATTTCTCTGTATTTGTTTAATGACGGAGTTCTTTACCCACTTGGAATGGTCTGTGTTAATTAAGAGTCGAGTAAGCAACTTGTAATGGGTGAGGTTTTTGGAATCACAGCGAGGGAGAAGAAGGTGATGTTGGATTTATCTTGCGCGCCTCTCTCTGTCTGTTTCTCTCTCACTGAATTACATGATCCCTATTTGATTCAATATACTCTTGAAATCCTTTTCTCTAGATTGAGCTTTTACTTTGTTGCGGCTTCCTTGAGCATTAGCTGCACATGCTTATTCTATTTTGTATTCATGGGTAGGTAAAATTTTTGCTACATGCATTTCTATGATGGTCGTTATGTCACCAACGTGATTTGTATTTCACCTTTAATATGTCATTTTACTAGCCTTTTATTCTTGTTCTTCTTCCTTTCTGTTTCGAACATAATTAAGCTAAAGGAACCACTCGCTATACAGTAAATTTTGCTGTGTATAAGAGTGCTGGACGATCAGACTATTAACAAACAACTTGTCTCTTTCTTACCGGGGGGAGTTCTAAAATATTTCAATGTCTATTAATATTGAACTGAAAAGTTTGAAGGCAACTCCGTTAATTGTGGATGACATTGATGTGTTTTAGCGCTTGCTCTCATGTTATAACTTATACAGCAAATATCTTGGCTACTACATTAGTATCCTTCAGAATTTGCTGAAACAAATCCCAACTGGTGGCGTTCGCAATGTTTTCGCTCAAACTTATGTCATCAGAATCTTTTATTTGACCAAAATTGAAATACTGAACATCAGATGAAATTTTTGAACTTTTGGTTTGAGCATCCATCGTATATATCCACCAGATTTAAGTTTTCGTGAACTTCTCCTGGTGTCATGGATTGATTCATTTGTATTAAATTATAATTCTTGAGGCAAATGCTTGTGGGTCCTTTTCAAACTTCCTGTACAATTTTAAACTTTTCTGATCCTTTGTTAGGCTAACAATTTATTAATTTATATGCTTTTTCATTTTTCCTTAGAAATTTGAAAATCATAATGGATATTTTCTGCTATCAAGAAGAGAGGAGAACATTACAATGGGTCTTTTTGGCTCATAATTCACAACGAACTTACAACTGTAAAGATTAAACATGTAAATGTGATGTAACCTCTTGATTCCATCTGTATTTTTTGCCTCCTATCAAAGATGCAGTTAATACATGAAGAGATGCAGTTAATACATGAACCCCCAACCCGAAAAAGAATAAATGTAGAACAGGGCGACAGAGAATTGTATAATGTCATATCTGGCAGGAATCCTGATTCTCTTGCTGAGCAATTTTTTCATATTAGTACTATGGTGTATTTTGTATATTCCAAATTCAATTTCAACAAATGCTAACATATTCTATTGATTGCAGCTTGACGTGGACAACGCTACTCTTGTACATGCTAAGGATGATGGATCAAAGAGGATGTCTGCAGTTTCACGGTACTATTCTTAAAATACAATGTATATATCGATGGTTGTTCCTTAATATATTAAATTACAATGTATATAGCGATGGTTGTTCCTTCATATATTAAATTACAATGTATATAGCGATGGTTGTTCCTTAATATATACTGCATTACTTGGAAATTTGTGTGCTAACCATTGTTATGCATTCATCTTTTGATTTCGGCTTGCCCTATATTGAGACATTTGATATACGACGTTTGCTGTCAGAGCTCGTAAACAAATACGTGTTTAATACCAATATTAATGTGGAATCAGGTGAGATTGATACAGAGGTATGATCTTTCTCTCTCAGACACGCAGACAAAAAAACACATATGCACACACAAGCTAATTTTGGCATCAATTTCCTTATTGTCATTGTTTAGGGTCTGGTAGCCAAAGATAAGTTTCATGTCAATGACAGAGAGGCAGCATTGAACTCTTCCTTGTCCCAGGTAAGTGATTCTTCATTTTCTTAAATTCTCTTTTACTTCAGTGCTGTTGAAGATCAATGCCATAGTATATTTTGGAATTCCATCACATAGCAGCCTTTTAGATCTAAGAGGGACATAGAATCTAATACAGACAGCACGTGTCAAAATAGTTACTGTATAATGGGCCGACAATATGTCAATAATGCCTAATTTTAAGTTGGATTTACTTGCATCAATGCGTTATTGGTGCATAGAGATTAACGGAGGAGCTACTGAGGAGCCAGATGGATCTCCAATGAACAGAGGAGCTAGTAAAGAGCCAGATGGGTCTGCAATGAACGGAAGAGCTTCTAAGGAGCCAAATGGGTCTCTAACGGATGGAAGAGCTAATGGGGAGCCAGATGGGTCTCCAACGAACAAAGGAGCTATTGAGGAGTCAGATGGGTCTCCAACGAACAGAAGAGCTACTGAGGAGCCAGATGAGTCTCCAACAAACAGAAGAGCTAGTGAGGAGCCAAGATGAGTCTCCAATGCATGGAGGGGCTTAGTGAGGAGCCAGCCAGATGGGTCTCCAACAAATGGAAAAGCTAGTGAGGAGCTAGATGGTGAAGCGGACAATGAGATAGTTTTAGATTGGTATATAATTTCAGCTTTTCTCCTTTTACTATTTCTTGCATATGAGAGTTGTCGTAGTTGAAGAAAGCATTTAAAAATGTATATAGACAATTTACGAAGTTGATGTAAAATTTTTAGACTTACGTACTATTTAGTTGTTTCTGGTTATTTTGATGTTTAAATTTGTGCACACTGCTATTATATTCAGCGAATCGTTTGAAATCCTTTGCTTTGTTTCTGATAGAAGTGGCAATGAGTAGTAGAAATAAAAGCGCTTTTGACATGATTTTGTATAATTAATTGGCCTATGTTGACCAATAGTTTGAGATTATACAACTTATCGAATAAACAAAGTCAGTGTTTTATTCCGACAAAAAAAAAAAAAAGTCTATTTTATTGACTTCTTTCAACATTTGGGCCATCCTCCATTAATGTTCTCGGAGCTGCGTAGACACCTTTTCAATGATAACCCAACCGAACACTTATGAGCCTTGTTCGCTGTCATGAGAAAATACCAATTCTTTTAATTTCTTTGTTGGTCACATGAGCAATAAGGACCTTATCATACTCGAGCAAATAATTGATTCAATCTTTTCAAGTACCACCCAAAAGTTCATTGGCCCGATCGAGCTAATAAATTGAGGGATTTATCAGTCTATCTCATTGTTAGTAAGATTTACACGTGTTAGTCCTATAAATATGTAAGAAACTAATAATTGAAGAGTTTTTCTAAACTTTGTGAAAGTGGTTCTGAATTTTCTGTTTGATGCTATTCGGGTCTAAAAATCAACTCCCATCTACCAAAAGTTCATTTCTTGAACGTGCGGCATTTTTGGCTTTTACAAGCCCATTAATAGTCCTCCAGATGTTTGAGCTAGACCCTTTGAGCCGCACGTTCTTTCTACACCAAGCCCAAAAGAGAAGCTGCCAGAACAGTAATTTTCATTACTACTCATTGACCGCACTTTTTGATGGAGCCTGTTTGTCTAGTATTACTTTGGGCTTTGAACAAGTTTGTCTCGTGTCTTGGGCTCGATTGGTTTGAACCCAATTATTGGTAGCTGTTCTTGTTTAACAAATTGTTTATTTCCTGACAAGAGAAGGCAAAAAGCAAAATTAGCCAGACTTTGGGTATCAAAAAATCCGTACTACTTGTTTAGAAAAGAAATTTAGGGAATTAAACAAATGGTCTTTATTATTTTTCTAAAATTTTAAATTCATTCTTATTGTTTAAAAATAATTAATTTAGTCTTTATTATTTTCTAACAAAAATTAAATTTGTTACTATTGTTTAAAATTAGTCAATTTATTCCCTATTATTTTCTAAATCTTTTTAATTTAATCTCTGTCATCAAAAAGTTAGTCAAATCTAACTGAAAAATATGTGAAATGCATTAAATGCCCTTACATAATTAACAAAATTGCCAACATATTCATCTTTGTTGTTTCACACGATATTCAAATTAGTCCTTGTTGACAAAAAGTTAGTCAAATCAAACGAAAAATGTTTGAAACGCCTAAATTACCGTTACATAATTAACAAAATTATTAATATATCCTACGAAGATATATCATATTCATCCCCTTTATTTGATTTAGATTATTTAAGGAGATTAGATGTTTTATGGTTTTCTTCTTTCATATACGAAAAATCTTTTATTTTTTCTTTAATTTGTGATTATTGCTAGTAGGTATCTCTTTTGTTTAGATTTGGAATTCATTCTAATTTGGTAATTATTTAATTAGTTTGATTAAATCACTTCTTTACTATAAAGTGATTTTGGAATAATCATTTTTTAAAAAATATAACCAAACGAGATTCTCTAATTGAATAACTAATTTAAGCAGTTTTAAGTTATTTAATTATATGATTAGAAATATCATGAAACTAGTGCAATGAAAGCATATCTCAAATGGCTCATTTTGCCCGGCTAATATTGGGAAGTTATAGGCAAGGACCGATCTAGTATTAATTTCCTTTTCCAGTAAGGTTAAAATACACAATCTAACGCTCGTATATAAATAATTATTTTAAGGGAAATTAATTACTTGTTACATTAAAAATACCCCTATTTTAAAAAATATTTTAGAGTCCGATGGGCCTGCAACCCCACTATCATACATGCACATCTGACTCGTGCTCAAGATTAAGAGGCGAATATCTTTCTTCTCTTTTGTAAGAAATTCAAATTGAAAAGGCATCCGAACTACTTCTCTTAACCCTAATGCCTTTCCGTTTTGCTTGAAGTGAGTGTCAAAGAATGCAAATTTTTCTTTCTTTTCTAGGGTTTTTTTTTTTTCACTTGCTTCTTTACGTCTTCGCGCTACAATAAAGAATTCCTTTAGCTGAGCCATGGATACCAATTGCAAGAATAGAAGCCATGGTTTACCTTGGCGATGTGTGTATACATAGGTATGCAATCTCGTGCAGATCTATTAAGAAATGAGTGGAGTTGCATTCCTAATTTTCTTTGGAATTGTCTATATTTTAGAGTATTTTTTATTAAAAAATTAATTTAGCCGACGTTGAAAAAGAAATAGTCATATATAAATATTATATTGTGTGTTTTATTCTCCAGTGAACAATATTCTTAGATCTACCCTTACGTGCATGGTTGCATATATATTTCTCGTTTGTGAACAATTATAAGTACTAGGAACGTACCACTTAAAAGTTCTATGTCGACAACAGTAACATCGGATATGTCATATTTGCTATCATCTAGTTTATGAAAAATTAGAAATTAACTTTGGCTGTTAAATGACAGTAGATATTTTTCTGTGTAGCAAAAAAAAAAACATGATTTATGAAGTGTACTTTCAACAATCATGACTGGAATATTGACCGGAGTTTCTCTTGAAAGTCAAGTTAAAAAATCTAATTTGACCAACAAAAACGAAAAAGTTAAAAAATCTATGATCGGTAAACTTTGAATTTATTGGAAATATTGTACTTCTAGAGATTAGAAATATTGTATTAAATACTTTCTGCTCATTGCGCGTCAACTCTTTGGCTTCTACAATTTTTTAGACATGTTTGTCATTTTCAACGTCAATTTATAAACATGAGAAGTGTAATAATGTTTTGTAGATATTATAATATACATGTAAACTAGGTCTACAATTTTAAATATACGGTCATTTTTTTATTTTTAAAAAATTAATAACGATTCTCCATTTATCTTTTAAGAGTGACTTGAACTCGAGACCCGTAGATCTTGAGGGATGTTACTACTAAACTACACTCTCTTGTCTAATATATGGTCAGTTGTTTTTTAGATCATCCCTTTATTACATCATAAGCTTGCAGACTTGTGATTTGGCTCTTTACTGTGACATTACATATATAGGTGTGTGTTTGTAAAGGGAATAATATGAGCTTTTATGTCTCTTTTTTTTTTTTCTAGGATTTAACTAGTGGCATAAGTTCAACAGAAGCTAGTCTACTATCTATTCCAGCTTGGTCTACTTTATTCAAAATATTCTAAAATATAATTGTTTATTTTCACAGTCATAACTTTACAAGCAATTTGAAAATAAATGCGAAAATATTCTTCCTCAATTTTTCAAGTAATTTCTAAGAAAGCATTCGAGCATATAATTTATTGACTAGTATTTTAGACCAGTTCGGCAAAATGGTCAAAATTGTTCAAACGTTTGGTCAGCTAGAATTTTGAAAAGATTAGTTGTGGTTTGTGAAGTTTTTAAGTATTTCATATTAACTAGGTGCTAAAATACAACTCAAACGAAGTTAATACACTAAATTACTATTTCTATAGAAATATTACTCTTACTATCATCACTCCCGTATTGTATTATTTGAATTAATTGGTATTTTATGTGGTCCTACGTGACAAGTCATGTCACATATAAATGATATTTATTTATTTAAAAGAAATTATTAATGTGATATATATAACGTAAGAGTTGAAGAGTGAGTAACAAAGTATAAGAATTGAGATATAACATTGCTCAAATGGAAAATACATTTAAATATATAATCAAATTATATTTAATAAAAGAATAATTCGATGTGCAAAATTCATATGTGCTGAAAACTTCTATTTCCATTATCAAATGAAGGTAATGTTAAAGTTCTATTAGTACTCTAATTACTATCGCTCAACATAATGAAAAATGCATTTGAATATGTCATTAAACTATATAGCATCATAATCAATTATTTACTCACATAAGTAAAAATTAATACATTTAAATATATCATCAACCTAGATATTTAGCATCAAAATAAAGGGTCAGTCTTATGTTTGATTAACGGCCACCTAGCTCACTAATATCCAAATAAATCTTACACATATGTGAAATTTTATTTTAGTTCACATGTGGAACCGATTTTTGTGTCACATAAGAATCTTTCCAAAATCAATTGTTTATAGAAATGAAGACTAGTTGGCCACGGTAATCAGCCTATCCACACCCGCCATAGGTATGCAACCAAACGACCTGGCCAAAACGGCCCTGAGGTTTGATCTACTCAACGACCTCACCAGCCCCCACTTACTATCACCACCCTTTCCAGCTCTCTCACCACCACTCACCGCCCTGTCTCCGCCACCCGTGGGCAGCGAAAGCGTCGTAGTACTCATGGCACGCTTCTTGCCCTGCCTCTGCTTGATAGCACTCAACTCCATCTCAGGCTTGAACTTCACAGGTCCAAACATGAACATCCTTCTTCTTGACTTGGCAGACATGGATGTAAGTGCAGAGATGTTCACCTGCTGATCAATCCGAGCCGAGCTTGAACGGTTCTTGGATACGTAACGACCCTTTTCATCACACTTCATGAATTGATAATATTGATGATGATCATCATATCCATGGCAAGTGTTGGAGCTTTTACGAAATGATGCAGACTTAAACATGTCCAGATAGCCTCCTTTTCTATACTCATCAGCCTTAACATTTTGAGGGTTGGGAGAATTTTGAGGGCTTAAGGTGCTGAAAAACTCGAAAGGGTCTTGAGATGAAGAAGAAGAAACTCTTTTTGGGGTTTGATCATGGAGAGAATTGTTATGATCACCATTATCGAATAGTGGAAGGTTACTGAAAGAAAGAGCATCATCATCTTCTTCAGATTCATGATCTTCTTCATGGTAGTGATCATTATCGTCCATATTGATATGATGTTGTTGATTTTGCATTGCTTTTAAGATAAAGAGATATAAGATATCAAGTAGCGAAATATGTATGCAGATGTTGTGAAGATGAATGGGTAGGAGCTAATTAAAAGTGTTTATGTGCAAGTATATATATATATATATATAAGCAGGAAGAAGTAGGATGTTTCCTTGACTTCTTTTGGGAGTCATGGAAGTCGAGCTGTAATTATATATATATATATATATATATATATATATATATATATATAATTTAAACTTGATATTTTTTATTATTATAGATAGTTATTTAATTATTTTACTCTATTTTTTAGTACGAGAATTTCTTGACTTTAGTGTTATGATTTGTAGAGAAAGGGTTTTTCCTTTTCTTTTTTTTTTTGTTTTTTGCCAAAGAAAAAGGGTTAATTCTATTGTATTTAACTATGTATAACGTGACAAAGAAGTAGTAAATGAGGAGTTACTAGAAGAAGAGGAAAGTGGTCAAAAATGAGAGTCAAATACGGTAGGGGAAGGGCACGGAAGTTGGAAGAGACTTTGACATGAAGAACAAAGTATAACGTGTCAAAGGACCGCAAGAACATTTTTTAAGAATCATATCATTTTTTATATTTAAGAGTCTAATTAATCAATTTTGTATAAACGTATTTATATTTATCATGTATTAACATATGATATTTATGACATGAGTGAGTATTATTGTCGGTTCGTCTTAACTAAGCTGGTTATATGAACTTATTTTGTTTATATATTGAATTAGTATGACTCTTTAATCTTTAATTGAATACGGTTATCGATTTTTTTTAAATAAATTAAACAATGAATGATTTGTGCACACCCCATAAAAATATGCATGGTTTTTTTTTTAGGAAGACGTGACAGTAATTAGTTTTCACTTTCCCAGGCAGCATTATAGTAAAAGATGACTAGTCATAGCGTTCAACTTCACCAACAAAATGAACTGAATAAGAAAAAAGTTGAAAAGCATCCCCCAAAAGGGGCATTCCGAGAATTGAACTCGGGACCTCTCGCACCCTAAGCGAGAATCATACCACTAGACCAAATGCCCTTGTTGTTTTAAGTGTGATATAACAAATTTAATATTCTCTAATTACTCAATACATAAATAGGGTGATTGGAGCATTAGTAGGGATGATCGAATGTGATCAGCTTTGAGAAAGGCAGAGGAAAATATGACTTGGGGCTGTGCATAGTGAAGTGTTCAATCCCCTTTTGCAAGCCTCAAGAGGTGGCCGTTTATAATGACTTCTTTTTCCTTTTTTTTTTTATCCGATTAATGTCCTTTATAATAACTTGTTAATCACGTAAAGTTAACCTTAACGTAATACCCAAAATTTATAAGTCAGCAAATATCGTAGAAAACGATGTAAGCAAGTATCACAAAATAGTTACATCAAACTCACATACCCTATGCCTAATGGTATGATTGACAGTTGAGAGAAAGTTTTAATCTCATGGGAGCAGGGGTTAAAAAAAAAAAATGTATCTATTATTTGCTTATGTAGAGACTTCCAAAGAGCATCAATTTGGATCAGAGTTCAATTGGACTTTTTTCTTTTGGTCAAACAAGATTCCATTAGTAAAAGATCATTACAAAGTCATCCAATTCCCGTAGTGTAAAAATTTAAATTCATAAGTTGATACAAACAATGTGAGATATTAGAAGTCCAATCTAATGGTAAATCGTTCTTGAGTTTCTGTTTCACAATCTAATCACAATGTCTATTAGCAGTTCTCCTAACACAATGGATCTTGATACAAAGATGATCTACCACAATTTTTCGAACATCCTCCACAATGATTTTCACTCTCCAATTAGTAAAATGACCCAAAAAATTGATTAATAACTACTTCTGCATCACTTTCAATTGTAATGTTGACAAAACAAAATTGTTTCGCAAACAGACTAGCTTGACGTATTGCTAAGGCTTCAGCAACCGTCGCTGAGTTGCTATGCACAAACCATCCATGGCCAGTCGCTACAAATGAACGCGCCGGCTGCTTTATTAGCTCCATAATTGGACTTGACTGTCATAATTCGTTTTCTTTAGGTCTTGAAATTCGTTGATAATAGTAATAAAGCTCATCTTATTAGCTAAAATCATCATTTTCTTGACGTAACTTGTATATTGCGCATCGAGTTTAAATAATTTTATCATCACTACATCACTAATTGATAATCTCCCACGACCCTAACATTATAACTTCATAAAGAGATTCAAATCCAACAAGGAGATCAAGAATTAATACACAAAACGATCCCCTTTTTTTTTTCATTTTCCTAATAACTCGGTTCATTCTGTAGCTCTAGGCAACCTACATTCTACAATACTCAACTGGGGATGCAACAACAATAAGGATCTTTTATAACAGAAAGTTCTTTAAATTTACCCCAATTCAGGCATTGTATAACATTACTGTGGCAATAACAATAACATTTTAATCCAAAATTCATGTCAGCTAGGTATACGTGCAAAAAAAAAATCTTCCTGCAGTCTTACACATCTTGAATTCTCATAGCATGACTTTACAACGGACGCGTTTTGATTACTCACTCCACGAAAAACAGAAAGTTGTACTTCAAAATATCTTCTTCCGTTCCTCTTCGAAGCAATTACTCTATTAAGAACCGAGTAATAAGTTTCTTTTTTCTGAACAAGAACGCAAACCATGTCTATCAAGTTATTTGGAAGCTGTTTGCTGCTTTCTCTGAGATTTTTTCAGCTGCCGCAAGCTGCACAAGTATTATTCAATAAATGGTGGTCAAAGCCGATTTCAAGATAGCAACACAACTAGAATTCGTGATGTAGCATATGCAAGATACGTCTATAAGATGATAAAGATTAAAGATTATGGACCGCACGTGGCTTCCAGTGTAATAAAATAGTTAAAAGGTTGAAAAAGAAACTTATGTACTGAGACATGATGTGTGTGTGTGTGCGCGCGCGTGTAAGAGAGAGAGAGAGAGTTGAATAATGTTGAACTTTATTTTCTTTCCCAAACAGGATATGTCTAGTATCACAATTATTTCCTCATCACACATGCCTTGTATTACAGTCAATCGTGGTGTTCAATCAATCTTGATCGCATTAGCATGATACATGCACGGTCATCTGCAGTTGATCATAAAATATTTGTGCCCCACAAAGGAAAAGGATAAAAGGTAAGAGATAGGTGGAGAAGAAAGAGAAAGACTACCATTTTTCCATCTTATCATAGTATCATAAACATGATTTTCGGCACCATACACCACACATAAACATTGAATACGAGTAAAGCTCCCTCTCTCCCTAGGCGTAAACATAGGAGAACTTATAAACAAGCCTGCAAGCATGATCTAGTAAAAGGTAATCTTTTTTAATTATCTATACGATTTATTTAAGCTAATTCCTTTTTACACCAATGCCAGTCATTGTCCTTTTCATGCTTAACAGTTCAAATAAATAAGCTACATGATGATGTAAAAGTGAAACCACAAAATTAATCTGACAGATTGAACAAGGGAAAAAAGGAGGAAAAATAAATGTACCTTGTCTTCTCATTTTTGTGCAAAATCCTTAAAGCGGCCTTTTCAAGGATGCTTCTGTAATATTGGGTAAACGGAGCATTGAGACTGGACTTCTCAAGCTGCACATCAATCATTTTACAGAACAGATCAAACATACATCCATCAAAGTATAAAGGAAAACTGCCAGTGGCCGAAGGAGGCAAACCTGGAGAAATGAGTCAACAGATTGATGATCATTTGGCGAAAAGGCAACCTCATCTCTTTTCTTCTGCACAAAATCCACATTCTGCTCCACCTATAATGGCCAACAAAAGATTACCTATTAGAATGAGAGAAGGAGAAGTTTGGCTTAATTTAAAGGAAAAAGAGAAAAAAAAAAAAAAAAGTTTTATTCTGGGTTTTGAGGAGGGATTGACACTGATCATTCAGCACATAATTTATATGGCACCTATCCAGAGGGGCAATAACCATAATAGAAACCAAACGCTTTTTGGTGATAAAGCTGTTCATTTCGAAGGAGAGGCTGGCTGATATTATTCATTTGAAGAAAACTGAGAAAAGAGATCCTTTGAACCAAAGAAATTCAGAATCCAAATTCAATGGGGTATGTGTACCCAGGCCCTCTACTTTGTAGTTTGATTGTAAGATTTTTGGTGGAGAGATTAATAAGAAATGTTCTCATGTTGCTCTTTTAGCATACTTCTCGGTTCCATGATTTGAAACAGCATAACTTCTTTAGCTGATACCAAGGACTTTATTATTTATATCTGCCAGAGATGTGTAGACCTATACTTTGAAAATTTGTTGTGAGATGTGTGGTAGGGAGCTCAGCAATAAATCTTCCTCTGTGTTCCTTCCCCACCATATTTCTTGGTTCCATAATGTGGGCACCCCTTGTGTTTTCTTTATATATATACTAACTGAGAGATTTATGACCGGAAAAGAAAATCAAAACTTTCAGATCAAATGGAGACATTCAATAAGGAATAACACCTGGTCAATCAAGCGCTTTACTACCCGTCGCAAACCTTCGTTGGTTGTAGAATCGTGAAACTTTCTAAGGCGGATCAGTGGAATAGTTGCTAACTCGGGGAAGGAAATATGGTAACTCCATTGAGCAAAGTGCATCGAAAGCTGTTCAATAGCAGAGAAAAGGCATTCCTCCTGGAAGGCTTGTGATTTTAAACAATGTTTTGGCAGCTGCATCACATCAACAAACAATTTATAATTGTCAAGTAGGTCGACATGCAAAGATAGTATCCAGGAAGGGAACACGGAGTGGTATGCCCAGATGCTGCTGTAGGCTAATGTCTTCTAACCTTTAGGACTGATGAGAAGTTTATAGAAGGTCCTGGTTTTCCACCCTCTTTGACAATTTTATATTCCAAAACGTCCAGCACAAATGAAGACACAGGAACAAAAATTCCACTCGAACTGGAGAGATTATTAAGCCACTGAATGCACTTGAGTCTTAAAGGAAAGTATCTAGGCCCAGGGAACATATAAGCCATGCCATTAATAAGCTGAATGGCGGTAAAGAACAAAGGATGAAGATCATAATCACGTATGTTGGTCGATATGAACAGAACCCAGAGATCAACACAATTCAGGTACTCCACACTACATATCTTTTTAACAGCTTCCTGATTCAGAATTAGCAGACAAGTGTTCATTAACCAAAAAAATAAAAAGTAAGCAATAGAGTATTAAAAAAACAACTCCAGATGACTAGAAAGCTAGAAGCCATGCTTTTCTTCAGAGTTGTAAGGCCATCTCCAACAGGCTCCCCATAATGGTTCCCTAGCCATTTTAGGGAGCCAAATCCCCAAATCCTTTCCAACAGCCTCCCTATCAGGGGCTCCCTAAAATTGGGAGCCCCTATTTTATGTGAAGGCCTCAACATATATGGGGAGTCATAAAGTGATTCCCTGTTTTTTGTGTGTGTGGGGAGTGTTGTTGGAGGGAGTGAAACTGAAATAAGGAGTCCCCAAAATAGGAGGTGACTAAAAATAGAAAGTGTTGTTGAAGTGAAACTGAAATATGGAATTCCTAAAAATAAGGAGCAACCTGTTTGACTTCCTATTACAAGGAAAAAATAGAAAGGCTGTTGGAGTTGGCCTAATTGAAGTAACACATCAATGCCGATATCAAAGGAAACCAATCGTGATTTTCTTGCATACCTTCTTCTTTGTTCGTAGGCCCCACTGCAATATCTTGGCGAGTTGACGAATAGATGCAAGGGCCTTAGCAGATGACTTATGCACGTCCTGGGAGCACAGCTCAACAAAGGAATTCCTCAGGAAGTTAATATGATTACCATCAACAATTTCAGGAACTCTGCACTGTGCATTATAGGCCAAAAAACATTTTGCTAAGCAGGAGTCAAAGCAATCAGAACTAAACATAGAAGCCACATCCCGTATGATGAGAAAGGAAACTGATGACAGAACTCCTCCACCAGTCGCCCACAGATGGACTGTAGTCTGTTCGAATTAAGAAATATCAAAGGCAGAAAACGAATTTCAGCAATAATCTCTCAAGCGTTTGATAATCTTCACTTTGTGACCTAGAGATTCAAGAGACACGCATTGCAAGTGGCACAAATAGTATACGTTCAAAAGAGACATCAATTAATATGACACATGATATATACATATACACACGCATATATAGATACATACCGAGAGAGAGAGAGAGTGCTATCAGATAATGGTGTTCTATCAGATAATTCAAGATGCAGACCACATTCCGAGAAAAACTAGGAATTCATGTAATGAAATTACCAATAACTAGGATATACTGCCACAAAAGCCAAGATAAACGACTCAAAACCTTACTCTTTACAGACGTAAGCATGATTCTAATTCTAAGTCTTATTAACATATACCTATTTTCACCTTAGGAAGAGGATTGAAGGGTGAAACAAGTTGTGAATACTGTGTCATGCACGATATTCTAGAAAAACCCTGAATGGCATATGTGCGATATGTTCAAGCCATTTTAGAGCCATAGATATAATTACATTATCCAAAGATCATCTTGTAATAGAATACCTTAATTAGCCTGGGGAGCAGAGATGGAAAAGCAGCAAAGAATACCAAAGACACCCTAAGCCGTGTCAAACAAAAAGCAAGAATGCTTGAGTCAGTCACTTGATTCAGCAAATATAATGAACTCCTCAGGTAAGACTTCACAAGCGGTTTAACATTTTTCCACTTTGAGGTATTCTTTAATTCCGATACAGTATCTTTCTTGCAATTGGAGGATGATATCTTCAATAGCCTCCGAAAGATAGGATCTGCCTCACAAAGCACAAACATTAATATGTTGAGAAAGGTTTCGCTGTTTTGAATCCTGTAGCCAACCGATTCAGTTCCATAGTGGCATGCTGCCCGATAAGCATTAAACAGACTAATAAGGGCAGACTCGCTACAGTTTTGCTTAATCACTTCGAACAAAGAATTGATGACAGGATCTGTAAGAACTTTCCCCACATTATTCGCAGGGTCATCCTTGTTTGTTAACTGTACCCCCTGATTACTTCTTTCATCTTCGTCAGACTCCTGTACACGGAAAGACAGATAGATGCCTGTAAGATTGACGCAAGTAGTAGAGAATATAAACAAGTTCAGAAGAAATCCTTGATCTCTCAGATACTAAGTTGAAATGTGAGATAAATTTCACACATATAATTCACAGGAATAACCTACTCAAGTGCGGTCTGATAGAAAAGTTAATAAGTATGTCTATGAAAATTCCATTTCCTAACAAAGGGCCGTACACTTCTGCATTTAAATATACTTGCGTGCATAGACACATACAGGCCTTGCCTGATCATTCATGAGATGTAGCACAAAGTACAAAAAGATTCAGATATTTATCTCGTGATCAGAGGCACAAAAATTAAAAACAAGTAGAACAAAGAGTTCCACAGCGCAATTTCACGTCAAAAGAAATCAACAATGACAATGAGGAGAAAAAAGAACCAGGACCCCTGTTGCACCAAAGCAAGGAAGAAATGCTCATGAAACCCCTAATTGATGAGGAAGTCAGTTTCCAGTAGCATGTGCCCTTTCAGTTTATAATGATTATTTAACTATTTCTATGTCAATAGATGAATTTAACTTCAGAAACCGCTGGCTGATCGCTTGAAAGGTTTTGCTGAGTTCTGTTTATGCTAATTGCAGATTAATCAGTTAAACAAGCTCACATTCACACACTATACACAACAAAGAGAGAGAGAGAGAGAGAACTTTTAAGATTTTCAAGCTTAGCAGAAAAACACTCTAGCTTAAAAATATCTCAGCTAGAGGGCAAAGCACTTCAGCAGGAGCCTTGTCATTGTCAACAATATCACAAGCTGGTATTTAGCAAGATTAAAAAATAAATAAACGAAAACATAGTATATATAGAAACTATCACATAAACACAACACCCAGACAATCCATAATCAACATAAGATATGCTTTTTTTCCACGCGAATGCACATCATTCACTGACAAGCTTACCATCTCATCATTTTCAGATGTCTCAATGCTGCTGTAGCTCTCTAAGAACCTATTGAAATCTGGATCCTGTAGAATTTCAAAACCAAATAACTGGTAAGAATGAATTTTAAAATCAGAGGTGGCACATAGGAGAGAATAGATCGGCCACTCATTGTATGAAGTGAAGATTTTGGAGGCAATCATGATACCTCATATCTACAAAGTTTAAGTCCGGAAAGCAAGATTATACAAAGTATACATAAGACAGCATGCCCCATATATATAAATGCAGCCAAAGAAATTGATAAGGAAATTCTACTAATTTTCCAATGCATTTGTAGGATTGCTAGTGAAGGGCCATTCCACTTTCTTGTTTATATACATAACTTTTCCTCTTTTCCTTTTTCTTTTGTGGGTTGTCAGGAGGAACTCCAATTAGTTGGCTACATCCATGTTTTAGTAGTCAAGGCATCTCAATTTCCACACCATTGCTAAAAAAATAATTAATTTGAAAAAAACAATGATGAGTCTCTTGAAAACTACTCCTATAACGTTAAAATCGGTCTATTTGTCATCAAATTTCCCATCCTTAAGGTCATTTCTTCAAATAAAAGGCTTGTCCCTAAGTTCTTGTTTGTTCTTCTTCATATGGTCAGGATCATCGATATCATCTTTTCATGCTAGTGCTGCTATCTTTTTTCACTTTGGTGAATTAAGTTCATATGTTCCATCCCTTCCAAGTTTCTTATATGTACTTAAAAGATATTTGTTGATGAGAAATCCAATTATTTACTCATTAACTGACTTCACACTGCTCGAGGGAAAGAATCAACAAAAGATCCAATTTATCATCATCATTTCATATGGATTGGATTTAAAAAGTGATAGAAGATCACCCTCTTCCTCAGCCTGTCCAGTTTCTTCTTTTGCATGGCAAGCTCCTCATGGATTTTCTTATTTTGTTGAGATAATATACTCAAGCCCATGTCATCTGCATGCCCATAAACCAATCAGATGATAAGCACTTCTGATATATGCCTTTAAAGTCTTTTAAGGGAGGAAGAAGAAACGAGCAGGAGGAACACTTCCTCAGAAAAGAATAAAGAAAGCAGAAACAAAGCTGACCTTCTGAGATATTTCCATTCCCACTTTCTTCCAAAACTGGAATGCTCAAGTCCTAGTATCAACCATATAATCAATGTCTCAAAAGAAAGGAAAATCAAATATGTAGATGTTTCAAGCATAATCAAGAGTCAAACCTCCGAAAGATATCCATCACTCTCTGAAGCATCTGCGACTACATCACTTTCATCTTCGGCAAACACCGCATCAAGAGAAGCATTCTCGATATCTTCAAGGTCAGCGTTTCTGAAACCAATTGGTATATAGTCAACAACCAACTACTCAAAGCACACAAGCAATTCCTTCATAATTCATCAGTAGACAGTATGGCTACAAATAGAACAGTAGGGTATACTTCTTATATATCAGTAAATCAGAGCAAAAAGCTATGTCCACTCCCAGTACACTAATCCCCTCCAGAATCAAGCTAACAATTTTAAATTCAATTAGGCACTATAGACATGTACAGCGATAGGTTTGTCAAAATGAAGGTGAGTCCAAGATGTCAAAAGTACATAAAGATTAAGAAATAGAATTATCCTTGTTATATTGAAGCATCAGAATCACAAATCCTAAATGCTCAACAATGTGTATAGAAGAACAACTCGGGAAATCAAGCCAAATAAGAGATAGAACCACAACGCCAATTCCTACACCTCAATGCATCAACCGTTTGACTCAACCCTTCCATCAACTTCATTATCATTTTTTTATTACTTCAGTCACCAAAAAACTTTCTCAAACAATTCCCCAAGGAAGCTGACCCCAACTGGTGAGATGAGGCTTGGCTTGGTTTGGTTTGGTTTCCCTAGGGAAGTTTTGAGGAAACTATTGATTTCCAATAATTCCACCAATACTAAAATCCTAATTCATTCCCTATTCTTTTGTTGAACCTTTGGAAATGTGATGACTTTGGATTGAGCAAAGAAATTCTAGTTTTGATTTTCGAAATATATATCCCTACTATCTTGATTTCTTCCATTAGTCCGTATTATCTGTGAGAAAAAGGACATGTGATAATTTTTAGCTCATGTAACTGCAGTAAAAACTTCTTAAGACTTGACAAGAAAACCTTGTATTAAAGATATAACGTAAGGACGACTACTTTACGAATGGCATGTCATTTACGGTATGAGACAGATGCATCAAAATCACCTGTTTTACCTTCCATTAAAACGCTGCAACTTGTTATCCACTTCGTCTTCAACATCATTCTGCTCATTTTCTACAATATATATATATATATATATTAGATACGGTTATGAAATTAAAAAATAGATCCAAATGTAATTCCTTTAATGAAACATGTCTAATAAACATTGAAAGAAGTATCAGTGAAGATTACTCGTTAAGGGAAACAAACTAAACAGCAACTTTACATTATTTCCTCAAAGAATAGCTGCAAATATGTTTACATGGCTGCACATACATAGGAGGAACTAAACATACAAAGTCTACATCTTTCGTTGATTTTCCCAAGAAATCTTAGATGGATAATCATGTCAATATGCTATCAAATTATTTGTTTTTCTCAATCAAACTTCACAGAACAACACAATACGCGTGCTACTAAAAACTATATGATATAGAATTAAATCTCTGCAATCCAACCAAGAGAATTCCAGTCTCGAATAGTTATCATTTTTCTGCTCTAAATTTATTAAGAGATGCCCGAAGCAACAAAAATATGTCAAACGATAATTATAAAATAGACCTCTGAACTACCTCCGTGTAACTTTATTCCATTCATAAACACCCTTAAATTTACAAATGCGCGCAAAGAGCTATCTCATTCCTCGTACAATATAAATTGAACTAATAAAAGTGAGTTTCTCCACGTTCTCATTAAATTATGTAACAAAGTATGAGCCATCAATTGATTGTGTGCTTGTCTCTGTGTGTACGAATGCTTATATACACATATACATATATACACAATATATATATATATATATATATATAGAGAGAGAGAGAGAGAGAAATTAACTAGAAGAAGATCTCTTTTTGAAGAAAGATTTTTTCTTTCGCCTTTGACGCAACACTGCCTGAAGATTCTTCTTCGCAAACTTCCTCGCCTTCTTGCCTAGCTTCCCCATCTCTCTCTGTTCTTTAATCTTTCAAAAAAAATTTAAAAAAAAAAATCAATTACTCCATTTTAATTTTATATGAACAAAAGCAGTGTATAATATATATATATAGATAGATTATACCTTCTATTAGCAGGTGAAATAGTATGCGTAGCCTGTGCTCTTTGCTGTTCGGCTAGAGCTTTATTCACGATTTTGTTTCTTTTTGGGTTTAGTGTTTCAGGGTTTAGGCGCTTATGCCCTAGCGGCCAAGCCGAAATTATTGCCACGTCACGGCCGGCGCTAAAAAATGAAGGAAGAGAATAATAATGGTGAAATAAGAAATGTTATGTGGCTCAAGGTAGCAAAAGGATAAAACAAAGGATTAGGGTTTGCCCCAATACGCATGATCCAGCAATAGTATAGTTAAATTATTTTTGAGAGGATGTGGGTTCGATATTTTTTAATATTTTATAATTTTGTTTTTAAATGATTTAGTATATGTGTTAGGATGTATTATTGTATTTGGAGATTTATTAGATGATGGTCAAATTTAGATGAATAATTCGGTGATTAAGCTTTGCTAACTGGTTTCCTACGTTATCCAAAAAAATAAAGGATTAGGGTTTGATGCGCTCTTACTTTTGGGTGCTTCTAAGAGGTTTTGGATCTCTTCTCTACGTATTCTCTCATTTACTATATAAGGTATATTTTGAGTTATATAATTTGATCTATTTAAATCTTAATCATCCATTTTAAATATTAGTTTAAAAAAAAGTAGTTACAATGAATTTAAAATGAATGGCTGAGACTCAAAAAAACTAAATCTCATGACTTGCAATATATTGTATCTCATCTAGTAGATAAGAGAATAAAGTAAATAAGAGAATCTAAATCCCTTCTGAACATATTTTTGTGGTACTTTCGAATATTACTTGTATTTTTAAGTTAATTTTCAATGTTATTAAAGTTGTTTAGAGTAGTTTTAAATGTTTTGCAAAAGTCATGTCTCTTGTATTTTTTCATTAAATATGGATGGAAAAAGTTTATTTTTGCTTGTATGTCCAGTATAAATTCTATCAATTTTTAACTTAGTCTTTAATATTCTAAAAATGACAAAGTGATCCCCAACTTTACACCACCACCACCCTCACACACAATTACCACACATACAAACTCACACCACATTCCTATTGGACATTGAAGAAGAAAAAATAAAAATTGTATGTGATTGTTTGTGTCAGTGTGTGATTATGTAGCGGTGGGTGTATGAGAGAATGATGTAGGTGAAAAATGGGGAGAGGGAAAGAAAATGAAGCAAAAAAAAAGAAGAAGAAGAAGAAAGAAAGAAATAAAGTGTATAGAAGTAATTTTAATAACACTTTTGGTAAATATTGGGATTCTTGAATAGTTTCACTCATTCTATCTTTCTCAAATAACAATTGGAGTTGATAACTCATTTACGTTGCTTATTTAAATGTATTCCTGCTTTGTTGGTGTAGCATGCAATAATGATATCACAATTTATCTCTTCATATATAAACATTAAAGGTAATAGTACTAATCAATTTTTACAATATATAACAAACAATTGTTTATATAATCGATTAAGTTATTTGTAATTTTTTTTATCACGAAATTTTGATAACCCCTAAGAGTTAGCCTAGTGTAAAATACTTAATGGCAAAAATGAAAGACTTGATTGTATAAAAGGTTCGAATCACCCAAAGAACAAACGTTTTTCGAGCAAATCCTAGTATGTCTTGTATCTAACTAATTTGGATAATGTCTACTCCATATAAGATCATGTGTTGCAGGGTTTGACACTCTAGTACGAACTCATAATATTTTCTAGAGAAAGTTTATCATCATTAAAAAAATTAAAGAAACCATTTGATATTTGTTGAATGCACCCCTTCGTATTGGAAAATGACAACTCAAGATGGGTGATTTTTTTTTGTTTTTTTGGGGCGAAACTTAAGAAGAGTGATGAATGGAGTTATCCAAGCTAATTTTAAATTAAACAATAATTAATTTACTTTCAATTCTTAACGATTGGGGTTGGTGAAATTTAAGCCACTAATGTTTTTTCTTAGCCATTTAATACATTTGGCTGCAGTTAATTCTAAAGAGAGTATTTATTCCTTTAAATATTGTCACAGTTACACAAATCGCCCTTTTCTTGTTTATTTTCTTTTGTCTTTTTTCCTCTTTTTCTTCCCTTTTTCACTTTATATTTTCTTTTATCCTCTTCTTTTCTCCTCTTCCTATTCCTTTCACTCCTTTCCTTGACCAATATTTTTCTCCTCTTCCATTTCCTTCCTCAACCAATATTCTTACCACTATACACACACAAATTCAAGACGAAACAAATACATATCGATCGTGGAAGGAAATTTTCCTAAGAGGTGTTATGTCTTAACTAGCTATTTGACAACACATTTGAGTAGTATAGAGTTTAAGAAATTGCGTGTTTACCTAGTGTAGTTTTTATTATTATTTTTACCATCACTTTCTCCCGAACCCCTCTTATGCGAAACAGGCAATTAGTCATGATTTTTCTGTGGATAAGAACAAGACAAATCAATGTAAGTAAAATGTTTTTTTGAAAAATATATTTCCAATAAAATTGGTCAACAAAAAAATATTTTTCAATTAAAAAAAGTAGTTATATTTTTCTAATTTTTCAGTGTTTGATAACACCAAAAAATTAGTCAACTGAAAAATATTTTTCAATCAAATATTACAGTTAGTATAAAATTTAGGAAAATATTTTCATCTCAGTTGAGAGATGAAAATATTTTACATTTTTCAAACATCAGAAAATATTATATTTTTCAGAAAAATATTTTCATCTTAAAATATTTTTCACAAATAAGTTATTTTACGACAAATAAACGGAACCCAAATACCAAAAAATATTATATTTTTCTCTTAAAATATATTTTACAAGTAAGTTATTTTATAGCAAACAAACGGAGCCATAGTGTGAAATTGGTTAAATCTATTAATTACACAATGCTCCTCCCCCCCTTTTTTTTCCTTTTACCTTTTTCATTTTCTTTGTTTTTCACTTTCTCATTCGTCCTGCTCTGTTTGCCATCCTCCTCCTTTCGTGGTCTCTTCTCCCTCCACTCCATCCTCAACTGTCGTTCTCACTACTATAGAAACACAAATTCAATAAGAAAACAAATAAATATTCACCAGTAAAGGAATTCACCATCATGGAACCATTGTAACATACCCAATTATTTGATAATTTTAATAGACTTCTTACAAAATATTTTACATTTTAAAGCAAGATGCTCCATAATATACATTCCATTAATCTATAGTTTAAGAAGTTATATATTCCAAATTAATCTTCAACTAACATAGTCTTTATTCTTTTTTTCATCATCAACCTCCTCAAAACTCTTCTTATCCCGACATCTCTAAATTATCATTTTATAGGTAATCTATCCTATCACATGAAAGTTCCATCTCAATTAATGATATAACAACAACACAATTTAATGTATTTCACAATATAGTACCATCTCAATTGGCCTAATGACAAACACAATTTAATGCGGCGTAACTGAAAATAATGATGAGTTATCGATGACAGTTAAAAAGTCTAATGGTATCCATGAGTATGAAACTCTATCTCACATCGTCTAATGACAACACAATTTAATGTAACATAACTGAAAATGATTAAAAGTTAAGATGACAGATTAGTCCAACGACATATTTGAGTACGAAAAATTCAAATTTCAAACGAAGCTAAGCATCTCAATCCCCGTCGGCATTGCAACCATAATCTTTCTCTCAATATAACCTATACTTTTTTTTCTCGGTTTGAATATAATCCATACTCGCACACGTAATTTTCTCACTAAACAATCAGTATAAGCAAAAAGAAAACTAAAATTAGATAAACATATATCGAGAAAAATCAACTTCACAACTCCTAAACCTGATCGTAAAAAAAAATGGTTAAAGGAAAACTAAAACTATTTCCCATTACTTATTTATTCGAGTAGTAAAATTTTAAACTTTTTCCTATTTTACTTATGAGTATTATTATATATCACTCTATTTGTAACATCTAGAACCTTCTCCAACAGCCTCTCTATAATGGCTCCTTAGCCATTATAGAGAGGCAAAATGGTATTATCTTATCCAACAGCCTCTGTATAAGAGGCTCCTTAAAATGTGGAGCTCCACATCTGATTGCTAGACTCGCTGGTAGTAGAGAGCCAAAAGCTGGCTCTCTACTACCAAAAAGCTGACTTAAAAAAAATTAATTAATTAATTAAAGCTCTCCAACGGTAAAAAAATTGAACGTTGGAGAGCTCTTCTATAAATAAAACACAAATCTCTCCAACGGTAAAAAAATTGAACGTTGGAGAACTCTTCTATAAATAAAACACAAATCGAGTTAAATTAGCAAAGAAAAGTCTCCAATCTTTTGAAACCCAAAAATTTCAACAAAAAAAAAAATCAATATCAAGCCAAAGAACAAGCCAAATCAGAAAAAAAAAAAAAAAAAAAAAAAAAAACACACAAAAGCCAGAGGTAAACTTACTGTTTTTTGTGTGTATGTGGGGTGTGGGGGGCAGAGCTTCAAAATTTTGTTTGTGTGTGTGTGTGTAGGGGGGGGGAAGAAAAGAACAAGTGAATAGGTTTTGTGATAAGTTTGGTTTAAAACAAAGATTTTTAGTGGAATAAGGTTTATAATTTTTTTTTTTTAGTCAAATGTTTAGTAAATCCGTTGTGCTCTTCTTCTTTTTTTGTCAAGTTCAGGTTTAAAATATTTAGGTGGAATAGGTTTGTATTTTTTTTTTTTTGTCAAAGTTGTGCTCTTTTTTTTGTTAATATTATATTATAGTTAATAAATTATATTTTTAACTTAATAATTATTTTATTAATATTATGACCATTTCATAATTTTAGTTTTAACATGTTAATTTTTTAATTATGTTTACTAAAGTATAGCTTCTTAATATTTCATTTTGTATTATTAATTGTACTATTCTAATTTTAATTCTTTTTTTATAGATGGACTCACAAAATCCGTACTATACAACTTTTGATGATGACTTTGTAGTCGAGCCGATTCCGTCTTTTCCATTTGATCAAACGCAATCAAACCTCGAAAAAAATAAAGTGTCACGAAAAAGTAACTTTTCGGTCGAATAAGATATGCTACTTATTTCAGCACGGCTAAACATTAGTTTAGATGCCGTGCATAGCAACAACCAAACACATCAAACATATTGGTGAATAATACACGAGTATTTTCATGCGCACAAAAATTTTCCTTCTGAACATAATGAAAATTCACTTATGCATCGTTGGTCGACTATTAATCTTGCAACTAACAAATTTTGTGGATGTTATGCCCAAATTGAATCTAGGAGACAAAGTGGCAAGATTGAACAAGATAAGGTACAAAAAAAATTTGTACAATAATTTTTTAGGAATATTATTTATTAAATTTGACTAATTTTTTCTTTTTAATTATTTGATGCAGATTCAAGATGCCAAAATACTGTACCAAACATGTCACGGTTCATCTTTTCAATTTGAGCATTGTTGGAATATGCTAAGATATCAACAAAAATAGCTACATGAAGGCGAAAAGAATAAATCAAAAAAATCAAAAAGATTTAAAGATGATAGTCCAAGTGCCTCATCTCCATCAACTCCTCATTTTATAAACTTAGAGGATAGTAACAGTGAGTATGATACTTTCATCTCAAACGAAAGACCACCAGGTAGAGATGCAGAAAAAAAAAAGATTGAATAAGCGAAAAAGTAAATCTGTAGAAAATGATCCAGATGTGATGATTGCAAAAACTATGCAACAATTTATCGAGTGCAAACAAAAAATGCATGAAGAAAATATGGAAAGAATAGATTGGGAGTATGAAGAGAGAATTATGAACAAAGATCTCTCTAACATGTCTGAAATCCAAGTTCAATATTGGAGAAATAAGCAAGAAGAAATCATGCGAAAAAATGGTTGGGTATAATGGATTTTATCCATGTAGTTTATTTTTTCGCGGTATTAGCCATGTAGTTGCTTTGTCATCAGTATTATCATGTAGTTTAATATTAAAGAACTTTATTATTTGTCAAAAGTACTTGTAGTTGAATGCAAATTTTTGTAATTGAACTCTAATATTTTACATGGAACTATAAATTATCTCATTCGCTTCCATGTAATTGCCACAAATGTTCTACAAGACCTGCTTGTAGTCGAGCGTGAGCCTCACGATCACGGATACAATAATGAGTTTGAATGAAAACTGTAAGTTCAGCTGTATGTTCGCGTGAGACCGTTGAATTTGAATTATCACCAGCGTCATCATAGTTGAAATCTGCAACACCAACCTCTCTCTCATCTTCTATAATTATGTTATGCATTATAATGCACACTGTCATGATATATTTAAGTGTTTCAACATCCCAAAATCGTGCAGGTCCACGAACAATAGCAAATCGAGCTTGGAGCACTCCGAAGGCACATTCCACATCTTTCCTTGCTGACTCCTGAGCTGCAGCAAAATTATTTCTCTTGTTGCCTTGTGGAGGTGGTATAGTTTTAACAAATATTGACCAAGGCGGATATATACCATCCGCAAGATAATATCCCATTGTATAATTATGTCCATTGATTGAATAATAGACCTTAGGAGCTCGTCCTTCAGCCAATTCAGAACAAAGTGGTGACCGCTCCAAAACATTTATATCATTAAGAGAACCAGGTAAACCAAAAAATGCTTGCCATATCCAAAGATCATATGAAGCAATAGCTTCTAAAATTATTGTTGGTTCACGAACATGGCCACTATACATACCTTTCCATGCAGTTGGGCAATTCCTCCACTTCTAATGCATGCAATCAATACTCCCCAGCATTCCAGGGAAGCCTCTTCGATTTCCCACTTTAAGCAATCTAACAATATCATTCTCGTTTGGTGATCTCAAGTACTCATTAGAAAATATTTCTACCACAACCTTCACGAATCTTCTCAAAGTCTCAATGGCTATACTTTATCCTATTCTGACGTATTCATCCATTGAGTCTGCAACAGCTCCATATGCAAGCATCCTTAATGCAGTTGTGACTTTTTGCAGAGAATACAAGCCCCAATGTCCAGCAGAATTTTGTTTTCGAACAAAATATGGATCATGGGCTTCTACGGCTGATTGAATTCGGCAAAACAATAAACAATTCATTCGAAACCTCCCTCGAAAAATATTAGAAGGATAAACAGGATTTTCGGCAAAATAATAATGGTAGAGTTTTTCATGACCTTGTAGTCTATCTCTCCATGTATAAGCATGACTGGGTATAGAACCGCCGCTCATACTATTTTGTCTCCTACGTCGTCTACCATGTTGATTGGCTACTAGTTGAACTAATACCAACTCCTTATCAGAGTCGGAATCATCAAAATATTTAATGTATTCATAATTTGAGTCCATATTGCTAAACAAGGAATAAGGCTAGCAAATTTTAGAGGATTTGTTGTGCCATTTTATGAGCTCCATGCATGACAATTTATAGCCTTTGAATCTCACCAACCTTCATAAAGTTGATGGAACATAAAGTTAAGTTTAACCAAAAGTTGAACAAATTTTTTTTTCACGGACAAGACAATGCATAAAAAGAAAATGACAACAAATGATGATGGTACAAAAAGTTAAGTTTAACCAAAAGTTGAACCAAATTTTTTTTCCACGGACAAGACAATGCATAAAAAGAAAATGACAACAAATGATGACGGTACAAAAAGTTATGTTTAACAAAAAGTTGAACCAAAAAAAATTTAACGGACAAGACAATGCATAGAAAGAAAATAACAACAAATGATGATGATACAAAAAGTTAAGTGTAACCAAAAGTTGAACAAAATTTTTTTCCACGGACAAGACAATGCATAAAAAGAAAATGACAACAAATGGTGATGGTACAAAAAGTCAAGTTTAACCAAAAATTGAATAATTTTTTTTTTCATGGACAAGACAATGCATAAAAATAAAATGACAACAAATGGTGATAGTACATAAAGTTGATGGAACATAAAATTTTTTCTTCAATCAAAAAATTTACCATGTACAAGATAATAAAAATATAAGATATAAAGGAACGAGTAATCTAATATAAAGTTATTAAAAAGTTTTTTTAATGAAAATAAAAAAATAAATATATGGACAATGGAAAGAAAAACTAATTATTAATAATTAAAATAGTATATTATCATTAAAAATAAATAACGTAAATAAAAAATTAAAATAGTGTGTTTGATTTAAAATAGAGATATATTAGAGTAAAAAGAAATAGGGAGTCCCTAAGATAGAGAAACTGTTGGAGTAAAGTTGAAATAAAGAGTCCCTAAAATAAGGAGAAATTAAAAGTAGAGAGGCTGTTGGAGTAAAACTGAAATAGAAAACCCTTAAAATAAAGAGACAAGTCTAAACTCTCTAAAATAGATAAAAAAATAGAGAGACTGTTGGAGTTAGTCTAAATACCATATCTTACATGGATGCTTAGTTGGCATACTAAAATAACAAACTTTTTAAATTTTTTTTTTCCTTTTAGCATGCCAACTATATCATGGAAATAGTGTAATGTTTGAATGATAAAAATAGAGTAATATATAGTATTTCCAAATTTGCAACAGCAATAAATTAATTGATAAAAATGGAAAGTTCCACTTCTAGAAATAAAAAAACAGAACGCTACTAGATGCGCAATTAGCCATTTAGCCGTTACCACCCTTACTCATTCACTGCCGGTAAGCTTATAAATACAACTACACTTCCGGGACAAAAATCCCCTACACTCCATCCCATCCTAACACCCCTACAACTCAAACCAAAACCAAACCTTCACCAATCACAACTCCACACCTCATCATTCAACGCTCAACTTTGACCACTCTCAAAATCCTACCGTGAGAACGAACACAGTTTAACATTATCACCCACAGATTTCACAACACACATAAACAAATAAACATCACTGTACTTTTAAGCTCACTCTCCGCACCTCACCTTTTGCTTTTTTCAGCTTATAAGCTCAAACCAAAAAAGCCCTTCTTTTTTTTTCACTTTTGTGTGTGTTTTAACTTTTTGCTTTTGCTTCGTATGTGTATACGTATAATTATACGTATGTTTATGATTGTACGCAGCTCAAAAACCCTAGAAAACTCTCCGATGCATTTCGATCCAATGATCTCAGTTAGATAAATTCTTAAAATAAAAACAAAAAAAGAAAAAAAAAATCATTTTTATTAATTAATTAATTATTTTTTTGGTTTAATTTTTGGAGAGATGTATAAGAACCAGCTACAGGAGCTGGCGCAGAGGAGCTGCTTCAACTTGCCGTCGTACACGTGCATAAGAGAAGGTCCGGATCACGCGCCGCGGTTTAAGGCCACCGTTAACTTTAACGGCGAGACGTTTGAGAGCCCCGCGTTTTGCTCCACGCTTCGTCAGGCCGAGCATTCGGCTGCTGAGGTGGCGTTGAATGCTCTCGCTGGCCGCGGGCCTTCCAACTCGCTTGCCGCTAGAATTCTGGTCAGTTTTTCCATTTTTTGCTCTCGGAGTTGCCGTTAGGGTTTTGGATTATCTGATGTTACTTTGATTTTTAGTTTAGGTTTTTTTTTTTGGCTTGTAATTTGAGTTGCATGTGTGAATTTTTTGGTGAAATTAATGTGAAATGTGCTTACATGAGTAGGTTGACAGTTAATGATCTCTTTAATTAAGGTGTTAGGGTTTTTGCTTGTTGTTACTGTTACTGTTATCGTTAATGTTTTCGCTACTTTTGCTTGTAACTTGAGTAGCATGTGCATAAGAAATGCTAATTTCTGTGTTGTGATTTTTCGTGAAATTAATGTGAAATGAGTTCACATGAGTAGGTTGATAGTTAATGATCCAGTTCAATTAAGTTGTTATTGTAAGAGGTTGGCCATTTATTTGTTAGTGATGATTAATGTAGGAAATTTATTACTCGCCGATTGAGAATGGTGGCTCGTATATTCGGATCAGAATCGCATATGGTTGCATTAGCATTTTGAATTGGAGAACATGGGAAAGAAGATGTTTTTCTTTTTTGGTTTGGGGATTGGGGGTTGGGTAAGTTAAACCATTTTTTTGGCTTTGTACCACATAAAGATTCTCTCGTTTGGTGTAAATATTCTCTCTTGATGGTATGACCGTAAAGTGAATGGCTAGATTGGTGAAGTGCCGTGTAGTAAGGCCAGAAGGTGATTTGTGGGCTTTCTTTATTGGGCAAGAGGAAAGCGGATGTGTGAACGGGGATGGTCGGGGGATGAGCAGTAATGACAAATGCGGGTGGATTGGGATTGTTGTCATTGTTCACGACAAAAGAATAGGAGTGGTGGCAGTGAGTTGGGAGGAGGGAAAATCTCTTTTCTTTTTTTCCCCTTCAAGAAGGAAAAGGGGGAGAGGCGGTTGGGTGTTGAGAGGTGATCTGAAGAGGCAGACAAAGCACCATTTTAGATTGTGGCATTTGGCTTGTGAAATCAAGGAAAAATACAAAATGTGCACTCTTTAGCCAATTCTCTAGTCTACTTAATTTCTTGTTTTTCTAATCTGCTCCAATACGTGGAAAAATTCTTAAATTGACTTGTCGCCAACTGAAGAACAATGAGAACTTTTGATTAGATACTCCTTGTAGTTAAATCGTTCATCATTTATTGTGAATTATGAATAGAGTCCTGGATAATGTAGTGCCTTCTCGTTTTTAGCATATGACTGTTGGTCTTGCCTACCAGAGAAGAATGCCCTTAAACATCATCTAAGTAAATGCAGATCCATGTCGTTTTTTATATCATATGTCCATTGGAATATCTGACGACCAGATGAAGTTTTGCTGTATCCATCTGTATGTGATAGTAGCAGTCATGCAATAATTTTAAACCATATGATTTTTGTGTCTAAAGTTGGTTAAATTTAGCACAAGCACTTTACCACTTGCTTGCTGTGGGTTTGACCTGTTAATAACTTCATTTTCAGGACGAGACAGGGGTGTATAAGAATCTCCTGCAAGAAGTTTCACAACGAGTAGGCGCATCACTGCCTGCATACACAACTTTTAGATCAGGCCTTGGACACCTTCCTGTCTTTACCTGCACGGTAGAATTGGCGGGCGTTACATTTACTGGGGAGCCAGCCAAGAACAAGAAACAAGCAGAAAAGAATGCGGCAATGGCAGCATGGTCATCACTAAAATTATGTGAGCAATCTGAATCTTTATTGTTATATGGTTTCAGGACATAAATTTGAGACGTTTTATGTGCTTTTTTGTTTACTAGAGGAGAAACTATTAGAAGAAATACTGAAATCTGTATGTCGGATCATGCATCTGTTTGATATTTAGGAAATTGCTGTCAAAGTTAGCACTATAACAAGAATCTTGGTTTTGGGGTGGGGTTGGGGTTGGGGTTTGTGGTTTGTTGTTTTCATAAGGGGGGGGGTGTTGCGCATGCGTGTTTTGTTTTCCCATATTATACATAGTGTTGCAAAACCAGTTGACTGTCATGGTTTCTCGAACTAATGGAAAAATCCATCCACTGTTTGGTAACTGAAGTAATTGTTGTATTTTTTGCTTCTTCATTGTTACTCTTTCCTGATAAGTAAGAGTTGAAGAAAGCTTTTATGGTCTCAAACAAGGCAGGAAAGCCTTTTACTTGTCTTGTTAGGCAGCCCAAAGTTCTAAACAATCGCATAAGAGAGCAAAGTTGGAAAACAAAGGGATTGTAGAATTGCTTCTCATTTTTCTGATTTCACAGATGTATCATAAAACGATGATTATGAACTTCGGACAGATGCAATCACTTGATATGCTTTTCAAGCCTAGTCAATAGAAATGAGTGATTGTGTTTCATAAATATGTACATGGTGCTATTTATCTGATATAATCTTCATAATTTTGGTTATTGTTTGTTGATTCAGTGGCACAACAATCTGATAGTTCATCGCAAAAGGCAAACAATGATGAGCAGGAACATGTAACTGTAGCTCGTGCTCTTCAAAAATTCCTCATCAAGGCAAGGATAGCCAGGGTACCGTTTCCCATTAAATTCCCCACACAAAATCCAAAACCATCAAGTACACAGCAGTCTTCTCCTGCAACCTCAAAAATCCTTCCATTTATATGCCCGAAGACAGCTCGTCGCAACAGACCTGTTATGACAGCGGTGAACAACAGCCCCAAGACTGCTCCTCAAAGTGAAAACATGAGTGCAGCTATCAGTGAGATGCTCATGTGCTGGAAGACAAATCAAGCTGCTAGTGACTGCCCTTCATCATCACTGGAGAACCACAGAGTCCGACCTCAGAAATTCCCTGCAGCTGGAGCGGCACCTTACATTCCTGTTCAACATTTCAGCCCACACCACAGAGTGGCACCACCAGTTACAATACGAAATGCAATTCCAGTTTTCTCTGCACCACCACTTCCTCCACCTTCCCAGTCTCAACGGTTGATGAGGCCCCCATCTTTGGGCATGGCACCACCTGTCTGTATCAGACAAGCCGTGCCAGTTTATGCTGCTCCACCTGTTCGAGTAGAGGAGCGATCAATACCAGACACCACATTCCATATGGAGCCACAATTCTCTAAATTCCCACCTGTCCAAGTTGAGGAACAATCCACATTTAAAGTTCCACCTGTGCAAGTAAAAGAGCTATCAGTTAGTAAGGCAACACCTGATCAAGTAAAGGAGCCTCCATTTCCTAAAGTTTCTACAGGTCTAGTTGATGAATCTGCAGGTCCTAAGCTTCCTCAGCTTGGGGTGGAAGAGGCACAGATTGTTAAAGATCCACCACTTCAAGCCGAGGAAGAGTCGCCAGTGTCGAGGGTCCCCACCGCCTCACCAGCCAACCCGATCATGCCGGTAGAAGACAACAGGATTGCAATTGAGGATAAGCCACAGGAGTCCGAGGAGATTGAAGGCTTAAAACAATTAAAAATTTAAATAACAGGTAGTACTTGGCTTTTTTCTTTTATTTTCTTCCTTTTTTTGTGAATTGCGAGAACCTTTTCGATGGAGTTTTTTACTATGTTCTATATTGTATGGGTTTTATGTAGTTTCTTTATGGTTTCATCTTTTCTTGGTTCGTCTTTACTATTTGATTGGAGAAAGTTATTTGTGATGTCGTAATGATCAAAGCTATCTTACGAGTTAGCAAAAAAAGAAAAAGATAAGAGGACTCTCTTAGATAAAGTGTCGGTCTAAGGGAGATCAATGGTGATGAAGTAATAAATAGCTTATGATATAGTCCAGATCATTTCATGATACCTGAATTATCATTGATCTCTCTCATGATGTTCTATTTAGGTCTGCGAAAACCGAATTCAAATGGAAGCCGGGCATTGGCGTGGATGGGAATAATTGGGATAAACATCATTCACAATACTTGGTCCATTATTTTCTCCAAAGTTTACTAACTTTTCACAAAAAAAAAAATTGTTAGTTCCAAATTAGTACAAGTATTTTTTTTTGTTAAAAAATTAGTACAAGTTGACTTGTATATATATATATATATATCTCTTTTTAATATATTTTATTTGGAGTTTAAATGGTTGATGTATTTGTAATGAGTTCTTCTTTCATCCATCGGATGGATGGTTAGTACACTCACATGGGATGGATTTATAGCACGTGGTACCTATTTTTATATGAGTGGGTTGATCATTCACTCGGATGGATGGAAGAATTTTCAATTTGTAATTAATAGAAAGGACAAAGGTATGACAGTCATTGTGCAATTAATATGTTATTTTCTCCTCTTTTGACACTACATTGGAGAGAATCTAATTTTTGAGTATAAGAGATGTGAAGCTATCTTACACCACTCCTTTATTATTCGAGTCAAATAAGATAAGTGATTTTTTACTCTCTCCAACCATTTCCTTCCGCAAAAATCTTGCCTATCCAAACAAAGTGTTCGTATCGGGGTCAAATACTTTTAGTGTTGGGCAATTACAGCGAGGAACATCCACTACAGCGAGAGAACTTCTTAATGTTGTATTGTCCTTTGAGGCAGAGAGGAAAAACAATGGAGCTGAAGTAAAGGGCTTTTAAAATATATATATAAAACAAAGAAACGAAGAAAAAAAAAAAAAGGTTTCCAAATGGATCACATTGTGCCTTGATTTGGACTTTTCTCAAAATGGTTTATACTCTTTTCCGTTTTTCTCCATATTGATAATTTTTATATATTTTTCAGAAGTGACCTCCCAGAGTTATTATTTGATATTAAGTTTTATGGGTAAAGGGAAGGAAAGTTAGAAAGCCAATCTCGTTCAATTGATTAGAGAAGGACAAATAAATTAGAAGAAAAACACAAAAAGAAAAGCGAAAAGAAAAAAAGAGGGTCCTAATGAAAAAAGATGGCTTGATAATAACATCGATCCAAAATGATCATCCTTGTACTGCTCGGATTTGAATCCAATGGTGTTGATTTATCCAGATTATTTTATCATAACTATATGAACATGTTACCACTATTAGATATCTACATAAACATATAATCACCATTAAATCTCTCCCACAACGTTATAATAATATGAGACAATCTAAGACCATAGTGCTCACCCAAGCACTCGGACTGAACCTGAAGGAACAGCTTATATATGCTGACAAGAAAAACAAAACTTGTATATTAACACTGTCTATATAAACCTACAAGAGATGCAGATTTTTTCAAATAGATCTCCGGTTAATAAATCAAAACTTCCGGAAAACAGAGAACACTTCATATGCTGTTATCATGAAAGTTGTAAATAAATGTTTGCATTATCTACAGTCTGCAGAAAAGTCATACTGTAACTAATATTTGTGCCTGCTGAATAAACTAATTTAAAAATGGAAACATGCTCGATAGGGCATGAGCATTTTACTTCCCCACCAAGCTACTCTTAAGTTGGTGGGGAGGCGGGGGCGGGGGTGGGGTGGGGTGGGGTCGTCGAAGATGAAAAAAAAAAAAAGACCCGAAATTTTGTGAACAATACTGAGTCGACCTTTACCACAACAATATTGTCCATAGATCAAATGAAAGAACACCAATGGCGCCACTTTCCTGGCCGTGTAGATTACAGTTATGGAATAAGTTTCCAGGCTTTATGCATGATCTCATCGTCTATGAAGGGCCGCAGAGACCACATCAGGGAGTAGGTCTCCAGTTCCCCGGACGATGACTTCAGACTGAGTGATGAAACTATTCGTTCCTGCAAGAGAGTAAGGACTTCATTGTTGTGCCAGATAAAACATCGCATATCACAGGGAAGGCAACTTCCCACTGTTTTGAATTTATATTCCAAAAGTAGGAAGAATATTAATGATAACGGGGAGGGAAATTTTAGCATATTCTTGTAGCATACAGAGAATTTTAGCGATCCAGTATCGAGTATGGTAAAGCTTGTTACCTGCATGTTGTAATCTTGTTTTACCATGCTATAGATTACTGCCATCATGACAGCATAATCTGTAGCACCAGGTTTCTGACAACAAGAAGGCGACGACTCCTACAGAGACATATTTACCAGACTTTTAAAATTTGCATTATCAGAAGGTAAAAGAGCAACTATAATCACGTATAATAATAATATGGATCTCATATGCAAATGGAGAAAACAAGGAACAAAAGAAAGAAACCCCACTTTAAGAAAAGAAGCCATATGGTCTTGGTCAATATCTTTTAGCTGTAAATTCTGGAAATTATCAGTTTCAGCTTGCAATTCAGCTGCAGCATTGTGCAGAAAGAGTTCGAGTTCATCCACTATATCTTTTCCTGAAATTATTACAAAGATACAAGAAATGAACTTCACACTTGAACTAAGTTGCCAATATAAGCTAACAAGTGTAGGAAGTCAAGTGTACTAATTAATTAAACAGGAAAAAAGAACGACTGGGCATGCTCGTAGGACATCAAGCCAAAACAAGCTGCTAATGATACGAGCTTGATTCCTTTTAATCAAATATGTCACTCTAAAGACATGTTAGGCCAAACAATATACACAAAGTTCTCTGATTATGATGTGCAAAAAGTAGATGCCTTGCCAAGAAAAAAGAGCCCACCGCGATAAAACTGAGAGTTTCAGCAGATAGGACTGGTTTCCCAAATCAGGCAAGTTGATCAACATGTTAAAATAGTTTAACCTCATCAAAGCAATATACTATATGAACTATTAATTAGACTTAACGCACTAATTATAGATGATAAAAGGTAATAGTGACTAAGGCATTTCAGCACCAAAGATTAACCATATTGCTCTAAGCACTAATGAAAAAAGAAGCTTTTCCGGAAAGACTGTTACCTTTATTCAAATGGTCCATTAGCCCAGGATGGCATGTATTCACTTCTGTAAGCACATTCCCAAGTCATGAAGAAAGAATAATTGAAGAGAGATCAAGAAGTGTCAGCAACACGGAAGAGTAAACAGTAGTTTACAACTTTTCAGATCTGCTCTGGACATAATTGATGCAATAATAGCAAGTAAAATCCAAATCGAAATTTCCAGTAACACGACACACAATTAAATGTAAGGCACATACAGTGTGAGCTGAGACAAGCAGAGGCCTTCTAAAGGGCATAGATATTAAAGTAGTCAATTGACAAGATGATACCAAACTGGAAAAGAAAAACATCCAAATTGTTTCAAATGGCAGAATATTATACACTTACACTTGCTTATATTTTGTACACTATCATGCGCGTGTACGCATCCAGCGTCAATATAGGATAAAAGCCTCTTAGTTTCATTTGCTTTGATAATATGATCAACCAATTTAGATGACTTCTCCACTGGAGGCCGTCGAATATAGTCTGCATGAAAAGTGAAGTGATTTTGAAACCTTACAAGCATCTATCTCAACTTTACAGCAGAGACACATGCATTCCAAATTTAAACACTCACCAACTCCTTGTTGAAAACCAGCCAGCAATTCGCTTCCTTTGGACACTAGCTGCTCAAATATTGCAATCCTGCTAAAGAATCGATATAAAATTTTGCGAAAAATATATCCATATGTGACACTGACGTGGGAGAAACACAGTCGTTAAAGATATGGATGTACTTTGCAGGAGTACAACTAATTGCAAAATGATCAACAGAAAACATCTGGAAGAAATAATTGCAAGGTAATCAATAATAAACATCTGAAAAATTATTTGTTACCAAAATCGTCTTTCAAACCCACCATGACCGCAGAAGCATCCAAGCCTCTTCACCACTATCAAATTCTTTAGCTTCTGATACTGAATTACCACCCTCCGAAGCCACCATCATCATCATCATCCCAATTACCATCAACAATGCATGTCATTTATACCCAAGTAAAAAGTAACTGTTTGTCTTTTATTTACCGAGTTCTCTGATCTTTCATTTAATCATGCTTGGTTCTAAAGAAGCATGGACATAAAGGTCTTCCATGGCAATCGTTTGATGCATAGATGACGGTGGCTCATATTAAGATTTCTGTTTTTCGTTTTTTGTTTCGGGGAGTAGATTATAGAATGGGATGGATTCCTTTGAGATATTCAGGGATTTTCATTATTTAGATAAATAATGTCAACTATTTAAAGCTGAGCTATATACATAGTTACATACGACCAAAGGCTAAATGCACACGCATAAGAAGAATAGATTTATATAGAAAAGCAGGTTTTACTGACCTTTTCATGAACTCCGAAAAAATCTGAAAAATCTTCTCATGTGAGTTAGATATCGGCCTGCCTTGCTCACTCTCCATTCTGAAAAACAGATATAGTCAATTAATAAAATTACAGATTTTCCAAGAGCTCCTAAATTTCTTCCAGTGCAAAAAGAGAGTGAAATGGAGATGAAAAAATGAAATCAAGGTGATCAACTCTGTCGCAATATATACAAATACTGCTTAAAATCTATGGAGTTGCTGTTGCCAATCAATTAGGCCTACGCTACTGTAGTATTGTGCATTGCTAAAAGGTCACTCCTGAGTTGCCATTTCCATTTAGCAATTCTAAATTCACTGACAACACTAGACTATGCATTTACGCTAGCTAGTTCATAGTACACGAGCCTCACCCAAATAGCAGGGTTTGGAGAAAGTAGAATTACGCTATTGAAAAAAGCTTAGGATCTATTAAGCTTTTCAACTAGGTATTATGGATCTTGATTGGAATACAGAGATACAAGCATTACCACCCTTAAAATTGAAAGTAGATATAATAAATAATTCTGATAATTGCTTAATCTTCGGTTTTCGTCAATTTTCAGTCATTAGTACGTAAATGCTGTGGAAACAGCCTCTTACAATAATGCAAGTTAAGCCTGTATGCAGTAAACTTTTCTGAACAGGCACGTAGCGGGAGTTTTTTTGAACCGAGGTAAACTTTTCAGTACGTATATGCTAAATTATAAGAAGTTGAAAGTAGTACGGGAATACACCCAAGAGTTGGGTAGAATCTTCGGGCAATGAACTGTAATAATCCGAAGTTCTAAGTTCAAACTACGACTTTAATCTCTATACCAAAGAAGAAGAAAAAAAGTAGTACGACTATAGAACTAAGTGAGTAGTCTAATATCCATCAATCATTGTATCAAACAACTGATGAGCAATCCCATTTAAAAAAGTAGCAATCACGCATACCCAGTTTCAATTTCCTTCCAGAGGTGGCGACCAGGTCGTGGGAGGTGGGTGGTAGATGGTGGTGGCTGAGTAGCGCCGTGGACCGTCACCTGAAGGTGGGTTGGAGTGGTGGTGTGATGGAGGCCCGCGGCGGCAGCACTTGTATTGTTGTGTTTAGAGTCTGCTGCAAATTTTGTTTTCGTGTTTTTCTTTTTCAAATTTCACTATTAGTCCCCGAACCTTTACTTGAATTTTTGAAGTAGTCTTTCGTGTTCCAAAATTATACTATGGTCCAAAAGTTTACCATAAGTTTTCAACTGTCCATACCACTTTTTTTCTCATTAAAACACAATAAAAAAAAAGGTTCATGTAACGATAGATTGTGTCATTTTCCAGGGATTCACCACTGTTATGTAGGCTTCGTTTGTTTACCGTAAAATAATTTATTTGTGTAAAATATTTTTCGTGGAAAGTATTTTCTTGAAAAATAAAATATTTTACAGGGCTTTGTTTGTTTACCGAAAAATAACTTGTTGGGAAAAAATATTTTACTGGAAAATAAAATACTGAAAAATATTTTCTGGTGTTTAGATGTGTTATAAATTCTGTAAAATGTTTTCTTATCCCAAAGGACATGAAAACATTTTACATAATTTTGTACTAACCGCAATTGTTGACCGGAAAATATTTTACGGTTGACCAATTTTCTGGTGTTACCAAACACAGTAAAATTAAGAAAAAACAGCCGCAATTTTTGACAGGAAAATATTTTACGGTTGACCAATTTTCCGGTGTTACCAAACACTGTAAAGTTGAGAAAAAACAGCCGCAATTTTTGATCGAAAAATATTTTACGGTTGACTAATTTTTCAGTGTTACCAAACTCCGTAAAATTCGAAAAATATTTTTCGAGAAAATATTTTACGGCAAACAAACGGAGCCGTAATAAGTATATGTAAATATATATATTTTTAATATGAATTAAATTGATTTTTTAGACTAAAATATATTAAAAATTATACAAATTTTTAAAACAAAATTAGGTTGAGTGAGGACTGCAGTCTCCGCTTGTTTACAAATGGTTTCACCATTGTCAATATTAAATTAAAAACTTCAAATAAATGTTGAGGACCAACTCAACAATCTGCAATGATTTTACAAGGACAGGAAGATAATAGAAAAGACTAAATTAACTATTTTTATGGAACGTTAGAAACTCAAGCCGTTGGGTACTAACCTAAAAGTTCCTGTAAACATTGAGGTCTGCTAGTGAAATTTGGCATTTTTTTTTTTTTTTTTGGTAATGAATGTCAAGCTCAAGTGAAAAGTAGAGATGGCAAGTTGGATACCCGCAAAAATCGCAATTAGGCAGTGATTGATATGTGTGAATTAGTTAAAAATTGAATAACATTCTCAATTTTATTTTAATTCCTATGTTTGGTATGAGATAATGAACTTGAGAATGTCATTTCTAATGAAATCTCATTCCTACATATATAGAAATAGTCATTCCAAATCAAATACATGAAATGACTCATTCCAATATATTTGGGAATCAACTTGATTATCAAACCCTTATATAACATAACTTTTATAAATAATTTGTTTTACAATAATAATAATAATAATTAAAAAAATATAATAATAATAATTATTATTATGAAAATAAAAATAATAATAAAAAAATAATAAAAATAAAAATAAAAAATAATAATAGTGATTATATAATAATAATTAAAAATATAATAATATTATTATGAAAATAATAATAATAATAATTATTATTATAATAAAAATAAAAATAAAAATGATAATAATAATAATAAATAAAAAAATAAAATAATAATAAAAAATAAAATAATAAATAAATAAAATAATAACAAATAAATAAATAAAATAAAATAATAAAATAATTATAAAAACAAAAATAAAAAATAATAATAATACCAATTTAATAATGATAATATAATAATAATAATAATATTATTATTATTATTATTGTTATTATTATTTTTATTTTTTTTTTTTTTTTTTTATTAATAATTATTTTTTTTTTTTTTTTTTTTATTATTATTTATTGTTGTTGTTGTTGTTGTTATTATTATTTATTATTTTTATTTTGTTATTATTATTATTTATTGTTGTTGTTATTATTATTATTAATTATGTTTATATTATTTACGGTTATGTTTATATTTATTCTTTTTTTTAATATTATAATAATAAAATGACAATTATATCATATTATACAAATCATTCGCATTACTACTCTTAATTTCTAAAGCATACCAAATATGTCATTCTCATTCTCAAGTTCATTCCATTCCCAATTTCATTTCATTCATTAGCTCATTCCATTTTTACCCAAATCAATTCCAGTGTACCAATCACTACCTTAGAGTTTAGCAACAGGTTGGTTTATATTTAACTCTATTAGGAATGTTTTTATAAAGAATAGTGCAAATCTGTTCCGTATGCATGGTTGAAAAAACTATACAACAAAGCCATCAACAACGTTCTTCATTGGCAATGATTGGGGAAGTAACTTTCTTTTGATGCGTGTTATGTACTTATCATTGTCGGTGATGTCTGAGTTGATTAACACCTCTATTATCTTTTAACAATAATAAAATTAAAGACTTCTCATCATATAAAATTGAAGTTTTCATATATAACCCAAAAAATTTAGATCCTATACCATGTTAATGAATGTTAAAGACCGATTTTTATTAATGATGATTTAATTTTCACTACATTTATTTACAGATAATCCAATTTTCCTTTGGTTTGGCTAGTTTTTTTTCTATAGAATTTATTTTTGGTGTGTTTGGTTGAATCGTTGGAAATAGAAAAATAGGTGAAATATTTTCAGAGATTTTGGAAAACAATTGGACTATGTAATCCTTGTATTAGTCAAGTATTGCCATTTTCAATAGAAATGTTTACTGATGACAAAATTTTTTGAACATCCCTAAAAAAAATGAAAAATATTATTCTCATGATCTATTTCTTTATTATTTTTTGCCATCAACCAAATAGAATCTGAAGCTTTAGTTAGAAAATTACTCATTGCAGCTTTTTTTTTAAGTAATTTTTTGTCTATCTTTATATTGTAACAAATTTAACATATTTATAATATTTTTTTTTTTGACAATTAATTAGAATTTAATCTCAACTAAACCGAACGCACAGTATTTTCTGAAGGAGGATCCCACACTTTACAAGTAATTCCAAATTACCCCCAAAAAGTTTGGAAATTACATCCCACACCCTCACCCCTCAGAAATCCCGCAGCCAATTCCTCGGCGTTGTCCTTCTCCACATCGCCGGTGATTACGTTCCATAGCTTTGTATATATTTATTTATTTTACATCAAAATCGAAAAAATGTTAATTAGAAAAAAGAATTGTTCATCTTCGAAATTTTTGTTTGTATATTCATGTTCATATACCTTTCCATATTTCTGAGAATTTTTAAGGAATTAATGTAAAATAGTTTATGCTTTATATACGAATTTCCATTAAGTTATATTTGTATTTATTTTATAATTTTCCAATTTGATTTTTCTTTTCGTTTCTTTTGTTTTTGCCCTCTGTTTTTTCGCTTATTTATGATACCATTGCTCTAGATGATATATAAATGTCCATATCTATGCATGCACATGTGTGTGTTCGTGTGAGAGGCTTATTGTTTAATGATTTAATAATTAGCTGGTATTTTACGCGGTTATTGATAAAAGAAAATAAGGTGAAAAAATTAATTCATGGAGTCCAGACTTTGAGGAACACACGCCCACACAGACACACAGTTATACATTTACCTTTGAATATATGTGTGCATATATATCTATGTACATATGAGCCTGCTAAAGTTCTAATCACGTATACTCTTTTTGGCAAGATGTGTGTGAGTGGGTGCGCACGTGCATTCTATAGAAAATTAGAGTTTATTAATGAAAGGAGAAAAAAATAAAATGATATTTGAAAATATATACCTCGAGTTATATTTATACGGATTGCTGAGAAATTTGTGCATGTGTGTAAATATAAATGTGTTGCTTCTTAAACAAATTGTTAAAAAAAGAAGACAGAAAGAACGAAAATAAGTTTAAGCACCCTAATAACGTTATTGTAGGGATGAGAATGCAGTGCAATGTTTTTTAGGCAATTTTTTTCTGCGATGTGCATGTTAGTGTTGGATCTTTCGCATCTGGAAATAGAGATTGTTTGAATTGAGAGAGGAAAATGAGGTGACATTGGTGAATCTTTTGTCAGTTTACGGTATGCATTAGCCGGTTACTGTAATATAGATGAATTTGTCGTAAACAGAATGATGTAATATAGCTGAATCTATTGCAAATATACAGTATATGTTATTCATGTTATGGTAATATAGAAGAATCTCTTTTAATTTTTTGCTATCCTGTTATTATATATGTTTATGCGTACAATTATGAGCATCTATCCCTTTTCGTACAATTAAGAGTATGTATCTCTATGCTAAATAACATTGAATACGCTACAGAACTTGTCAAAGATCACTTTCCATGTCTGTGAGTGTCTGTGGAATTACTCGTATCTGGATACTGAGATTCTATGAATCAAGAGAGGAATTATGTAATATAGATGAATCTCTCATAACATTATGCGGTATCCATCTTACTGTAAATTGGATGAATCCCTCGTAAATATACAAGATGTTTTGTCCATGTCACAGAAATATGCTCAAGATTGCCGTGGATCTTTGGCAAGTGAGTCTGGCAATTCAATGGTATTAATGAGTTAGTTTCAGTTTCCAACACGTGTTCGGTCAAGATTTGGGAGTTATGAACTGATTTGTCTAAATTCACTTTTTCTTTATGGCAGTAGAGAACATCGCCCTGGAGTTTGTTTTGCGATACATTCAGATTACTGGCAAACGATTGATTTAAAGCATCAGGGTTAATAAAAAGCCAAAAAGAAGAAAAGGCTGAGAGCATCACTAGTCACCTTCATAGCATTTGATCAATCATCACTGTACACCTAGGGCCAATCTAATTATAATTGGAAGTCACGAACACTAGTTGTAGTCTTGAGAGCAGATTGATATACGAACTGATTTGTTGTTTCAAACCTTTGAGTTATCTCTTTTGTTGAAATCTGGTAGTGGAAAATGGTAACTACAGGCAATGCAGGTGGTGGAACTGGCAACCAAGGCAATGGAGGCAACAGAAGGGGTGAGGTCCATGGAAGGTATACCCGTTTCTCAGATCAGCAGGTTGAGATTTTTGAAAAAGTTTATGCAGAGTATCAGAATCCTACTCGCCTTCAGAGGCTGCAGATGGTGCATGACCATCCGGTTCTTAGGGATGTTAACATTGAGCAGATCAAAGTTTGGTTCCAAAACCGCAGGTTAGGCTTCGATTAATCTCACTCATAAACTGAAACTAATAATTTTTTTCTGCTTCCCGAATTGATTTACTTGGAGCTTTATTTACTTGTGCATTTGGAATTCAAACGACACATTTGGTTCATGTCTCTCACTGTGAGGTCAATGTTTGTTCCTTTGCGTACATATCTGTATACAGTTTCAAATTTGTGCAGTCTTCATTCTGCACAAAATTGAGCAAATCTTCAATGCCTTGTTCAAGAATAACTTCTCCGGTTGGTGAGGCAATAATGTTTTCTATTTCGAATGAATATTACCTAGGGCTTTGAAGCATCTAAATACTAATTGTTAGTATAGATCCTTTTATTATGTTGTTTTGCCATTGGAAACAAATCAGTAGTCTCCACAAGGGGAAAGGAAAGGAGAATCTGGGATACACTAATAGACGTTGCTGTAGTCCCGTACAAACTTGAATACAATTTTCCTTAATCTCAAACTATAAAATCCAATCTAATGCTAGAAAAATAGACTACTTTCTCTTCATCTGTGCATTGCTGATGCTGTAATTTAGAAAAAGTTTGGCTATTCCTATCTATTGAAGCATGTTCAGCAAGCCTTATGATATCCCTTTTTCTTAACTAATGCAAAAGAAATTGATCACCTACATTATTTTATCTGTTGATGTAAAAGGAAGTACCATTTCCAAAGTAGTTGTATCTTTTAGTCGTGTTGTGAATCGACTAACATGGTGTCTTACTGATCTTGGTTTTTCTCTCTTTTTCATTTTATCAGGTGCCGTGAAAAGCAGAGGAGAGAAAATATTGAACTTCAGGCTGAAAACCAGAGGTTGATTGCAACAAATAAAATTTTGACTGAAGAAAATGACCTGTTGCAGAAAAAGGTGATGCAGCTGGAATATGAGAATGAATACTTACGCCGTCAGCTGAAAATTGTATGTAAAATTCATTTAAAATAAAAATATTTTTGAGTTAGTCATTGTTGATCACTTTCCTTTTTCACTAGGTGTCATTTAGGAGTGCATTTTGACTGATTAAAAGCCATCCTCAATCAATGAAAGATAATTGCTTTTGAATCAGATTCCTTTTGTAGTTGCAAGCACCTTTTCTTTTCATTCTCCTTCTTTATGTTTTTTGTTCCATTGATGTTTTACCAAACATTAAACGTGATTCCACTGATTTTCATGTGCCAGAACCTGACTTAACACAAATATAAAATTTCATTTTGCCTATGATAACGTCAAAAATTGACCATTGATCTGATTTTCCGCCCTATTTGATATACTAAATCACCACCAAGGATATTGCTTTCCGTCAGATTCGTTATACAGTTACAAGCAAGTAGTCTTCTCTGTCTCATTTCCTTTCTGATATACTTGCTCCAGTGATGTTTAGTATGCATGTAGATATACTTTCAATAAACGTCATTGATGTATTACAGCTATAACTGCTTCAGCCGTAGTAAAAGTGTCCCGGAGAATTTTACTAGATTTCAGTTCATAGACATGCAATTAGTAATGCTTAATGAACAATATGTGCATGCATTGCTGGAAGCTAGTATGTTTGGTCAATGATCCTTCTATCTCTGGTTTTAAATTTTGTAAGCAGAATCTTCATTAACGGACCAGAAGGACAAGACAGTTCTAGGTTCTAAAGCCGTAGTGTTATTTGTAGCTTTTTTTCTGCTAGACAGTTTGCTCTTTGGAAAAGTGAAGATGTTTACTCATCAACCCGAGATGACATATTTAAGAAATTATAAGTCAGATATCTCGTGGTATTTTTTCTCTCTTACCTGCACTATAAAGTAGGAAGTTATTATACTGGAATTAGAGACTAAAGGTGCTTTCGTTTCAGGTGATGTTTGACCTCTTGGCTGGGTTTGCTGAGTCTTCCAAAAGCTCTAACAATCTTTCCATAATGAATGCTATACAGGTAGCTTCTGGAAGCACTGAGCTGAACTTTGAGTCTGTTGCCAATTCTCCTCAGCTTTCTACAAGCAGTGATGATCATGATGATAATGATAATGATACGGGGTAAATTTAGAAAGCCATAACAACCTTCTCCTTGAGAGGTATTATTTGGTATTGATGGGGTGCATTTTATTCCTCTTATACAGCCTTATCTTGCTGGCTGAGGAAACCTTGGAAGAATTTCTTTTGAAAGCTATAGGAGCTGCAATGGAATGGGTCCCCATTCCTGGGATAAAGGTCTTGACTGCATGATTCTTTTTGAATTCTCTTAGCATCATTATACGTGCTTGTTTACTCATTTTCCAATCTACAACAGCCTGGTTATAACTCCAATGGCATTGTTTACGTCTCTCACAACTGTGCTGGAGTGGCGGCACGAGCATGCGCCGTCATCCCTTTAGGTCCCGTCAAGGTATGCTTTTACTTGACCTCAGCTGAGTCCATGGTTTCTGCAGGATTGCAACTATATCTTCGTGATAGTTGGTATAATATGGCAGGTCATAGGCACTAGTGCATGCTTTTAACTTTTTTGACATTACTTGTTTGATGCCTAATTCTGTTAAAGTACTTCTCCTTTGGTTTCCCTGCAGATATAGAATAAAAGGAAATGGTAATTGGGATCAATCCTTATGTTATAATGATGTCTTCAGAGTGTGAGAAATCCTAAAAAAAGTAGAACATTCATGGATCCGGGCAGGTGTTTCCAGTTTCAGACATGGTTTCTTATTGATTTTGTTTCAACTGAAATCATATAGAAATGAGATAATTATAAATTGTTGATGTAGATTTTAAGCTCTTTCGTGAACTGCCTTGAAGTGGCCTGCGTAAACTACTACTGAAGTTCAGCTTCTTAATGTTTAATTTGCATTTATTGACAGATAATGGAAATCCTCAAGGAGCGTGCATCTTGGTCTCGGGATTGTCGAAATATTGAAGTCTTTGCCAAGTTTCCAGCTAGAAATGGGGGCACTATTGAACTAATCTACATGCAAGTGAGGAAAAGCACTAGATTAATTTAAAGTTTCTTAAGCACCATCAAAGACAACAATTCCCTTCCTTCTCTCTCTCTCTCTCTCTCTCAGGCGTGTGCTCTCGCGCTCACTTGCTCGCTCCTTTTTGTATGCTTGTTGTCGCACTTATCATTTTCGCTAAGTGTTGATGTTTGCAATCAGTTTTATGCTCCGACTACCCGGGCTTCTGCACGTGACTTTTGGACTCTCAGATATACTTCAGCTCGAGAAGATGGTAGCCTCGTGGTATGTTGTTGCTTTAGGACAATATTATCCTTTCCTGTGACATGAAGCTAATTGTCAAATAAATGAATTCGAAATAAACAAATTTCAGTCTTTTGCTTCTAGTTTGTGGGAAAGGTGCTGACTTTGACCAGAAGATCTCCTCTCTTTTGAATGCTCAACGTTCATACTGTAACATTTAATGCCTATAATAGAGCCAATGCCTACTATTACTAAGCAGGGTTGTTTTATCTTTATTGTTTTAACTAAAAATCAACCACAATGTAGTAGGTCAATTGGAGGAGAGTAGCTCTCCTGGGCATAGGAGTAACTGCTCAATGGCATTACTAAATTATCTTCCTGATTTCTTTCATTTTTGTGATAGTTCCCCAGTCTCTCAGACCTGATCTTACCTTTCTATCTATCAAAAGGAAAAGTGGAAAGAGAAAATGTAACTGATGTTAGCTTTCAGTTCATGTTTATTTAGCTATTTGGATGATAATTTTATCCAGAAAAATTGAGTCATCTATCTTATTGTAGTCATATCTGATTGATTCTTACTTTATATTGTATCACTTAAGGTGTGTGAGAAATCATTATCTGGTTCTAGCGTTCCTATAAATGCACCGGCTCCTCTGGAATTTATAAGAGCCAAGATGCTGGCGAGTGGCTATTGGATTCGTCCATGTGAGGATGGAGGGTCAACCATACACATCATAGACCACTTGGACTTAGAGGTCCTATTCTTAGCTCTTTGAATGTCCAAATTCTCTAATTTTGTTTAGAGCAGTATTAAAAGATTTCTTCTGTAGGCATCATCTGTGCCTTATGTGCTTCAACCTTTTTACGAGTCACCCGAACTTCTGGCTCAGAAAATCACAGTTGCGGTAAGTGCATTGTTGTTTTGAGTGTTCTATAGTTCCACCTCAATATCTATATATTCATTGTTAGATGAAAGCTTTAATTTTTATTTTTAGCTAGAACAACAAGCTCGAACTTCCAAATGTTGAATATCGAGTCTCTGCGTTTTAGATATTAACTTAGACTGAGTAATCTAGGATATATATCAAGAAGCTAGAGAGGATAAGGCTCGACTGAGAATGAATGCACTAAGCCTTGCAATTTATAAGCCTCACATCCATTCTGGTTGAGCTCAGTTGATCTTCACGACTTCAGCCACTTAAACTCCTTGTTTGGCTATCTTACAGAACGAAGACATTTTTATTTGTATGTACCCGTTTCACATTACTATACTTGTGTTAGTCATAGGGCGGCAGGTCTTTTCTATTTGAAGGATTTGTGATAAATCACCCTAAGATAACAGCTATGTTGGTATGTTTCTAAATCTGCTATAAGATTGTATCGTTCTTCTGTGAAAAAAAACTCCATTATTAAATATATACTGCATTCTAACAGTCCAATGCATGAATTAGAATTAGACTTCTGAAGAACATTTGTCTACTGATTTTGATAAAAACATTTGGCGAGGATTTTGACTGTTACGCAATATTTAGGTATAACGTTGGAGCAACTTGAAGTACAGATTTTAAGATATACTGTTATGCCTCTGTGTTGTGCTTGTACTTCATACTTCATGCTGGGCCTAAATATAATCTGCTAAGTTGGCATATGGAGCTATATAGCCAAAGAGATTTCTATCTGTGAATTTGCTTGTGAAGTTTCATAATCACTGCTTATGTCTTTCATTGTCTATTTGGTCAAAGATGCTGCTATAAACTTTTACTTCTAACCCTCTTAGTGAGGGAAATATTCAGTTATGAAAGACTTTCTCAAACCATAGCATGGCATTCTAAAACTTCCGAATGATCGACATAGTAAACTACTATTACTGCTCATTGTAATCAGATGCGGTTGTTCTTTCTCTTGGTCATTGCTAATTGATATTATGATATTAAGTTTGTCTTAATTTGTGAAACAACATATCTTCACTGTAACAGATAAGTTTTCTCGCTCAAATATCATTCATATCTAAGAATTTTTAGGGAAAACATCTAATTAGAGCAACACTCTATGTATTATCAAATATCAGACATAGCGCCACTTTCTTTGGTGGCTGTCATTTCATTTGTGGCTAGAAGTTCAACCTTTAAACTATATTGTGTGAAGAAAGTGTAGTTTGTCAAAAGTCATGTCTATTATTTCCATTGATATCAATTACTGATAGGATATACCAGCCAGGGCGCCACTTCTATTTGTCATTTTTGCTTTCAAACCTTTTTCTTGTCTACTTTTAAATGTACGGCTGCACTAGTTACTCTTTATGCCTGAGGTATTTTTTCCACTTATTATTTCATGTGTGATATATTTTGAAGAATAAAAGTGAATTTTCTTTATCATAATTGAGAAACTAATTAAGTTTTCTTTTTAAAGGCACTTCGTCATTTAGAGCTCATAGCTAAAGAAATGAGTGGGAAGTTACCACATGGTTATGGCCAGGAGCCTGCTAGTCTGCGATCATTTAGCCTACGTATAACCAGGTACAATCCATTATTTCTGTTGTCTGCCCTCATTGAGTGGCTTACAATATATGCAAAGATCTTCATTCTTTTAGTTTTTATTTTAGAGGACTCTTATTTAGTTCTGAGATTATGCACCTTTACGGGGTCATGTATTTGCTAATCTGTTTAGGAGCTTCAATGACGCTATCAATAGTTTCACTGAAGATGGTTGGTTATCGATGGACTATGATGTCCCTGAAGATTTGGTCATATCAACCAAGCCAACCAGGAATCTCAGAAACAGTTCGAATTATGATGGCATCCTTTGTGTGAAAGCCTCTATGCTACTTCAAGTGAGTTCTGAACCAAGTTATGTCCTTTAATATTGTAACTTATGTTAATTGTAATGTCAATTAATGATGGCATGAAGCGCCATCCAGATTTTGACATCTTGAGGAGTTGATAGGATATAGTGTTCCATACAAGTGTCATAGAATTTGAAAAATCATAAAGAAGCTGATTACCTTAGGGTTGATAGTCCATGAAATTAATAATTTCAGTCCCTGATGCTTGATTAGCGTATGTTTAATGCAATTCTTATTGAATCAGTAAAACTTAAGCTCAATTTATTGCACTTAAACTCAAAGCTGTTCTTCATCATTGGAAGATAGTTAAGTCGGAGAGACTTCTTGGAGTCAAACCAGGTATTGTCTTCTCCCCGATCCCCTCAAACTTACTGTTTTTTGAAATGTTCTCCTCGACTTTTCTTTACTTTGCCTTTAGATCAATTCAATTTTGCGAAGTTTGTGCCCAAGGCAAGGTAGGTCAACTCATTGATCAGTAATCACAGCGTCATGATTATCCATCACTTTCTATCTAGAGCATTTAGAATGCCTCTTTTCAACCAGTGTTCTTAGATGTTAAGAGGTGGTGACAGTTATTGCTTAGGATAATTCTTCATTTACTATCTGCATCAGTCAATTGTTAGGGTTGTGCGAATATTGTTATTGTAGAAGCTATACAACCCTTCCATTATTTAAGAGCAAAAACTGAGAAGGAAAAAGTCATTGAAAGTTCACCATGTACTCCAATAATTTCATCTTCTATCTGTATTAGCTTTTACTTAGGTTTGAATGATGTAATTCTTCTCCTTGGAATCACTTAAGAAAAATGTGTTTTCATATCAATGTCAATCTTTCCACATGGATACTTATCATCCTACCCCACAAAGATAATAAGGAGAACAATAATAAAATAAAAGCTCGCTGGAGATATTGAAATATGTGTTTGGACTTTGGATTTCTTAAATTAGTACTCCACGAAAGAAGTATACAAATTTGGGAAGTTGACATACTAACATAAGTCCCTAACTATTTGTTTCAGGCCATTTCTGGTATTAGAAGTTTTTTTTTTCAATTGACACATGAAAGAAACAACAATGAAGTTGCTTTTAAATCAAAAGCTTAGTTGGCATAAGGAGAGGCAAGGATTTGAGATAGCAAAATGCCTATTACACTGGGAAAATGGATTGAAGCATCTTTGATGAAAATGAAATGCATTAAGTCCTGATTCTATACCACATCAGATCATCAAAAGTTGAGGAACTAGTATCCTATTAATAGGAGCAAATGTTAAGTTTGCAAGTCAGTTTTCAACATTCTATAACTTGCTTTTGAAAGTTTTTAGCCTTTTTTCAATGAGTATGTGGAAGTCCATAGAGAAAGCAATTTCAGTCCTCCACAAAAATAAATACACGTGGAAGTTATTAATGATATTCATTGATTCCTCTTATTTCATGTAAATACACATAGGTATCCTTGGCAAATGGAGCGTTATGTGTTCTTTTTTTACTGTCATCAAATTTATTTAAAATGATTTACTGGATATTTTACTTATTGAAAAACATATACCAGCTTATTTGACTATTAATTGGCTTAAAGTACTAATTTACAGAACAGTTTCTCATGACCATATAGGTAATAAAATACGATAATAATGTTATACCTTGTACCAGAGTGTTTCCCCTACGGTACTGGTGCGGCTTCTGAGGGATCATCGTTCAGATTGGGCAGATATCCCCAGCCATTTATCTGACAGTGGTGTAGTTCTTGGCCACACTGTTAATGAGAATGAGGTTTGTTAATTCTGATATCTTTATTTAGCAACATTAAACTGGCAGACTTGGGGGTTGAAGCATGAAATGACATTGATACAGCATAAAGTTCTTGTTCTTGGTCTCACACATATATTACATTGAGTTTTGAACCAGTTTCACAGAGTGATATGATACTGAACTGACGATATAATTTATGAATGCTCTTTCTAGGACCAGAAGTACATGCCTCTGTTTTGACGTCCAACCAATATGCTTCTTAATTTTTTACTTTTGATTACTTCATTGCATGTCTGTGTTCTATTTGTTTTCAACAGAATCTAATTTTTATGCCAGATTTTGGAAATAATTTCAGTTCTCTTTTGGGTCAGATTTTGGAAATAATTCGAGTTGACCCCCAGGCTTTTTTCTGGAAAGATTATTTCAAGGGCAGTCTATATCTTTTGCAGGTGCTTCATAAGCTTTTCTCTTTGATTATGTTATCTTCTGTATTCTGTTTCCTTTTTACCTTAAACATAATTCTATATATTTTTCTTTTATCTATAAGAACTGTAAGAAAATATAGCACCCAAAGAATGCACCTTTGCATAGAAAGGCATGTATATCGCAAAATGGAATCTCCAACTTATAGTATCAAATTAAACCTTTATGTCATCTCCTTTACTCTGTCTGAGAGTTAATATTTGCGTAACTAGCATGGTTCATGGTCTTTATACACCTAGCCTTCTCTTTGTGGCTGTAATGCATTTTCTTTAGATATCCTCCAAGGTAATACATCATATATATACAGTCAGTATGATCTATTATGCAGTGATTTTCTTTGTGGTGTACGTGTCAGATATCTCCCTCTGTCATGAATATAAGCTAATAATGTGTAATAGCAATAAATCCCTGACAAGTTCTCTTCCAACGGAATTCATTGGTTGGAAGCTGGATATATATCTTGACTTCTCAGATCTTTGCAAATACGTAAGTTCTCTTTTCGAAACCCTATGATAACCTCCACAATGTTTGGAGGGGGGATGTGCATTGGGGACAGTTCTAGTGGATTCGGCTTCTCACTTTTGATACTATAAGATCTAAAACCATCCTTGCTGAACACCAATTAGCTTAACTAGAAAATTGGTAAAGCTTCTTCTTTATATAAGTGTCATCAATCTTACTACCTTAGGCAATTCTTGGCATCAATCACCTGTTCCTGCTTTTTGACATCCTCATTTCCTTTAGTGTAAACTTTAAACAGCAAAGAAATATAATTTTCAGGTATTAAAAAATATTGGTGTTCACTTTTTCTAGTTGTGAAGTTACGGATATTTTATACTGAACCAATGTCCACTATGACCACTTAGTCTGACACTGTATTATCTTTTCCATTTCTCATTTACTAAGTTCGTTACAATATCAAACTTGGTTTTTGCCACATGCTTCCCGGAAAATTGCCAAACTATAGGTTCAATTTCTCCAACTTTTTCCTTGTTCTTCTTTCTCATCTTTTGGCACTAATATGATAGGATGACAAACAGCTGAACGCTTCACTATAAACATGATATTGACACCTCTAGTTGTTTTGCAGATTTGCAATGGAATGGAAGATAATGGTATTGGAGCTTGCTCGGAACTAATTTTTGCTCCTATCGATGGATCATTTCCTGATGATGCTATGCTACTATCTTCTGGATTTCGCATCTTATCATTTGGCTCAAAGACTGTTGAGTTTCACAATATGTTAAATCTTTTTATAATGCAATATTTTTTGCAAAACTCAACATATCTGATTGACAATCCCTTCCAACCATTCCTCAAAAGCAGCAAATTCAAAAGAATTTGGCATATTCACGGAATGGGTGATTGCCATGCCAACCCAATAGTTTGGATTCAACGTCCGACTGTTTTAGGGATACATATATCATGTTTGCTCACGGTTCATCTTAGATGCTTTTAGGGTTTCTCTAACTTCTGTTTCTCTTATAGGAACAAGTATTATACCCTTGAATCTTACAAAATGGCCTCATAGATCAGATGATTTCACTAATAATTATTATCTTTCTCAGAAGGATATGGTTCTATCAATTATTCTGTTGCATGAATAATACTAAACCCATATGTGAAGATTCTTTATGATCAGTTTTATATTGGAAGAGAAATTACTAGAGCCTTCGGGTTTAGCAGTCCAAGTGTTAGGATAACTGGGCTCTTTTTTATGTTTAATTGTTTTATAAAGTTTTTTTAAGTACTGTTTAAGAGGAAATTTGAGTATTAGTATCTAATGAGAACCCATTATTATGGGCTTTCAAAACATGGAGAAAAGGGTGATACTCTGCTCCATTACCCGTCTAGATATTTCTGAAATATAACTGCTCAGATTCTGTCTGGTATTGATCTGTGGTTAGTAAAGAACTAAAACTGTTCCCCAGACACCTAATTCCATGTGAAAGTTGTTCATTGATAAAACGTCCGTGTTGTAGCTTGGTTATGCTTGCAGATAACTGACCTGTACTTCATGTTCTCTTAACGAATGTAAACTAACCGTTACTCCTGATTGTGTCTCTCTTTAAATGCAGAGACAATCACTACAGTTTTTGTTCTACACTTCCATTAAGTTATTGTGTCTTATCTATGCTTTAGTTGTTGTGAACTTTTTCTTGATTCCTCGTGTTCCAATTCTGATTCTTTATATTTTACAGTGTAACAGGATGGCTAGTTGGTCAAAGAAGCTGGCTACATATATGAATGGATATGCAGCTCCAAGCCACCCTGATACAGACTCATCTTTGTTAAATAACTCATTCTCAGTGTTGATTACTGCTTTTCAGTTCCCTTTTGAGAAAAATTGTCAGGAGGAAGTCGCAATGATAGCTTTACAGTACGTGCATCATGCTATTTCCTCTGTGCTGAAGCTTGCTAGAGCAGCAACTCCATCTGGAACAAAGCCTGAAAGGGGAATCAACATTGTTCCCGACTCTAATGAGGCTGTCCACCTTGCTTATGTGATGAGTCAAAGTTATAGGCAAGTTCAATGGCTTAATGAAATCCAAGTTATAGGCATAAAAAACCATATCTTGGTGCAAACAATTCTCTCTGTTTTCTATGAGAATGCATTTCAGGGAATATGATAATCTAATTTTTCTTTTCGATGTCCTCTGTTTGACATTCAAACTTATGAAGGGACTCAAGTAGTTGCATTACGTTGCACACATATTTGCATGTCATAGTTTGGTTCTTATGATCTTATAGATAAAGGTTACCTTCTTTGCCAGAAAATATCTTGTCTACAATTTGAATACTGAGAAACTTAAGTAATTAGATTTATGTATATCGGTTACAATTTATTATGTCTAGATCTAGGCATTTTGCAACAGAGCAAGGATTTGGTCAAGTTATTTTGAAATTGAATTCCTGTAGATACGTGAGTTTGCAGTGTTTGTTTAAGTAGTTAAACCGGTCTTTTATCTTCATCCAGATCGTATTTAGGCCGTGAGTTGCTAAGGTGCAATACCTTGAGTAATGACTCATTGCCGGAGCAGCTCTGGCATCATGAGGATGCTATACTATGCTGGTCATTCCAGGTAAGATCAACAATATTCCCCATGTAATGATAATCGTGCCAATATTAATGGTGGAATACCGACTTTTGGTGAAAATTTTGTAAGCTTTTTTCCACTAAGATGCTTCTGACAGCATGTCATGAGCATAGGAATTCTAACTTTCGAATTCGGACGCTACAGCCATACCAGATTCGTCATCAATAGGGCCTTTGAAAATTCTATTTGGTTGAATTGCTGAATTTCTCATTCTTCCGACTAATCAATTGCAGGGGATACTTCAGTCCTTCTGCTTGTTTGCCAACCGAGCAGGGCTTGAAATGCTGGAGACGACTCTAGCGGATTTGCCAGACATCACAATAGATAAGATAATTGATGATTCTGGTAAAGTAGTTCTGAGTCCCGTTGTTCCAATGGTGATGCAGCAGGTACTTTGGAAGATTTTAACTACCATAAATCTGGCTTGTATAGACGCCAATCTTGGCTTAGCAGCTAAAACGCTTCAGTAAAGGTTAAATATGGTTGTCTTTTGTGCTTTTAACAAAGTTTCCTCTCTTCAGGGATGTGTTCTTTTATCTGCTGGAATTTGTCTGTCAAAAATGGCTCGCTATGTCTGGTATGAGCAAGCCGTTGCCTGGAGTGTCCCAAAGGAGGAGGGTTCTACACCCTGCATCGCGTTTGCTTTTTCTAATTGGTCCTTTATCTAGCCACCCTTCGGCATCCTTACATTTTACTAAGTGTAGTATGTCTTAGAGGATTCATGAATTTTTACAGAAATTGTTGAACCCATTGGAGGCTTGGATTTTACCCCAGGAACCATTATTAATCATCATTTTCGGGCGATTATGCCTTTTGAACTACAGTTATTATCTTATTTCCTCCTTGTTAAAACTGCATTTTGGTTCCATCTTTTTGTGTTCAACCATTTTTTATAGTGCTAAGTTATGATAAGAGGAAGGTAATGCACACTTTATAAGTGAATGCCTATACATTCATATACGTAGTTATTCGTAAACCAGCCTGGGTTTGGACTAGATCACTGTTTTTAGGTTGTGAAGCTTTAGATGCAATGAACATCGAATAGCCCAAACCCCAAGTCTTCAATTTGTCCCCCAAGGACAGTCAGCGGTAAGAACGTGTTTTAAATGCGGTATGTTCTTGGATTTGATTCACACCTCCTGCCTTTGGTAGCCTTAATTGACCCGGTGCATGAATTGAGAATGTATTGCTGCACCCGAGGTTTATCAGAGAGTGGTCGGGTTTCGTCAACTAAGTTCTCACGTTATCAAAAACAAAAGTCTTCAATTTGTGAATAAACCGAACCAAACCAAATCAAGCTTTATTTCACTATGTGGGGTTAGCTATATAGATTTCACCACACCATTTATTCCTTCAAGAGTTGTTTCCTTTGTTAACTCCATACACGTGAGATCTCGTGTGAATGTTTTCATCCAAGGCATCTTAGATCTTTTTTTATTTTTTTTATTGTACACTACTTCTATACCTTCGTACTTTTTAATAGGTATTTTCATGAATTATCTTGTAACATAGACAAATCATATTAAATGATCTCCCCGTATCTCTATCTATTCACCGTTGCATGCACAGGCAACCAGTAAATGTCAGTTCATAGACCTCATGTTTGTGAATTTAAGGATCACTCTCACGATCGTTGCATCTATCTTTATTTAAAAGTTGCATCTAGGCTAAGTGAGAACTAAGTGTGTTGGTGATAAAATTAGTGGGAGTTAATAATTTTATAGATTAAATAATATTTAAATATCAAGAAATTTTGAATAATCTTGTAAGATTAGTGAAAGGTGTGTTGTAATTTGGTTTTTAAACCAAATAAGAGTGAATGACAAATTGAGAAAAATAAATAGAATTAATTTATGGTTAAAATTATATTTCAAAATTCTTTTTATTTTTTCAAGAGACATCTCCTTTCTAAATGAATATATCTAGTTAGAAAATATTTTATACCTTTTTACGAACAGGCATTAAAACTCTATAAATACTGCGGTTATTTTGACATAAGTTGGTAATTAATTTTTTTCCATAACTTCATACTCTGCATTAAAAGAGAGAGAGTTTTGCATTGTTTGGTTCGTTGTGTCTGAACAGTTTAGAGTGCTCCTACCGTTAGACGATGATCGTTGTATCTTGGAAGACTACCGCCAGTGACCATAACCACCATAGCGGGGTGATTAAGTCTTAAGGAGACTTAATCAAATTCAGGCCTCGATCTAATGCATTCATTCATTGCATTTTACATAGTTTTGTAAGAACAAGTAAGTCTTCTTTTCAGTTTTATTTATTGCAAATATTTATATCTAATTATTTTGCAATTACTATCCATCCAACACGCAAGATTATATATATATATATATATATATATATATATATATATATATATATATATATATATATATAATTTTTGCCAACAACAATGAATGAATATATTAGATCGAGGCCTGAATTTGATTCAGTCTCCTTAAGACTTAATCGCCCCGCTATAGTGCTTATGGTCATTGGCGGTAGTCTCCCAGGATACAACGATCATCGTCTGACGGTAGGAGCACTCCAAACTATTCAGACACAGCGAACCAAATAATGCAGAACTCTCTCTCTTTTAATGCAGAGTATGAAGTTATGAAAAAAATTTAATTACCAACTTATATCAAAATAACCGCGGTATTTATAGAGTTTTAATGTCTGTTCGTAAAAAAGTATGAAACCTTTTCTAACTAGATATATTCATTTAGAAATGAGATGTCTCTAAAAAATTTAATTACCAACTTATGTCAAAATAACCGCGGTATTTATAGAGTTTTAATGCATGTTCGTAAAAAGGTATGAAACCTTTTCTAACTAGGTATATTCATTTAAAAAGGAGATGTCTCTTGGAAAAATAAAAAGAATTTTGGAATATAATTTTAACCATAAATTAATTCTATTTATTTTTCCCAATTTGTCATTCACTCTTATTTGGTTTAAAAACCAAATTATAACAATCCCCCACATGAATGAAAATTCACTAGTCAGAATGCAAAAAGACTATGCTTACACAAGAGAGAGTTCAAATAGAAGATATTGCATCGAGATAGGTAGCCAAAGGCCTTGAACCTTCTCTAGTGAAGAACTATTAGATTTACTCGCTAACCAGTGAACGCAATGTCTTGAACTGTTCAGCTTTTTGTATAAACCAAGACAATAAAACTCACACAGTACCCTCAGAACATTATTTGAGGTTCTTATTATTGTGTTCGTTTTGGTCCTGAACAACTCTTGGTTTTCATGAGTACTCTAGAGAACTTAGCCTCAGAAATTCTCATAGGAGCGGTCCACTCCCTATGATTTCTTATTAAGAGTATCCTGCGGTACCCTACTTGGTTTTCCAAGATATAAGAACCATTAAAAGCATAATTTAACTTTAACTTTTACAGGTAGCACTGTCTGCTCGTCATAGGAATAGGTAGAAGGTTCACAGTGCTTTAACTGAGTCACAGTTACATAATTTGGTTTTCCCTTTGAACCTAGATCTTGGGATCTCCAGTCAGCTAGGTAGGGTTTCCATTATGGCAACTCTTTTAAATATAGGCTTAAGACCTATTCCCCTCAACAAATTATACACTTACTCTCTAGATAAATATTTTATAAGCGGATCCGCAACTATCAATTGACTTCACAAAGTCAATATAGATAATTCCATTAGAGAGTGTGATTGTTTCACGGTCTTATGTCTATGACAAGTATGTCCTGACTTACCGTTGTACATGATACTTTGTGCCCTTCCAATTACTCATTGACTATTGTAGTATATACAAATAGTTGGCACAAGCATTGACCAATTTGGAATATCCTCAAACTCATGGCAAAGCTTTTCAACTGCTTTCTAACTTTCTCAAATCAATAACCTCAGAATTCATAGGGAATCTGGTAATGCGTATATAATTGGAAGATTTCCAAGATATAATTGCACCTCCCAATGTAAAGACATATATACTTGAAGAGTTCATGTCTTTACTACACTTCTCTAGAACACCTGGATATTTAATATAATGTAACCCATAGTTCAAAGTTATTTCCAAATACCTTAGAACTCTTAGTATAGTTATCCATTGGTTATATCTAGATTACCAGTATAACTGCTATTGGGTGTCGTGCAATTCATGATGTATATTACACTTCCAATTATATAAGAATACTCCAATTGAGATATTCTTTAACCAGTATTTTTCACTAAAAGTTAATTTACATCTATAGATGTCTACAATGGACTATTATAAAGTATTTTCTCAATATTAAAATTGAGATAGGACCATCAGATGTTAACTCAATTAGCATCTGATATACCAAAAATACTTCTATTGAATTACTAGTTAATATTCTCTTGATAATCTTAATGACATCATTCTTACTACCAATAAGAATGTCAGCCACGATAAATCAAACAATGATAGTTTCGGTATATGACCTTCTCAAATTCTCATGTCATTGTTTCGGAGCTAATTTCAAAACATAAAGTGATTTAACACACTTACAAACCTTTTTTTTTTCTCCCTCGAGAACCACAAAGCAATTGGTCTTATTCCATACAGATAATAAATACCATTTAAGAAGTTTTTTCACATCACATTGATGTAACTCACGATTATATATAGCTATAAAAGCTATTAACATCCAAATTGATTAATATTCCTTGTAAATAGTGTAACATATCAAATCATTCAAGGCTTTCATCTACTTGTAACCCTTATCTACAAGCCTTGCCTTGTATTTTAAATTGATCCATCAACTTTTATCTTCTATTTGAAAATTTATTTACCACATAAAGATTCATTTTCAGGAGGAAGATCCACCAGTTTCCAAATATAATAATGGAGTCAATTTTTCTATCAACCGTCTTTTCCAAAATGGAATTTTAAAAGTTCACACCACTTCCTGAAAGATAAACGACTCATTTTCTAAAAAGAAAATTTAGAAAATCATTTAGACATTATAGATCTTATAACATCTTCATCTCCATCTTCATTTATATTTGGTATAGACTCTTGGACTATACCAGTTTTTATGATTACTATGAATAGTATCATGTGTTCTTATCAAAGAACTTTCCTCTTATGCATTCTTACAAGAAATATTTCTCTGAAGAAATATGTAATTCTTGACTCAAAAATTATATTGACATTAATGTTATCAATTTCTAATGTATGCATAAGAATTTTGTATGCAAAAGTAATTGTTCAGCATACCTAATAAAGATATAATCAATTGTATTGGGTCCAAACTTGACCATTGTAGGAGAAAAAACTCCTACCTTGTTTAGACACCCCCACATTTTTTAGGTATTGGAAGAAAAATAGTCAAAATCTTCCATAGCTCAAGCAACATCTTGTGAGTAGCTTATTGATAATATGTTTCATAATCAAAATAGCACCCCCCACAAGTTCTGGGGTAATTAAGAACTAACCAACAAAGCATTTTGCCTTTGATGGATAAACAATGTCATGTTAAGCAATATTTCTCAAAAGAAAAATATAAATTCTCTTTCTCTATTGCCTTTTTACTAAGTTGATTGCCAACCTCAAATATTGTATTGTTTAAATACTTTTAAAGTCTCATATTTGCTAAAGTAAATAAACATAACAAAATTTCGTGCAATCGTAGATAAAAGTAATAATACACTGTTTCTACCTCTAGTTTGCACAAACATTAATTCACAAAAATCTTTGTGAATTAAATCAAATTGTTATGAACTTCCTTTCTATAAATGTATAAGAAGTTCCAATAATTTTGATTCTATACATACTTCATATTTAATATGTGAATCAAGTTTAGGTAGTAAACCTAAATTCACAAATTTATGCTATGGATCAAAATTCACATATCCTAATTTATCATGCCATATATTAGGATACTACATCAAATAAACCATTAAACTAATATTATTAGTAACAGTGATATAATAGAAGGTGTACTTCTCTACAATGGTCATTAAATTTAATTTTAATAGACCATCACATAAAATATATTCCAGTCATTTACATCTCAAATGTATAAAAACATATATACCATAACTTCATAAACAAATAGCATAGTCAAGTAACTTGCATGCTGTTAATTTAAATGGTATATATAGCTCTATAATAATTGTATGTACTCACAAGTACAAATTAATGCTTACCTAAACTATAAATCATAATTTACTATTATGATTTATTGTCACATTTCCTGAGAAAAATTATGGATGTGCACTTATAAGGATGTCACAGTAAGGTATACAAAATAATAAGGTTCTCCAAACGTCATGTCTTATACCTAATTTATTGCTCTTGTATTGGCTTGATGGCCAATCATGAACAAGCATAAAATGAAAAAAAATACATATCAACTCATTCATATTTCACCAAATAAAAAATGCAATAAAGTAACACTTAAAGTAATACTACTTTTATATGCATTTAGGGGTATATGTTCCAAGTATATAACAATATACTAATAATATATAAATGTAATGAGAGTATTAACATGATCTAGCATTACGACTCGTTATTGCTCTTATTATAGAGAATTATCGACCAACACTTAAAAGAGCAAGCAAAAGCAATTCAAGACTATAGAAAACTCAGTTTGTTTCTCAATGGAAAGTTTCCCAATCAGATAATTATTGCATATAGTGTGCACAGTAATTAGCATATGTATCTTTATAAATTTAGTAAAAGATTCCTTTGGCTTAGTGGCCAACTGTCACAAATGTTTTGATGTGTCCCGAATTCCACACCACGCCGTGTGGGGATACTAAATATAAATAACACATCGAAACATGTTAAAAGATGCCTTTGGCTTAGCGGTTTAGTGTTAGTTAAGTTTGAAACTTAATAGACGCAACAATTCAACATTTTATATTTTAACCTTACAGCCCAACGCCACGTGACGCCATCACAATAGTTACTCATAAAAATTAGAAAGCAATTATTACATAAAAATAAATGACTGCAAGGTATAACCAGAAGTGTAGTGTTCTGGTGTGATGGTTAACATTGCTTTCATTATGTGATAAGCCACGTGTCAAAATGATATAGAACAACAATGCGATTCATAAGAACGACATCATTCCAATTGTCTTCTTCAATTGCCCTCAAACAGAATTTTAGACTGAAAACAAAATCTTTAAAAATTCATATCTTACTCATCTTGAACCCAAATTTCATGAAATTTGAACCAACAGATTCCAAATTTCGCAAAGAACATGGAAATGTAAATAGTTTTCACTTTTAACGCATATCACCGAGACCCATCAAAATGATACAATATGAATACACTTGTGTATAAACATGCAAGATACACAAATCTCAGAGAAATTCATATAGACACAAAATTGGAACAATAAGCAAGCCTATAAGGCTTTAATACCACTACAATCAGAATTGCAAATCGAAACAAGCATATACTCTACTTCCAAATATGATCAAAATAATTTTGCATAAAGTTAATGTCTTAAAAAGACAAAAACGAATTTCTTTTTAAGAAATTCCAGATGCATACAAACAACACGCAGATTATAAAAAAGCAGAAACGATTTAAGTCTCAAGATTGTTGGCAAAAATTTTATATATATATATATATATATATAATCTTGCATGTTGGATGGATAGTAATTGCAAAGTAATTAGATATAAATATTTGTAATAAATAAAACTGAAAAGGAGACTTACTTGTTCTTATAAAACTATGTAAAATGCAATGAATGAATGTATTAGATCGAGGCCTGAATTTGATTCAGTCTTCTTAAGACTTAATCGCCCCGTTATGGTGCTTATGGTCACTGGCGGTAGTCTCCCAGGATACAACGATCATCGTTTGACGGTAGTAGCACTCCAAACTGTTCAGACACAGCGAACCAAACAATGCAGAACTCTCTCTCTTTCAATGCAGAGTATGAAGTTATAAAAAAAATTTAATTACCAACTTATGTCAAAATGACCGCAGTATTTATAGAGTTTTAATGCCTGTTTGTAAAAATGTATGAAACCTTTTATAACTAGATATATTCATTTAGAAAGAAGAATGAAAAAAAAAAAAAAAACTATGCAGGCACAAGAGAGAGTTCAATTAGAAGATACTATATCGAGATAGGTAGCCAAAGACCTTGAACTTTCTCTAGTGAAACACTGTCGGATTTACTCGTTAACCAGTGAACGAGATGTCTTGAACTGTTCAGTTTTTTGTGTAAACCAAGACAATAGAACTCACACAGTACCCTCAAGACATTATTCGAGGTTCTCATTGTTGCGTTCATTTTGGCCCTGAACAACTCTTGGTTTTCATGAGTACTCTAGAGAATTCAACCTTAAAAATTCTCATAGGAGCGGCCCACTCCCTACTCACATAGGTGATTTCTTATTTAGAGTATCCTGCGGTACTCCATTTGGTTTTCCAAGATATAAGAACCATTAAAAGCATAGCTTAACCTAAACTTTTACAGGTAGCACTGTCTGCTCGTCATAAGAATAGGTTGGAGGTTTAATGCCACAGTGCTTTAACTGAGTTGCAGTTACATAATTCGATTTTCCCTTTGAACCTAGATCTTGGGATCTCCAGTCAACTAGGTAGGGTTTCCATTATGACAACTCTTTTAAATATAGGCTAAAGACCTATTCCCCTCAACGAATTATACACTTACTCTCTAGATAAACTTCTTGTAAGCGGATCCGCAACTATCCTTTGACTTCACATAGTCAACATAGATAACTGCAATAGAGAGTGTGATTGTTTCACGGTATTATGTCTATGACAAGTATATTTAGAATTACCGTTGTACATGACACTTTGTGCCCTTCTAATCGCTAATTGACTAATGCAATAAATGCAAATAGTTGGCACAAGTATTAGCCAATTCGGAATACCCTCAAACTTTGACAAAGCTTTTCAAATGTCTCTCTAGCTTTTTCAAAGCAATAACTTCAGATTTCATAGTAAATCTAGTAATACCAATATGATTAGAGGATTTCCAAGATATAATTGCACCTCTCTATGTAAATACATATATATTTGTAGAGTTCATGTCTTTAGAATTAAAATATCCAGTTAGTATTGTTGCATTTCTCTAGTACACCTGGATAATTAATATAATGCAACCCATTGTTCCAAGTTATCTTCAAATACCTCAGAACTCTTATTATAGTATCCATTGGATTTGTCTAGATTGCTAGTATAATTGCATTCGAGTGTCGTGCAATTCATGACATATATTACACTTGCAATTGTATATCAATTCAGAAATTCTTTCACCAGTATTTTCTACTAGAAGTTATTTTACATCTATAGATGTGCTCAATGAACTATTAAAAGGTATTATCTCAATATTATAATTGAGATAGAACAAGTCCATCAAATGTTAACTCAAATAAAATTTGCTATATACACACAATACTTCTATTGAATTACTGGTCAACATTCTCTTGATAATCTTAATGACATCATTATTGCTTCTAATAAGAATGTTATCCACAAAAAATCAAACAGTGACGTTTTCTTGACCTGCGTCTTTCACAAAGACTATTGTCACACTTTTTGATCTTAAAGTCGTTTAGTATATGACTTTATCAAATTTTCATGTCATTGTTTCAAAGTTTGTTTTAAATCATCAAGTGATTTAACACACTTACAAACCTTCTTTATTTTTTCAAGAGCCACAAATCACTTGGTCTTTCCACATGGATAATAAATACCATTTAAGAAGGTTGTATTCATATCAATATGATGTAAACCAAGATTGTATATATCTATAAAAGCTATTAACATCCAAATTGATATTATCCTTGTAACTGGTGTAATGTATCAAAATATTCATGGTCTTTCGTCTACTTGCAACCCTTATCTACGAGCCTTGCCTGGCAATTTAAATTGATCTATCAATTTTTATCTTCCATTTGAAAATCCATTTATCGTATAAATGTTCATTTTCATGAGGAAGATCTATCAGTTTTCAGGTATAACAATAGAGTCAATTTATCTGTTACTTTTCTTTTCCAAAGTGGGATTTCAAGAGTTCATACCACTCTATGAAACATAAACGACTCATTTCTAAAAAAAAATATTTAGAAAATCATTTAGACTTACAACATCTTCATCTTCATTGTTATTTGGTATATACTCTTAGACTATATCATTTCCAAATGATATCTTCTAATTGAACTCTCTCTTGTGTCAGCATAGTCTTTTTGCATTCTGACTAGTCAATTTTCATTTATGTGGGAGATTGTTGTAATTTGGTTTTTAAACCAAATAAGAGTGAATGACAAATTGGGAAAAATAAATAGAATTAATTTATGGTTAGAATTATATTCCAAAATTCTTTTTTCTTTTTCCAAGAGACATCTCATTTTTGAATGGATATAACTAGTTAGAAAAATGGTTCATACATTTTACGAACATGCATTAAAACTCTATAAATACCACAGTTATTTTGACATAAGTTTGCAATTAATTTTTTCTATAACTTCGTACTCTGCATTAAAAGAGGGAGAGTTATACATTGTTTGGTTCGTTGCGTCTGAACAGTTTGGAGTGCTCCTACCGTCAGATGATAATCGTTGTACCCTAGGAGACTACCATCAGTGACCGTAAGTACCATAGCGCTGCGATTAAGTCTTAAGGAGACTGAATCAAATTCAGACATCGATCTAATGCATCATTCATTGCATTTTACATAGTTTTGTAAGAACAAGTAAGTCCCTTTTCAGTTTTATTTATTGCAAATATTTATATTTAATTATTCTGCAATTACTATCCAACACGCAAGATTATATATATATTAAATTTTTGCCAACAAGGTGCAATTACATTTTTTTACATTCGTCGTTACATTTCTCCCATGACTTATACTATAGACTCATCGTTGCATTTTTCTCTCAACTTAGAGCATCTTCAATGGGGGGCTCTAAATGCAAAAAAAATTAAATTTGAAAATTTTTAGAGATCAAGTCTCTAAAAAATATTATTAATGATTTAAATATACATGTGACCCACCACTTTTCACAACTTTTGAGGCAAAATAGAGATCCAGTCTCTATTTTGATCAACAAGTTTAGAGCCCCCCATTGAAAATGCTCTTATACTATAGATTCATCGTTGCATTTCCCCTTCCCGTTTTGAGCCACCTAAATGTTTGTAAAAGCATATTCAATCACGCTTACATAATATTTTTCAGGTAAAGATTGATTTTTGAAAATGAAAAAAACGATATTTAGTATCATTGGACATTTAGGTAGTTTATTTACATAAAAAGGCACATTTCATGATCAAATTTTTTTTTTCTAAAAAGGCATTTTCACAAAAATTATAAGGTATACAAGTATGACCAGAATCCCAGCTCAAACATCTAGTAAATTTTAAATTAAATTATATAAGTAATGAATAGATGAAACAATTGAGAGAAAAAAAAAGAATACAAAGGGTACTATTGAAGACAATTGATAAATATAATAAACTCATATCTACAAGTTTAAATTTGTAGATGCGATAATAACTTAATATGGTAACAGAGTTTATAAATTATCAAACGGTCATAGGTTCAAGTATATCTTGTCACTAATTTTTTTTATTTATTTTCCCCCTTACCTCTATAAGATTCGAACTCTAGACTCCCAATATCAAAATTATTTACTTACAAATCTAAAAATGAATTTCACCTTCACATATAGGGACGTGTTGATCTCAATATTTATAATTATAACAAAGTTACAAAAAGGGAAAATCTCCCAAATAGTCCCCATTGTTTATACCATTTTTCAATTTCATTATCATTATTACAAAAGTGACTCGTTTAGTTCTAAAAAATTGTAAAAAGTTTGAATTTAGTATCTAATGTTTACACTTTTTTTCAATTTTATCCTCATTGTTTCAAAACTATAGACTTAGTCTCAAAATCTACAAAAAGTTTCAGTTTAGTTCCTACAGTGTATAATTTACCGATGAAACTTTTGGAACTAATTTGACAAAACATTAAAATATTAGGGATAAAATTAATATTTTTTTATATAAATTTTAGTGACTAAACGCGTCACTTTTATAATAATAGAAATAAAATTAAAAAAAGTATAAATAAAGACGAAATTGAAAAAACGTGACAATATTAGACATCATTTGTTAAATTTGCCCCTAGAAAAATATCTGGACATAAGTTGCAAAAATATCTAGTTGGAATGAAAACTTGTCTACCTGGATTATGTAACGGTCACTTGTCAGTTATTCCTTTGTCGTAATAACTAACAAAACTGCAGACAAGAATCTGTTTTCCAAATTTTAAGATTTTTCAGTGTACTACTACTCAACGGAAACATTCTTACTCATTTAATTTATGATATATAGATCAAATTAGATATTATTATAGGACATTAAACTCTAACAATAGGCATGTTGACATCTCGCTGTGACTAAACAGTTAAATGTAAATCAAAACTTAAAATATCAACTTGACCCAAACTATATATTAATTCAATCAATAATATGATCCATAACTCAAATTATGTTTACGATTATTCGTTTTCTCCCACTTACTATTGAGCTACCCTTAAGATCAAAACGATTAATGTTTTGAAGTCAATCAACTCTCTTTCTATCTTCACACAGACAGAGAAAACAAGCACAGGAGAGAATACAGTCTCTGTAGCTAGTCTCTCTCCTGATTCCTTCTCTTTCTCTCTCAAGAAAAAAGAGAGTCACAGAGAGAGGAGAAAAGAGAAGCACAATGGGTGCATTAATGGCTGAAGTGACCACAATAACAACAACAACAACAACAACAACATCAGCAAACAACAGACTTCTCCTTGCCCTCTATCAGAAAAACCCAAGTAATTATTATACTAATAATAAAACTATCAATCTGATCAATTGCAAACAACCATCTACATCTCTTCTCTCTTCTTCTCCATTCTTCACCTCAGGTAACAGTTACTAGAAGAGCAGTTTACACATATCAAGTAATGTTATATGTCATCTATTTACCTTTTGTATGTCTTTTCTGTAATAATGTTATATCGTTTATTTTCATCAAACAAATGAATCTCATTTACAAGGCACGTAAAACCATGTAGGGTGCCATTAAGATACTGAATTTTGGATGATATGATTTGGCTAAATTTTTTACAATGTAAGATTTAATCATACTAAATGCAATCTTGGAATTTTACTAAATTAACTTGTTAACATAATACACATAGTTGATTAAATAATATATCTCAGAAAGAGTTAAATACTGCAAATATGAAGAGATAGTTAAAGAAAATTACTAATGTACTTGAAATGAACTCCTCATTTTTTCGTAATTAAGTTTTATAAAATGCCCTTGTGCTATGCATTTGTTGGAAGTTCTTTGCCTTTGATCTTGTGTATAGCAATACAATTAACATTTTCCTAGCTCCAAATAGCCCTTAGCAAGAAAACGTTTTCGTGGTATGAAGCAATAGAGTTAGCACAGTATGAGAATTTCCTTTTTCTGGTGTAGTTTTTGGGCAAATTTACTAGTCGTTGATATTAATCATCGTCTTGGGACTTCGTGGATATTAAAGGTTTTATTGTTGGTATTCTATGGCTCTTTAAATGATTCAGTTGAGAAAAGTCGGTTTGGAGTAGGCCTTTGCAGGGCAAGCCAAGTAGCCGATTTGTTCCCAGCTACATCGCCTGAGATTGTTGTTCGGGAAGCTAGATTGGAGGACTATTGGGAAGTGGCTGAGACACATTGTAGTTCCTTCTTCCCCAAATATTCTTTCCCTTGGAATTTCTTGCTGAGGTTTAACCGGGCGATTGGAATGCTGTTTGGATTCTCTGTACCTAGTGGTTGCCAGAGAACTTGTCTGGTTGCTGTGATCAGCAGCTCGGATGAAGAGGCCATTCTCTTTGGGGGCGAACATTTCAAAATTGGAAGTTTTGACGGGAGATTAAGTCAGAATAAAGGATGTGTGATTGGGATATTAACTTTGGATACTGTTGCTAATTTTCTTCCCAGGAAAGGACCTCTGCGGCAGAGAAGGTAAATTTAGAATTTCTTCCTTCTTTAAGGATTTTGCTGACTCTCATACTCTCATTACATTTGTATTTGAAAATTGTATGGGAGTAGCATGACTTCTTAATCTGGTTTCTGTTAGCGATAAGCTTACTCGGGCAAGAATAAAGTGCCATAAAATGTAGAGGATAAACAAGCTAATAACTCGGCCAAATGAGAGTCAAGTTCTTGGATCTTTTAGGACTGAAATTGATATTCGACAGTTGAGAAAACTGTTTCATCAGCTGGTTGCAGTGTATGCTGTTGCCTCGAATGAGTGTAGAAAGGTAGAAAGCTTTCTAACATAAGTGGAAGAGGCTTTGACAATTCAAAGAAGAACGTTTTGATCAAGATGCAGGCAATATGTAATCAGTGAAAGGTTTATTATTTTTTTATAGTTCGTATCTATATGGAAGAATATAAGCAGAAAATTTCAACCTTTGCTGCTCTTAGATGGTATTTGAGTGAAGTGGTGTGATGTGTCTTTGCAACAGAAAATAAACCGTAATGCTCCGACCCATTTAGACAGGACAGGACACAAGCTCTAGTTATATGATAACTATCCTTGAATTTACTTCGTTTGAGTACTTGAGTTTTGAATCACAGAATTTATGCGCCAAACTTTTTTGAATTGGTATAGAAGTAGCATGTTCGTCATCCATAACGTACAAGATTGGTCCAGCTGCAGTGTTCTGAGCCATATGCATAACTCATTGCAGTCTGTAGTTAACTCTTCTAAAGAATTCGTCCTCTCCCTTCTCCGATAGTAGGTCTTTCATATCAGCTTCATTCATTAATACGTCACCATTGTTTGCAAGTAGTAGCTTTTACCTTGAAGATATGTCCTCGATAAACCACCTTCGTTTTGTTTACATTGCGCAATGAGAAATTGTGAAGGTTGTTCTTCAGTATTTCAACCATCTAGTCTCTTCAATGACTAAAGATAATGTATTCTAAAGCACCAGTAAGTGGATTTCTTGAAGTTGACTCTATTTCGTTCATCAAAATGTCGATGTTTTCTTCATTTCTTTTAACCTGCACAGAGATTTCTCAATAAGTGAAGCAGAAATAATCTTCCACAGGACAGGAATTGCATACATATCAAATGTTGCAGTTCGGGAAAGATTTCGCAGGAAGGGAATAGCAAAGAGGCTCATTGCCGGAGCAGAGTCTAAAGCCAGAAGCTGGAATTGTCATGCCATTGCATTACACTGTGATCTTAACGATGCTGGCGCAACAAAATTGTATAAAGGGCAGGGCTTCAAATGTATCAAAGTGCCGGAAGGAGCAAACTGGCCTCAACCAAAGACTTTACCAGATGTCCAGTTCAACTTCATGATGAAGCTTCTGTAAAAGCAGACATGTTTACATTTGTATGTGTATATAAAAAATAGAAAGAGAAGCTGCAGATTTTGCAGCATTGTAATTGTTCTGGGGAAGATGTTAAACTAGCTTGCCTCTACTTAGTATCGGATTCCCCAATCATTATTGTCCCTGCTCTTACTGAATGTCAGGCTTGCTTTGGTAGCATTTGTCACGGGTTAAGCGTAGATCACTCATACAAAGCTAAATCTCCAGAGGTTAGGAAAGGGGCCAATCTACTACACTGGGTTGACAAGTCCAAATAGACAGATATAAGCAGTCTCTGATAGGTCAACAACATTACGCAAGGGCGGATGTATATGAGGGCTAGCAGGGGCTAAAATTTTATGTATATATTTTTTTAAAATTAAATATTTATGTATTTTTAGTTTAAAAAAAATTAATTAGTCTCCACTGAAAAAAAATACTCTTAGAATTGAAAAATTATGTATTTTAGCCCCCATTAAAAATAATACTTGGATCCGTTCCTGACAATACGTACTTATAATATGGATATCACACTAATTTGTAATAAGTACAAGTGTATTTCGAGTTACTTGAGACTTCCTAACTAAACATCCCGGTATCGAAAAACTGCAATCATGGGAAGTAGCTAGTGGGGCATATACATAGGATTGAATAGACCAAGTCAGAGCCTAAATATCAATAGTGAATCTTTTATTACGTTTGAGTTTTAACATTGAAGTGGCAACAATGAAAATTCAACCATTTCTCAAATTATTTAGCATGCTGACTAAATATATATATGAAAATAATAAACGGGTGATAAAAAAAAATGATATCTAACAACCTTTAAAATTAAAAGAGAAGTTTGGTGAAGTTGAATACTCTTCTCAGTATAGTTGTACAAATGACTAGTAGTGGTAGGCCTAGACTCTGGGCCTGGTTTTGCGGTCTGAATTCGCCTACTTTGGGCTTTATTGTACTGCATTTGGCCCAACAACTTTTATGCTTTATAATATGTGATAATTTTTATCACCTCGTGTAATTTATTTGTGTTAATATAAATTATTCTTTCGAAAAAAAAAAAAAAAAAAACAAGAAAGGGCAGGGAGCCCAAGTAAGGGGATAATTACTCCTTAACCAGCACCTTAATCTCAGGTATGGATTTAGTAGGGGGTTATTGAGGGGTGCAATTTTCGTTGACTTTATCGAAAATTTAAGATTTATAAGTATTTTTAGTCAAAAATAATAAATTAACTCCTACTAAAATAAAAAATAAAAAAAATCATTCATATGATCGTCAAATTGCATATTATGCCCCTTCTTTAAAATAGATTCTAGGTCTACCCTCACCCTAGTGGCACTGGCTAGCATTCTACTTCTTTTTATTTCTTTTTTTTTTTTAGGCTTTAAGGGAGGCAAGAGCTGATTACAAATTACCCTTGTTCTATATCATATGAATTATGAGTTTCTGTTCCCATGTTGTTTATTGTAATTATCCTAAAGCTTAGCTTAGGATGCCATATTGCAAAACACAATGTTATTATTATTTAATTTTTTGACGTATTCCGTGTCAACCTAAAATCAAGAAATACATAACTAATTAATTTTCATTTCGCCGTTCTATATAATTATATTAAAATTTTTATGTTCCCATGCAAATTAATAAATAGTAAGTCTTAGATTAAATAAGACAAAAAAAAAAAACATGGGACACAAATTGGACATTTCCATAACTAAAACCTGATTTCTAGGGTTGACTCTTGACTTTGTTTTTGTTTCATGAACGTGTTGTCTAGTGGAAATCTTGGATCTTGATCATATTGAAATTAATATTATTATAAAGTGGAAGACAAGATCATCATCAACAACACAATGGCCATGAAAGTTTGAGATGAAATTAAAACCTCACTTTCAACGCTAGCTTTCTCCTCGTGCACATCTCTTATTTTTAAGTGATCATGGCACCATAATCTAATGGATTATTCAATGTGGTCTTTAGTGAGTGTGAAGACTACAGCTTCCATGCACAGTCTTTGCTAAAACAAATGTATTGTACTTAAATATCAATATTATTTGTTGAATACGATAAATAAAAATAATAATATTTTTTTAATAATTTCAATTTTTAGATGAGTTGATAATTTAATATAATATCCAAATTGGTTACTAGAGAATCTTGGGTTGAAGTCTCGCTAAGAGCGGAGCCATTCACACGGTTACAGGCAGTAGCGGAGCCAGGCACCCGGGGTTAGGGGGTGTCGTTTCGTCACCCGGGATTAAGGGTGTACTACGTGACGGAGTCAGTAACCGGGTTTGGACACTCATTCATGCAAATTTATTTTATATAAATTGAAAAAAAAAACTATTGCCTTTATCCTTAAAATCATGACAATGATGAAAAAATATTAAAATATTTAAACATATAGAATTCGTTAATATTCAAACTGAACTGTTTAATCAAATATACAAAATAATCAATTAAAAATAAAATACAATGTAAAAATAATTTTTTAAAAAATAAAATAAAATTAAATGTATAATTAAACTAGAAAAGTTTAACTTAAATGTTAAAAATATTACAAAAATAAATGAATCAAAATTCATACACAATGATAACACAAATAGTCCCCTAAATATATAAAATAAATTTAAAATCTATTTATAAATAAGAGAATAAAAGTAAAAAATGAAGAGAGAAAAACATGAGAAAAGAGAAAAAAAAATTAAGAGAGGATTTTTACAAGAACAAAAAAAAAAAAAAAAAAAATCAAATTTCAGGGGGTTCATGTGAATCCCCTGAGAGTCATGTGGCTCCGCCAGTGGTTACAGGAGCTGTAGCCTTCACTGATCTAAGAGTGTAGTTATTAAAAAATAAGTTAAGGTTACATTTTCTAAAATTATTTATATCTTTAAGGTATTTTTAGCGGAAAAATAAATTCAGCCCCCACTGAAAAATATTATCAATATACGACTTAATTATGAGTACTAAATTATGTATATTCAACCCGTATTGAACAATTATTCTAGATCCGTCACTCGTCTTGCTACCACCCATTTAATTGAAAACGAAAAAAAAAAAAAATTGTTCATGCGCAAGATTCGAAAAAAGTTGGTAAATATTTAGTATAATTGCTATGTCGATCTTGTAATATGAACAGCCATGGTTTTTCTAATACACTATTCAATGTGCCATTATATCTCATTTAAGCTTCACGGCGACAATTAGGTAGCCATGCTTCGTTTTGCTAAAGAACGTGGTTTGAGGTGCTTTCTTTTCTAGTTTTGGTCAAGGCCTAGCTTACTTAAATTAAGTTATTCAAATTTTATCTCTTAATTGATGTCGTATATGATCTTATATTTCAAATGTTATATATATACGAGACTTAATAAACGGTGTGATTTTTTTTTTTTGGTTGAAAAAGAAGCCTTGTTGATCTATTACGCAAATATAACAACGTTAATAACCTACATGGCTGTTCTATTATCTTCCTAGGGCACATTTGGCCCCTGCTATTCCTATCAAAGCAGACCTCGAAAAGCAGTCGGAATATCTTCAATAATGTGGAACTCTTCAATTCCCTCTGAATCCTGCAATTGACAATTTTTTTTTTTCGGCTAGACAATTGACAATTTAATTTACACACTTATTTATTTTACAGTACATATATTAGAGTTGGAATCCCAAATTTTGAAGGTGAAAAGCGAATAATAACACGTAAAAAATGTTACACAACATCTTTTTTCTTTTCTTTTTTTCTCTTTTGCCTAAAATTAACACACTTGGATTTTATAATGAGTTAAATTCACTTTGTACCCTTATCTTATACATATTGTGACACTTATTACCCTTCACCTTTAAAAACACCCACTTATTAACCCTCTTCTTAACTTCACGTTAAAAAATTAACTGATTGTGTTATTGTTCATATTTTCTACCAAAAACACCTCTACCATCTAAACACCTACAAACAATGAAAAACACTCTTCCACACATCTTTCATCATCAATACTCTGCACACATACCCCTTTTTCAGCATCAACATCCATACACAACCTTCAAAAACACACATTGAGACACCAAAACACACAAAAACACAGTGACAACACGCACATAGACACAGTCACATGTAAACACGCACATACACATAATCACAAACACGTACACACACAAACAATAAGAACAAAGGATGCAAATCTTGGTGAAAGAATGGCAAAATCCTAGTTGATTTTGGATCTTATATTGTATTGTAACATTAAAAAGATTGTAATAGAAAATTTAAAAATTAAACAAAAAACACACACGCACACGCACACACATAATCAAATGCACACGCACACAATACCACACACACATGGTCCGCGCGATGTGGGGATGGTGGTCTGCGTGAGCTGCAGCTATGGAGGTGATAGTCAGCGTGTCGTGAGCCTGTGGGGTGGGGCTATGGTGGGTAAGGTCCGCGTGGGGTGGGGGTCATCAGATTTTGGGGTTGGGGTTGGGGGTGGGAGTGTGTGGGGTTAGGTTGGAATTGGGGATAAAAAGTGTAGGGTTTTGTTATTTTTTTTATTTAAGGGTAAATTTGTGTTTATAAATAATTGATACGGGTTATTTAGTAATTGTGTATTTATATTAACATTATTTAAAATTGACCAAAGTCAAAAATTAATAAGTAAGTATTTTTAAAAACAAAAATTAATAAATATTACAACATATATAAAATAAGGGTACAAAATGAATTTAACCTTTTTTATAATTCCGGTATCTAAAATCACGCTGCTAGAAGCGAAAATCATTCAACAATTTCCTTAAGACTCTGATACTACTCTACTGGCAATGTTCAGATCCCGATGTGTAAGGTGAAAGTATCTCTCTGTTGCAACATGCTTACTCAAAATATAATGTAGATACGTTTGGTCGATTTTATTGTACAAAGGTAGACAACTAGACATCATGATACGAAGTGGATCATCAAAACAACACAAGCCTTCCTCAAAGCATGATCGAGCGGTAGTAAGGATGATATTGTTTATTGATCATGAGTTTGACATTTTTACTAATTTAAAATTTTGCTTTTAATTGATTTGATACTTATGTAAAAACACATTACTGTATTTGAAAGTTTACCAGTTGATGATCGGTCTCTTCTAACTAAGTTCTTACATCATCCAAAAAAACAACACATGCCTTATTCCACGAAGCATTTATATACATTTTTTTTTGGGTCAAAAAAGCATTTATATACATGATAACTATACTATTTAAATCACTCATCTTCAATACTTTCATAAAATTGGTGAAATATTGAGAAAGAGAATTCCTCTATAACAAAGGCTGAAATCATAGTTTGCGCTCAGGTCTTCTAATTATAACATGTTACTACTTAAAAATTTCACATAATTCTTGAGTGACAAAGTCTATAGATCTTCTCAAATATTATAATGATATAAGAGAATAATTTCAAAAAATTAACTAATAACACTACTAACGGTATTTGACTTATCATTAGACACTTGGTCTAGTGGTATAATTCTTATTTTAAGCGCGAGAGATTTTAAAATCAATTCTAAAAATTAATATTTTAAGTGAGGTAATATTTGGTTTATAAGCTTCCTTTAAATAAAAATTAAAAAAAAAATAGATATTTGACTTTGTAAACAAAAACCATAGAGAAAATTGAGTGATCCAGAAACAAAGGAGAGAGGAGAGAGGCGAGAGGAAAGGGCAGCCCAACCATCAAGGCGGCGCAACCGTTGTTCCGAAGCGGGTTGACCACCGTGAGTGAGAGTCCACACGTTGGGGTGTGTGTTTTACATCAAGGTTGGTCCCACTTCCAGATATGGGGAATGTGTCGTATGTCTGTAGTTACTACTAATACGTTTGTTGTCTGTTGTCGTGGTAATGTCAAACCCATTCATGCATATAATGGACACCTTCATTGGTTTGCATTTGGAGACACCTCATTCACGCGCCTAAACACTTTGACGTGCATGCTACTCTCTTACCCTTTTTTCAGAATTTTCCTTGTTAATAATGTGGATAATATTTTTTGGAATTTGATATTTGTTATCGGACGAAAGGAAAATATTTGGTTAATTTTGAAGACAGGTTAGTTCATCTATATCTTTAACAATGATTAACGATATATTATTCTTTAATATCAAGAGGTTAATCTAGCAGGCCAATGGTGTTATAATAAATTCAGAGGTCTTAATATCATATCGCCCTATAACTTTAAATACATATCCTTTTAAAAAATAAAAAATAAAAATATATATATATATAATATTTTTTCCTTTTATATGAAACATACCAAGAAGCAGTTGGTCTGAAAACACGAGAAAGAAAGATGATAAAAAATATTGAATATTATTTTTTTGATTTAGAAGAAGTTTAAAGTCGTACAACGTAATTAATAAGATTTGACTTCGCAATTTCTTACATAGACAACGATATTTCATCTTAAAATTAGTTAGTTTTAAGTAAAGTAGTCTAAAATTTTATATGATGCTCTTAAAATTCATGGTTTATTAATATAATACAATTATATATGATTTATGATTAATTGTTAAAGATAGATTAACAATGTGAAAGACAGATTAATTGTATGAAAGAAGCAACTTTTACAAATTTCAAATAGCTCTGTGCAAGGATCGACACCAATAAGAACGGGCCAAGTGTGAAAAAATGTATATGAGTTCCATTTTAAACTGGCTTAGTCCTATATAAAGTAGCAATTTAAATTTTATTTTAAAGGTAATTAATGTTAAGTGGCATAGCTCGTATATAAAAGTCTTTGAATTCATATATGCAAGTAAATATTAAGTGACAATTTATATTTTATTTTAAAGTTAATTAATGATAAGTGGAATAGCTCGTAAAAAAAAATATTTAAATTCATATATGTAAGTCTGAGTAAAACGAATTTTAGGGGCATGATTCAGCGATAGTGTGATAAAATCGTCCATGCAAGACTATAGGTTAGACATTCTCTATTACTCTGGAGTTCCGCATTTGACAGACATAGTGCATTTGTGGAAACGTATCGCTGTATCTGAAAGTTTATCAATTAATGATTAAATTTTATTGATTAATTTAATAATCAAACTCACCCAATTAAATTCTCACGTAATAAAGTCAATTGGATTTTTACGTCAACTGCAGCCGTAAGAGGGCGCGTGGAATAGGGTACTTTTCTGATCCCGTAATCTTTGTTAGTCCCAGTGGCAACTCTCAGAAGCCACTCCCCTAATGCGCCGTGGTGAGAGGGGGAAAAATTGTTAAGATATTACCCACTTGCCGACAAGTTCTTAAATCTGCATTGTTGTTCTTAATCCTTCATTTCAGCTAAAATCAAAATTTAATTAATGTCTGATTCAAATCCCGATTCGATGACCATTTCTTCCCTATTCTTGCGGCATTAGAGTAGGTTTTCATGTTTGGGAGTTGAAATATTGCACTTGGGATTAGAGCTAAGTGCACTTGGGGATCACAAATCAAATTAAGTGCACCGTGTGGAAACAACCGTGTGTTGTAGCACTTCCACGTCCAAAGCAAGCGGTTACGGTGTCTTAATTATGGGTCGGGTTTGAAATATTTTATTAATACAGTTAAGTTGATTTTGATGATCACAATTAATGAAGTTATAATGCCTACATCCTTTTATAGGAAAAGAATTACATCCTGTTAGGTTTTTTATCTATCTAACTGGATTAAACGACCTTTTCATTATGATTACTAATCAAAAAGCATGAATGAACGGTTGTTTAAACTAAATGTAAGTGGGGTTACGGTGCGTTGATATAGCGTTATTAGATTGAATAATCCAACAGTTAGATGAAAGCGATTTTTTTATTTATAGACCAAAAATATCAAGACATATCAAACAATTTTTTGTAGATTCAGTGAAAATTATAATCGTTACAACAAACTATATAAATCGGACATGATCATAATATGATGAGATGTTATGGAATAGACTTAACTTGGTGATGACACTTCCATAAATAATCACATGGACCACTACTTTGGACTAATACAATTATGTGCATGTGTATTAATGTGGGTGTGGAAACTCATGACCTTATAGTTGGCAGCTTGAAGATTAATTTAATTTAATTATACTAAGCATATGTGCTGTCACTCACATTTAATTGTTCATGTATAGGAATGGGACCAAATCCTTGTGGCTGTTCGAAAAATGGTCCCGCCAAATGCGACCACCATATATGAAATAAAGCTGGTAGGAAAATGAAAGGGAGTATTATAGTCGGACAGAGTCAGGATTATTGTTTAATTCGAGATATATTTATTTTTAATATAAAAATATCTTTAAAATACATAAATTTAAATAAATGTAATTTTAATTCACTATTTGATAGCTCCGCTCACGAGCCAACGAGGGTTGCAAGCTCCGCTTGCCCATGAACGGCTCTGCTCTTGACCATAACTGTTCAGTAGATGCATCATTGACAAACTTGCAGCAATTGCAATCAGAATCTGGACAAGAGGATTCATGTATATTGCAATTCCAGCAAAAACTAGAAAGCATTAGCATTGAAATTACATAACTTAAATTACAGAGCTGTTCCTTAAGCAGGGAAATAAATAGAATGAAGGCCTGCTACAATGTCTTGAGGTTACATGTCTCAGTGGTTGCAGAAACTTCTTCCCACAACGACGATAAATAAACGAACTACAAGAAGAAACTAATTAAAACTATGATCGTAGTCCTGCAACTGTACATCTGGAAAAAAGATCGGAATTCCTCACTACCTCCAAACATTATTGCTGCTTGAATCTCTCACAATTGTTAGCTTTCTAGCCGTCTTTGAAAATTCACTGCAAAGACAAAAGAATGATATCAGTATCTTCAGTGAACACACGAACAAGATCAGCTAGGACCTTGAGTGAATTATTGCCTATGGTCTGTTACCTGAAAGGTTGATCTCCAATGTGTTTAACGGCACCTGCCATGTCTTGGTAAAGTACGTTGCTTAACATCTCTGATCTTTCTATGTCAATCATGTCAGCGAGCTTTCTGTACAGCTCCTCGTATGACCTAAGAACTGTCAGGTCAAGAGTTCGGCCAATATACTTGGATTCCATGAACACTTTGCATTGACCAATCTCCAAGGCAAACTGAGATTTTTGATCTTTGTACCATGGAACTTCATCTGAAGAGTTATCAGAAGGACCATTCTGGAGAACAGTTGATCCTGAACCATCAGAGAGATTTGCCGTCTTCTCTGGATTTGAATGTGTCAAACTTTTTCCAACTGTATCTGCCGGATAGCTCTGAGAGATCTGCTGCTCGGTTAGAATTGGTTTCCCAAACAAAACAAACATAGGTGTTTTTGTTTCTTTGGTTGTCTTCAAACTTTGGGTTGAATTTCCTATTGTCAGCAAGCAAGATACATTCTCATCATTTTCAGAGTTCACCATGAAACGGTTACTGGGAAATCTAGGAGGTTGGGCAGCATGATCTAGCTGCTGCTTCAATCCAAATGGAAATAGCCCCCCCTGCAGTTTGTTAAGGTGGAGTCCCGATGACGGTAATCCAAATTGAGCATGCCTGGCTCCCTGTATGCCTGCAGGAATGTTGTCTGACAAACAACACAACGGTCTGTTGGGGGTTATGGGGTTGCTGAGAAATGATGGCATCGGAATTTGGCCAAGGGGAAATTCTGGAGGCTGTGGAAGCCGCAACTTCTTTCTTGGCGGGGAAAATGGGGAGAGATGGATGGCTGGCATGTTAGATACCAATTCAACCAACCATGGGCTGACTCTCTTTACATTTTGAAGTAGATCTGGCTCATCCCATGCTACCTGCATGAGTTTAGCAAAGAGTAGTCAGAACCAAATATAAGTGAACAAGCAGAGTGGTCTACCATTAGCATTTTCTCAGGTGCTAGCATTCCAGAAGTTGTAGATTTTGTCCTGGGACTAATTTATTGGGTTGGCCGTTGGGAAATGACAGATTTTACTATCAAATTGATGTTTCAAAACCTGATATTATTGCACTTATAGACAATCGATGGAGAAATCAGTCTAGTTATTTTTGCTGCTCTGGTCAAGGACAACAAGTCCCCTGCTTGACGTTATTTCAGAACGATTGGACCAAATAGGAGGTAGCTGTATTCCATATTCATTTTTTGAGAGCTCTGACTCATGAAGATGAACAAATGTAACAATTATACTATATCAAGAAGCACCAGGACCAACTAATTTTGAAGCAAAGTCGGGAGCTGCTAAAATAGTAATACATGTTGAAAATGAGAAAGAAGTATTTAATATGAGATTTTGTAATGTAAATTGTTTGCAAGAAGAGGAAATTCAAAGTAAGTTACCTGGAGTAGGCGCCATAGAGAATTTGGCCAGTGGATTGGATCATCAACTTGAACAGAAGATATGGTCCCCATGAACCAGCTAATTCGAGATGAATCCTCCGTCTCAAAGGGCATCTTGAACCTCATCCCAGAACACCACTGGACTCTCATCGCAGCCCTCACAGCTGAGGCCTTAACAACAAACTCTGGAGTGCTTGCACGTGGATAGTAAACAACCACAAATGGATGACCATTGGCAGCAAGTGTTGCTGCTTCAAGAACTGATTCAGCCCCCACTTTTCCACTTTCCCTCGTGTTATTGGCATTTCCTCCCTTACCATTCCGAGTGAACCTACTCTCATCTTCAGCTAAAAATCCAGGAAATCCTTGGTAAAGAGAGGAGGCACAATGTCCACCTCCTGGATTCCATCCAGATGGTGCCTCAGGTCCACCGCCAATGCCCCTCTTCGCCCTTCGGATCCCAATACAAAGATCCCCATTCTCTGCCCTCAAGAACACAATCGAGTCACCTGCTACAAGCTTCTTCTGATTCACAAAGTTACTCCACCCTGTTGTCAAAAGATGACGCCGTGGTGTTCCCCTATAGATATGCCTAAATTTCCAAATCTCCCCATGAACATCTTTAGCTAAAATAGTCTGCACAGGGGGTTCAGCCGAGTAATCCAACCGCGGAAAGATAGTCTCAGCACAGTACCGTGGCACAGAGAAACCACCACCATTGTTTGCATCAGACTGAGTCAATGTCTTTGCAAATGAATTGGGCTTATCTTGTGCCGCATTCTTATCAAACCCCAAGAATCTACCATCATCCTCAACATCACATTCACTACCCTTCCCTGGAACTAGCCTAATCTTCGCGTAAACCTCATCCGTCTCAGTATCAGCCAAGTACTTAATGGATTGCACTCGACAAAGAATAAGTGGTGAAATCCTAGGAAAATTCCGAAAATCCACATTCTTATTGGCATGCTCAGCATGACCCTGAGGAAAGTAAAAGACTTCAGAGTTGAGAGGTGGCATTTGAACCATCCCACCAGCACAAGCATGCCATAACTGAGGATCCAAACATCTTTCCACTTCATTCATGGGATGTTTCACTGAGTTCATGATGTTTATCATTTTTTTTTTTCAGATTCAAAGGCTGGCTTCGAACACATACAAAGATCAAATCAATTTTCTGGGACCTCTTTTCTCTTACAAAAATTTCTGAAACCACAACAAAATTTACGAACATTAATGTCTTCATCAATACAATAATCATGCCTAATAGCATTCAACAAATATGTTAAAAATTGAATCTTTTTTAGATGTAACAAATCATAATAACCCAAAACTAACTGCGGTTTTTTCTTCTTCTTCTTTTTTTCATTTTTCTTGCTTTCACAAGTCATAAAAATTGAAGATTCAAGAGTATTTCTCTCCACTTTTTTCAGCAACCAAAAAGACTACTAATTTATTTTTTTCTTTTTCTGGGTAGAGAGAGATAGAGATAAAGAGAGAGTATACTATACCAACCTTCAAAATATGGCCTTCGAGGTAGTAGTTTGAAGCTACACTTTCATGGCTTCCATGGAGGTGGTTTATTTTTCAGATCAAACAAACAACAAAAGAAACCATTAAACAAAAGGTTGTGTAAAGCTATGGCAACAACAACAACAACAACAACAACAACAACAAGTGTTGCATGAAAAGCAAAGACTGAGGGGTTTTTAAGCAATGAAAGAGAGAAAGAGAGAGAGAGAGAGGGAGAGAGGGAGAGAGAGACAACACACACTTATAAGAAAACACAGAGGAAGAGAAGAAAGTGAAGCTTCAGCTTTTGGTTTGCCGACCAGAGGGTGACATGATGGAATTTTTATTTGACATGTGACACATGAATAAGTCCAAATGTTTTTTTATTAATAAAAAGCATGTAAGACTGTCGTTTAATGATAATAAGGTAAAATTATTCAGATTGCGATAATATTTTTTATTATTTTAAAATTTTATTTTTAATTAATTTGGTACATATATAAATTATATTATTATATTCAAAATTTAACATTTAATAATTAAATTTTACCAAATAATTTAATAATTAAATTCTATCTGTTAAATTACCACGTCATAAAAAAGACTAATTAACGGTTGTACGTTTTTCTTTTTCCCCTGTTAGAAGGTACTCAAAGTAGTAAATTTCGTACTTATCCTTGATTCTATGGTAGTGTAAAAGAGATCTCAGTCTTTTATTGTTGTACTTGTGGTCCTAATCTAACTCTCATACCTGAGGCTGTGGAAACCATGCACCCTACTTAAAAATTTGGTAAAATAGTTAAATATTTACTTATTATAATTAAGAGTTTTAAATTTAAATCACCATTTTTATCTTTATTATACAAACAAAAAATACCTTCTTCATTTTTTCTTGATTATCCTTTCTACTTTTTTTTGGGCACCATTGATAAAACCGTTGTAGTATAATTTAAAAATTATGAGTTAAAATTATAAAAATATTCTCTTACAAAAATATAAACTATAAATGTACACAATAAACTTCAAAATGAATTTCACTCTTTCTCGGATCTCGCACACAGTTAGAATCTTGTGTGTTGAGTTATTCTTTTATCCTTTTGGTATAGTTATATATCACTTGAAAATACATAATAAAAAAGCGGATATGTGTAGATATATTTAAATTCCAATGAAATGGATGAAGAGGTGCACTAGAAGATAATGCAACAAGTAAGATGGTGCATCAGCATTTCTAGTACATACTTGTGATTTTTCTGTTGCGTGCATATAAAAAATATGCTTTTTTTTGTTATTTTATATGATAAACAGTCACAACGCTCAACTGTGAAAATAAGACCAATTAATCATCTAACATTGTATTTAAGAAAAAAAAAACTTGGAAACTTATTTGATCAGGTCGTGATGGGTGAGCCACATGAGCTAGGTCATGCATTTGTGAAGCTTACAAGTGCTTCTCAGCCAAATTTGTCTGGCTGATCGGTCAAAGAAGTGATCTTACATTTAAACATTCAAATATATACAATTCATTTCCCTGTTATATTTTTAAAAGAGAAAATCAAAACTTTGCAGATAAAGTTTAATGATATAATAATTTACGAGAATACTAGAATATGAAATTGTAAAAGACATGAATTTATTACACACTATTTAATGACTAACATTTTTACTAGAGAGAAAGGTGTCTGTATTTCATTGTATTTACTACTGCAGTGTCATGTACTCAAAGTTTCGGCTCTGGCAATTTCATTATTTAAGCAACTTCATTAACTACTTTTGATAAGTAAATCAATATGAGATTACATGACCCAGTTTTTCAGCTAACTATAGTCAACTAACCATAGTTAACACCAATTGAAATAAACTACGGTTAAACTGTGACTTGATTTTGGCATTGATTGTTAAGATCCCCACTTTTAGAGTGGGGGAGACAAATTCAGTTGGCCTAAGAATAATGGGCGGATATACCTTCAGTCAGCGGGTACTGTAGTTTTTACAAATTTAAAAAGTAAAGTTATTAACGAATAAGTTATAATTATATTTTTTAATAATGTATATATTTTTAAGTTAAAAAATTAATTTAGTCTACATTAAAAAAAATTATTTATATATAAACATTAAATTATGTTTTTTAAGTCTTTATTGAATAAAAATTATGAATCCGTTCCAGCTAAGATTTGAGCTAAAAGAGCTAGGTTTTCTACTTTCTTGGGTCAAGAAGGAAAAATGTTCTGGCTGCATTAACTTCTAAAAAAAAATTTGGTCCTCAACATTTTGGTTTTTTCTTGTTATAAATAAGGGAGTCCCTTGGTCTACCTAACATTTTTTTTTTAATCGAAAAAGTACGGCAAGATACACATATTTTGTTTAATAAGTTACACGTTTATCTTATCGATATTTTTTGAATGAAAAATGAAATGGACTATTGATGGCATTTACCATTTGATATATTGTGTTCGTAACCTGTTGGAGGAATGAAGCTATGTAAGATATTAATTATTGTTAACTGATAGGATTTGAGAGGTTGCGAGTTTGATTTTCGCTTATTATATATATGTATTGTATGACTTTAGACTTTACTTGAATTAAAAAAAAAAAAAAAAACATATTATAAAAAAAAAACTAATATAGGGTTTCATCTTAAAATTTGTTGGTATTAAATAAAATAGTTTAAGATCTATATATTGGTCGTGTAAGTTATGATTTATTCATATAACACTAGTGTAATTTTTAACACTCTCCATCATATATAACTAGGATTTAAGAGACAAATTTGACTGATATAATGGTTGTGTACAAGAATGTGGTAACAAGTGAATAAATAAGATTGAACCAAGTACCAATTCTAATACTGTGTTAAATTAGAAGAGAGAATAAAGAGAAGAATAAGACATAGAGAAATTCTTCTATGATATCATAATGTACAATCTATTAAGTTACAAGAAAAATTGGACTAGGATTCTTAAACAACAGAAAGGATTTGGTTGATGAACCAACCTTTTGTTCCCATTAAGCATTTGTTTTTTTTTTTGTTTTTTAAATGATATGAGAATTCAGTTGACAGAGTTTGACCACTGAATTATTTTTTTAAAACCGGACCACCCAAATATTTCCTACTATGAAAACAACTTACTAGTGATCTAAAAACTAGTGCAAATATTGGACCGGCATAATATCGACATGTTAGACTAAGAACAACAACATATGACAACAAGAAGTATGAGGTTCTCATGACATAAAAATGACACAAATATGAGGTCTAGAGAAGAGCCAAAATGATCGGTTGTTCGGCTATCAGCAACTATCTTAGTTAGTTTGTTAAGTAAGTTGACAGTTTCCAAAAATTGCTGGTTTTGAAGGAAACAACAATAATGGTCGTGAAATATTATCCTTTCAGACCCATTAGTTAATCTTAATCTGCCGGATAACAATAAATTTTTATCATAATCAAACAACATTTGATGGTTGCCCGCAAGAGTTGGGTAAAAAAGTCGGGTAATTACTTTTTTCTTTTGATTTATTGGTTAGGTTCATTAGAATATATAATTCCTCGTATATTGAAAAGTCATAAATTCTAAAATCACCTTATAAGATTTTAAGTTATTCCACCTAGCACTAAATGATTTTAAGATAAAACTCCATAATTTTTATCGTGATATCAGAGTTGGACATTAATTTAGCTTTGTCCATCTACATATAACTCATCTCTCACTTGTTAACTAGTTCACTTCAATGTCCGTTCTAATTATTTTTTAAAACCAAGTCATGAGTGAGGCGGTATTCGAATATAAAATCTATTTCACATAATAAAAATCATATATTCTAAAACCATACTATAAAATTCAAAATTGTTTCACTTTATACCAACTAATTTTAAAACGAAATCGATAATTCTTATCAAAGTCGTATCTCGGACTAGTTTCGGTGCTCCTCGTACTAATCTACCTCTTCGGTCTATAAATCTTATCACAAAGTCATAAACAATGATGACAAGGATTTAAATCTTGGACCTCATAATCATAAACTTCCTAAATTCTAACTACCAAATAAACCCACTAAGAACATTAGTTGTAGGTTGTCTAAATCAGTCAACATCTTTAGTCAATTTTATCACTATGATGAACAGTACTGGTGTGGTTGGAGACCATGAATTTCCACCACTCAAATTCTCCGAACGGACATGACACACAACTCAATAATTTTTCTTGTGGATCTCCATTTTATAGATTTTTTCGAAGTGTAATTGTATGATATGGACTCAACAACAATGTGCATAAGTCTTCTCAACAACAATTCGACCCCAGAAAAAAGACTCAACAACAATTTGCACAAGTGTTGTCAGACACCGGTTGTGATCAAGATTAGAGAGATTGTCATTATTTTTTGTAACGGTTTAAATCTAATTATTAACGTGTTAACACATAAAATTTAATCAATTAATCTAAATGCTTAAATTCATATCATTACAAATATATATCTCGTACAGATCCGACAATATGGGACATGATGTCATACTTTTATTTTCTATTTATGATTATTTCATTTTCTTCTTTTGGTTGCATTTAGGAGGCACCCAATCGTGTTATTTATCAGTTTGAAAGTCACATTTAGGTGCATTGAGTTGAAGATAATAAATGAGTAAAATAAATTACTCTTTAACAATTTAAATTTTAGTTGAAATAATAATTAATTTAATATCAAAAGTCAGTTATCCAAAAAGTGTTGAGTTCAAGTATTACTCTTTGACACATCCATTTAAAAGATATTTTTTCACGTACAAGACTCGATAAAAACAACCTTGCTAAGTGTGTGAATAAAATAAATCACTTTTTAACCGTTGAAACTTTTTGTTAACGTGGTCAATTAACACATTGATTGTGTAATTGCGATGCATGTGCAAAAGATTTGAAGGTTTGAATGATACTGCATTTTTTTTTGCATTGCACTATTGGGGAGCATGCCAATTGGTTGCATCTCAAGGTTCTGCATCTTTTTGTATTGAAACAGATGTGAAAAAGCAGAATTCCGACAATTGAAAGATCAGGATTTGAATCTCATGAGTGTTAGAAAAAAAAAATGTAATAAAAGTTATTGAAGCATTCTCTTCTGACTCTTGATGCAATTGGAAAATTGACAGCATATTAAAGGAGGCTAAGCACCTTCTCCCATTGTCATTTAATTCAAGCTTTAAGTATCTTGATAGAAAAGTTATAAGGTCGATAATTGGCTAACTATGAGTGTTAGATGTAATTTTTTGTTTATAAATTGGGTAACAAATACCTCGTCAGAATTTCAAAATTCACTTGTATCGAAATCTCGATAGCAAAAATTGGATGATGTATTTTTTTTTTACGAATTAATTAATGCACTACTTTTTTTTACCCCAAAAAAAGAAATAAATGATACTGTTATATCACGACCAATATAATGTTATAACATTGACTTCAAACAATTTTTAATGCAATAGCATTTTATGTAGTCTATGATATTTAAAAGGAAAATGCTAGACCAATGATGACACTATGTGAAATTCCTTTATTTTTCAAGACAAAATGTTGCCCTTGAACATATTATCAATCTGTCAACTGTCCTACCTAATATTTAACTATAATCATCATATTGAAAATAGAGGGGTTTGTAATTTATTATTATTATTTTTTTGGAAGGTAAAAACCGATACAATTTAGCCTATCATTTTAAAAGAGGACTTTAACTTTGCCTGTGTTAGGGGTCTCTCCCTCACACTGCCAGTTCTAAGCCTAAATAAAGGAGGGTTATGTTAGGTAGCCGATAACCAGCATAAAATATATCGAATCTTTCACATAGGTTTGTGACAAAATAAAGCGCCAATTACTGAAGAATTAAATTAATGAGCCACACTATGACACTTTGGGAAAGAGTGATTGAAAGGAGAATAAGGAGAAATATAAGGGTGTCAAAAAATTAATTTGGTTTTATGCTTGAGAGATCAACAATGGAATCTATCTTTTTACGAAGGAGGTTAATAGAACAATATCGAGAAAATTAAAAAGACTTACATGTGGTGTTTATTGACTTGGAGAAAACATATGACCAAGTTCTTAGGGAAGTTTTGTGAAGAGTATTGGAGAAAAAAAAAATGTGTGTATAGTATACATTGAGGTGAGGTGATAAAAGATATGTATGATAGAGTGATGACTAGTGTAAGGATGAGGGGAGGAGAGTCTAGTCTTTTTTCAATTACAATATGACTACATCAAGGATCTATCTTGAGTCCATACTTTTTTCGCATTAGTCATGGAAGCAAGTTAATATGTCCGAACTCAAATAATTACTGAAAATGATAGAGTAATAAGTGAGTTCTTGTTACCTTGATAGGTACATTTAATGGATTATCTATACTAATCAAGTACCTTAAGCATACTCCCATGGGCCCCCACATGATGTGACTGCTACTACCTTGAGGTCGGGCTATAAACTCATCTCATTAGGCTATCTTTAATGGAGTCTCTAAAATGTAAAACTTTCCTAATTTGGGTATTTTTAGATACCTCAGTCTCTAAAATTAACACTATTCATGACAAAAGTACGTGGAGTCCACCACTTTTGGCTTAAAAAATGCCAATTTAGAGACCTAGTCTCTATTTTTTTCAACAAATTTGTGGAAGAAAATAGAAATTGAGTCTCTATTTTGACATCTTTTAAGCCAAAAGTTGTGAACCCCACGTACTTTTGTTATGAATAGTGTTATTTTTAGAGACTAGAGTCTTTAAAAATACCTAAATTAAAAAAAAAATTATATTTGAAGACTCCATTAAAAATATCCTTAACTACAACATTTTATCGAATTTTGAGTACAATTTGGGTCTTCTTAACGAGTCAGATAATATTGGGGTTAAGTTTACGCCCATATCACAGTTGAATAAAATTCAACAGAAAAGTCACAATCTTACATACTATTTGACACAGAGGTAGGAATTTCTGTTGAATAAAACAACTTTTAATTTATACAGACCAATTTGCCTGTCCAAATATATTGACTTCGATTCAGCCAAACGTTGTACTGTATTTTTGACACTCGAATGTCATTTGATTCAAACAGACTTGAAAATTCTATGAATTCCAAAGGTGATTACCCAGGGGAAGAAGGAAGGAGGGGCCGAGGAACCTTTTAAAAAAGAAAAAATTAATGTATTATTAAAATAAAAAAAAATTGGCCCTCCCAATAAATATTATAAAAGTTGTTAAAGTACTCAATATATAATTTAGCTTGATGGTTAAATATAAGTGAATTTAAATAGTTGGCGTGGGTTTAACTCTTTACGGCGCCTACTTGTTATTTTTTTTTGCTAAACGAGCTTAAAAGCTCTTTGCAGGTGTGTACCATTTTTTTTTTCTCCTTGTAAGTTGGTGAATCTTTGCGGCGCCTACTTGTATATTTTTTTGCTAAACGAGCTTAAAAGCTCTTTGCTGGTGTGTTCCATTTTTTTTTCTCCTTCTAAGTTGGTGAAAGAAGAAAAAAAAAGAAAAAGAAAAAGCTAGGGAAAAGAGCTTAAAAGCTCTGTGCACTGTGTTCCTTTTTTTAAAAAAAAAAAAAAAAAAACTATCATCATTTTCATTTTCTTCGCAAATTCTCCCTACAAATTTCAACTTTATTACACATATCTTCCTACAAATCTCAAGTTAAAAAGTATATATGCTATGTTCAATAAAAAAAAAAAAGTATATATGCTGATTGTTGTACGTAGTATTAAGTATGTTTAAAAAATATTACGCAAAAAAAAAATGTGAGCCCCCCCAATACTCAACTTATGGCTCCGCCCCTGTGATTACCTATCAATAACCAAAAGCAATTACCGACTCCAAGGATAAAAACAAACAGTAAATATGTTGACTCATAATCAAAAGATTTTGAGTTTGAACCTTTCCCTTAATTAAATTAATGCATATACTGAAACATCTTTGCAAAATAGTATTTATAATATTAAGGTTGAATCTAATATAATTCTATTTAAAATGAGTTTCCGTTATCCAAAAACAAAAAAAATCCCAACAACTAGCATGTCATTTTTTTTTTTTTGGTTAATAATAAAAATCGAAATTGCGATTCGAATTCATAATTCTTAATTATAGCAAATTACTATCTGACAATTCTACCTAACTCTCAGATACCCGGCCTGCCTTATTGGAGTTGTATAAAGTAAATGCAACGTGTGCCCTATAATAGTTTCTTGTCTACCTCCTTCATTAGAGCAAAATAGACCAATCTGTGAATTTACAGACATTCCACAGCACGTCGAAAGAGACCCTCCAACCACATCTGTTGTCTTGTTGTTTCTGGTACAAATCAAAAACTAAAAATGAAAAAAGATTAAAAGAACTAGAAACAATAAGAGCTACCATTAAGCAAACATATGGGCAACAAATAGATAAAGATGGATAAGAAGCAAAGAGTTGGAGATGGGAAAAAAACATGGAAAACGACATTTATGTTAGGCCCATCTCTGAAGCTCTCTCTTTCCAACAACTTAAACCACTTGACCTAACGTTTAAGCTCTGTTTCACCAATTTATCATTGTCGGCAGGCTATCTGTTTTGGGCTCGTACAAATAAATATGCGGGTCACAATAATATTTTTACTATAATTCAGTCACTTTTTATGTACGTTCATTATCCCATCTCGAAAAAATCCACTTTTACTCACTGTTTTTGGGGTCTTTGAGAGGGTCTGCCTAACAACATGTTGTGGTTGTCAATGGAGAAGTTGGACCCAAAGTGTCACACCTCGAGTCTCGAATCCTAGATTCGCAAATAAGACTAGAGTTGTAAGCTTAGAAAAATTCACTATTACTTGCCATTGCTGTGGTCTCCGAGAGAGCCTACCTAACAGCATCATGTGGTTGCAATGGAGAAGTTGAACCCTAATTGTCATCTTAGGCCTGCAATTGAAACTGAAGTTGTAGGCTAAAAAAATCCACTATTACTCACCATTGTTGTGGTCTCTGAGAGAACCTACCTAACAGCATATTGTGGTTGCCAGTATAGAAGTTGGACTCATAATGTCACACTCCTAGTCTCAAACTTCAGGCCTACAAGTGAACCTAACATTATAGATATAAAAAATAATTATTTAGGTTTTAAAGTTATTGGTCCGAAAGAATTAACTCGCATTATCATTTAAATTCAGGACACTCTTAACACTTTTTCTATCGATATCGGAGACTATAAATAGAGATTAACCAAAACTTGGCAGTTGCCTATACTGCATGAACATTTGTATTCTTACCTAAAATTCTTCTTCTAGGTGGTCATTATTTTCAAACTCGCGAAGTCATGGATGAGTATGATTTTATGGCGCTAAATATACTCTAAAACTTTATATTATCGATAAGCATAGACTAAGAAATAAATCACATTTGCTAATATCAATTATCAAAAACATAAACTAAGAAATAAATCCATGATATTATTGATTGGAATGAATGTCCGCAAGGAAGATTTCGTCTTAGATTTTAATATAAGCATGAGAAGGAAAAGTTCTTGATATCAAAGATTTTCCATGAATATCATTCGGCTATATTTTTCGCCATGAATACGAAAGGTTTTAAGATCAATTCTCGTTAGTAACAATTGTACGACTTAAGTCTCTCTTGAATTTTTATTTTTATTTTAAGAAAAAATATTTTCCATGAATGGACTCTTCCTGACCTATTCGTGTGAAAGTATGATAGATTTAAAATATTTTATTGGTGGAGATTAAGTAATTTTATAAATTAAAAATATTTTAAGTATTTTAAGACATTTTGTAAACTTAGGGGTGCAGGCCCATAATGCTGTGTAAAGTCGTCCACGGATGAAAGGAGAAAGTATTCGCTCAAAATATTATTATGTTACAATCAAAATCAATGATTATGAATTGATATTGAAGTTGTGATTTAAAAAAAAAAATCATATTTTATAACCATTCGATCTTGCTTATAACGTAATATATGAAAGCCGCCAGCATGGTGCAAGGCCAAAAAACAACCATTAAAAGCAACATGTTGTTCGAAAATGTTACTGCTGGGACCGGAAATTAATTGCTGAATGTGAGTTTGTTTATTAATTGCATGGTATAGCATTATAAATTGAAAGGAAAAGACAAACAATAATGAACTAAACTTTTGATACTAATATATAAATATATATTGCATTACAGTGTTAAAGGAGAGAATGGAATAGTGAAGTACAAACTTGTTTCCAATATACTGGATAAAAGGAATAAAAGATATAATTGGAAATAATAAAAGGACCAAACAGTAATGAGACTATAAGGTAGCGATTGTTATATTAAAATGAGATTTGGAATGAAATGATATTCCTAACTATTTTCGATTCCTGTGCTTGGTATGAATGAATGAACTTGGGAATCCTATTTTTACGTATATGAGAATAGCCATTACAGAGCAAACACATGAGAATAAGTCATTCCCATGTGTTTGGAAATGAATTTGACTATCATACCCCATATTTAAATAATAATTATAAAGTAAAATAATAATGATAAAAATAAAAATAAAATTATAATAATAATAATAATAATAGTTTTTATAATAATAATAATAATTGTTGTTGTTATTATTGTTATTATTATTTTTATTTTGTTATTATTATTATTTTTTATTGTTGTTGTTGTTGTTGTTATTATTATTATCATTATTATTTATTATGTTTATATTATTTACGATTATATTCATGTTTATTTTTATATTTAATACTATAATAATAAAAAAAGTAATCTTGTCATATTATACAAGATATTTCCATTGAACATACGAAGCATGTTATCCGCATTCCCAAATTCATTCCATTTCATTCCTTGGCCCATTCCATTTATGTCTAAATACATTCCAGTATATCAATCGCTACCTAAAAAATAGAATTGCAAACTGATTGAAATCAAGGATCGAGTTTGACTCAATGTCCTTAAGGTTTTAATGCTCAGTAATAGTGCTAACGTCTTCTTACGCACAAACCTCCCAAAATACAATGATTTAATTTCTTGTAATAGTAACACTTCAAATGACGAGAACTTACGAACTAAAAAGGGCTAAACTCTCTCTATAAAAACTCTAAGAGTGCATATAAGACAATGCGAATTTTTCTTGATCTGATGTTTTTTTTCGAATAATTTTGATCAATTGTGCAAGTCTGATTTATAGTGAAAAAACTCAAGCAAAACTGCCAACCTTGAATTCCATCATTATGGGTGATAATTGCTATCATCATTGCTGCTATTATAACCATCATAAAGCCACCATAATATTGCACCATTGAAGCAGACGTTTTCTAACGTTAAAACCACCACAATATCGCACCACCAATGCAAACGTTAAGGCGTATATGATGATATGCTTGAGAAATAATGCCCTCATTAAATCGAAGATTAAAATGCATCCGTAACAGTCTAAAATAAAGTTATTGTCACAACTTTATTTCTTAAGCCAACTTCAATAGAGTTTTTACACGACTCTTTACTCTACATGTAAGGAAGAGATTAGAGCAATTGCACTCCAACAGATCCCCTACTCCATCCCTTAAATTGTAAGGGATTCCTACACTTATTTTTATCTTCTCTACATGTAGGAGAAAAATTATCATCCACTACTTCATCCCCTAAACACTGTTTACTGTCAAAAAAATATTAAAAAATAAATAAAAGCAAAACTTTAAAAATTAAACTCTCCAACAATAACAAATATAATCAAAAAATTAAAAATTATTGGAAAAATTTTAAATCAAATAATAAAAAATAATATTTAAAAAAAATTATGTTAGTAATTAAAAATAGAAGGTCTCCGAAATATATATATATATATATATAAATTAATGATATGTTTAATTGAAATAAAATAATAAAATATTTGAATAAAATAAAAATAGGGAGTCTCTACAATAGAGGAGCTGTTAGAGTAAAGCTAAAATAGAGATTCCTTAAACTAATAGATTAATTAAATGTAAGGAAGTTGTTGGAGTGAAATTCAAATAGGGGATCTCTAGATGTAAGAAAAGTGTTCCAAATCCCCTACATGTAGAGGAAAAAGTAGGAAAACTGTTGAAATTGACATGAAAAAACCCTACTTTACCTTTCTCAAGGTTGATTCTCCAATTGTAAATTTCTCATTTACAATTCTAACACATGTTATAGAAGATCAGCAGCCCTTGGACATTCTACCTCAAATTTTATGCTTTGGGCTGTAAGCTATGCATACGCTAACTTGAATCTAATTATCCAAAAATCATTCTTTTTTAATATTCAAAACAATCAGTGTTTTCAAGTGTTGACTATTTCGAACTGAGATGATAATACGTGTCTTTTTTTAATGAGCTCCGAATGGTTTTTATGGACTCTACTGTCCTTTTTAATCGTTTATTAACATGACGCGAGATCATACACCTATCTTTGCAAATTTGCATATTTGTCTAAACCATTTGCCCCATATGCATATTGATAACTGAATCCCTTTCACATTAAGCAAGTCTAAGCAGCTAGACAAATGTAAATGGATATAAGTCAAAACTTGATACCATTAATAAAAACGAGTCACTATCTGACAATTTCACATAACTCATTAGGTGTTCACTTGAATCAAAATTGTTGATCTCTTGTCTATTACATTTGATGTTTTGAAGAATTTTGGATCTATTAAGATTTTATATTGACATTTAGAACATTGGCCCAATGCTTGGGAAATGTAAAATTACCATTAAACCATTTCCTTTCGTAAGAAACCTTATAGTTTATGTCTCAAAGATTTGGGGAAATAATTTTTTTGTTGCCTCTTTAGTATTACAAAATGTATCGAGAGAAAATTTATTTTTAAATTAAAAGTAATCACAAAAAGATAATATTCCCAAACTTGCAATTTTTTTTTTTCCATTAAAGACTTGATTCTTAGGGTCTACATCGGTTTCTACTTTGTAGAGTGTAGGATCTAAACTCAATAATAAAAATTAAAAATTACTTTGGGATTTGACATGACTTTTTGTATTTCCTTTTTTTTTCGTAAGTAAGCTAATTTTATTGATGAAAAAGCAAGTCAAATGCAAACTTTAAATGACGTTATATATGTATGTATATATATATATGCCTAGAGTCAAGAATTTTATTTTGAGGAACTAATGAACTCAATCATATGTTGCCGTAATTCTTCAATTTTCTATTAAGGTCTATCATGTAGAGCTATTCAAAGTAGATCAGTGATTGATCTCTATGTTTTGTTGTAAATAGATTACTTTCAATTACGTAAATCAATAGTCCAAACCGGACTCAAAAGTAAAACATTTCTCCATCTATTACGAACTTTTGTACAAAAAACAATGATATCTCCAATTATAGCCCTTCTCGAATGTAAAATATATCCCTTCTTACCATCCTATAGTGTATGCCTGCTTCTATTATCTCAATGATCCGCATTTCCAGCAAAATGGAAAGCAAATAACAAGACAGTGAGCTTCTACAATGCACATTCAGCTCTCCTCTTAGCATTATTGATGTCACCTGTTCAGAGCAGAGGATGTTAGCTAGTCGAAAATGCGCATTCCCTTCATGAGCCCCATGCACTTTATTGTTAACAAAGTTGCGAAAAACAGAAAGGGGGAGAAAAATAGCATGAGCAGAGGAAAGAAATGAAATTCAAATCGCAATACTCATTTCAGAATGTCCTAATAACAAATGAACTGCAAAAAGAATTCCCATGAAGGATGGGAAAAGAAAGACTACTCAAAGCAGCAAAGAGAGAAAATACTGACTCCAATACCTATCGATACTAAGGACCTAAAGAGCACTAAAGCCGAGCGCTAAAGCCTAAAATCCTTTCATCTCTACCCTCTTAATGCTCTCTCTCATCTCGTTCCTTTCCTCTACGAGCTAAAATATAAGCACATCTATAGCTCCTATCCTCCACTCCCCCCCCATTACATCTCTGTACAACGAACCAATGAACAAAGAAATATATGGACTGTAAGAAAACAACTAGACTGCGAAATAAGAGAAAGACAAGAAAAAGACCGTCAACTGGTAAACTAGTCTCTGCTTTCCTCCATAGCTTCACTCTAGTGATGGGTTACTATTCGGGATCAGCTCCGGCTGGGTGGTTATTGGACCCGTAGCTGGAGTCCCCACCATATTGCCTTCCTCAACAACCTTGCTTCGCATCTCAATGACCTTCTTGTGTGAATTGGAATGCAGTGAAGGAACAAAGGTAGGACTTGCAGCAGGACGGTACTCAGGGAAGAGTCTGCCAGATTTGTAGCGAACGCCACATGCATTGCAGAGTGTTTTTGGGCCTAGTGGACCAGTCCTCCACTGAGGTGTCTTTGTTATTTCACAATGCAGGCATTTCCTGACTGCTTGAGCTGGTGGGTTTTGATTCATCTCTGATGGAGCTGAAGAAAATGTCAGCTTAATTTTCTTCTTTTTCTTTTGCTCAGCTGCATCAGGTTTGGAAACCTTCTTGATGGGTTGAGACTCCGCAAAATTTTCAGATTCTGAAGAAACTCCAGGAGCAACAAATGGCTGTGGTGTATCTGTGAATGATGATGTAGGAGATAGAAGTTGTATTGCTGGGCGAGGGTTAAATGTTGCAGGGCGTGGGCGCTTGCTCCGAGCACGTTGTGGACCACGGTGACTTGGGCTGAGAGGTTTAGTCTTTTCCCCTGAGCAGGAGCTGCTGCTGCTGCTGCTTTCCAGGACAGAAACTGGGCTGGAAGTTTGGAATTGTTTGTGGGATGGCTCCTTGTTGACAGCGGAGTTCTCGTTGGCAATTGTCATCCCACCACCAGCAAAAGAATCCTCCACAAATGTTGAAAGCCATTCAAGTTGCACAATGTCCTCGTACTGGCAAAAAAAAGCAATACAGATGAAGACGTGAGACGAAAGATGAAGAATTCTCACTTTATCCAAAAAACATCAGAAGAAGCAGACTCTATCGTTAAGGACAGAGAAAGTAAACTGAATCGCCACTCTTAGTTCCAAATTAAGCATTTAAAATTTTATAGCACATTTATCTTCGATGAAACAGGATTTCCACTAAATCAATCAAGGGAAGGTGCAAAAATTTATATATATTAGCAGGTAATTAGTACAGTACAAAAGTTCAATCATTTGATTAACTAAAATAGTACTTGGTTCAAACGTAGACTATAAGCTTTTTAATGGACTCATACTAGGAATTTCAGTTTTAACCATAGGAAAGAGATATTTCTAACGAGGCAAAGCTGTTCTACGTTCCTATGGGACCTATGAACAGATTGGACCACTCATACATTACAAATTTCAAATTTGAACGGAGTTGCTGCATCTGATCTCTTCCCTTCATACAATCTTCCAATTTCATACATGACATCTGTTGTGTTTCAAATTAAAATTTAGCAGTAATTATTCATTATTAAGGTTAGGACAATCAACATTATGAATAGCACAAGGTACAAAAGCAGTCTAGCTGGCAATCAGATTGCCAAACATGAATGTTATATTCCATCCATGTGACACAATTACATTACAATCCAAGGACCTGGACCCCAAATTATGACACATTTATGCTATCAGACTAAGATCTCACTAACCAAACAGACAATAACATGATTCAATCGTTGCCACCATCACTGTGTTACTGATTAAGCAGCACTCAACGGTGTCCTGACCACTAGAAGAACATGACGAATGCTGAGACCGGTCCCACATCTCAGATAATAATTGGACAAATTACATCGACGCTCTTTAATTAAACAATACGTCAGATTAACGAAAAACTAACAAGTGCTTTAAGCGTATATTAAACCTAGTAGTTACTTAAATACTAGCTATAAATATCAACAGGATACAAATCTCATCATACAGCGGTAAAATTCAAACAGAGAATACAATGATGCTTACTGGCACAGCTAGCTCCGCGGAGAGGTCAGACGCGGAATTGCTGTTGCTGCCAGGGAAAAGTGGGTCGGTTTCCGGCAAGGTATCATTCCAAATGCTAGGAAAGTTTTTGCAGTCACCAGAGCCAATGCCACCACACTCATTATCCGGAGGGAATTCAATCAAGTCATCAATATGGTCGAAAAAGCTGCCACAGTCTATCTCATCCATGAAGTTTGGCCCCATTGTAGTAATCTTCTCAAGAACTCTTCAAACTTCCCTCCTGTAAACAAAATAAAAATCAGAAACAGGACTATATAGTTTGGAAATTAGTGGGAAAATTTTGGAAAATAGTTTTATAAGCTTCTTGCTAGTGTGTGCACGCGGTGAAAGAGGGGGCCACCCCTTTGTCTTTCTCTTGGTGCAAATTACAAATGCTTGCCAGCACAGAGGGTGTCTGGTGCATGTTAGCAGAAAAAGTTGAAATTTTTATCTTAAAATCAATTTGGATTTTTTTCTTTTGGGCATATATTAACCAAAAAGAAAAGAATCCACACTGAGATTCTCATAATCTTCAACAAATTAGAAAAATCTTGTAAAACACAAAAGGAAAAATTTGATCTTGGTGCATTCCAGAACATGCCGACACAATTTATGAGAAAATTTTGAATTTTATTAAACAAATATGAAGCAAATTTCTCAAATTTCACTTTTTTGCTGCAGAAAATGTGAAATTTAATGACCCAAGTGGAAATTGTGAAGCATACCTTGAAAGCTTTGTGTGTAAACAGAATCTTTGAAACCCAAAACGCAGAGAGCTTAATTTACCTGCAACATGCAAGAAAATTGTAAGTTACATAAACAAGTATAGAGCAAAAAAAGAAACATGACATTTTTTATACAAACATACCAAAAAAAAAAAAATCTTTTTTTGGAGGTAAAACATTTTCAAAAACAATTTTTTTTTTCTTTTCACACATTTGAAACAGAAAAGAGGATAAAGACCCAAACTTTACCCTCTTTGAATGTTTCTGCTTTCTCAGCAATCAACTAGAGTGACAAGAAAACCTCAAATTTGAGCTAAAAGGGTCAAAAAATATAATCTTTTCACGTTGAAAAACGTATGCAAATTTCAATTTTTTGGAAATAAACACATTTTTGAAAATCAATTGTACACACACTTGGAGCAGAAAAGAGTATTAAAGACTCAAACTTTTCCCTCTTTGCATGTCTCTGCTTTCTGAGCAGAAACAAAAATGGCCAAGACAAGCTGAAATTGAGTCAAAAAGGGTCAAAAAATGTAATCTTTTCGTGTTGAAAAACTCATGCAAATCTTAACTTTTAAAGGGTCGAAAAAAAAAACTTCAAAAAATTAGGAGAAATTTAAAGAGAAGCAAAAATTTGCAGAAACAAACCTTTGCTAAAATCCCAACAAGAATTTCCTGCCCAAATGACTCCTATCTAATCCCAGCAATAATGCAATTCTCTCTTGAGCTCAAACAAAGAACCGTTCAGTACACAAAACTCTAACCCGTAATGCCACCTCTTACTACTATTACTATATAGTATTGCTCACTACCAACACTAACACTATATATAACAAGTTATTGAAAAAAAATAGCTCGATATACAAAACTCCGGTTATATAATCTCAAAAAACTTTGAGAGAAGGGTGAAGGGGTTTATAAACTGGTGTGTGTTGTGTGTGTGTGGGAAGAGAAAGAAAGGAAGGGCTAAAAAGGGAAGAATGGTAGGTGAAGTTCTTGCTTCATTGCTAGCTGGCCTTTTTAACTCCTCATCATCCTCTCACTCACTGTCTTGATGTTTAAGTCTTCTTCAATACCCATGTGGGTCCCACACACTCTTCCACACCACATCACCGCTCTGGCTTTTTTCAATTTGATTTTTTCTTTTTTCTTTTTTTGCTTTCTTCTTCACATTTTTGTGTCATTTACTGCATACGTATACGCGTATGTGTAGATGAATATACACATGTACACATGTGGATATGCATGTGTGTATTTATATAGTAAAGTGTGTTTTGGTCTTTGGGTGTGGTTATTTACTTCTTTATGTTTTTGAGTGTTGTTATGGATTTTTAGACCCAAAAGTGGAAAAAAAATAAAAGTGGGGATTTGGAGGAAATTAAAGTGGGATTTGTTTACCTTTTGCTTTATTTTGTTTACCTTATTTATTTTTGTATTTACAATTATGATATGAAGGGATAAAACTATTAATGGTGATGTTATTTATAGCCTTGTCTGAAAGATTACCTGTATTGTCTAAATTATTATGAATTAATGGTGTTGCACTAGCTGAATTTTTATAGGAAAAAAATGAAATCTTTGAATAACATGTATTTCGCAAAGACGTTATAAATTGGGATAAAATTAAATTTTATGTCTCGTTCATTCTAATTTGATAATATAATATTCTAATTAGTCGTAGTTGATTAAGTTTTTAATTGTATAATTAATAAAGTTTCATTTTTGAACTATATCTATCTCAAAAGCAATAATACATTTTATAGCATGTTACATGAATAAATTATTTGACTTATATTATGAATAATAATTAATTGAAATGATATGGAAAGACATAATTATTTGATAAGGGTATCCTTTCCAAGTTGAAGGGTGAGTGATTAAGATTTCATAACCATTTGACAAGGGTAGCCTTTCAAAGTTGGAGGGTGAGATATTTATTTTCACCTTTAATATCTTTGACCCAATGAGTTCAAAGGCAAGTCATTTTGGTTTAAATATATAACTATATTTTTAACGGTATATTTTTATTAGACCAATACTACAATAAAAACTATATAAGATATCTATATCAAATTATCCATTTTGTGTAGGTGTTTTTAAAAATTTTAGGGCAACACAATTTGACTTTATGGTTAGCCCTTAATCAACTATGGCTTCTCATTGAAGATGCATTAACAATTGTACTAATTATGATTAATTGGATCCACGCTAAAAGACCTAATCTGTAACGACCCCGCTAAGTGAATACCCCGAAGGGCAGAGGCACACGGGCGACGCACACCAACAACATATGTCCACATTGGGCCCACACACCCACTCACGATTTTGTTCCCAGCCAGGCTAAGCGAATACCCCCACAAAGGGAAGGCAGAGGCACACCCGCACTGGAACGCGTGTTGTCGAATACAAGGTGGAACCCCGCTCTATATATTCAATAGCACCAGCTCAAAGACTTCCGATGTGGGATTGTGTTACCACATTCCACCCCCCTTATGGGGTCCCGCGCCCTCGCGGGACACGAGCACAAGGGAAGACCCGCTCTGATACCACTTAATGTAACGACCCTGCTAAGCGAATACCCCGAAGGGCAGAGGCATACGGGCAACGCACACCAATAACATATTGTCCGCTTTGCACAGGGAATCCACATGGAACGCGTGTTGTCGAATACAAGGCGGAACCCCGCTCTATATATTCAATAGCACCAGCTCAAATACTTCCGATGTGGGATTGTATTACCACATTCTACCTCCCTTAAGGGGCCCCGCGCCCTCGCGGGATAAGAGCACAAGGGAAGACCCGCTCTAATGCCACTTAATGTAACGACCCCGCTAAGCGAATACCCCGAAGGGCAGAGGCACACGGGCAACGCACACCAACAACATATTGTCCGCTTTGCACAGGGAATCCACATTGGGCCCACACACTCACTCACGGTTTTGTTCCAAGCCAGGCTAAGTGAATACCCCCACAAAGGGAAGGCAGAGGCACACCCGAACTGGAACGCGTGTTGTCGAATACAAGGCGGAACCTCGTTCTATATATTCAGTAGCACCAGCTCAAAGACTTCCGATGTGGGATTGTGTTACCACATAATCACTTAACAAGTGTAGCTTTTGTGGTTTAGTTATCTTTGACTAAACGTGGTTCCACGACAAGTTAATCTAGTTTCAAAATCTTTACATTCATAACTAGAATTTTAATTTTTATGGTTATTCAACCAATTATACATTAAAAACTTTAAAGAACTTTTGATCAAATGGAATTGTCTACCTAAAATATTTGATCATTTTTCAACCAATGACAATTAGCACTACCAAGGGTCATTTTAGAAGTTTTACGATGAAGTATTTTTATTCCAAAATATTGAATTTTACCACTAAAATCCTTAATCGATTAGAGTTACGTACTCATCCAAGACCCATTAATAATTATGTTAGTTGTGATCAATTTAACTGTTGTGATTGAAATACTAAATCATTTGACAATCATAATTTCTGAAATTAGTCGGTGACATATTTTGAATTTAGATTTCAAAATCTTTTAAAAGAATAGAAACTTCATTGGGTTACTTATAGAGATCAAATTCAAAGACCCTAATTTCAGTTATGGTACTTCAATAGTACTTTCTTTTATTGTTTTATTTTTGGAACATTAGGATGGCACATGATTATATCCCTTCTCATTTTACCATCCCCTCATTGAAATTGTCATTTGCTAATTGTCTTACGAGAATTGAGTGAAATAATAGAATATCAATTAATTTTATTTTAAAATTTAAATTACGCCATCCATTTTAAAAAAAAAAGGATTACCATTTGTCGGCTGGAAGCATACGCAGTTCAAAATACGTATTTACTGCCGTTATTTGCAACACTTATGACTTTTGATGTCTCACATGTCCTACAATGAACGTGGATTGCACGGTCCATTATTATTGGTGTAAAGATGTGATTTGACATCAGTTTATCTAGTCAAAATAGAGCGTTTCTAACCACGCATCATCCTGGCGCGTGAATTATTGGATTATGTGTACGTAATATAACAGGAATAACAATTTAACCCAAAAAATATATAACCGGAAAAAATTAAACATGAAAGGAAAAGACTTACTCGTAATATTTAACTATTTATTTCGGGCAATTTGCACTTTGTACTCCGAAAATATCAAATATTACATAGTTTTCAAATTATAGTTTAAAAATATCAAGAGTGAATTAACTATTAAATAGGGTTCAATTATCTATCATTGTTAGTTTTATTGAAAAGTGAGGGAATTGGCTATACAAGATAATTTATAATTTTGAAAGTAAATTTGAAATAATTTATCTAAATGTAACATTTAATTAGATGGTAGATATGATTTATGTAAATTGGTTAAGGGTAACTTACCTAAAACCACCATTGAAGTGTCCAAATACTTGCTCATAAAAATCAATTCCTTTTAACAATTATTTGGCCATTTAAAAGTTGATACAATCTTCCATAAGATTGAACAATATGGGATTTCACTCATCTTCATATAGCTTTCACTGTTTGTTCTTTCATTTAATTATAACTAAATTGTGTTTATTTTAAATTAAGGTCATCTTGTATCGCGTTTTATCTTAGTTAGTATTATATTATAAATTTCAGCTTCATTAAGTAATTTACAAAATTAATTTGTTCAAAAAACTTTGATGGTACAAAATATTTTCAAGTACTAAGAAACTTGACAATCATCACTATGAAATTAAGAAACTTGAACATGTTTATTGTTGTCTTCCCCTCTTTTAGGTAATTTACATTTTGAGCAATTATCATTCACCCTAATTAAGATTTATGTAGCATGACTGTGAATAGGGAGAGATAGGGGGAAAGGAAGGTTTCGTTGATTGCATATGTATATAGTAACCTTGTTTCAAATTGCATGTAAACACAAATAACTTAGACCAATAACTAAAATTTTCTCTAGCATTTAGCATTATTATGATTATGATTATTATTATTATAACATATTTATATCAAATCAACATGCATAAAAAAAATATGACACGAAAAGTTATATATCGAGTTATGTAAATTAAATAGATTAGCACAATAACATTAGATACAATTACTTTGCGATGAAAAAAAGAAAGCAAAGAATATCCACATATGGAATTCATTGGTTTATAATTATACATCATTGACAATTCTATAATCGGTAGGGAAAGAAATAAGGGGAAGGTTTGATATACTTTGTTTTTACCTGAAAATTTTGAATTATTTGGCAACTTTCTTCATGAGATTAAACAATAGGAAGTATGGTTAGTGTGACAATCCAATGTACCGGAAATTTATTAGAAAAATTATGAAATTCATTGAAGTTTTTATTATACTTGAGTGTTTGTTTTTTTATTCAAGCACGTTCTTTAGGGTTTTCTTTTATTTTTTTCCCGTACAATAGAGACCACAATTGTAATTCGAATTTAAAATTTTTAATTATAACAAGTCAGTGTTTAATCATTTTACCTAATTTTAGGGTGTATTCTTTAGGGTTCTTCAGTTCAAATAAAGTGAATCTTTTTTCTTTTTTCTGCCATTAATTGGGTAAAACAAAGAGTGCGCCCTTGGTGTTCAAATTTTGGCAAAGCATCACTACTTTACTTTGTTGCATACTTTTCCCCCCCGGCTAAGAGGCATTAACAGCTCACAAGGCCTTTGTTTGGATTAGAGAATGCATTTTTGAGGTGAAAAACACTCAGCAAAGGCGACTTTGCAAATAAAAGGTTGTATTATATTGGTTGGACCATAGAGAAATTATTGGCATCATTTGATCATTTATTACCCTTTATTATCACCTTTCACCATCTTTTAACTAACTTGAGGTGTACTCATTGCATCATTACTTTTCAAAGTACTCTCCCTCTCTCCTTCTCTCTCTAATATCGAAAGTATTGTTGTATATCATTTATTCATCTCGCTCGTTATCCTTCTCGATATAATAGAATTTTTATTATATACATGAGAGACTTAACATTCAATACATATATTTTTACATACAAAAAAAAGTAATGAAATAAAAGGGTAAAATAAAATATTACTCTAACGTCGATATCATTCTTTTCATAATCAAATATTGCATAATTGTATAAAGCCCACAAGCCACAATGCCAACCGATAGATGGTGGCTAGAATTTTTAGTTTTTCCTTGTGAATTTAAATTCTTTTATTGGTACGTAGAATTAAAGTGTCTAATTAGTGGGTGAAACGTGAAACCACTTATCAAAATGGATTCTTCTTTTTATGCATCCTCTTTTTTTTTTCTTTTTCTTTTTTAAAGTTATCAAACAAGAATGTGAAACATTTTTAGCATAAAGCATAATTACCTATCTCTTTTTCTTCCCTTGGAAGATATGAGATTATTTGTTATTCTTCAACAATAGTCAAGATCATCATAATTAGGTCTTCAAACACAAGCTTGTATACATATATCTAAGCTTGTTTCTCATGTCTATATATCTTTATAATAAGAACTCTTTTGGTTTGGATTATTCAATTGATTAATCAAAATATTTGACTTTTCAATTTCGAATTTGAAACAAAATTGACACTAAATGTTACCATACAAAAATTCAGTCTCTTGTGAGATAATCAACAAAATTAGACAAAATTATTTATATACAATGAAATATGACGAATTTTATCTTAAATAATCACAATAATCAATTATAAAAAAATGGACCGAAAAAATTTTGCTTTTTTTTTTTTTTTTTTTGTGTGCGTGTGACTAAGGTCTCATTGGCATATTTAAGTTATCGATGGTGAAATGGACTTATAAATAGTGCAAAATGTAATAATAGTACGCACGTACAGGCTGTTTGTTAATTTTATTAACTCACATAATTGTGAGTTTGACAGCTCATTAATCAACCAACGAAGGGAACGTGATTTGATATTTAATAATTACTATGTGGAACAAAAATGCATGGTCCATGGATGCAATACAAAGAGAAAATAGTTCAAACAATCTTTAACGTTTGATTGTTTTGATATTTTAATTCTAAATGTTTTAAATTAGATACTTTAATTCCAAACATTTTATAATAAGGATATCGTTAGTCCATTAGCTTATTTCTGTTAAATTTGAGCATTAAGTTCATGTGTTTTGCATGTCACGCGTAAAAAAAAAGGGTAAATAGCACATTACCCCCCCTGTGTTTTATTAAAAATAAACAATACCCCATGTGTTTTAAAAATTAGCTAATTACTCCTCTGTGTTTTGCTAAAAGTATACAATACCCCCATGTGTTTTAAAAATTAGCTGATAACCCCCCTGTGATTTGCTAAAAGTAACTGATTACCCTCTTGTGTTTTATAAAAGTAGTTGATTGCCTCCTTATATTTTCTAACAAAAGCGTTAATTTTTAAAAAGCACAGGGGGGCAATTAGCTACTTTTATAAAACACAAGGGGGTAATCAGCTAATTTTTAAAACACAAGGGAGGTAATCAGCTAATTTTTAAAACACAGGAGGGTATTGTGCATTTTTAACAAAACACAAGGAGGTAATATGCTATTTACCCTTAATAAAACGTGTAAGGTTAAAATGACCATTTAGCTTACAACTCATTCTCTTCTCTTTTATAAAACCTCACTGTGAACCTTGCATGCTTTTTTTTTTTTAAGCGCGACATGCGAAACATGTGAATTTAACAGTGCAAATTTAACAGAAATGAACTAATGGACTAACGGTGTCCTTATTATAAAATGTTTAGAACTAAAATATTCGATTTGAAATGTTTAGAACCAAAATATTAAAACAACCAAATGTTAACAACTATTTGAGCCATTTATTCCAATACAAATGTGGCAATACGGTTAAGATGGTGTTAAAAATAAATTAAAATTTTCATTTCGTGTGACAAGGACGAGTCCACTATAGTGCAATCTCCATGGGCTCAATTTTATTTAAACATATATGTGTATTTACTTCAAAACTTTTTAAAAAATATGTGTACTTTTAATATGAAAAAAAAAATAAAGTTAGTTTTCATTGAAAAAAATATTAGCGTTGGTTTCAACTAAAATAAAATTCTAAGTCTGCCCCTTTGATGTGATTGAGTTGTCGCAACCACATGTGCAAGTTTCCTACATGTGACTTGATAAAATGTAATCAATGGCGGAGGCATGGCATGTATAAGCCCTCACTCACCTTTTTTTTTAAATAAAAAAATGTATATTTTTGAGGTATTTTTAGTTTAATAAATTAATTTATTCCTTACTAATAAAATTATTTATACACAAATCTTAAACTATGCGTATTTAACTTTCATTGAACAAAACGATCTGAATTCGCCTCTAAATGTAATGGCTTAATTATTCTAAGTAACTGATATCAAGAGACCTAGTTGTTGGTTCAACCCAATATTTAGACAAAATAATCATCTTTTGAGGCTCATTTGACCAATTCTGTGTGTGGTCACCATCAAAAAACACAAGCAAAAATGAGATTATGCTTGGAAAGTAGGGGCAAGAGCACATGGGAGATATTCAAATCAGCTAGAGTATACAAAAGAAGTCCAAAGTGTTATTATAACAGTTTATATGCCTAATATTTTGATTTTGCTTCACTATATATATTCATAGAGTTGAATCTCTGACATTGAACACGAAGTACCCATACAAAGTGGACCTTGATCTACTTTTATTTTACTTTTCCAATTGTTCCAACGTTTTGCGTCGATGAACTAATTCGAGTCAATAGTTTCAAGGTGCACACAATAACGTTTTTGACTTATAACTATAATGAACTATGTTTAAGTTTGAGAGGGAAAAAATAGATGAGTCAGTCAGAAAAGATCACGTTACTCTATGTTTATAAAGAGAGTCATAATATAAGTCGAATGAAATTTAACAGTTAAAGTGATGGAGTCTCACGAATTTTTTTAAAAAATAGTTGAACATTACCGGTCACTTATGCATGGCGACACTATCAAAGAAATGAGACGACCGTTCATAAGTTATCAAAGGACCTTCAACATTCTTAAAACGTAAGTTTTGAAAAATTATATTATTTAAAAAGTATCATACAAGTACTTTTGATTAACACAAAACACTTGGAGATGTTGAGAACATGAATAACTTGGCACCCAAACAAAAACATTCTTGCTTAATGATTGGAAAGGCCAATTTCTTTTCGACCTAATTAGAGTATCGGAGATTCCCTTCAATATAGTGCTCACGCCATTTCATTTCTTTTTTCTTACAAATTATTTGACCATTAACGAACTCGACTATTGTGAGGAAATGTGCAAATCAACCTTTAAGAGTACGCTCACAACGGCTAAGTTAAGTGCAAGTCATAAAAATAGGATCAATTTCGACATCATCAATTAAATATATACTCTAAAGTTCTCAACAAAGGGTAAACATCACTAATAATTTTTTTTTTTTTTTTTTTTGCATCATATGTTGGTTGGTTGACACATATCTATAAGGTTGATCAATGAAAAGACAGCGTAACCTTCAATTAGACTTCTAATTATGACAAAACATCTTCTCATGTGTTGCTTTGCATACAATTAAGACATGGTGCAAAGGATATAATATAAAATGCCAAATGAAGAACAAAAATGTCAAAATTGAAAAAATTTCACATGTAATAGTGACGTGGCAATATCAGGCAAAAAAATCGTGGCCGAGTTGCTCATGTGCAGCGTGCGTGCTAGCATGTTATTGACCACGTTGTGTGGGACCTCGTAGCACGTTACGGCGTCGGTTGGTGTTCGTTCGTAGATCACGCCACGTGGATCATCGAACGGTGGAGAATCCTTTTGGAGCTCACACGGCTAGAATCCGACGGGGTGATGCCAGCTTGGCAGTGGTATTGTGTGCTCCAGACCATCACCAGACTGAAGTCACGTGACTTTAGCTTTAGGATTTTCCTTTCGCTTTTTGAAATGAATTTGCTAATAATTTTTTTTTTAACTCCCACCCCTATTTGCCCTCCACTTTCAAAAGATTCGATTTTTTATCTCTCAATTATTAAAAAAAATAATTTATTAATAGACTACTCCTTAATCTCGAATTTACAATTTATTTTCTGATTTTTTTATTTTCTTAATTTTATTTTATTCTTTTTATTAATAATATTATGATATTATGAATAAAATTTAATAATAAACGTATTATAAATACAATTATAAGAATGATGTGACAATTTATAATTTCGATCTTGGTCATAAAGTGATAGTGTTAGGAGAAAATCCTTACCCTTTTTTTTTTGGTAGCTTTAGAATTTCTCTTTTTTTTTGTATAAATAACTTTAGAGGCAATGTAGGTGGTCAAAAGAATATATTATTTTGTGTTCGATTGACTAATAATTGATTATTGGTAAAGGATTAATTTATTATCTCTTATTATAAATATTGTTTGACTCTTAATTAACTTACAATATGCGTGCGTACTTCTCTACTATAAAATTTGTAGTCTTAAAGTAAATTCAATATGATCCCCTACCTATATTGAGTTTCTTGTCATAAAAATAAAAGTATATAGTATTCCTCTGTAGTATCGTAATTATCATTTTAATCCCTCAACTTTTAGAAAGGTTGTGTGGTACCCTTCTCTTAAAATTTCCGCAATGCCCATAAAAAGTTTAAAAACTAAAACCGTAATTAAGTTATCTAAGAGAGGTAAAGTTACAATATAACCCTTATAGACACAACATTAATAAATTGGAGTCATAATCAATGAGTTCGAAGTCCATAAAAATATAGATATGAACCACCTCTTGAATTTTTCAGTAAAAATAACACCACTACAGAGATTTTGAGCATAGATCAAATTATTGACAATATGACAAGGTACTCTTAAGATGAAGTAAGAGTTAAATTTGAGACCTAAATAGTTTCGAGTTCGAGTAACTTTGGGGGTAGGTAAAGAATAACTGTTGATCTCCTTTAAATTAAAAGAAGAAGAAAAAAAGTTAAAGTTGATGATGATACACAATTTTTAAAACTGATGTCACGCAATGAAGCATTAAAAACATCAATTACACTCCAACACTTCTTATTGCAATACGAGAAAACTACCCTAGGACTTTTAAGCACATTGCATACAATTAAATATGAGATTAAGCTATATTTGAAGTTCAACAAAAAATAATCTACTGCTGATTCATATTTTAAGAAAGACACATAATTAATTTATTATGTATTTTTTGCTAATTATTAATTTATAAAATATTTGAGTCTATAAAATATAAATAAAATATTTTAAATGCATTATCTTATAATTTTATCAAGATTATTAATTTTTTAATCTAAGTCCAAATTGATACCGGATAATTTTATTATATAAAATAAATTATTAATTTACTGAGTATTAATTTTAAAATATTTTACTCAATATGAGAATATTGGTATTTAATTTAAAATAAATAAATAAAATCATGATTTGTGGGTCTAGGAGAAGAACCATGGCGTGTGGGGTCCAGCATATAGCCGTACGAGGGACAGTATGATCTATGCCCCTAATGTGGGGACATCAGACTAACAACCCACATAATTATTGCTTGATTTACTCAAAATTAACACACGATTCTGTGTTTTTTGGTCCAAAAATGGGCAAAGAGTGCACAAACACGATCTTCAATTGCACATGCTATAGTTTAAAATACAGCTCCAAAACTCTTGCCCTCAGTGGCATGATTCAGTGACAATGGTGATAAAATTATTCTTATAAGATATTGAATTTGATACTTTTTTTTATTTTAAATTTTCACTCTTAACTGATTTATTGCATGTATGAAAGTGTATCACTGTACCCGAGTGTTTATCAATTGATAATCGGGTTTCGTCGAATAATTCGATGATGAGATTCTACCAACTGTGTTCCTACGTCATTTTAAAAAGTTCCAAAACTCTTAGAGCTCTTGCTGTGTGCTAAAATTATGGACGGAGCTATAATTATTGTTTACTGGGATCAAAACACTAACTTAATATTTATATGTAAATAATTATTTTAGTAAAAGTTAAATTAATTTTTTAAATTAAAAATAAATATAATTTAAACAAAAATTGCGATGTAATTTTAATTTATTTCTTAATAGATCCGCCCGTGACTGAAATATTAAATTTGGAAAATAATACTAACAATCTAGAGATTTATTGCTTGATTCACTCAAATATCACATGCTTGGCTGATGCACCAAATGCAATTCCAAACTGCACATGCTATATAGTCTAGGACGAGGTTTGAAGCTTCTTAGTTAGGTCCCGTGCATGGTTAGGTCATCAATGTATAAAATAACGAATTTTTTTTTTGGTCGAAAAATAATGAAATTATGGATGCGTTATAAAGTACTAAGTACGCAGATTTGTCTTTTTGTTCAACTCCTTTTTACATATATGTTAGGATAATTTATTGAAATAGACCTAAATTTTTTATTTTTTATTTATATTTAAGTTTCTCATTTTTCATTTTAGAAAAAAATTAATATTTCATCTTTCATTTTAGTGACTTATGTTAGTCCTTGGAGCAACGTCTGTAAAAAAAATAATATTAATGAGCACGCGAATGGCACATTAAGGACTATCACGTGACAATTTTGGTAAATATTTTATGATTGTATTTTACCGTGTAACAATTTTACTCGTAAAGAATTATGCATTTTACGGTTACGTGTCATCTACGTGCTCACTAATGTTATTTTTTGACATATATTACTCTAACGACTAACAGTTGTCACTAAAATGAAAGATGAAATACAATTTTGTTCAAAATGAAATATAAGAGACTTAAATATCAAAAAAATAAAAAATTTAGAACAATTTCAATAAATTACCCTATATGTTAATATACTTTGAAGAATAATTTACGGATCGGATAATTTAAAGATTTTTTTCCAAACTATCCTATTATACTTAAATAAATATGGATTTTAGACAAAATATCTTAATTTCTTCGTATCAAAATACATATGGATTTCATGCAAACTCTGATTGCCACACGTAATTCTTTTTCTTTTTCTTTTGTGTGTGTGTGTGTGTGTGGGGGGGGGGGGGGGGGGGTGCGGTGGCGGTGGCGGTGTGTGGTGTTCAAAATGCCACACATAATTCAATTGAAAATATCTTTATTTTAAAGGGCCGCTAGAAACTAAAAGTCACTTAATCATAAGGACTAAAAAAAATTAGGGTTGGATTCAGAATTTTTATTTGATATGGACTAAAATCATTCAATTTAACACTCATATATAATTTTTTTCAATTGAAGCTAAATTAAAATTTTAAATTAAAAATACTTTCAAAATACACATATTAACATCCTTTTATTTCTTAAAGCATACACACACACATATATATAATGCACAAGTTCTTCATTTATATTTTCTAATTAAAATTTACGCTTTCATAATACGATAATAGTTGACGTTTGTGCAATATTCGTGCACAACTCATCTTAATATGTCTTCAACTTAGAGAATTTATAAAGAATTTGATAATCTAAATGTATAAAATTATTTGTGAAAAATTGTTTGAGGAATCAAATCAAGAAAAGAAAAATCTATGATCAAGCCATATGTATTTCAAAACTATGCTTCTTGGCTCTCTTCATTTGCAACACTAAAATATTGTCCAATAACATTGAACAATCATTAAAACTTAACATGGTCCACTTGAGGATTCAACTTTAGATTAATACTATTCCTTTTTTTTTTTTTTTGCTTTATTTAACTAATTAACAACAAATGTTCCAAATTCCATTGATGTTTATTTAATTTAGTAGTGGGTAGTGAGTGAGTCTTTGGTTTTCAAGCTGTGGGTTGTGTAAGTTCGAAGGTCAAGATCATGTAGGTGTGGCAAATCGCTTTTCTTGGTTGTAAGTCACGTGCATATATACGTCATGATCTACCTGCCATTCGGAGATACAATAAACAATGGCATATGATCCACCTCCTCCAATCAAACCATTTGAGATCATGAATAGCATTTTCTTTATGTGGAGGAAGATAAAAAGCAATGCAATTTAATTTAATTTTATTTTATATAGAATATAATTGTCTCACATTGACAGATAATGAATTCGCTAAGAAATCATGAGTAATTTCACTTCGTAAATTTAGGATAGAATTTGATAAACTTTTTTATCAATTAGATAAGATAATTGAATACTAAATTGGAGAAAACAATCGGTAACAAAATAAATAATTAAATCTGTTAGAAGTAAACTCTCGACCATCATCACTTCAAAAAAAGTTATTATTCAGGATCTCTATTTTTTTGGAGTAAAAACGAGTACTTTAAGAATTAATTAACTTTAAGTTCGAGCGTCTTTTTCACAAATCACGCCCAACCAAAACAATGTATAATGTATATAACTAATGAGAAATAATCAATGTTAGTATGTGAGTTGTAACTCAACATCTTAACGAAATTTGAATCTTGTGGTAAGCATTATTTCTATTTTTCAATTAAATTTTGATTATGGGTTAACATCCATGAGCTACAAGATCATTTTTTAATCATCTCTCATATGCAATGAATGACTAGAATACATTTTATTAAGTGCAATCTTTTTCCTTTTATTGCTTTTTATCCTAGATAAATGCTTAGCCAAATTTATGTGTTTAATTTAAAAAATCCATCCTTATTCTAACTTTTTGATCTCCCAAAATGGACGAGCAAAAGGTGTCATGTAAGGTGATAAAGAGAACCAAGCTTTTCCAAATAATTATTTCAAATTTCTTACTCCCTTGAAGAGAAAAAGAGAAAATTCATACCCAAGCAATCTTAGTGAAATATGTATTAGAAAATCAACTACTCGAGAAACCTCTTTATATTTTGCAACCAGAAACGATGTCAATTAAAATATATGATTTTTTTGAAACACTCTTGAAACTCATTATTTTTCTAAAATTTCTATGTTTAATTTTCTAGGTGTACTATGCACATGACTTTAATGTTAGATTTTGGATAAAAATATGAAAAAGGGATTACCGATGTCACACAAAGTCCAAGATAAAATCACTAAAATGTTATTTGTAAATAAGAGATTTAATTAATAAAAATGGCAAATGTCAAGATCTTTAGAGTAATTTATCATCTTTAATATTCATTTGGATAAGTTTTATTAACTTCAGGGCAAATCTGACAAATGGTTCTCATTGTTTACATTTAGTCTCATTGTAGTCTTTAGTATTTTAAAAGTCACATAATTAGTCCCAATTGTTTATAAATGTATCACTATTAGTCCCAATTATTTAGATTGTGTCTTATTTTAGTTCATATTGTTTCAAAAGTCACGCGTTTGGTCCCTATTATTTATAAATATTTCACTATTAGTTCTTATTATCTACAAATGTATCACTATATATGAGTCTCTGAATGTTTTATTAACTGAATCTGATAATAACTTAATCATTTTTTTTTATTTTGCTCATGCAGTTTATATGTGAAGCCTACAATTTAGATAAATAAGGTTTGCTCATGCAATGTTTTAGATGTTTAGCCTAAAAAAATTGGTCTTAGAATATATTTTTTCAATTAAAACTACCTTGAATGGATATTTGTTCTAAAATAATTGGTCTCGAATATATTTTTCCAATTAAAATTGCCTTGTCAAATATATTTTTAATGCTTGCTCCTTAAAAAATGGATATATGCAAATTTTTTTATTATTCAATTTTTCATTCAAAAATTGGAATAGAGGAGTATGATTATTTTTGAAAAATATTGAAGACTAGTAATGATACATTTGTAAATAATGGAGATTAATCGCATAATTTTTGAAATAATAAAAACTAAAATAAGATAAAATATAGACAACGATAATTAATAATAATACATTTATAAATAATAAGGATCAACAGCATGAATTTTAAAATAATAAAAACTAAAATTAGACAAAATTTAAACAATGGAGGCCATTCGTGAGATTTAATTGTTTTGGATTTTCTCAACCACCACAAGTCCCATAAAATGCCATGTTGTCAATGAAAGAGAAAGCACATCAAAACTGGACCCTATGACCGTTGAGTTACTTCACCCCACAGAATAATTTTAGTGGCTTTAAAAAATGCTGAATTTACCGGAATATATCCACCCGTCGGTGCCGACACTAATGCTCGCCGACGGGGTGACCGGCTGCACCAGGTGACAAACTCTGACACATGAATCTCAATTGACAACTGTAAGTAGTCCTAAATCCCATGTACGAGGCCCCCTCGTACCGCGTCGGTGGCTGTAACATTTGACTCCGTGTCTCCAAAGGCTTTCCGTTGCCAACAGTTGATAATTTCTCTCTCCACGATTAAAATTCTCTTATAACATCATAATATTATAAATAAAATGATTATAAAATATGTATATTATTTTGTTATAATTGTATTAAGAATTTACAATCGGTAGATTTCATTCATAATATTATGAATAAATTTATCCTCTCTCTAAGAGTTATACATTTTGAAATTTAGGCCGAAATACTTTTCAAAAATGTTTTCGTTAAAGAAAAAATCATATTACATAAATATAAAGTGATAAAGTCACATTATAATGAGATTGTGCACATACACACCCTGAATTTAGAATTTTGTTTGTTAAAAAAATTCAATATATTGAATTTCTTATGTATGAATGTGTCGGTTCAAGATAGAATATCCTTCCATTGACCATCGGGTCCTAAGTCCGCTGTAAACATATGATATGCTTGATGTAATGCCGGAAAGATAATGGTTTTATATATGCTTTTGGCCTTTTGTGTACATTAAAATTTTGAACATGCACTACATTGTCTAATAGACATGTCATGATGTCAGTGATGGAGTTCACTTGCATGGGCATAAATCGACATGGATAATAATACTTCTTCAAATGAAAATTTGACCATTATTATTTTATGTTTTGAAGAAAAAAACTTTGTGATTTTCTCAAAATTAGAAGAATATCCTTATTTTGGTGTCTATACTTAGTATTTGCAATTATTTTCCAATCTTATTACATGCTACCTCATAACAAGTCATGTCGGTTTTGGTAAAAAGATTTTAAATTTATCGAGTTTTGGTTAGGAAAAAAATGTAAACAAATATGGGTTCAAATACTATTATTTTGCAAGTATCCGATCAGGGATTGATCTAAATTTTTTTATTTAACAGGGACTAAAAATATATAATTTATCATTTGTGTGTAAATAATTTTTTTCACTAAATTAATTTTTTAAATTAAAATATCTTTAAAATATACATATTTTAAAAACAATTGAGAATTTTTTAGGGTTGCATTACCTCTTAATGCATCTGTTCATGTATTCGAATCGTTTTCATCCCTAGTGTTACTGTTGCTTGGAACTAATAATTTCTTACTTCATATAATGTGAATAGTGAAAAATAATGCATGCCTTTTTGGCAACCGTTATAGGCGCAGAATTGAAAGTGATGCTTGCATGTGAGAGTTTCGTAATCAAATTCAACTTTTTCCCCCAAAAAAAAAAAAAAAATAGAAAGAAAAAAGAAAAACACAAGCTTTGAATGAGGGCACGTGCCACTTGGAAGCCTCAATCAGTGAGAATTTAATTTTGGAGGGTGGTAAATGACCTTTATGGCCCTTAAGATTCAGTGCCTTTGGGACCATAATTTGACGTTCTTGTCAGTTCTATTCAAGGATTTTATGGGCAACATGTGGAACATCAATGTTTCCCATACAATAGCTTTATGTATCAATTCCTATGACCCAAGATTGTCTAGTAAGGATTGCTCGTCTCGCGCTCAAAAGTTAAATGGAGCGATCGAGCAATAATAATTTAAGATTTTCAAGTAGTGACTTGAGGTCCTAAATTCTAATCTATGACCTCATATCACAAATGTTGCCTAACTATTGACTATTTTGGAATGTATCATTATACAACAGGGTTTATAATTTTAAAAAACGTAACCTTACATAACGAGTGTTTCTTATCAAAAAAAAAAAAAAAAAAAGATAGCTCACCCCACACTTATTTAAAGCAGCCATAGGGAACATCTTGTCATCCACTAAAAGCAATGAATCTGTCATATGAAGTCAAATGTATTTTGTTTGGTCCATAAAATTGAGAAAATTTTCTACTATTTCCTCTTTATTCATTTATTAAATTTATCTCGTAATTTTATAACAATAAAATGGTTTCTAATCCGTCTTCGGTTTGCGCAATTGCTAAATTTAACAAACGATGATCATAAACAGCTTAAAGGCCGAAACCCAAAGCCCAACTATAAGGTTAAGTGTGTTGCACCGAAAGTTTGGGCTTAATTAGGCCCAAAACAAATTTTCACGTAGCATGAAATAATAATATCTCTTACTTGAAATTCTTCTGTGGTCTTCGGATATTAAGATTTAAGTGAGTTCGTTTTTATCCTGGAAATTAACATTCAAAGTTGATCAAATTAGTATTTTTCTCGTTTTTTTGCTTAAAGTTTGATTTTATACTATATATTTGTGGTACAACTTCACGAACATGGGTTGTTTCTCATATATATTGGATCTATGCATAATTATATATACGTCAGGTGAAATTAAATTCACTCGAGAATATAACAAGTGGAACTTGGCAAATGAAAATTTACAAGTGCCAAAATAGGTATGTACTTCACCTATTGTTACTTGCTTTCCGACATAATAAGCGGGATTTGGATTTGGCAGTTGAATCTCCAGCTAAGTCCAAATAAGTGATATGTCATTGGGCCAGATTTCACCAAGCCTAGTTGGTCACTTGCATACAACTGAAATGGGCTAATCCACTCAAGACTAATTAGTTTCTATTGACGCCTAGTTTGGGCCATAACATAATTAACACACAACTATATAAAAGACGTACATAAATTTAAGAAATTGCGGAGCCATTTATGATCTAGCTAAGGTTGTACTCCCTACTTAATCAAGAGTAAAGCTATTAAAAAGTGCATTGAGATTGTATTTTAAAAACGTGTGTATTTTTAAAGAAATTTTAGGATGAAAAATTAATTTTATCTCTCACTAAAAAATATTATCTATATATAAGTACAAGAAGTGTATTTTAGCCCTCATTCTGGGTCCTCCCTCGTATCTAGGAATTGAAATAGTCAAGTACTCACAACTGTATAAAGAATATACATATTTAAGAATTCAAATAGTTGAATACTTGCAAAAATTGAAGTATTGAAACTTGAACCCGAATCCAAACCCGACCTCGACCTCGACCTAATTCTTCGAATCCTATATGGTATAATACCCAAATCTTACCATATTACTATGCAAATTATCTTAAAGTACCCACTATCTGGTTCTACATATCGAATTGGAGAATTTCGATTTTCTAAGAATTTTCTATTGTTGGCATGACAGAGACTACATAAATGACATTGTTTTCCTTTTTTGGAGCCTTTGAATATACTTAAAATATTGATAATTTGGCTATTTGGGCACTTGGGTTAGTGGAGTGACTTAGTAAAGTAATGTTGCTATTATTATGTGACCGAAAATTTTAAAATAATAAAAAGTTTTTCAATTTGTACCGACTTAAATTTTCCATATGATTATATAAAATATGTAAATCTAAGAAAATGCATCATTTTTCTTTTTCTATCATAAGAATGCTCGCTTTTAGCGTGTTTTTACACAATTGTCTTTTCCAATTGAGGATGGTGGGGAGAGGAGTGGTTCTCAATAGCTTCAAATTCCAAGCGAAGGAATGTACTTACCTTTCATAGATCAATTTTATGAGAAATTTACACAAGTCAAAACAATTAAAAAGATGGATGTTATAAGATAATCATTTACTTAAAAAGAATTATAGATTTACAAATTGAATTGTCCCCATCTACAAAACAATTAAGATATATATATATATATTTAGACAATTGAGTGGGGGAAAACAAATGACTATACATGAATATATATTAGGACTTTTATCTCTTGCCCATTGTGTTCATTCTACAAATATATACCAAATGATCACATTATGTAGTTCCAATATTCTTTGACAAAAATGTGTCTAGCTGATAGAAATGGAGTCAGTTGGAACCGATTTGGAAGCATCTAAATGATTGAGTCGACACGTTCCAAGAAGGAATTCTGGCAGCTCTTCTGGAGTGTCAGCCTGCGATTTAAAAGAATGTTTATAAATTACGTAAATCCAAACCAAACTAAACCTTATCGCGCTAGGTGAAGTCAGATTTAACGTCCCTCATTCTTGATGTGAACCAGAAAGCAAATGCAGAATGTTCACAGAGCATTGTCCCAGCAAGAACTCACACTTTCTGTATTAACTTAATCTTTGATATTGCATATATTTCATAATGCATCATCCATGGTTTTAAGCCTAAAAACAAGACATGAACACGAGGTAGTCGTTGTTACCTGTATCAAAAATGCTAATTCGATAACAAGATTGTTCAGGTAACCAAGAACAAGGCTGACAACGCCCCTAGCCACCGTTGATGAGCCAACATCAACATCAAGCTGAAGATCAGAAAATGTTATCACAGTAAAGAAACTCTTGCTAATACTTCATGCTGAATAAGAAACTGTTTCAGCAATTCACTTTCAATGAATGACGTTTACAAAGATTATAAATGATTTCGAATCCATACCTCCAGATAGTTCTTCCCTCGAAAATAATGCACTTCTAGTGCTTGACCTACCAAACAAGCTTTCTTTCCGACGCTCTGCTTCACTATCCACGACCCCTGTTGAACGAATTAGCAAATATGGCAGAGTGAACATTACAAATCAAAGATCGAATTCTGAAGAGGAGGAATATAATTTTTAGTCCCATTGCTACATATACTCACCTTGGAGATGTAAGGTATGAGCTTAAACCTTGAATTCCTGAAAGCATCATCTCCGTTGACAAAGCGCTCCAGTAAAGGTGCTTCTTCCAACGGAGTTTTCAACATGTAATATAGTGCAAGACTATAAGAAGATGCTCCAGGCACCTGAATGTTGATGATGAAAAAGAACTCGGGTCCACCCTTAGCTGCATATTTCTGTCCAGTTCGGATAAAATTTTGTAAGACCAATCAACATATTGCTGGCCTACCAGAATTGTTGTCGAGGCCATTAAAATAGCAAAAAAAAGTAGATCAGACCTGAACAATGCTTCCAGGGCGGCCAGCAAGATCATCTTCGCGCTTGTCAGATCTTAGCCAATCTGCAGCAACTATTTCCATCAAAGTCCCCTTTGCTTTGATCTGGTACAAACACAACACTTTAGATACAGAAAACAATTCCAAGCAAAAAGTGGAAACAAGTACATCCTCTGCTATGATCCGAACAAAGATTCCATCATCTGTAGTTGTTTTTCATAGTAACACCAGCAGCCTTACTATTACTCCTATTACTACAATTATCAATCTTAGAGCGACTCAAGGGGATCACAGTTGCAAGTTGCAACCAAAACAATCAAGCTATGCATTTCTCCAAATCTTTTCTGCACCCAACTACACTCGAGCTTCCTCTCTAGTTCCAATTTTCAACCTCAAATTTTGACAGAACTTCTATAAAATCAAGTGCAGAGATCTTTTCAGAGAGCTATATAAGGTTTGTCCTGGATAATAATCCATCAAAAGTCTTAGTGAGAAAACCATAAACATATAAATCTAGGAAACTCCAAAATCTTCAACCGAGAAGTTAACATTAGGCATCTAGCCGAACACAGTTTTCTAAGAACTGGTGCAAGTCACAACCTACAATGAAAATATCATTATACCATTGTATAGTACTCTCTGACCCGACCTTTAACACTAGGCCCCCAGTGATATAGAAACGATATACTTCTCTTTCTAACATCAAATTCTCAGTATTTTTGGCAAAAAAATAATAGAGGGTAAAAGGAACCTTTTTCTGATCTTTCAGATAATTATCTCCACGGATTAAAAAGGATGAAGGATCACCAGCTGCCCAGCTGCAAGGCATATTATAATTTGGGTCTTTCGGAAGAGTGGATCCATAGAAGCTTGATTCACTAGCTTCCCAAGGCATTTCTTGCAAGTCCATATAACCCTTTTTCTGAACTGAAAAGTAGAAGACAAAAAGGATGAAAATTCAACACATTTCCTTCAGATAACCATTAACAATTCTGCCATTCGTTTGTGATCCTAAATCTGCTATTATAATTATCAGCCTAACCTGCAAGATCATGCAGCTTTTTCACGAAATTGGCAGCTGAAGACAATTTCTGCTGATATGTGTCCTGCATATTTCAAAGAAACAAATGTCAAACTAGAAGAGGATTTATCAACTTTTGTAATATGACAAATAGATAGGATGTAAGATACATAATATGGTGTTAGAAGCTGCAGCAACTTAATTCATACAATAAATTCCGTACACGGATTATATATGCAACTTTGTCATTAGATGGACAAAATTCATGCCATGGTTGATACAATAATTTAAAGGAGATAAAGCCAGAGCTTTTATCACTTATGCCTTTCAAAATAACCATTGAAGGTAGATAAAAGAATAACATTATGATAGATGACAATAGAGCAACACAGAAAGCAACAAAATACTTCAACCCAGGAAAGTCCAGACAAGATGTCTATAGATGAATATATGTATATCAGAGGGGGCTGAATTCTATAAGCCACCCTAATCAAGCATACAAGTAGTGGTTACAAGTACAAAGGGAATATTATCATCAACGGTTTACCGTTAAGGATTTACACAGAAATCAATAATTTAATTATCTTGTACGACTGGAAACACTGAAAAGTTAACTTTTTGAGTAAATAATGAATTGAAGTGAAACGACCTGTTTCCAGTTTCAGGTTTATTTTGAAATGGCAGAAAGCATATTCAAACATAGAAACAAACTGAAAACAGGACTAGGAATAATATATAAACCTATAAAAATAATGTAACAAACTTGTATCTAAAGGGAGGTACCATGTAACCCGTTTCTGGACTTCCATCTAAAGACCATCCATGGTCTAAATGGTCATCATCTAAAGGTTCAGGAACATCAAAGAACTCATCAGCTGCATCATTCAGTCCAATGAGACTGGATGACCCTGAAAGTGGTTTATCTGCTGAGTCCTCCATTTTGTCCTCCTCTATCCTTTTGAAATTGACTTCTGTCTTGATCTCCTCTTTTACGTGCTGAGGCAATCCAATATCTCTTGTCAGCTCTCCTGATGAATATTCGTAGGAGTAGTGGTTTCCTTCTTTCGCCCGAAACAATTCTCTCAATGCTGCAAACACAAGGCCATCCTTGCATGTTAATCGTTCCTACTTGTTAGACATGTGCTTTAAATCAAATGCCTTCCACATTGCAGCCTATTCAAGAAAAGAAAAGAAAAACCTGCAACTCTCCCAACCATACGGATAGTTATGGATCTTGTAGATGCTTTCCTTAAATAGGATTTCCAGCATTTCCAGTCAATAGCAAGCATATGTTTGATGATAGACTCTTTACCCTGTTTGAGAGGAGATACCACATATCCACCACCTGCATAATTAGACAGATATTAGGTTAAGTTCTCATTCCACATTCAAAGCAATCCCTTACAGTGAGTGAGCCGACATGGATATCGTATTGTCACATGTATTCCATTAATAGCTCTCCACAGATCACATTTTCTCAGGCATCTTAAAGCAAAAAGATGCTATCAGTATGTTTTGTCTGCGAGCTTCTATACACAAGTTTAGACTGACAACAAACTTTCTATTAGCTTTTAGGAAGATATTCCGCAGGAAAACATGGCTTCTCGGGATCTCTATAAAATTTCTGTATTATTGACGGCTTTAAAGCCTCTAATTTGAGGTCCCATTGTAAAACTGAAATTGTTCTTATATTGAGAACTTTTTCTAGTCCCACGGATCTAGCTATCTCCACTTTATCGCTCTTGCTTCTAGTCCTGATCGACTTGCCCGCACAGCGTTATTTTTGAGAGAAGAGGTCAAGGGGCTAAGTGACTCTCATCCTCCGCTTCATCTCTTACCAAATTTGTTCTTTCCTCTTTCTTTTTGCTAAGTTCTTTAACTGTCCCTTTAATTTTATGATCAGGTAAGATAACAGGTTGAGGTCTCTCAAATATTTAAAGCTATAAGAAAGAAATCCTAAAAGGGAAGGAATATCTCTAACTTTGAGTCTGATGCACTACATGTAATATTCACATATATTTTGCCTCATAAAGCAAATGTTGTGCATCCACCAGCAGTATGAAAGCCTGACATGGAGAGTCATGTATAACTAAAGTTTTTTAAGGTGATTGACTATTCTCTACAGTACATATTCTTATGCAACATCAAATATTTCCTACAAGCACAAACATATAGAAGTACTTAGTATACTAAATACAGTAATTCTTGAAACTGGCACCGATAAAGGCATCCAAACACTCTGATCTTTACATGTATTAACAAGGATAGTCTTGGGATACTTGAAGCTTTAGTTTTTAACTCTTGACCTGATTATGCGTTGTCTTAGTATTAGTCAGAGTTGGTAAATCATAAATAAATTAAACTAAACCAATCCAAAGTTGCAAAATCTGACATACTTCATGAGGCCTAAAATCTGAGTATATCACCGAATTGGCAATTTAGCATTTTCAGTTTGCAAATATGCAGTTATTTCCATAGACTTCACTATTAATGTGCATATATAGAAAATCATTCAGAATATATTTTAGATTTTGTACGGCCGTTTCTCATTTCCAAGTCAAAGCATACATTACTTTTAAGGCAGGCTCGGACATATCCTTGTTTTGGTGGACACTTCCTGTGGTACACAGAGTGGTAGAGAATCACTGCAATAAATCGGCAGATTATAGTTAGTGTGTAATAGCAATAGCCCGAATGTTGAAAACTCAAATACAGAAAAAATGCAGTCAAACCACAAAAAGTCCTTAGTATATTACCATATGTGCCATCATCCTCTCTTCTCCAGTAACGGCGGAGCAGCAGGTCTCTTCTTTTCATTCCCCTGCAAACTATGACGTGTTAAAAAGGGAAAAACACTATCTTAGGGGCTTTGTGGAGGTTGGAGGTCTCACCATGGTAGCCAATGGTTATATAGCTGCAAATGAATTATGTCAGTATGACCATCAAGGTGCTCAACCACGGTGCCTCTGTAAAAGCAGAAGTCCCATCTGAAGAAAAGGAAAAGGAAGAAGAAATCTGGTCAATCACCAGGATAAGGATACACTATCAATGGTTTTTCAAGGACAGAAGAAAGACAAACAGAATAAAAGAAGAGTCTCTAACCAATGGAAGCAAAGTCCATATAGAAAATGGTAAGTTTCTGATCCGAACATAAAATCGACCGTAAATTGAACAATGAAAATAAAAAGTTAATTGGTCAGACTCATGGCATAAAAGAGAGTGCTTTAAAGATCAACTCCTCTTCCTGAACTCATTGCATGAGGTAATTTCAGGGAGCTGTAAAGCACTTACAGAAATTCAAGATATCCAAACTTCTATGCCAGTTCTATCAATACGAGATTTCAGATTAATCACTGACTTGTTCATAGAGTTCAACATGAGTGACTGTTTAAGAAACTAAAGCGCCAAAGGTAGGTCCACAAGATCAAGCATCAGGTTCCCCAAGAGATACCAAAAACCTTCCATCTTTTCTTCCTTTTGAGCTTGAAACAAGAAACTCCTCTTGATTTAAATACAGACTTTTACTAGAGGACATAGAACATTGTACTGAGTTATGTCAATCTTTAATTGCTGGAAAATATCCTTACTCATATGACAAAAATTTTATAAGGCTAATGTATATACAGGGAGAAAAGATCAAACTGATATGAGATCCAACAATATAAAAGGTTCAGCAATCTTACTCTGATCTCGAGGGACCCAGTGACAAGAGGGTCCGAAAAATGGCTTCTGAAGTTCCATCAACTACACCAACCGCCATTATTGCTGGATGATTATCCCAATGCTGCAAAAGCAATTCATACATTTTAAAATGAAAGATATAAATTGAAACTAATAGAATTAATAATATCTAATGACAGAGAAACCTGCCTTCCCATTGGAATCTCTATCTTTTGCTTCTTTAAACAGCCGTAATCCTATATATGTGAACAAAAGGAACATCAACAGCATATTTTCACCTGCTAAGAGATCAAAAACGAGGAAAACAAACTCTCCTTACCATTCTGACAGCCAAATATTCTCCACGGGGAAGGTGCAATAACATCAGATGTCATCGCATCCACATGCATAGATGATGCAGAAGCCCAATCCACACAATTTTTCTGGGCGGCCGTCTTGGAGAAGCTCAACCTGTCAAAAGATTTGGATGTAAATGTAGGTACAAATTCAGTCAAGTAGAAGAGGATTTGATAATTCCCCTCCATAAGGCATGCCCGAGCGCATGCAGGTCCAAGCCTCAACCAGGATATGCAATAAGAGCTGCATATCCATCATTAATAGCCCCACAATATGCAATGTCAATACTGTCGAGCTCTAAACAACAATGATTTTTACCCGCCAAGCCTGTATAAGGCATATAAACCCAAAGGATTAAATTAAAGATTGACACATCTGCATTCCATTGGTTCAAATTACAACTTCCAATATGCACTCATGAGTAAATGCAAATGCATCCGTGACAAGATATCAAAGCAAATCCCACAATATTTAGCCCAGAGTAAAATTTAGCATCCAGTCTAAGTGAGAATTCTAATATAGTCCTACCAACAGAGTCAAATCATCTCAAATGCAACCTAAACTGTGGCAAAAAGAAAACCTAGAATCGATAGAAAGGATCTGCTATGTCCATTATAACTTTAAGCAACCAGAGATCAGGTTCAGCACCCACTGCTTGGATAAATAGAAAAGAAGAAGGAGAAACATATTTAACTACTTCTCAAACATATAGGTGATCGTGATGGAAAGCATGAGCACAGTTCTATTACTTGCATAAATTAAGCTGCAAATCTTAATGCTTTTTACAGGCCTTTAATCGTGCAAGCTAGAGGGGAAAAAGAAAAAGCAGAATATTGGAGCAAAGACAACCATATATACACCCAAGTCTTGCTCTAGTTAAGTACAGTACTTGTGGCTCGAATAAGAAAGTTATTAATCTCATGCTATCTGATCTTTATCATGATTATGTTATTAATGGACAAAAACTGAAATCACTTAACTGCATAAAAGCTAGACGCTAAGTTGCAGTACAAGTAACATCATTCTTTCGAGAAAGCCACGGTCTCAATTTTAACTAGGTTTAAGGCATCATATAAACTCAGGTTCTGAAAATTTCAGAACAATTCTTTCCCCATTTGTCCTCCATTTTATTGACTAAAGAGTTTATGACCTTGCCAGGTAAAGGAAGAAAACCAAAAGTAAACATAAAAAATCTACCTGAAAGGCTGCCATTTTCTTTTAGAACAACATTTTAAATTCTTCCCCGGGTTCATGGCCACATCTTGCAAAGAACGGATCCACTGAGCAGCTTCTTCTGGACTGGTAGCTCCTAACTGTAAATTTTGAAATTTCAAACCTGTTAACAAGTCAAAACTTGAAAAAACAAAAACAAACATACATGCACACTCACCTTGAGCTGATCTTTATGATCAGAGGTGTTATACAAGGTGAAAATGAAGAACACCTGAAATTGCAATAAGAATGTTATAGGGATACAAAAAGATAAGTTTGCGTCCTAGGTGCTTCGTATGATTAACAGATTTGAACTGCATACTTTTCTATGATATGACTCTCTTCCATTGTCTGTGACCCGAATGCAGGAATCTATGATTGCACTTCTCACTGGCTCCTGACACAAGAATATGTATATTATTCTCAATAAAAATTGTTTTAACAAAAGGAAACAGAGTAGCTATGTACTTGATCTTAAAAATGAAACAATACATAAAAGTAGACTGACATTCATGATAATGACTTCCAGCTTATATACTTGCAGGAAACCGAGTTCACTATTGAACATACCTCCAAATATTACTGGTTAATGCACCAAAGGTAAGAAATATATATAGTCAAACATGTATGCCAAATCAAGAATGAAAAATCATACATTATCTTATCCGCTTCTTCTTAGAGCTATGAAAAGCTCATGTAAACATTAGTGGTGGCCAGAAGAAAGCCGACATCTAAATTTAATGGTCATTTTTGAATGGTCTCCTACAAAAAGAACCATGAGTTCAAGAACTTGCTAATCTCCACACTCGTGATACCTTGGCCATGAAAAGCCATTCCCGATGATGCCTCAGTAAAGAATCATCTTTCTGTAGTTTCAGAGGTTTAGCCCGGCTTACCATCTAGAAAAAACATATCTCTCTGATTAAATAAACACAAACTATGCTTATTGAGAAGGCTGAAAGTACTTTACCAGCTGAATTGAATTTAAACCATAAATTCACAGTTGAAAGAATCTTAATTTGCCTAAACTTCAAGGTTATAACAGAAGCTTTATTAGAGAGATGAATATGCATCCCAGACAGGCGTAATCCATCAGGCATCGTGAAGGCTGCTTTCAAGGTTATACCTATTGAAAATAATAAATAATATAATAAACCCCTCTCTGCTTAAACTTTTTGATGAGGAGGTTATTTAACAGTACCATCTCAATACCGTATGCATTTTAGAGTACTTCAAAGGACTAACTAAGCCTGAGTGGTATCCAATATGCAGTCGTATATCCACTCAACCCGCATCATTCACCATATAATACCAGTCTCATTTCGAAGTAACTAAGAGCAACATAGTGAAACAAAAAGGCAAAATAAAGCACCCTTGCAAGACTAATTAAACGTTGAACACAAGAAACTCTTGAAAGTTTCACCAACATTCATATTCAAAAACTACAACAACATATGCACAGTGCATTTTCTAAATCAGATTATACCATATACACCATTCCATGATCATATTATATGCACCATTCAACTGTTTTATTTTTTATTTTTTATTTTTTTGCCATAAAACTCAAAGCAGAAAGCATAGTTGGATTTTGCTTAAAATTATAAAGACATGAAAAGCACACCTGGAATATGACAATATTCCAGAAACCACCAAACATGTTAGGCACCAAGATAAATAAACATGCATTAACACACACAATTGCTAACATGCCCATGATGATATATACACATGTACATGAATGTGACAATGATTGCCAAGAATTTATGAGTAATGAAAAAGACAAGTAAACAAGCCAAAAATACCAAAAGGATATCGAGTACAGTCTAATGCATGAAACTCTATAAGCGGTGTCTGTGGAAGTGACGGACACATACCGAGTCTGTTGTACAGCTTGCACTTTTTACATTTCTAAGACTCTAACCAGCGACCTCAACATTACATGACAACAACTTTATCGTTGCGCTTGGGAAAGGGACAAAAGGGTGTATGAAAAAAAGAAAAAAAAATGTACCTCTGTATCAGAAGTGGGAATTGATTTGAAGCTCTTGAGGCAATGATCTTCAAGAATGAAGTATCTTTTACGTGAATATTGCAGACCAAAACGATTCAAACGTATGAGGTAAAGCCACCCCTCCATTTTCCCATCAGCTTGAGCCATTCCCATCTCCACAATGAAACCAAAAAAAAAAAAACCACCTTTTCTTTTCTTTCTTTCTTTCTTTCTTTTACAATTCTTTCCAAAAATAAATAAAAAAACCAATAAAAATCTCAACTTTGATGAAAACCCATGTAGAATACGCAAAAAAGATTGTTTTTTTAACAAATTCTTGAAGAGTTCTCAAGAATGGTTCATTACACTTTTAACACATATGAAATATATATATGTATGTATATATATTTCTTGAATTATAAATATTTTTTGTTTTTGTTTTTCTGGGAAGGTGAGAAGAGAGGATGATCCTCTGATCCCACAAGAGGGAATCAGAGAATCAAATGCAGAATGCCAATACTTTTGGCTTTTTTTTTTTTTCTTGTGTGTTTTTGGCAAACTGCAAAAAAAATGCTTTCTTGTTTTCTTCTTATTCTCTCTTCTTCTCTCTTCTCTTCTCTTCTCTTTTCTCGTTCTTTTCTCCTCTCCTCCCGTTTGAAAATAACTGTTTTTTTTGGTGTTTATAGGAGACACATGTTGCCAACCTTGTGGTTTTACCTATTTGTCCTTGTAAAATTTCTTTTACAAAAAAAAAATTGTGTATATATATACACTTATATTTCTTTATTTTTGCTTTTTTCTTTTTTCTCTTTGTCTCGAGATTTTTAAATATCCATATACGTGGACTGCATTCGATTTATTATTTTTAATGAGAGGTTGAGTTGTGTTTGACTCTCATTTGTAAAATATGTGGTAAACAATTAATACTCGTTTTGACTAGATTTTGAAGTTTTAATGATTATCTTTTTCTATTTAGAATTCTCTTAATTGTGTAACATTTATTAGAATATTAGTATGATTACTTTACTCTTCATCATGTATGATTATTGGAAGCTTGAAATCCATTAATTAAGTGCCATAAATAGTGGAGAAAGAATTAAGTATATCTTCATTTATTGGACATAATTATATTTCTTATAAATGTTATCTTAGTGTTAATAGAATTTCCACAATAAGAAGTTAATAAGAAAAATGAGATTACTTCAATATAGCGCAATGGTGTTTTCTATTTTGGCACAAGGCTTGAGGACATTTGAGTAACATTAATCTTTTGGTATCATTTTGTACAATTAGACTATATTTTATTAATCTCTTGAATTGCAGCTCTAAAACTGTCCCCACCATTTTTATAAAAAAAATAACAGAGATGATAATATTCTATATTATTGGGAGATAGTGTATATGATTAATTTTTAAGTGGGTGTTGTGATATAAAGAATAATTTGAGTTAATCATTTTGAGCCAACAAAAAAAAGATTCAAATAGTTATTTCTTATACCTACAATATCAATCTCACCTGCAAGATTAAGATTATAGACTCGGACATGATAAAATAATACCAGAGTCAGTTATTAACTAGTGTAAACTCTTGAGTGTCCCCACCTACTTTTATCCCATCAGAATTTGATTAGGTAGTTGCTTTTGTAATAAAGAAACGTGCCTTGTAGGGATGATGATATCTTTATAAAATGATAGTGAAACGAATATAAACATATATATTCCACAAATATTCTCATCTTCCTTTTCATCATTGGTATTGGTTAGGATTGAAACTTAACTGCAGTTTTTGGAGGATTCCATGGGCAGAAAATTGTTTATTTGAATAAAATTTTAACTGAGAAGTTGCGAGCTTAATTTTTGTTGGTTATGTTATAGGTGTTTTCTGAATTAATTTTTTTTTTTTTAAGGTTTTGGGCTATGGAGGCATCCAAGTGGATGGTGCCCATTTGCATTGATTTCCTCATTCATATCAAAAGATCGGCATTGCCTGGGCAGTGCAGTTCTGGGTTGCCTTTTAACCCCTTACTTGGTCAAACCAAAAGTCTCCTCTCTCTCTCTCTCTCTCTCGTGACAATTCATCATGTCACAGAAGCAGGCCTATGCATCATCCAGCCATATGCCAACCCTTTAGGAAACCAGAGGGTAATTGTAATTTACTCCTAGCTAAAATTTAGATTAAATTATTTCTCACTGATTGGGTGGAATAATTAGATAGTAATTCGTTGGAATCACTTATCTTGAGTTCGAAAGTGTACTTTTCAATCCCAAATATTGCATATAACCTTGTCTAACCTGGAGCAGCATTAAGGCAAGTCACTGCACTACGAGATATATAATTTTTGGATAGATCTTATGTGGTCTTGCTTAAAATGACTCTTCGTGTATCAAAAAAAAAAAACCAACTAGATTAAATTAAACTTTTAGGAGAAAAAGGCATGCATTCATGTTGGTACTTTACAATTTATAATAACGATGTGAACTTTTCAATTACAAATATTGCTTAACCCTGTTTGACGTAGAGCAGCATTGACGTAAGTGGTGCACTACGAGATTTATAACTTTTTGAGTGAATCTAGTAGTGGTCTTTTTAAAATGACTCTTTCGGTGTCCAAAAAAAATAAAATATCATAGCATGATATACCTGCAGACCAATGCGTCATGAATATGACTAAAACCGAAAAAATAGAAAAGAAAGGAGGATTGATGACTTATTAATTTGTCGCAAGTCATGCAAGTAGGCCTGGCAGGTTGCTTCTCAGTTATAATGGCGAAAATGGTAGCTATTTGAATCTTTGAAATACTTTAAAAGGCTCTTTTGTTTGTCGAAAATATTTTCTAAGAAAATTTTTCCTTAGAAAATATTTTCTTAACTTTTTGGTATTTGATAACATCATAAAATAAGTCAATTAAAACATATTTTTAGTTAATATAAAAAAAAAACTAGTTATGTAAAATATTTTCATGTATTTTAGACTTATAAATTATTTTCTACTCCACACTTCACCGCAACCCCCACCCCATAAATATATGTGTGTGTGTTTATGTGTATATATATATATATATGACAACCAAGCATCAAACAAATATTTTTCGTTATAAATATTTTATTCTATTAAGTTATTTCCCTACAAACAAACGAAGCCCAAGATAAACGTATTGGATTCTTTGTTTAGGTTTTCAAATATATGCGACTATGATGTCTACTTTTAAGATATGTTAAGATGAAGCCTTCCCCAATAAAAGTGGTTCACATTGATTAAAAAAATTAAAAATTAAAAAATTGTGACAAAAAACAACGAAGGTGTCATCTCCTTTTTCCCTTTTGATATATCCATTTTTTTTTTCTCAAAACAAATAGGGAATATCTTATGATTTATTTAAATCACCTGGCTTGTTAATGTAATCTTAACAAATGGTCCATTCTTATATACAATGATGAACTCAGATATTTTGTTCAATAGGAGCGGCTAAAAATATACAGTTTAAAATTTATATATGTGTAATTCTTTTAATGGGGGTTTAATTAATTTTTTAACTTAAAAATATTTTAAAGATACATACTATTTTTAAAAAATACAATCCTAATTTACTCTTTAATGGTTCAACTCTTGTGGTAAGCGGGAGTTATAACTTTCACTGGTCAGTAAATACATCCCCCTGTGCTTATGTCCTATACATCACCTGAGTGATGTCTTAGTACTCTCTATACGGTAAAATTTCATGTTATATAAATAGAGATTTGACATGTAATACATAAATACTTACTATACGAAAGATGAGTGAAGTGACGTATTATCTGGAGTTCATACTCAGCAAAATGATATAATGCCCTTAAAAGGCAAAAATTAAATACTGTTTCATTGTTCTTATCCACTGCCTAACTTGATTAATATGTCTACTCATTTTGCGTTTTATGAGCAGTCTTCGGATTCTCAATTCAATACCTAACAAACCTAAAATTTTGTATTTAAATGGCTTTCCTCCATCCTCATCTTTTTCTCTCTCTCAAAGAGTTGTCTAGAGTGGTAAAATAATGAGCTCGTAATGACAAAAGATCGAAGGTTTAAAATTATTATTCCTCTTATCTTCTTAACTGAACCTGGTACATATATATTTAAACGTGTAACATAAAACATTTGATTTGACCTAAACCGATTTCCTTGTTATTTAAACAACAAAGACATAAATCGGTCAAAAGACAATTTTGAAGCTCAGCTACGAGGCCATGTAGCTAGCTAATAGTCACACAATTTGGTGAGTGGCACTCAAGAGCATACCAAACTGTTATCGTGACTCAAAACAGCAAGAAAGTCATCTCTTTCTTTCAGGCTAATAGCTAGAAAAGAGATATATGACGAGATTATCTATTTGCAATATATAAACGCATAATTCGGTATACAAAACTTTTACTATTTGTGCAGAGTTTGAGAGAGATGACTAAATAAGGATACTAAATTATTTAATTGCAGTCTTAAGGTTATTGTAGTCTACAGAAAAATTAGAAAAACACCATAAAATTCTTTTCGAAAAAGAACAATCTGATTTCTTGTCTGTAAAGTTTATAGACTAGCAATGCATTGCAATATGGTTAAGAAATAGTAGTCAAGGTTGAAGCACAAATCACTTTTATTTTTCACCAAGAGCGGATCTAAAATTTTTATTTAGTAGAGGCTAAAATCAAATAATTTAGTACTTATATATGAGTATTTTTTTTCAGTTGGGACCAATTAATTTTTCAACCTGAAAATATCTTAAAAATACATATGTTTTCAAAAAACTTCAAGTTGAACTTACTCCTTAATAGTTCTCTCCTCAAAATTAATAGCAACCCGTAGATAGATCTGCCTATGTTCTTCAATATGAATTATTTCGGGCATATTTCACTACTTTGAACACGTATAATAAGTAAGACTTATAATTTAATATTTTTTTGTAATATTTAAAAATAACTTTAAATTCCAGTCAACATTGAAGACAATTATAGAAAAATGCCCATGACTTAATGTGCATCATTAGGGTCACTTGTCTTTTGTAGTGCTTCACTTGATAAAGCTCATCAAAGAATGCTCAGGATTGTTAATCACGCCTTGTCTACTATAGTCTCACCCAGAAAAAGTAACCCTTTATTGCTTAAACGACTTGGTCTTGCTGGAAAGCCACATAATCTTCAGCAACAGCAAGAGATTCACTCACTTTCTTATAAACAACAATGATTTATTAAATTATTATTGTACCAAAAAAATCTAACATCAAATATTGACGAACCACACGGTTTTTTTTTTTTTTTTTTTCCAGTTCACACCTTCTTACAAACACCTTTTTTTTAAATTTTTTTTTATTCAAGGGTGGACTAAGACTGTACAACACTAGCGAGACTTAATCTCACAACCTCTTACATATATAGCGAGTTACATACCAGTAGACTAAAGCCCTAGTGAATACAAACCTTTTTCCTTTTCGCGTTTCACTCTTGATACAAGAGAAAGGATCTTGTATGTCATTGGTGAAAAGAAATTGTACAAGAACAAATCTTGTAAGGCTATCTCCAATAGGATTTTCAAAATACAAAACTTTTTAAATTTGAATATTTTTAGAGACCCTAATCTTTAAGGAAGTAGATTTGCTCTTTCGATTGTGGAGGTTGTGGTCCGTATTAACCCTACAAAATGATTTTAAAACCTGATATTTTTAGTCTATAATACTGTTTTATATTCACTTAATCCTCATGTATCTACTAACTTTAGTATCCAAAACTAGTTAGCCTCACTTAAAATAACTTGGTATATTTAATTTATAAAACCCCATTAGTTTTGGTTTATTAAATAACTCAATCACATTAATAAAGTATTTTAGATTCGAAATCGTTTTTTATGGGAAGTAGTACTAGTTTTTCAAATTCACTAGTGTATTTTGTAAGTCGCTATACTCCAAATAGTTTCAAACATTAAGGAAATATAATCCCTAAAAAAGGAAAAAAATTAAACATCTAAGAGAGGTAATTTTATCAAAAGGGAAAGAAAAATTTGAAAATGGGGAGGCGATGATATGGGAGAATGACGTAAATTATCTCTACTAGCAAGAAAGGACCTCCCATCAGACAGCAGAGCTTACCCCCACACTCAATGAAAAATGAACACTACCGAATGATAGATTTTTTTTTTATTGGGAAAGATAAGCTGTATATTTTTTTATACATGATAGCTTTGAAATTCAAGACACCAAAATATTCTTAAATAAAAGGGAATAATCTCACCGATATCATATTGAGAACAATATAATTTTCTGAACATTCTTTTTCTGTTTTAATTATTCTTTTTCTTTCATTTTTTTTTGGAGACAAAGCGAGCAAGAAAGAGAGAGAGAGAGAGAAACAAAAGCTTTCCTGAATTTTGAGAAGTGTTTCTACATTTGACTGACCAAAACTGGAGCTGCGTTTGATACACGTCCATCAGAGACAAACTGACTGGACAACTAAGCGAAGTAGCTAACAAGAAAACATTCCATGTCAACAACGCTCCACCAAATTTTTAAAGATCAATAACAGTGATAAGACATTAAACTAACAGCATATTATCGCTGTATTGTATAAATGAACCTTATATAAAAATCATGGCTGACTTAACTTTTTGCTTATTGAAAGATCTATGTGCAGGTAGGCAATGCATGTGACGAAAAACAGGAAAAAAGCAGAAATCAGCATCAAAGGCTCGGCAAGCATGTATATTGGTTTGAAGTTGTAATAGACCTGCATAAAAAGCACCACGAGAAAAGAGTGTAAGATAATGGTGAAAAACAAAAACGTGAAAGATAACAAGAATTCTTCATATTATGTTACTAAAGGAAGCAGTAGATAATGACTGGAGAAGAGATCCTCCCTGCACCTTCTCTTGGTTTTTGGGTCAGGTTCTTATGCCTTGGGTTATTATCCTATTATGTTATATGCTGGAAATGGGGTACGTTGTTGAGAAGAGGTAAGCACTCATAGGAAATTCAACAAGAAAGTGTAATGACGAGGTCTTTCTACTGGTATTTCTTTTGATCCAAGTTTCATAAAATTTCTCAACATTATAAAAGTAAATAAATAAACACTTTTTCTTTTGAGAAGTATAAATAAACACTCTTTTATCATCCAATCGTTTCTAAACATAAAATAATGAGCAGCACGATTACAGAAAGTAATTTTTCACTCGCAATTAGAGCAACTGCATTAATGAGGAAGAGGTCACATCAGTCACTTTGAAATTTCACAACCTCTAATTTAATCTGATTTTCACAGAAATAAGGCAAATTGAGAAAGCATTTCTGGAATAAAGTCCAAATAAATTTTCAGACCCTATCATATACAGAAGATAACTCATCAAAAAAGAATTGCAGATCAACGTAATTGTGGACTATCACTAATCTGTAAAAGAAATCTTCATAAGTTGATGAGGCAGTTCGCCTCAACTTTGTTCGCTAAAACTTTACCCTCATAAGACATGAGTACTTTCAGTTTACATGAAGTTGTATTTCTAAAAAGTTAAAAAATAAAATACAGCATTGAAAGGATTGGCAGAGCACAAATTTGCAAGTCCTTGAGGTAATCTGTGGACTCTGTTCCTAACCTTTTCTAGTGTGGTACAAGACATAACTTATTCAGAAGAATGAATTGGCAAATTACCTGGAAAGGAGAGTTGTGTTCAGGAACTACATTTCTCTTTTCCAGGACCACGACAGTCCTTCCAACAACATCAAGATATGAGTACTTCTTCTGCAGAGATCCAAAGATGAGGGCGTTGTCAACATAGTGAAGATTTTCAATGGTACCAAAGCAATAGATCAAATGCTAATGAGATAGAGGCTTTAGTCAAAGAAACAACAGAATATGACAGTATATGGCCAAAGTAAATGCCTATAAGACAAAACAATCTTTTGTTCTATACTTAAAATCTTTCTTTCCACCAAGAACTGTGGACTGATCGGAGCAAGAAGCAAGTCTTACTCTGGTGCCTATACGTTGTCTAACATGGTTTGAATTATATTCTCAAAAGATAGTATAAGGGGGAAAAAGGGGAATATGCTTTACAATTGTCATTTCCACATTAATGCTTACAAATGGAATACCAAATATGGAAGTTTTACCCAGCTCATTCCTTCTTTTATATTTGCTCTTTAATATTTCAAATCAATGACCCTCTCTCTAGTGGAAAAGGATTAATTTGATCAACTATATCACGGATGACTGCTTTAGAACTGAAATAGCACTGATACGACGACTTTCATAGATTTGTACAACTATAGATGCAGTCTGAGTGATTGTTTCTGGAAATTTTTAAATTTGAATTGAGGCACATTTCTTTTATATGGGTGAATATGGACAGCTCATATTGCGAATATATGAGGAAATACCTCCATCCTTTGTTCAACTGGAAAAGTAAATTCCACAGAAGCATTTGATGATCCTTCAGGAAGCACCACCTGAAAGAAAGCGATTCTGGATTAGGATATGTATATAGCAGAAAGTTCTAATAGGAGTAGGGAAGCTACAGCAGCAAATAATGTACATATAATACAAATCCTCCGTTAAGGAACACTTACTTTGATGGTTAACCTGTCGACAACAGTATCTGAAAGAGGACATCCAAAACTATAATTTAGGTAACGTGAACCATCAGCTGTCTCAAAGAGGAAATCCTGTAGGGGCACCCCATATCCAACGACAAAGGTAGCTTTCCAGCCACCAAATAGGGGATACCGTGGCAGTATTACCAGTTCCGACTGCAATTGGATTGACGAAAATTCAAAAGTAACTATCCTGAGTTAAGTATGAACATTCAAAAAACTTACAAACAACTCAAATTCAAGAAAAATTAAAAGATCAAACCACAGCAGAATAATGAACTTTACAGTGTAACCTGAACTAAATATCTCATTTTAAAGTAACCTGGATACCAATGAGTGTAAAGAATATTTCACGCATTCAATTCTTACTCATATTCTGCCCACACATGTGCTGCTGTCCTTCTCTCATGGTCCTGAGTCACTTCTACTATGTCCACAAGAATATATATAAATATAAATCCCCAAGGTTTATATGTGCTTGACAGTAATTGTTTGGGGCATATCTTATTAAGAAAACTGAAAGAATGATTGAGAAATTGCTCAACAATGCTTTATGAAGATGTCAGCTTTATGAAGCATCTGTTTCAAAATACATGTGAATATTAAAAATATGATGGAATAGCAGTGAAAGAATATTTTCCAGGCTATAGAACAGAGATCCCTAGACTTTGGGGGGGAAAAATATTGGGGATTACCTTCTTAGAGTTAGTACGTAAACGTGATGTTGAAATATTGCCAATGTCATCTCTGTAGTAGACTGAATGAACCCTGGGCGGTAGTTCAGCATGAAGATGCTTGAATGAAGCGACACCACTAAAAGAAGGCTGAGATTGATAGTCAACCCTGCCAAGATATATTTCATCAGGTTAAGTGCAAATAAGATGAAGAGATGATAATTCACACCTGTGTGAAGCCAAGGTTTCATTTCCAGGTAATATGTCATCTAAAGCAGTCTATGTGTTACCCCACCCCCCAAATCCAAAAGGAAATTTGTTTTGGAAAAAGAAAAAGAATAAATGGAATTTCTGAAATATAACTTTTCTCCTTTTCCAATCTCTGTAAAGATCATTATACTACACTTTAGAACCAAAGTTTGATAATTTTTTTTTTTTAAAGAAAAAGGAGAAGATTGATGATGGGAAGAGAATGCACGTCGAAAAGGACAAGCAGTAAAAGAATAGAAAGAAAAAAGGGCAAAACATAATCTAAAATGAATTAAATGATCTTGTACACTTGTAGACGTATCCTAACCTTGAGAAACCGCCCTTGTGTCGAGCACCGCCATGTACTAATCTATAGTGTTCGGTGATCTGCAGGCTGCCCCAGTGAGAGATTTCAATCTCACGCAAAAGCTCCTCTACGACAGCAAATGCGTTGTTATTCTCAAAATGGACAATCACAGGAGAGTATGAATATGGAGCACGATCCTCATATGGCCCATACTTTAGTTGAGTACCCCCATGGTTAGTGGGTTCCACTCTTGTGAATGATTCTACCCGGTTACTTGATGTCTTCAGTAACGTTACCTGATGTTTAATAGGATAAGGTGACAGTATCAATGCGCTGTCATGGAAATAAACCAATTGAGACTCTGACTGGCTTATTTCTGCCGGAAAAGGTTCAAGAGAATGTGTTAGTATATAGTGTGTCTCTAGGGTGACAGTTTCACCCTTGGTCAATGGCTTGAGCAAAGATATGGAATAATATTTAGTCCCATTTGGCGTGTCAGGCCGGTCAGTTGGGTTCACATCAAGAGGTTGATACGATTTCTTTTTCTTCTTCCCAACTGTAACCACTGCTTTGACCAATGCCAGATGATCGGCTTGCTTGGGCGAAAAAGCAAGAAGGACTTCTGAAGCAGGAGTAGCACCAGTATTTTCAACCTGATGCAGCCACAAAACATCACCATAAACCCAAATGAATACTCCTTTAAATTCCAAAATGAAAAGCAAAGTTCATATCTACACTCACAGCATCCACACACGCGTACGCACACTCTTATCAATTTCCATACACATTCGCATTAACATGTGAATTTACCACCAAATCTAAACATTCTAGCAAAATACTTAAAATTTTACCAATTTTACAAAAACTAGTCTCCAAAAATTTCTTTTTATTCAGTAATTAGTCACCTAGAGCAGCTCAGAGCACGAAACTCTCACTATGCACAGTGTTCAGGGGAAGGATCAGACTAACTTTGCGATTCATTGGACACAGCCTTGCATTTTTACAAGAGGCTATTTGCACGACTAAGATCATGCAAACTCCACATCAAATGCCAACAATTATACTAAACTATCAATTTAATTTTCTACTTCAAACTCAAAAATGATAAAATATGATTCAAATCACAATTAATCTATACAAATATCAATATTTACTTGAAATAAATGAAGAAAAAAAACACAAATAGATTAGAAAATGTAGAAATTGAGGCAGAGGTGAACAGCAATGTACCTTTAGTGTTAAATAAACCCTAACGATGTGGGAAGTCAAGTCAACGTTACGTTCGGCGGTGACGATCTGAAGCTCCGGCAGCGAAGATGAGCTGACGAGCAGTAACGGAGAAGCTAAAACGGCAAAAATTAGGGCAAATTGAATAATGCTCATCGCAGCTGCCATTGCATTTGCTGTTCAATTGAGTGTTGACTCTTGACTCGTCTCGTGTTCATGTTGTGGCTTGTCAAGGCGGGTGAATGAATGGGCTGGATAATCACTTTGGGCCGATTAGTAGTCTTTTTTTTTTTTTTCTTAATTCAAATGATGTCCGGTTTGTATATTACATATACATATAAATTATTATCGAACACTTATAACAAGGAGTATATTACTTGTTCACAATCTGCTACCAGGGAACCAACTGAGTTAAGCCTGTGAGGGCAAGGAGTATATTACTATAATAGAGGCCTGGTGGTCGATTAGTAGTCTTTTAAGAGTCATACTCGATGTATCGAATGGGCTCTATTGTTGGCACTATATTATTTTTTTCTTTTTCTTTTTTTATGGTAAACAAATATTCAATTAGCACGAAATATCTTCAAAAATATTTACAGTAGGTCCCTAGAAAGGGGGATCAAAATGGCCTACGCAAAAGTTCTATTATCTACATTTTAATCGATACTAATAGACATATTCAAGAGAGTTTTCTTAACTTTCCTAAACATAAACAGTTTATTTTTTACACCAAATTCAATATTCTTAGAGATTTTCTATTCAGTTAAAACTTTATCTCCATGGGTTCTTTTGTTTCTCTCTTTTCCAAAGGTGAAAAATGTAAGCACCAAAAAGCAGGTTGATAGCAATCATCTAAAAATGTTGGCAATGAGCATTATCAACAAGCCAAGTATATATATTATCCCAATTGCTTAAGTGTGGTAGGCCTCTAACTTTCTTCCAAATGCGAGAAGAAATGAACAACCAAAGAAAAGATGAATTATATCTTCCTATTTATTATGACAGAAGCAACAAAGTGGATCATAAATGATTTCCTAAGAAATGAGTATATCTTTCGTGGGAAGACGATCAAGCCAAAATAATCAAGAACGGAATGAATGCTTCGGTGTACGAGATTTAAACCAAATAAGGTGATGCCAAGTCACCTCCGAAACGTGGGGACGAATGCAGTCCCAAGATGAGGACAATTGAATATTTGTACAATTAAAATAAGAGGGAAAAATTAGTTATTTTGCATCCCTATTTAAGCATTTGCATAGGATGTAATAAATGGGTGATAAAAATGGTGTGACATTTAGTAATGCTAGTAAATTTATTGTGTTTGAAATCTACAAATGCAAATCAATTGGTTGCAGAGGACCACGTGAAGAGCTAGCAATTAGGTGGTGAAAAACCTAAAGTGGGTGGAAGGTAAACGTGGACGATTGTGCTAAAGGGACATTTGACTTGGCTAGGGACTTAATTAGAGATGGGAATGGTGAATAGTTGGTGGGATTTTTATATAATATTGGTATATCTCTTATAATATAGCGCCATAAGTGGTAACTCAGTGGATAAAGCTAGGCAAATAATGGAATTAGGGGCCACCTCTTTGGAGGTAGAGACCAACTCTCAAGTAGCAACTAATTTTATGTGAGGAATAGTACTATCAAATAGCGTCTTACAGGCCTGACTTAGTGAATGTAAAGATATATTGCGGCAACATCCATCATTTTGGGTCAACTACATTTATAGAAAGGCAAACAAGTGCGCAAATTGGCTCACCAACTATGTACAAGGACTAAGTTTGGAAGAACATTTGTTGAGTTATATGCTTAGAGATCTTTAAATGTTACTTGAAAAGGACAAACAAAGATAAATTTAGTTGGATCTCGCTGGTACCACCTAAACGGTCGATAGGCGGCAGATGTGTGACGTTTAGAGTTGTCGTTCGTACACCTATCTCCAATGGAAGAATGAGTGGTCAGTTTCCCTACAGATCATGGCCTTACTATTCAGTCTCCAATAGCCAGCGAGGGATTTGGTATAGTAGCTCACATTCGTTTGGGCTGCGCATTTCAATTGAACTGGACACATGTTAATTGTAAGAAGTATGGTTGTAAAAGTGACTTTGGTTCGCTAGTTCAAGCTCAACTCCTCGCTTTATGTTAACAGACCTACAGGTCGGGCCGGGGTTCTACTCTTTTTCTTTCTGTGTGGGACAATACTGGAGATAGACGAAAATGCGTCGAGACAACGAACAAGACAACTACATTTTGGCTTTTTCTTCCATGAGATGAGCCCAGTGCATTGGACCGATGGGATGGATAAAAAAAACTAAGCAATTTAAATGTTACTTGAAAATGACAAACAAAGAGAAATAACTCCTAGATACATGAGCAGCCAGATTAGGCAATCATCAATCTCTAGCTAGTGATTATTTTATGGCTATACTTCCCTTTCAAACCCCCTCCCCCCCTAAAAAAAAAAGAAAAAAAAAAGAAGGGAAATTGACATTTGAAAAAATTGTAGGAAAACAAGGTGATATCATGGTCAAACTGTTATTCACTTTATTGTAGCTAAGGCTCCGTTTGTTTGCTGTAAAATAACTTGCTTGTATAAAATGTTTTCCGTGGAAAATGTTTTCCTGAAAAATAAAATATTTTACAAGGCTCCGTTTGTTTGCCGTAAAATAACTTGGTGGGGGAAAATATTTTTCCAAAAAATAGATTACTGGAAAATATTTTATGGTGTTTGGATGTATTGTGAGTTCCGTAAAATGTTTTATTCTCCCAAAGTCCCGTAAAACATTTTACAAAATTTTGTACTAGCCGTAATTGTTGACCGGAAAATTTTTTACGGTTGACTAAAACACCGTAAAATTAAGAAAAAACAGCCGCAATTTTTGATCGAAAAACATTTTACTGTTGACTAATTTTTCAGTGTTACCAAATACCGTAAAATCCAAAAAATATTTTTCGGGAAAATATTTACGGCAAACAAACGGAGCCTAAGTGTAATATTTGATAATACAGGGTCCGTCAGTATAATGTTCAATAATCTCAGGACCAAATATTGAAAAGTAATTAGGGGACAAATTGGTAAAACCACTTTCTGAGCCTTTGCCATTTTCAACGCTTTTTGCTTCTCACTGCAAATTCTATTCTCAGCTGTTGTTAACATAAAAAAAAAGTGTAGAAAAATCATCGAAGTTTTAAACTCACTTTTGGGCCTCACATGGACTACAAGCTACACGTCAAGCATAAATTAGCTTCTGGTAACTACCTTTATTCTTCAATATATAGTTTTGTTTTGTTTTTTAGTTTGCTTATAATTTGTTTGATGAAATGCCTGAAAGAATTTTGGATACCAATTGTATGTTATATATGTGCATATACATTTAGATTTCACTTATGCATAGATTTAGGTATTATCTTGAACAAGGTAAGGCTACGCAACGTAGTGGTTCCGGCTCGTCTCGTGCAGTAGAGTTTTCGTGCAATGGGTTGCCTTTTTGTAATGGACCCAAAGTTGGTTTGACCCATCTCCGGACCCTCACGCATAGCAGCAGCTTCACAAGACTACCCTTTTGAAAACATGGGAAATTAATATCTAAGCATTGGAGACATTGAGCTTTACCAAGGGAAAGAAAGGAAACAACAATTTGTGTTTATGGATTTGAAGTTAATATAATGTAATCGTGTTTAATGAACAGATAGATAATGCACTGGGTTGCTAATTGAGAGTTGCACGAACAAGCCTAATGTAATAACACCAACCGGTAAAATGGCTATGATTCGGTAACACCTACACTGCTTCTGTATAGGAATTGTGTTTGGTTTTATAACGATGTGGTAGTACCGTCAAGACAGGTTTAAGCATTTTTAGATATAGGATCAATGTGCTGGGGATGTATTTTGTCCTGTCAAATTTCTCTATGCAAACACTCAATTTAGGACATGGTAACTACTACAGATTGTTCCCTAAAAACTAAAGTGGCTAGAAGGGTCGGCTATTCGTTTTACGGATGTTATTGAACCAGGGGAAAATTTAGTAGCATTGGTCAGTTTCATTGGAAAGATTCCACCTATTCTGGTGTTTGGTAATCCCCATTTTAATTATTTTTTACTACCCTGTTTTAATCCTTGATTAGGTAATTTAAATGACTCTTGTGTACACTATACACCGCATGATTTGTTCTGTTAAAAAATGGACAAAAATCACGACTCAAATAGTGGTTACGTGAAGCCAGAACGGAAGGCATTAGAAGACGTATATTGGATCATGACGGACCAAACCAAGATGTTTAAAATCTTCAGGGAAATATTGGTGTACTCTTCTTTTGTTATCTGCAACAAGAAGGGAAAATTTGAAAAGATGATATACAGTCTTCTAATGCATTTTCCTTAGACTCCATGGAAGTCATAAATTGATTAATCCCAATTTTCAAATTTAATCATGGTTTATTTGTAATTGATGTGATAATAATGACCACAGATGTTGGCCAAGCAGGAAAGAATCAGCAGCCGCCTACCAGCATTAGTAATACCAACAATAGTAGTAAAGCTTCCAGTACATCTTCAGCTTCACCAGGGTTCAAAAGATGGGGCCGTAAAACACCATTTCTTAGGTATGGAGTGCCCATGATTTCTCTCACTGTGCTTGGCGCTCTTGGCCTTGGCCATCTTCTTCAAGGCAGGTGAGTGTAGCTCAGTTTTTATTGGTTATATATATATTTTTATACTAATATAAAACCCCCAACAATTAAGGGAATAAAAAGTCTACGATGGTTAATTTGCTTTAAAATGTGCATTAACATTTTTGTGTATTGGATAGTGATTTATGCGGATGCCTTGGCAAATTATAATAGTATATAGTAGTATATGAGAAGAAAGCTGATTTCTAACCCTATATTTCTATAAAAGAGTCTATCAATTTTTCATTTTCATTTTCTGAAGATGAATCTGGTAGTGGAAGGGGGATTTATGTGATAAAGCCTCAGTAGACTAGCCTTTGAAATGAATTGGAGAAGAGATTAAATAATCAAGGAAAACAAGCTAAAGCTTTGGTTATTTTAATTAAAATAAGTAAACATGCCAAATCAAATCAAACCAAACCAACCCTTATCTCACAAGATGGAATTCCCTATATGGTTCTGGTGGCACTAATCAATCTTGTTGAAGGCCATCTCCGCTATTAGCTCCATACCTGTGACATCTTTCTCATGGTTTTTGTTCAACTCTTCTTTAGCCTCCTCCTTCCCTTCTACCCCTCTTACAGTGGATAATCTCCATACCTTCATACCTCTTACAGGTGCCTCCATAGGTTTCCTCATCACATGCCCACCCACCCACCTGATCCCCCCAACCCCTCACCCGAAATTTTCTTTTAAAAGGTAAATTCTTGTCATTACTTCGTCAGAAAAATGTTGAAAAGAAAAAATTTGTTTCAGTTCATCCTAGCATTCTTCATAATCTGGAATCTGGTTTTATGTCAAGGTTTATACCATTTGTGAACATAATCCTAAAGGAATCTTGAATTCTCTTTGTTAGATACATATTTACTTATCTTAGGACGCTTTGGATGAAACTGCTGAAATAGCCTTAGAAGTTTCAGAAAGTCCACTAGCTGGCAAATGGAGTTTTCATTTAAGAGACACCCCTTGACCTTTGAAGTACAGGGACTTTTCTGATATCAAAATATGTACCGAAGTTTTGCAAAAGGCTTTAGCCTTTCCCACAATGAAAAAATAAATATTACAAAAATTTTAGGTTCATAGTTTTAGGCTTTGCGCTTTAGGCTGTTGAGTTGTGATCTTTGTCAGACATGTTCATCTTCTTTCTTATCACTGTATTTTAAGTCAATGATTGGAATTTTGTAGTTCAGCAAGGATATTGCTAAGGTGAAGGATGACCAAGAGTGGGAAATAATTGAGACAAGAAAAGCATTGTCCAGAACAGGACCTGTGGATGCATATAAACCTAAAAAGATTTCACTGGAGGAAGAGCTAAAGGTGAAGCAACTTTCGTTATACGGTTCAGTTGGATTTTACGATTCTAAAAATCTATTGCTTTCTGTTGCAGGCTTTGCAAGAGAAGGTTGACATAAACAGTTACGAGTACAAGAAGATTCCTAAGCCCAAGGAGGCCAAGTGAAGCAAATTCAAGTTCTTCAGAAGTTTAGTTACTTTAAATTTCCAAGGTGGTGCATTTTCGTACAGCTCTACTAGAATGTCTCCTTGTATCATGAAAATAGCCTCTTGCTTGCCTTAACAGCTCCATTAATAAAGAGAAGCATAACAAGGACAGAAAAGAAATCGTTGTGGTTGTATTAACTCTGAAATCTTGGCTGTCATATAAATATGTACAAGGCGCCTTTTTTAATGTCTACAGTAGTATTGTTTACATCTTTATCTGTGTAATGTGATCAGATTATCTAAGCTCTATGAGTTAAGATTATTCTGCAAGTTTCTGGTAATGACAGATTGTACCAACCTCTTCATCTCCAGGAGTTACAGATGATAGTGTATGGCATCAGCAGGTCTTCTTGGAATTTCTACTCTCTGCTGGCCATATAGCATTTTTTCTCCAAAGGAGGCAAAACCGAGTTACATTAAAACCATTCTAGGTCCTTTTACGCCCCCTCCATCCTTCCCCAACAATAGCATTTATGATGACATTCCTGCACTTAAGCAGCAGCGTGATGGTTTTAGTTTTCCTAAGCCAAATGAGACAGGTCCCAACATGTTGGGAGTCCAAATGCAAGTTTAGACTCTAAACATGATCTTAGCAGTATTTGACCCCCCAAATCTGTGTGTTTAGAAAATACTTTCACTTTAGGAATCCTATCTTTCGCAAAATGTGGATATTCACAACGTGATTCTCAAAATACGTGCTGAATAATTGCTGGGCCAAATGGTAACTACAATGACAGGGTCTAGGTACTGTAAACCATGTTGTGGACAAATCATCAATCTTGATCAAAGTTGGCAACCATCTGGAGGGAGGATTCTATAATATAAACTCATATCCACTTCTCTCATAGATAAAAGTCATCTTTCCTTATGTACATCACCCAATGATATCACAAAGTGCAAAAGAAACAACAAAAAACACAATGTTACTACTACCTAGTTGGTTTTACCCTTTCCTTCCCTGTTGTGCCGCACCCTGACTGTCTGTTATTCCTTTACACGATTAGACAGAAAGGATATCGACGAACAAAACTTTCCTCGTCTCTCAAAGCTCAACCCAACCCAAAAACAAAACTTGACGTTCAAAAAATGAAAGAAAAGAGTAGAAGCATTACACAATTTTACTCTTCAGAGCAGTCTTCTAATTTCACCTTGGCTTTGGTTGTGATTGAACAACTCTTTTGGTTGAAGGGCTGCCCAATAGGGTGGCCTGAGACCTACTAAGCATCTCGGCCATTGAAGGGGTTTGATAGGATTGAACAAGACTGGAACCATCTGTAGAGTCACCTCGAGCTGTTGCTCTCTGCCATGAGTGTGAGCTTAGTCCTGACAGAATATATGCCCTCCCTGATGCCTCGTATACTTGTCTGTTTGCCATCCTCTCTTGCATTTCCTTGAGCTCAGCATCAAGTGCAAGACAGAGCCGGTCACAAGATTTAGCTGAGACGGTTTCTGACAGTACTCTTCGGCAGTTTTCAAGGATGGAAGCTGCACCAACAAAGTCTCCACTCTCAGCTGCAGTTCGTGCTTCTGCCATTGCCTGAGCTGCTTGGATCCTATTCTTCTGCCGGTCCACTTCTAGCGATATGCTATCCTGTTGAGCGACTTCAGGTCTCTTAATCCTAACTTCTTCACCTCCAAGGGTCACCATATTCTTTGTCAAGGGATCAATGTAAACGCACCTCACTCTCAACAATGACGTTTCATCACTTGTAAGTTCTTTCGGGACATTAACAGAAACCAGAAAATCTCTTTCTTCATCAGCGTACAGATCTCCGACATCAATAGATCCAGTGCGCCCATCAGGCATTACACGGTTTGGGTAACTTCCTGCTTTTAAAGAGCCGACATAAACTTCTGGGTGGAGACACTCAAAACTTATGTGCAAATCCTTGACCAGAACACTCAACAGGCCCCCAATGCACTGTGCAAAGGCATCCTGTATCACACCTTCAGTCTCAATGAATGAAAAAGTTCCTCCAGATATCTCTGAAATGGAGTGCATAGAAGAAGCATCATGATCTGCACCGAACCCAAAAGCATGCACTGGAATGTGATAACTTGAGCTATTTTCATTGTGAATAGCCAAAGGAAGGAGCAACTGGTAATTTGGTTGACACCGATCTCCATCTGAATTAGTGATAGTATATGTATCTTGCCCATCAGATAACAATATTATGCTTGCGACTGGGCTCTTTACCCTTCGGTCTTCCATCACTTTGGCACCCTTTCTTAAGCCTTCAGCAATATTTGTCCCTCCATTTGCAACTAAAGAATTAACAGCCTGCAGTGCTTGCTGTCTTCCAGATTCAGACATCCGGCGAAGGGGGAAGAGCCGGCGAGCTGATGAGGAGAAGGCAATAACAGCCAGCCTGTCATTAGGACCCAGATTCTGTATCACAAACCCCATAGCTCTCTTTAGCAATGCTAGCTTGGTACCTGCCATGCTGCCACTGATATCAAGTACAGTGACAAGATCAACAGGTGCACGAGGAGTTTGTGAAATGTGGGGCAAATCAGCCTGGTTTCTGTTGGAATTCTGCCTTGCATTTGATGCAGGAGCTTTCAGATGAACCAAAACAGAGAAGTTATCAGAAGAATCAAACCGCTGGATCTCTGGGACTTCTGTGTATGTCTGGATTTTCACTTGTCTATGCTCATCATTATCTGTAGTACTATCATTTACCGAGCTTCTCAAATCAGGTTGGCAATCCAAAGATTCATCGTCATCAAAGATAGCTGGCTCAGGAGCTTGAAACAGTGGCGCAATGTGCCGATTGGAATTCAAACGAGGTAATGGACGGATCAAGGTCATCAAAGCATTATTTTGGCGCCAATCTAGTGGATTGACTCGTGCTTTTCCTGGGGGAGGATCCAAATTGGGAGCCTGCAAGGGAATTTCTTTCCACTTTGCTCTACAAACAGGGCATATTTGGTTTCCGTGTTTGGCATTCAAAGCAATGCACTGGAAATGAAAGGAATGTGAACATTCAGCAGTGAAGATAGCATGACCATCTCCTCGTCTCATTGTTGCCAAGCATATAGAGCATGTCTTCTGAACAGAGAGGCGTAAACAGCCAGTGAGAAGAAAACAAAGGTAGCAATGACATGGCTTAAAATTTCATAAAACTTCTGAATTCGTTAGAAAGAACTAACAGAGACGGAAAAGTCTGCGCAGGTAATACATTTTGCATGAGCTCTATCCAAACAGAGAGAAAAAATTTCTGGTTGAAGCATTTAACCTTTTCTTGATTTGTTCATCTATATAAGTTAACCAACTCATACAAAAGATTATGAAATTTGAGACGGGTTTTGTTTATTTATCTATGTCTTCAGTACGCTTCATTATATGCAGGCGGTATTCTTTTTTACTAAACCTTGCAACAGGATATATACTCTCTATTAATGGGTGGCAATGAGACTCGAACCGAGACCTTATTAAACTGATAACATGTAAATTAACCATTCTCAGCAACCAAAAATACCAATTAAAGACTCAAAAATCACCATCCATTGGTGTACTAATTTTCAGTTCAAACCAAACATCAAATCGCGCCCGAAACACGATTTCTCTATTGACTTCTACCAATTTCCTACAAAACCACTGAACGTGTCACATGCTGAGTCCACAACCCCAAGACTAATAGTGTAATAGGCAGCCTTAAATCCACTTAGCCAGAATGATTAACACGAGTTACTACTTAAACCACAACATTGACTCATGATTAAGTCGAGTTACTAACTTATAACCCACACGCTTATCGTATCTCCCACCTACATTTAATTAAAAAAATATTAAGTCAAACACTCAAAAAAAAAAAAAAAAAAACGCTTCACACACGCACAAACCTTAGATGATTTACTGAAGCTCTTGGTGAAGCTAAGGCCTCGTGACCTCCCAGGTGTTGAAGGAGAGGAAGAGTGCAGGCTATTCCATTCCACTTCACCAACAACATCATCATTAACAACTGCAGTTGTTGGTACATAAGCACGCAGATTCAATCCAAGAGCTAGCTTTGCTTTTCTCCATTTACTTCCCATTATATATATATATGTATATATATATATATATGAAAAAACCAACCAAGACCCTTTATCAAAGTTCACCAAACAACTCCTCTTTCAAATGGGTTTTGTAAAAGAGAGCAAAAAAGCTTACTTTTTTAGAGAGAAAAAAATGGGGCACAAGAATCAAGAACGGGAGAGAGAGCGGGGTTAAGAGGAGAGAGAGGGGTGGTGAAGTAGGAGGGCGTTTGCTTTACTCTTCTTGGTGCACATAGTACTTTGTTGTAGTGGCATAATATATAGAGAGAGAGAGAGAGAGGAGAGAGGAGAGAGAGAGAGAGATTTGACGTGTTTTTGTGTTTTGTGTGTGTGTTTTTTTTTTTTTGTTAATTTATTTTGTTAATTGTGCTTGTGTTGTGTTTGTTGTGGTTTTTTGACCTTTTCTTCTTTTTTTTTTTCTTATATAGTAAATCCATAGGATTTTTACTTATTATTAATAATTTCAATCAATTATGTAAGATTTCATATAAATATTTAGATCAACAACGTAAATTTTATATAAATGATTAACCGAATAATTCGACAGTTAGAGTTAATTAATTAAGCATTTTTATGTTTTTGCTTGTCTGCCTATTTTTTGGCTTTTTGTTGAAATTGTGATGGAGAGTGTGTGTAATGTGTAAAGTGAGCGCCTATAGAATAACATAATGTACAAAAATTATACTTTCTAACATTAATGGTATAAGAGATATTATTCCTAAACAAGACTAAAATAATTTAAATGATCACCCTAGGTACAATAAATCATAATCAAGGTTAGAGTTTTCACATGATATTGAGCTACTAAAGATACATATATATCATTCATTTTTGACACATATAGTTTGTCATTATCTCTGTTATATTATAGAAGGAAAAAAGTCTTCTATACGACAATCAAATAATTAAAATGGAAGAAATCAAGCAAATTCACAAAAAAGGCGTTTCCTTTTAGGTTTTTTTTCCATCTGGAGCACTATTTGGCAGCCGATAAAATAATTTTCATCTAAATATAGTTAGTTGCACAATAATCATATTGGATTCCTTGCAATCATCATTTTCCAAGCCATTAAAGCAATTAATCATAACTGTCTTTGATTAGGACTTTTAACAATATGATGGTGAAGTTTATTTATTAGTTTTGTTTTGTAGCAATCTTTAAGTGAAAATGAAACAAGCCAAAAGTTTGATAATAGTCTAAATTGTGAAAATGAAATAACATATGAGTAGTCTCACTTGAAAGCGATCCAACTTAGACTAGTGTTGCCTCTATTTTGACTTCCAAACTTCATCTGATATACTAATATATTTATACAATGTAAAAACACCCAAAATTTACTAAAAGAGTTTTTCTTTTGGTAAATTGTGATGCCTAAGAGCATCAATAGTCTTCAGAAAAAAAGATTTTCTAGTGTAATTAAATAGAAAGTGAAGTTGAATCAATTTTTTTTTTTTGTTTTAAAAAATTGTTGAATATGTAGTGTAGAGTTTCTATTGGAGTGGAAATTAACTTAAAACCATAGTTGTAATAAGTAATGGCAAACTACGTAAGTTGTCTCAAAACTTATAAAAAAGAGATTTATGTACACTATTTTTTTTTTACTATTAAAAGAATTAATTTTTACCACTAATGAAAAAAGATAAATAAGATGAGACGTTTTAAAACGATTATCGAATAATCCCCTAATACTGTAACTTGACACTTTTCTCTCTTTTTAGGAAAAAAGAAATTCCATATAATAAAATCCATGACGCAACAGAGTAAAAGTTGGCCTCATCATGAGATAGCAATGTTGGGCATGCATGGGTCAAATGGTTGGATTTTTCTAATAATGCAATCTCCCACATGAGTTGATAAGTAACCCTACACGTACAAACATCATCCCACTAGTTCTTGTTGGCTTTGTGCTTCCTATGTCAACCTTGTTGACATTAGCTAGCCAAATCCTAGAAAACGTATCCAACTTTCGTTTCGTGTACTTTTCTTTCCACACACACACACACACATTATATATACATATATGCATATATTCATGTTTTGCTTATTTTTATTTCAGGAATATAGTCCAGCGATAGTAAAAATAAAATTATTTTTGTGATTTTGTGGATTCGATATTTTTTATTATTATCGAGTTTCATCTTTAACTTACTTAATACATGTGTAACGATGCATTACTGTACTTAAAAATTTATTAATTAGTGATCAAATTTTATCTAATAATACAATGGTCAAACTCTGTCAATTAAATTTTCACATCATTCAAAAAATACTTTACTTTCTTCTGAAATTGATTAGCCTACTTCTTGTGGGCTCGTCTACAAAACATGTCATAAACTCCACATTTATTTATAATGCGTATCACACATTGATGGGACCACAATTATGTGAGTGGGACGTCCGCACGATATTTACCATTCTACTTCTTGTGGACGGATTGTGTTCGCTTTAATTTCGGCTGACTTTTTGTTTACGATTTTTTTTTTTTTTGGTTGGGTTTACGATTTTTTCAAAGCTCAGTAATGGCTAGAGGTTGGGTTTGATTATTCCCTATGGTTGTGTGCACATTCAAAGTCTTGGACGTTCATTCACAAAATAAATCAAAGATAAGTAGGTGTAGTATAATAAATATCACCTCCTACGCGTATTCTCTTTTCTTTCAACATGTTAACTAAATATACATGTATAAGTTAATATTTAGGTAATAAAAATATGATGACATCTAGTATTAGTCATAAAATTATGAGGTACAATTATGATAAAATAATATGTTGGGCCTAAGTGACTTTAATTAGATCCTGCTGCCCTCGTCTGCCGTAATCACTTGGGCTCTATCGTATGTGGTTGAGCTTTCCATCTTGTGTGTTCTTCACCTTTGGAGGCTGAAGCTCTTGCGGTCTAGCATGCCTGCCATTTTGCGAAGATTTTAGCTTTGGACTTCATCATCATTTCAAATGATGCTGCTGTGGTTTCTCACGCAATTATTTCATTAGGTCCGATCAACTGGAACCTATTGTTAAAGATATCAAGAAAATTGCCACTGAATTCTCTGATATTAGTTTTTAGTGCTCGAAGAGAACCGTTAATTGTGTCGCAGACTAGGTAGCAAAAAACTTTACAAATTGTAATTTGAATGTAGACTGGGTGGCTAATATTCCCCCACCTCTTCAGAATCTTTTGTACTCGGACTTCCATCCACAAGGGGTTGGATAATTGTGTTTTATGTTTTTCTATTAATGCAATTCTCTCTTTACCAAAAAAAAAAAAAATAGATCCTGAATCAGCTTTAGTTCTAGATGGAGAAAGATAAAAAAAAAAAAAAAAAAAAAAAAAGACTTTTTCGAGAATGATTGTTAATTTAATGCTTCTTTTTTCTCACGGTTGATTGCCTCCAAAAAAAAAAAAAAAAGAATCACAGTGAGTAGAAGAAACTAAGTGGTTGATATATTATTATTGTATCACCGTTGATTTCTCTTATAATATTTTTAAATCCGTAAAATAGCTGTTCATGGTATGAATTGGACTTATCATATAGTGGTCAAAGTTTTCACTGAATAGGAAATATTTTCCAATCGGACTAAACTCGAGAATTCAATTTGAAAATGTAGTTTAACCGACCCTAGGCCACCAAATGTGGTTCTTAAACCTCATGTGAGAGACGGATAAAATTGATTGTTAGATTGTAAAAATTATGAGATTAGTCTCTATGTAAGAGTTGGACAAAATCGACTATAAAGCCCATAGGAATTTCCTTTTCTTAATAGCATGAAATCATAATAAATGTACATTGATTCTCATCTTTAATTAAGCTACTAAGTAGAGTGAGAATTCGCTGACCAAAAAAAAAAAAGTAGAGTGAGAATTCGCCTCCGATCCTTTAGAGTTTTTAATTTTCTAGCTTTTAATTTCATCAATAAAGATTGTCTCATTTATCTACAAAAGCAAGATTATATTCATATTTATGTGTGAGGAGGGTTGCTATTCAATCCGTTCTTATTAATATCAATCATCTCACATGAGATAGATTCTACACATATGTAAAACTCATTTCCTCTCTATCAATCCGACTAATGAAAAAGTTTTTCACGTTTGAGATCAAAGTTTTACAATGTATTGTTAACCAAACCGTATATACATAATTTAGTATGGATCTATTTGTTTAAGGCTGGCTTCATTGAGTTACTTGTAGCAACTGATTAATTCAAGCAAATACACAAAAGGTTCCTGACGAGGGAGGACCCGAGCTAAAGATGACTTATTCGAGTCACGTTCCGACCTGACATTCTTGATCCGACCTTAACCAGACCCAAGTAAACCCCAACAGTTAAGCTAGCCAATCCGATGGGACATAAAAGAAGGTGCACAGCTTGGACCAGCGGACAACGACTTTATCTGCTAGGTAATAGCCTTATCTATCAGTTCCACGGCGCGGGCAGTTGGTGGCGTGTAGGGCAGCATTGAACATTAATTGCTGTCCAAACCCAGATTACTATAAATAGAGCTTCACTCCGCATTTATAAATGTAACTCGTACATTAAATACTCCCAACCAACACATTCAGCTCGAGCAAACTAATCATTCTTGCACCCGAGGAGAAAATATGGGTCGTCACCCGCCCTTTTCTTTTCTTTACTTATGCAGGTCAGGGCTCCCGACCAGAAGGAATAGCACGGACCGAGTCCAGCGGTCCGACCTCAACTGTTAAAGTTTCGCCCTTAACAGTTTGGCGCCGTCTGTAGGAATACATCAGTCCTATTAACCCACCACCCACTGAGAAACCACCATGGTACAAACCCGAAGCCATACTTTGCTAGCAAATGACTCACCCGCCTTGGGTAAGGACCTCGAAGCTACCCAAGCACCAAGCCAAAACCCAACCCAAACCGACGTTAGAACGAGCCAACGTATACACTTAACCACACAAATTGTCCAGCCCGGAGATGACTTCACAGCGGGCATGGCCCTCGAGATGAAGTTGATGTTCCAAATGTTTAAAGAGCTTAAGGAGCAGGTAACACGCCTGGTTGAGGATCCACTAGCAGCACCAGCCGTGGCCCCCCTCCAAGAGCGACCACAGTTCCGGGTGCCAATCCCAGGGCGGGCTCAAGCCCATAACGACTATGATGGATCTCCCGAGCCGGTTAACCGAACTAATGAAAAGGTTGCCCCTGTCGATCCCGAGCAAGCTAAGACTGCGGCGGCCATAACTAAGGTCATAAACCTGCTCGGCATCAACCCCCTTTCACCCGAGGTACTGGCTACATCTCTACCCGTAGGGAACCGGATGCCGCACTTGGTAATGTACAATAGGGTCGGTGATCCCGCCATCCATTTGCTGAACTTCGATAATCACATGACCCTTCATGATATGACAGATCGGATGAAGACGAAGGCATTCCCAACCAACTTGGTGGGCAACGCACTGGACTGGTTCCAGAAACTTCATCCCGAGTCGGTAAAAAGTTTTCCTCAGATGGCGGAAGCATTCCTGTCCCGATTTACCAGGAGCCGACGCGCCACCCGCTATACCTCATCGCTGTTGATAGTAAAGCAGCAGAAGGGAGAAAGTTTGAGGGCCTACAATGCCCGATTCAACGAGGAGTCACTAAAGATCCCCAACCTGGAGTCTATGGCTCTAATGGCTTACCAAAGTGGGCTTAGGTCGGGACCCTTCACATCATCCTTAGCCATTGACCCGGTAGATACTGTGGCTGAGCTGATGGTGATAGCAGAAGGGTACATTCATTCCAAAGAGATTCACCAAGCAAAAAGGGAGGATGACAAAGAAAAAGAAAATAAAGGGGAGCCCAAGTCCAGGGCTCAGCCCGGGAACAAAGTGCAGGCCGACAGGGGCAAACAACCGCAATAGCATCACAAACCGGGCCCGAGGTTCACAATGTTCACACCACTCAACACCCCGAGAGAGCAAATCCTGATGGAGATTCAACATCAAAACCACCTGCCATTAGCACCCAAGATGCAAGGCCGACCTGAGAAACAGAATAAGACTAAATATTGTCGCTACCATATAGATTATGGGCATACCACCGATGAGTGCAGAGATCTGAAGCAGGAGATCGAGGCCCTAATATCCCGAGGTCACCTTAGATTGTATATCGATCAACAACCTCATAGAAATCCCGACCAGGGAGCAGGTCGAGAAAGAGAAATAAGCTCGCCCAAGTGCCATGACCGGGCTGGGCACGTGGAGATTGTGGAAAAAATCGCCTGAAGGCTTGCATCGGGTGGAGAAACGTCGGCAGGTCGGAAGGGCTATGTCCGTGCCAAACAAGAGTTCGGACCAATGGTAGGCCTAACTGGGGAATTGAAGAGGATCACCTTTTCCTTGGATAACCTCGAGGGAGTATCTAACCACATGACGACCCTTTGGTCATCAGTGCCGAGATAGCCAATATCACCATCAGGAGATTGATGGTAGACATGGGGAGCTTTGCGGAAGTCATCTTTTTGAGGGCCTTCGAGCAAATGGGGTTGGACCAGAGTCAGCTTCGACCGTTGAAGGGGACACTTGTCGCCTTCATTGGGCACGACCACAAAATAGAAAGGGTCATCAACCTTACACTCACCCTCCAGGATGGTTCAAAAAAGGCTTTGATGCAAGCCAATTTCATTGTAATGGACTGCAATTCAACTTATAACGGTATTCTAGGACTGGTTGCCTTAAACCACTTCAGGGCCATAACCTCCACGTACCATCAAGCGCTGAAGTTCCCGACTCCGAGTGGCATAGCTACAATAAGAGGGGCCCAACTTTTAGCTCGGGAATGTTATAAGAGCTCCTTCCAACCAAAGTACCAAGCAGGGTGGGGACCCGACTTGCTCGAAGAGAGGAGAGATGCAAAAAGAAGAAGTCCCATAGAAGAGCTGCGGGAGATAGAACTTTCAGAGGAAAACAAGAAAGCTAAGATCAGAAGTTAGTTACCGGAAAATCTCAAAAAATGTATAAGCCAATTTCTCTTTGAAAATGAACATATCTTTGCTTGGTCCGCCTCTGACATGACAGGAATCAATTCGGCCGTAATTGAGCACCACTTGAATGCTGATCCCAGGTACTATCCAGTCAAGCAGAGACATAGGCATTTTCATTATGACAAACAGAAGATCATAGCCGAGAAGGTCGAAAAGTTGTTAGATGCTGAACACATACAATAAATCTTGTACCCAACCTGGCTATCTAATGTAGTGTTAGTCTCTAAGAGCTCGGGGAAATGTAGATTGCGTATTGATTTTACCGACCTCAACAAAGTCTGCTCGAAAGACTGCTTTCCACTACCTTGAATTGACCAGTTAGTAGACGCCACCTTGGGGTTTGAGTTGTTATCCTCTATGGACGCCTTCAAGGGTTACAACCAGATCAAGATGGCACCTGGGGATAAAGAAAATATAACTTTCATTACTGATCAGGGGCTCTACTACTATGAGGTTATGCTTTTTGGCCTTAAGAATGCTGAAGCCACCTATACTCGGATGGTAAACAAAGTCTTTAGAAATCAAATCAGGCGTAACATGGAAATTCATGTGGATAACATACTAGTCAAGAGTAAAAGAGTGGAAGATCATATGACCGATTTGGCAGAAGCCTTCGCCATGATGGATCAGTTCGGAATTAAGTTGAACCCGAAAAAATGTGCATTCAGCGTCAAGGCGGAAAAATTATTGGGATTCATGGTCACGGCCCGGGGCATCGAAGCAAATCCGGAGCAAATCCAGGCAATCTTAGACCTAGCACTCCCGACTTGTATGAATGATGTCCAGGTGCTCACCGGAAAGGTAGCCGCCCTAAGCAGATTCATGTCCAGATCGACTGACAAGTGTGTTCCTCTGTTTAAAATCTTAAGGAACCCCAAGAACTTCGAATGAACAGGGGAGTGCCAGAGTGCTTTCGAGGAATTGAAGAAGTACTTAGCTTCGCCGCCCCTGCTATCCCGACCTGAAGAAGGGGAATAGATGGTACTATATTTAGCCTGTTTGGGAACGGAAATAGCGGCCGCGCTAGTTTGGGACGAAGACAGAGATCAGAAGCCAGTTTACTACGTCAGTAAGACTCTTCATGGGGTTGAGGTGAGATATTCCACCCTGGAAAAACTCATCTTCCCGAGCGATCACACCAAAAATTTGAGTTCCTTTTGGATTTCCATAAAGTCAAGAGAATGATTGGATAATTGGTTTATATAGATTCTTCCTAGGTGCAACCACAGGTAAAAATAACATTACCACTTAAGCCGTATTTTGATGCTCACACAATTAGAGTCATGACAGACGCTCCGCATAAATCTATTATATACAAGCCAGAAGCCTCGGGTAGGCTATTGAAATGGGTAGTCGAGCTCAGTCAATTCAACATCGCCTATCAACCAAGAACAGCCATCAAAGCCCAGGCAATCGCGGACTTTGTTGTCGAGTACACACGCCGAGCTGAACACTATCCGGAGGAAATGTGGAAAGTCCATATGGATGGAGCAGTATAAAAGTTGAGAAATGGAGCCGGGGTCGTGATCTTGGACCCAACAGGTCATGAGCACCAGTATTCCCTCAAATTCTCCTTCCCAACCTCCAACAATGAGGCCGAGTACGAAGCGGTAATCGCAAGTCTAAGGATTGTGGCCTAGCTAGGGGCACAGACCCTGGAAATGTGTGATGATTCCTAGCTGGCTACGAGCCAGGTCTCTGGAGAGTTCGAGGCCAAAGATGCTTCCATGATATCCTATTTTAGTAAGGTCAAAGACTTGACCTCGAGATTCAAGAGATTTTTCATACAGCAGATTCCGATAGAAGAAAATATAAAAGTTGATGCCTTGTCAAAATTAGTCGTGGGGAAAAATCGACCTGCCCTGGTCCATGTGGAAGAAATTTCTGAGCCTAGCATTCAGTTAGGAAAGCAGGAAGTCACTGAAATAAACACGAGCCCAGATTGTACTCGGCCAATCAGGGACTATTTTGAGGGAGGTATAGTCCCCAAGGATTCGAATGAAGCTTGAAAAGTAGAAAAATAGGCCTCAAGGTTCGTTATAATTACTGGTCAACTCTATAAGATGGCCTACACCTGGCCCCTCTTAAAATGCGTAAGACCCGAGGAGGAAAACTACATACTCAAAGAAATCCACGAACAAGTGTGTGGCAATCACCTGGGCGGCCAAGCATTAGCAAGAAAGGCACTAAGGCAAGGCTACTTCTGGCCAACCTTGGAATAGGATTCTAAAGATTATGTGAAAAAATGCGATATCTGTCAGAAATTTGCCAAGATCCAATGGAAACCTGCGGTGGACCTTACAGTAATGGTAAGCCCCTGGCCGTTCTACCAGTGGGGGTTGGATATCATTGGTCCACTGCCGAATAGCCTTGGACAAAAGAAACATGTTTTCGTAGCCGTCGATTACTTCACCAAATGGCCTGAGGCCGAGGGAGCAGCCAGAATAACCGAAAAGGCAGCTTGGGATTCGTATGGAAGAATATCATTTGCCGATTTGGAATGCCTAAGGTCATAGTGACCGACCATGGCAAACGGTTTGATAGTACATATTTCTGAGAAAAAATGTGCTGAAATCGGAATTGACCTTAGATTCTCGTCCATTGCCCATCCTCAAAGTAATGGTCAGGTCAAAAGAACTAACCAAATTATTTTGCAGGGCTTGGGAACAAAGTTGGAAGATGCGAAGGGGCAATGGGCAACGATCATTCCTGAGGTATTGTGGGCATAACGCACCACTATCAGCTCGGCAACAGGATAGTCACCCTTCGAACTGACCTTCGGTACTCAACCAGTGTTCCCGGTGGAGATTGGGTCACCTACCAGTAGGATACTCCACCATGATTCTGAAATAAACAGAGCTCGAATCCGAGAAGAACTAGACATGGCTGAAGAGTTGCGTGCCAAAGCTCAAGTCTGAATGTTGGCTGGAAAAGCGGCCATGAAGCAAGCCTTTGCCAAGCAAGTCAAGCCAAAGCCTATTAAGGTCGGAGATATGGTCCTACGACGATCAATCTTTTTGTCGCGCTTAGGGGGCAAGCTCTTCCCACCATGGGAAGACCCGTACGAAGTGGTGAAGGAAATCCAACTTGGAACCTTTTACCTTCTCGGCAAATACGGGAAGTAGCTGAAAAATGCCTGGCATATAGAGCATCTCAAGCGGTATTTTGTGTAAGGCCTCGAGCCAAATATGTAATTTTGTAAGGCCCCGAGCCAAACTTGCAATCTTGGGGAAGCCCCGAGCTTAAACGTGCCTAATGTATCGAAATGTTTAATACAAATCAATACTTTTGTACAAAATTTTTTGTATGGCTGGTTCAATTTTATCGATCTAAGGATAAAAGTACACTTATCGATCAAAACCAAGTTAACCAACTCGGACTATTAATGCCAGTTCGGTTTTGATCAACGAAGTTTGGTCCATCTGCCAGCTCGAGCTGATGAGTCCGGCTCGATTAAATCAAGACATTGATTTATTAAGTTAATTTCATCTCGACAATTGACTTAAGCTCAATTAAAAGTTTTTAAAACGCAATCAAGCACAACTCGGTACATGTGCAAATAACATAAAGTACGTTGCTATGAAAATTAGCTAATGACGAATGATTGTCTCATTAATTGGTAAAAACTACAGGGTGGCCCGTCTTGGGCATATTATAAAGAAGAGAAAGAAAAAGAAGCATGAAACTCAAGGTGCCATAGTAACAGAGGCGGCCCCATCACCTGCCTTATCCCCGACCTCAGGGGACTCGTCTCTGACCTGCTCCATCCCTCGCTTGATATAATTCATCAACTTGTAGCCCTTCGCTTTCAGGTCCGAATGAAGCCCAGGGATCTGCCAAAACTCTGGCGGTGGAGCCTTCATGATCTCCATGAAGTCGGTCTTTGAGGGATTCAAGAAAGTCTTCGCCCGTTCCTGAGCGGCGAGTTGGCCTTAGAAGAAATACTCCAGCTCATCAAACTTAACCATCACTTCGCCCTCCTTCATCAGTGAGTTTATGCCTGCGTCACTGTCCTTGAAGTCCTTTACTGCTTTTTTTTCGTTAGGCCTGACCTTCTCTTTAAACTCTTGAAGGTTGACCTCCGCTTCTCATTGTTGAGCTTTGTCGCATCAATGATGGCCTGAGTCCTCTGGGACTTCTCACGCTCAAGTTCATCTTTCGCGATTTGCAGCTTTTTCTTGAGCCAGTTGATTTTATCGCCGTTTTCCTTATACCTCTTTAAGGCCTCTTCCCTTTGCTCTTCCATCTTGGCATGGGCTTCATGGTACCTATGCTTCAGTTCGGTACAGTGGGCCTAAATCTTAAAAATAAGGCTGGGGACGGAGAGGACATGAGACTCGACCTACAACAAGGAACAGTTAGACAAGTTGAGACAGAGAGGATAATTCCGTGATCAAAGGGACAAGGAACGGTTTCTTATCGTTGCTGCATTAGTTCTTAGGTCGAGGACGAGCTGGTCCACGAGGACCTTGGACAGTTTGGAATCGCGCTTGATGGGGCCAGAGGTATCAACCACTCGGTCTTTCTTGGACCGAATCACTTTCATTGCCTTCCCTTTGCTCGTCTCTTCTAGTCGAGGCCTCTTCTTTAATTCAGTCTTGGCAGGTGGACGCTTGGTGATCACCATGCCCGATTCCTTCTTCTTGGAGGGAGACTCTTGGGCCTTGCTCTTATTTGAGGAGACTTCCGGCCCCATCTCAGTCTCCCCAGGCCTCTTCTTGGATCCAAGAGGGGCATGGGAGCCCTTGCCGCTCATCGCTGCCTTCATCCTCCTGAGGAAGGCCCTCTCTCCAGCAGTCGACATTTTTGAAAGTTAAAGAAGTTGGTTAGTAAAATCAAGTGGCAATATATATATATATATATATATATATATATATATATATATATATATATGATGGTGAAACTGGGGAGGTCGGATCCGATCCTGAGACTAACCCTCTGCTCTGTCCCCTTCCTCTTCATCATCCGATTCAGGGAGTAGTTCGGGGTGGGATTTGGTCAAGTCGGGCGCCCGACCAAACAACTTGGACTTCCAAATCTTGTCCCACTTAAGGACACTCATAATATCTATCAACTGATTTAGACCCGACTTAAGTTCTTCTACGTCGTTGGCCTCTGAATCGGACAATGTAGGTTGATCGTTGAGCTTCTTCTTCAGGGACGGGATCCACTATCTCTTATACCCCGTGTTGACTAAGCACTCTACCCAGTAATACTTGTTATGCCAACCTTTGTTAGAAGACTTCCACTTGGTAAAAAGGGACAGATTCTTCCTAGCTGCGAAATGGAACCATCCGGGCTGCTTGAGGTTGGCTTTGCAGGTGTAGAAGTATCTGAACAGAGTAAGGGTTGGCTCCACACCCACCTCCCGATAGTACACATAAAAGGCCACGATCATGGCCCAGCCATTAGGGGCCATCTATCCCTGGCTGAGCTAGAAGTAGTCCAGCATGGAGGTGATGAAGTGAGGGAAGGGTAGCTGAATCAAGTCAAACGCTAGGTCATAAATTGTGAAGTAGCCAGCAGGCGGATTACAAGCATGTTTAAGCTGAACAGGAATCTTCAGTCTGAATGTCCAATCCACCAACCAGTTCCTAAACCTACCGTTCAGTAACGCTTTGGTAGTATGGTACTCGCGTCGGCAGTAGGTAAAAAGTTACTGGATTTTCTTTCCTCGACCCGAGGAGCCGCTGGTTGTGTGAGTACGAGGAGGCGGAATTGCCTTCGCAGGCTCGGCATCTACTATCTTAGCTCTAAAAGCCTCGGCTATGTACTTATAAGGTAGCTCGAGGCCCTCTAGTTGATTCAAGGGCGAGCCATCCTTAGCCTCGCCTAACTCGTCCAAGTTGGATAGAGGATCCTCTTCGGCTTTCTCCTGCACCCTCATGACCTCAATGATTTTACACTCGTTGTCACTCTCCGCCTGGGCCTGTGTGGGTTTTGACTCATCCTCTTGAGAAACACTTGAATCACCGCCATCTGGCCCCTGCTCTGAGGACGACTCTGAACTAGAAGGGTTCTCCTCGCCACCCCCGTATGATCTAACTTCCATTTCCTGGGAATCCTCGGGCTCCGACTCTCCCATTTGTTTAAGTGTGTGTGAAATAAAATATGCAAATCTAAAGGGAGTCAAAACGTACCTAACGGATGTCTAGATTCGGTGGATCGAGTCAAGCTGCAGATTCTCCGAGTGCACAAGCATCTGAGCTCCTAATTTACCGAGCTTAACGTTTCGAGCTTGAGTATCTCTTAGAGTTGTAAAAACTTGAATGCGAAAAGTGAAATCAATTCTGAAACAATTGGAGCCCTATTTATAGGCACCAAGTATAATCATCTCGAGAATACCAAACGTCGCGTCCTGTCAAAACCAAGGCATGACGTGTCGGACTCTCAGGAACGGAATCCGCATGATGTGCCGCCTACCCCTGGTCAGTCACTCTCAGCTCGGGATACATATCGCCCGCCTAGATCCCCTACAGATCTCTAGAATTGGGGGGGGGGGGGAGAGAAAATTGACGAGGGAGGACCCGAGCTGAAGATGACTCACTCGAGTCACATTCCGACCTAAAACTCCTGATCCGACTCGAACCAGACCCGAGTAAACTCCAACGGTTAAGCTAGCCCATCCGATGGGACATAAAGGAAGGCGCACAGCTCGGACCAGCGGACAATGACTTTATTCGCTGGGTAATAGCCTTATCCATCAATTCCACGGAGAGAGCAGTTGGTGGTGTGTAGGGCAGCATTGAATATTAATTGCTGCCCGAACCCATATTAGTATAAATAGAGCTTCACTCCGCATTTATAAAGGTAACTCATACGTTAAATACTCCCAACTAACACATTCAATTCGAGCAAACTAATCATTCTCGCACCCGAGGGAAAAATATGGGTCGTCACCCCGCCCTTTCCTTCTCTTTACTTGTACAGGTCAGGACTCCCGATCAGAAGGAACAACACGAACCGGGTCCAACGGTCCAACCTCAACTGCTAAAGTTTCGCCCTTAACAGTTCCTTTACAGTATTTAGGTTGATTTCTGCAAGAATTTACGAGATAAAAGAGTGGAAATTCTCTGCATGCAGGACATATGCTCGAGAATTGAAAACTTAAATGATTCTAGATGTCAAGATGGGAATCAATGGTTGAAGTTGAGTCCATGTATGCCATTCAAGATCCACTTGCATGCTGCGTTCATGGAGATTCTTTTATGCTTGCTATATACTAACATGTGATATCTGTAATATATATATATATATATATATGAAAGATAGAGCTATTCATGGGTTAGTTGGAATTGTAGCTAGCCTTCACTAACCCCACGAGTGAAGCCATTAGGAGTAAGTTGAAGTTATATTTTTCAAAAACATTATTATTTTAAAGGTATTTTTAGAATTAAAAAAATAATTTAGTACACATTAAAAAAAATTATCCACATATGAATACTAAATTAATTATTTGTAGTCTTCATTGAATAATAATCATAAATCCGCTCATGTACATATGTGAATATTGTTGCGATCCTTCTTAAACTAGTTATATTATATTATTTTGACTTATCGATTTAATATGACTGACTGACCTTGTTTTTTAACCTCTGTGAATTAGACACTGGTATTAGAGCTAGGTAGACCATATGCCACTATTTGAATTGAGTTTGATTTGGAGGGGAGAGCGTCCATGCAAAAGCACAATACAAAAAAGAGACTTGCATAATTCTAAAAAGAAAAAAGAGACTTGCTTTTTCTCTTCTCAAAAGCCAACCTTTTACTAAAAGAAAAAATAATTTGCTCTTATCCTTTTAAGCTGCAAAAGTTATTCCCTCTCCCCCACAAAGGAACATCAACTATGAACCAAGAAAGTTACCCTCTTTGTTCATTTTATTACCCCTCCTTTTGACAGCACACAAGCCTCACCACTTGATTTTTTTTTTTGACAGAGAAATTCTATTTTTCTTTTTCTTTCTCATATTATTTTCCCCTTTTTGCACATATGATTCCCTTTACCACCTCTAAATTCGCTAGACTTTTTGGGCCAAGTCAACTATAAAGCTGATCTTATTCTTAATTTGTACTATTCTTCTATTCGATTAGGAAACCTTCCATGTAATGGTGCTCTCCCCTTGGGTGATTAAGGGCAAATGGTGTTTTGTCCGCATCTCAATATATCGATAGAAAATCCAAAGTTGATTTAGAATTTTTGTTTAGTGGGGATTAAAGTACACAATTTTATACTCATATACGAGTAATTTTTCTTAGTTTGGACTATATTGATTTTTCAGATTAAAAATACCTTAAAAATACATATTTTTTTTAAATTGAATTTTCAAATTAAAAGTACATTAAAAATACATATTTTTTTTATTAAAAAAATTGGGGTAAGTGAGGCTTGCCTTCCTTGCTCATTATTATTGATCGTGTGCCTCCACCCTTTATGTTAGGTGTAATAATTCAATATTTTATATGATTCTCTTAAAAATCATGATTAATGTAAAAACTATTATATATTCAACACAACGCAACAACTTTTTTTCCCATAGTACTTAATTATTTTAACTAATTTTCATATTGACCACGCCATTGGTGACCTCAAACAGTATCTTAATTCTTATATTGTCGGTTAGGGTGATATAATTAACTTGGCTACTAGTGCCATGCAAAACATCTTGCACACCTTCTTGTGCGTGTGATATATAATTTGTTTTATTTTCATTTTGTTTTATCTTAATTAATTAATTTAAAGATATAATAATATCTTATTTTTCATCTCCTTTTGTTAGGATAAGGATATGATGATACACAAAAGATAGTGTGAAAGTGGAGGCATTATATATAAAGTCAGATTTTTTTTAATGATGCTTTTTGTTATGATTATTTCCAAGGGCCTCACAAGTCTCGACTCCATACATATCCATGACTGCAAATCGATTATGATGTCACAAGTGTATTGATCATCAATCATAAGTCAAACCTAATCCATGCATGCACCCAAGCCGTGGTCCAACTAGCTGTGCGACATAATTTGCGATGGGACACATCCTTCTAAGGCCGGTTGCGACCATGCAATTAGGCAATAACAAAAAATGTATGTATTAATAAATAGTAAAGGCGTTGATTAGTTCGTAGATTTAAGGTTTGAGTTTGAACCGTTTTTAACTGATATAATGCATGTATTAAACTACTGTTATAGTATATTATGACTTTTCTAACTTTAGAGTAGAGTAATGCGAAACCCTAGTTAAAATAAATTTCTTGTCATAAAAAAAATAAATATCAATCTCATAAGTTTTTTCCCTCCTATCTGGCAAAAGAAATAGTTAAACAACTCCCAAGTTTCTCAAAGGGCAACTCGAGTGTAACTTGTCGACAAACATTGCTTCGATGTTGGATTTTTTTTTTTTCTCCCTGGAGAGGCTAAAGCCAAATTACAATTCTATCATACAAGAAGATATCCCGTCCCTTTTTTGTACATATGTTTAGTGTACATATATACACTACATTTACTATATATACGTATACATAATACATATGTATACATTACATACACTATACATGTACATATATATTACTATACATATATATTAAAATCTTTTTAAATACTCAATAAATTAATAATCTCTTTTAAATAATAAAAATATTCAGTCTCGATTTGAGATCAGTGTAAAAAATTAATAATTTTGATAAAATTATAAGATAATATATTTAAAATATTTTCTTTGTATTTTATCGACCCAAATGTTTAATAAATTAATAATTAGCTAAAAAGTACATAATAATTGACTACGAAGTTTTCTCAAAATATGAATCAAAAGTAGCTTGTCTTTTGTTGAACTTCAAATCTAGCTGAATTTCATCTTTAATTGTTCACAATGCGCCTAAAAGTTCTAATCCTACTAAATTAAATTTTTATTTTCTATTCTCATCACACTTTTCTACTTGTTTTTTACAAATTAACCTGAAAAAAATATAAGTAGGTTTTTAAAAAAGATATCATAAATATAAAATATTTACTATTAAGCTAAAAAAACCAAATATCTCAATAAATTAATAATTACTAATTTATCGATAAATTAATATATCGCTAAATTAATAAAATTAAATTGTCCCAACGCTATTAATTTAAAGAAGTTATACTGTATGTATATAAATATGTTTAGGAGATTGGGGTCACAGGTAATCAGTGCCCAATGAAAAAGGCTTAATAACGGTTGTGAGCCTCACACCCTCAGTCAGGAGCTTGGATCCACGAGTTGAGGTGGGGTCCACAGCCTTAGTCGAGGATGTTTGCAAGAATTTTTAGTGTCCAATAAGTGACATTATGCTCTGACTTTGTGTACAAAAGGTGTCAAAACATATATCCAGATGGTTAGCATCTCATATAAACTCAATGGGGGTATTTTAGCTTTTTCCTATTATAAGCCACAAAAGCAAGGATCACTTGCAACACTTAATATCTGCCAGAAACTAATACTTTGGCATTTGTACAACCTCTTATTGTATACAACATCAAAAAAGTTACAGCATAGGAAAAATTTAGTACTCAACATTAAGTATATTAAGCACAGAATGCATATATGACTATATTGAGAATAAATCAAGCTGATTATCAGCATATATTCACAAGGTAAAGCATGATGTACAATAATAAGCAGTTTCAGGGTCAATTTCTTCTGCTTTGATGCTGTGCTTCCTGGTGAATTTCTATGTTTCTTGCTGGCCGACATTGAGGCAAGATGTAGCTGCATTGCTTCTCATATTGGTTTCCACCGTAGCTCAACATGTATTATTCCATTCTTTGAATCTATCAGATGATATTTGTGGTTAATGCGTCCATTATGCACGACATCGTCAAGGCTGATGTCCACATGTCCTAATGATTCCTGCGAAAAGCAAAACGAGTATGATATAACTTCTCTGTGTATGCTGAGGAACCCAGAGAGAGTAGGATAAACGTAGCATACCTTTGATCGAAAGCCAATGCCTGTTCGCTTACTCATAACCTCGAGACGAATCTTCTCGTGTAAAGGAGGCTCCTCAAGCATAAACTGGAACTCTTCATCCCAGCGTGGATTACGATTTCTTCTGATTTTCTGATAGACAAATTTCATATACATCAGCAAAAACAGAGATGGAATTAAATGCAGGACATGTTGCAATACTGTCACGTGATAAACAACCCTCCTCTAATCGAAAAAATAAAAAAAAAAGGTAAAAGGAAGATAAAAAATAGATGATAACAAAAGGAATAGCAATTTTGGTTCTAGTTTGCCCTTCACTTGTGACTTTTAACTTCAAGAGGAGATCAGAGATGTAGTCATTATATTGAAAATCAACAGTTAAGACTCATAGAGGTGCTCATTGATCCAATCGGTATTCATATACCAAGAAAATCCCTACTCGAGAGCCATGTAAAAGGGAAAAGAGAGAGAATAAAACAACCATTTAATTTGGCTGCTAATATTGTCATTTGTATAAAGGTAGCTATGGTATGTTTACCTCGAGTAACATCATCTTTGCAACCAACAAGCCTAGCATGTAGATAAAAGATATAGGCAACTGCACATGCTGAGTTCAAATTATTCTCATATAATTTAAAGCACTACTAAGTACCAGTGCATCTCGCGGTTTATTTTTTTCCTATGCCATAGCAGGTGGCCATTGATATCGATTCTAAAATACAGCTAGTGTGTGATGACATTATACGAATATACTTGATCACTTTGTTACTAAATAAACAGAGAGCTGTCTGTGTATCTTCTCAAACTCTCCTCACCAAGACCGGGGGGAAATAATACGAGTTTCCCTTATGTATGCCATTCATGTAAAACAGAGCACAAAAGCTGAAAGCAGATGTAGGAATGTTATTTCACACAAAAAAATTCACCTTTGATCTCTTCTCTTCCCCTTTGAAGAGTATCAACACATATGGATTAGTGTGATAGACACCCTCTACATCCTCAGCTCCTTGGACAGCAACCGAAAGTAAACCTGCTCCATTGGGGCTCTCCTTAAAAAATGTCTCACTGATTTCACTTTCCTTCTTTTTTAAGCCATTAAGAGGCCCGCTAAATGTATCACTGTCTTCTCTGAACGGAGCATATGAAACCTCCAGGACAATTTGCCCTCTTTGCTTCTTGTTTTGAGTATCACTTATATCCGTACTCTTAAGCAAGTCCAATGTTATTTCTCTTGTCTCGTTAGGGTTTAGCAATTTCAGAGGATATACTTGCATCCCTAGCCTGTCATGGGCCCCGACCTGTGAATAAAACCATTCAAAGCATTTATACCAAATTCCCAGCCTGAAACTTACAACGTAAATTTGAAAAGAAAGGGGAGTCGTATAAATTCTCTTCCTTGTACAGGTAAGTGAAAAATCTTTTCGAATTATATTTTGAAGGATAATTAGAGAAGTCCAGACAATAGGATAAGAGTAATCATCATCACTTTCTAAGCATACACTACTTTTTCCCAATCCATTGCACCTTGAGAGGGGAAACACGGAACATGTCAAACAAAAAGTTTAAACTTTCAATATATCTTGAATTTCTTCGCAAATGTTTCCTATGAACTGAAGATAGTTCCTGATCTCTAGGTAATATCATGGTAAACTCAATTGTCACAGGAACTCAAATTTTGTCAAGTTTCGTTCTGAAATTCCGTTAATCTTAGAGAGCTGCAAAAGGAGATTTATCATCTTAGTTAAAGCCTATTCTAATATACATCTAAGACTTATCAGCATTACGTGAGAACTTTGAGCAACTGAAATCATTAAGCATAGTAGTAGAAAAGATGAAGGGGGAGACCTTGTCCCAGTCATACACATTTATATTCAGAAACTGCGATTGAGGGTCCTTCACAATAAGCTTGAAATTCTCATTCCATTCGGGATGTAAGGTCTTCTTCTTGACCGTAGTTTTCTTTGCAGGATGCCTGTCTCCGCTGAGACTCAGCTTGACATATGGATCAGAGAGTCCAAGTAAGTCCATCTTCAAGAGTTTCGTTGCTCTCACAACTTTCACATGCAATATCCCAACAGGCTTCTTTTCAGCCATCCTGTGAACAACAAAGAGTAATATACCGGACTTAAACAAAAGAGGGAGAAGATTTAATAGAAGAGGAAACAGAAAAGAAAATAGGGGGAATGACTATGATTAAGTTTTAGCATGTGCTGCATTATATAGAAAATACATTTGAAACACACAGGAGCTTTTGAAAAGGGAACATATATATAACATTAAGCTGTACAAGTCCAGAGAGAAGATTTACATCGAAGCATCAAGCATTGGTATCTCAAGAAATTGTGGCCACAGGTAAAGGTTTGCTACTTGTTTTTTGATAGTCTTCTGCAGAAGAGAAAGGTATTTCAGTTAATAAAGTAAGTTCATTTAGAGGACATCACAGTCGAGCTGTAACTTGAAAAGAAAAAAAGAAAAAAAAAAACATATCCTACACCATTACCCATTCCCCCCATAAAAAGATTTACCAATATAACACCTGAACATAGCGATAGAGACCGGGGATGGCCATAACATCTCCACCCAGTACTTTTAGTCCAAAGTCTACATGTGGCTGCATAAATTGAAGAAAGTTGTGAGTCGTCCCGCTAACTGATGATAAAGGAATAAAAAAGCAAAAGGAAAAGAAGTCTACCTTCGTCATTAAGGATACCACTATGCTTCCAAAGCATGGAAAGTTAGGCACAAGAGGTTTCAAAGTTACACGTGGTGTAGCAGATATATGTAAATCGACCAACTGAAAGGAAAGATATATTATTTCTTCATATAAACATAACTTCTTCATAGAGTTACAGCAACAAAATTCTCCATTATGGACGGCAGTTTCCTAAGTTCTGCGGACCTGGACTGTGATGCGCATTGATGATACTGTCAATGCCACAACTATATTCGGATTGCCTCCCCATCTAACTGCTGGTTCCATTACAAGCTCTTTGTCATTTGTCTCACAGACTTTCATACCTGCCAAGAAACGAGTAAAATGAAAAGGTAAAATTTGATGCTGAAAGATTGACACATGATATTGTGCCTACCTTAAGGGATGAACTGAATAAAATCTCGAGCTGCTTAATATTATGTTTGATCTACTATTATTGCATAACAGTGCATTATGTTATAATTCCCACTTGGTACTGCAGGGTGATCGCAATAGAATGGTTATAACACTGGATATACTCGAAAGGAAATATTGCCGAAAATGAATACTCACAAGGAAGTCAAATTTATTTTTTTGGTACATATAGTGAACACAAATTTTATTAGCGTTGGTAATAGTCCACCATACTTGATACCAAGCCTCATGCCAAAAACCCATGAGACAGAAATTGAGGAACTCCGGCTCCTATACTGATACTCTTTACAAGGTTCTAAAAATATATATTAGAAATTGGACGTTTACCTGCTCGTTAACTTTAAGGCCCCATGGGATTAACCGGATATCCACATATTTCAAATATATACAAATGTATGTAAGAAACTGAACCACAATCAGCATATATCTTGGCACTCTTGAATCTATTCTGAAGAGTATCATGTTGTTCCAATCTTTTTGTGTAGAAGTTAAGTGTAAGGTGACGATGCTAACATTCCATTTTAGCTTATAACTGGGAATAGTCCAGAGATTTATGGCATAAAGTAGGACATACATAGTGTGGTATAAACTCCTCCATACAAACACAATAGTATCGCGAAAAATGTTAGACAGCCCATAAAGTACTAACCATGAAGTGTTGGCGGAAGTGTTCCAAGGCTTAGCTTCTCAAACTCAATTGATTCTATCTTAAACTTCCCTATGTATTCGGAAAAGATCGGCTTTGCCATGCTTCTAATCGTGCTACATATAGCCTGTTCAGTAAATAAACATACAATTTAGTGCTTCTAAAGAAAATCAAATAGATTTTAAGAGCTACTATCAAATTACCTTATCAAGGAAAGGCCACATATGAAAAATAAATTTGTTGAACCAGTCTACCTGTGTTTAAGACAAACGTAGTGAAAGAACAGTTAACAATGGAAAACTCATCTACAAGAACGAAGCTGTTGAAGTTAGACAGGGAGTACTTACTCGATCATAATCAGGGCTCTTCACCCAGAAAGGAATATCAGGCATAAGATCTTGCAATGCTACCGCATCAAGCTCATAAATCGGCCTGATAACTGGATCCTGAAAATATTGCTTAATAATTTTGTAGGATATAGATGGAACAAGGTCTTCCCTACTGTCATAAAATTCATTAAAATAGTTACTCAGGCTAAGATTGATCACAAGGAACTCAACAAAAAAGTGTTTTGCTAACTACTTAAGATATCAACAGATATTCATGTGGGAATGAATTGGAATATGAAGCAATCCCATATTTGCGCTGTTTGAGTCGTCAAAATCCAAAAGCGTTTGAAGGAATGACTGTAAATTGCCATAAGTTTTGGCCCAGGATACTTATGTCAGGGACCATATACTGGAAATTAGGCCAATTTCCAGTGGTGGTCGGAAGTAATTACTAGTGATTTTTCTATTTTCTATATGTTACTTTTGTGCAGCACAAATCTCCTTTCTGGCCAGCTTGGTTCAACCATAATTTTTTTAATTTTTTTTTATTTTCAATCGACAGAATAATCAATAGTTGTTTGCGAAATTTATCAAATCTATAGTTAACCAAACACAATCCAATTTTTCAAAGTTAACTAATCGATTTTTCTTATTCAATAAACTAGACAAAATAGGGACTCTATCTCCAGTCAATGTAAAATTGATCCATGAGTGGACAGAATTTGATTTCATAGCTCAAAGCTGAATTAGAGGTTACTTGTCCCATAGTTTTGGCTAGCATGCAGATTTAGACTAAATGTGTAGCATGCCAAATTTAACTACTTGATGATCTTCAACTCTCTTGGAAAAAGAATGGAAGTTCGAATATTCCTTCTCATGGCAGACTTTTATGAATTTCTTGCAAGAGTTTTAGAATCTTTTCTCCTGCACTATTCTTGCAGCTCTAGGGAATGGCTTACAAATGATCATCTCCATGTCTCTGGTGCGTTGCCCCCAGGCGGCGTGTGGGCCAGACACATGGCGGTGATTGTTTGCAAACAATAACGGCTTGCAATCCATTTCCGCATCTCTAATCCAACATGAACTATGTCAGACTATGGGGAAAAAAAAATCTAAGAAGAACTTAATCTTTGAGTCATCTTGCAATTTGCTTATCTACTTTAGATAATGTTGTCCAAATACGAGCTTTCAACAATTTGTTTGAATTTTTGGATGAGGTGGTCCTCGAAGCAAACTAGTAAAATGAAAAAAAAAAATTCACAAAATAATGCGTTTCTCTTAAGAAAAAACCACAGAAAATTCATATGGACTCGTGTTACTTTCCAAGAATCATCAACAGCAAGGATTTGTTTAAGTTTTCATGGCTGGACTTTCACATTCTTCTGGGGAAAAAGTATGATCATCAATATATATAACAAACAAGCAAGGGACCTACGGTCAACGAGACACTCATACAGTCAGTGAGAGAGAATCTTACAGATTTTTTTCTAAGTCAGACATACGTATTCCTCAAGTATACGTGGCAGTGTGGCACACGGCAAACAAGGACGATAAACTTCAAAAAGCAAAATGATCGCAACACCATATCATATATGATATATATACACACATATATACATGCCGTGCACATACAAGAACCATGAAAAAGCATTACAGATATGTGTACCTCAACATCATCAGGCTCAGAATAGATGAAGAAGTAAAAACCAATAATGAATCCAATAGGCAAGCCGATTCCAAAGCCAAGAATCCCCAACAAACTGCTAAACAATCCCATTTTTTTTTTTTACTGTTTCAATGAGTCTACAAAAAGAGAAAAAAAAACCCAAAAAAAAGAAAGAGAGAAAAGATGAAGTGAACGAATAGTTATGAAAAAAGAAAAGAAAAGAAAGATGAAAAAAAAAAAGACAATAAAGTTCGACAAGAAATAGGTTGCTGTCGATAGAATCTAGGAGGAAACTTACTTTGCTGCACGTAACGAAGAGACTGAAACGAAACCGCCAAATGTTAAAACACATGATCTCGGAAACTTCAAACAATGCAAGTACAAATGGTCCCAGAATACAAGGCATATGAGATGAGATAGGGTGCAGTTTGGTACCACCCTGTTTATATAGTCGAGGAGTTAAATTCAAAACCAACATTGACTCTAGGCATTTGGTGTCCTTTTAAGTGTGAGTCGTTCTGAAATTAATTTTTAGAGTTAACACCGATATAATATTAATTTTATTGTAAATAAAAAAAATAAAAACCAACATTATAAATGAAATGTCTTTGCTATCCTTTTATAATGTCCAAAATTGTCTTTTAATTACATTTTTTTTGTTATATAATTATTTCGAGTAAATAGATATTCATGTCGTCTAGTTCATGGTTATCCAACTTCTATCTATTGGTGTTAGATTGTGACTCAAATTCAAAAGTAAAATTTTGTTATAAATAAAGTCTTTTATATTTTAATAGTTGTATTAAGTTTATCTTCAATGGGGGTTTTAAAATGTAAAACTTTTTATTTTTTGATTTTTTTAGAGTCTCATACCCTAAAAAGTAGCATTATTCATAAAAAAAAAAGTACGTAAGGTCTACCACTTTTGACTTAAAAGATACAAAAATAGAGTCCCATGCTCCACTTTGTTCAACAAATTTGCTGAAGAAAATGGAGTCTGAGGCTCTATTTTGACATCTTTTAAGCCAAAAATGGTGGACCTCACGTATTTTTTTCATAAATAGTGCTGCTTTTTAGGGTATGGGACTCTAAAAAGACCAAAAAATAGAAAGTTTTACATTTTAGAGCTCCCATTGAACTTGTTCTAATAAAAGTTAATAAAATTTACAAAATGGAACCTCTATTATATTATTTCAATATTTCAATTGTTCTCTACCTTTTTGTCTTAGTTTTGTAATAAATTTATCTTTCTTTGAAGAATAGAACTAGGGATGAATTCATAATTTTTTTTTTTGTGAGGACTAAAATACATTATTTTTTAACTATATAAGTATATTTCTTTTTTAGGGAAATATCACTCCGTCCCCCTGTGAAATTCATATATATCAATCTGCCCCCCTGTGTTAGCAAAACTATCAAAAACTCGCTTATAATTTTTGAAACCCGACACACCGACCCCTCTATTTTTCCATTCAGAGTGTAACTCACGCGCATTATCTGCAGCTAGGAGTGGTTTTTGGCCTTATATAAACTAAATAATTGACCAAAATTTCCTTATACCTATCCTTATCCAAAAAAATTGAAAAAAAAATTAAAAACCATAAAACCCATCTTCCTCACCTACCACCCCTTCCCCCACCCCCACCACCACCACCACCACCACCACTACCACCCCACCACCACCACCGTCAGCCCACCTGCCACCCCTTCTTCCACCATCTCAGCCCCTGTACAGCGCGCGCCCACACACACACACATAGAGTACACACACACACACACAACATACACAGAGATTACATACACACACACACAACCTAGTACGTCGCACAACACACATACAACACACACAACAAACAACTTCCATATTTCTAGATGTAGGATGTTGAGGGTGCGAGAGATTAATTTTGATCGTGAGGAAACTATTAGATGCAGGCTCGTTCTAAAATGAAAGTTGGTGGCAAATAGGCATATATGCAAAAAAGAAATAGACATATATGCAACAATAGACAGTGGCTTCTTGAAGGTGAAAGTTGAATCTCCACAGATGGTACTTTGTACATATCTATACAAGAGCCAGTCCTCCTAGTTCTATGCTATGTATATAATTAGAGGCATTAGTTGTTAGAAGGACAAAAACAATCAAGGGACTTGATATTTTTCGATAGTGATTTCTCACGCTCATTGAATTTTTTGCCCTCTATCATAAATTTTGTGAAGATCGACTTTTTCTTAATAAATTTATTGATAGAAGTGGGAGTTTTTTGTTTATTATGATGCGGTGTTCTACATTTAAGCAGTTGGGGGTGCGGTTGGGGGTGTTGATGGGGGGTGGGGGTTGCTGACGATGTGATATAGGTGAAGGATGGGTGGGTGAGGTGAGGAAGATGGTGAATTTTTTTTGGGTGAAAAAAATAGGAGGAGAGAGAATAAAGAAAAAGAAAAAAAGATGTATAACATAAGGGTAAAAATGTCATTTAAAATAATTTTTTAACAGTGTTAGTTAAAAAGAGATAGAGGGGGGCGGTGTGTCATTTTTTAAAAATTACAGGAGGGTTTCTGATAGTTTTGCTAACACAGGGGGACAGATTGATATATATGGATTTTACAGGGGGACGGAGTGATATTTACCCTTCTTTATTCTATGAGGGCTAATTAATCTTTCAATTAAGAATAATGTACATAGATATTTAAATTTTGTTACGGCCATAAGGTTCATAAAACGACAACTAATTGATTGGCTATGTTTTGCAACACTTATAATGATATATTATCATATGTGTGGTGTTTACTTTTTACAATTTGCAGGTAAACTAATATGGTAACTTACCATGTTACGTTGTGCTGTTTATGGCATGTTATTAATTGCATATTATTAAGGAATGTCTTGGAGCCTAAATGGTGCTACAAAATAGGAAGATATATATGACGCACATGAGCTAAGGAGGTGATCAACAAAAAGAGGGTGAGCACGGACAAGCAGCAAGAACCAACTTAGAATCATGTTCCGTGTCATGTTGTAACACAGTCTGTTTTGAGTGCTTATGTGTTCCGTGTTGCAACTCTGTCTATGACAGTGAGTCATGAGTGAATTGCATTAGGCTTAGAGTTTTGCATTTACTGTTGGTTGTTTTTCTTGTTCATTCTTCGGAAAAAGAAGGTACAGTTCTCGGGAGAGAACATTGCAAGTCGAGGGGAGCTCGCCAAACCAAGGTTCATAGAAGAGTTCATCATCAAGGCATCAAAGGTAAAAAAGGAGTCTTCATTTGTATAAGACCATTGATGTTATAATTTACTATTTCTTAATGAACAGGTTTATTGGACCAAAGGAGGTCCCATGAATGTAGACCGCACGGTTGAACCACGTTAAATCTTGGTGTCTTTGTTTGTTTTGCTTGTTTTTATTTTCCGCTGCTGGTTACAGTTTTAAAGTGTGTTGGAACATTAAGCGACACAAACTAACTGATTGTTAACTATCTGAGTTAAGATTAATGTATCGGTTAATGTTGCAACATCACCTGTAACAACGATTGCCATAGATTCGCTTTACCTCAAGTTATTGCAGCAGTTTCTTGTTAGTCATCACAAAAGTACATTCATTATGCAAAGTAGTCATATTGCTTCACGATTAATCTATACATTCACAACACAAACTCTAACAAGCGGTATCAAGAGTAGGTTATGAACTAATTTGGTTAGATTCTTGCGAGTTAGCTGCTTGTTTTGCAGGAAAAGGTATGGATACCTTGCGTGAAGGAGGTTCCATCTCTAAACCACCACTGTTGGATGGTATGAATTACTCGTACTGGAAGGCTCACATGAGGGTATTCATCAAATCTATTGATGAGAAGGCATGGAAGGTTATCTTGACTGGCTGGACAACTCCTACCAAAACAGATGATAAGGGCATTGTGGCAACTAAATCTAAAATAGAATGGACCAAGGATGAATATCTTGTGGCAAGTTGGAATTCTAAGGCACTGAATGCAATATTCAATGCTGTTGACTTGAACCAACTCAAGTTAATCTCGACGTGTGAATCTGCAAAGGATGCTTGGGAGATATTACAAACAGCATATAAAGGAACAACATCAGTCAGAAGATCAAAGCTGCAGATACTTACTACCAGATTCGAGGAATTAAGAACACATGAGGATAAAACCATTGTGGATTTCAATGCAAAATTGTGTGATATTGTGAATGAATCTTTTGCTCTGGGAGAAAAATATTCTGATGCTAAGCTTGTAAGGAAAACCTTTAGATCTCTTCCAGACAGATTTGGAATCATGGTGGCTGCCATAGAAGAATCAAAAAATGTTGATGAAATCAAGATTGATGAACTAATGGGGTTATTTCAAACTTTTGAGATGAAGTTCAAGCAAAGGAAGAAAGAAAAAGGCATTGCTCTGGTGGCTGATGTTGAAAGCAATGGGATGCTAAGGTCTTCGGATGATGAATCTGAAATTTTTGAATCCTTAGCATTGTTTACCAAGAATTTTAATAGAGTTATGAGGAAATGGGACAAACGGAGAAAAGGGTTCAGGTAGTTGAATTTTGATAGAAAACCTCAGGGTGCAACGGTGGGTGACACATTCAAGAAGCAAAAGTTCAAACCAACTGATGAGAAGAAAAATAGCAAAGGCATACAATGCCGAGAATGCAAAGGGTTTGGCCATATTCAAGCAGAATGTGCAAACACCTTAAAGAAGAAGAAAAAGGTCATGAAGGTGACCTGGAGTGATGAGGAATCGGAGGAATTGTTTGAGAGTGACGAGGAGTTTACCAGCAATTTTGTTGCATTTACAGCTGCAACAACAACACAAGAAATCAGTTTGAATGAGGAAGCAGGTATGACTGTTGCAACACCCGGGAAAAAAACAAATGAAATAAGTAAATCTGATTGCATTGAGTCAGACAATGATTGTGACTTGGATGATGAAGAAGTTATGAAACCATACAAAGAGATGTATGAAAAATGGTTGTTCGTTTGTAAGAAGAACCAGGGATTGGAGTTGAAGATTCTTGAGTTGGAAAAACAAAAGTCTGAACTAAAAAACCTTGCTGAAGAAATATTGGTGGAAGTGCAGATACTACAACATGACTTAAAACAGATGCAGCGAAATATAAAAATGCTAAATTCTGGAACTAAAAAATTGGATCACATGTTATCCATTTAAAAATCAAGCAGTGATCATACTGGACTCGGCTTTTATGAAGGAGAAACTTCTTGAAAAACCGTTTTTGTCAAAAGTTCAAAGAATCCATAATTCGAACATAAAGTTGAAACTGCACAGAATAATGGTAAAAATGTTCTAGTTATAGATGTTACAACAATAGCTGCAACATCACTGAGGCAATATAAGAAAATGAAGAACAAGTTTATTTTTATCTGTCACTACTGTCTTGCACCAGGACACATCAAACCTCACTGCTTCAGGTTTCAAAGGATACAGGAAAAAGGTAGCTCGTTCAGTCAGTAAAAGAGATCTTCACATATGAGTCGGTAACACAAGGTAAGACAATTTTGGGTAAAGAAATCAGACTTGGCATGTTTTGTTGCTTATACCTCTATGCAATCAGATACTGCTAACTCTTGATATTTTGATAGTGGGTGTTTAAGACATATGACAGGTATGCGTGAAACTTTGAGCAGTTACAAGGAGTGCAATGAAGGCCAGGTCACTTTTGGTGATGGGGTCAAAAGAAAAATACTTGGGAGATGAACCTTGAATATTGAAGGTTTTTCGAGGCTCAAGAAAGTGCTGCATGTGGATGGCTTAAAAGCTAATCTCATAAGTATTAGTCAATTGTGTGATCAAGGCCTATATGTAAAATTTACTAAAGAAGGTTGTCATGTTTTAGACATTACTAACAACTGTGTGCTTATAGGAAATAGATCATCTGACAACTGTTATTTGCTCACATCATCTCAGGAACAACCACTGTCATGTTACAATAGTACCTGTGACAACGCTGAAATTTGGCACCAAAGGTTGGGACACGTAAATTATGATTTGCTGACCAAAATTGTAAATGCAGGTGCGGTCCGAAGAATGCCAAAATTAAAAGACAGATTACCAGGTATGTGTGGTTCCTGTCAAATAGGCAAACAAGTAAGAGCATCTCATAAGATGTTGCAGCATGTGTCAACCAAGAAAATCATGGAGCTTTTGCACATGGACCTTATGGGTCCAATGCAAACCGAGAGCATCGAAGGAAAAAAATATGTATTTATGTGTGTGGATGATTTTTCTAGATACACATTTGTGGATTTCCTTAGAGAAAAATCAGAAACCTTTGAGTTGTTTAAGAAATTGTGCTTAAAGCTTAAAACTGAAAACTGAAAAAGGTTGTGACATTCAGAGAATTATTAGGATAAAAAGCGATCATGGTAGGAAATTTGAGAACCATTTGTTCACTGAGTTTTGTGATTCACATGGAATAACCCATGAATTCTCTGCCCCAAAGACCCTACAACAGAATGGTGTGGTTGAAAGAAATAATAGGACAATTCAAGAAATGACTTGTGTGATGTTGAATGATAAAAAACTCTCGCACAGGTTTTGGGCAGAAGCAGTTAACACTGCATGTTACACTATAAATCGAGTTTTCTTGTGATCAGGTACTACCAAAACTCCGTACGAAATTTGGAAAGGTAAGAAACCCTCACTGGGTTATTTTCATGTGTTTGGCAACACCTGTTACATCTTGAATGATCGTGTGTCTAGAGGTAAGTTTGATGCTAAAAATGATAAAGACATTTTTCTTGGCTATGCAACTAATAGCCGTGCTTTTCGAGTCTTTAACCTAACCACCAGGACTATAATGGAATCGGTTAATGTTGTTGTTGATGAATTGCAAAAATGTGTAAGTAAACCAACAGAAGATCCCGGCACCAGTGATCTAAGATCTGATGTAGCCGATAATGTTAGAACACGGAATGAAGAAAGAACAAAGGAACCTGACGTGGCTGAGCCAAATGCAACACCTGAACTGACAGTCAATGATTCATATAATGTTACAACAAGCAGTGAAACAACATATGGAACCACTGAAAAAACTCAAAATGAACTACCATAGGTTCACAGGAATCATGATCTATCAGACGTGATTGGTTCAATATATGATGGAATTCGAATCAGAGGTAAGCCCAACATGAGCTATCGAGATATGGTAAGGTTTGTATGTTTCACATCTTCTTTTGAACCTAAAAATGTGACTGAAGCTTTAAAGGAGGAGTTTTGGGTTAATGCCATGCAAGAGGAATTGAACCAATTTGTGAAAAATGATGTCTGGACTTTAGTTCTTAGGCCTAACGATGTCAATATCATTGGAACTAAATGAATTTTTAAAAACAAGACAGATGAAAATAGGAACATAACTAGGAATAAGGCTAGACTTGTAGCACAAGGATATACCCAAATTGAAGGTATGGATTTTGATGAGATATTTGCCCCAATTGCTAGGCTTGAATCTATTAAGCTGTTATTATACATTGAGTGTATGTTAAAGGTTAAGTTGTTTCAAATGGATGTGAAAAGTGCATTCTTGAATGAAATTTTAAATGAAAAAGCTTATGTTGAGCAACCTAAAGAATTCAAGGACCCACATTATCCTGCCCACGTTTACAAATTGAAAAAGGCCTTGTATGGATTAAAACAAGCTCCACGAGCTTGGTATGACAGGTTGATGAAGTTCTTGCTTGATAAAGGTTACCAAAGAGGAGGAGTAGACAAAACATTGTTCATCAAAAGATTTGGATCATGTATTCTCATTGCTCAAATTTATGTTGATGACATTGTATTTGGTGCAAGTTCAAAGATTAAGGTTGATGAGTTTGTTAGGCATATGAATCTTGAGTTTGAAATGAGCATGGTTGGAGAACTCACCTACTTTATAGGTTTGCAGGTTAAGCAGTGTAAGGATGGGATCTTTATATCTCAAGAGAAGTATGCTAGAAATCTTGTCAAAAGGTTTGGTCTAGGGTTTGCTAAGTTCTCAAGAACCCCCATGAGTGTAACCACTAGATTGACAAAGAGTGAAAACGAGAAATCTGTTGACCTTAGCCTGTATCGGAGTATGATAGGAAGCTTGTTGTACCTCACTGCTAGTCGACTTGACCTTTGTTTTAGTGTTGGAGTATGTGCCAAATATCAAGCAAATCCAAAAGAATCTCACTTGCTTACAGTAAAAAGAATTATCAAATATGTGAGTGGAACAATAGGTCTTGGAATCTGGTTTACCAATGACACTAATACTAATCTTGTTGGATTTAGTGATATTGATTAGGCAGGAAATGCTGATGATAGGAAGAGCACAACATGAGGATGTTTCTACATTGGAAACAACATGGTGTTTTGGTACAGCAAAAAGCAAAGCTCAATATCCTTATCTACAGCAGAAACTGAGTACATAGTTGCAGGAAGTTGCTATGCTCAACTCCTATGGATGAAACAAATGCTGGATGATTATGGAATTGAAAATCAGGTCTTGACTGTTTATTGTGATAATTTGAGTGCAATTAACATATCAAAGAATTCTGTTCAGCATTCTCGCACTAAGCATATTGACATTAGACATCATTTTATTCGTGAACTTGTTGAAACAAAAGTCATTGTTTTGGAACATGTTGCGACAGAGAAGCAATTAACATACATTTTCACTAAAGCTTTAGATCCTCTGAGATTCGAAACTCTAAGAAACGCAATAGGTATCTGTAGTATATAATGTTACATCATGATTTTTTATCAGGAACTTGAAAAAGCTTGAGGAATCTGAAAATCTGATGTTCAATTCAGCTTGTGATTTAATTTGTGAACCATTTTCTTTCAAGCACCTTAAGGTTAGCTATCTGGATGGTCTGCAAGTGCCAGAGCTTGATTTATCTAACGACTAGGGAAACAGAGAGAAGTCTCTCTAAGTCCATTCATGTACTCTATCCATCTTCAAAATAAATAAATAAAAAAAAGCAGGAAAGGTTACGAGTGTCACGCACTGGAAAGAACTACCTGATCCAAAATAAAAGAGATCAGTGTGAAAGCTACCGGTTGTAACATGAGCTGAAAAGAAAAAAATCTTTGAAAAACAGTTGAGTGCTTTCAGTTATAACTTGGGCTAAAACAACAAAAAAAAAAAAAAATTATATTGTGCTTTTCTGCAAGATGAATAGACGATCATGTATGTTTGAATGGATAAAGCAGGTACTGCCACTTTGCAGATTTGAAGGTAATGACTACTCCGGTTTTGCCTCTCACACACACACTTGGTTCATTAATTAAAACCCTGTCTGGAATAAGCATTGACGAGTAAAGTTTCTTGAGTAATTTCATGATGTCTGAATTTGCTGTGTTTTTTTGGTTTTCGTTTAAAAATTAAAAAAAAAGGGAGCAATTTTATTCTTGGAGGGTATGCAAATTGTGGAATTTGTTGCTAATTTTGTGTTAAAGTGCAACATGTGTTAGTTGTTTGATCATAATAAATTGATGTGACTTATGTCAATATGTTGCAACTTTTGTATACCACATGGTGGTTGTCTGAAAGGCAAGATTGTTTTAAGCGGGAACTTTGGATATCGATAATTGACAGGTATTTCATTTTTGCAGTTACAATTTGAAATTCCCAAGATCATGGGATTGGTTCACATTAATGGGCAGTTACCCACGATTAGGGCACGATTCTATTGAGCATTTTTTCTACTTTTGTCATCTTTTTATTACTCTGATATTGGCTCTACCACCGCTAATTTTCTATTCACTTTCTCTCACATTTTCTCTGCCTTTTCGAGTTCTTGGTGTTTTATCTCTTCAGGACAAATCATGGTGAAACCAGATCGGGTGGTAAACACTGGGGGACCCCCAAACTTGGAGCCCCAGGAGGAGTTCCAACACATCCCATCACCATCGAAGAACCATCTCCTCCTTCAGCAGTTGTAGGTAGTGGTGCATCATTGTCAAGCGACACAAGGTCTAGTGGGTCTTTTCAACCACGAAGTACCAAAGCTATGGCTGAAGGACTTTCCATTGACCCTTTATGGACTCCAACAAGGAAGGACGTGGTTGTTCACACTAAACCGATTCAACACCACAATGAGGGCACCTTGTCCTCAGACTCTGAATCCATGCGTAAAGTGACAACTGCAGCTTCAGTTGCAACACCATTTTTCGCCACTACGTCGGTTGATGAGCGTGGCCGTGTCACAACACCCTAAGCTACTCCTGAGTCACCCAGTACACAATCCAGGGATACTCCCATCTCCGTCACAGGAGATGTTGCAGCTTCGCTTGCAACATCGGGGACAGAAGAGGAAGGGGCAGGACATGTTGATACAGAAGCCACACTTACAGAGGCACTATGTCAGACCAAGTCTAAAAGAAAGAAGCATATTGGGAGTTTCGAGCGTAAATGAGCCAAACTTTCTGACTCTTCACGATCTAAGCCACCTAAGGTTGCAAGGCGACCATGTCCAGGGTATGATCCTTCCATCACCTACTCCTTACAATTCTTCTTTTCTAAGTCAAAAAAAAAGTTTAAGATTGTGTCACAGCGAAAGTTTGTTGCAGATAAACCGCTGAATGAAAAATCTTATCAGGGGACTGGGCTGATTGAGATACTGAAAGAAAGAAAACTACTAGGCTCATTTGCGTTAATAAAATTATTTTCTATTAATCTAGTTTATGAGTTTTACTCAAATTTGCACGTCAATGTGAATGTTGCAACTTCAAAATACTATCATCAGACTTTTGTGTGAGGTCATGTGTTTGCATTCTCCCCCACTGCTCTTAATAAGTTCTTAGGATGTGAGCCAGTTGCAGAGCCTATTTCTGATATTGCTTTGTCCACTATTGCAATAAAGCTAGTAGGTGAGCCATTTGAATGGAAATTTGACTCCAAACTACCGGGTAATAGACTCACTGCTAACTATGCTGCCCTTCATAAGATGGCCATGGCAAATTGGTATCCTACCAAACATTCTACAACCATCAGTATTGAGATGGGCCGTTTGCTTTACTCTATAGGCACTGAGGTGAACCTAAATTTGGGTTTGATTATTTTTGATCGTATTGTAGAGGAGGCTACTAAGAACTTTGCTAGTTAGTACCTGCCATACCCCTATCTTATCTGTGAATTTCTCTTGTCATAACATAAGGTACTTACTATAGATGAAGTGTTGCACAAATCACCATTTGCCCTGTTCTTCTCTAAGAAATTTTTGCAGGGAGCTCATAAAGATGATATCAATGGGGAGCAAGCTGGTGCTGCAACATCATCTGCCACCTCTTCCGCTGATCAGACAGCTATGGGACATCAGATTCAGCAACTTCGTGAAGCTATTAAGGAGTTGCGAGAAGAGCAAGGCAATATTCAGGCTTCTCAAGACCACATTTAGGCTAGTCAGAATCAAATTGCTCAAACATTGGCTCAACTTCTCTAAGGCCAAAATGCCATCATGCAGCATTTCATCGGGTCTTCTTCACGTAGCTGATAATGTGTTTCTATTCTTGTTGCTCCTGTTGTTTTGTTTCTCCTTTGCTTTTGGTTTGGCAAAAAATGGGAGTACATTAGCTTTGTTACTGCTTCGCTGCTTAATGCTTTGTTACTCCTTCGTTTTCTTTGGTTTACCTTTATTTGTATTTTGGATAGTTACTCTGCTACTGTTTTCCTGTGTGGACGTTGCACTGATATTTTTTCAAAGTTTTGCTAAAACAAAGCCAAAAGGGGAGATTGTTACGGTCATAAGGTTCATAAAACGACAACTAATTGATTGGCTATGTTTTGCAACACTCATAATGGTATATTACCATATGTGTGGTGTTTGCTTTTTACAATTTGCAGGTAAACTAATATGGTAACTTACCATGTTAGGTTGTACTATTTATGGCATGTCATTAATTGCATATTATTAAGGAATGTCTTGGAGCCTAAAGCGGTGCTACGAAATAGGAAGATATATATGATGCACAGGAGCTAAGGAGGTGATCAACGAAAAGAGGGTGAGCACGGACAAGCAGCAAGAACCAACTTAGAATCATGTTCCGTGTTATGTTGTAACACAGTCTGTCTTGAGTGCTTATGTGTTCCGTGTTGCAACTCTGTCTATGACAGTGAGTCATGAGTGAATTGTATTAAACTTAGAGTTTTGCATTTACTGTTTGTTGTTTTTCTTGTTCATTCTTCGGAAAAAGAAGGTACAGTTCTCGGGAGAGAACGTTACAAGTCGAGGGAAGCTCGCCAAACCAAGGTTCATAGAAGAGTTTATCATCAAGGCGTCAAAGGTAAAGAGGGAGTCTTCACTTGTGTAAGACCATTGATGTTGTAACTTACTATTTCTTAATGAATACGTTTGTTGGACCAAGGGAGATCCCGTAGATGTAGACAGCATGATTGAACCACGTTAAATCTTGGTGTCTTTGTTTGTTTTGCTTGTTTTTATTTTCCGCTGCTGGTTACAGTTTTAAAGTGTGTTGAAACATTAAGTGACACAAACTAACTGATCAAAGATCTGATTGTTAACTATCTGAGTTAGGATTAATGTATTGGTTAATGTTGCAACATTACCTGTAACAACGATTGCCACGGATTCGATTTACCTCAAGTTATTGCAGCAGTTTCTCTTTAGTCATCACATAAGTACATTCATTACGCAAAGTAGTCATATTGCTTCACGATTAATCTATACATTCACTGCACAAACTCTAACAATTTTTTTAAAAAAATATATGAAAGTTTTAAATGTTTTTTTAGGCTAGTAACCGCTACTCGCCCTAGAATAAATCCGCCACTAAATAGAACAATGACTTATTATGTCAAAATTGTACTTTAGCTTCCTTTTGTTAGATGTCGGGCTCTGTGGGTGTCTTCTTCTTCTTCTTCAAGTTTAAGCAAAATGATTGAAAATTCTCAATAATGGTAGAATATTACAAAATAAAATGCATATTTTTATTTATCAAACCTCATTTTTGTAATTTTTGTCTTTTAATCTTCTATGGAAAAGTAAATGTTTTCACATTTTTGTTATGTTGTGGTCATAATTATAAATAGTCAAAAAGAGAATAAAAATGATGTAAAATAAATTTAAGCTTAATCTTCTATATATCAAACCATGAAAAATCACAAGGGAATAAGAAGAGTGGAAATAGATTATTAATTTCCCCCCTCTCCTTTTAACTTCCTATAGAACGCATTTTTTTTAATTTTATTTTATTCCACAACTTAAACAAAAAGTGAGATTAATTATAACGAGTTTTTCTACTTTTACAAAGTATAATAATCCCACTATAAGGTAGAGGAGATTTTCAATGGTTAACTTGATATCATGTTATTAGTTAATGAGAAATAAGAGAGGAAAAGTAAAAGAATAGAATTCTCTCAAAAGCTATATAAAATTAATAGAGCTGGCGAATCAAATAGCTTCTCACACATCCAGTGCATTTTATAGGATCTTTTTCCTTTTGTGAAAGAACATTTATGTATGGATTTGTAGATAAACAATGCCAGCCTGGGCTTATTTATGTAGGAAAGAAAATCATCATGGGGTAGATCTGTCCTTAATTAGATGTTTAATTTAATTTTTTTTTTTTTAAATATAAATTTTTAATGTTATTCTGAGTTAGCGGGGGCTACAATTTTGTTGGTCCAAACGTACATCCGCCTTGGCTTGTTAGATTTATGAAATTTCTGACTCAAAAATTTGGAAGGACGAAAATATTGACTAATAAATATCGCTTTACTATTAATTTGGATGGTTTTCATGCTAAGACACTACTAAAAAAAAAAAAAAAAGTATATAGAGCCGGTGGTTTTAAACATCCAATGAACTATAATCGGCGGTTCAAAATTGCTAACAAATCTGTCACTACAAATTGTAGTAGGCAGCGATTCAAAAATCACTAGCAATATAATTACCAAACACATAGCTTGTGGTTCTTTAATCCTCAGCTATTTAGAATTTAAGATTTTAGCCTGGTTCATTTAAGTCATGGTCAACGAGAACTTATAATTGGGGACCAAAAAATTAGAAAAACAACTATTATTATCGATATTATATTAAACTAAAAGTAAATGAATTCAAGGGACACCTCTGAAAGTGAGAGATTGTATTGTATTTACGTGCCGATTGGATTATAGTCGGAGCTTGTGAGAGGCGATACATTTGGAGGGCTTCTCTCCTGCCAATTCTAGGTTACTTTTTTTTTACACCCTGTAAGGTGCCGCCTAAATTAATTGATCATTTCAGCGTCGTGATTCTCAAAAACGCCGCCCATTGATCTCTTTCCTTTTAATATGAGTTGTTAAGGTGGAAAATTGACTTCGATGACCTCGGACTTATGATCGAATTCTTTTTGTTCTTGTGTACAATGAATAAATTGAGGATAAATTTTACGTGAGTACTTTAATGCTTAAATTAGTAATTTAATTTTGTAAGATAATGAAATACTAGTAAAAGTGTGTTTTTGACTAAAATATTAGTTATTTTATATTTGTGGAGAAGTTTCCTATTTATACATTTTTAAAGAATATTATCCGGATTTCATGCGATTCTATCCATCTTACCTATCGGACTTGTATAAAATTTCAAAAATGGTCGGATGTCGTTTAAATTCTATTTTACATAGTTGATGCAAACCTCTTAGTTACCATAACAATTAGGGATCGTTTGGTTCACGGATAAATTTTTTATTCTCAGGAATGACATTTATGAGAATATCATTCTCAGAAATGTTATTTCTAAGAATGTGGTTAATAGTGTTTGGTTTGTTAAAAATATTTTTGAGAATATTTTGTCAAGTTCATAGGAATGTTATTTTATTATGTTTTGTTTAACTCAAGATTCTTAGGAATGTTAAGCAATTTTTCAATAATGTCCCTAACTCAAAAAAATAAGAATATCAAACAAAGTGTACAAATAACGATACATTTTGCATTTACTAAGAAAAAAAAATGATACATTTTGCATACTTTTGCTAATACGCGAGTAAAAAAATATTTAACGTATTAATACAACCAAAGTAAATTTATTTTTATAATTTATAAATTTTAACTTGACACTTCAAAATTAAAAACTTAAATTTATTTTTTTGTGTAATTTTACTTTATTTTTTTCTTACTAATTTTATTTTATTTTATTTTTATTTTTATTTTATTTTATTTTTATTATTCTATTTTATCATGTACTTTTTTATTTTATTTTATTTTATTATAATTTATCTATTTTTTATTTTTTATTTTTTATTTTATTTTTTGAATTATTTTATTGTATTTATTTTAATTTTGTATTTTTTAAGATGGATATTTGAGTCTTTTACTTTTTCAAAGTTATTCTCAAGACTTGGGAATGTGATATTCTCACCCCCTTACATGGGAATAGAAATTGGCTAAATTATGGAAATATTGCATTCTTAGAAATGTGACATTCCCATGAATATTTTTTTATTCCGTGAATTAACCATGAGAATGTTATATTTCAAACTTCACATTCTAAAAAATCTTGTAACATTTCACGAACCAAACGCCCCCTAATAGATTATTATTTTTTATGACGATCATTTATCCCTTATCATGAGTTGCTGTAAAATAGACTCGAGCTTTATTATCTTAAGAAGAGAAATAAAGATAAAGAAGATAAACATCTGTTGTTTGTGGCAAATTAAAAAAATAAGCAATCAAATTGGACTTGCATGTTAGTTGTCCTATAGAGCTGTACAGAGAATCCAATATTATATGCTTCTATGCTAAGAACACGCGTGTTAATAATTGTACTTTATTCTTGAAAATATTAATTTTTTTTTTGATTAATGTGATATATAATACTTTAACACGAGAACAAGAGAAGGCAAATCTGAACGTACTAAGATCACGAATAATTTTCAACTTTATTCTGACGTATAAAGCTCAGTTTCGCCTTAAATCGTGCATAACAAAGTGATCACATTGTTGACAAAAGCTCATTGATTGGAATATATTTCATCTTATTTTATTCAACATTTTCAAATGGTTGCAACAAATGCATTACGTCCAAATAAATATAGTCACGTCGGTTCTTTTTTTTAATTTTTATTTTTTGGTCATCCACGTTTGGTTTTTTTTTTTTTTTTTAAAAAAATTTAAAATCGTACAATATAATTAATAAAATTTGAACTCATAACCTGTCGTATAACAACACATAACTTTAACACTGGACCAAATCTCTAGTGCTGTTTAATTGGCTTTCTTTAATCTGAAACAAAAAGTACTTCCGCAACGATTTTAATTGTTTAATACTGTAGAAGCTTTGTCTCCTTCTAATCTTGGGAGTATATAAAAGTTGAATATGTCTGTCATGTATTCAACTATAAATTTTTTTTTTTGGGGTCAAAATTAAGATATATGACCCATTTTATTTAATGAGTACCTGTATAAATTCTTTTTATTATATGAATACACTCGTTAATTTTTAAATTCTGGCAACTTCCCTAAATGCATGACCAGTCATTTACTTAATAATTAAGATTCATATATAAATTAATTTTGCGTTAAGCTATGTGTTGGAATTCTAAACAACTTCTAAGTGTGACATTGACATTCAGCAAACAAACAACATATCAACCTAGACAATACGAAATCGTTGGTTGCTACGTCCATACAATCCTCTAGGAGCGGGATCAGAAATTTTTATCAGTAAGAACTAAAATTTATAATTTTTGAACTATATAAGTATTATTTTCAAAAAATACATAAAATTTTAACGTTTTTATGAATCAGTGGGGGTTAAAATCTATAATTTTTGAATTGTACAAGTAATTTTATTTTTCAGTGGGGACTAATTAATTTTTTTTAACTAAAAATACATAGATATTTAATTTTTTTTCAAAAAATACATAAAAATTTTAACATTTTTATGGGTCAGTGGGGGCTAAAATTCATAATTTTTGAACTATACTAATACTTTTATTTTTCAGTGGGGGTTAATTAATTTTTTTTAACTAAAAATGCTTAAATATCTAATTTTTTTTTAAAAAATACATAAAAATTTTAACAATTTTTATAAATTAATAGAGACTACAGCCTCTACTGACCCCAATATAACTCCGCAATGCAATCCTCAACTATAATATTGAAACATTGTCATCCTAAAGCACATTATTAAATAATAATTAATTAAATATTAGTCACATCATTCTATCAAGTCATGCATTAGTAAAGTTCTACTTCTAGATCATTAATTCTTTATACTCTGTGTGTGTGTGTTTTTTTATTTGTTCGACTAGAGGGAGGTTTAACTGGGTTACGAACCACTAATAATTAAAGAAAGATTTTCATTCTCTTGCTTTTTTTTCAAAAGAGTGCTTAACATCTCTAATGACTAAACTATAAATTATTCACCTAGCAATTGTTTCAAACTAAAGTTAATTAAGTCAATCGGCCGTTGTTGTGAAGCTTAACCAAAAGTGAATTGTCATTTGTCATTCTCAACGACTTTCGTACACAATCTACTAGCTAGTAAAAGGTCAAAATCCCCACCAAATTTCAGTGGACGACATATGAGCATTTTACGAGAAGGCTAACTCTCATCGATAGTGTTAAGCTCAAAATCTAATTTCGAGCTTCATGAGCTTGTCGCTTCACTCTAAAAATCATTAACCTGTTAAATAAAGGACTCTAGGGTTGTTCTTCGGGGGCTTATATTGACGCTTAAGTCAATAATGGGACTCAAATTGCATATAAGTAAAAAGAGAATAAAGGAGGATTGAGAAAAAGAGAGAGTATTGGGCATGTGTACCCAATAATAATTACATCCCTTGTGATGGATCGCTTATATTTATTGTAAATATTGAGTGACTAGAAATTGTTACTTGTACTTTTATAGTCCCAACCTCTTAGGATGTCCTCGGGTCAGCATATTTCAATAGTCCCAACCTTTTGGGATGTTCTTGGGCTGAAAAAGGAGCTCCGTCAGTGGCCGAGGTCGGGTCGACCGACCTATCCTGGGTTGGGACCTCGGTCTTCTCTTTAATTGAATTTCAGGATTAATTTTGTCCATACATATAAGGTTGAATTTCTTCCCTTATTAGATAGTTTTTTGTTTCAAGTACTTATTAAATTATTATCTCATTTAAAATGTTTAAATTTTTTTTAAAATAATTTATTATATTTATTTATTATCTTCAATATTTCTTCATATGTATGTGAAATTCATTTTCGACTCTTTTATATAAATAATTTAAATTTTTAAATAAAGTAATAACTTAATATAATATTAAAGTTTAATTTATCAAACCGTCTTGAATTTAAATAGCAAAACTCCAACATAGGCCGAAATTGTCTTGAAATAGAACATCTAATATATTACACCTTGAGAAACAAGTCTATACGTTGCACATTCTACGGGCAAGATCATTTTACCTTCCCCAGTTGAAGAGAAATGAATATGTTTTCTTCCTCTGGTGACCAATTATCTTACCTAGAGATGAAAACTTGCGATGAAACTACTTAAGGCATCTTGACAACTATGACCCACAAGAATAGCATTGGGAACCTAACTAGCGAACCCGATCGCTAACTGATATAAACTTTCAAATGCAACGTAGCGGTGTACCTTAATGCAATTATGCAAACATCTTACTTTTCAATTTGGGCGGACCAAGTGGGCGACATGGATGGAAACACCAAGGAATTGTCATTTGGGCTTAGTTTAGTACTATCCCAATAAGGTTCAGAAATCCCATAGTAGAAATTAAACAAAATTATCTATGCATGCTTATTTATTCTATGCATGGGTGATGATAAAGTTGGAAAGGTTATTTAGTCTAAATACGCAAAATCAGAAACAAAAAAATGGCCTAATTGGAAAAATTGGATTTCGAGAAAATTAAATTGGAAAATTGAATAAATTTTATTTTTCTACTTTTGAATCCATCTTGTTTATCATAGTATGATAATTTATTTTCTGCTCTACTTAACCATTCTAAACCAACTCTTGGACTTTTAGAAATCTGCCTTTGCTTTGTGCAATTAACTACAGACATTGACCATCTATCATGGACGTTCGAAATTATAAGAAGTAGTGATGCTTATATGTGCATAGTTATGGCGAGAGTATAATGTTTTACGGTTTAAAGAAGCACATAATCGGACCATGCAAATTTGTGAATCTGATCATTTTGGTGAATCGAGTTGATATTAACTAGGGAAAATATCACATTTAATTAATCTTTATTGTTTCTAAAAATTAAATTTTAATTTCGTCTTTATTGTTTGTTCAGAAGTTTTAGTTCCGTCCCTATTGTTTAAATTTTTTTAATTTCATTCCTATTGTTTTTCAAGAAGTTTTATTTTCATCCTCATTGTTTCTAAAAAGTTTCATTTTCCTTTTTATTGTTTTCCTAAAGTTTCAAATTTCTCCTTGATATTCAAGGACTAAATTAAAAATTTTTGATAAATAATATGGAGGAATCTGAATTTTTTAGAAAATAATAGAGAATAAATTGATTAATTTTAAATAATAGGAACAAATTTAAAACTTTAAAAAAAATAATAGAGATTAAATTAAAACTTTTAAAAAAACCATATTAAAAAATTTTAAACAATAAAAACGAAACTTTCCCTTTTATAATTGTCTAACATATTCCTTACTGGATGCGTTTGATTTCGGACTTTGATCATTTCACATCAAATAGTATTATAAAAAATATTTAATCGGGATGAATTATTTATGTTAATTATATATCGTTTTATTTTTTTTAGTCAAAATGTAATCATATATCGTTAAAGACGAATTATTCAAAATTGTGGGTCTGGCATAATTTGTAGCATGACAGCAATAACCCCAACAAGGTTCTCGAGGCCACGTAGCATGCATGGCAACTCCATTTGTCAAACCCTAAGCCTCCTACAAGCATACCTCTTAAAACCCACTTCACACACGGAGTAGACATTGTGTCGTGTTGTTAATTTCAATTTGAGAAATGTTATTGATTAATAAAAAAAATAATTTAAAAAATATTAAATTACACTTTATTTTTATCATTCAAATATTATATTTTATGTGTATATTTAATTAGCAGTCGTCCACATACAACCATAGCATGGCGATGACCACCCGTCTCCTTCGACCTTGCCCTCCTCTTCTTCCCACAAAAGCAACAACCAAAAACAACAATACAACACCAGCCTTCAAACTATTCCTATGCAGCAGCAGTCACAAAACCAACACAGACCACATAGACAACAAACCAGACAAACCTCTTACTTTCACAGTCTCTGATCATGATTCAAACTACACACTGTCATGGCAAGAGGAGCTCAAGAGATCATACCCACCAGAGACGTGTACGAGACAATGGGAAGATGATGATGAGAAGTTCCAAGAACTGATAGACAAGAGATGCGTGGACAATGTTAGGATGCTATAGTTCCAGGGATGGCGCTTGGGATGGCTCAAGTTGTGTACCACTTGTACAGGTATGTGTTAAGGTACAACCCGAAAGATCCCAAGTGGTTCAATCGAGACAGGTTTGTCCTTAGTGCTGGCCATGGTTGTTTACTTCAATATGTTTGCCTTCATCTTGCTGGATTCCAATCCGTTCAGGTATGCCATCACAGTTAAAGATGATTCATTAATTTTTTTCATTCCATTTTTTGGCATTAGATAATATTTGTTATTAATGTTTTATGTCACTCTTTCGCTCCTCATTCCTGCTTTTTGAACAAACAAGAGCTTCTCCTGAAAAGCATATTCAAAAAATCTATAGACTGCTGAGGAACTGAATCATTTTATTGTAAAAAGTAAGAATATCGTTATTGATGTTTCATTTCCTGGATGATTTGAACCTAAGTATGCATATAGATTGAATTCCGTCAAGTTTTAATCATGCATCTATATAGAGGTGGATCCAGGATTTTTATTCACCGAAAACTAAAAACATATATAAACAATTTTTTAGTGTGGCTAAATTTATGTGTTTTGCCTAAAAATTCTTTAAAATACACATGTTTTCAAAATTAATTACAGCTCTAACTTACTTTTTAGTAGTTCTACTCTTGGGGTCAGCAGGGGTTACAACCCCTGTTGACCTATGAATCCATCTCCCCATGTGCATCAATAAGTTAAACATTATGTTTTTCCCCCTCAGATCGAAGACCTCAAAGGCTTATGCAAGCTTGGAAGCAGAACTCCAGGTCACCCTGAGAATGTAGTGACTGATGGCATTGAGGTCACAACAGGTGCAGATCGAACACGCTTTTTTGTGGTATTGTTAGAATATGGAAGAGGCTATTTTATCGCAGAGAGAAATAATATGGAGACTTTAAACAAAATTTTTATTGTTCTAATATTTGGTATGTATTTAGTATGACTACAATTGAAATGACTGACCCTATTTATAGATTCACAAAAATCCTATACCAATTAGGATATGGTTGTAGGAAACCATTACCCACTAGGAAAAACTATATAGTCAAAAACCAATTTAATACTAACTAGAACTTATTTAATAGAGTCCTAATCCTAATCAAGTTTATCTTCTAACATCTTCCCTTAAACTTGATTTGACTCTTGTAACTCCAAGCAAAGCTCTAAGCTTCATAAACACGTCACTCTTGAGTGGCTTTGTAAGAATGTCTGCAACTTGATCTTGAGACTTCATATACTCTATCTTCACTTCCTTCCTTGTGATGCATTCTCTGATAAAATGGTAACGTGTGTCAATGTGCTTGCTTCTTTCATGAAAGACTGGATTCTTGGCTAAGGCAATTGCAGACTTGTTATCAACATAGATCTCTACTGGCTCTTCTTGAGGCATCTTAAGTTCTTTCATCAAATTCCTTAACCATAGAGCATGACAAACACATGAAGTAGCAGCTACATATTCAACTTCACATGTATAAAGTGTGACAATGGGTTGTTTCTTGGAACTCCAAGTGAATGTTGTATCTCCTATGAAGAAAAGATATCCACTAGTATTCTTTCGATCATCAAAATCACCTGCTCAATCACTGTCACTATACCCCACAAGTTTGAAATCCTTTGAGTGGGAGTATAAAAGTTCATAATCAACAGTTCATTTGATGAAACGAATTATTCTTTTTGCAGTATTCAGATGTGTATTAGTAGGGGCCTCCATAAAGCGACTCACAAGTCCTACTCCAAAAAGTATATATGGTCTTGTGCAGGTCAAGTATCTCAAGCTTCCAATCGGGCTCTTGAAAAGTGTTAGATTTACATGTTCTTCTTCATCAACCTTTGACAATTGTACTCCACATTCAACAGGGGTGTTAATAGGTTGACAATTTTTCATCTTGAATTTCTTGAGAATTTCATTTGCATAACCTTCTTGAGAAATAAATATCCCTTCATCTGTTTACTTCACTTGAATTCCAAGATAATAAGACATGAGACCAATATCAGTCATCTTAAATTCTCTTGTCATTGTCCTCTTGAAATTTTCAAATAAACTTGGATTGTTGCCAGTAAAAATTAAGTTATCCACATACAAGCAAACAATCAACACATCGTCATTCTCATGTTTGGTATAGAGAGTATGCTCATGCGAACACTTGGAGAAATTATTATGACGGAAGTATTCATCAATTCTACTATACCAAGCTCTTGGAGCTTGTTTTAGGCCATAGAGAGCTTTCTTCAACTTTAAAACTTTATTTTCACACATTTTCTCCACATAGCCTAATGGTTGTTGAATATATACCTCATCATCAAGAAAACCATTCAGGAATGCAGATTTAACATCCAATTGATAGATCTTCCATCTGTGTTGGGTTGCTAGAGATATGATAAATCTTATAGTTTCCAAGCGTGTAACAGGAGCAAATACCTCATCATAGTCAATGCCAGCTCATTGACTATAGCCTTTTGCAACTAGTCTTGCCTTGTACCTTTCAACTTCACCTTTAGCATTCTTCTTTATCTTGTAAACCCACTTTACTTCTATGGCTTTGTGGCCTTTGGGTAAAGTTGCAAGCTCCCAAGTGTCATTCTTCTTTATAGCCTTGATTTCTTCATCCATGGCTTGTCTCCATCTTTTACTCTTATTAGCTTCCTCAAAGCTTATTGGCTCACAATTAGCAAGCAGACAAAATAGAGTTAGTTCATCATTTAAATTTCGAGTTACCTCATAAATTTCATTCAAGCTTTTGAAACGGGGGGTCTTTTCATGCGAACTTGAACTTGTTGAAGTTATTTCTCCTTGAGATGAAGTTGGAGCTTGATATGGAGATGGAGTTTGAGTTGGAGTTGGAGATATAGAGTCTTCATGGACTTCTTCTTCTTGCTCTTGCATGGGTAAAAATTTGTATTCTTTATGTTCTTTGACATTCCAATCCCATTCAACTTCTTCATCAAATTGGACATCTCTACTCACAATAATTCTACCATTAGTAGGATGTAGAGCTTGTATGCTTTGGAACTCTTTTCATAGCCAATGAAGACTATTTTTTGGCTTTTGTCATCAAGCTTGATTTGATTTTGATCAGGAACATGAGAATAAGCAATGCTTCCGAAATCCCTTAAGTGCTTGATTGTTGGCTTTCTTCCACTCCATGCTTCTAATGGTGTCTTGTCAGAGAGACTTTTTGTGACACAATGATTCAACAGATAGGCTGCACAATCAACTGCTTCAGTCCAAAATTCTTTAGGCATACTTCCAGATTTCAACATGCTTCGAACCATCTCAATAACAACTCTATTTTTTCTCTCAGCAACTCCATTTTGTTGAGGTGATCGAGGAGTTGTCAAAGGGCATCCAATGCCATTCTCTTCACAAAATTGTTGAATTCTATTGATGTGAATTCTCTACCTCTATCAGATCTCAAGGTTTTGATCTCCCAACCACTTTCTTTTTCAGCAAGAGCTTTAAATTTCTTGAACTTGTAAAAAGCTTCAGATTTTTCTTTTAAAAAATAAACCCAAGTCCTGCGACTATAATCATCAATAAAAAAGATAAAATATTTATTTTTACCGTATGAGTAAGGATTAATTGGCCCGCAAATATCAGTATGGACAAGTTCTAGTGGTCTTGTTGCTCTTGATGTAGCCTCGTTTGGAAAACTTTTTTTAGCTTGTTTTCCAAAAAGACATCCCTCACAAATTTGTTCTGGATGATTGATGGAAGGCAATCCATGCACCATATTTTTTCTTGACATTAAAGAAAGATTTTCAAAATTTATGTGCCCAAATCTTAATTTCCATAACCAAGAAACTTCTTTTACACAAGCTTTAAGACATTTTGCAACATCGTTTTGAATATTTAATAAAAATAATCTATTTCTTGTTATAGGCACTTTTGTTATCAAAAAATTATTTTCATCTTTTATTACACAATGTTTATCTTCCAATAAAATTGTGTAATTTTTCTCAAGAAGTTGACCCAGATTCAAAATATTGGTTTTTAGTTTGGGCAGTTAATAAACTTCAGAAATAAAACGATGCCTTCCATCTTCCAAACAAATTAAAATTTTACCTTTTCCTTCCACTGAGACCATAAAGGCATCTCCAAATTTAACATTGCCCTTGATAGTTTCATCGAGTTTTGCGAATATGCTTCTTTGTCCAGTCATATAATTACTTGCACCTGTATCAAGATGCCATGAAGTATCTCCTCCATCTTTTTCACCAGGATGAGTCATCAACAAGGTAATCTCTTCTTCCCCTTCTTGTCTTTTAGCAAAATTTGATTTTTCGTCCACAACTTTAGGATTACCTCTACATTTATTACCATAATGACCATATTTTTGACAATTGTAACATTGAACTTGCGATTTGTCATACCTTTGTCTTGAATAATTGCCTCTTCCATGCCCATGTTTATGTGAATTTTGATTTTTCTCTTCTTGATTAAATCATTCTCTTCCACCACGTCCTCGTCCTCGTCCTCGTCCTTGGTTTTGGCCTCGGCCTCTACCACGTCCATGTGCACGATCACGTCTTTTTTGGCTTCTATCATTGCCAAAGTTTTCTTCTTTCTTCAAAGCGAGATTACTTTGAAGAACTTTTTCCAAGACTTCTTGGTTCTTCTTTTTGTGTCTTTCTTCATGAGCTTATAACAAGCCCATGAGTTCATCAATGAATATGTCATCTAAATCTTTTGATTCCTCAATCGCTACAACAATATATTCATATTTTGGATGCAAAGAACGAAGAATCTTTTCTACAATGTGAGTATCTTTTAAATCTTCTCCATATTTTTTTAGTCAACTCTCGACATATAATCTGAAATAGATTCACCATCATTCATATGGAGAGATTCAAACTCACCTCTTAAAGTTTGTAAACGAACCTTTTTCACATTGTCTACCACTTTTTTTGATTTTTGGAGAGTTTTCCATGCTTGTTTGGCAGTAGTCGTGCATGAGATTTTCTCGAACATAGTTTCATCCAAACATAGATGGATGATAGGGAGATCTTGTTAATCATTCTTGCGATTTTTCACTAATGCGTCTTTTTGATTTTGACTCAAATCTTCATCTTCTTTAGGTTCTACGTAACCTTTCTCTACAATCTCCCAAGCATCTTGTGAGCTAAGGAGAGTCTTTACACGAATAGGCCAATGATCATAATTGTCCTTAGTGAGGCGAGGAAATTGAAAATGAAACATACTATTCCCTATCATCTTTACCTAACTCTGATGACACTTTGTTGGAATATGGAAGAGGCTATTTTATCGCAGAGAGAAATAATATGGAGACTCTAAACAAAATCTTTATTGCTCTAATATTTGGTATGTATTTGGTATGACTACAATTGAAAGGACTGACTATATTTATAGATTCACAAAAATCCTATACCAATTAGGATATGGTTATAGGAAACCATTACCCACTAGGAAAAAGTATCTAGTCAAAAACCAATTTATAATACAACTAGAACTTATTTAATAGAGTCCTAATCCTAATCAAGCTTATCTTCTAATAGGTATTTCCTCTTGTGGGTTGAATAAACTGTATGATCGTAGTCCTGACGAATTTTCTGAGCATTCTAGGCATGAAGGTCAATCCTATAAAAACAATCTTTTCATGTGATGATGTAAAGAGAAGTCTTAAACTCAGGGCCATCTGTTCATGTGCAACAAGGCGTGATCATGTGTCTCTATTTTACTTAATTGCAAGATCTTTTCAATCATGTTATGTGATTTATCACCTCATGAAGTAATATTCTAAGATAATTTTGCATTTTCTGTTCGAATACCAGGTCCTCTCGGACAAGGTGTAGCAAATGCAGTTGGTCTTGCTCTAGCAGAAGCACACTTGGCTGCTAGATTCAATAAACCAGATGTTGCACTCGTTGATCACCGGACGTGAGTACACCTAATAGTTTCTTTGAATCTGTCTAGCTTAATTGGCCACATTACTAGTAATCATACTGTTTTGCTTGCTAAATTGGTATAATCAATTCAGATATTGCATCATGGGTGACGGGTGTGCTATGGAAGGCATATCTTATGAAGCTGCATCATTGGCCGGTCATTGGAAACTTAACAAGCTTACGTTAATTTATGATGATAACCACAATACTATTGATGGATCCACAGACCTTGCATTTTCTGAAGACATATTGGCTCGATTTAAGGCTTTGGGATGGAATACAATTTCAGTGGATAAAATAGACAGCAACATCAGCTCATTTAAGGACGCGCTCATCTCTGCTTACAATGAAACAGAGAAACCAACTTTTATCCGGGTAGGTGCAACACGTATGGTAATGTAGGACAGCTAGCTCTTTTTCCTCAATCTTCAAGTTCCATTATCTTCAAAAGGCAGGGCAATAATATGTCTTTCGAAGGCAGTATCTCTTGGATGAGATGCTGCTAAAAGGATTGTTCTAAGAGGATCAGCGTAGACCTTTCTGTAAACTATTGTAATTGATAGAGCAACTAGTTAAGAATCTCTTCAGTATTTTTCTATAATAGATTGAAATTCTGACCACATCTTTTCCAGGTGAAGACTCGAATTGGAAAATTGTCCAAGAAGGAAGGAACTTCAAAAGCCCATCATGGTACCTTCGATGAAGATGATGTGAAGCAAATGAAACAGAAAGTTAAATGGGATGATTGCGAGCCGTTCCATGTCATTCCTATGATATATAGGTAGCATTAATGCAACTATTTTGTAATGCTTGAGAGTTCAAAAGAAGTAAAGATTGTTACAACTTATTGTGTTTTCTCATTCAGGGAATTGAAAGTTCAAGCAGATCATGGAGAAAGATTAGAAAGGGAGTGGTACTCCAAATTTTATTATTTCCAAAGAAAATATCCACAGGAAGCTGCTGCATTTAAGCTTCTCCTTTATGGTGGAATGGTCCCTGGCTGGGAAAACTCATTACCGGTATTATTCTATATATATACACTACCCAATAGTTATCTGCTTCAGTCTTAAGACACTAGCCATACACATTTTATACATCGTTTACCTGAAGATTGAAAGGTCTTGAGATGCAGCCGAAAGTCCTTATAAGGGCGTGTTGTTGACTGAAGGACTCGTATAAATTTTATTTATGTCGTCCATTCAAAAGTTAGATAGCTAGATAGATACACACCAAATTTAATTGTGTGCTTGACATTATTACTGCCTTCAAGATCGGTTGTTTCTAAATGTTACTACGTCAAGAGTCTTCCTCGAGCAACAAATTATTGTAGTGAGCAATTTTAAGGGCATGGAAGTTTAATTCCTCTTAGTACGAAATTTTACATTGTTTAAAATAAGCCTTTAGGTAGCGATTGGTACATTTGAATGAATTTGGACATGAATGGAATGAAATTGAGAATGAAATAAATTTGGAAATGAGAATGACATGTTTGGTATGCTATAGGAATTAAGAATAGTAATACGAATGACTTGTATAATATGATATAATTGTCCTTTTATAATTATAGTATTAAAAATAAGAATAAATATAAATATAATCGTAAACAATATAAACATAAATAATAATAATTAAAAATATAATAATATTATTATGAAAATAATAATAATAATAATAATTATAATAAAAAATGATAATAATAATAATAATAAATAAATAAAATAAAATAATAAAAATAAAAATAAAAAATAATAATAGTGATTAAATAATAATAATAATAATAATATAAATAATAATAATTATTAATAACAAAATATTATTATATTTTTAATTATTATTATTATTATTATTATTTAATCACTATTATTATTTTTTATTTTTATTTTTATTATTTTATTTTATTTATTTATTATTATTATTATTATCATTTTTTTTATAATAATAATAATTATTATTATTTTCATAATAATATTATTATATTTTTAATTATTATTTATTATTTTTGTTTTTATTATGATTTTATTATTTTATTTATTTATTATTATTATTTTTTTTTATTTTTTTTTTATTTTTATAATAATAATAATAATAATTATTTTCATAATAATATTATTATATTTTTTAATTATTATTATTATTATTATTTAACCACTATTATTATTTATTATTATTATTTTTATTATTATTTTATTATTATTTTTATTTTCATAATAATAAAATAATTATTTTTATAATAATAATTATTTTTATAATAATAATTATTATATTTTTTAATAATTATTATTATTATTATTGTAAAATAAATTATTTATAAAGGGTATGGTAATCAAGTTGATTCCCAAATACATGAGAATAAGCCATTCTCATGTATTTGGTCTGGAATGACTATTTCTATGTACGTGGGAATAGGATTCCCTTGGGAATGACATTCCCAAGTTCATTCCCTCATACCAAACATGGGAATTAAAATAGAATTGAGAATGTCATTTCATTCCCAACTCATTCCCACATACCAATCACTACTTTAATCTTTTAGTGGCCTTCTTTTTTTTTTTTCTTCATCCAATGTGCATTCAAATGTTTAATATATATGATTCTCTAACTATAATGATCCTATTTAAGCAGAGGTGGTCTACTTCTGATCCTGTGGATGCCACTCGAGGGTACTCGGAGAAGTGTTTAAATCACCTTGCGAAGGTGCTCCCCGGACTGATCGGTGGAAGTGCGGATCTCGTCAGCTCTAATAAGGTCTATCTTCATGACTTTGGAGATTTCAGGAACCCCGATTCCTCATGGGGAAGGAACATAAGGTATGGCGTGCGAGAGCATGCCATGGCTGGCATTTCAAATGGCATTGCGCTGCACGGAGGTGGTCTAATACCATTTGCAGCAACTTTCCTCGTTTTCTCTGATTACATGAAGAATTCTATTCGACTATCTGCTCTTAGTCACGCTGGAGTCATCTACATAATGACCCACGACTCAATTGGTTTGGGCGAAGATGGACCGACCCACCAGCCAATCGAGCATCTTGCTGGCCTTCGAGCAATACCATGCCTCTTAGTTTTCCGGCCTGCTGACGGCAATGAGACAGCAGGAGCCTATAAGGTAGCTGTTTCAAACCGAAATGTACCTAGTGTTATCGCGCTATCTAGGCAAAAAGTGGCAGCCAATTTGGAAGGAACATCAGCAGATGCAGTAGAACGCGGTGGATACATTGTCAGCGACAATTCTGGTAAAGAATTACCAGAAATCATATTCATTAGTACTGGCTCAGAACTCTGCTTATGTGAAGAAAGTTCTAACATCCTGCGAGAGGAAGGGAGAAGAGTGAGGGTGGTATCCCTCGTCTGTTGGGGGCTTTTCGACAGACAACCAAGGGAATACAAGGAGCATGTGTTGCCGGCAAGCGTGACCAAGCGTGTAACTGTCGAGGCAGGATCACCTATCGGCTGGAGGGAGTACGCCGGTGGGGGAGGCGTGGTGATCGGGGTGGACGAATTTGGTGCTAGTGGAGCATACTTGGATGTATTCAAGAAATACGGCTTTACAGAAGAAAACATCACAAGGACTGCAAAGTCGCTGCTGGAGGAATGAAGTTTTTGTCTATGTTATGATGTGGCATTGGAATCTCAATCTCACAAACCTGTAGAGGAATGAATTTTTCGTACTTAAAAATCACTCTTTGTGAGAATGAAATCTCGATTATTTTAATTATTAAATTACTTTTAGTTTCAAAAGTGCTATAATTAGTTAATTATTGAAAAATAATTTTAGTCAACTGTTAGATAAATCGTTTTTACTAATTGACTTTTTGAAATTAAAAATAATTTTATTTTCAAAACAAAATTGACAAAATAATTTAGTAGAATTGGGTTTTAATTAAATTGAATATTAGACCATCAATTTTGAATTGGGAATAGGTCAATTTAGTCCCTGAGGTTTATGCTAAAGACCAAATAGGTCTTTGTGTTTTATGAAAGTAATATTTTCGTCTTTGAAGTTTTGTTAAAAAACTATTTTCATCCCTGCTGTTAACTTTTATTTATCGGTCAATGGTTTGACCGAGATAAAAGATTAAAATGTCCTTATATTTATCTATTATAGATTAGGTGGCAAAAAAAAAATAATAATAATGTCAAATGTGCACAAAATATATTCTAAAAAATCAGCTATTATTGCACAAACTATATTCTAAAATAAAAAATAAAAACAAAATGCAATCTTTATATACATAAATCAACAAAAAAAAAGAATTACAAAAAAAAAACCAACACCCTGTCAACATATTATATATAATGCAATCTTTTTTTTGTTGTTGATTTATGTATATAAAGATTGTATTTTGTTTTTATTTTTTATTTTGAAATATAGTTTATACAATAATAGCTAATTTTTTGGAATATATTTTCTGCACATTTGACATTATTTTATTTTTCTTTACCACCTAATCTATAATAGATAAATATAAGAGCATTTTAGTCTTTTATCTCGATCAAATCATTGACCGTTAAATAAAAATTAACTATAGGGACGAAAATAATTTTTTAACAAAATCTCAAGAACAAAAATAGTACTTTCACAAAACACAGGAACATATTTGATCTTTAATATAAACTTCATTGACTAAATTGACCTATTCCCATTTTGAATTTAAATCTTATTTAAGTTCTCCTTATCATTCACTGACACACGGAAGCCACAAAAGTATCATCATGGAGAGTTCCAAGCATTGGTCTAATCATGTTTTTTATAAAAAAAATTATTTCAATATCTACGCAGAGATCGAAACTTTAATTCAAATTTAAAATCCTTAATTATAATTTGTCTAATCGTTAATTCTATTTTTTTCTTAAGGTTTGACTAAGTAAACTGAATCAGTTCTATTAAGTAGTGTATTTTTTTGGATGACGTTAGAATTTAACTGGCGGAATTCAATTACTGGATTATATGACGGAACTTGATCACTAACTGATATACTCCAAAACGCAGCAGTGTGCTTCTACACATGCACCCAATTAGTTAAGGGTGAAATTTTAAAATAGTAAAGCGTATCAAATCCAAGAACTCGCATTAATAATTTTATCCTACTACCGCTAGATCATTCGGAACTGGTATAAAAAAAGCCACCAAGTACTTGAGAAGAGGAGGACGTTAACTGCATGCAATCAACTGATCAAGTCTGTTCCGCAACAACTGAGTCTAAGAGGAGACTGCGAGAGGAAAAAGGAGAAACCCTTTTAAGGTTTGATACCGGACCCTTTTTCGTAAAATCTGAGAAAATATTGATTCAAAACAAGACAATATTTATATCTATATCAATATATGTGTGTCTGCGTTTGTGTTACAAGTATAATGTCTACATGCATGACAAATGGAACAAAGAAATACTGAAATTTCTATCTTTGTGAGATCGATAATATTATACCGAACGCGTTTTGAGTATATACCGGATCAGTATATATATGTATATATATAGCTATACTTTTTTTCTTTTTTTGAAGTTATAAAGTGACAAATCGCACATTCCTTGTTACTCAATTTGCCACCTCATTTGCTTGCCTACAAACATACGTATCTTTGGATATAAGTGTTAATGTTCTTGTGTTCTATTTGTTATTGTGGATATCATGCTCATAGGCAAGAATAATATACTAAACCCAATTGAACAGAAAAAGGAAAAAAAAATAATTTTTAGTAAATCATTCTCATTAATTTTCTCTCTTTTTTTTCCTTTTTTTTTTTTTTTTGTTAGGCAAGCAAAAGTATGCATTAATAAAAGAAATTACATATTGTACAAAATGCCTTACAAAAGAGTATTTTTATACAAGCACCAAGTTTTACAAATATACTTGTTAACATTTGTGCGCTTGAAATTCCTATGACAAGTTTTGAAAAAGATAGCATCTCTCTAATACTATACAGTAAGCACTGTTCAGTTCTAACATCATCACCATCACCATGTAGTTTAAAGTTACGTTCTTGTCAGATAATGTAAATGCAAGCCCAAAAAACGAGTTTGGTACAGTAAATCTGGAACATAGGCTATATAGGTTAGTGATCAAATTAACATAGGGGAAAAAATAATTTAATCTCTGAAATTTAGTATAAAGATCAAATAAGTCCCTGTAAAGTCATATTTTTTTAAAGCAACAGGGACCTGTTTGGTCTTTATACTAAACTTCAGGAACTAAATTGACTTATTCCCAATTAACATACTAGCCAAACATCATTCCACAACTGTAAAAAACCATTCTTGTTTTTATTAATCTTGTGCTTATTGAACTTGGTAAAAGATGGCTCACGGAAGGGATATCTTGAAGCCACTTGTGTTGGACAATGGAAGCAAGTTTACTAAGGTCAGTCATTGAGGTCTACTTGTTTGGAAATTACTATTTCTTTTCAATATTATTCAGCTCTTTTTATATGATCGTGCCTTTGCTGCTAGTTAATTTCGCAAATGGTTCTTGGTTCTATTATATATAATAGGCTGGTTTCGCTGGTGATGGTGCTCCATGTTCAGTGTTCCATTCTATCGTTGGTTCTCCTATGCACAAAGATTGTTCAATCCTCGAGGGGCGAAAAGAAACTTATGTTGGGAATGAAGCATTTGCAAAAAGAGTTATACTTTCGATTCGGCGCCCAATAGAATGTGGTATCATTAAAAAGTGGGAATATATGGAGAAGTTTTGGGATCACACTTTCTGCAAAGAGCTCGGTGTTGCACCAGAATTGCATCCGGTCATCCTCACTGAAGCGCTATTCAACCCGAAATCAAACCGAGAAAGGATGGCAGAGATCATGTTTGAAGGCTTTCATGTCCCGGCCATGTATGCCATCATTCAGTCAATTGCTTCTTTGTATTCTAGTGGGCATACTACTGGTAAGTATTATGAAAAAGATAATTATTTAGCAGATTTTGAAATTTAATTTATGATCTTACTTTGCTTTCATCAAATTTTGATTGAGATTAGCTTCTCGAAAGGTATTGTCATTGAATCTGGAGAAAACGTGAGCTACACAGTTCCAATTTATGAAGGATATGCAATTCCTCATGCCATTTCGCGATTAGATCTTGCTGGATTTCATCTAAAAAATAATAGAATATTTTACGAAGAATGTTCTTACCCTACCAATCTGACTATAGAAAGAGTGACTGCAGAGGACTTCTTCAGGAAATCTGGTTATGTAGCACCAGATTTTGAAAAGGAACTAAAACTTGCGAAAGAGTACCCTTCAGCTATTGAAGCGGCCTTCGAGTTGCCTTGTGAAGAAACATATACCATGCGTGCAAATAGGTTCTATTGTCCGGAACTTCTCTTCCAGCCATCTTTGGTTAGTATAAAATCTCCAGGCATTCACCAATTAGCCAACAACTCTATCATGAAGTGCGACGCAGATATCAGGAAAAGTTTGTATGAAACAATTGTGCTCAGCGGTGGCACAACTATGTTTCCTGGATTTGCTCGTCGTATTAGTCAAGAAATAAGTGATCTTGGTCCCAACAACATGAAAATCAAAGTGATAGCACCAAAGGAAAGGAATTATAGCGCCTGGGTAGGAGCATCGATCCTTGCATCCCTTGATAGCTTCCAACAGGTAAAATTCTATATATACTTATTATTCTATTAGCCTATTTTTCAAAAACTTGTTAAAAGTAGAAATGTCGAGACAAAATAATGTGAAAGGTAAAAAGAAGAATATATTCACTCATTTTCTTGGGGTATCTTATGATGGTAGTTCTTTGTTCAAATGTACAGATGTGGATCTCGAAGGCTGATTATGATGAGTATGGTCGTTCAATTATTAACTGGAAGTGTTTCTGAGCTCCCAGAAGATTCATTTTGGGATTTGCTTTCCCCATTCTTCTAGTCATTGGTTTCAACAAGATATTTAATTTACTGCTGAAGTTGGTTTGAGCTAGTTTATAAACAAAAAGAGATCTGGTTAGTGGTTGATTTGAACTAGGGAATTAAGATCTGTATTAGTTTTTAATACGCGCAAATTCGTGATTTTTTCAAGGTTGTATTTCATAATTTACATGACAAAAATATTTGGTTTGCACATATTCAAAAAAATGAGATAAGTGAAAGTTACAATCCCGACTATTCCGTATATACATCTGCCCTTGTTGCGAGGGGGAAGGGGTAGGTTGCAGTAACCGTATGTGGGTATATATACCAATTGAACAGGGTTTAAATCACCTGATCTCACGGATCATGTTGATGGAAAATTATATGATATTTTACGAACCTATCCTTCACCATGGAATAGTTTACACCAAACACCATCATTTTAGATTCAAGGGTTGATTCAACAATTGAAAGCTAATCAGTTAAAAATAAAAGATGGAGCTGCATGCGTTATTTCACAGTTTAGCTTTTGAGGATTTTGATTTTTATCAAAGTAAATAAATAATATTGATTTATAGTCATAGATAAAGTATTTAGTACAGATATGAATGTATGGAAAAACTAAAAACAAAATATTAAAGGATTTGACCTAAGCAAACCTAGACAACAACTGTCTTATCAGTAACAATAATGTACGACCCCAAAAAATAATATTATAGGATACAAATTAACTCCCTATGTAACACAAGCCCGAGGGGAGAGAGGGAGGCATTTGTTTATATTTGTATACATAAACTTTGGGATGTAAATGCTCAGAAAAAATAAATAGTGGTGTTTTCTTATCTAAGATTTTAATTCTTATGCGATTCAGTAACTTTTCCAAGCTTGGAAGCCTATGAGACAGATTCACAGTAAGCACAACTCTTGTTTATACTCCCTTGCCTTGACATCTCTTTATGTTTTTTCAGGGATTAATCATTTCTCTTTTGCGGTATAGACACATTAGCAATACGTGGTTCAAAAAAATCAACTTCTACGTTAATTTTTATCAAGAAATATTGGTTCAAATGCTTTATTGTAAAAAACAATATTTGTATCAAAACGTTAATTTTTTGTGATGTAAATTATAAAACTATTGTCATAACTTGATCCTTCAATGCATTTGAATTCATCATCGGTTCAAATGTACATCGATTTCTAATTAAGCTCTTCCCGTTGTCATTCCTTATTAATGTTAGTACTAATATTCCATTTTTGTTGATAGCCTTTAATTGTTGAATTACCCGTTGTATATGTATGACCATCGAATAATTTTCATCAACATACTACGTGAAAGGTAATTTAAACCTTTTTTTATTTCTCTGGGAGAGGGAAAGCACAATACACTAGACAAATTAGCTCTAACAAATTTAAACAAGTTAGTAAAAATAATTCAAATTAATAATAGGAGAAGATAAGAGAGACAAACCTCTCGAATATCCGCAGAGGATTAGTGCTCCATTAATTCGTTAATGCAATCCCCCGAACCACTTTCTTTACCTTTCTATGCCCTTTTCTATTTTGTTTCTTTTTCATTTAACTGTTTTTATTTGAGCCATGTTGCAGTTGAGGAGAAAATAAATTTAATTCTAAAAGAGTTGCTATTTTTAAAAACTATTTAAAGGTTCTCTTATTGTTCTTGTCATTTACTTATGAACTTGTAAAAATGGTGAATTATATTTTCTCATAATTGTTTTGACAAAAGATTAGGAATAGAGTTGCATTCATCTGCTCTTGAATTTGAACTTGCAAAAATCTTAAGGTTTTCACTTTTGAATCTGTGTAATCATTTTTTTTTGAAAATATTAAAGATAGGATCAACAGAAGATTTAGATTGAAAAGGTGCAGGGACTTGACTTTCAAAGTTTTGAGAAAAAATTTCTTGACCCCAAAGAGATGATCGGTTTTGCCATTCTGGAGTGTGTGCCTCAAGCGAGTTGTCTACCTTATTTCTAGGATTATACTCTCTACCCTGATTATCTCCTTTAAACACTTCTATTTTCTCAACAACCTGGTTTTGGATAGTTGCGTGATGAATGAAACTATATTGGTCTTGTAAACTCATGACAGGTTGAATAGAGTGCTCGTCTTTCTCCCACATATTTATGCTTTCGGCTAGTTCACCGATTTGGTCTTGTAGCCTCTCTATGGATTGGTGGTTGGATTCGACGAGTTTAACAAGTTGGCCGAACTTGTCGTCGAAGTTTGTTTTAGGAGAAGAAAATTCAACAGAGTTAAGATAGCAAAAGTTTTGATTGAAATAATCACTTTGAAAGCTTTCGCAGAACTCGGAAGAATTGGGGTTTTGAGATGAAAATTTTTCAGAATTTTGAGGCATAAAAGATGCATTATTTTGATCCCAAAAGAAATTTTGATGATTCTGCCACTTCGGGTTATATGCATTTGAGTACAAATTTTTGTTTGAAAAATAACCCTGAGTAATAAAATCATGACTATGTAAAAATTGGGGATTTTGGGGACAATTTATAAATGTATGCCCAAATTGAAAACAAACTTTACAAGTATTTGGGATAGGGGATTGGGTTGTTTTATTAAAAACTCATTGATTGGATGAATCATTAAAGTGAGTCATATATCAAACAATTCAAATTTTCCCAAACAAAATTTTTTTTTGTTGTTTTTGTTTTTTTAAGAAAGCAGATAAAACAAACACTTAAAACAAATTCGACACTTTTTCAAAAACAATAATCGTGCCTCCCCGGCAACGGCGACAAAAACTTGATGCGTTCAAACGGTGCGTTATAATTAGGTGTAAAATGACCACGTTTTAATAATCCGTAAGTGCACGGATCTTCGTAGTGTAGTGTGTTCTGAGTGCGGAGTCGAATTCCACAGGGAGGCTCCTAAGTTTAGTTCGATTGAATAAGTGCGTATGAAAATGTTCTAAGTGAGTCTTGAAAAGTAAAGACAAATACATTGATGGGTTTTGATTAAAACTAAACTAAATTAAGTTAACTAAACTAAAGTTAGAGTTGGGAGTGTAAATATGGGAATGTAGTAATTAAACTTGGATTAATATTAAGATAGTTAATCTAGGCTCGGAAATAGGATTCTCTAATTATATGCAAGAGGTTAAGCTACAAGCATTAACCTAGTCAATTATCTTAGTCTATTAAAATCCCGATTACTAACTCTGATATAGGTGATGTGCCATCTATGAGCATTCGTGCCATAGTTTGGAACTGTCCTTACAACCTGGTGTAAAAGGTCTGTTTCAACTAAGTAATTAATGTCTCCTTTCTAGTCTATAAACTATGGTCTACTTAAAAGTATTACCTATAGTCTGTTGGAATCTTTAAGGTTGTCAAACTATTGATTCACTATTAAAACATGGATATATGACATGAAAATAAAACAATCATAACATCTACTTAAAAGCATTATGTATGAAAGACAATACTTAATTAATACAAGTCATATATTGCATATGAATTAAATCAGTCCAAATCATGGAGACGGGTAAATTAAAAGACTATTAATATATAATCAAAATCACGAATTAATACGGACATTATAACGACATTCAAATATAAAAGAGATTAAAGAGATGCTCCCCCATAAATGAAGTCGAGGTCCGAGGTCAGAGTCTCGAGTACAGCTACGAGATTTTCTCCTTTTCCCATGCCCCAGAAATTCGGGCATTACCTCCGTCGTATTTTCCTCCAACTACTAACTATTTATACTAATATATTTAAACTACCCTAAACTAATACTAAAAAAACAATTAAAAAGAATTAAAATAAAATCCTAAATTAATTTTCTTTTTTTTTTCCGTTGGGGTTAGGGGGTATTTATAGGCCTAAGATTCAGAGGCGCCCTCGAGTGCCTAGTAAGCACGCTCGAGCTCGCTTTTGCTACATCCGTTGGTTTTGCGACGCATGTCGCTTCGCGAGGCTTCTAGAAGAATCAGTGAGTCGCACTCGAGCGCGCTTCTACTCCATTACTGAATTTGTGGCATGTGGATTTTCCGGAAGATGGTAGAAGATTCATAGGGGCCGCTCGATCGCCAATGAGGCGCACTCGAGCGCCTGTCTGCTGACTTTTTCGGTTCTGATTGTTGACTTTGACCAAGACGTTGACCGAGGAGTTTCCGAGCGTTTTTCACTGTTTTGACCCTCCGCGTGCAGAGCAAAGCCTGCGTTTTGTTCAAAAGGCCGTTTCTACCAAAAAACAGGTACAGTTTGTCAAAAACAGACATAGGTCACTATTTGCACTTGATCTGGCCAAATTCTTCTTCTACAGGCATTGATTCAATCACCAATTCTCGAGTCTTTGCCATCGCATAATTCTTTGACTTGTATTTTGCCGTTTTAAGTCTAGTTTCTTTACTTTTAAGGATCAACCTACATTGCATCAAAAGTGTATTAAGCATTGTGTTTATTCCACAAGTTAAGATGCAATAATTGGTAAATACAATGGTTTGAATACTGCAAATACAGTCACATCACCACTTTCTTTACCTTTCTATGCCCTTTTCTATTTTGTTTCTTTTTCATTTAACTGTTTTTATTTGAGCCATGTTGCAGTTGAGGAGAAAAGAAATTTATAGCAGTAAGCTAAGATGTTGTTCATGACAACAAAGATCATACGCCATCGACCCAGCAAAAAAAAAAAAGATCATACGCCATCTTCTTGCAAACGCCGATTGGCATTCTTTCCTCATGCCTATGCCTGTACTCTTGAGAACATGATAACTCCTAGGGGGCGTTTAGTTCACAGATTAATTTTTTATTATTAGGAATCATATTTTCGGGAATGTGATTTTCAAGATTGTGATTCCTAGGAATGTAATGAAATCTGTTTGGTACACCAAAAATATTCTTAGGAATATTTTCTCAAATTCCTGGGAATATTATAGTATTGTGCTTGGTTTGCACTTAATATTCTTGGAAATTTTGATTAATTTTTTAAAAATACCCATAACTGAAAAAAAACAATCCCAATATCACATTTAAGACACTTTTTTTTCCTGTGTCCACTCAATCAACTTATTAATGGTGTTATAAATAATTATCATTAAAAAAATATATACTAGTTAATAATAAATTAAACAAAAAAAAGCAAGAGTACACCATATTAACGTATTGAAGAGACTATAAAATTTGGCATTGAACAAATTATTCATCATACAATAGAAAGCCTATTACCAATTTGAACAAATCAATTTTGCACTCATAATAAAGAAATATAAATACTTAGTAATCTTTATTTATTCAAAGCGCTACAATCCTATTCTTCTTTACTTGCATTATGCTGTTCATTCTGTAAATAAACAAGAAAAGTACATAAATTTAAGCCAAATTCATATTTTGATTAGAAAAAGCTACTACTGTATAAACTCATCTTAAGAATAAATTTAAACCTACACATTCTAAGAATTTATACAATACCATAGAAGGATTCACGCTTGACTTATATATGTATTCGACTTTCTTTTTGTAGTACACCCTCTTTAATTAATAAAAGTTCCCGATGTTATCATGGAATTGATCAAACCAATAATCCTACATCAAAGGCCGAAGTCAATAAAAACCCTACCTATATAATAATATTATGAGATCGTTGAAATTAAATGCTTCTTTTGCTGAAGATCAAGCCAAAAAAAAAAAAAAGTACTTTCTTCATGCAAACTATGAATTGTAAAATTGGATAAATGACAAGTTCACATATTAAAACCAACTTCAGTAAATATTGTGTTGACACCAATAACTAGAGAAGTGGAAAGCAAATCCTAAAATGAATAATCTGGGAGCAAAGCTCAGAAACACTTCCAGTTAATAATTGTGAGACCATACTCATTATAGTCAGCCCTTGAGATCCACATCTGTACATTTGTATAGAGAATACCCCAACAAAATGAGCTAATTAATATAATGTATTAGATTTTTTTTTCCTTTTCCCATTATTTTGTCTCAACACTTCTTTCTTGAGAAATGATTTAACATCCTTCTATATTTTATAAAAAATACACAATATCTCACTATATTTTAAAAAGGTAGCTGAATATACCTTTATAGTTTTAAAAAATGTAGCTGAATATCCCATGTTAAAATGAACGATTTTCCTAATGGCAGGAAGCGGGTATTCAATTACATTTTTAAAAATACATGGAGGTATTGAGCTACTTTTTTCAAACAGGGAGTAATCAGCTACTTTTTAAAATGTAGAAGAAGATTCAACTACTTTTATAAAAATATAGAGAGTAATCAATTACGATTTAAAATATAAGAGATACTGTACACTTTTGACAAAACACAAAAGATATTAAGTCGTCTATCCTTTTCTTCACCAAGCTTTTTGAACAATAGATCAATAGGAAAAAAATGAGATTACCTGTTGGAAGGTATCGAGTGATGCGAGGATTGATGCTCCAAACCATGTACTATAAACCCTGTCCTTTGGTGCTATCACTTTGACTTTCATGTCGTTAGGAGCAAGATCACTTATTTCTTTACTAAATCGACGAGCAAAGCCAGGAAACATAGTAGTCCCACCCCTAAGCACAATTGTTTCATACAAACTTTTCCTGATATCTGCGTCGCACTTCATGACAGAGTTGTTGGCTAATTCGTGAATGCCTGGAGATTTTATACTAATCAAAGATGGCTGGAAGAGACGCTCTGGACAATAGAACCTATTCGAACGCATGGTGAATTTCTCTCCACAAGGCAACTCGAAGATCGCTTCAACAGATGAAGGACAATCTCTTGCAAGTTTTAGTTCCTTTGCAAAATCTAGTGCTACATATCCAGATTTCTTGAAGAAGTCCTTGACAGTTATGATTTCTATAGCAATATTGGTAGGGTAAGAACATTCTTCAAGAAATCTCCCACTATTTATGAGATCACGACCTCCGAGATCTAATCGGGAAATGGCATGAGGAAGTGCATATCCTTCATAAATTGGAACTGTGTGGCTCACCTCTTCTCCAGATTCGATAACAATACCTTTCAGAAGATAAACCATCATCAATTAGAATTCGAAGAAAGCTGGAATATGCTAATTAATCTTTGGATTAATACCCAGCTTTGTACCTTATCTTTAGCGTGTTAGTTTTAAAAGTGCAACATTATACACTCCAAAATTTATATGTTCTTTCTCACTTTTCCGTTTAAAGTTTGACAGCAAAACAATAAACTGCATATAATTAATCACGTAACAACAACGTATTTTTTCCATGAAATTTTAAACGAAAAAGTGAAAAAAAACAAACAGTGTCACATATTGAAAAAATAAAAGACTAGAATGTTACACTTTTAAATATAAAATACTGCTATATTAAACACGCTAAAGGTATTTGACTAAACTGCGTATTAATCCTTAATCTTTCTATCATACTTACCAGTAGTATGACCACTAGAATACAAAGAAGCAACTGACTGAATGATGGCATACATGGCCGGGACATGAAATCCTTCAAACATGATCTCTGCCATCCTTTCTCGGTTTGATTTCGGGTTGAATAGCGCTTCAGTGAGGATGACCGGATGCAATTCTAGTAAAACACAGAGCTCTTCGCAGAAAATGTGATCCCAAAACTTCTCCATATATTCCCACTTTTTGATGATACCACATTCTATTGGGCGCCGAATCGAAAGTATACCTCTTTTTGCAAATGCTTCATTCCCACCATAAGTTTCTTTTCGCCCCTCGAAGATTGAACAATCTTTGTGCATAGGAGAACCAACGATAGAATCGAACACTGAACATGGAGCATCATCACCAGCAAAACCAGCCTATTAATAATAAAACCAATTAGCACCATTTGTGGAATTAACTAGCAGCAAAGGCATCATAAAAATACAGTAGTCCTCAATGACTGAACTTAGTTGACCTGCTTCCGTTGTCCAACACAAGTGGCTTCAAGATCATATCCCTTCCATGGGCCATCTTTTACAAGTTCAATATAACTATAGAACAAAAACAAGAATGGTTTTGTACGGTGTTGATGTGTTATGTTTAACTACAAATACTAAATGAGTACCAAAGCAAGGGTGTAGCAACCTTAAGGTGAATGGGGCTCCTCATTTTTTTTTTAATTTGTATAATTTGAAGGTATTTTTATGTTGAAAAATTAACTGCATTCTTACTAAGAAAAATTTTCTATATATTAATGCTAGATTGTGTGATTTTAGCCCTCAAATCTAGAATTTTTATTCAGCGAAGCTAGCTCTATATATAAATATGGTTGATTTAGACGATTGGAAGATTTAATTTAGTTAATGCATGTTTTGCTATTTAATGTGTCATCACCATGGTTACAAAGCTAGTGTAGAAGAATTATTATAGTCCATTGATTACATTTGGTGACATGTAGTATCAATTGAGATATACATTACGTGAAATTATAGAGAAGTCAAATCTGTTGAATAAAAGTTTTGGATCTGCTCTTGTACCAAAGAATAAATGAGTATGATTTACTAAAAACTAACTTGTCTTTTTTAGTTAAATTGGTTTTGGTATATTATCCTGGCCTATGATCACCACGATAGCAAAGAGGAGGGGAAAAAAATTAAATACTCATATACAAAGACTGAAAGACACAAATGTTTCTAAAGCAATTGTAGTAATACGCAAGTGAAAAAGTGTACCATTGATCCCAAAAAGTTTTTTTTTTTTTTTTTTCTTTTTTGTCCCTATCACATGAGATTCAAATTCTAGTCTCAGATCTGCTAGAGGGCGTAGTCCACCGTTAGACTACTCTTGAATCTTTCCTTTTCCTTTCCTTTCCTACCTTTGATCCAAAGTTAAATGCCATTTTACTATTCATACGTACATGTTCTTCGTATCTCTTACTTGCATTCATTAAGGAAGTGACTAGAGTAACTCCATATTACTGTTATGCAACAACAACCATGCGCAATTCACTCTTTGTATTATTTTGCATCATTAGTGGATAGGGTGAATAAGATAGATCTCACTAGCCATTTGAATTGGTCTAGTAAAAGATCTTAAGATCAATTCTCGTATGTACCATTATACATTTTATATATATATATATATATATATATGAATGTAAAATTCTCTACTATATCTCAAAATTTGATGATTGATCCTTCAATAGAATTATTTAATATCCTTCACTTTGTATTTATATCCACATGGGTAGGGTTGGGTTTATCTTTATAAATGAAATATACAACTGTTTACCCCAACCCAAAAAAAAAAAAGACACATCTAAAGGAAGTGCAATCTGATCGCCATGAGCGGATGCAGAAAAGGTCTTCACAAAACGACCACCTCTTAGCAAAAACAACTTCACTTGATACATATGTATCCTGTCATATGAAAAAAAATAAAAAATAAAAAATAAAAATTGCTAGAGTTCTATAGGCCATTTTCATTTTGTCTATCTCTGCTTCTCAATTGAATTAATTGTTTATTCTTATACTTCACTCATGCTTACAAAGCAGTTGACCATGTAAAAAATTCTGATTCTTGATCTTTGGCATATAATGAAAAATGCTCTATGCAGCATAAATGTAGAACTAGCTCCTGTAAAAAGATACTCAAGACGATCTAACTAAAGATGAAATTTCAGTACTTCTGAGTTCCATTTGACATGCACGTAGACATTAATTTTACTGTGACACAAACACACACACACACTCACACATATATTGATTTAGATTAAAAGAAACAAAAGATAACTCGAATTTTATATGTACTTTATGTTCTTCTTTTTGCAGGTTGTTTTTACTTGTTTGATGGAAGCATGAAAGTTGTTGGAACAAACTTTTTATCATTTTCTGTTAATAATTTATCATAATATTACTTTTCCGTAATGATTTTAAAATTTAGTTTAATTGCAATTATTTGTTAAACTGTTGATTATTATTTACAAAAAAAAAAAAAAAAAAAAAAAAAGCAGTGTAAAATCTGTAACTGGATCATATGCAAAGGTTGAAAAAGTGAAAAAGTTTTAGCCTTTTAATCGGTATTTCTTCTTTTATTTATTAATTTTTCTTTTTTGTTTTTATACATTCTTTGCTTCTTCCGTACTATATATGAGTATCTATGTAATTCAATCGTTTTTACTTGCATCATGCATGTTGTGCTCTTTCGGGTTACCCCTGCAGTTCTGGAGAAAAGGAAATTACAGCAATGAGCTAGGAATGCCACCAGTGACAACAATAATCAGGGTTAACGTTTTGAAGTACTCTTTCTAACGGATGGATTCACATCACTAGAGGGAGACTTTCGAAACATTATTTACCGTTTTGAAGTTTCTCCCAATAATCATGCACCATCTTCTTGCAAACTTAATGACATAAGAGGAGTCGTCTGCTAGCATTCTTTTCTCATGGCTACGCATTGTTTTTGAGAAAATGCTTTATATTCATACATAATCACAACTTCACATTTTAAATTTTAATATAGACCTTCTCCCTATTTCAAATCAACACACAATCATCTCTTTCTGTTTCTGAATTGTTTTTATTTTTTTGATAAATAATAAATGAACTATTACATTGGACTCCACTCACAATGTATGTATATACCTGTTGAACCTTCTCATTGTATAAATGCATCTACTAACTCCAGGGTCCGAGCTGTCCACCCCACCCCCCCTACGGTTGGACCTCTATGCATCACCCGTCTATTTGTCATATAACCTCTCCACTAACACTGGAGAAATCACAACCATCTCTTTCTCATTCTATAGCAAGATTGGTAGGGTGAGAACACAGAGCTCTTTGCAGAAGGTGTGATCCTAAATCATCTCCATATGATCTTCCCAATTGTTGTTGATACGACATTCAATGGGGCGCCTAATTGTAAGTATACCTCTTCTTTGTTTTGCTTCATTCCCAACATAAGTATCTTTAATTAGTTAGCCCGTCGAAGAATGCGGGACCTTTGCTCCTCTGAGAATATAATGATGTGTGGCTAGCTAGTATGTTAATTTGACGAACCTATATTAAACGAGTACAGAGAATAAATGAGTATATGATTTACTAGTTTTTGTTTTCTTTTTCTGTTCAACTGGCTTTAAACGCATAAACAACATATTACATATAAGTACGGGATAATCATGTGTTTTTTCGTCAAATTTTAAACGAAAAAATGCAAAAGAGCCCCGACGATGTCACATATTCTTCAAGAGATAAAAGGAGTGCAATGCCAAACACACCAAAAATAATGGGTAGTAACCCTAAGAATTAAACATCGAATAGTGGGATTTAGAAAATTAAAGAGTAAAAACATATAATTAGAGTCAGGAAAAGATTAAATTAGATTTTTCAGTAATGTGAAATGTAACATCTGAACCACACTCAGAAGGGACTGTCGAGCAATATGCCTAAGAAGCATTAACGCATATGTATGCGAATCATGCATGCTTTTTTTCCAGTTTTTGCGAGAAAGGGTCGGTATCAAACCTCAATAGGGTTTCTCCTGTTTTTGGTTAAACCACGAGGCGTCTCCATACCTAAAGGTATGAGAATAATCTATATGTCCTCACACCGGAAGGTATGAGAATAATCTCCACTCGGGATTTCTCCTTTTTTCCTCTCGAAGCCTTTTCTTCTTTCTCGAGTTAGTCGGTTGGGATACAATACTTACATAAGTGATTGGATATTGAACCAATTTACCGTATAACCTCTTTTACTTAATAGTTTTAAAACTGATTAAATTATATTAATGCATCACAATATTAATTGTTAATTAATAATTATTTATTTACAAAAATATTTTTAATTTATTTTGGCTTAACTATAAATATATTATTATATCAATGATCAAGTTAAGATTCAAAGTATATTATAGAATTTAAAGTACATTCTCTATACGTGCATATATACACATATAGCATTAAGATCCAATGCATTCAACTTCAAAACAAGTGCATATATGTATGTGTACAAATTAAAGCAAATACTATTTAACTCAACATAATTTCTCATTATTTAGGATATCTTCAGTTCTCAAATAGAAAAAATAATTTTTCATCTCAAAGGTGTCAAAAGAATAACCATGACAAACGAAATACGTACGACATTGCTATGCCATCATGTAATTACCTTTATGTTTTGTTTCTTTTTCATTCAAACTGTACGCGTTCACTTGCATTGTGCTGTTGTATTTTGGTTTACCCCTACATTTAATTAGGAGAAAATTACAGCAGTGAACGAAGATGCCAAAATACACCATCTTCTTGAAAACTGATTAACATTTTAAGAATCCTCAATTGACATTTAAAGAGTTGTTGCTGGAAGCATTCTTTTCCCATGGCTATGCCTTTATTTTTGCGAACATGCTAAATCTTGATGCAAACCAGAAGAAAGAGCTCCAACAGTCTACTAGTCAACGAAAAGAAGTAGACAAAGGTCATTGCATCCTTGCACTACAAAAAAAAATTAGATTTTGCAACTAAAGGCGGAGCTAGGTACTGAGGGTCAGTGTAGGCACCTGGTACCTGGTTAGTAATCAAAGGTTCATGATATTATATATATATAACACAAATCTAAAATATAAGTAATTACACACCTAACATGATTAATTAGTGATACACTGAGACACACATATAATATATTTACAATAAGGTACGTGAATTCAAAGATATACATTTAGATATATCAATGTGATTATACAAATATACACACACAAACATAAACGTACATACTCATACATACACAAACACAAAAGAAAATCATAAATGTACACACTCACTCACACATACGCACACAAAAAAGAAAAGTAAAGAAAATGAAAAGAAAAACTGTCACAAAAATGCAACTACCAGGATTTGATCTCATGTTATCCACATTCTTAAATAAGAACTTAGCCAATTGAGCTGCATAGGTTTTTAGTGAAAGAGTGTAAAGTAAAATAAATGTATCTCAGTGTAGGCCTGTGCCTACAGTGAGATCAACGTAGCTCTGCCCTTTTTTGCAACAGACCGTCGTCATACTGTCACCAATATGGCGATGACTTAGTGAAAGGAAAGGTTGACGTCAGTTTTGTGACAGAACAGTGACGGCACAGTGTCAGACAAAAAACCCATCACCAACAGTGATGGCAGTCTCGGCCGCATCCAATTCGGTGACAGCCAAGTTATACCGTCACCGAATTGGAGACAGCTCGGTAAGAATTTTGGCCAATTCGGAGATGTGGAGATGGCGCAGTGACGGTATGGTGACAGATTCCCTTACCATACCGTCACCATAAAGGGTGACGGCTCAATTTCCTCTGTTTTTTTTAAAGAACAAGGCCTTCAATCTCAAAGCAATAACGAATCATATCATATTTTGAATTAGCAGTACCAGTTCAAATATGTATTGTTAATGCAAAGTACTGACAAACGCCGTGTCATAGTAATAAAATACTATGTTATTTTACATACTAACTACAATATTAGACAAATTTACTAATATAATATGCAAACAACAAGATTTTATTTCATAATCATACGATAATTAGGGATTACATTGACGGACGGTTAAGATAAGACATCACCATACAAAAGTACTTAACAAAATACACACACATAATTAGATAATACATTTGTTGTTATTAACCTTAACTACCATTTTCGAACATAAGTTTCACAGGAAGAAGTTTGGCAAAAGGATGCGATACATTTGATCCACAACCATTTGCTTGTTTTGAGCTGCAGAAATGTAACCCTCTTCCTTTGGTGGTTCGTTCAGATCAAAACGAGGTTCAACTCTGCTGCTGCTACTGGCCTTGGATGTTTCACCTTTTGTTGTGTGTTCATCCTTTTTAACGGTAACCCACTGACCTTGTACCTCCTTACTCATTGTTGATAAAATTTGGATGCAATGAGGTTAAGCTTATGTAAAGATGGAAGACAACAATCGGATTGGTGTTTTTTTTATATAGAAGTGAAAGTGGCACAAATTTGGCGACGGATCCTGTTAGGTCGTCACCAAATTAATTACTCCGTATACGCGTGACTCTTCTTACGATCACCTCAGCGATATGTCAAATCATGATGACTTTTTAAGCATAATATGACAAATTGTACGTTTAGCTGGTGTATCATGACATATTGGAATTATTTTAACCAAATTATTTATGTTTTTTCATTTTCACTGACATTTAACTTTACAACCATTAATTTGTCTATATCCGCGTGAGTTTTACAATGATCACCACATCGAGTTGTCAAATCATGACGACTCGAAAAACGCACGACATACAATTTATGTCTAAAGAGCTATCGAGTTGTCCAATCATGGCATACAATTTCATTAAATTATATTTTCGTCTAATTAATGTAATATAGGAAATTAAATCTTCTTCCACTTTATATATTTTTGTAAATTATAAATTTATAATTGTTCAACAATTGTATGTCTTCTATTTTTTTTATAAAATAAAACATTATATTTATATATATACTGTTTATTAATAAAAAAATTTATTTACTAAGATTAAATTTATTAAATTTTATAATTATATTTTTCATTTTTTTAATTTTTAAAAATAAGAAATAATAATTTTGTATGGTCTTCGTATTGGAGACGGGGGGAAACAGGGGATCAATCTCATCTTCAAAGTTGGAGACGGGAAATGAATCTCGTCTCCAAGATTGGTAACGGGGGCCAAGCTCGTCTCTAAAGTTGGAGACGGGGGCCTAGCCCGTCTCCAAAGTTGGAGACGGGGCTTGTGAGACGGGCATAGTCCGACTCTACCAAGTGGGCCTCTTGTGGAGATAGGCCAACAGCCCGTCTCCAACTTGGAGACGGGAAACCGTGCCCGTCTCAAATTTGGAGACAGGGCCTATGCCCATCTCCAATGGAGACAGGCCCGTCTCCACCAACGTGGGCCTCTTTTATTTAGGTGACGGCCCTGGTTCACATCGGGCCGTCACCCAAATTCGAAATAATAGAGGGCAACAGCCATGTTGCCCTCTGTTATTTAATTTTTTCATAACCCCCCACCCCCTTCAAACATATACTCCTCATGCCCCACCCGCCACCCGCCACATTCTCATCCCTCTATAGGCCCCTCTCCACCATTTTATTTGAGGTAATTTTTGTTATTTTTTTATTATATATATATCTATGTGTATATATATATATATATATATATATATATATATATATATCCCAGTCTAGACTATGATCTTATGACATATGGTGACATCATTTCTCATATTAATAAGACTGCTATGAAGATTTGTACTGATCTTCGTCTCAAAGCACAGATTAAGAAACAGTCTAACATAAAAGAATTAGGAAATTGGTGTGAACAGTATGGAATGGAAAGACTCAAAAACACAGAACAGATGAGTTCCCTAATGTCCTCTAAAAACATTGGCCAGATAGGGTTTTGTTATTCTAAGTTCCCTTCAAAAACTAGGATGAAATGGTAAGACTTCCCCTCTTTGAAGTCACATGGTTTCTAAAGAGTTCCATGAAACTTCAGCTAGTCCGGGTCAAACGGCAACCGGTAAAGACATCTCAAATCCGTTGATGGGTGTGGCTTTCCCAAAAAGCCAAAGGAAATTTAGAAACTTGTGTATCTTCTAGCCTGTATTTTATTTTGTATTTTACTTAGTCAACTTACCTTTAGCCAACTTACCTTTAGCAAACCTATTTCAAAACCCATGTAAGGTCACGGCGTTGAGGAGCAGAGGGCGTAAGACTCCGTGTTGGCCATGTGGCGATTTGGTGAGGAATAGTTAGGCTTCGAAGATAGTAAGGCTTCGAAGATAGTAAGACTAAGTACGATGCAGGGTAGACTATAGGGAAAATAGACTAGTTTATTAACTTTCTTTGTATTAGTGGGAAATACACTTCAATCAAGTGTACTTGTATGTATTTCACCATTTGTCAGAATGATTCAGACTAAAGAAGTGCAATCAAGTCTTCAGAATAGAACCAGCCAGATTCAGAGACGATGAAGAAGATGAATCTACAGTCAAGATTCCACTTTCAAACAACATTATCACAAGACGACAATATTACTTTCGGTCACAGTGAAAGTAATCTAGTCAAAAGACAGAATCATCACATCACGACAAGAGATCTTTCGGCCACAGTAAAAGCCAGACATGATCATCAAGTCACGACAAAACAAGATTCGACCACAGTAAAAGCCGACCACTATTTATGAATAGTAAAAATCACTTTTTACTGTTCACTTTTTGAAAAGTTACTTCCGACTTTTCTTTTTCACATTTCACTTTTTCAGATTCGATATCCTATATAAGACAGAGTTTGTCTCATTAACATAGGATCCGAAATTTTTCTTCCTTCTATAATTTTTATTTTATTTCGGTTATTCCTCTTGGAACATTGCACTCCTGTACAACCAACAGTGTAGCACTACTTCCACATACAGTTAATAACAAGTAAGAGATTCAGACTTTCTTTTTCGTCTTCATCTTATCTGCATTCCCTTTGTTTATCTTATCTATTTTCCATGTTTATTCCGCTTTCTGTTATGGCTTTGATTATCTGTTGTTTCTTGGTTCCTTTCTGGTATCAGAGCCAGAATAACTAGGTTGTTAGTTTTGTCCAACTTACCTGTATCGACAACTTACCTTTGCCGCTATAGGTCGTGATAGGGTTAGGGAGTAAGTAAGACCCGAGGAAGGGCAGTTGGCTCCAGGTTTTCCTTGTAGGCGTCGTTGGCTCGAAGATAGTAAGTCGGTTCGCAGATAGTAAGGGCAGGACTAGTAACATAGTTATAATGGCTTCTAGTAGCAGTAATGCTTTAGTAGGATCAGATAATAATACTATAGCAAAAACAGAACAGACATGGACAGTAGGAGAGTTAAGTAACTGGAAACCTCCTAAGATAGATGTAAAAGAGATCTATCAGAAAAGTCTCATCGACTTTAAATCTCTACTTACTATTAAATGTAAGAAAGTAGTAGTGCCACTAACCAGTGATCAATAGAGTATCAGACTTTTTTCCTAGAAAAGTTTAAACAAAGCCATTAGAAACGGCTATAGGTTTCTGCATATTGGCCATGTGCAAGTCGCACTTAAGCCTTTAATCAGAGAAGGACTAGATACCAGTGTATATCTAGCTCTTAGAGATTGTAGGTTACTCAGATACAATGATTCACTACTAGGTTTAGTAGAGACGAGTCTTTGTAATGGACCTATTTTCTTTAATTGTTTTCCAGATCATACCATATCGCTTACATGCCCAAATATCATGAAAGCTTTACAATTAGACATTAAGACGTATAATTATTATGTTGATGTTGGTACAGATGCATATGAAGTTATTTATCGTCTTAATTATAAATTAATGACCACAGGATTGAATCCTAGATCTATAACCAGACATCGTCCTAAAGGTGAAACTATCCTTTGAAACATGGATAGAAACATATCAATAGTTAATATACACAGAACTATTAGGTAGAATGATATTTCACTTCCAGAAAGGTGGGATATTGAGAATGCCACTAAACCAGTTGTTCAGAACCATAACATCCAGAACTCTAGAATAGAACAGATCATCCAGTATGATGATGGTACAGTTTCTATTAAAATAGATAGAGGATCAGTTTTATCCCGATCAGCCTCTAGTGTTTCCAGGATCAGTATTTCTGACCTCACTCCAGGTTTTGTTGACCTTTTTTCAACAAGTAGAACTCAGACTCAATCTGTTCCAATTGGAATCAGAATTGAAGAACAGACTGCTCGCCCAGTCTATCCAGAATTTGAACCAACAGACACATCATCTGTTGACTTCAATCCTTTAGCCTTAGATTTTGGTGTCAATGTTTTATCTGAAGTCTTTGAACGAGATGTTCAAGGGTTAAAAGATGAATTCATGTCAGAAGAAAATAAACAGATTAGAGAATGGTATTTTGAGAACTATAACAATGAACAATTAGCAGATTTGAAAAGCCAATGGCTTCAGTATTTGCAACTTGTTAGGTTAAACGTACCATTTTTCATGTGGTTTAAATATAGGAATAAGCCAATGAACATTAATGTTCTTACTGCAAGAACAAGAAAATGGAATTTGCCTAATTCCACAAAAGTTATTGATACGGAGCACCCTCCGTTTCAACATACACAGATTCCTATAACAGAAGGAACTGTCGATCTCAAACCAGTTGTCATTTCAGAACAACCAGAACTAAAAGACATAGCCCAACAAAATAATTAGACTAATCTTTCAGTTGTCACATTACAAAAACAGATTCAGAATATCGAAGATATTCTTGAAAAACAAAATACAATCCCAGTAACTCCAGTTAAGACTGATGAATCAAAACAGAATTCAACTGAACAGACCACTGTTGCATTGACAAAACCATTTGATTTACTTAAATTAACCAGTACCAAGGTTAAACCAGATTCTCCAATCAAGGTTTTACCTTTTAAGATATCAAAATATATTCCAAATTTGGAATCTACAGAAGAGAAGAATACCAAACTTCTCCAGGAACTGATTTCCAGAACCAAAAAATCAGAACCTTCATCGAGCCAGTTAGCTCTTCAAACATTAAAACAGTCAGACAGTAATTCTGATTGTGAGTCCTCATCTTCTCAGAATTTCGGGAGGGGTAAAGTTACCCATCTCAATAGAATTTCTTTTCCAGAAACAAAGAATTTCTATCCCAGACCTTCTCCTCCTGATCTTCAATTTGAAGAATCACATCCTCAAAGATCTTTCTCAGGATCTCAGATCTATGAATGGAACATAGATGGGATGTCAGAATATCAGATTCTCAATATTACCAAACAGATGATCATTATTGGTAATATTTACAAACAAGCTGTTACTGAGAGAGCAGCAACTAGAAACATTATTCTTGGCTTCAATGGTCAGCTCAAAGGATGGTGGGATGACCACCTCAGTGAGGCTACCAAAGAAGGCATTCTTAATATGGTGAAAACCAATGAGGATGGTGAACCTGTTCTCAACCATAATGGTCAGACAGAGTCGTGTGCTCTTTCTGCCTTAGTTTTCGACATCACCTACCATTTCATAGGTGATCCCACAGTTTATCAAGAAAGAACATCTGAAATCCTTCAGAACCTCAGATGTAGAACACTCCAAGACTTTCGATGGTATAAGGATGTCTTTCTCAGAAAACTATACCAAAGATCAGATAACAACGCCAGTTATTGGAAAGAAAGATTCCTTTGTGGACTTCCAAAGTTGTTTGCTCAACAAGTGAGAGAATCTCTCTCATCAGAATATCCCAGTCTAGACTATGATCTTATGACATATGGTGACATCATTTCTCATATTAATAAGACTGCTATGAAGATTTGTACTGATCTTCGTCTCAAAGCACAGATTAAGAAACAGTCTAACATAAAAGAATTAGGAAATTGGTGTGAACAGTATGGAATGGAAAGACTTAAACCACCTCATACTCAGAAAACACATAAATCCAGAATTTCTGCCAGAAAATATAAAAGTCACTTCAGGTCCATTGGGCAGAAGTACAAACAGAAGTATGGCAACAAACCATACACCCAAAAGAAGAAACATTACCAGAGGTTTCTACGAAGAAATTGGAAATATCAGAAAAATAGTAAAAAAGAACAGTTATCGACAGGATGTTTTAAATGTGGAAAATCAGGACATTTTGCAAAAGATTGTAGAATCAGATCACTAATTCAATCATTAGAATTAGATGAAGCTACAAAGAGCAAAATTATCCAGTCCATAGATGATCTTGAATCATCATCCAGTTCTTCTTCAGATTACTCTGATGAAGAGAATATTAACCAGATTGGAACAGATAACTACTATTCCAATAGTTCTTCCAACTCCATTCAGGAATATGCTTGTCCCAGTAAAGGAGCATGTTTTTGTCAGAAAGGATTAAACGTCCTTACAGACTCTCATGCTCTTATGATCGATATGATCTGTAAGATCAATGATCCAGAAGAAAAGCAAGCTTATCTTCTCAGACTCAAAGATATTATGGACCAAAAAGAAGAAAAAGATTCTCAGTCCATACCTATCCAGAATAACATCAAGAATACAAATTATTCTGATGTCCTCAGTTATTTTCAGAAGAGAAAAACCCAACCAGTAGGTATCTCTGATCTCCAGCATGAGATTAAACTGTTAAAAACAGAAATTCAGCAACTTAGACAAGAGTATAGGCAGGAAATTTGTGATCTCAGATTAGATCATGAACATCTCCAACAGGATGTCCAACTCTTACAAATAGAATCCTTAGAACGTCAAGAACATCTTTCTCAGAATGATGAACTTGATAAACAGACTCAGATTGCTATTGGCAAGCTGACAGAAGGAGCTAGTACCTCCAAACCAACAGAGGATTATCTCAATCTTCTAAACAGAATCACTTACCAGAAATGGTATGTCCAGTTAACCATCAAGGTTAATGATTTCAAGTTTGAAACCATTGCCTTATTAGACTCAGGTGCAGATATGAACTGCATTCAAGAAGGTCTAATTCCTTCCAGATATTTTGAGAAAACCAAAGAGAAGCTTTCTACAGCTGACTCTACCAGACTTCATATTCAATACAAATTACCTAATGCACATGTGTGCAATCAAGGAGTTTGTTTCCCGACCAGCTTTATGTTGATCAAACAGTTGAATTCCCAGGTCATTCTCGGGAATCCATTTCTTCAACAGTTATTTCCTATGACTGTTACAGAACAAGGTATATCTACCAATGTGTTAGGTAAACCAATCATATTTGAGTTTTATTTCCTTTCACGACGAAGAAATATTAACTCAATCCAACAGAAAGAAAACCAGATCAGTTTTCTTAAACAAGATATTAAAAGTCTCGTACTTGATGAACAGATTGCTAAACAGCCGAAGTCCATCAATGAATTCCATACCAAACTTGAAAAAGAAGTTTGTTCAGAATTTCCTATGGCCTTTTGGGTTCGTAAGAAACATTCTGTCTCTCTCCCATATGAGAAAGACTTCTCAGAACAGAATATTCCTACCAAGGCTCGGCCCATTCAAATGAACCAGGAATATCTTTCTCTTTGCAAGAAAGAGATCCAGAGTTTATTAGATAAAAAGCTAATCAGACCTAGCAAAAGCCTATGGTCTTGTGCAGCCTTTTATGTTAATAAGCATGCAGAACAGGAACGAGGCGTCCCTCGTTTAGTCATCAATTATAAGCCCTTAAACAAGGTCTTACAATGGATCAGATATCCATTACCCAACAAGAATGATCTCCTTAAGAGATTAAATCAGACCCATGTCTTCAGTAAATTTGATATGAAATCTGGATTTTGGCAGATCCAAGTTATTGAATCAGAAAGGTATAAGACAGCATTCACCGTTCCATTTGGACAATATGAGTGGAATGTCATGCCTTTTGGGCTCAAGAATGCACCTTCAGAATTCCAAAACATAATGAATCAGATTTTTAATCAATTTACAGACTTCACAATTGTTTACATTGATGGTGTTTTAGTCTTCAGTGATGACCTTCATCAGCATTGGAAGCTGTTACCTTTTTTCTTCAAAGTCATTAAAGAAAATGGTCTTGTGGTTTTTGCACCCAAGATTAAACTTTTTCAGACCAAAATTAGATTTCTTGGTAATATGATTTCTTTCGGGAAAATCACTCCAATCCAAAGAACACTTGATTTTGTAGAAAAATTCCCAGACACTCTGCGTGAGAAAACACAGTTGCAAAGATTTTTAGGATCTTTAAACTATGTTGCAGATTTTTATCCAGGCATTCGCCATTTATGTAAACCTCTTTTTGAACGTCTTAAAAAGAATCCTCCAGCATGGACTAATGTTCATACTAATGCTGTAAAGGAAATTAAGCGTCAAGTCAGAGTTTTACCAGTTTTACTTTATGTCAACCAGACACCCCAAAGATTGTTTAGACAGATGCCTCTGAATTAGGATTTGGTGGTATTTTAATACAGATTTTAGAAGGAAAAGAACACATTGTTCGTTTCCATTCAGGAACTTGTGATAAAGCCCAACATAACTATTCAACAGTCAAAAAAGAGATTTTGTCCATTGTTAAATGCATATCAAAATTCCAAGATGACTTGTTGAACCAGAAATTCTTAGTTCGTGTTGACTACAAGTCAGCAAAAGATGTGCTTACTAAGGATGTTAAAAACATTGCATCAAAACAGATATTTGCCAGATGGCAGGCAATCCTGTCAATTTTTGATTTCGATATCCAGTACATCAAGGGAGAGGATAACTCCATCCCTGATTTCCTAACCAGAGAGTTTCTAACAGGCCACGTGCCTATCACATAGGATTCCTACGGGAATACCTTTTCATTTTGTTTTCTTTTACAGATCACAGAAGCGGACACCAAGAATCCAATTAATGGATTTAGATGGATTGTTTCAAGTCCACCGCAATTAAGTAGATTGAAACACAGATTCAGATCCAGAAGCGTAATTGATAATTGTTTCAATTCCGTAATTCTTTCTATATATTGTTATTAACCAGTTTTGCAGGATCATCACCTCCTGACAATTAATAGCAATGGCACCCAAGAAAGAAAAAGAAAAAGCTAAAGCATTAGACCTTGCATCCTATGCTCAGAAAGCTAGCACTCCAGCATCATCCCCAGCTCAATCATCAACCCCAGTAAAGGTTGAAGATAAACAGATAACCTATACACCATATTCTACCCAGTTACCCCTAGGTAGAAACCTCACAGTTTTGGGGACTTTGACCCCTCAAAAACAGCTAACAGATGTTCGTGCAGGTACTGCAGGTACATCGTCTTCTCAGACGACAGTCAGTAACAGGTTTCAGCCGCTTGTTACTAAGAAAAAGTTAGTAACCCCAGAACCAAAACAAATACTACCACAGTTACCATCACCCTCATACATTTATAAGAATGTGTTTGACCAGATTCTTGTAACAGAACCTTTTCATTTTAAACAGAACCCTAACATGACCCCCGATGAGTTTGCAAGAGCGTTTTCTACACCCTCACTCAAACTACATCCCAGACAACACCTATAAAGACCAGAAATATTATGAGACAATTCTCATAAAAACAGAATCCGTAGAGTTTGTCCTAGATGACAAAGACAAACAACCAGGCCAGTACAGCCATGTCAAGGCTAAGCTCCAGAATGTGATCACCCTCGATCAATGGGGACAACCCCCACAGAAAACCAAACAGATCCCAGATGACATACCATTCAAGGACTACAACTATTATGACTACATTCAGGCATGGTTCAGAGCTTTCAACCGCCAGAATGACAAGCATGATATGTCTTGGTTCTTCCTTTTTACCAAATCATTCACATTAGAAGTTCCAAATTGGTTCATCCAATGGTGGGCATCATTTGGTCCAATCATAGACATTCTACCAGAACCAGTTCTTCAAGGATTCCAGTACTTCACAGAGCATTGGAAGGCACCAGCCCAGCTCGCCTACCTTCCTCCGTTCTTTGTGTTTTACAGAATCTTCTTTGTGACGTGGATTTTCAGATCAGAATTCGCGTACAAGCATGTTTCTTTCGGAAACCAGCAAGACATCTTGGCTTTCGGAAGAGCTCACTCAGTTATGTGGTGGAAGAAGATGAACAATAGTTCGTGTTCAACACCAAAGGTCCAAGCATGGCTCGAGACCAATCAGAAACAGAAAAAAGAAATCCAACCAGAACAGCAGGAATTTCTCTCATTCAAGAACTTCCTCACTACCCAATTAGCAGCGGCCACCAGTTTTGACGAGATCAAGGCCATCATGCTACAATTAGAAGAATTAGAAAATGCCTCAGACCAGGCGTCAATATCAACAGATCATGCCGATGACAACGAAGATGACTGTTACGGCATTCTTTTTAGTAACAAGCGGCTGAAACCTGTTACCTATATATATATATATATATATATATATTTATTTATTTATTTATTTATTCAGAATGTATATATGGATGTATAGATCTAGTTAACTCCACCACCCCCACCAAGCTGTACACCCTCCCAACCCATAACCCCCTCCCCCACCTCAAAATTTTTTAGATTTGATATGTTATTTATATATGTATATATATATATTTATATTTATATATATATGTACACCTATGTATATATTTAAAATTTTTCTTATGTTATCAAGATGTTAAAATACACATTCTGAATAAATATATTAATTTAGGTTTTTTTTTTGATTTTTTTTTTTAGGAATTTTTTTTTTGTTATTCTTTTTTTTTTTGGATTTTTGTTATGTTTAAAATATAACTTTTTGTAGTAATATTTACGGTTATTTTTTTTATAATTTTTAGAATTTTTTTTTAATTTTTGAAAGTTTTGTTATGGTTTTTTATGTTTATCATTTATTTTTTTTAAAGAATTATATTTTTACATTCAATTTATAATTCTTTTATAAAGTTTAAATACTTTTGTGGTTTTTGATTTAAAATTCGAAAAATTATAAACCATAAAATTTGAGATTCCAATGTGACGTCCGAACCCGGAGCAAATATTGAAAACGGTAGTAGCCCCACCCATGTATCTAGTGTGTAGAGTCAACTCTCTATTTGATGGATATTTTGGAATGTCCACTGTTTACTAAAAAAAATCTTCATACACTACAAAAAAAACTGCTTTCTGCGACGGATTGTCGCCATTTTGTCACCAAATTGGCGACGGTTTGGAGTCGGAGTACGATGTCGCTGCTTTAGTGACAATTTTGTTACGTTTTAGAGACGACCTATATATGTTATCCCCACGTCGTCGCCAATTGGCGACAATATGGTGACGACATCATATGCGGTCTCCAAAAGTGACCATATGGTGACTACTTGGTGACAGATAATGACATGTTGTCTCCATGTCGTCGCCAAGTGGCGACAAGTTAGAAACAGTCTGCAAAACGCGTTGTAATTTAGTCACCCTGCCATCGCCAAAAATTTATAATTAAAGATTGATGAATTATTTTAGTGTAATAATTATACATATAGCTAGTGACAACTAATTTTCCGTCTTATAATGTCATGAATTGGCGTCTACATAAGTAAGTCGCCACATTTGGGGCTTTGATTGTAACAATAAGTTATTCATCATTACTTACAAAACAAAATATGACTTTTATTATAAATAAAAACATATTTACAGCCTTTGAATAGTTAATGGGACAAATTATTGTCTCCGTGAAGAACAACTTATATAGATGGTTAATTTTTAACGTAATGCACCACTATAGACAATTAGTTCTTCAAAATCAACAAAACGGAATTAAAATTAAGATTTTTTATTATAAGAGTTAAATCATTAGAAACATAAACTTAATTTTACATTCATAATTCATAAAGGATTACATATCATCCTTTATTATAATACAGCAACAAAATGACTAAATAGGAAACATAATTAAAATATTACAAATTAAGTGCTCGAAATACATAAACACACCAACTTAATACCTAACATAGTACATCGTGATCACTAAAACATAACAAGAAGACACTACACATCAAGCAGAAGAACGTAATAACATTGTTACGGATTGTAACAAATAGTACTAATGCCGATGTTTCCAATATGATAAAAAGATAAAAATATTATTTAAAAACGTTTGGGCAATAGATCCGTAGCATATCGTCTTGAACTTTTTGGACTACTTGGGCATTAGAAATGTATCCGTCGTATTTTGGCGGAGCATTTAGATCAAGTTGGGGTTTAACATATTCGCTATAATGTAGATACGATTTCATCGTATCCACCTCTTTATCTTTTGTTGGTCTTGGAAGAGAATCTGAGTGGTGTTGTTGAACCTTACTCATCCTTGAAACAAATTAACTGCGATCTATTTTTTGAAAATTCGAGACAGTGTGAGAAAGCACACTTCCGAGTACTATATATAGGAAACAAGTTATTGAATTATGTTTCAACATCTTGGTGACGGTAGCGAGACACCTCAACATTTTATAATATGTTAAGGTATGCACGAATGATTCGCAGTCACGTGGCTGCGTACCATTCGTCTTCCATGGGTCAAATAATTTGGGACATGGCGTGCACGCTATTTTCGACATTGAAAAGTTGTTGAATCCATCTACCTTGCGAACCGGGGCCCTGCCAATTCAATTTCCTTCTGCCTCGTGGTAGAGTACACCATGTTCTTATCGTACGCATGATTCGTGGCCACGTGGCTACGTGCCATTCGTCTGCCATGGGTCAAATAATTAAGGACATGGCGTGCACGCTATTTTCAATGTCCAAATGTTGCTGAATCCATCTACCTTGCGAAACGGGGCCCTGCCGTATCAATTGCCTTCTACCCCGTGGTAGAGTACACCATGTTCTTATCGTACGCATGATTCGAGGCACGTGGATGCGTACCATTATTCTTCCATGGGTCAAATAATTAGGGACATGGCGTGCACGCTATTTTCGATGTTGAAAAGTTGCTGAATCCATCTACCTTGCGAAACGGGGCCCTACCAATTCAATTTTCTTCTGCCTCGTGGTAGAGTACACCATGTTCCTATCGTATGCATGATTCGCGACCATGTGGCTGCATACCATTCGTCTTTCTTAGGTCAAATAATTGGGGACATGACGACGCCGCTACTAAAACGAGATTTAAAAGCATCTGAATTATTAATAAATTAACTTCATCTACATTATATATTTATAAAAAAATTATAAATATTCATTTTAAAAAAAATGAAATTACTAATTCAACTACGTATTAGTTTGATAAATTGAGATACACAATTGAAACTGATGATGTATATTCACATGTTATTTTATAATTTATACCAATATATTATAAAATATCAATTATTAAATAATTATAACCAAAAATTGAAAAAAAAGGAAAAACAAACGATTGGCGACGGCCCAATCCGTCTCCAGAAAATGGAGACGGCCTGGTCTGTCTCCAATTAGGAGACGGCCTTCTCCGTCTCCAAAATAGAGACGGACAGAGGTTGTCTCCAAAATAGAGAGCCCAGTCTCCATTTTGGAGAGGGCCTAGGTCGTCTCCTCAATGGAGACTGGAACTGGACCAAGTCCAGTCTCTATTTTGAAGACGGCCTGGTCCGTCTCTAAAATAGAGAGCCCAGTCTCCATTTTGGAGACGGCCTTGTCCGTCTCCAAAGGCCGTCTCCTCAATAAAAACTAGAACTGGACCAGGTCCAGTCTCCATTTTGGAGACAGCCTGGTCCGTCTCCATGTTGGAGACGGATAGTGCCGTCTCCAAAATGGAGAGCCCAGTCTCCATTTTGGACAGGGCCTAGGCCATCTACTCAATAGAGACTGGAATTGGACCAGGTTCAGTCTCCATTTTGGGGATGGATAGGGGTCGTCTCCAAAATGGAGAGCCCAGTCTCCATTGTGGAGACGGCCTGGCTGGAACTGGACCAGGTCCAGTCTCCATTTTGGAGACGGCCTGGTCCGTCTCCATGTCGGAGATGGACAGTGGCCGTCTCCAAAATGGAGACTGGAATTGGACCAGGTCCAGTCTCTATTTTGGAGACCGCCTGATCCGTCTCCACGAACCAGGCCGTCTCCATGGGGACCCGTCTAATCGGGTCCCTAAAGACTGGGCGACGGCCCAGTTAGTCACTAGGCCGTCACCATAGGGAACCATTAAACAAACTTTTACAGTTGCTGCCCTTTTCTAATTCAAAAAAAAAAAAAAAACGAAGTGCCCCCTCCCCTCCTTACCACCCACCCACCCTCGTGTCTCCTACCGCATACCACCCTCCCCTCCCACCCACCCACCCACCCATCCCTCCCCATTGCATTATCATCCCTCAACACCCCCATCTTGTCTTGAATATTAGGTAAAATCCAAAAATTTAGTATTATTTTTTTCTTTTGCAATGTATGTATATATATATATATGTGTGTACTATATATATATATGTACTATATATATATGTGTATATATACATTTATATAATGTGTTTAATTTTTTTGTTATATATATGTATATATATCATTCTATTTATGTCCTTTTTTGTATAATTTATGTGTTGATATTTTGTTTAGCTTTTGGGTTCAATTTTTTGTTTTTTTTTCTAGTTTTATTTTATTTTTCAATTATTGGTATTTAATTTATTTTATATAATAAAAATGTGTGTTTAATTTACCAATACTTTGGTTGAGCAATATTTTTTTTTATTTCTAATTTTTTTTTCGTTTTTCGGTTTTAATTTTTTTTTGCCAAAAATACATTGTGTTAATTTAATGAATATTTTTTTATTATATATTGTATTTTTAATTTTTTTGTTGATATTTAGATTAGTTTTGATCGTTCAATTTTCTATTTTTTTTCCTAGTTTTATAATTATTTTTTTCAATTTTTGGTATTTTCTTTATTTTATATAATAAAAATGTGTTTTAATTTACCAATACTTTAGTTGAGCAATATTTTTTTAAATTATTTCTGATTTTTTTTTCTGTTTTGTTTTTATTTTTTTTTTGCCAAAAATACATTGTGTTAATTTAATGAATACTTTTTTATTATACATTGTATTTTTTTTATTAATACAATGTGTTTGGCTTTTCTTTGGAAGGTTTGGGGTTTAGATATTTGGATGCGACTTATCTAGTTTCAATCGGCTCAAGTGAGTTTGATGATTGTACGAGTTGGAAGTTTTACAATAAATTTATTTGTAATTATAAATCCGTTTAATTAAATTAAATTTATTGTGATTATTTGTTATGTATTTGATTTTGTATATTATGATAATTGAGTTGAAAGTGTATTGGGAAGATGATGTTTGTGTAAATGGATGAAGGGGTGTTTTGTTGTTGGTGGAGAATTGGTTTTTTGCAGTTGTATTCAGATGTTTAAGTAAAATTAAGTTAACTCAAGTGAGAAATTAAAGGTGATTAACAAGTAAGAATACCGATTTGATCTTCCGTGTGTCTCTTGACAATTAAGTAAGTTAAATTAGGTTAGACGGTTGCCATGATAGTATAATATGTTAACTTCTCAATAAGTAATTAAATTTAAGATAATGGAATAAGTAATTAAATAAGTTAGCTTAATAAATTAAGTTAATTAATAAGTAATAAATATAGATAATTTAATTTCATAAGTTTAGCAAGACAAATAAATATGTTATGTTAACAAACTCAGATAAGTAAGATAAGTAGTTTAGTATGTAAGAAGTATAGGTTAAGTAGTTCATTTAGATGCTCTTTCAATTAAGAAGTATAGGTCTTGCATGTATATGTGTTGGTTGAACAATTGTATTTTGAAGTTATAGATTGTATGGCTTGTTAGGTTGTAGTACGTGTTGTAATTACAACCAATTATATACTATGTGTTTTAATTATCTTCAATGCTTGGTTTTGTTAATGAATGTTTGATGGTGGACTTTAAATACAAGAAAGTAAAATAGATTAGATTAGAGTAGTAAGATAAGTAGGGAAAATCTCACATTTAGTCCAAATTATTTGCAAAAAAATTTAGTTTAGTCCTTATTGTTTAAAATATCTCAATATAGTCTCTATTGTTGGCTGACACGTTTCAATTTGTCCCTTAATTTTTAAAATTATCACTTTTGTCCCTATTGTTTCGATTATTTCTAACAAAATTTCAGTTTTGTCCTTGGATAATATAGACGAATTTAAAACTTTAAGAAAATAATTTGGACAAAATTAAAACTTTTTAAAAATAATAGAGACGACATATTTACTTTTGGAAAACATGTTGGGACTAAATTGAGACATTTTAAACAATAGGGACGAAATTAAAAATTTTGGTTAAACAATAGATACTAAATTGAGACATTTTAAAAATAGGGACCAAATGTGGAATTTTCCCTGATATGTACTACTATTTGCATTTAGAAGAAGTTCATTTAAGATTACGTTAATAGTTTAACTTAAGCTAAGTTAGAAAGTTAACTTAAGAAGTAAGTAGTTAATTTATTGCAATTAAGATCTTTATCTACATGGATCTTGGTGAAATAAACTATGTTACATATTTTTATCATAAATGCATTTATTACACATAATGTTACATAGAAAAAGTTATGTGTAACTGTTGTGGTCCCAAGATTATGCTCTAAATGTAATGAAACATCAATAAGTCATTTAATGAATATGTTAATTATTACATAGGAAATTTTTGTTCGATATGGATACAAGTCGTGAATGGATGTATCATCGCCACGATCCTGACAGACATCTTAACGAGGCATTTGTTATTGGTGTACACAAATTCGTAAATTTCGCACGTGGTCAAAGATATTACATGGATAGTGAAAAAGTAAGATGCCCGTGTGCCAAATGCAAAAATCGCAATTTTGAAAAATCAAAGAAGGTCATACTTCATCTTTACAGGAAGGGTTTCATGGTAAACTACTATAAATGGACTAAACACGGGGAAGTTATGTCAAATAATTGTAATATACGTACGTCAAAATTTTAAAATAATGATTACAACGAGATGATAAAAGAAAGAAATAACTATAGGACAATGGTATTTGACGCTGTTGGTCCGGAATGGTATGGTGATGAAAATTTTTATACAGAAGAACCTAACATTGAAGCACAATAGTTTTTTGAGTTGTTGAAGGCTGCTGATTTACCATTGTATGAAGGTTATGAAAACTTGACGCAGTTTTTTGCTGTGTCTCGTTCCATGAACGTCAAGGTCGAGCATAATATGAGCGAACTATGCTTTAACACAATGATTGAAACAGTTAGGGATTCATTGCCAAATACGCATACGATGCCTGAAAACTTTTACAGGTGTAAGCAATTAATTAGACCCTTAGGACTAGGATATGTGAAGATTGATGTTTGTGTAAATGGTTGTACCTTATTCTACAATGACAGAAAACACCTGGATTCTTGTCTGCGTTGTTATCACCGACGTTTCAAACCAACAACACATGGTTCAAAATGGAGTAAGTTGAAACCATATCAACAATTACGGTTTTTCCCATTGACTCCAAGGTTGAAAAGGCTATACAAGTCAAAGGTGATAGCTGAGCACATGCAGTGGCACAAGAATCACCAGGTTGAGGAAGGAAAAATTTGTCATCCCTCTGACGCTGAGGGATGGAAATATTTCGATAGTGTATATCCTGAATTTGCATGTGAACCCAGAAATGTTCGGCTTGGTTTATGCTCAGATGGTTTTAATCCGTTCAGTTCAAATGCAAAACCTTATTCTTGTTGGCCGGTCATTTTAACACCATACAATTTACCACCGTGGATGTGCATGAAAGATCATTTCATGTTTTTAACCCTGCTTATCCCAGGTCCTAAGAATCCTGGGAAGAATCTTGATGTGTACCTAGAGCCTCTAATCGAAGAATTGCAAAATTTATGGTTAGAAGGTGCACCTTGTTATGATGTTGCCACAAACAAAAATTTTATGTTAAAGGTTGCTTTGATGTGGACAATAAATGATTTCCCAGCATATGGTATGTTGTCTTGATGGAACACAGATGGAAAATTGTTACGCCCGTATTGTATGGATAAGTCTAAAGCATTTCAATTACCAGCAGGTAGAAAAAATTATTTCTTTGATTGTCATCGTCAGTTCTTACCATTGAATAGTGCATTAAGGCGTGACAAAAAGAATTTTATCAAAGGTAGAGTTAAAACTGATCCGGCACCGCCAAGATTAGTTGGTATGCAGTTGTGGAAACTAGTGAAAGATTATCCGAAAATAAACGACATGAGAGAAAGCAAACTATACAGTTTTGGGGATTGGCACAATTGGACGAAGAGAAGTATTTTATGGGACTTGCCTTACTGGAAGACACATCTTGTCCGACACAATTTGGATGTGATGCATATTGAAAAAAATGTGTTTGATAATGTTTTCAACACGGTGATAGCAGTCAAGGGTAAGACAAAAGACAACCTTAAAGCTAGAATTAATGTATCAACCTTTTGTGACCGTTCGGAATTATGCAGTGAGCATGAATTGAAGATGGGTGTTTACACACTTCTTGTGGATAAAAGGAAAACATTGCTTGAATGGGTTAGAAACCTACAACTCCCTGATGGATATGCTTCCAATTTATCCTGATATGTGGACATGAAAGAATTGAAGATGTCACACATGAAGAGTCATGATTGTCATGTATTTATGGAGAGATTGCTACCGATTGCTTTACGTGAGCTACTACCGAAACATGTTTGGCAAATTTTTGCCCAAGTAAGTTTATTCTTTACCAATCTATGTTGCACAACTCTTCAAAGGACCGATTTGGAAAGGATGCAGGAAAATATTGTCGTCACACTTTGCAATTTGGAGAAGATGTTACCCCTTAGTTTCTTCGATTCGATGGAGCATTTGACAATTCACTTGGTATATGAAGCCATTTGTGGTGGTCCGGTACAATATCGCTAGATGTATCCGTTCGAGAGGTTTTTGTAAAGATTGAAACGGAAGGTAAAGAATAAAGCACATGTTGAAGGATAAATTTGTGAAGCTTATCACATACTCAGAACATCAACATTTTGTTCTTATTATTTTGAACCACATGTGGGTACTAGAACAAGAAGTATTCCGCGGAATAACCAATATAACGAGGTGACATACCCTGATAGTAGTTTATATATATTTACTTACCCGGGATGTCCAATTGGGAAGGAAATAGAACGAAACTTAAATGATCAAGAACTACATGCAGCACACATTTATGTTTTGACCAATTGCCGAGAAGTTTCCCCCTATATCTGGTACGAATAAGTATATTATTTGAAAATTGGAACTCACAGTTCCTCATACACTTAACTACATGATTTAACCGACACATTTTAATTTTTTTCCACAGTATGTTCGAGGAATATCTTTGCCAAAACTATCCCAAATTGTGTTCGACGGAAATTCAATATGAAGTGTACAACAATTTTTCGATGTGGTTATATCACCGTGTAAGTATATGTTAAGAAGTGTAATTGGTGTTAAATTAACGAGTTGATTTCACTTTGCATAGTAACCTTATTATGCGATTTGCAGTTGATAGGCACTAATGCCATTGATGATCGTGTAAAATGTCTTTCAATGTGGCCTAGTAGCCGAGTTCACAGTTGGTCAAGATACTTGGTCAACGGTTACCGGTTTCATACATTAAATTTTGGAAAGATAAAATCAACATACAATAGTGGAGTGTTTGTTAAAGGGATAAATGATAGTAATACTGAAGATATTGGATACTATGGAGTGTTGAACGACATTATTGAACTTGAATATCATAATCCAACATTGCAATATACAAGGGTCGTTCTTTTCAAGTGTAATTAGTATGATTCCACAAAGGACAAAGGGGTGAAGTATCATCTGAAGACTGGACAGGTTGAAGTGAACGTTAAGAGAAAGTATCAAAAATATGAACCGTTTGTTTTGGCTGAACAAGCACAACAAGTGTACTACTGTAAATACCCAGAAGCGAAAAAGGATCGAATAGATTGGTGGGCTGTGGTTAAAATCCGTCCAAGAAGTTTATATGACCTATCAAGACAACAGGTTGTAGGAGAAGAAGAAGTAGCTTTTCAGCCAGATGACATAAATGTGGCCGAAGTACAGCCGACTAATGTAGACTTACCTCCACTTTGTCATGCATCGGGTGACAACATAGAAATATCATATGAAGATACTAATGATTTACATGCTCAACAAGAGGACAAGGAGATTAAAGAAGAAGAAGAAGATTATGATGACGATGATGATGATGATTCACAAGACGAAGATGAAGAAGAAGATGATGATGATGATGATGACGGTAATGATAATGACACTCATGATGATGATGAAGATGATACTTAGTTTGGATATTATGTAACAATCATGTTGATGTATACGACTTATTTACGGATGACATTTAAAAATTATAATTCAATTAGCGGAACATAAGTATATATGTATTAATGTGTGTAGCACTGACATTTAATTCCTTATGTGTATTTATTGGGGAACAGATATGGCTGCAGGCAAAGATAACTCTTCAGGAGGAATTAGACGATTCCTCGGGACGAGGTTAGGCCATGGAAGTACACGTCATGGATGTACATCCAGTACGTCCACTGGTGGATATCATACGACTGGTCATGGGTCGACAGGAGCACCGCATTCAATTGGTCATGGGTCCATAGGAGCACCGCAATCGGTTGGTCATGGGTCTTATGTCGGTTAGCCGTCGACGGGTCGTGGCTCATCATCATCATCAGTAGGTTTGGGGCACGGGATTTTACACAGTTCGTATCCCTCACAACAAAGGGTACCTACTCATACTAGCACGTTTGGAGGGCCCATTGACGCTGCATCAGGCCAGGTGCCTTTGCACGTTCCATTACCATCACATGAGGGGTCTATACCTTCCACTTCATCGTCCGGTTTGAGACAAGGTTTAGACGATTTACACGTGAACGTTGATGGCGTGACTGCGGCCGACCCTATACCTCAATCCACACCGATTCTTGAACAACCTGAGTCATCTACAACAGCTCAAGAACGACCTGCTGGGATAGAGCAATGGCAATATTATGGGTTCTCGTCATACGATGCCTATGTTGCGTGGCAGGTTGACAGACGGATACATGTGACATTCGACGGTGGTGGGTAATTATTTGATTTTGTATTTTTTCCATGGTTAACCTTATCCCAATGCTCTCCCTATGTTATGGCTGTTTAATATCTTATTATTTGTTTTCTTCATGTTTAGTTAGACACCGTACGCAGCAACAAGAGAAGTCACTAGAGCAATGAACGCCGGGTATTCTCAGCCTTGGGGGAGTTGGACTGAGGTCCCCGATGATGTTAGGGATAGGTAGTTCGCTAATTTTCAGGTATGATAAATAAGTGTTTATATATTTTATGTAATGATATTTGTTATAATCAATGGGTTAAATACTGTTGAAATAATATGTTATATGCATTAATTTATGGCTGCAGAGGGTCTACAAGTGGTACCCCAATAAGGAAGCAACGCTTCGCTGAATGTTTGATTCGAAAGCTGGATCTCGTATACATGACCTCCTTAATAAAGGACGGACGCGTAATAAGAAGCTAAGGTGGGTGGGCGATGGCGTGTGGGATCAGTTGAAAGAAAAGTGGGAAACCCCTGAATGGCAGGCAATTTCACAGCGAAATTTGAATAACCGACTGCATCGGCCATCTCCGCATCATTTGGGACCTATCCCCTATGAAGAGGCTACAAGGAGATTGGTATGTAAGTAGGAAAATGTAATGAACAAAATGTCATAATTAAATTCAATTATATAACCTATCATAAATATTTTTGTAGTTATATTTTCGTATTTTAATAATTTGTAGGCAGAAGAATGAGGGGCACCAGTGATTAGGGCTGATGTTTTTGCAAGGGCTCATCGTAAGGGCCCAGACGGGCTCTGGGCCATTCACTGACCCTAGGGCAGTATGTGCGAGTTATTGATAATAGGAAAAAAATATATGTATATATATATATTTACCAACGAAATGTCTAAAATGATTAAGTCAGATGCTCTGTCGTACAGGCTGATTATGATGAACTGGTACAGCAGGCAACTGTTTCTTCCGAGGTCAATTCAGCAGCGACATCGATAGACTATGATGCACTCTTCCTGCAGGCTGTGGGCAAACCCAACAGAGGGCGCATATATGGGGTCGGGTCTTCTGGTTCAGTGTCATCTGCACACCACAACCCACTAGGCAGACGCCAGATCACAGAGATAGAGATGCATCAGGCTGTTACTCGGGCGACAACAACATTGAATGAAAAGCTCGATCTACACATCTCGGAGAATGAGGAATTGCGTAAAGCGCAACAAGAACACACTGAGCGGATTGAAAGACTTCAAGAAGAACACAATGCTGAACTTCGAGAACTGCGTGCACAGATCGCACGACTGACAAAGATGATGATGAAGCCACCTGCTCATCAGGATCCGCCTCAACCCGATGATGGAAATGAAGAATAATTTCATGTTTTTCTGTTATGTTAATATGTGCAAAGAGTGTGTTTAATTATATTTAGGATTTGTTTACTTTATTAATGGTCTGGTACAATATAGTTTTCAATATGAATTAAATATAATTTATATTATATGAATGCGCATTATATATTCATTTAATAAACAAATAATTAACAAAAATATAAGATTTAAAGGTTTTATTTGAAAAACAAAAAATTGAATTAAATTTCGAGATTTGCGATTTTGGAGACAGTTTGGAGACGGATTGGAGACATTATGTTTTTCGAGACTACTTGGAGACGGAATGTAGAGTTTATGTTTTGGAGACCCCTTGGAGACGGAATGGAGACACCACGTTTTGGAGACGGCTTAGAGACGGCGTGGAGACACTATGTTTTTGGCGACGACCTCGAGACGGATTGGAGACACTATATTTTTGGAGACGCCTTGGAGACAGATTGGAGACACTATTTTTTGGAGACGACATGGAGACAGAATGGAGACACAGCGCTTTTGGCAACGGTGTGGAGATTATATTTTTGGGACACGATTCCGAGACGAATTTTGATACGACTAAAACGCCGTCGCCAAAAGCGATAATATGGCGACGGGGCGACAACTTGGCGATGCTACTTTTGGCGACGGTCAATATTTATCTTCACGCCGTTGTCAACCGTCACCAATACCTATTTAACGACGGCATGGAGATGACTTTGGTGGTCACCTAAAGCAATTTTTTTTGTAGTGATAGTAAGACACTGGTTGGACCCATATGTATCACATGTCTATCTATTCAATTCGTAGTATAATCTTTCCATTGAAATTGAAGTTTTTGTATGCCATCATGTAATTACCCTCGAGGCAAATATTTTCTTCACGACTTCACGTAAATATGCAATACAACCTTGCAAAAATCACAGACCACACGTATTAAAAACTAAAACAGACCTTTTTCCCTCGTTGAAATCAACAAATAACTCTCTTTTTTTATTTTTAAATTCGCTCGAATTAACTTCAACAATAAATATTTTGTAGAAACCAATGGCTAGAAGAAGTGAAAAAAGAGAAATCCTGAATGAATAATTTGCAAGCTCAGAAACACTTCCAGTTAATAATTGCAGGACCATGCTCATCGTAATCAGACTTTGAGATCCACATCTGTACAATTAGAACAAAGAAATATACCATCATAAGAAACCACAACAAAATGAGCTAATTATTAATGTAATCTTTTTTCCCTTTCCCACTATTTTGTCTCGACGTTTGTATATCTACCAAGTTTTTGAACAATAGGTTAATAGGAAGAAATTAATAACATTACCTGTTGAAAAGAATTGAGAGATGCGAGAATTGATGCTCCTATCCAGGCACTGTAAATCCTTTCCTTTGGTGCTATCACTTTGACTTTCATGTTGTTGGGAGCAAGATCACTTATTTCTTGACTAAAACGACGAGCAAAGCCAGGAAACATAGTTGAGCCACCATTAAGCACAATTGCTTCATACAAACTTTTCCTGATATCTGCGTCACACTTGATGATAGAGTCGTTGGCTTTTTCATGAATGCCTGAAGTTTCTGGTCCCATCAGCGATGGCTGAAAGAGAGCCTCAGGACAATAGAACCTACTCGTAGAGATCTTAAATGGTAATCCATCAGGCAGCTCATATACCACTTCTACTAATGAGGGGCACTCTTTTGCTAGCTTCACTTCCTTTTCAAAATTTTGTGCTACATAAGCAAATTTCTTCTTCATGTGGTCGATGGGCAAATGTCTTAAAGCACCACCACTGTCCGGGCAATTACTGACATCAAGAAACATCATACGGTATGTCATCTCACGTCCAGCGAAATCTAATCGCGAAATGGCATGAGGAAGTGCATATCCTTCATAAATTGGAACGGTGTGGCTCACATCTTGTCCACATTCGACCACAATACGTTTGGAGAAGCTAAACTCAATTAGAATAATTTGATGAAATTAAAGCGAGTTTATAACATATATTAAACTTCTCAGTCTGTTAATCTTTTTCATAATACTTACCAGTAGTATGACCACTAGAATACAATGAAACAATTGACTGAATGATGGCATACATGGCCGGGACATGAAAGCCTTCAAACATGATCTCTGCCATCCTTTCTCGGTTTGATTTCGGGTTGAATAGGGGTTCAGTGAGAATGATCGGATGCAATTCCGGTAAAACACAGAGCTCTTTACAGAAGGTGTGATCCCAAATCTTCTCCACATCTTCCCAATTGTTGATGATACCACTCTCAATTGGGCACTTAATCGTAAGTGAACCTTTTTTTTCAAGTGCTTCTTTCCCAACATAAGCCTCTTTAAAGCCCTCCCAATTTTTATAGCCCCGCACACCTTTGTGCCTAAGATGACCAACGATACTATCGAACACTGAACATGGAACATCATCACCAGCAAAGCCAGCCTATTCGATAATCTTAATTAGAGAATAATTATTAAAAGAAATACACGAATTTTAATTTGCAATTAAACCATTAGTCCACAAATGACTAACCTTTGTTGATTTGCTTCCATTGTCGAATACAAGTGGCTTCAAGATATCTCTTCCATGAGCCATCTTTTACCGACAATTTACAAAATGTTAAAATTTTCCTTCTTGTTATATTGGCTTTAATAAGTATGAATTTTGCCTATGATTTCCACCATATATAGCAAAGTGGAGTGAAGAATGTAAAATACTCATAACAAAAGATACATCTAAAGGAAGCATATCTAGGACCCTTTCATCATCAAACACTAATTTTATGATAATTTAACTCTTAATTTACTAGAATTAAAAACTGATTAATGGGATTAAGAAAATTGAAGAGACAAAACATATAAATTATAATCAGTGTAAAGATCAAACTGGACTTTCTAGTTTTCTGGAATTCTTCTCGAACATCCTAATATGTCCATGTATTAATTCTTTAAATTCTTCTGTAACTGAAGTATGATTTATCGGGTAGTGACTTGTTATAGTCAAAATTCTCGTATCACAAATATTATCTAATTCTTGACTGACCCGAAGCATGCATTGAAATGCAATGCCACACCACGCAGTTTTTAACCTTGCTATAACATGTGTACACGTACAGCTTCAAGAAAAAAGAAAAGCACTAAGCATTCATGATATTTGTATCCAAACATGTATATGCCACGCCACTGAGTTTAGGACCACACACACAGAGGCAATTGCATGTAATATATCGATCCGATATTTTATTTTTCTTTTTCTTAGATTCATATTACATGCATGTAAACATTTTATAGTAACATAAGTACATATGAATGCATCTTGTTTTGAGCCGAAAATAAGAAAAATAAATCTCGTTTTCTTTTATCAGCTATGAAAAAGCGTCAGTATCAGTATCAGTTGGGTGAGCATGTTTTGGATAACTCACCGTTGCAGATTTTGGCTTTATTAGAGCGAGACAAACGAAGCATCGTCTCCCCTATATAGATACGAGCCTCAATAGATTAGGATATGTATTATATCTGTTGATGTACTTGGCTTCGGCCTCCCTGTAACAAAAACAAAAAAAACAAAAAAAGCGTCAGTATCAGACCTTCTGCAATGGGTTTCTCCGTTATCCTCTCCCAATCTGTTCTGCTTTGATTCCCCCTCTTTTGACAAACTCTTTAGTCCCAAACGAGAAGAATACTTAACTTAATTAGGATGTTATACACGAAACGAAAATAAATCTCTAGGCATCTCGCGTTTAAAGTGAGAACCATACCACTCCAAATGACCAGTGGTAGAGTGGGGATCGTTTCCCTTCTTGATTCTTCTCTCTTTTTTTATTTTTTATTTTTTTTGCTCGGTACTCTCTCTTTTATTTTTATTCTCTCATTTTTTTGGTCTTTTTAAACCTTAGCAATTATATCAGGACTAATAAACCCTTTATAAGGTTAATGTTCGCACTAGACTATGTACCAAACTTACACACATTTTTAAATGATTCACTAATTAATTTTTCATTTCCAGAATAAATTTGTTTATTTCATTTTACCCACTTTCTTAGGTTTTGGGTTAGTTTTAACAAATTTTCATTTTTAACTGCGTAAGATTGTCATTTACTACACAGTTTCTATAATATAAAATCAAGTAGGGTAAGTTGAGCCACCTCGTTGAACAAAAGCCTTTTCTCTATATATTTTCCCCACACTTTTAGTTTTTTCAATTTTTTTGACGGATTTTTATTTTTAACTAGACAAATGTTATTTGCCACATCATTTTTTTAGAGGCACCAAATTTTTTTTGTCTAAACCCGACGACATTTTTGACGGTGGGAAGTTGATAATTAGTATAGTGAAATATAATTTATCCCCCTGTGTTTTACAGAAATTGCACCATAACCCCTGTGTTATGAAAAGTAGTATATAACTCCTTGTGTTAATACAAAACGTTGGATACTCGTCCAAAATTTATTTCCGTCAACTTTGATTAACAGATTTTATCAAAAGATTATTTTGCCCTTATATAGTTTGTAACCCATGGGTGAGTATACAATGTTTTGTCATGACACAGGGGGATATATGCTACTTTTTCATAACACATGGTCTATTGTGCACATTTTTCAAAACACAAGGGGATAAACTATATTTCACTCAAGGGTATTTTTGTCCATCAAATCTATGATAGACGAGAGTCACGCGCGTGTATTACATTTTCGTTAACTATAACGGATTTTTAAACGGCGGGGTATAATATGCAACATTCGGGTAAAACACAGGGAGGTAACTGCTATTTTTTATAACACAAGGTTTTATGCACACTTTCGATCTAACACAGGGGGCTATATGCAATTTACCCTAATTAGTATAATGGCTTGAACTCATAAATTTAATGATAAAGATTCATTTAATGGCAAAGTATCCAATTGGTGTTTATTTATTCTCTCAGTCAAAACATCAAGAAAGATCCGCAAGAAATATATTCAATGTGTGTTTAAGCAAAAACGTTTAGCGTCTTTAAAATGTATGACAAGTAACGATCTCAAATTGAAAAAACTAATACATAGAGTTGGTAAATGAAACAAAATAATTTTTTTTAAATGACCAATTTGAAACCACAAAAGTAGTTTGGTAGGGGATTTAAAACTTGTTACTAGTTTAGAGGCCTTTGCGTAATTTACGATCTATTTTATATTATAGAATTGGTGTAAAAAAATGATAATTTTGCCCAACTAAATATGTAGATCCATTAAAAGTAACTCGAAAAACTAATGGATTGGACTATACTTATTGTAGATTCACTATTTTCTTACTATCAAGTTATCATGATTTTTGAGATCGCCACTTACTGAAATTTTTGTCTTATTTTGTTCAACCTTTTTATTTTTTTTTTGGCAAAAGGAGAGGTATAGATCATTTGGCTTTGTTAGGGTAGTGGACAACCTTTATGGATACTTCAGACTTCAGAATAAGACATCATTTTGGCTTTGGATATTGATACTTTATTGTTGGCAATATGTCATGTGTATAAACCTGTGTATTGAACAATATTAACAAACAAAACTTGTTGCAATAAAGTCTTTTGCACCAAAAAATATATGCAATGCAGAGTAATGCATTAAGTCTGATGCCTAAATTGGATTTAGTCATTAACTTTTGTCGTCCCACTATGGTGCCTAGTGTCATTGACAGTATTCTCTCAAGAGACAAGGATCTTTATTCGGCGTAAAAAAACTCATAACTATTAAGACACAATGAATTGAATCAAACAAAGTAGAACTCTCTCTCTCTTTCTCTTTTGATAATGCAAATGTATGTATGCATTAACATCTTAATTTTTAATTTTATGCCAAAATAATTGCGGTATTTATAGAAGTTTTAAGGCTGTTCGTGAAAGTATAAAACCTTTCTGACCAACTATATCCACTCAAAAAGAAGATATGTCTTGTTGAAAACAATTCCAAATTTTGAAAATTAAATTTAAAATAATTTTAACTAAAATTAAAGCAATTATTTTTACCAGGCTGATTCTCTAACTTTGTGATATCCCACATTGGAAATTGATAGTATTTGTGAGTAGTTTATAAGTAGGTATTGTGGGTATAAGAAATAACTTGGGTTAATCATTTTGGGCTAATAGAAAAGGGGGTCTAAGTAGTTATTTCTTATTCCTACAACACTAGTCGCGCATGTGGGTTCGGGGTTCTGAACTCGGGGCGTGATATAATGGTAGCGCCTGTGGGTTCAAGGTTCTGGGCTCGGGGAGTGATATAATGGTATTCAGAGCAAGAATTGATAGTGTTTGTGAGTAATTTAAGCAATAACTTGAGTTAACCAAAGGGCCCAAGTAATTGTTTCTTATACCTACAACACTAGTCGCACCTATAGGTCCAAAGTTTTAGACTCGGAGCGTAACAAACTTTGAACAAAATTTTCTCCTTCGTTTCTCATATGGTCTAAAACACAAATGAAATCATTCATTTCAATATATGTCTTTAGATAAGTGACATTTGATTCTTGTATCATGTTGTTAAGACTTTTGTAAGATTTGGTTTATTCAAGAATTTTAGAGTTGAAGCTTTATAATTTGGAGATTTAGAACACGTTATGTTTTGCTATTTGGATTTATTTGGTCCAAGGCTCGTCACATAATTATTGTGGATTTAGTTTATGGAGTGCATAGCATTTAAGGCTCTCACATCCTCATGCAAGTGGATTTGAAACGTGACATATAGCACAAAACTAGTAAAACATAATCTTTTTTCTTTTAAGGAGCTATTAGGGGAAACTTAGATTCAAGGTTGGAAGAATCAGAAACAGACTCGAAAATGGAACCCTTTCTCTAGTGAATGCACTTCTTTGGCTGTTAGTAAGTCAATCTTTACCTAACGGGGGACCATTTTGTTAAGAGTGAGATTTAAAACAAAGATTTTGCACCAAATGTTAAAGTATATGGGTGTTTTGTATCCATTGAACAAAATCAGATTATAATAGAAGAAAGAGAGCTTTTTGTAGCTTTGCCTAAAGGATTTTCAAATTACGTCATTGATACCAAAAAAAGAGAAAAATAAAAATTAATAAAAAAACATAAAAGACACGCAAAAACGTCATTGTTCAATTTGGCGAACTGGAATTGCTCAAGTTTGACTCGAGAAATAAACAGGCCTAACTCCTAAGGCCATCTCCACCAGCCTCTCCAACATGATGTTATTTTTGAGAGGTAAATGCTAAAAAAAATACTCCAACAACCTTCTTAATAGGTACTCCCTAAGATTGGGAGCCCCTATTTCTCCTCTCTCATCAGATATAGGGAGCCAACAAAAGTCTTTCCAATGATCATATCTTTTAATATATAAAGACTATTCAAGAAAACTGAAATAAGAGTTTCTAAATAGAGAGTCATTTATTTAACTCCCTATTTTTGAAAGAAAAAAAAAAGTTGTTGGAGATGGTCTAAAAAAACGATCTACATCATCTGGTGTAAGAATATAAACTGGTGGTATTTGGTGTAAAGTAATCTATGGTGAAGGATAGCATATACAGAAATGACCATCATATAATTTCCATTATCATGTCGTGCTCATTTGGTTCACCACTGCAGTAATGGAGAACAAACATTACAGCAGAGAGCTAAGATGCCACGCATGACAACAATTAAAAATCATACACCATCTTCTTGCAAACTAAACTAAATGACATTTTAAGAAGAGTTGTTGTCTGGTAGCAATCTCTTGTCTCATGGCTTTGCCATTAGTTTGAGAACATGCTAAATCCTTATGCAAACCAGAAGATGAAGAGAAAGATCAGTCGCATCCTTGCAGACTATGTAACCACATTGTTTTTCACTGAGGAGGAAAGAATAATTTTCCAAGCATCCCCTTTTTCACAGTTCAAATCATCGATTATTTCTGTTTCTGAACTCGCTGAAATCAACTTCAGCAGTAAGTATTATGTGGAATCCAATGGATCCTAAAATGAATATTTTGCACGCTTAGAAACACTTCCAGTTAATAATTGCAGGATCGTACTCATCGTAGTTAGCCTTTGAAATCCACATCTGTAGATTTGAACAGAGAACTACCATCATAAGATATATATATATATATATACCCAATAAAATGAACAGATTTATTAATTGATTGGAGCTATTAAGGCAATTATTGATTGGCTATGTTTTGCAAAACTTATGATATTACCATACTTGTGTTTTTACCTTTTATATTGTGCAGGAAAAATCTTATGGTAACTTACCATATAAGAAGAAGATTTGTGCTACTTAAAGAATGACATTAATTGCATATTCATAAGCAAAGGAAGAATAAAAGAAAGATTAGAGTTTTATAAGTCAAGGTTTTTTCTTGCAGCCCAAGATGACCTGCAGCAGCAATTGTGTATTTATATGAAGTAACAGTCACGACAGAAAGGGAGCAGACAGAGAGCGACAAAGAAAATATAAAAGAGTTATGTCCAATGTTCCATATCATGTTGCAACACGATCTATGTTTCAGTCTTTGATTATATTAAGTGTTGCAACTCAGTTTATTTTGACAGCTTGTTATAAGCATCATGTATTAGTCTTTGAGTGATTAGATAGTTGTTTCTTTAATCATTCTTCGGGAGAAGAAGGTGTAGTTCTCGGGAGAGAACATTGCAAGTCGACGGGAGCTCGCCAAACCGAAGTTTATTAAGGAGTTCTTCATCGAGGCGTCAAAGGTCAAGAGGGAGTTTTTACTTGTGTAAGTCCATTGATGTTGTAACTTGTTCTTTCTCAATGAACAGGTTTGTTGGACCAGAGGAGGTCTTGTGGACGTAGACTGCACGGTTGAACCACGTTAAATCTTGGTGTTCTTTATTTCTGTTACAGCTTTATTATTTCTGCTACTGTTTATTGTCACTAGCTATGTTGGAACATTAAGTGGAACAACTCATTAATTGACTAGAGAAACAGACTGTTAATGAATTGTGAAAGAAGTAATGTTCCAGTTAATGTTGCAACATCACTTGTAACAGATTCACTTTACACCAAAGAATTGCATCAGTTTTTCATATTCACCACAGAACTTCGTTGATTGAGAAAATTAGTCATATTGCTTCAAAAATAATCCATACTTATATTGTACGAACTCTATCAAGTGGTATCAAGAGCAGGTTACGAACTAATTCGATTAGATTCTTTGGAGTTTTTGAGTTGTTATTTTGCAAAAATAGGTATGGACATTTTGCGTGATGGAGGCTCAATCACTAAACTACCGCTGCTGGATGGTGCAAATTACTCATATTGGAAAGCTTGAATGAGGGCATTCATCAAGTCCATTGATGAGAAGGCTTGGAAAGTGATTTTGACTGGCTGGACAACTCCCACCAAAACGGATGCTCAGGCCAATGTTGCAACTAAACCTGAAACATAATGGACCAAGGATGAAGATCTTTTGGCAAGTTGGAACTCCAATGCACTAAATGTAATATTCAACGTTGTTGACTTGAATCAATTCAAGTTAATTTCCACATGTGAATCTGCTAAGGAAGCTTGGGAGATATTGCAAACAGCATATGAGGGTACAACATCAGTCAAAAGATCAAAATTACAGATGATGGCCACTAGATTCGGGGAACTGAGGATGCAGGAGGATGAAACAATTGCCGATTTCAATGCCAAATTGTGCGACATTGCGAATGAAGCCTTTGCTTTGGGAGAAAAATATTCAGACTCTAAGCTGGTTAGGAAAACTTTGCAAACTCTCCCAGATAGGTTTGGAATCAAGGTGGCTACCATAGAATAATCAAAGAATGTTAATGAACTCAAGATTGATGAATTGATGGGATCACTTCAAACCTTTGAGATGAAATTTAAGCAAAAGAAGAAGGAAAAAGGCATTGTTCTGCGTGCTGAAAGGAAAAGGGCTTCAAATTCTTCAGAGGATGAGGATATTAAAATCTCTGAATCCTTAGCCGTGCTTACCAAAAATTTTAACAAAGTTTTAAAAAAGTGGGACAAGCGGAGAAGTGGCATTAGATAGTCAAACTTTGAAAAGAAGCCTCAAGTTGCAACATGGTCTGACTCATTCAAGAAACAAAGCTTTAAACCCACTGATGAAAACAAAAAAGGTAAAGGTGTTCAATGTCGAGAATGTGAGGGATTTGGTCACATTCAATCTGAATGTGCAAATACCTTGAAGAAAAAGAAAAAGAAAAATGTTGCCTAGAGTGATGAGGAGTCAGAAGAATGGACGAAAAGTGATGGAGAGTCCATCAGTAACTTTGTTGCATTTAATGTTGCAACAGTCCAACAAGAAACCAGACTGAACGAAGCAAAAAGTGCTGCAGCTGTTACAACAATGAGTGAAACAGAGGATGAATTAAGTGAAATTGATTGTACTGAGTCAGAAAGTGATAGTGACTTGGATGACGAAGAAGTCATGAAAATGTTCAAAGATATATACGAAAAATGGGTGATCATATGCAAGAAAAACTAAGGATTGAAATTGAGGATTCTGGAATTGGAAAAACAAAAATCAGAACTGGAAAAATTGGCTGCCAAAAGACTACAGGAAGTGCAGATGTTGCAACATGAATTGAAACAGATACAGCGTAATGTGAAAATGCTGAATTCCGGGACTGAAAAACTTGACCATATGTTTTCCATTCAGAAACCAAGCAGTGACCATGCGGGACTTGGTTACTATAGATGTGAATCATCTGGAAAGACCGTCTTTGTCAAGAGTTCAAGAGAACCTGAACTGGAGCATCATGTTGCAACATCACAGAATGCCAGAAGAAATGTTTCAGTCCATGATGTTACAACACAGACTGCAACAGCACAGAAGAAACAAAGAAAAAGGAAAAACAGGTTTGTTCCCATCTGTCACTTCTGTTTCATACCTGGACACATCAAACCTCAGTGTTTCAAGTATCAAAGAATGCTGGAAAAATGTAAGTTCTTTAATCAACAAAAGAGATGATCTCAAGTGTTGTTGCAACACAAGGTAAGACAATTTTGGGTGAAAAAAATCTGATTTAACTTGTTTTGTTTCTTATACTTCTACACAAGTCTGTGCTGCTAACTCTTGGTATGTTGATAGTAGATGCTCTAGACACATAACAGGTATGCGTTAAGTTCTAAGCTACTATAGAAAATGTGATGAAGGACAAGTTACATTTGGAGAATCGGTAGAAGAAAGAAGCACCAGTAAGATGAATACTAATGTTGCAGACGGTGTTGCAACACTAAAGGAAGAACAGACGAAGAGATGTGTTGTGTCAGATACTGTTGCAACACCAGAAACAGAAACAGTGCAGAAAGACAATGGTACATGCGATGTTACAACAAACAGTGAAACAACATAAGATAGCACTAAGGAAATTCAAGTTGTAATGCCTCAAGTTCACATAAATCATGCTGCAAAGGATGTGATTGGATCAATACATGATGGAATCCTAACTAGAGGTAAACCCAAGTTGAACTATAGGGACATGGTAAGGTATATGTGCTACACTTCTCCCTTAGAACCCAAAAATGTGCAAGATGCATTAGAGGATGAATTTTGGGTAAATGTCATGCATAAGGAATTAAATCAGTTTATCCGTGAACTTGTTGAAACCGGAACCAATGTTTTAGAACATGTTGCAATAAAAAAACAATTGGCAGATATCTTCACCAAAGCTTTAGATCCTTTGAGATTTGAAACCTTGAGAAAAGCTTTAGGAATTGGTAGTTTATAATGTTGCATCATAGACTGCCACAGGGTCATAAAAGAAGCTTGAGAAATTTGAAAGGTTAATAATCAATTCAACTTGTGATTTAGTTAATGAACCATACTTCCCTGTACACACTGAATACTGATTGAGAAAACTAATCTTGATGGTCTGCAAAGGCAGGAGCTTGAACTTTCTGAAGACTAGGGATAAAGAGAGAAGTCTGTGACACCCGAGAACTTCACCCTAAACTTATTATAATCGTTGCATACTTATGTGCGCATTTCTACGTGCATCATTTTTCTTGTTTAATTGATTTTGTTGTGGGTTACTATTCATAATATTTTCGACTGTTTCGAAAGCTTGATTTTAAATTTTTCCTAGGTCACTCGACATTTAAAAGGAACCAAGAAATTTTCGTTTTGAAGTTCCGAGCTTAGGAGTGTGCGTTTGAAAAATATTTTTCCGTGAGCTTTGAATAGTGTTACATTAGAATAATGCTAGTATTAAATTAAAAGCATTGGTAATAGCAATTAGCTTTAATTGATTAAGTTTTTGAGATTTATTTGCTTAGAATATTAATTATATACTACATATAAAACAACTAACTCATCAAATTAAAAGACACATAACATATTAGCTCATAAAAACATTTAAAAAAATTCCATCCATGTCCCCTGCTGGCCGGCCACTTCAAGAGAGGAAAAGAGAGATTTTTGCTTCAACATCCATGCACTTGAGCTCTTAGATTGATCTTGGGAGGATTTTGGAGCAACTTAGGACCTTCAACAAAGCTTCTCCATCTTCAAAATTGTGAGGGAGTCTCATTTTTTTTTATGTTAAAGTTTATGTGCATATGTTCAATTTTATTGATTTGTCAATTATAGCTATATATCTTGTTATGAATGCTTCCTATGAGTTATTTAATGTCTATAGAGCTAACTTTTGTGGTGTGATAACAAATTTAATGGTTGAATGTTGAATTGGATCAAAGAGGTGATGAATAGTACCTAAAATTAGGGTTTTGAGAAAATTGGATAATTTGCTTGAATTGATGCCTCAATTAGGTGCTCTAGACCCTAGGGAAGGTAATTGAAAAGCCACGTTAGGTTGAATCACCCGAATTTGAACCTTAGTGCATAAATCGCTTACTTTAAAAAGGGGGTTTTGCACGTTAGGCAATCCGGGCATATTTGGGCATCGATTTGGGTATCCTTGAGCTTAGGAAGCATCTTTGGTGCTTCCGTTTCGCAAAATTGGGGTTCGGTTAGTATGGCTATAGTTCAAACCGGTTTGGGGCCTTCCCGAACTTTTGCTTCAAAAATGAGTTTTTATGACTCTAAAGGGTACCTTTGAGCTTAATTAGGAATATAAAAAGACTAGGGTATGATTGGGAATCTCGAACCATGCTTAGGAGAAAGAAAGCTCGGTTAAATAAAGGGGAAAAAGTAGTTTTTAGCCTTTTTAGTTGCAATTGGAACTTGTTGTGTGTTAGTAGTGCCTTGCATAGAATATTTAGGATGTATTTAAGTTATTTGAGTAGATTATTGGAATTAATTGTGTTGATTGTTTTCTTTTGGCATCTATTAGTTAATATCTTGCATATATGAACTTTTATCGTGCATATATGTGAGGGCGGCCTACTTTGTCGTCCCTCTTACGTGTTATGTGATATTATTGATTGCTTGTGACTTGTATTGGGTTGCGCAACCTTTATCGGACATGGTAGCGTCAAGAAACACGGGTGGCATCGGGCTTGCCGTGCTCCCTCGACTACCATAGTGCCTATTCCCTTCTCGCTGAGGCATACTCTACTACCCCAGAGGCGTGGTTCACCTGCTGGGCATGGACCTACCTCGGGAGAAAGGGTCGTAGGATCGGGATACATCCGGAGTATCCCAATTGTGGTGTTTGGGGTTTGCCGGCATGTTCGTGATACTCATGGATCGTGGCTCGTGGATGAAGACTTGGAAGTGGAACCGTATCCTTTTTAAAGTGATTAATAGTTTGACTTCTTGTCTTGTTAGTTTATGTGTCTTGTATATATGTTTACTTGTGTTGCATATCATATTGCACGTTTACATGCTGCATCACCTCCCTCGCTGGGCAACTTTGTTGCTCACTCCTCATTGAAATGTTTCAGGAGAAGCTGAGGTGAATCCCCAGCTATTAGAAGTAGAAGAAGAGGAAGAAGTTCAAGTAGATCAGAATCAGTGATCTTGTGTGCTGAGGTGGATTTTATGTGCTTCTTACGTGGAGTTCTTGTTATTAATGTATTTTGAGACCTTAGAGTCTTGTATATATATGTCTAGTAGATGTGTATTAAGAGTTTAAGAAAGTTGTTGGATTGTAATAATGAATTCTAGACTTTAATTTTCCCTTGCATGCTTGGAGTGTTTGTAAATCTTCATATGGAACTTAGAAGTTTATTGTATTTAACTACTTATGACTAAAACCAACTTATCTCGCATGCTTGTGTGCTTTAGTAGAAAATTGTTGCTCCAAGGCTCGGATGGCCTTGTGATTGTGTTTTGGCTTGGGAGTTATTGTTGATAAGTTGTTGCTTTTAGTTCAGATGTCTTGAATGAATGTTTGCAGGTATCAGTTTGTCCTTGGTACAGAGGAGACTCTGTCCGAGTGACGGGTCCGAGCCTGACTTAGCGTGGGGTTGGGTTTGGGGCGTTACACCTTAAGTGGTATCAGAGCTACTAGAATGCTTGAAGCCGAGTTAAATTCCTTGGCATGTGGGTAGAGGTCTATATGTGGAAGTGAATTATGTGAATATGTGAGTGTTTAGTTGTTTTAGTACTTAGATATAAGACATGCTAGCATGAAAAGGAATGATAAAACTTAATATGATAAGAATATGAAAAGTTAGTATTGAATGTTGTTATGTGTTTTATGTGTTCTTATGTGAGTAAAATGTTTGAAAACAATGTGTAAATTATCTTGCATAGTTTATTTGCCTATTATAATATGATGTTCTTCTAGCATTGTGATGAGGAGACGGGGTAGACCACGGAGTTAGCCGGAGGAGGCTCCTAGACAGAATGTACCGGGGCAGGATACTGGGGCAGCCGGGAATGTACAGCAGGGTCAGGAGCCGAGCACTGCCCAGATTTTAGCTACTATGGCTACTGCGATGAATACCATAGCACAGTTTGTGGTTCAGCAGGGTACAGCAGGTGCCGACAGAGGTAATCAGACTGCCAGAGCAGAGGGCAGTGGTACTGCAGGAGGTAACTTATTTGATAAATTTCTGCATCATGGAGCATATAGTTTTTATGGTGAGCCAGATGATATGAAAGCAGAGTTGTGGCTGAGTAAATTCGAGAAAGTTGCTGCAATACTTGAGTGTGACGATGAAAGAAAGATCAACTGTGCTACATTTTTAATGGAGGGTGATGCCGAGGCTTGGTGGCGTACCATTAGAGAAAAATGGGATGCTGAGAGGGTTCAGCACGTATGGGCTGATTTTGTTCGTGAGTTTCGAGATAAATATGTATCGGTTGTAGCCCGTGAGAGGCATCAGGATGAGTTTATAGCTTTGAAACAAGGGAACATGACTGTAGACCAGTATGAGGCTACCTTTACGAGACTATCTCGATATGTGCCAGCTTTAGTTCAGCCGGAGGATGTGAAAATTCAGAGATTTATTACAGGGTTGAGGAGTGACATCATGCTTAACTTGTCTTCACAAGATTATCCGAGCTATGCTGCAGTAGTTAGGGCTGCATCGAGATATGAGAAACGTAAAGCAGATGTGTTAGCTCAGTCTAGTCAGTCAAGCAAACGGCAGTTTCAGTCTCAGAGTCAGGGTTATCAGAGGCAGACTCAGCAGCCTAGGCAGACTCAGAGCTACCCAGGACCAGCTCAGGTACAGTCACAGCCGAGACCAGCTCAGAGCCAGCCACAGGGACAGTCACAGACCCGACCAGTGACTGCTAGATCTCAGCAGGGCAGTTCTACCACATCTACTTATAGGACCCCTACAGGAGGAGCTGCTGCTAGGAAGAATCTATAGTGTACTCATTGCAATCGTAAGGGTCACACAGAGGCTGAGTGTTGGAGGAAACTAGGCTGTTGCACAGGTTGTGGCAGTGATCAGCACAGAGTTAGGGATTGTCCCAAGTTTAAATTTGGTCCGGGTCAGACTTCAGGCCAGGGTGGTCAGACTAGAGCTTCCGTAGCAGCTACCGTACCGCGAGGTCAGGCTCGGGTATTTGTACTTGACCAGGAGGAGCTTCCAGAAACGACAGTGGTGGTGGAAAGTACTTTTCTTATTAATAGTCAGCCGGTAGTAGTTTTGATTGACACCGGGGCTACACATTCATTCATTACACCTGCATGTGCACAGTCTACTACATTAAAAGTTGATAAACTGCCGTATGTGATTGAAGTAGGTAATCCTATGGGAACTAAATTTGTTACGGAGTCTGTATGTAAGGATTGTAATATTTGCATTGAGGGTTGCATGTATCCTATTGATTTGATTATCATGCCATTTCGAGACTTTGAGGTTATCTTAGGGATGGATTGGTTGGGGCGATATTATGCATGTTTGGACTGTAGGAGGAAAGTTTTGACTTTAGAAGTACCTAACCAACCCATTATTAAAGTAACTGGGAGTCGAAAGTCTACTGGGACTCGTATTATATCTTCCATTAAAGCTACTAAAATGTTGAGTAAAGGCTATGATGCATACTTAGCTTATTTAATTAATCAGCCTGGAGATAAATTGAAATTGAGTGAAGTACCTATTATAAAAGAGTTTCCGGGGGTTTTCCCTGAGGAGTTGCCTGGGTTACCACCTGATAGGGAGATTGAATTTGTGATTGACCTGTTGCCGGAAACTAGTCCTATCTCGAGAACCCCGTATAGAATGTCTCTCCCTGAGTTACAAGAATTGAAAAGTCAGCTACAGGGTTTACTTGAGAAAGGTTTTATTCAGCCGAGTTCGTCACCGTGGGGTGCTCCCGTGTTATTTGTGAAAAAGAAAGACGGTACTCTGCGTTTGTGTATAGATTATTGGGGTCTGAATCAGGTAACGGTGAAAAATAAATATCATTTGCCCTTAATTGAGGAGTTGTTTGATCAGCTACAGGGTGCTGTTGTGTTTTCGAAATTTGATTTGAGGCAGGGTTATTATCAGTTGAGGATCAGGAAAGAGGATGTACCTAAGACTGCATTTAGAACCAGGTACGGCCATTATGAGTTTGTTGTTTTACCATTCGGGTTGACAAATGCTCCAGCCGCTTTTATGGATTTGATGCAGAGGGTATTTCGACCCTATCTTGATCAGTTTGTTGTGATTTTTATTGATGATATATTAGTATACTCTAAGTCTGAGTCAGAGCATGAAGAGCATTTGAGGATTGTACTTCAAACCTTGCAAGAACACAAGTTGTTTGCCAAATTTAGCAAATGCGAATTCTGGTTGAAACAGGTTGCCTTTTTAGGTCATATCATTTCCCAGGAGGGAATATCTGTTGATCCTGCTAAAATTGATGTAGTTATGTCGTGGAAGAGACCTGAAACTGTCACGGAAGTCCGTAGTTTCTTGGGATTAGCGGGCTATTATAGGCGATTTGTTAAAGATTTTTCAAGGATTGCAGGACCTTTGACTACTTTAACTCAAAAGAAAACTGTGTTTAATTGGGATGGCAAATGTGAAGCTAGTTTCCAGGAGTTGAAAAAGCGACTTACCACTGCACCTATCCTTGCCTTGCCTGAGGGAACTGAGAACTTGGTGATTTATAGTGACGCTTCGAAAGAAGGGTTAGGTTGTGTTTTGATGCAAAATGGTAAAGTCATAGCATATGCCTCTAGGAAATTGAAACCATATGAACTCAATTATCCTACACATGATTTGGAGCTTGCAGCTGTTGTCTTTGCTTTGAAGAAATGGCGACATTATTTGTGGGGCAACAAATTTGAAATATTTACTGATCATAAAAGTTTGAAATATTTGTTTTCTCAAAAAGATTTGAATATGAGGCAAAGGCGTTGGCTAGAATTGTTAAATGATTATAACTGTACCATTAGCTATTTGCCGGGAAAAGCTAATACTGTTGCAGATGCACTGAGCCGGAAAGCTTCTGTGTCTAGTTTGATAATCAAGGATTGGGAGATTGTGGAAGAACTGTGCTTATGGAAACCGAAAGCTTCTAGATCAGGTATTCAATTTGCTAGTTTACAAATCAAATCTTTATTGCTATCTAGAATCAGAGAAGCGCAACAATCAGATTCTCAACTGTTGAAGCTTTTAGAGAAGTCAAAAGGGGGAGAGTCCGACTTTAAGATGCATGATGATGGACTTCTCAGGTACAAGAATAGAATTTGCATTCCCAGTAATTCGATTGTGAAAGATGAGATTCTTGCTGAGGCTCATGCTTCTAAATACACAATTCATCCTGGAAGCACAAAAATGTATAGAGATTTGAAACAGAATTTCTGGTGGAATAACATGAAGAGAGAGATAGCTGAGTATGTAGCTAAATGTTTAACTTGTCAGAAAGTTAAGGCAGAACATCAGAGGCCAGCGGGATTGTTGCAACCGTTGGAGATTCCGGTTTGGAAATGGGATCAGGTTACTATGGATCTTGTGTCGGATTTACCGAGATCACCACGAGGTAATGATTCTGTGTGGGTTGTAGTAGACAGGTTGACGAAGAGTTCGCATTTTATTGCTACAAAGAAAACAGATTCTCTCGATAAATTGGCTGAGCTTTATGTTGAAAATATTGTGAGACTGCATGGAGTTCCATCCCAGATAGTGTCAGACAGGGATCCCAGGTTTACATCACAGTTCTGGCAGAAACTACAAAAGGCTTTGGGGACTAATTTGAGTTTTAGTACTGCTTATCACCCGCAGACGGATGGCCAGTCAGAGAGGACTATCAGGATACTGGAAGATATGTTGAGAGCCTGTGTTCTGGATTTTGGCAAGAATTGGGAGAAATATTTGCCCTTAGCAGAGTTTGCTTACAATAACAGTTATCAGGCCACTATTGGCATGGCCCCCTACGAGGCACTTTATGGGCGAAAATGTCGAGCTCCGTTGTATTGGGATGAGGTAGGTGAAATGAAAACAGTTGATCCCGCTATTGTTGCGGAGATGAATAAAATGGTGGATAATGTGAGACTTATAAAGAAAAGGATGCTTACAGCTCAGAGTCGACAGAAGAATTATGCTGATAGACGTCGACGGGACTTAGTATTTTCTAAGGGTGATAATGTTTTCTTGAAAGTCTCTCAGCGAAAAGGTTTGATTCGACACGGCAAAGGAGGTAAACTTAGTCCTAGATACGTGGGACCATTTGAGATCACTGAGAAGGTTGGGGATTTAGCTTACAGATTGGCCTTACCTCCGAGTTTGGGTCGGATTCATGATGTTTTTCATGTGTCACTGTTGAGAAAGTATAATCCTGATCCGTCGCATATCATTGAGCCGGAACCGTTGGAAATTGATGAGTCCTTAGCTTATGTTGAGAAGCCTCTTCGAGTGGTTGACCGAAAGATTCAAGAACTTAGGACTAAAAATATTCCTATGGTAAAAGTTCTCTGGGATCATCATGGGGTTGAGGATGCCACTTGGGAGCGAGAAGATCAGATCAGAGAGAAGTATCCGGAGCTCTTTGCCGAATCATGTAAGAATTGTGAGGACGCAATTAGTTTAAGGGGGAGAGGGTGTGACACCCGAGAATTTCACCCTAAACTTATTATAATCGTTGCATACTTATGTGCGCATTTCTACGTGCATCATTTTTCTTGTTTAATTGATTTTGTTGTGGGTTACTATTCATAATATTTTCGACTGTTTCGAAAGCTTGATTTTAAATTTTTCCTAGGTCACTCGACATTTAAAAGGAACCAAGAAATTTTCGTTTTGAAGTTCCGAGCTTAGGAGTGTGCGTTTGAAAAATATTTTTCCGTGAGCTTTGAATAGTGTTACGTTAGAATAGTGCTAGTATTAAATTAAAAGCATTTGTAATAGCAATTAGCTTTAATTGATTAAGTTTTTGAGATTAATAAGCTTAGGAAATTAATTATATACAACATATAAAACAACTAACTCATCAATTAAAAGCCACATAACATATTAGCTCATAAAAACATTTGCAAAAATTCCATCCTTGTCCCCTGCTGGCCGTCCACTTCAAGAGAGGAAAGGAGAGATTTTTGCTTCAACATCCATGCACTTGAGCTCTTAGATTGATCTTGGGAGGATTTTGGAGCAACTTAGGACCTTCAACAAAGCTTCTACATCTTTAAAATTGTGAGGGAGTCTCATTTTTTTGATGTTAAAGTTTATGTGCATATGTTCAATTTTATTGATTTGTCAATTATAGCTATATATCTTGTTATGAATGCTTCCTATGAGTTATTTAATGTCTATAGAGCTAACTTTTGTGGTGTGATAACAAATTTAATGGTTGAATATTGAATTTGATCAAAGAGGTGATGAATAGTGCCTAAAACTAGGGTTTTGAGAAAATTGGATAATTGGCTTGAATTGATGCCTCAATTAGGTGCTCTAGACCCTAGGGAAGGTAATTGAAAAGCCACGTTAGGTTGAATCACCCGAATTTGAACTTTAGTGCATAAATCGCTTACTTTAAAAAGGGGGTTTTGCACGTTAGGCAATCCGGGCAAATTTGGGCATCGATTTGGGTATCCTTGAGCTAAGGAAGCACCTTTGGTGCTTTCGTTTCGCGAAATTGGGGTTCGGTTAGTATGGCTATAGTTCAAACCCGTTCGGGGCCTTCCCGAACTTTTGCTTCAAAAATGAGTTTTTATGACTTTAAAGGGTACCTTTGAGCTTAATTAGGAATATAGAAAGACTAGGGTATGATTTGGAATCTCGAACTATGCTTAGGAGAAAGAAAGCTCGGTTAAAGAAAGGGAAAAAAGTAGTTTTTAGCCTTTTTAGTTGCAATTGGAACTTGTTGTGTGTTAGTAGTGCCTTGCATAGAATATTTAGGATGTATTTAAGTTATTTGAGTAGATTATTGGAATTAATTGTGTTGATTGTTTTCTTTTGGCATCTATTAGTTAATATCTTGCATATATGAACTTTTATCGTGCATATATGTGAGGGCGGCCTACTTTGTCGTCCCTCTTACGTGTTATGTGATATTATTGATTGCTTGTGACTTGTATTGGGTTGCGCAACCTTTATCGGACATGGTAGCGTCGAGAAACACGGGCGGCATCGGGCTTGCCGTGCTCCCTCGACTACCATGGTGCCTATTCCCTTCTCGCTGAGGCATACTCCACTACCCCAGAGGCGTGGTTCACCTGCTGGGCATGGACCTACCTCGGGAGAAAGGGTCGTAGGATCGGGATACATCCGGAGTATCCCAATTGTGGTGTTTGGGGTTTGCCGGCATGTTCGTGATACTCGTGGATCGTGGCTCGTGGATGAAGACTTGGAAGTGGAACCGTATCCTTTTTAAAGTGATTAATAGTTTGACTTCTTGTCTTGTTAGTTTATGTGTCTTGTATATATGTTTACTTGTGTTGCATATCATATTGCACGTTTACATGCTGCATCACCTCCCTCGCTGGGCAACTTTGTTGCTCACTCCTCATTGAACTGTTTCAGGAGAAGCTGAGGTGAATCCCCAGCTGTTAGAAGTAGGAGAAGAAGAAGAAGTTCAAGTAGATCAGAATCAGTGATCTTGTGTGCTGAGGTGGATTTTATGTGCTTCTTACGTGGAGTTCTTGTTATTAATGTATTTTGAGACCTTAGAGTCTTGTATATATATGTCTAGTAGATGTGTATTAAGAGTTTAAGAAAGTTGTTGGATTGTAATAATGAATTCTAGACTTTATTTTTTTCTCTTGCATGCTTGGAGTGTTTGTAACTCTTCATATGGAACTTAGAAGTTTATTGTATTTAACTACTTATGACTAAAACCAACTTATCTCGCATGCTTGTGTGCTTTAGTAGAAAATTGTTGCTCCAAGGCTCGGATGGCCTTGTGATTGTGTTTTGGCTTTGGAGTTATTGTGGATAAGTTGTTGCTTTTAGTTCAGATGTCTTGAATGAATGTTTACAGGTATCAGTTTTGTCCTTGGTATAGAGGAGACTCTGTCCGAGTAACGGGTCCGAGCCTGACTTAGCGTGGGGTTGGGTTCGGGGCGTTACAAAGTCTCTCTAAATTCATTCCTATATTCTATTCATCCTTGAGATAAAAAAAAAAAGGCAGGAAATGATATTGTTGTCAAGCACTGGAAAGAGCTACCTAATCCAAAATAAAATGAATTAATGTGAAAGTTACCAGTTGCAACATAAGGTGAAACAGCGAAGAAAAAAATACATGTGAAAAGAAATACTGTGTACAAGAGCCCAGTTACAACATGAGCTGAAATAAGAAAAAATTTGTGCTTTTCTTGTGAGATGAATAGACGATCAAGTATGTTTGAGCTGATTGTGAGAGTTCTTACACCTTGCAAGTTTGATAGTAAAAGCTATCTGTTTCATAATTCAATTTCGCACACATACACACACATGGTTCATTGATTAAATCCCTGACTGAATTGAGTATTAATGAGTAAACTTTCTTAAGTGACTTCATACTTCCTGAACATATCATGCATTTTAATTCTATTTTATTTTTATTTTTTTTTAAAGGGTGAAATCTCAGGGAATTTTGAGCAAAATGGAGATACTGTGAAAAATATTGTTGCAACATCGGTTCTAAATTGTTTTTGGATAACTATGTATATTCTGTGTCAATATGTTGCAACTTCATTATGCAATACATCAATGGTCAGAAAGGAAAGTGTTTGCGCGGGAATTTTGGATATTCTCAAATTGACAGTTACTTTATTTGTGCAGGTTTTGAAATTCCCAAGATAGTGGGATTGATAGTTGCCTAAGTTGACTCATGATGGCAATTAGGACACGATTTTTTAGCAATTTTTTGTGTGTCTTTTCATTTTTATTATGCTTATCTCCCTTGTTTTTTCTCTTAGAAATTTCTTCAGGGTTCTCACAAGGTCGACATTCAGGGGGAGACTACTAATGTTGCAACAGCACCACCCACTGGAAGTGCCAGTAATCCTATTGATCAATCTACCATGTCACAATAACTGTAGCCACTTCAAGAAAGAGCAGAGTAATATCCAGGCTAATCAGGATTAAACCCTTCAGGCTTTTGCTCAGCTTCTCAGGGGATAGGAAACTCTAAAGGATCATTCGATGAAACCTTCCACATGATAATTGTGTGTTCTATTGGTGACTTGATTAACTTATTGTCCTGCTACTTTGCCTCATTTGCCTTTGCTTTGCCAAAAAGGGGGAGAATTACTTTGTTGCTTTTAAAACTTTGTTGGTTTTTATGGTATTAAGTTTGATTGTTGCTTAGATTGTTGCTGCTATTAAGTTTGATTGTTGTCTGTGATGTTTTACTGATTGTTGTAACAGGGTTATCATCTTTGAGTTACTATCTTTTGCAAGGTCATTATCTTTGCTCTGATACATCCTTATAGGTGTTGTTGAACAATTTCTTTTCCATGTATCTGCTATTGTTACTGATCACTTTATTTTGCTAGCTTTGTTGCTCTGATACTTTGCCTCTGCTTCTTTGCCTTTGGTTTGGCAAAAAGGGGGGAGTATGTTGTGCTTGTGTTTCTGCTAGTTTATTGCATTGTTGTTTTAGTATTTGTTGCAACAGGATTGCTATCTTTTGCAGGGAGACTTATTGTTCTGCTCTGATACATGTGTATCAGTGTTCCACTGAATGTTGCCACAGGCTGATTATTGCTCTTATTGCTTTGATACTCTCATATTTGTGTTGCTCTAATATCGCTGTTCCACTGAATATTGCAACAGGATCGTTATTTGTTGCACCTGCCTTTTTGCACTTGGGCAGTAGGAGGTTACATTGATTGTGATATCAGGGTTTTGTAAAAACAAAGCCAAAGGGAGAGATTGTTAAGGCAATTAGATTGATTGGTGATTGATTAATTGATTGGAGATTATTAAGGCAATTATTGATTGGCTATATTTTGCAAAACTTATGATATTACCATACTTGTGCTTTTACCTTTTATATTGTATAGGAAAAATCTTATGGTAACTTATCATATAAGAAGAAGATTTGTGCTGCTTAAGGAATGATATTAATTACATATTCATAAGGAAAAGAAGAATAAAAGAAAGATTTGGGTTTTATAAGTCAAGGCTTTTTCTTGCAGCCCAAGATGACCTGCAACAACAATTGTGTATTTATATGAAGTAACAGTCACGACAGAAAGGGAGCAGACAGAGTGCGACAAAGAAAATATAAAAGAGTTATGTCCAGTGTTCCATATCATGTTGCAACACGATCTATATTTCAGTCTTTGATTATATTAAGTGTTGCAACTCAGTTTATTTTGACATCTTGTTATAAGCATCATGTATTAGTCTTTGATTGATTCGATAGTTGTTCCTTTAATCATTCTTCGGGAGAAGAAAGTGTAGTTCTCGGGAAAGAACGTTGCAAGTTGAGGGGAACTCGCATTCATTCTTCGGGAGAAGAAGGTGTAGTTCTCAGGAGAGAACGTTGCAAGTCGAGGGGAGCTCGCCAAACCGAAGTTCATTAAGGAGTTCTTCATCGAGACGTCAAAGGTCAAGAGGGAATCTTTGAAAGAAACTGATAGAGAGAGAAAGTAGAATGAGAAAAATGATTTGTATTTTCAATCAATTTAATTTGTTACATCTCACTGCTGTATATATAATAGAGCTGCTACTGTTAGAGCATGTGCAACTAACTTGACAGCTCAGATACAGCAGTCAAGTTAGTTCCTGACTAACTATTACATCAGCTATGACTAAGTACAGTAGTTATATCTATTAGCTAGGCTAGCTACTCTGTGTAATATCCTTGTCATCCCCCCTTAAGCTGACAGGAGCTTCTGCTAGTGGCAGCTTGGCTTTGAGCTTATGAAACTGAGATTTAGACAGTGGTTTTGTGAAGATATCGGCCACCTGCTCAGTAGTTAGAACATGAGTGACTTTGAGTGCCTTGGAGACAACTTGTTCTCGAATAAAATGATAGTCCAACTAAATGTGCTTTGTCCTTGCATGATAGATAGGATTTGCAGCCAAAGCAATAGCAGACTGATTGTCACAATAGAGCATAGGGACTGAGCTAGGCAAATGAAGATCTGTAAGTACATAGGTAATCCATTTTAACTCAGCTACTGTAGTAGCCATAGATATGTATTCAGCCTCTGTTGAGGACCTTGCAACAGTTGGCTGCTTCTTGGAACACCAGGAAATGAGATTAGAGCCTAAGTAAATGCAAAATCCTGTGGTAGATCTTCTGTCTAGGGGGTCACTTGCCCAATCAGAATCAGAAAAGGCAGTGAGAATTAGTGGCCCTGGTCTGAAATATATGCCTTGAGAGATGGTGCCTTTGATGAACCTTAAGGTTTTTTTAAGGGAGCTGTAATCTGCCTCAGTGGGATTGTGCATGTGCTGACATAATGTATTAATAGCAAATTGCACATCAGGTCTTGTGAGAGTGATGTATTGTAGTGCCCCTACCAAACTTCTGTATTGGGTAGGATTAGAAAAGGGTAGGGTGTTGGAGGAGGGCTGTTTAGTGGATTTGGAAAACGTATGAGAAGCTGTTGGGTTGCAGTTGGTCATACCTGCCTTTTTGAGAAGGTCTAGAGCATATTGAGTTTGATGTAAGAGAAGACCTTGAGTGGTAGACTGAACTTGAATTCCTAGAAAATAGGAGAGAGGGCCTAAGTCTTTCATTGCAAATTTGGCACTCATGGAAGAAATAAGATCTGAGATAGCAGTAGGGGAACTGCCTGTGACCACTATATCATCCACATAAACTAGGACTATGATGATGGCTTTGGGTGTGTGAGACACAAAGAGGGAAGTGTCTGCTTGACTGCAGTAGAAGCCTTTAGTAGTAAGAAAAGAAGAAAGCATTTGATACCAGGCTCTTAGAGCTTGTTTCAAGCCATAGAGGGACTTTTTGAGTTTGCACACATATGTGGGATGAGAGGGATCAATAAAACCAGGAGGTTGGGTCATATAGACCTCTTCATTGAGGCTGCCATGAAGAAAGGCATTGGAAACATCCAATTGCCTGAGGGGCCATTGATGAGTAACAGCCAATGAGAGCACTATTCTTATGGTTTGGGCTTTAATGACTGGACTGAAAGTTTCATTATAGTCCAGTCCATACTCTTGATAATAGCCCTTAGCCACTAATCTGGCTTTGTATCGGGCTATTGTGCCATTTACATGCTTCTTTATCCTATAGACCCATTTACAACCTATTGGTTGTTTAGAAGGGGGAAGGGGTACTAGGGTCTAAGTTTCTTGTTTGAGAAGGGCTTGGTATTCCTTATCCATAGCAGTTACTCATGCACTATAAGTGGCAGCCTCCTTGTAAGTGGTTGGTTCTGTGAGTAGAGATGTAGTGATAAGAGTGTGGAGCTTGTATAGAGGAGGAGGTAAACAACCAGTTTGTGACCTAGTGAGCATAGGGTGAACATGAGTAGGAAGTTGAGTAGGCTGAGAATGGAGAGTTGTGGAGGAAGAGGCAGTTGCAAAAGCATGAGTGTTGGTTGGTAGTGAAGAACTATGTTGAGGAGGGGTGTGACTGGGAATTGGTGTAGAATCTGAAAATGGAGAGGTCTCAGAGGGAGGAGTGGGGGAAGAGGATGATTGAATAGACTCAGGAAATGGTATAGCTAAGTGGGAAGGTGGAATATGCTGTGAGGATTGAGGCTGAGATGAGGGAATTGGAAGTAATGGTAGTGAAAAGGAGAGAGGAAGAGAGGGTGCAGTAAGGAATGAATCAGTAGGAGGTGTTGAAGAAGTAGATTCAGTAGGTGGGAAAGGGGGGAGGAACTGATTTAGTGGATAATAAGCAGTGGGTTGGCAGGTGGGATAAGGAGACAAATGTTCATGAAACCTAAGATTTCTGGAGATGTATAGCCTGTTATTGGAAAAATCTAGGCATTTGTATCCTTTTGTAGTGGGACAGTACCCGAGGAAGACACATGGATTGGATTTAGGGTAGAGTTTGTGTGGAGTATATGGCTTAAGCCAAGGAAAGCAAAGACAACCAAATACTTTAAACTGTGAGTAATCAGGTTGGACAAAGTAGAGGCATTCAAAAGGTGATTTCTTGTTGAGAACAGGGGTAGGTAACCTGTTTATGAGGTGGTTTGCTGCAGCCATGGCTTATAGCCAAAACTTGGCAGGCAGATGAGCTTGTTGGAGTAGGGCGAGGGCTGTCTCAACAAGATGAAGGTGTTTCCTCTCTGCCTTCCCATTCTGTGCTGGTGTATAGGGGCAGGAGGTTTGATGAAGGGTGCCTAAAGATTGCAGATATGTGCTGAGTTTGTTGTTTACAAACTCAGTGCCATTGTATGTTCTTAGGACTTTAATTTTGGAATTAAATTGTGTTTGTACCATGTTAGAAAAACTGAGAAAAACAGAGTAAAGATCAGATTTTTGCTTTAGAGGGTACAACCAAGTGTATCTAGTAAAATCATCTAGAAAGACAACATAGTACTTGTATTTCATATGGGAAAGAACAGGGGAGGGACCCCATACATCAGAGTGAATGAGTTCAAATGCAGACCTAGATTTACTAGTAGATACAGGAAAATGAAGTTTATGAGATTTTGCTGTAAGACAAGACTGGCAATCTAGGCAAGTAAAGGTAAGTTTTACATCCAGAAGAGAGGAAAGTATTTGGCTTGTATGCTTGGAGGGATGCCCAAGTCTGAGGTGCCATAATGTTGCAGGAGGTAGCTTGTTTGCAATAGTACATGACTGTGCCTGATAGGATGAGGGTAACTTGGCAGAGTGTGGCAGTGGATAAAGTCCCTTATCACAGGGGCCCTGGTACTTGATAAGATTGGTAGCATTGTCCATAATCTTCACCCCCTTAGAATTGAAGATTACAGAGCAGTTATTATCTTTGGTTAGCTTATAGATAGATAGAAGATTGGTAGATAATTGAGACACATAAAGTACATCAGATAAGTGTAATGGGGAAGAAGAGGTGTAGATTGTACCAGTGCCCATGCTCCGAATTGGCAAAGCATGACCATTACCTACAGCAACAGAATCTGCACCAAGATAAGGCTGAGAGTTGACAATCTGGTTAGGATCATTGGTGACATGTGCATTAGCACCAGAATCAAGGTACCAGGGATAGGGGTTATCAATTTGATAGGAGTTATCAATTTGCTGACTTGTCTGAGCAGAGAACACTTGTTTTTCTTGCTGTAGAGGATGGTAGTTTTCTCCATCAAACCTGTGCCAACACTCGAATGCGGAATGATTGACCTTTCCACAAATCTGGCAATACAAAGGCTTATTAGAAGAGGGAGCTGGAGCAGCTCGATTGACGGTCTGAGAAGGTCCTTTATTTTGAGATCCTCATCTGCCTGAGTTTCTGCCTCTGCCACCACCTCTATTAGAATTCTGCCTACCTCTTCCTCTGTTTGAGTAGCCTTTTCCACCACCTCTATTGGTGTAAAGTGCAGTGTGCACTTCTGAGTTGTTGGAGAGAGTGAACTTGTTGGAAATCTGCTGATTTAATTCCTCAGCAAGCAGAGTACTGAACAAGGCTGGTATGGGAAGAGGTTTGGATTTGAGTCTGACAGAAGATTTGAAGGAGTCATATTCAGATGGAAGCCCTTTGAGGACAGTGAAGGTAATGTCCTCATCTCGGAGTAGTTCACCTGCAGATGCTAGGTGATCACTTAGGGTTTTGATAGCATCAAGGTAGGTTTGCATAGATTTGTCTCCTTTGTGAAGAGTGTATAGTTGCATCTTCAACTGATAGACATGAGACTTGTTCATGGCATGAAACCTCTGTTCTAGCGAGGTCCATATTGTAGCAGCTGTTGGGAGATGAAGACATTGAGAGAGAACTTGTTGAGTCATGGATGCAAAGAGACATGACTTGAGATGAGTATCCACTGTGATCCAGGTTGTATAAGCTGGATTAATGGAGGTTTTACCATCTTCATCAGTGAGAAGTTGTTGCGGACATGGCTTGTTGCCAAGGACCTGATCTAGAAGATGATGTGCTTTCAGAACTGTGTGAAGTTGAACCTTCCAAACACTGTAATTTGTGTTATCGAGTTTAATATGTACTAGAGAGTTGAGGTTGTGAATAAGAAGCTTAAGGTGTGAGGGAAGCTCGTCGTCAGCCATTAATGGTGAATTAGGGTTTGGTGAAGGTGGAAATTAGGGTTTGGATGAAGAGTTGAGCTAGATGTTGAAGAAAAACAGCAGCAATGGGCTGCAAAAGAAGTGTGATTACAACTGCAAAGCTTCGCGAGAAGCTTTAATGGAGTTTTGATGTGATCTCCAATGGAGATTTGGCAGTCGCGAAAAAAATATCTCACAGGAACATGACCTGCTCTATGATACCATGAAAGAAACTGATAGAGAGAGAAAGTAGAATGAGAAAAATGATTTGTATTTTCAATCAATTTAATTTGTTACATCTCACTGTTGTATATATAATAGAGCTGCTACTGTTAGAGCATGTGCAACTAACTTGACAGCTCAAATATAGCTGTCAAGTTAGTTCCTGACTAACTATTACATCAGCTATGACTAAGTACAGTAGTTATATCTATTAGCTAGGCTAGCTGCTCTGTGTAATATCCTTGTCAGTCTTTACTTGTATAAGTCCATTGATTTTGTAACTTGTTATTTCTTAATGAACAGGTTTGTTGGATCAGGGGAGGTCCCGTGGACATAGACCGCACGGTTGAATCACGTTAAATCTTGATGTTCTTTATTTCTGTTACAGCTTTATTTTTTCCACTACTGTTTATTGTCACTGGCTATGTTGGGATATTAAGTAGAACAACTCATAAATTGACTAAAGAAACAGACTGTTAATGAACTATGAAAGAAGTAATGTTCCAGTTAATGTTGTAACATCACTTGTAACAGATTCACTTTACACCAAGTAATTGCATCAGTTTTTCATATTCACTACAGAACTTCGTCGATTGAGCAAATTAGTCATATTGCTTCAAAAATAATCCATACTTATACTGCACTAACTCTATCAGAACGCATTGTAAATGTTCCTCCATAAGGCAACTCATAGGTTGCTTCAATAGCTGAAGGGCACTCTTCTGCAAGTTTTAGCTCCTTTTCAAAATCTAGTGCTACATATCCAGATTTTTTAAAGAAGTTCTCAACAGTCACCAACTCTATACGACTATTGGTAGGGTAAGAACATTCAGCCCAAAACATCGGACAATTCATCAGATCACCTCAAGCGAAATCTAATCGCGAAATGGCATGAGGAATGAATTGCATATCCTTCATAAATTGGAACCGTGTAGCTCGCCCCTTTTCCAGATTCGATAACAATACCTTGTCAGAAGATAAACTTGATTAGAATTGGACATACGAAAGCTAGTAAAATAAAATTGAAAATTTCAACAATTTGCTAATAAATCTTTCTATAAACTTACCAGTAGTATGACCAGTAGAATACTAAGAAACAACTGAGTGAATGATGGCGTACATGGCCGGGACATGAAAGCCTTCAAACATGATCTCAACCATCCTCTCTCGGTTTGGTTTCAGGTTGAATTGTGGTTCAGTGAGAATGACCGGATGCAATTTTGGGGCAACACAAAGCTCATTACAGAAGGTGTGATCCCAAATCTTCTCCATCTCATCCCAATTTTTTATGATACCACATTCAATGGGGTACCTAATCCCAAGTATACCTCTTTTTGCAAGTGCTTCATTCCCAACATAAGTTTTTTTAGCCCCTCGAAGAATGGGGAACCTTTGTGCCTAGGAGAACCAACGACAGAGTCGAACACTGAACATGGCGCATCATCACCAGCAAAGCCAGCCTATTGGATATTAACCAAGAACGTGTTGTACAATTAATGAGTCATAATCTAAAATCCAGAGCAATATATAGCATGATGAACCAAAAAGTCTCTGGGACGTATTGTTAAGAATAATGGAGAACTATTTTCATTATAAATAGTATTTAACCAACCGGGTAGCCATATGCTTCGTCTAGCATTAAATGTCGGGGCCGCTCAAGAGAACAATTATTAAAAGAAATATATGAATCTTAATACTCAATTAAACCTGTGTTTCCCCAGTGACTAACCTTAGTAAACCTACTTCCATTGTCGAATACAAGTGGCTTCAATATATCCCTTCCATGAGCCATCTTTTACCAAGTAACATAAAGCACTAGAACAAAAACAAGATTGATTATTTACAGGGAGTGCAACACCCAAGAGTTGGGTGGAATGGAATGCTCATGTAGTAATTTATGCATTTAAATCACGATTGTGGTCTCTATTATTATAAAATAAGTAGAAATAAAAATTACAGGAAGTGTAGTCTCACAATATGTGGATGCAGGGATACAGAACTTCAGTTGATACATGCGTAAACTGTTAGATCTTTATCGTATAACATTATGAGACAAATTCAATAGTGATGGATGCTACAAATCATTTTTATCATACGTATATAGACATATAATTACCATTAGATCTCTACTTGGACATCTTATTATGATTCAATATCTCTTGTACCCATATATTACATATATTGATACGAGAGGACCCAATTTTGAGTTCTACACCCCATAGGCCATTTTCATATATCAATATCTGCTTCAAAAATGCTTAGACGTGCATGTGAACATTTTAATGTAACAACATATATACATGTCAATGCATACGAAAAAACATAGGTTTCAAACCTTAAAAAGGTTTCTCCATTTTCGACTCCTTTAAGAAACTTGATTGCACTTTAACAACCTCCTGTCTTCTGGGTGGCGTATTGATTTCAAATCCTATAAATTAGCATTCTTGATTTAGACCAATCTATCTTTAGGAGTCCTTAATTATGCATTTGACTACTTGACCTTAGTGACCATGTAAGTTATATGTATGAGCATTAAAAATTGTAATGATTCGATGACCAAAGTGATAAATTCATGTGTAATTTCCTATATTGTATCTCTCGCAATATTGAAATCCATGAATTTGAAAAGTTCATGTAATGTATTTTAGGAAAGAAACATTTAGGTCCTTGTTTTTTTTTTTTTTTTGCCTTAGACCAACTAAGCCCCTCAGGTTTTTTCCTCTCTTGGTCCCTTGTTAGTAAACCGTTAGTTGAATATGGGGTTGATCGCGTGAAATGACTGTTGTGCCCACACTAAACTGTCATACACACACCCCCCTCACACACAGAAACACAACCATACGCACTATCGAACACATGAACAGCCAACACATGGTGATTTGGGGGTACACGGGGTTCGGGTTTGAGATTTAGGATTTTTTCAGCATAAACTTAACGCTCTCTTTAGCAGTTTAGTTTTTCCAGTCCATACGACTTTTTATGTCACATAAACATCTAGTTTATTCAAGAAAATTAATGAAGAAAAGCCTCTACATAACCTATGATGAGAAACTATATATAGCTTTATATTGCTATAGCATTTTCTTCCTACTTGTCAAAAAAGCATTGCATCTTGAAAGAAACATAGTGTGAACCACAGCAAAACTAAATGAAGCCCCCTGGGTCTGTAGTATATCCTGCAAAACACTGCTTAATTTTATTTAATTCAGTGTTCAGATACATCTTCAAAACCTTGTGGTGAAGCAATTCATCGATAGGCTCTCTGACCGCGACTGTCTACTGTTCGAAATCTGTAACTAACAAGAAAAGAAGGAAAAGAAAATAGAATAAGAAAGAAAGAAGGAAACGCGCTCCTCTCGCAGCAGCATTCTTCTAGCAAGGAAATTCCATCTGCATTTACATCATAACACTTGCCTTTGTAGCAGACTGAAGCGAAGAATACATTCTTCGTATTTCTCTGACTCTGGATCCAAAAAGTGAAAGTCAGAAATGGCATCTGGATAGTTGACAATAAAAACTCCTGGTGTTGCAAAGCGAAAGAAATGATAATAAAAGTTCATGATAATGAATAGACTTTTAAGAAAAATTCAGTTGCAATAATCGCTGAGACGGCATCACTTCATTTTTTAAAGCAGCGGGGTACAAAAAAAATATATATTGAAAAAGATAAGGCAAAGACATTCCCCAGCAATCATAAAGCGGAGCCCAATTGATAAAAAGAACTTTCCTTCTACAGTTATATCTTAAATTGATACTTGCAAAGTCCTCTGAAGTCCACCAGAGGGGGTATTCACTAATGCTGGAAATTGGCATGTAAGCATACCTGTCATAACAAGTATGATTCCACGACAGTTCGGCCAAACTTTTCTTGAACATCTTTGGGAGTCTCAATCTGTAAGACAACAAAATGAGAAACAAATGGGAATTAATATCTCTTTCTCTCTCTCTGTGCGTATATATATATATATATATATAACATCCTTCGTTATTGTATAACTGAACAAATTTTAAGAACTCACAAAAAAGAAATACCGGACTCAAAAATAATAACCAAGTTCTCTCGATTTATCTTTTTGTGTTATAAGGGAAAGTTCACCAAGTATTGAATCATTTCACTTACCGCATTCAAAGCCTTGAAAATAGCCTTAACAGTGTTATGAGGATTCCTTGAACCGACAACCTACAAGAATTCTCATGTCGGAAACTTCAAACAACAGCAGGAAGACAAAACCAACCTTTCTATACAAGTGCAATTAGATCTTTACCTTTGACTTCACATTCTTGAAACCCGCTAAATTTAGGATAGTTTGGACAGTTCTACCTGCTTTCATCCCTGTCTGGGTAGAGGCAGGCCAAAGATAAACCTACAAACAAGAAAAGTTCAAATTAAGCCATAAGAACAAGTAGTGAGATCCCTATTCTGAATTTTATAGGAAAAGCATATGTCCATGATGTAGAAGAAATTAGCTAAGTCTTTAGAACCTTGGTCTTTTTGTAATTTGTTTGAATTGCATGTGCAATTGTATGCTCCTCATGCCGTTCTACATAATGGAGATTCTGAAAGCACTTTTCATATGCCTGTTGCAAAAAAATTATTAGACAACTAGAAACCATAAAACGTTACCAAGATCAAGAATGGATACCGCAAAAAAAAGCACCTCTTCAGGAGAAAGAGAATAGGGAGAGAGACGATACAAACATTTCTAGATTATAATTTTATGGGGAAGTTGAAACTAATGTAGCTGAAGAAAACACACAGCATGGATAATAAAATGACAGCTCATGAACTAGTCTCAATATGCAAACTCTAAGTTGCTTCATGCCATCTGAACCGATCTTGTAATCACCATACTATATAATCCATGTAGTAGACAAGCCACATGGTGCTTAAACGTCAAACAATCACTGTTCACAGTTTACCTCAAGATGTGCGTTCTTCTTAATATACATGATTCATTTCCTTCTTAATAACAAGAAGAATATGTAGCCTTTTCTTGCTTCAGTAGCTATCATATCTCCATTCCTCATTGTTAACTAAAGGTCTTAAATCAATATGATTTAACCCTAAACTATTTCTCCCTCACCGTTATTGCCAGATTTATTGCCCATCAACATTCTACCATCAAGGAGAAGCAAACTAGAATCTGAAAATACTACATACTAGGGGTCATGGCCTCATATTACAAGACAGACACAAAGATGGGATTCTTTCCTTTCCCTTCTCTTTATTTTTCCAATACTGATCTTTTTATAAGGGGCGGTCAAATTGAGGGGAACATAGATCCTTATATTTCACTCTTACATTCTTTCTTTGGAAAAACATTGACTGAACTAAAAGAATAATCAAAGACAAATGTGACGTAAAGAAGATGGATGATATCATAATCAAAATAAAAATGATAACAGTAGTAGCATTATCACTAATAATAATATAACTGAATATCAATACTAACATTAGAAGAAGATTTTCAACCTAAGAACGTCTTGTGATGCCAATATTATTGCCTCCATCCCAAAAAGATAACCAACCTTATTAGAATTAGCACACAGATCAAGGAAAACATAAAAAGAGCAAACTACACCACTTTTATATATATGTATCTTCATTTTGGCCTCTCATTATTTCCATACAAAATGTCACCTTGCACTACAAACCAAGGTACACACTTGTTTAATGAGTGTATTAATCAGGGGTCGAATTGGAAATTAAAGAAGAAAACTTTCTAATGTTAAAGTGGACATTACTTTGGGACTGAAAAATAGCAAGTGTTAATATCTTCCAGGGACAAACATTAAATCACACATTTGAATTATGACATGCCTTGAGATTTTTATGTCATTTCCAATCCTCCTCGGAACTGGGGAACACGAAGAAATTGAACAGATTCTAGTTATATACAACACAATATGATCAGGAAATTTTCAATTAAATAACATATTTTCTAGTGCCAATGCACGCTTCATGAAATGAGTTGCACTATGGATATATTGAGCTGTTAAAAGATTTGAAGATAAATGCCAATCATGAGCTCAGATATAATTCTCCTTTATCGCAAAAAAGAAGGATATAGCAATTTATTTGGTCAAAGATTCAATTTATATGCAACCAGATAACTTATTTTCCGTAAGGTGGATTTCATGGAGATTCAGGGAGGGTTACCCAGCAGTCTATCGGAACACTCGCTCAAGCAAGTTTACAACATATTGCACGCAGACATACACAAACGCACACGCACACGCACACAGACATACATATATAGGTGTATGAGTATATGCATTAGTGCTGTCTATATATTAATTAAAAACATCTTGCTTAAAATTTTATGTGCCTATAGAAATTACCCAGTGATCAGCTCAAGTCATATGCCCAACAGAATGCAACATATAGAATATTAGCAGATCTTCCTCAGGTTCCAAAAGGCAGAAAGGCTGTCTAAAGCCTCGTAAACTAAGCAGAGACAAAAAAAAGTCTTAAATATCATTGACAAGTCAGAATACAATATTGGTACCTTCTGAAGGGCAATAGGAACTGCTGGGCCTTTTGCTTTTGCATAACCAACAACGCCATGATAGTTTCCACAAGCTAGCAAAGCTGTGTACTTGATAACTTGTCCTCCCTGTTGCGTTTATTAGTTATGCATTTATTAAATGATTCATCTGAAAGAGGGGGGGAAAAAAAAGATCCCCGCGAGGAGGTTATATTACCTTTGTGACCTTACACGTTCTGTTGACATCAATAAGCTTCACATCGAAACCCTGCGGTATCAAGGAAAAATTGGATTATGAAATGACCTCAGAAAACAGTAGCCAATATATGTTGGGAATACAAGAATTAATCTACATCACAAAGATAAGTTGCCAGATTTAGCAGCATAGAAATTAGAACTCTAAGGTGACAAAGGATCACACTTCTTGACATTATAGAAGATAGACATGCAAATGCCACTTTAAACTATGAGTTAATGTCAATGCAGCCAAAAGGTTCAAATGGGTCCCAATGGTAGACTGTATAAGTTACCTCTCGTTCAAGGTTTAGCATGACCCTCCTAAATAAGAACCTAACTGACACTGGCAGCTTGTGCCCCTCCCACCTATGTAATATGGTCCATCACATATTCCACTCCGCCCATCAACCCCCTCCCCCTCCCCCTCCCTCACCCCCCCAAAACACACACATGCACACACTTCTCCCATCCTATGATGACTGAAGGACTGGTAATTGAAGTACAAGAGGAAGTTACTTTCACCCCCAACAACCCCCCCTCCTCTTTATTCTATTACCTTTTAGACTCAAACACCTCTCTCTAATCCATACTGACACATCAGTTGTTATTCTTCGGCATATATTCCATATCCGCTTGTTCATATGATTAGTTGAAAGTTTTGTCTCACTTATCCCACATGAACGTGTTTGCAGTCATCATTTCAACAACCTCATGCATCTAAACTTTCTGGCTATTCTTTTTAGAGTCACGCAATTTACATTGTAAAGCTTGGCGGCTTTAAACCAATCTCATTGCATTCTTCTTAATTGACTAGTTCGCATCTAGAACAGCGGCATCATTTCTTCTCCAATTCATCTCCTGAACTTGACTTTTCCATGCACCAATGTTCAACCTCCCTTTGCGAACAGATGGATGCAGTCAATGCAATTAGCCACTTGAGACGCCCCTAAATTCATGGTTTTCGGTTTTCCTCTGTAGCTAAACCTAAACTTAGAACAAGAATTTAAGATTCAGCTACGCATTGTTGATACTAATGGATCCTCATCGAGTATGTACCACAAAGCAAATTATGCAACCATTTTGGTTGAACTTTTTTGCAAGCTATGGATTCTTCTTTTCCTCAGCATAAGCAGGCAGCTATAATTTTCTGTGACTTTGAAAAGATACCTTCATGCAAAACATGTCAACTTAAATACACGAGCACAAAGTAAGGACCAAGTTGAATCAATCACTAGAAAATAGAAAAACTCTAGTCAACCTACAAAATCTGATCTTCTATCCCCTTATGTACTAAACATAGCAAAAGCTGTTGTGCTATTTAGAGACACAAGGAAAAGATGCTTAAACATTCCAATTGAAATCCTACATCCTGCACGCCTTCATAAACAAGGTGGAGTCTCCACAAGTTAAAAGCAAATGATCCAAGAACTCTTCTAAACATTCTCAAACCACAGTGAGGCCACATCTGATTGGAATTAAAATCAGTATCATCTGTAACAGAGAGATAAACAAACAGAAAGAGAAGTACATATTAGCTCTCTCTCTCTCAACATCGACAAATTAAGGAACTCATGGAAATAATAGAGAAAAAAACAACAGCATTTACAATGAATAATTAACTAAAATATAAGAGGAATCGTGGCTGCAATTATAAAGATGTAGGCGAAGGACATAAAGACAGCAGGATGAAGCATCATCTACTTACTTTCCGGTAAAGAGGTTGTCGCTTTTTCTCAGTCAAAGAGTTCCTTTCTTCAGCAAGATCTCTGATCTCCTCCTCTAGAAGCTTCCCCTTTCTCCCAAAGGTGTGATCCAACTCCTCTAATTTCTCCTCAAGTATCTTGTCAATAGCATTAAGCTTCTCCAATAATATATCATCCTTTTCTTTCATGTCATCAAACTCCAGGTCATCATCATTTTCTCCACCCTGAATCATTCGCTTTTCCTTTTCAAAACCAGCATGCTCCATAAGTTCAACAGAGGGCCCCATCTGCTCCTGCTGAATGATCCCATAATTGGCTGGATCATTAGGATCGTAAGCTTCCTTCCACTCCACCATCCGAATGGCCCTATTTAACTTCATTTGCAGAAGGAATTTCTCTTTACCTTCAGCAACTTTCAGCCTGTTCATTAACTCTCCAATCACCCGATACTCTGGCCTTAGGTTAAAGTGCTTTTGCTCAAATTTGTCAATCCTATTCATCCATTTGAATGCATCATCAAGATTCTCTGCTCAGAGAAATAATGTAAACCAAACAGACGTTACTTGCAAAACAATCAAACCCCCAAACAAATACATAACACATGATGGAGAATTTTTCACATGACCAACCACATTATGATGCATATTGATACATGGGGAAGAATTGGTCAAAAAAGCATATTATCCACCCATGGTTTCCAAGGCAAATGAGCATCTTGTCGTTGTCATTTCAACAATGGTGCATTCAACCCCCCATTAGCCAAAATGCTCTAATGTAGGAGCATTTTTTGAGTGACTTCAGCTTAAAATTTTGTAGACGAAAATATTTTGGGGGTTAAATTGCACCATTGTCGAAACCTCAAGGAACTTGTTTCATATAATTAAGACACGGGATTAACTTGAAGGTGAGAAAACCCACCGATATTAAAAGCTCAAAAAAAAATTTACAAAAGTGTGACCAGTCAATGACCAAGTTCTTCTTCTAGTAAAAACCACACACAAAATGCCATTCACACATGCACACACACGCAAAACATGCGCATACATACACATACATATATATACACACGTATAGAAGGGGAGAATAAAAGCTCAATTTTTTTACAAAAACCACAACTAATTAGTGACCAAATCTTTTCCTCTAGTAAAAATCATACACAAAATGCTACGTGAATCAACGAATGTGTGCGTATATATACTTCTGTATGTATTTGATTATATATACCAGCTTGAGTGAAGTTATGGAGAAGCTCTTCATGGCGCCTGAACTTTTTATCGAAATCCTCAGCGCGTTTTCTCATAGCTTCTGTCGTAAACCTCTCGTCATCGTCATCAGAATCGGAATCAGTAGGCTCCTCGTAAGAATCAAACCCGGCGTTATCGCTGGCTTTGAGCTTCTCCTTCTCAAGCTTCTCAATGAGTGGGCCGACGCCCAAGTAATCCTCGTCATCCTCAGCATCAATGTCGGCCGTGTCGAGGCCAGCCCTCCGCCTCTCCTCTCTCTCCCTCTGCTTTTCTCTCTCGAGATCGAACAGGAGTTCCTGAACCACGCGCGTGGATGCAGACGCGGGGGATGCGCTGGAGAAGAAGCGCGTGGAGGTGTAAGGAGGAGGAGGGGGTGGTGTTGGGATGATGATGTGGCGGTGGTGGAAGGGTTTGAGAATGTGGCGGAGGTGGTTGTGGTGGATGAGGCGGCGGGAGAATAGTAATGTTGATGATCTACTACTCATTGTGGCGCGTAGCTAATAAGTGCTTCTTCGCTTTCTTCTTCTTGGTTTATTTCATTTCATTTTTTTTGATTTCTCACTGTGTGTGTGCGTGTTTTTTCTGTTTGTGAAGAAGAGGGTTTTAGGGTTCTGTACGAGGTGCGGGTTTAGTACTTCACTTTCTTTTTTTTTTTTCTTTTCTCCCCTCCTTTTTTCTATTTTTTTTAACTCTCTCATCATGAAATTCAATCCTAATCTATCAACTGTTAAAAAAATAATTTACTACTAAACTACTCTTAAATCTCCTTCTCTCATTCTACATAAAAGAAAAAGCAAAATTACTTCACTTACGTATAATTAAATTTTCAAGATCATTATAAATGTTACATAAATTACATTATGATTTCTAATATTTTGATGTGGATTGTGTAATTATTGGATTTCCATTAATCATTAGACTCATATACAGTCAAGTACATGGAAATGCTCATTGAAGAGCAATAGGTGGAACTAATTGAACAGCAAACCAAGATAGTCTTACCATATTTACTTTTCATTTAAAAATTATACTTCGAAATTATTTAGTGATGAGCACTGAATACGAGATGAAATTATTGATACTGCTTCTAATATTTCTGGTTAGTCGGGATACATAGGGCCATAGGGGAGTTAACCTACAAACACTCTGAGGAGTGAAGAGACTTATGAAACTTTTAGTGCCGTGCGGTAGATCCAATGAAATTCTTCCTAAAATAAATTTTTCAGTATAGAAAGTAAACGAAATAGTTAGAATTAAATGCGAAAAGTATGGAAAAACATCTCGTAAGCCACAAAAATTGGAAAAACACCTGCACTACTATGCCATATATGGCATAACCTCCTAGCATATATGCCAAAATGTATAGAGAAAAAGAGAAGAAAATCCAGAGAAAACGCAATTACAAGTGTTCATTTTCGTTCATAAATACAATCTTGCTTTGGCAGGTTAGCGCCTACAGGTTGCTGAGATGATTGTGGGGAGGTTTCATCCGGGTTGTTGATAATCTTTCCAGAAGGAGGCAAGCACCTTTTGGAAAAGTATGTTGCAATGTTCTTCGTCCTCCCACTAATATTCTCTGCAACTTCATTATTATAAAGAAAAAAATTAGAAAAATGTAAACAGTTTATAACCATTACGACAAATGGAGCTCAGCCTAAGTATATGAAAAAACCCACTAGCTAAGTAAAAAGTTTAGATAGTTCGAGTGGGACACAATGAGAACTCTTTACCTGGTGATCTTGGTGAACCAAACTTGGCCAATATATCTTTCTTCACCTGCAGCAGAGAAGGTGGCTAACTTCAGCAACTGTTTAACAATCCAGTGTTCTGTAACTTATTTTGTATAAAGTAATAAAGCAGACGGGAGCTTAACAGCTAATTTTCATCATAAACGATCGAATAAAATCATTACACCAGCTTACTCGATTCTCACAAGTTCGAGCATTGAACCATATCATATAGACATGACCCATAGACAAGCATTTTGACTGAGAAAATTAAATGTAACTAACCTGCCAACGATTATCAGAGAATTCTGCAATCTCCCGCACTTTATTTCTTAATTGGGACCTTGAAATACTAGGAAACTTGGGTTGCAAAACCTCAACTAATTTGTTTATACCATGTGGGCATGACTGGATGATAGTTATCTGAGACATCAAAAAGGAATGTGTTAGACAAAAGGATGGTGGTGCTTTTTACATGTAAGTCAAAGACACATTTCTAAGTATGTTTCTAAAGTCAAAGATCAAGTGATTTTTCCCCTGTTATTTGAACATGTTAACAGCTAATATCAAAGATGTTCAACATTCTTTTTAGTAAGAAAAACAGTTTAGTACACAATATACATCAAAGACATCAAGATGGACACAAGGGGACAGCATGAAGCCCCCAATCAGCTTCTTGTAAAGAAGATGCAGTACTTACAATTTGAGGGATATCGGAGTCTGAAATAACAGCTCCAGTAGCTACAGGAGTGGTGCTTCCCTTGCTATGGGACTGGGACAAGCAAGCCTCTTGACCCTCTTCTTCCACCTTATTACAAATAGATATCTCTATGGAGGGCCCACTAGGGAATGCACGCATGCTCAGAGCTTGCAAACATGTTTTTTCAACTTTCTCAGTACCAGTAAGATCTTCAGCCAATAACAATGGGGCTTTCTCATGCATAAGATTCAAAATAATTAGAGGTTGGTTTTTGCGAAGAGCATGCTCTGTCAAATTATGAAGATGCTTCTGTTGTCGAAGTAGTATTGAGAACTCCTCGCTTGGAGGAGCATTTTTGGAACTGGGTGAACTTGTCTCCCCAACTAAATGAGCAGATTGCATGTCGTCAACTTCTACTCCCTGCATTACCAGAAGAAAAAAATGTCAGATACATTTTGCTTCATAATTGAACTTACGTGTATGAATCATACTTCCACAAAATAAAGCAAGTTGTAACTTTATCAGAGAAACAACTTAGATATTGAGATATTCATGTTGATGTTGTAAATCTAACACCTTTTCCTAAAAAAGTAGTTCCAGAAAGTCACCAAAACTATAATCAAAATATCAAAGTAAAGTGAAATTGGAGCGCACATTTAGTGAAAATCTTTGGTCATGAGACAACCAACATTTGCTCCTTAAAAGAGTAAAGATATCTTCAGGAAAGATATTTGAAATCTTTTAGTTGGGTGACAACCAACTCTATGACCGTCTTTTGCTTATTTGAACAACTATATTCATACAGCTCAACTCTCGAGTTAGTTTAACTCTAGTTGGAGTCTAAGATCCTAGAATTATAACACAAACTCTGATTTAAAGGTCTTAGAGAGCAAGTGCACCAAGTTTTCACGTAATTGGAGGGTAAATGCTCCAACCAAAATACATTAAAAAGGTGTCCACCTATTTCGCATTGTATTTTGGATTTGGGGAAGTGCTCAATCTAACTAAAATTTCTATTTTGTCCACTCTATCATCCTAAATTCCTTGGTTCTATATTTTTCACAAATTCTCTATCATCTGTCCTTCGTTTCCATTTTTCGGGAAAGGCAAGTCTCCATCATCTAAGAAGCCAACACAACTACAATTTAACATCCCCCAAGCCAAACTAAAAGTACAAGACTGGACACTAACTTATTTGTTCTTGTTAATCTCGAGACAACTGAGATAAAATATATTAAAATATGCATGTCAGAGTACCACACCAATACAACAAACACAATGGAAGTACCTCATCCTCTGATAGATATCCATCAGGCACAAAGAAACCATCTTCACTTTCATCTTCATCTTCACCCTTTGAACATCCTTCCTCCATATGCTCATCTTCATCATCTTTATCACAATCTGATAGGCTTTCACCAGGTTCCTCCTGTGCAATCCAATGTTAGCTACACATATTCTCTATGATGATTTATTAACAACAACGAGAGCACTGTACACACATACCTCTTCCCACTCCTCATCACTATCAATCTCATAATCCAACTCTGGATCCTTTACAAAAGGGTGTCGTGCTCCAACCACTTGACTGCAGAAAGAAACATGAATCAGACAATTATAAAATACTAAACAAGACTGGATGGCAAACTGATATGAATAGATAGAAGGGGACAAAATCATGATCCACCATTTGATACAAGCTTCATTTTATTATTACAAATCCAATATAATTAAGCAATTTACGTAACTCTGACTACAATTTCCACTTCTGAAAAAATCTAACGCAAGTCGCTCAGTGTATGCTATAGAGCAAAAAATTAAGGAGAAAACTAACACTACAAGTGCCACAAGAGAATTGTCAAAACCCCTGGAGAGTATGATAGTAGGATCACATATGAACCAATGAGTTTTTACCAAGAAAAACATTCTCAAATAAAACAAGGTAAGCAAACCATAGTTTCTACTTCAAGATATAGTCCTGTGTATCCACCACAACCCACTAATGCAAGACAAAGGAGGGTTTTGTTTCTCATCATCCTATAGCGCCTGACCAAAACTGTGTTAATAAGTGCTTAAACTGGACAGGAAGCACTAATTCTAGGCATTACTTTTCGGGTTACATACTAAAATTTATGAAAGTAATAAGAATGTCAATGCTGAACTTGAATGAAATTAATTACCTTTTCTGGGGCCAAACACCATAAAATGCAGGCCTGTGACTCTTATCAAATTGCAACAACTGCTTACAACATCTGCTCTCCTGGCAATTGGGAGAAGAAGTATCTACATTTGTATGACTCAATGTGCCGTCAACACTAGAATCAACCCATCCATCAACAAACTTCTCTACATTCAATTCATCATCACAAGTTGCTTCTTTAACTGTAGAAAGCTTCAGTTCTTTTACTACTTCTGTCTTGGGTTTCCGACGAATGCCCCAATGTGTTTTTCTACTTGCATGAATTGAGCAACCTAAACAGCACCAAGAATTCAAGTGTACCCTGCGAGAGGTATAAAAATTTATGTCTTTCCACAACGCAAAGTATTAGAATGTACATGTAAAGGAGAAAACATAAAACCCCTACTTCAGTATATCTCCTGCATCAATTTGATCCTTCTGTGAAAGGATAGAGTCCATAGCCTGAATCATTGATTCCTGCATCTTTTCATTCCTATCAGGGGATGAATCGGATGGTGTTGCATTTCTTGGAGACTGGTCACTCTGGGAAGCTGCACTAGGTTTGCGTCTTTTAAGGAATCGCTCCATTAATGATGCTTGCTTTTGCAAAGCAAGTTGCTTTTTGAAATCAGCTTCTTCCTTCTCCTTTCGCCTCTGATCTTTCTCTGCTTCTTCTTGCTGCCTTTTTAACTGTTTTTTCATTTCAGCTTCTTCTTTCTCACGGCGCCTCTCCTCCTTCTCTGCTTCATCTTGCAGCCGCTTTAGCTCTTTTTCCTGCAAGAATAAGGAAAGTTCAGGAACACAATCATGACAGCATTTTCACCCTCCAGATAGAGCAGAACCAGATGCAGCTTCTCAATCAGATAGACTAGCTATATCATACGAAAAAATGCTCACCCTGAATCAAGTTTTTGTTTTTGTTTTTGCTAGGTACACCTCAAATCAAATTACTTGAGACATCCACAGTCCACATAAGAAACTGCCTACATTTTGATTGTTTTAGAGTCTAATATAACTCATCAACAGATTTGAAGGAATAGACCACCATGTATATTCATTAAATATAGGAAAAAGATACTATAACACATGTGAGAAAATTCAGAAAGAAGAAGGCCACAAAAACAACCGCTGACGCACATATGGTTGAAAGAGTAGCACATACACTTTGCAGTTTCTCCTTCTGAAGTTCCCGGTCCAACTTTCTCTTTTCTTTCTCAGCTTCTCGTTTGTTTTTCTCCAATTGCTTAATCAATTGTTTTTCTTCTCTTTTGGCCTCCTTCTCAGCCCTTCACACATTAAAATGTTGAATCAGCCAATATGTAAAGGAGCATTATACTACTAATCGTACCTGACATGCCTACTGATTACACATACATTTCAGCACCATTCTTCTGTGACATACTTTCAACTAGCAACCGGATATCTGCCTCATTTAATATTTTGCCAAGCCTTTCAGAAGCTTTCGCTATCTCTTGTCCACAGTTTTGATGGCTCTCAGATTTTTGCAGGGCATCTATCATTGCTGCATAAAGCAGTAAAATTAGCAATTTACTATCTGATCAAAATCACTTGAACTTATTAAAGACAAGTATAAATAAAATGCTCCAAGGAAATGGCAAGTGGTAAGCAGAATCAAAATACAGCTCAAGTAATGCAAAGTCTAAAGTAATAATTAAAATTAACTTCAGATAAAGAAAAGAGAGCAAAAGAATTCTTAACAGGAAATGGAGATTGCATAAAAAAAATTGTGCAGATAAACAAAGTATGGATCTTGTTTGGCAGGAGCTTCCAGATAATAACTATCACAGCATAGATCATGCCTTCATTCAATAAGTGTACTATAAACTTGGAAATATGACTTGAAAGCCAGAAATTGCAGAATTCTCATGGCTGAACCAATCAAAATTGCAAATTAATTAAACAACCAACAGCAGAGAACTGAGTGCTTTCCCTTCTTTAATAACTACTTGCAGAGTGGATACTGCAAACTACACCTTCAAAGCATCATAATAATCCCCAACCAAGAAAATGATTATAAAGCAACCACACAAGCACATAACTCTCATACAAAACTTAGAATTTCACATAAATAGATTTCAAGTTGCTCATGGAAGGGCCTCCCAGGACCACCGTAATATGCAAATAAACATCAAAGTTTATAATGCCCAAGATTGCTCAAACGATATTATTTCAATTAAGGCAAATAACAGCTGATAAATGTATTAGGAGGACTGTTATATTCAAACATGATGTGTGAGTGCACACCGTGTCCATTAAAGATTCATGTTTAATCAACTAGGGAAAAAACCCAATAAAAAGTTCAAGGACAACTTCAAGCAAACCATAAGACTTAACCACAAATTTCAACAGCATTAACAAATTATCAAGGATGCATCAACTCACGGTAATATATATGCCTTTTCTCTCTTGTCTAGCTCTCTTACCAGTGTATGGGAACCACTTCAAAACCAATTCCAGATTCTCAACAAACATAAAATAGAAGTGAACAATAAATAGCTATCCTTTCATAAACTAAACTGCAACATACTATTATTACTTACAAGAAAGAGCCGTAATCCTCTCATGGATCTTTCTCCGACATATCCGCCGATTCTTGAGCATGTTCCGAGTAGATTTTGGCATCAATTTCACATCTCTCGTCTACAATACAAAAGCAGTGATCCACTCATCAGAATTGCCCACAAAAAAAAGAGAACCAAACAAACTAATTTATTTCAAAAGTATAAAATAAATAAATAATCCGACGTCCGCTGTTACTCACAATAACATGAAATAGTTATCAAATTTGAAGCACAGAGAAGACAATCATAAAAAGACACTCAAAGGCAAAAATTGCAACTGTTTGGAATGTTGAACAACGCAGCAAAAGCCAATAATTCAATTCTAAGCCAAAAACAGTGGCATATCTAAAACCTATATTATGTTTTAACTTTTTTTGAGAAGCAAAAACCTGTATTAAATTAAAGAATCTGAAAAATTAAATTAAATAAACTGAATCACATCCATAAACTAATGCATATAAACATAACAAATCTAGACCAAGAATCTATACCCATTTAACTAGGAACAAGTTTTATCCAAGATTGCAAAATCAAATGCACCAATATTAATTACCGGAAACCCATTAAACTATAACAAGTAAAGAAGGCATTTTTTTGCTAAAAGTGGAACTGAGTGCCCGGTACATGAAACTCCTGTTATGTAAGGGGTAGAACCACAACTCAAAAAAAATGCATTTTTTTACTAAAAAATAACATACCAATATAATAAAGTACAATAAAACAAAATTAGTTAACGAAATTAAAAATCAAATTAAAATTAACAAAAAAACAAGTAAAATGCCAATATTGACCTCCCAACACCAGAGAGCAGACTCAGATTCATCTTCCAAAACATCGGCGTCGGCGTTAGGCAATCCGTAATACAATCGTTGACCAATCAATATCACCTTACTCTTCACACTAGCCATGCTAATTCCAAAACTACCCTTCAATTTCTCAAAAATTACGCCGACAAGCTTCGAAAGCGACAAGCTGCTCTCCTCCATCAACACCGCAATCGCCGAGTCCAAAGGAGGTCCATTTGATAAATTTCCCAAAAAATCTCTCCCTTTCTCCACAAACTCTTTATAGAATCTAAACAATCCCTTCATTTCCTCCCGCAATGCGCTGATTTTCGCCTCTCTTTCTTCCGGCGACACCACCGCCATCGCCGGCTCCGCCCTCTTCCGCTTCCTCGAAGAAAAGCCGTCGCATTGCTTCGGATTCGGCTTCGGATCCTCCGCCATTATCATTCAACCACAATGAGAATATATTTCCCTAATTTCTTTAAATTTTTCGAGAGGAAAAATGAATCAAACCCTAGAGGAAAATGGAAATGAAAAGTGAATATAAATGAGAAATTAAAGCTTTTCTTGAGAATCGAGCTCTTAGTGCGCTACTTTTCTTTATTGTTTTTTCATTTCTCTACATATGCATATATAAATATACATACATATAATATATATAAATATACATACATATAATATATATATATATATATGTGTGTGTATTATATGTGTGTGTGTGTGTGATTTTTGATTTTCCCGCCAATGGAGAAATGGGAGGGTCTTTTTTGGCTTCAAAGCTTAATGTGAAATTGGTTTGGCGCCTATTCTATGCGCCGAAAATATTTTGTTTTTGTTCTTCTTTTATTTCCTAATTTAGTATTGATATCTTGAGAAAATGGAAGAAAGAAAAAGATATTTAATACTTGCCCGACTAATAAATACTTCTTTTCTAATTTCTTTAGCATTAGGTTAGTTGAAAACTATTCAATCAATTCGGGCTGTATCAGTTTTTCATATATTAATAGAACTCACACGTATAGATTTTATTAGTTATGTGAAAAATTGACTCTTAACTACAGACTGATGCAAAAATTTTCTTAAGACATGCGTTTTGTTCCAAAAATATAAAGTAATATTGCATAAACTATCAATTGGGTTTTGTTCCAATAATATAAAGTAATATTGCCAAAACTATCAATAACTCAATTGCTTTAGTAATACCTAATTGAATAATGTCTTTGATTTATTGGGTCGAGGGGACTTTTTAATTAAATAAAGATATTAAGGGTCATATAACTTTTTAATTTCTTAACAATTTTTCATAAATTGAGTGATTTCGATATGAAGAATTACTTCAAAGTATGCCAAAGTCAATTAAAATATCAAAGATGATGTGGAAATTGTAACAAATGTGAGGAGGTGAAAATCTGACTTTCTCAAATTGTAAAAATATTTTAGAAAAAACAAAACATAAAATCATCTACCTAACTAGCATTCCGTTTAGATTCTTTATCTATCTAGCTTTTTTTTTTTCCAAACTCACGTTATTTTTAAATGAAAAACAAATAAACTAAAATACTAAAAATTTTAAAAATAAAAAACTTAAAATTTTAAAAATTAAGAATGTGTAAAATAATATAAAAATATAATATAATAAAAAAACAAATAAATAAATAAATTTAATTTAATTTAATTTCAAAATAAAAAAATTTAAATGCTTAATTTTATATTTTTAAATAAAATTTAACTATTTTTTTTTAAAGTAAATTTAAATTAGTTTTTTTTAAATATAAAAACTGCATTTATAGCATTTATATAAATATGTTAGATATATGTTATTCGCATATTAACAAAAATATATAACGTGTATCGTAATTTGCAAATATCTTTCAATCATTTTTTTGTCTTTTTGAGTTACGGGCATTAATTGCTCAAGATTTTTAAGAATAATGAGTTTAAATTAAACATAACAGTATAACAATCCTAGTAATTTGACAAAATATTTATATGGATATTTTTAATGTGCCAAGGAGTTTTAATTACATTTCTGATAATTTTTAAAAATGTAATTATGAGGAATGAAAAATCAATAATAAAGGATTGTGTGTAGTCTTATCATACAAAAGGAAAAAAATAATTAAGGAAATGAAATGATAAACTAATAAAGAAAAGAGAATGGAGGATTAAATCTTGTTTGGATTTGATAAAATTATAAAAAAAATGTTCATAAAAGATTGTGTGTATTCTTTATTTGGATTGAAAAGAAAATGATAAGTTTTATAAAGAAACTGATATTTTTTATCTTCTTTTAAGAGTACAAGTATAATATTTATATTGATATTAGTTAATTTTGTAAAAATAAGGGGTTGATACGTACACTAAGCACTGACGGACCTAAACCTACACCAACATGTTCACATCCACATGCTCACATTTTCATAATTTTTTACTTTTTGTTATAAAAAAAAAAAATACACACCTTGACATTTTTGTAATTTCCTAATTTTTATTTAAAAAGAAAAAAGAAGAGTGAACATCAGTTGTTCGCACCTAGTATGCATATGTTGTTATTGATGTTCATTGTTTTAATTTACATATATTATTTTTATATATTTATTTTAATTGATGTAATTGTTATTTTTATATAGTTTATTTTAATTGATTACAGCAGTATATAGAGATAAAAATGTGCCTTAATTTTGTATGTTAAGTTTTTGGTTTATGAATTGATCACTATGCATATGTTTGTTTTCATGTTCTGCTTATGTTTATTCATGGACAATTGATATAATTATTATTTTTATATCTAGGTTATTGGTTTTTTAATTAATGGATAAATTTCTGAAAATAAGATATGTTTAGATGAATGATTGATTGGTAACTTATATATAGAGAGATGTATTTAATAGTATTAACAATGAGTTGATTATTAAACAATTTCAAAAGATAAAGTGACATCGGGATAAGTGTAAAAAGTATTTTTTCTATTTACAAATATTTTATATTTGTTTTAGTGCTAATATTTTTATAATTGGTATATGCTTTAATGGTAATTTATTTATAAGTGCTATAATGTGATTAGATAGTTTATCTATAGACGAGTTTTTCCGACTCCCATTTATTAACTCCTAACTCCGAATGTCTATAGTGCACACCCTGACCCTAGGTGACTGAGTCCGCCACTTACACTAAGTAATGATTTAAACCAAATCACCCCAAATTGAGGTAATTACATCCAAATAAAATATTTTACAAATTCCTGAAATCAAATCACTCCCAAGCCCCCAATCCAAACAAGAGAAATGAATTGAAGAATCCCCCAAATTCAATCATTTCCCTCAAAATCACCCTAAAAAAAAAAAAAAGTGTTCAAAGAACAAATTATATTACATGATGTATTAGAAATTTGACTTGTGCAAATTTAGTTCAGGATACAAAATAGAAGTGGAAATGTAATTTACAGTCCTTGGCTTTTTTTTCCCCGACTATAGGGAACGATTAAAAAGCAAAAAGTTGTATTTTTACATGGCAAAGATTTTGATTCGTAAATCGCTGTCAAGCTTATATGAAATTTTATAATTAATATTATTCTTTTTTATATTTTTAATGTTTGATGTTGGTTCTCTTAACACCCTTCATCTCTTGTTTATAGCACTTATTGATACCTTAATTAGTATGTCGTTACAAAATTAATTAATTTTTCGTTATTACATTGAGGACAACATTGTTATTCTCGTAACAATTGTATGTTAATATATTCTATCCCGTTGTACCTAATTCCGAATCTCTTTCCTTCATCACCCATTTCTTTTTTTTTTGGTAACGACATCACCCATTTTACTATGTGTTTATGTCATTGCCTTAAGTTGTCCATCTCAATCTGTTTTGATTGTTCTCTTTACTGTCTTGGATTTGACAGAACCAATTGTGGTGGTGTTCTAATTAAGAGGTTGTTTATACAATTTAACCTCCACCTTTTTTTTTTATATATATATTTGCCTCTATCTCAATTTCTTGAGGCTGTTGAGGTCCACTCCCGTCTATCAAAGAGGTTGAACCAATTAGTTTTTGAAGATCTCAGTTGTGTTCCTCCAATAGCTTAATTGGCACATCCATCTTTACAGACTTTATTGTGGTTAACGTCTTGTGAGGTATATGTCGTGGATTTGATTATTTTAAGAAGGTGTATAATAAATTATTTGTATTGGTTGGTCCTAGTTGTCGGATTTGGATAATTTCCTAACTAATGATTTATTTTAAAATTTTAACATTATATCTTATAATTCATTTAATTTTAAACTACAAAAATTGTTCAAAAAAAGTATTTTTATTAAGTGAATAAATAATTGAAATGTAATATTCAAATATTAAAATAAATAATATTAAGAGAGAGGATCTTGATCCTTGGTTGCAACGGTTGGTGCTCGACTCCTGTGGTTGCTTCCACTGTTGTGGTTTTTAGTGGGCTTTGTTGTTTGGTTTGGTGGTTAGTGGATGCTGGTTTCTTTGATTAGGCTTCAATCCATAATTTTCTACTTCGGCCATTTGGTTTGGGCTAGTGTCACGATACCAAAGATTAAGACTGAAAATTTCGTTACCGTGCGGCCCTAGCCAACACTGGGACTAGCTAAATTTTTTCTGTGAATGATTGGATCAGAGTGCACAACACGTTTTTGGGAGTGTTAGAAGTTGCTGACCAGCGCCCCGTCTCACTAGGGTTGTGTCAGTTTGTTACTGACATGGATTTGTCCAGTTTGGACTCAACTTGTTTGGTTTGGCCCGTCTTGCTCAATATACCCTATGGTATTATGAAGGTTTAATTACTGAATCGGCCACTATAATCTGTTGGGCGTAACCCGTTGTGTTGGGCCATGCAGTGGTCTTTAATATAACTATGTTAAAAAAATAAAAATAAAATTGACTGCTTTACATGTGTGTTTCTTTTCTTTCTTTTTTATTTTTCTTCCTTCCTTGTCCGTCTTCAACCTTCACTCCACTAAATTGAACACCAAGCCCTCACTACAAACATATACAATAAAATATTTTTAAATTAATATTGATAAATTAATAATCTATTTAATTTATAAAATTATTAGGTACCAACTTGGGACCAATATAAAAAATTATTAATCTCCATAACATTATAAGTTAATACATTTAAAATATTTTTATTGCATTTTATAGGCCCAAAAACTTTATAAATTAATAATTAACTAAAAATTACATATTTTTTTCCATATTTGTGCATAAGAAAATTAATATTTTCTCTTTATTATATTTTATACATTTTCTTACTTTTAAATTTTTAGAACTTTCTGCTGCTAAATTTTAGACTACAAGCTACCCTGAACTTACTTACAAATCATGCAGTGGTCTTTAATATAATTCTTTTTTACATGCAATTATTTGTTATGCTCATATAATGCTGTATAAATTTTATTTGTCATGGTTAATTATCATCTTCCTTTCGTGAAGAAGTTCCAAAGAGTGATTGAAGCAGAACTCTGGGAATTCTAGTTTGACGCTTCAGATATTTGGTCATGCTTCTTCCAGTTACTGATATTGGCGAGCAGATGATTCAGGCACTAAGGCTCCGTTTATTTGTCGTAAAATAATTTGATTGTGTAAAATATTTTCCTGAAAAATAAAATATTTTATAGGGTTCCGTTTATTTGTCGTAAAATAACTTGTTTGACGAAAATATTTTTTTGAAAAATAAAATATTGCAAAATATTTTCTGATATTTAGATGTACCGTGAGTTTTGTAAAATGTTTTCTTCTCCCAAAGGAAATTAAAACATTTTTCGCAATTGTTGACCGGAAAATATTTTACGGTTGACCAATTTTTTTGTGTTACCAAACACCGTAAAATTAAGAAAAAGCAGCCGCAATTATTGATTGGAAAACATTTTACGATTGACTAATTTTTCAATGTTACCAAACACCGTAAAATTCAGAAAACATTTTTCAGTATTCTATTTTTCAGGATACCGCAAGCATACCAAATGCATCAAGCTTATACTATAGTGTTAGAATATAACACTTATCATATATCAGAAAATCAGAAACTCTAACATCATCTTATAAGATCCTGGGTTACTCCACTTAACACCAATTGATTTTAGAATGGAACATCAAGATTCTTAGCATGGTATTATAATTGGGCCCTTGGTCTAGTCGTATTCATTCGCGTGCGACCCATCTCAAATCAAGTTCATTTGTGTTCAATCTTTCGCGTGTCAAGTTCTACGCATCTTCAATCTTCCACGTCTGACGTGTGTTCAATCTTTAAAATGTGACCAATCTAAAAAATTTGGTCAACGCATATTCAATATTTCACGTGTGACTCCCCTCAAATCAGGTCACACGTGAGGGGAGTGTTAGAATATAATACTTGTCCTATATCGAAAAATTAAAAACTCTAAAACTACCTTATAAGATCCTGGACTACTGCACTTAAGACCAATTGGTTTTAGGATGGAACCTCAGAATTCTTAACATATAGACAATTAAATGGTAGAAATTAGGGAACCGAAGATAACATAAATGTTAAGAGATTGTACTGGGTCAAGTAGTGTTTGTTTGGTTCAATATACATTTTTTTTTTGCTATGCAAGTAACTCATTTCATTTCACTTTAAAAAAATTACAAAACTGGTGAAATTAGCTCATACGAATACACCATTATGTACAAATGATATTATTTTTAAGACTGTTACTATATTTACGTTGAGTACAAATTAATTTTCCCTCTAACATCCAAAAATGTTTTTTCAACAATTTGTTCTTCAGTATTCACGGTCGAATTATAGATTCTATTGTTTCGTTCAATCCACACATTATAGACACAAGCACAAAAAATGACTTTGATAAGGTTTGATTCAATATACATTGTATGCACTTATTTTAATAAATTAAGTTTGAATATATACGTTGGTTTTTTATGCTAATTATGTATAATTTAATGATCTCTTAATTGGTTAAATAGGTATAAAGATAGTACTTTCAATCTTAGGGGGTGTTTGATTCGTAGAATCTTATAAGATTCCTAGGAATGCGAAGTGTGGAATATGCTATTCACATGTTTGGTTCATGAAATCAATTTTTTTTTTTGGGAATATCACATTCTTATAAATGCAATATTTTCATTATTTACTCAATTTCTATTCCCATGTGAGGGGGTAAAAATCTTGCATTTCCAAGTTGTGGGAATATTTTGGAGAAAACAAAAGACACAAATACTCATATTAAAAAATACAAAATTAAAACAAATAACATAACATAATTCAGAAAATAAATTAAAAAGTAAAACATAAAAATTAAAAAATTAAAAAAATTAAAAAATTAAAAAAATTAAAAATAAAATAAAATAAAATAAAAATATAAAAACAAAATAAAATAAAACAAATGATAAAATATAATAAAATAAAATAGGAAAAAAATAAATAAATAAAAATAAGATAAAATAAAATAAAATAAAATATAAAATAAAACTAAAACTAAAAAAATAAATAATAAATAATAAAATTAAATTAGAAATTAAAATAATATATAATAAAAATAATAAAATAAAATTAATAAGAACAAAATAAAATAAAAGTAAAAATTAAAATATTTAGAAAAATTAAAATAAAATAAATAAAAATTATTTATTTTTAAGTTAAATAAAATTTTATAATTTAAATAAAAAATTAAATAACATAAAATAAAAATAAAATAAGATAAAATAAAATAAAATCAGATGAAGTAAAAAAATAAAATAAAATCAAATAAATAAGAATAAAATAAAATAAATTAATAAGAATAAAATAAAATAAATTAATAAGAATAAAATTAAATAAAAGTAAAATAAAGTAAAATATTTAGAAAATAATAAAATAAAAAGAAAAATAAATTAAAATTATTAGTTTTTTTTTTGAGTTAGGGGTATTGTTGGAAAATTGTTTAAGATTCCTAAGAATATTGAATCTAACCAAACATAACAAAAAAATATTTATAGGAATTTGACAAAATATTGCTATGAATATTTTTGACGTACCAAACAATTTTAATCACATTATCAGGAATAACATTTTTGGGAATGTTATTCCCAGAAATGAATAATTCATCCATGAACCAAACACCCCCTTATAGTATTTTGAATCTTAACTTGGTTACTTGATGTGATAATATGTTTAGTGTTAAATCAAAAGACCTAAAAGTGTCTTTGTAAATTAATAATTTATATTAATTTATTAATAAATTGATATATTGCTAAATTAATAGAACTTAAGTGACCCCAAGACTATTAATTTAAAGAAGTTATGCTAGCTATATATTCCAAAGCAAGCTCCATATATGTATGCTAAACTCTTATTTGGGAGAATTCGTGCCTTAACAAATCAAAAACTACAATTTCAAACACTTGAGTACTAAAGAAACTAGTTGTTTAGATAACTATTAGCAACATAATTTTTTTTTTTGGTCGAAATTAGCAACATAATTTGACACATCTAAGAAGAGGAACAAATAAATTCATTAGATAATATGGATGGATGCCCTCCACCTAAGATAAAATACTCATAATAATGATACAAAATTTGAATCCATCGTGACAAATACAAGTCCAGGGAGTGTCCACACATAACAAATTAAACTACAATATTCTCTACATAAACATACCATTTTATTCATATATATTAGTTTCGAAATATTGTTTCGCCCGATACTACTACTACTATTATTATTATTATTATTTGACTCGATCGTATCTATGTATATATAGTGGATTTGTTGCAATGGTGTCTTGCATACTCGTACGTATATTTATATAACTAAAAGGATATATTTATCGCAGTTACAACTTGTTTGGATTGCCTATTTTAAAGGAAAGTAAAGGAAGGAGAGGGATTAGGGAATCCGTTTGAATGGCATTTTGAGATTTATTAAAGGATTTGGAGGGATTTCAAAATCCCTCCATTTCCTTTAATTGGATGAATTTTTCAAACCTTTCAATTTGGGGTGTGTGGAGGGGAAAGTAAAAGTTTTACCACAAAAAAATATTTATTGCCCTGACTTTTCTTTTTATTTCTATAATTGTCCTAACTTTTCTTTTTATGAAAAAGGGCATTTAAGTAATTTTTTATTTAAAATTGTCCTTTCCTTTCCTTTTTTTTTTTTTTTTTACAATACAAACGAGGTAATTTATTTATTTTTCTTCCTCTACTTTCCTTTCCTTTCCATTCCTTTGTGCAATCCAAACACTATGTTATTGTCTTCGTCCACCTGAGCCACTCTCCCTCTGGCAATTAAAATACACAGCAGCAACTGGCAATCCAAGATTATAAAGTTCAGCGAAGTTTTTGGTGTTGAAATTCTGACGCCATTCGGGAGCATACACAGTTCTCCTACCCAATTGCCGGAACAATACGAAGACAAAGCGATGGATACCCATTGATGGGGATGGGCCCTCGTAGCATACATTTTCCTGGCCTGCAATTTACGTGATCAATATTGAAATATGATTTAGATTTCGTCAACAAATATTCAATTAGAGAGTTATTGAATCAAAATGGTGTTATCGCTTCACGGGTTTGAAATCTATTAGATGTAATTTCACATTGTTTTTAAGATACTATTTTTATGACTCAAACTCATAACGAAAAACTTTCCTTCTCGGGGTTGATGACAAGACTCTTGTAAGATTCGACAACTTTGTGATGTGAGGACAACTAATGAGAAGTAATAAAGTGCAGTAACCAAACTCGAAGTTAAAAGTGTGAAAAGAAAAGCGATGATGATAATATTTGTATAAATCTGCCAAAAAAAAAAAAAAGAAAGAAGAAAAAGAATCATAGCATGAAAGCCACAAAACAAAAAAGAGAAAAAAAAAAGTGCATCGCATTAAGTTTCATTACTGTTAAGGGAACCATCCCGTCTAAAAATTTAAACTGGTAAAGTGGGACTTAACATATTGGTTATTATTTTCACCATGTCCCTATAAGTGTAGGCGATAGTTTTTTTAGCCTTATATATACTTGAACAATTTTAATATTTTTAAATGGGTGATAGTGAGTTTTGAATTTAGGACATTTTGATACCTAGGACTTGGCTCCTCTACAATTTCATTATCTACAATTCTATATCATACTTCTCTCGATTAATGCCACGTGTCACTATATCTCATCTATGGACTACATTAATCTTAAACTAACTTTTTAACTATGGTTAGAAAGTATTAAATACCAAATCTAAACTACAATATTTAATTAGCATACAAATATGGAAGCATGTGATTCAAAAAAAAAATCCTTTTTTCTGCTCCAAGAACAACAATTCCAAAAAAAAAAAAAAATTGCAAGAACAAGTTGAAAGCTCAAATCAAACAAATATCATATGGGGTCTTTTAAAAAGAAAAAGAAAAAAAAATTGTATGACTTGGAGAAAAAAAAAATCTAATGGCTTGAATTTTTTTTCTTAACTTCTATCGTTTTAAAGCTACTAATTCTACAACATCAACATGAGTTAACTTAAACAAATATTATATGCCTTCTTTAAAAAAAAAAAGAAAAAAAGAAATTGAATGACTTGAAGAAAAAATCTAATGGCTTCAAAATTTTTTTTTCTTGTCCAACTTCTATTTCGTTTTCTAACTTATACTTAAGTACTGATGAAAACGTATTTGTAGGAGCACAAAAAATATATAGGTTGAAAGCTTTCAACTTGTTCTTGGGTTTATTTCTTTTATTTTTCAGAATCATTGTTCTTGGAGCATAAAAAGAGTTGTTTTATTTTTTATTTTTAGAATCATATGTGTCCATATTTGTTGTTAATTAAATATGGAAGTTTAAATTTGGTATTTAATGTTTTCTAACCATAGTTGAAAAGTTAATTTAACAAGACTATTGTGGTCCATAGATAAGATTTAGTGACACATGACATTAATCAAGAAGAACATTGTATGGAATTGTAGATAATGAAATTGTAGAGAAGCTAAGTCCTTTAACACAATGTTAAAGTAATCACCTCATTAAAAATTTAAACTATTAAAAAGAGATTTAATATATTCGTGTACATGTTGTTATATGCGTGTCCGTGCAACTAATTTCCAATGCGTTATATGATTTTCAATCCGGTTTTTCATTATTATTATTATTATTATTTTTTATAAATTGGAACAAAGAAATATGAAATTTGGTAAATACAAGAACTAAAACATTAATATTTCTCAAGTACATAGAGCAAGTACTCACCAAAGCTCGTCCCAGTGGTTGCCGGAATATCAGTGACCAACCTAAATATTAATTCAAGGAGAACCTATGTCAGTTGTAAAGTAAACCAAATCTCATGGAAAAATAGACCAATATTTTATTATTCAGAAATGACGTGGTATATGCTATCACCCTCTTCAACTCCCATGTTTATTAATATAAATATTTCATATCATTATAACATTATGAAAGAAATTTAACAGTGGTAATAGTTTGTGAGTCATGATAGGTTGATTTGTACATCTCATCATTAATATTGAACCTCATTCATAACGTTACATACATATATATATATATATATATGTTATGAGAGACATTGGTGGACTTATAGAAAAATATATATATTTTTCTTTTTTTTTTTGATTTTTTTATTAAAAAAATAATTATATTGAACACTTTTGTTGTACGTATAATGACATACTCTGACCTCTCTCAAGATTTAAGCGCACCCATGAACTAGGGTGCATGAATCCGACATGCGCACCATGAGTTAGGGTGCATGAATCCGACATTGATGAGAGGATCGGAATCTCCTCCATCTCTTTTTGTTCTCATGACAATGAAGGTGAGTATTCGCAAACAACACAGTACACTTCGGAAGAATCATAAGAAAACGGTTCACAACATCCAATTGCAAAAGGCAGAAACCTTGTACTAAGATTCTTTTTCACAACATCCAATTGCAAAAGGCAGAAACCTTGTACTAAGATTCTTTTTCACGAATACACGGTAACAAAGGTCTTTGACTTTCACGTACTCTTTACACCATAGCAATGGACATTTGTGCATTATTGCATGGCAGAATATTTTTTAACTACTCCATCAAACTTTAAGTGTAGAATCGTTTGTTCAATACTAGGTTTTTGGTTTTCCACCTGATTATATATGATCAACAACCTAGTCGAGGGATCCGAACCGAGAGTTACAGTGAAAGAAATTGAATTTGTTCGGTTGGGCCTCTAAGCAAAGTTACACAAGGCGTGGAAGGTATTGTACGCACGGGATTCAATATGGGACCTCTCAACAGCTTCCGTGACCTTGTATGGACACCTACCGGGATAAGTAGGCTCAAACCTAACTTCTCCCCTCTCCATAAGATCCTCTTTCCCACTCGAAAAAGATAAAGAAGAGAAACACCAAATTATAGAGGGACTTACCAGTGCAAGTATTCCCTTAGTTCTGGGTTACTTGGACTTGGAGCATCAGGATCCACCATAACCTTGATAAAACACACACAATTGTAAATGGTGAATGAAACAGTATAACAAGATTGATCATAATGGATTTATGTCATGCCATTCATTATGCTTGTCCAGTATCGAATTAATTTTTACTATGGAAAGTATCTTATGAATAATGAAATGAAACATCCAAGGTAAAACTTACAAGGGTATAGAAGCAACGGAGATCATCTCCTCCAATCTCAACCCTAGGCTGGTTCACAACTTGAGAGGGTTTGAGCTCACAACCATTATTAACTACCTTAGTATTGTATGTGACTTTGAGGTCTATAGACCTCGTAAAGGGATCCAAAACATCTCCTATGACACGACCAATAACAAGAGGATTTCTGTCTCTAGGTGGCATACTGAGAATTTGTATGTAAATGCTTGTACTCCTTTGTCTATGACCACTACTGTTTATATAGTACTGTTGGCTTTATCTTTTGTTACAAGAATCTATCTTTTTTCTTTCTCCATCAGTTTCTTTTTTTTGTGGAGAATTTCTATTTTCTCCCATAAGTTTTCTATCAATTTCATTTTTTGGGAGAATTTCTATTTTATCCCCTGAGTTTTAACCTAAATCAGTATCTTTGTTGGCTTTATCTTTTCTTACAAGAATATATCCTTTTTCATTCTCCATCAATTTCATTTTATTTTGGGAGAATTCCATTTACTTCCATGTATTTTAACCTAAATTAGTATCTTGTTGGCTTTATCCTTTTTCTTTCTCCATCAATTTCAATTTATTTTGGGAGAATTTCATTTTCTCCCATGGGTTTTAACCTAAATTAGTATCTTGTTGGCTTTATCGTTTGTTACAGGAATCTATTTTTTTTTCTTTCTCCGCCAATTTCATTTTTATTTTGGGAGAATTTCATTTTCTCCCATGTGTTTTAACCTAAATTAGTATCTTGTTGGATTTATCTTTTGTTACAAGAATCTATCATTTTCCTTTCCCCATCAATTTTTTTTTTTTGGGAGAATTCCATTTTCTCCCATGAGTTTTAACCTAAATTATTTCAAACTCTCCCATGAAGTTCTGATTTTACTTATATTCTCTTCCATGACGTCAAACTTTTCTAAAAAAAATCTTAAGTTAAAGGACATTTTCATCTTTTTAATTTTATAGCAAAAAAATTAAGAAAACAATAGACACAATAATTTAATAAAATCATTCAACCAAAAGGTCTACAATCAAATAGAAAATAAAAATCTTAATATAGAAAATAAATAAAAAGCTAATAAGTGACTTATTATACAAAATTTGCATTACGCATAAGATTAGAGAAAAAAATTAGATTCATCAAAATCGGATAATATATATATATATTCAAAATACACGTTATGCACGAGACTAGAGAAAATATTAGTTTCACTTTAAAATCCATCTCAAATTGAATTCGATTTTTTTTTTCTAACCCAACGTGTAATTTTTTTTTTGTTTTGTTTTGTGATAAGTTAAGTATTATTTACATAATCCTAACTGACCCCACCGTAGGCCCAAAAGGCCAGCCCTAGCTCCAACATATCGAGGCGAGGTCTATAAATCCATTAAAAAAAATAAAAACGTAGATTTTAGGTCTTCATGAGTATTCTAAAGTAGCGATTGGTACACTTGAATAAGTTGGAAATAGAATGACATTTACAACTCTATTTCGATTCTCATGCTTTGTATGAAGGAATGGACTTTGGAATCCCATTCCCCATATATGGGATTAGCCATTCTAGAGCAGACACATGAGATTAGCTCATTCACATGTACTTAGGAATAAACTTATTTCTTAAATGACTAACATACCCCCATAAAAACAACAATGATAACAATAATAACAACAAAAATAAAATAAAAAAATAAAAAAAATAACAATAATATTAAAATAATGATAATAAAAATAATAGTGTTTTTATTTTATTATTATTATTTATTATGTTTATTACGTTTATATTATTTACGGTTATATGCATATTTATTTTTCTTTTTAATACTATAATAATAAAAAAATAATTATCTTATATTATACAAATTATTCTCATTACTACTCTTGTATACTGACTATCAAATATGGATTTGGAATTAATATACTTGTTTCTATCTTCAAGCATACCAAACATGTCATTTTCATTCCCAAGTTAATTCTATTCCCTATTTCATTTCATTCCTTAGTTCATTCAATTCCTGTCTAAATACATTGTAATATATCAATCGCTACCTAAGAGCTTGATTTAAATCGCTTGTTATTCACTCTTCAAAGGGCAAGGAAGAAGTCATCTCCCTTGCTGGAGGTTACTACGCTTTCTATCAATTTTTACCCTCTACCCATATTCGATGCAGGAGTCTTGTCTTGTGAGGGATAAACCAGAATGACCCGCATTGACGAGGACCCATGAGTGGTTCAAAAAGGGTCCAAATGGAGGTCCTTTTTGAGTAGCTCCTATGTTTTCTACAAGAAAGCTTACGTTTTTCTTATGTCGGGCACATGATCTTTAGTCCCTGGGTTCTATAAAGCTTAAGGGGAATTAGAATTAAATAGATCATTAAAAAAAAAATAGAGCAAAATGCCCTTTAACCTTAAGAATTTATTTGATAAAATATGATATCATGATGAAATTTGGGCAAAACTAAAATCTCATGGAATAAATTACATTTTGATAAAACTTATGAGCGGGGAAAATGACATTCTCTCTGTGGCCTTTTTTTTTTCTCCCTTTTCCACGAATCAAATCCTATGATCTAACCAGTCTGCCACTTATATAAAGCGAATAAAGTGGACACAATTCATGATCTCTGTACGATGATTTGAAGGGATATGATCATTTTGTCCAGAGCATCACATACCGCCATTTTTCGTCGTATCTGAATTGAATCTGCTCATTCTCGACTACGAGAAGATATTATGTCCAATCGAAGGTTTATAGTAATTTGCGAATCTGATCTACTGTGACATGTCAAAGAAATAAGATTCAAATATATAAATCACGTCTTGCTTCGAAATCAATAGAAAATTAACTTTTATAGGATCAATTATGAAAAAACTTATGTTTGATTAAATTAAATTAAATTATTTTTTAGACGGATAATGTGTTTTGAGATTTAGTTCTACCTCCGACCACTGTACATATAAATTATCGATCTCAGTTGACGTTTTCTGTTGCTGACTTCTGACAGTGCAAAGACAGAATAAAAGAGTGAAAAAAAGTGAAATAGAATCACTAGAGCAATATTGGTATAGCGCAATATTTCGGTTGCAAAAAGGTTTCGCAGTAATTAGCAACAAATTAATTTGTTTTTTATGATGAAAAACTTCTCCCAAGAAGTATACTATTCTCGAGATACACGACTTCATTTACAAGATTTATTGAGATGGGTCATACGAGTTCACAACAAATATTTGGTATTTGAGTTAGAATTACTATTACGACAAAAAAAAAAAAAAGAGTTAGAATTACTACATAAACTGTCCAGGGGATTTATGCCGCGCAATCACACACGACAGGAATTAGTTTCACATATTATCATGTCTCGTTGTAGTTTTCCCGCACCAATACTTGGTGAACATTGAGAATCGATACTTTGACAACTATAATGCTTACTTCAAACCTTCATTGTTGCCCACTTTATGAGATAGAATCCATTATACACGTTGAAGATGAAAGATTGCATATATGTATTTAAAATTGGATAAATGGCATGGGATTCCATGTGATTTTATTCATGTGCTCCCTGTGTTTTGTAAAGTATACGTGGATAATTTTAGTTGAGAACGGGTTGGTGCTTGCTTTGCAAGAGATGCTGCCTGTAGGGTCCGCCCTGCTTCTTGTCCGAAAGAACCGCTCACTAACTAGCAGGTACTTTTGTGATTTGGTTGAATTTATTCTTCTCCTTTTGCGAACAAGTTATGTTGACTGTTGCTTTCTTACGTACCATTTCTGTGTCACAAAAACGAAACAAAGATACATGGGCCAACCTAGCTCACACACGGTATTGACGACGGTGCGAGAGGCATCAACTAAAGCACTGGACACTTGTAGGCTAGCTATTTTTTTTGGGTGAATGGCAAAATAGTCTCTTTTAGTTTGTCAAAAATATACAGAACCCCCTTATACTTTTAAAAGTGTACAAAAATCTCCTATGATTTATAAAACGTAACACACATGCTCTTTTCGTCTTTTTCCGTCAACTTTTTTAACAGAAATGATTAAAAGACATAAATGCTCTTATTTTTAACTTTATTATACATTTCTCATTTAAATTGCATAACAATGAAATTTTGCTAGTAGATACATACATACATACATATATATATATATATATATATATATATATATATATATATATATATACATATATATATATATATATATATGTATACTAATTACACAAAATAAGCATTTATTAAATGTAATCAGAAACAACAGATTGCAAGAAATCAACAACCTTTACTAAAAAGGGTATTTTGCACAACTGTAACAAGCAATTAATCTTAATAATACAAGGATTGCAAAAGAAAAGCACAAGTAAAGAAAAGGCATAAGCATTAAAAAGAAAAAAACCTTCTTGCAATTGAACTGAAACACTGCATTACACAAGACCACAAGAAAACACACATGTATATATTTGTATGTATGTATGTATGTATATGCAAAACTTTTTTGAAAATCTAATGTTTTTTCAGTTGTACGTAGTAGTTGAGCACTTTAGCTGTTCTAGTTTATTTAAAAGAAGAAAAGAGAGACAGAGAGAGACAATAGTGTTCAAACTTCGCCGGAGAAAATGTCATCGGGATTTTCTGGTGGAGGATCTGATTTCTATGCAGTCGGCGGAATTGTTCCGGAGAGATTTACTGTCATGCGGATGAACAATAGTCTTTCTTCTCCAAGTGTTTTTTTTTTTCCAAATTTAGCTCAAACTCATGCACCTATGGCTATATATGGCCATGACTAATCAACAATTATTATCATCATCGTGCCAAGAATGAATAATAAGATAATGAATAAGCTGCAAGAGATTTTGAAAATATTTTCTTTTTATTTTCTTATTTTTTGGTAAACGAGGGCATTTTAGTAAATGTATAAGCTTATTTTAACGGTAAAACTTATAAAAATCAATCAAAGTTGCAATACAAGTGCGTGTAGCACACTCTCCGTTAAAAGTAACGATTTTTTGACGGAAAGGGTTGTGACTACGTTTTATAAAACATAGGGGGTTCTTGTATATTTTTGAAAGTACAAGAAGTTCTGTGCACTTTTGGCAAATCATAGGGGCTATTGTGCCATTCACCCTTTTTTTTTTAAAAGTACAATAGAGACTAAAATTGTGGTTCGATCTTAAAAGCTTTGATTATAACAAATACTACTTAATTATTTACTGTTATTAACCCACTCTTAATGCTAATCAGATTCGTCAGAGAACTCGAATCCACTAAATCAAACCGTATTCCTCAATATTATTAGTAAAAGGTCTATTTTGAACTTAAAAAATATTTAGTAATGCATATAAAAGAGCGAGAAAGAAAGAATTAATAGAAAAATTACCAGCATTATATATACCTACGTGGCCTGGCATATAATTATAAGAGTGAATAACAGTTAATAGATGCATTTCATTATTTTAGCAAAAGTTCCTGCAGCTCGAGCCAACATAACTTGAAATTGAAATTATTCATATTTGTCCATTTAACATTACTTTCATCAAGGAAAGCAACCTCCTTTAGTCAGACACCAAATTTTTTTTCTTTTCTTGTAGTAGATTATAATTCAAACATAAAATATAGAAATGGGATCATACATAAATACATAGAGTTGTCGAACTTATGTCGTTTATTAATAAATAGATAAGAGAGAGGAAGCTAATTGTGACTTTCTTTTTCGAATTGGAGAGTCTAAGCTGTATTATAGAATAACCATCCTGAAAAATGTGTCACCCCTTTTATCTTTGTTTATACGTATCTTCGGCCCCCTGAACCACTTTCTCTCTGGCAATTGTAATATACAGCAGCAACTGGCGAACCAAGGTTGTAAAGTTCAGCAAAGTCTCTAGTGTTGAAATTTTGGCGCCACCCTGGAGCGTATACTGTTTGGCGACCCAACTGCCTAAACAATACAAATATAAAGCGGTGGATGCCCATTGTTGGCCTTGGGCTCTCATAGAATACAACTTCTTGTCCTACAAGCAATCACCATTATAATGTTCATAGGCATCAAGACACTACAACAGTGTATTATAAAAAAAAGGTGTTTTTCATAGCATGAAAAAGTTATATTCAGATTCTTGAAGAATAAATAGATTGTAAGGAATCGTCTTAGGTAAAGATTATTCACAAAAACTTCAATATAGTTTGATATTAATGAACAGATTAATTAATTATAAGTATTATGACTGATGGCCAATTTTAACATTGAAGATTTTTAATGGTAATTATACATGAATAAAATCAGCAATTAAAAGGGAAAAGCTTGTTATCTTTTTGTGTTCTTTGCATACAGCTGACATTATCCTTTGTAAAATAAAATATATTGACTCCTTGTTAAAGCGAAGACCTACTTGTAGTAGATTAGTCTTTTTCGATCATATATTGAATATTTTAGAGAAACGTCATGGTTTAATAAACGATTCTTTCATTGATTTTAATTTGCAAATATCAGTTTCAACTAGTATTAGAAAATGCTTCTAGGAGCATGGTCCAGTGATAGTGGGAGTGTAATTACTTATATGAGGTCGCATGTTTGATACTTCTCACTGTTCTAGAATTCTACTTTTGACTGACTTGGTGCATGTATAGGGACACACAGTTGCACCTAAAATTTACCAATTGGTAGTCGGGTTCCGCCAGCTAGTTTCCCACGTCATAAAAAAAAAAAAAAAAAACTTGTATTAGAGCACCTATGATTTCCTCTCCAGGTTGCCATCATCTTTTTTCAAAATAGAAGTGGTGATGGAGATGGGAATGTCTTTACTTAATTGACATGCTATAGATGCATAAGATTTTGGTACCCTTCTCCTTGATGGACTTTTCTCATCTCTTATTCAATTTGTATTCTCTCTCCTCATATCTATTAATATCTGGAAAAAGTTCCTATCTTTATTATTGAATTGTTTTTTATTATATGTATTGGAGAGACTTAATAGTTTATTCTTTGATAACTTTGATATTAATGTAGTTAACTTGCTTGCTATATTAATTTTTGAGCTAATAAAATATCTTCAATCAAATATCATAAGAAAACGAAAATCAGAAAATTGTTCGATTTTCCTTTGTTTCTAAATATCATATTGGAATTTAAAAAGAGGTGAGGGCAAAATTTGGGGAAATAAAGAAAGGGCTATGCGATAGTTGAATGCACCAATAAGAGAGGTATGAGAGAAGAAATAGCATTGCAGTAGTAATTCTTAATAATGTGCTAGCTAGCCATATGAAAGATCTCATTATGCTAAGGTTTTTTTTTTTCTTTAATTTTTCCTCTAATATTACATAAGTATGCATGTAGAGCAAAACAATCTCCAAAAAAGAAATAAAAACAAAATCTTGTAATTTGAGGAGAAAATATTTCTCACCAAAACTTGTCCCTGTGGTTGCTGGAATATCTGTGACCAACCTACAATTAAATAATTGATTAGGGGTATATATGTTAGTAATAAAAACTGTCTGAGTCATAAAATTGGCTTTCTTTTTCCTACACAATTAATGTTTCGAGCTTTTTTGCATCAGACCATTTATTTTGCTTTCTAGTGATGGTTATTGTGTAAGTCGTTGAGTTCAGGAATGACAAAAATTCTCTATACTTGGTTTGTACCTCCCTCCAGAGTTTCAAATAATATAGATCTAGCCTAAGACGAACTACTGAGGTAAATCTGATGTTCTTTAAGTTCATTTACTCTAGCTATTGTGGGTTGAAGGCAAGTACTACCATTTGAGTTCGAAAATCATACAAAATTTAAAGTTGATTAAAAGACACCGTTTATAGTTGGCACCTAGTATCCTAGATCATAATAGAAAACAAACTAATTGCAATTGCAAATTATGGTTGTTTACGATTGTTGGCTCCTATAGGGGCGAAGTCAAAAATTTAAAAAATTGGAGTTTAAGATTAAATCAAGAATATTATTTAACAAAAATTTAAAGTTAGGGTGCCGGATGTTTTATTTTTAAAATATTACCTATATTTTTATAAACTAAAATAAATATTATATATATATATTTTAAAAAATAGGGAGGGGTGGGGTGGGGGGAAAGGTGTCTGCTCCTAAATGGACTTAACCTCTAAAATTATTGCAAAATGATTCAACATAATCATTTTGAATCACAAATTAGGTCAATAAACTCCAGGACATTCTTGCTATGAATTAATGAATTCCCTTGAGATCGATCTAATTGGAGTGAATGGTTTTTTTCAGTGGCTTATGAATGATGATCCAAATTTCAATTTTTGACTAGAAAACCCATTTTTCAATGTTACCAAATATTGAAATTTCAAGAAAATAATTTAGAACAAACAAACGGATTAGAAAAATATTTTTCAAGAAAATAATTTACAACAAACAAACGAGCCTTAGTTGTACGTACATGTTACTAGCCGTGGAGTATTAGGCCAAATCTTTTGTAACTAATAAAACTATTCCTAAAATTGAAAAACTATAAGAATCGGTCCTGAACATCTTCCCTTACTACATCTGTATAGTTATATAATTTTAGGTCTCCATTTGAATAAAAAAAAAAAGAAGTAATTATTGGTCCATATAACAAAAGATGTAAAGCAATTAATTAGATTGATTGTGTTCTTAGATATTCTGTAATGACTTTCAAGTATAAGCTCACTGAAGAATATTATAGTGCTCAAAAGGTATACAACGTTATAGTGGTTGAGGCAAGTTTCAAGATATGTGACGGTAGTAATCTTCCTTTAGGGTTTCATAAGTTTAATGGTACGGCACTTAATATTAATTTGAATTATATGATAATTGATTAAATACACTCTATTTTATATATTACGAGAGGTTTAAACAGAGTTATTATCAACATACTACTAGACAATGAGGCATACTTTTAGGGTTTCTAAGTTTTTCTATCCATTTCTTATAGAAAGATAAATTTAACGGTCCATCTTTTACCCACATGTAATTAAGAGTTGTATATAAGATCTAACTCTCATATTTTATTATTCAATCAACTTTTTGTTTCACTAATTTGTATATTGTAAAAAGAGAGCGATGCACGCATGTCTTCAAACTTAAATAGAATTATGAATCGAACCCTAACGGAATTGTCCCAAGTGACAAATTAAACTTGTGTCTAAGTGATTGTTCATGACGATGGATTGGTCAATTTGAGGCCTTCCAGGCACCAAAGGAGCAGGTCGGCTTGGCCACCTCAAGTCTCCAACTTTTTTATAAAAAAAATTATGTATCATTAAATTTAAAAACTATGTATTATTTTTAATATTGGCCCTCCCACTATTAAATTTATGACTCATCTCCTATGTATGTGACTTATTTCTGAATATTACTGATTGTTAACTTACAATAATTGTTCTATTTATTTATATTATAATTGGGATTTCACCATGCTTATTGTGAATGATGTGTAAGGATAAGAGTAGTAGTGAAAAGATTAGGCAACTTAGTTTGTTCAAAGATCATGATATTATTCGACTCAATGAAAGAGCACTTTAAGATTTAATACTACTTAGCCCATACTATTAATTAAAAATTGTTGATACCTATGAATTTTATGAAGTAAAAGCTGTATGTATTATTTGTCTGATATTTTTGAATGAAAGGGGAATACTTTGGTATAAAAGTTAATAATATGTTTTTTTTTTTTGTAATTTTATGTGGTATTCTGTAATTTTGGGTGTTTTGACTCAAATTTAAGAAATACATCAACTGTTTGACCAAATAATTCAACAATTAATTAAACTGAATATCGATACTTAGAAGAAAAATTGTTCCTAGTCCTAACATACTTGTACCTAGTTTTTTTTAAAAAAAATCTTTTTTGGGGCAAAATTTATTAATAAGTAACCAAGTAGCAATTAGCCAAGAACTACATCTAATAAAAGTGTTTCAAACAAATAGAACTAAAATAGCGAAAACTAACCAGTGCAAATATTCTCGTAGGCTTGGATTACTTGGGCTAGGAGCATCAGGGTCCACCATAACCTTGAAAAAAAGAAGACAATATTAACAGTTAGGACACACTATAAAAGTAACCAAAAAGAAACTGTAATGGGAAGAAAAATTCATTAAACAGAAAGACTCATTCCTAGGATACAAAGGGTGTAATTCTTATTTTTAGGCTCCGTTTGTTTGCCGTAAAATAATTTACTTGTGAAAAATATTTTTCGTGAAAAATGTTTTCCGTAAAAAATATTTTAAAAAAAAATATATATATTTTACAGGGCTCCATTTGTTTGCCGTAAAATAACTTATTGGAGAAAAATATTTTTTTGAAAAATAGAATATTGAAAAATATTTTATGGTGTTTGGATGTACCGTGAGTTCCGTAAAATGTTTTCTTCTCTCAAAGAAAATGAAAACATTTTACAGAATTTTGTACTAGCTGCAATTGTTGACCAGAAAATATTTTATAGTTGACTAATTTTTTGGTGTTACCAAATATCATAAAATCTGAAAAATATTTTTCATAAAAATATTTTACGGCAAACAAACGGAGTCTAATAGAATATATAAATTTCTTCTATCTCTAAAATTTTATTATATAAAAAAAGAGTGAAACAGTAAGCTAAAATGAATTAAGAAGCAAAAAATGGAACCAACCTGATAATGTAACTATTCAGGTCTACGCATTAAACTTAATAAACCCACTCGAAATATTAAGCATGCATGTCGACTGAAGCAGAAAATCTAAGTCATTTGCAAAACTAAGGTCATGTCAGATAGAATGGAATCATAGTTTAGGACCACAAGCAATATACAGACCATTCTTCTATCTAGTAGCTTGCTTTGAGACTACCTGTGACAACTTAGGTCTAATTATTAATTAGTTTACTAATATATTAAACTTAATCAACTGGACTGCATGTGTATTAATAATAATATATAATTTAAATTATTATAAATTCAATGCATATTCTTTACGATTGCAAAATAGAACGTGTGTCACTTACAAGAGTGTAGAAGGTACGAAGGTCAGCACCCCCAACCTCAACCCTAGGCTGCTGCCCTACTTGAGAGGGTCTGAAATCAGCACCATTCTGAACCTCTCTATTGTTATACACGACTCGTATGGCTATAGACCTTGTAAAAGGGTCTAAAACATCCCCAACAACACGCCCGACAATGAGAGGATCCCTTTCCCTAGGCATGATGATAACTGATAAATGCTACTACAATGATGCATGTACTCATGGTCTCTTACTGCATATATATAGTTGATCGTCCGTGTTATCAACTAGCACTTTTTTTTTTTTTAAATAGTGTGAGAATTTAGTTAGTGGAATTTAATTATCAAATTATTTGACATAATTTGATTATCGATTGGTAAATCTCGAGATGCAGTGATGTGCCTCACATATACTCAGGTCAATTAAGAGTAAAACTTTATAACAGTATAAAATATTAAACCTGCAATATCACAAAAATGATTTCACTCTACAACCGCTCGACTATATTCTAGGGGCGTGTTATCAACTAGCTTTATTATCTCTGTTATCAAAAGAATCCAACTTTACGTAACTAATTTTAGCGCATTGTATTCTGAAACCAAAACCTAGGCTCCGTTTGTTTGTCATAAAATATTTTTTTTTAATTTTTCGGTGTTTGGTAATATCAAAAAATTAGCCAATTATAAAATATTTTTCAGTAAAAAATAGTAACTACTTTTGCTCAATTTTTCGGCATTTGGTAACACCGAAAAATGATCAATTAAAAACTATTTTTTAATCAAATATTACGACTAATACAAAATTTGAAAAAATATTTTCATATCCTTTGGACCCCCTTGCCTTACCCCTACCCCTACCTTTACCCCCACACCTTCACCCTCTCAACCCCACCCCTACCCTCCCCCCTACCCCCACGCCCACCCCCAACCTTCACGGTTAATATATATATTATGTGTTTTTTTTTTTTAATTATAAAATCTAATGTCGAAAAATATTTAACACTATAAAATATTTTTAAGTATTTTATTTTTTAAGAAAATATATTTTTTTAATAAATTATTTTACAATAAACAAATAGAATCCAAAAAATTATTTTATTTTCTAAATAAAATATTTTTTACAATTAAGTTATTTTACGCCAAACAAACGAAGCCTAGTTCCTAATTGGTGGACCATGCACTCCAGCTTTGTAAAATAAAAAAAGTCAAGCAAGTGGACCTGTTGAATCTTCTGATTGCTGACGCAAAGGCAGAAGTTGGTCCTGATTAGCATCCTATCCTTTCATCGTACTCGTGATCTTTTTTTTTTTGGGGTCATAATCGTCGTACTCGTCATCAAAAGAGCAAAATTGCGCGGAAAATTATTCATCCGGGAGTGTGGTAGGCCCACCCTTTGGACGGTTTGACGTCCATTACCCGTTTTGAATAGTTTTTCGATTGCACGAGATATTATAAGAGGAACAAAGTATTTTCAGTAGGTGCGTGTAGTGCATATCCGGGTTGAGAATTAACAACTAAGGTCAAAAAAATTTATTTATACATAAATTATTTAAATAATATTATAACAATTATGAAAAAATAAGCACTAAAGTACATAACAATTATAAATATATAAACACTAAAATATATATAAAGTCTTTGTAAAATTTTATTTTTTAATTATTCTCTCTAAATATACTGCCAAATACAAATACAATAGTCAATCATCATCATCAATAATTAATTTCATTCTTTTGGCTCCAAAAAAAAAAAAGTTATTACCTCAGTTGAGCTGTGAAGTGGCGTAAATAGAGTAAGGGAAAAGAGATGTAAAGTGTCGGATGAAAAGTCAACTATTTTATTGTTTCAGCAACTATCAGCTAACTTTTTTTTTTATATAAAAATTATAATAATAAATTACATATATACCCCTCACTTAAACCAAGGATACATGTGCACCCCCTGGTACATAAGTAAATCCGCCAACTGAGTATAAACTTATGGGATATGTAATGGCTCTCTTCCTTGAGGTGTCCGATTCAAATATTGCTCGACATAAATAAGGGTGAAAGATTCTTATTCAAATATTTTCATCACACCAAGGTTAGTTTATTGGTTGAATGTTTAGAGTGTTTGATACATGAGTAAAAAACATATACTCCATGAAGTTAATGTTTTTGAATCCACTCTCGATAATTTTGTGTTTCACTAAACTGGTCCATACCTTATATACACCACACATATATTGCCTCGGATGATTCGTCTTTATAGTTTCACATTTATGATGCAAAACATAGATGTAGAAAGCATACTTGTTAATAAGTTCGGATAGTGAAGTCAATGGCAGCTTGATAAACTTCGTTTGAATCTGTTTCCAGGGCAACGTTGTTGTAGCCTGAGTACTACAAGGTAAGCGTTAAATTGCCGGAACAGCATTATGAACTTCACCAGAATCCATGTGACAAGACAATGTCGTTTTCCTCCATGAATTTTGGACTAAATACGGAACCTTCCATGAAGTTTTAGTTTTATTTATACTCCTGCAATTGACATTAAACATTGCCAAACAAAATCTTATGTTGAAAATATTTTTATTTTTAAAAACAGAAGCAAAAAAATAATAATTGACAAAATAATTTAATAAAATTATTCAATAAAAGGGTCTACAATGAAATAGAAAAATAATATAAAAAATATGAAGATAAAGATAAAAACTAGCATATTATGTAAATTCGCGTTATGCATGAAATTAAACTAGAGAAAAATTAGTTTTGCTTTCTATCTTTTTTATAAATATATATACATTTCAAATTAAATCCAATTTTAATTTCTAACCTTGTAGATCTTTTGTTTCAATGAGCTAACCTTTTAAAAAAAAGAAGATACAAAGCAGTTTATTATACAAAATTCACACTACGCGCGAGATTAGAAAAAAATAGTGCACTTTAAAATCTTTTTTCTATACGTATATCTAAATCTCAATATAAATCTAATTTTTTAAGCCAACATATAACTTTTTTACAACAAGCTAATGTTTTATAAAATACAAAAAATAAACGCAATAAAATTAAATTAAATAGCTCAATAAAAAAAGAAAAAAAGACCAAAATTTTATTTAACCTTTAGGTTGTTTGATAGAATTTGATGTCATTGAAAATCTGGGTAAAACGAAAACTTCACGAGAGAGTCTGCGATTTAAGTTAAAACTCATGAGGAATTAAATCATTCTCTCCTTTACAATATAACGATCAATCTTTTCTCACTCAAAGTTTTTCAAATAATAAAATAATTCATTATTTGTGGTATCGAAGATTTCAGAGGTTTCATTTTTTTTTTTTCGTGAAAAAGTTGTTTAGGTCCTTGACTTATATCCATTATCCCCATTAACAAAGTTTTTGTGTTTTTATAAATCTCTTGGGGTTCTTTGAACTTAACATCCATTAATTTATTTTAACAGTCCAAGTGTTGACTCTGCCCAAAAAATACCCATAAAAGATAACATACAGAAGTAAAGACTTCAAAGCTATGGAAGTGAAATAAGATTAAACGGTCTATTTGATATAACTGTAAAATTTTAGTTTTTGAAATATAAAACTTTCAGTAATAGAGTTGTGGTTAAAAGTGTTGTTGAATAAAAACCTTTGATTGTTTGATCTATGTTAGACAATGTTAGGCTTTTAGAAATTTTGAATACAGTGTTAGACTTTAAAAAAATATAAGGGATATATTTGAGAAAAAAGAAATTCCACATTATATAAAAATAGATTTGCAAAAATATTTTTGAGAATCTCTAATTTGAAGCTTTTCATTTTTTTAGCTTTTTTCAACTTCTGATTTTATCTAAAAACTCTTTAAAAAATAAGCTAAACATCTTAACTTCAGCTTATAAACTCACAAGAAGTGCTTTTAATGGTCTAAAAACTAGCCAAACTTACCCTAAAACTATTAAAATAATATAAGTAACTAATGCAATTGGTACAACAATATGTTTTAATGTAACTAATTATTTTTCTCAGTAATAAATGCGGATGGAATAAAATGCACCATATCCACTTGTATTTTCATAAAACTGTCTTATAACTCATGTGTTTTAACAAGTCGCGCTATAAACCCTGTGTCATGAAAAATATTGCAAATGACTCATAGCCGTCTATTTTTCTGTCAATTTTAACGTAGAGTGTAATACACACTCCTATAATTCTTACTATGTACTTGTCAGAAGTGTTTGCAATTTGGGCACAATAAAAGATCATGCAATAATAAGTTTCATCCTGATTCCCCTTTGTTTAAGATATTTTTTCAATCATATTTCAAAATAAAGAATGTTGTAAATACCTCTCTGATATTAAAAAAAATGGCAAATACCCCATTATGATATTAAAAAAGCTACAAATACCCCATCTGATAAATGTTATACTTACATTATAGGCGTGTGTATTATACTCCACATTAAAATTAATAGAAAAATGGATGGCGGTGAGTCATATGCAATATTTTTTATAACACAAGATTTATGATGCAAATTTTTAAACACAAAATTTATAATACAACTTTATAAAAATATAGGGGGGTATAGTGTATTTTTCTCATGCAGATAAAATAAAATTTAAATGTGTAATAAAGAAACAAATCAATACTAAGATGTGTGCTCAAATAATTTACTACAACAGTGAGAAATATTCAATCAAATAAAAATTAAACACAAGTAGCAAAATAAAATTGTTAAATATAATAAATAATATAATAAATCATTTTCTAAAAATTAAAATTTTTAGATAAGGTGGTCACTTAATATGGTATCAGATCCTAAGTATTAAAAGGTCTTAGGTTCAAAACTTATCGTCACCTATTTAAAACATTAAAATTGTTCAAATGCAAGGATAAAAAACTAATTCCGTCTGCACTTGCGGGGGCTTGTTAAATATAATAAATCTTTATCTAAAAATTAAAACTTTTAGATGAGGTGGTCACTTAACAAAAATAAAAATAACTTGAAATGTGCAACCAAAGAAAGATAAAAAAGAACAAACTAGTTCCTATATAAACACGTGTATGCGTGTGTGTATATATATTCATTCATTTTTTGAAAAACCCTAACCCTAGCCCAAAAAATATCTTATATAAAAACTCCTAACTTTGAATGGTACGTACCACAGAAGAATGTCATTGGTACTTTGCTCATAATGACTCAGTTAAGGAAGATAAGCACATGAATTTGGTATAGTCGCTTTGTAATACTTGTTGGCTTGTCTAATTATCAAAGGCTTATGTTGAGACGGTCGATGCCACGTGGATAAATGATCCTTCTTGATTATGCTTGATCCTCAATTCATTAAATAATTATACATAAACCCAAATCCCAAAGCCTATCATATATTACTCTGCTAAAATTACTCTTCAACCTTCTCCGGTTCCATTAATTATCTAACCTTCTCTGATTCCATTAATTATCTTCTCCATCCACTCTCGTCTTGTTTACTCTTCCTCGTATACTTTGTTACTTTTCTGATATTTTCCTCATGCTCTTTATGGCCAGCACCACTCCGGGGTCGAAAGATATTTTACTTCCATGTTTTTTTTTAGATATTGCAGGTTGCTAGTGTTTAACTATTATGGCTCCGTTTGTTTGCCGTAAAATATTTTTTTGAAAAATATTTTTTAAATTTTACGGTGTTTGATAACATCAGAAAATTAGTCAACTGTAAAATATTATTCGGTCAACAATTGCTGTTACTTTTGCTTAATTTTACGGTGTTTGGTAACACCGAAAATTGGTCAACTATAAAATATATTTCGGTCAACAATTGCTGCTAGTACAAAATTTTAGAAAATATTTTCATTTCCTTTGAGAGAATAAAACATTTTACGGTACTCACGGTACATCCAAATACCAGAAAATATTTTACAGTATTTTATTTTCTAAAAAAAATATTTTTTCCCAATAAATTATTCTACGACAAACAAATGAAGCCTGTAAAATATTTTATTTTCTAAAAAAATATTTTTTACGAAAAATATTTTTCATAAATAAATTATTTTTTATAAAAAATATTTTTCACAAGTAAATTATTTTACGGCAAACAAACGGAGCCTATATATAAAAATAACGAAGTATCAGATTCAGATCTTAATTGTAAATTCGATCACTGACATCTTGTACATTTTTTTCGAATAGATCCTTTGATGGTTTCATTGTAGGTTTTCAAGTACTTGGAGCTTTCACCAAAAAAAAAAAAAAAAAAAAGTACTCGAAGCAGGGAACGTCTAGTATACGGGGTGCAGGAAACAGGGATGAAAGAGATTAGGACAAGTGGCAACGGGACCCGGCTGCATTAATGGGTAGCAATTGAGATAAAAACAAAAAAGAATGAGTAAATGTCTTTTATATCCATGCATATGTGTTAGTAGGACCGCAAGCATTTAATGGAGTCAGATTGGGATAAATGATGTCAGGTGGTGATATTTTTATTATGCTCTCATATTATAGACTAAATGTCTATTATGTCCTTATAGTGGGATTTAAAATGTTATTAAATAGTGAAGACAAAATAGTGGCCAAATGACAAAAGGGACACGATGAGTAAAGGCAAAATAATTTTCAAATGATGAAAAAATGACAAATAATTCAAAAAGAAGATATTTAGAAATGATCAAAATGGACAAATAAATGAAGACAAAAAGATATATAAAATGAATAGTAATGTATGAAAATATCAAAGTGAAACATAAAGTTTTGAATTTTCTTTTTTGGCGCTCAAATTTGGAGGGCCTTTTTCCTCATGTCATATAGGTTCATTATTTTTTTTTTGAAATTAATGGGTTAATAGTAACGTATGAGTATGTATGATTTTATCGTTATATAATGTATCATTTATAAAAGTCAACAATTGTATGTATGATTCTATCGTTATATATTGTGTCATTTATAAAAGTTAACAATTGACTATTTCTCGTAAATTAGAAGACAATGTAATTATAATAAATAATTATAAAATCAAGTTTAAAATTGATTAAATGGGCTTAACATATAATAAACTAACATGTAATGAGGAATGTTTTACATATAAAGTATCATATGTGTTTAATGGCGAGAAAATTAACCTATACAATATCTTATATTTGATCGACATTGAAAAATTATAAACCCCCTTAGTGCATGTAATGACCATGAGCATTCATGATTCAGTCGTACTAAATTTTATCGCTTGCAAAAGGGTCTTTTCTTATATCATTGTATCTCACGGTTTGATCAACTAGTAACCACATAAAAAAATAAAACACAATTTGAATTTATAAATAACATAATTGACTTAATATTGTTTTCAGTTCCAAACAAGAAAATTCATTGGTAAATGAATTTCTCATAAAATTCTTTTATAAATAAAATGAATTTCACACGTGAATTGATTCTAAATACTATGTAAGTGTTTATTTATTTATTTTAAATCGTGAGGAAGTGTGTCTGAGAAGTTTTGAATACAAATTTGGGTATAAAAGTAATTTCACTTTTGCAAAATCTTTTTTAAGTGTTAAGAAAAATTTAGTAAAGGCTGGTATTATAGATCTCTTGTGAAATTAACCAATCCAAGGGTAATAATGTAATTAAGCATTAAAATATAATTATTGCTTTCAAAAAAGTTGAAGATCAAATCGGTCAAATCGATGGAGTCCTACAACTGTCAAATACAATCCAGGATAAATTTGTAATTACACAGTATAATTAAATAAAAAAATAAAAACAGTCATCAACCTAAACCGTCAATTCGAATCAACAGCTCTTAATCCTCACCCCGTATTCCCGCAGTCCGCACAGGAGAATGATCCCTCGGAGAAGGCCTCAAGTCAGGCCACTCTTGTACTTGATGTTAATATTAAGATCGATCATCGATACTGAAGGCCTTTTATGATCCAGCATAATAACTTTGAAACAAATTGTTAATAATATATATTATCCAGTTCGATCGAATAATTTAGTACTTGCAAACCCCTTTGTAGGTTTTGATGTACTTGTGGTTTCGTAATAGGGTTGACAAAGGCATATCGTGATTAATTTTACAGATTACATTGTTGTAACTGTTTTAGTCTATCTTTAACAGCATATATAAAAATTACTTTACTCTATATGTAGAGAATATGTTGGAGATAAATATCTCTAACAGATTCTCTAAGGATTCTCTACTTTATAGAGAATCTCTACATTCAATTTTCAGCATCTCTACATGTGGAGATGCTGGACAAATACCCTAAATCATTCTCTAAAATAATAAGTAAGAAAGACTTTGGAGAAACAAAAATAAAGATTATCTAAAATAGAGAAGATGTTAGAGTGATATTAAAATAGGAATTCTCTAAAATCAGAATGTAGGAAAGCTGTTAGAGTTGAACTGAAATATAAATTCCTACATGTAGAGAAATTACCAAAATTTTTTACATATAAGGAGAAAAATAGAGAAGCTGTTGGAGATGACCTTAGCTTAATCCTCACTGTATAGTTATCACTTAATGCTTATCATGATCAGGTAGTTGTAGTATAAATAGTGTACTATTGTAAACATTTATTTACATAGTATTTAAAAATATTTGTACTATAAAATTTATTTGATTTATAAATAAATTTTATAAGAATTTGTATTTATAAATGAATTATCTTGTTTAGAATTGTAATTTACAACACATGTGAAATTAGAATTAAAAATTATATTTTACTCAAATATTCATTCTTTATTCTATAGGAATTAGTAAAATGTATAAATGATAAATAAGAAATTTTAAACTATCCAACAAGTACTAGTATAGACTGTTGATGCCTTGACTTATTAATCAATTATTTTTTGTGTTTTATTAAAAGAATAAGGGTGAGGAGGAGGGTTTGAAATACTTTTTATTTTTTTTATCCTTGTATTTGAATCAAAGTTAAACTTAAATGTCAATAAAAATTTAGAAGGTAATTTTGTCTTCAAAAGATTGGAACTAACGGATTTGTAAATTTTACCTCTTGAGGAATAATTTAGGTAAGACTTGAAAAAATTCAAGATTTATAAATATTGAATTTTTAATTTTTTAAAATGCTACTTTCAAACATACAAAATTAAATTTACAAATAAATTATACAAAATTTTAAAAAATTTATTTATTCCAAACAATCTCACATCTTTCATGGTATCACAGCCATAACAACATACGTCTTTTTTTTTATGACCAAAAAAAAAAAAAAAAAAAGGACATACGTATGAGGCATTCAAAATTTCATCTTTCTCTTGTGTCCCATCAAACAGCTTTATCTTGTGTCCCATCAAACAGCTTTATCTCCACCCTTTTTATTCCCTCAAAGTCCCATCATCTTATCTTTTCCCTGCATCCCATCAACTTTTTTGTCTAAATGGCCTCCAACTCTTCTGACCGTTTCTCTCTCCCGACATATAACGTTAAAGTCTATGTTACCATCACAAGAACTTCTTGGCCTGGAAGACACAAATTATCAATTTTTTCACTTTCAATGGACTTTTTAGGCTACATCAACGGCTCCACTCCGCCTCCAATAAAATCCTCCGAATAGGCTTAGTTACATTTATGTGGAAGTGGGACAACCTCATATATTATTCGTGTTTTTTAGAACGTTACAAAAACTCTCTTGTCATTACTTGATCCATCTAAGGTTCCTTTTGTTTGATTTATTTGTAAAAAATATTTTCAATAAAAAATATTTTTTTAAAAAATAAAATATTTTACTTCATTTATTTGCTGTAAAATAACTTATAAGAAAATATTTTTATTGAGCTCCGTTTGTTTGCCGTAAAATAATTTGTTAGAAAAAAATATTTTCTGATGTTTGGATGTATAATGAAAAATATTTTTCGACATAAGATTTATATAAAAAAAAAATATACACATAAATAAGGGTGTTTAAATTCCGAAAAATATTTTCCTCTCCCAAAGAACATGAAAATATTTTTTCAAACTTTATACTAGTCGTAATATTTGACCAAAAAATATTTTTCAGTTGACCAATTTTTCAGTGTTACCAAACACCGAAAAATCTCCAAAACGTAGTTCACCATTTTTTACTGGAAAATGTTTTCCAATTGACTAATTTTTTAGTGTTACTAAATATCATAAAATTAAATAAATATTTTCTGAGAGAATATTTTACGGCAAACAAATGGAGCCTAAGTTAAACGTGTCCGTGTCTACTGCATTACCTTTCAATGTTTTATAAAACATGAGGATTTGATGAGATTATTTCGTGACGATAGAACCAGCTTTTAGGATAATAGGATAACAAGCTTATTACAATAAACACAAGGGGTGTTGTATATTTTAAATGAAGGACAAGGTTTTGCGAGATTATTTTGGTCTGAGATAGGATACCTAGCTTATTATAAAAAGCACGTATGGTGTTATGCATATTAAATTAGAATAGTTGTAAGTACATTCATGTTTTGTATTAGCGGAGTTGAAGGTGTGGGGCGAGTGTGCCATCTATTAAAACATACAAGTGACTTGTGCGGTCATTATTGTACCATAGAGAGATAATTAGCATATTGGACAAACCACCAAGAGTATTGCATATATACTTTATCCCTCATAATCCCACGATTACAAATAAAGTTGAGCAATGTGCATTAGTCATATAGAGGTACGATATATATTAAAAGATATATATCGTTTATGAAAATATTATATTTAAATTATTTAAGATATTAACTATAAAAATTGATTTTACAATCTCTCGTATTTAAAGTAAGAATCCTACCACTTGAGCAAATGTATAGTGGCTTCCCTTAAGGAATATATAATTGAGCCAACTCATAACTCATAACTTGAATGGCATTGGACCAGTGCGAACAGATTCGAAGTTAAACTTCGACTTCATTGCCTTCATTGTCACGCAAAGTTGGCTCACCGGAATATTATCTCGAATGGAGGATGTCCACTTTGTGGGTCAGCTAGCGATACCGTCATTCATGCCCTTCGCCTTCGTGACTGTTATGACGCTAAAAATATTTGGCAGAATTTTATTTTGAAGCAAGATAGTTGCTTCTTTTCATCTGATCTGCGTGAGTCGCTCTTGGTAAATTTAATGACAAAAAAAAAAAAAAAAGAAGCTCTTGGTGAATTTAAAAATGCAATCCTCAACCCCCCCGTCAGTCAAAAAAAGGAAAAAAAAACCCCGTCATTGGTGTTTGTTGTATGCTTCAACGTTATGGTGGATTTGGAAGTAAGGACAAAGTCCATAACAAGGTGTCCTTCATTAAACAATATGTACATGAGATTGAGGAAGCTTGGGCAATTAATGAAGTTACTAGACTGCGTGTCTCTTGCAGGAAAATTGAGGGTGTGGTTGGTGTAATCCCCCCAACGAATACTTACAAACTTAATGTGGATGGTTGCTCTAAAGGCGATCCGGATTTGGCTGCAGTCGGGGGAGTTATTCGTAATGATGGTGGTGACTGGATTTCTGAATTTGTGGTTAATTTGGGTATCATTTCGAATAATGTTGCGGAACTTGTGGCTTTGTTCTTAGGCATGCGACTGGCCATGAGCTTGGGGATTAAGGATTTGGAAATTGACTCTAATTCTTTGCTGGCTATCCGTTTGATTCGGGGGGGGATATCCCACCGCATTGCCCTTTTGGGCCGTCAATTCTAGATTGCAAGAATATCTTGCAAATGGAGCGTGACTTTTGAGTGAAGCAATGTATTTAGAGAGGCTAATATATGTGTCGATTAGCTTGCGAATCATGCTTTGTTTCAACCTCTCGGTGGCCTTGTGCTGAACGATCCAACAAATGGGATCATCTGGCTCTTAAATAGGGATAGAAGGGGACTTACTACCCATAGATTTGTGTCTACGTAATCGGTTTAGCCTCCTTTTTAGCAAAAAAAAAAAATATTTATTACTTAAACTTCGACTTCATTTTCAAGAAGATTGGATATCCAGTCTACCACATCTTTTAATCAACACTTCTTTCTGATTGATGTTTCTCATTATTGCTTATTCTAACAAAACCACCCGTTAGAGCCATTGTTGTTCATTGATCGTTAAAATGTATTCTAAAAATACCTATTCTACAGCTCTATCAATAGGAGTATGATTTAGTAATACATCAATTTCACCACAATTAATAGATAAAATAATTTCTTTCACTTTTGAATCCCAAAAGAGCAACTATATCACTTTTGTCTATTAGTGAAAGGCTAAGGCTCCACCCTAACTTGCAAACCTTGTTGAGAGAGAGGAACCCGAGTTTGGTGATTCTTCTTTTTATTTTATTTTATTTATTCATGAGAGGCTTAACTCGTACAATACACGTAAAAAAATGTCATAAACAAGAATTGATCTCACAACCTCTCGCATTAACAACGAGGAGTATACCACTAGACCAAAGGCCTAGTGGCCATTCTTTTTTTGCTGGTGGCCTTTCAACTTTGTCCCTTTTTTTTGGTCAAACAACTTTGTCTCTTAATAACTAAACGTTTCGATCTGGTTTGATTAATTATCGCATTTGCAAACCTCTAAGCATGATAATATAACATTTAAACAATAAAGAAAATGTCAATATTATCACATATTTGTTGAGTCAAGGGTGACCTAAAGCCGTACAACACATATAAAGGATGTAACCATTGAAAATCAATCTTGCAACTTCGCATACTCACAACGAAGAACATATCACAAGATCAAAGCCATAGTGAATATTTATCACATATTTGACAAAAGGGTTTATGGATTGAACGGACATGTGGTTGTTAGGTGTTTGGACCAATAGCTATAGATACCAACATTTTTGCAAGTACACAGCCGAGGAATATGTTCTTTTTATTTTTTGGGTCAATGACAACGAGGAATATGTTCACATCTGAGGATACAACCTACGTAAAACCTTCAAGCATGATTCGTAAGCCTATCACGTCCTTATAAAGTAAAGATGCTTGGTGATAGGGAAGAACTTGTGGGCTTGCAAGAATATACCCCTTCCATACACGACGAGGCTGTCACAAGTCATTTAAATCTGGGTCAACCTTTTCTTTGAATATTGCTTAATTTAATCACATGCATGAGATGTGGTCTGATATATAGTTCGACGTTATTCATTTTTATGGGGAAAAATATTTTCCTTTAGTTACATATATACATGCAAAAACTCATAGGATCATCTCTATATTTAACTCTTATTAGGTCTTTTTTTACCCTTTTTACGATGCATAATTAATTTCTATTTATTCAAAACCTTCTAATACATGCCTTTATCAGTTGCCTCCTAAATGTCTAAAAACTATCTCAAGCGATTTTTCTTCGTATTCCCTTCAATTGGAGCAACCCCACTTTTTCTTAAATCATATTACTTGTAATCTTATCATTTCTAGTATTACTACAAACCCAACTTATCTAAGAGTAGTTCTTATCTCAGTCACTGATATATTCTTAATTAACTTAACCAAAAAAAAAAAAAATATAACAATTTTAAAGCGTACCAATCGTATCAAATTACAGAAAAGTACCAGCTTTGGAGACAGTTTACAGCATTTTACGTTATATCTATAATAGGATGAAAATTGCTTATGTTTGGAAAAGTTGCAATGCCCACATGCCTTTGCATTGCTCATCTCTAACTGGTTTCATGCATTGAAGATAAAAGATGCAAAGTGAGAAATAATGCATTTCCTCCATACTTTTTTCGTCTCGTTGCTGATTGGATCAGTGTACGTATCAGTGTCCTGGATTAGGCAAATCCGGGTGCCCCCGATTTATTTATTTGAGAGAGGTTTAAGTTATTTTATATCACTTAAAATATTATATAAATGAATTAGTTATCAGATCTTTCTCTATTTATTCATCTTTCGGTGTTATCATATGAAAAAATAAATTAATTTTTTTAGTGGAGGTTATAATACAATTGGGATTTATTGTTTTCTCATACTATAGGTACATTTATTTTATTATTTTTGTGGTTTAGGTCTTCGAGATTGATAAACAATTTTTAATATAGTGGGGATTTATTGATTTCTCATACTATAAGTATATTTATTTTATTACTTTAAAGAAGTACATTTAATTAATTAATTTTATTACTTGATATGTGGTTTAGGTCTTCGAGATTGATAACCAGTAAAATTTGGAGACATTTTGAACTCTGAGTGATAAGTATTGTTTTATAATTGATTTGTACAAAAACTAATTTCTTAGATTATATGACAAAAGAATTTGATTTAGGGTTTGTTTGGCCTATTTTCTTTTCTAAAGAGTTTTTTTTAGTTAAAAATTGAAATATTAGAAGCTCTAAATTGGATTTTTTTTAAAAAAGCTTTTGTAAAAAAGTTGTTTTTTTTGTTTTAGATAATTTATTACATTTTTTTAAAAAAATTCTCATATTTTTTTATCTTCAATTTTATTGTGACAGTGAACAGTAATTCAAGATGACAAGATTAAATAATCAACGATTTATATTCAATAACACTTATAACCAAAGGTTATTACTGAAAACTCTACATGTCAAAAGCTAACATTTAACATCTAAGTCGTTTAACAGACACCCAGTCATCATGATCGGCTTTTAAAGTAACATAATTTTTTTAAAGTAATAACTCTACATGCAAACCTATAATCTACATATTCAAAAAACTAAAAAGTTATTTTCAATTATATTAAACATAACATGATTTTAAATCAATTAATCAAGTAATATCTCATAGCAGGGGCGGATCCATAATTTTTTTTTAATGGGTACTAAAAACGGATTATTTAATACTTATATATGGACAATTTTTTTGGTGGGGACTAAATTAATTTTTTAACCTAAAAATACATTAAAAATATGGTAAATTTTACATTTAGTCCCAATAGTTTACATACTTTTTCAGTGTAGTCCCTAATGTTCTAAAAGATTTATAGTAGTTGGTAATATTTACAAAAATGATTCAAAATGGTCTCTATTGTTCAAATAAGTCAATTTAGTCCCCAAATAGGATCAAATGTAGGGGCTAAATTGATTTTTTAAGAAATAATATGGACTAAATTGAAATTTTTTGAGAAACAATAGAAACTAAATTGACTAGTTTTGAACAATAGGGATCATTTTGAATCACTTTTGTAAACATCAATGACTAATATGATTTTTTTGAAATATTAAGGGCCAACTTGAAAAAATATGGACTATATGCATAATTTACACTTAAAAATACACATTTTAAAAAAATATAGGTCTAACTTACTTGTTAATAACCCTATTTTTGGGGTCAGTAGAAGCTGCACCCCTCACTTGTCCCAAGCTAAATTTGCCCCTTATCTCATACATGCGTATGGATCTCACACATATGGGATTCACATGCAAATATCTCACAGCCCATCATCCAGAAGTCGAGCATAAGAACAACTCTTACGAAGTTGGCCGAAGGTGATGCTGTTCGCTTTACATCTATCTTTTCCTTCCCATGGCCTTAGAAGGTGATTACTGTAGACGTCAAAATCTACAATCACGAATTCCAGGCACAACAACCTACAAGGACAGAAGGAAACGGAACGATGTGAGTCTCGGGACACCGGTGTAGTACCGGTCAAAGCTACTCTGACGCTCAAGTTAGTAATCAATCAAAAATTGGGCAATAATACGAGAAAAATATGGAGGAGTAAGAGGAATCTACCGTGGAACCGACGTCGATATAGGGAGTTTAGGTTGTAGATATGTAGGAAGAAATGGAGAGTATTACTGGATACAGCTAATATTCGATACCTTCTCTTTGTGTAGGCATGGCCTACTTATAGGTGTGGGTAGGCCAAGATTCATGGACCCTTGGTACTTGTATCTTGAGCGGACTACTTCGGGCAAGCGATCACTTATCTCGTAGGATAGGGTAAATCTTTATCATGAGTTTGTTGATCGTCATCCGCACTTCGTAGGCCGGTCAATTGAGATGACTCTTGGGTCGCTTATCCTTTGAGACAAAATCGACCTTTATCTTAAGTCGGCCAATTACCATCTGATCCTAGTAGGTCAGACAGTTAGGATATCTCTTTGATCGTTTATCCGGAGATATCTGATAGAGTTTGAGTTATACTCAGGTTCATTTTCGGCTGTTCACGTAGGACAGTACAACCATTAATGCTTAGCCTAGGGCCTTGGACCTTTGGCGGACCTACTACGGGAGTAGGCCGCAATTAGTAGCATCGTATGTGAGCCTTGTCCTAGTAATCGCGCGTCGATTAGGGGTATGGACTCGTCGTGGTTGGACCATGGGTCCAAACTCAATTTTGGCGATAACAGTTTATCTTCTACTCCCTAAGTTGAAGAGTCTTCAAGTTAGGAAATCGTTGCTCGCTTGTGGAATCACTTCGGCTTGGTCCCTTGATAAAGAAGCATTTTGCGCGCGCTACGTTTGAGGGCAAACTTTATTTACTCACTTTTGGCCCATAATTGAGAATGGGCTATATCTCGTATTGCTGTTGAGGGCAGACCACAAGGTTAAGAGCTGTATTTGAGTGGTCTACGAATCCTCATGTGCGACTTCATGTGGATTGTAATTCTTTGTGCATAATCCTGAGTGGACTGTATACGAGTCAATGTATTTGAGTTGAAGGGGCCTACATGGCCAACACATGCTTAGGAGTGGCTTACACAGCTAAGACATGGTTGAGCGTAGCCTACGAATGCCAAGTCGTGCTTGGTAGTAGCCTACATATCTCAAGTGTGACTTGAGTAACCTATATGGTAAACAACCTACAATTCCCAAGTCACGAAATCCTACTTTGGAGCAACCTACAATTCGAAATCTGCAAAGTTGTATTTGTCCCTGCATTTGTTTATTTTGCACTCTGAATTTACTGTTACATAAAGCACATTGGACACCCAATGGGAGGCTGACACGTGCCTTAAGGTTCAACCCCAAATCAATGCTTATTGTCTGAGTAAGGAAGCTTTTGTTTTAATGCCTCTTGAACGAAAGTGATTGTTGGCCATCGTGCAAATTTATCAATTTGTACTGACATATAGTAGACAGGATAGCTCAATCCTTGGACAACTTTGCCAGCCATATTCTAGCTTGAACTTTTCTTCACTATTTGAACTTCAGCAAAGATAGCTTCTTAGGTGTCGTTTTGAGCTTTAGGGCCAGTCTGTTCTCTTTTTCTGTGTGCGCTACTCCATATGTAGGTTGCCCTTTGAAGTCTTCTTTGTAGGACCTTATTTTGAGTTCTTTATGTAGGCTACTCTTTAGATGACCTTACGTAGGTTGCTCTTTAGATGTCCTTACGTAGGTTGTTCTTTAGAGTTCCCACGTAGGCTAGACTTTAGATGTCTTTATGTAGGTTGCTCTTTAGAGTGCCTTACGTAGGTTTCTGTTTTGAGTGCCTCACGTAGGCTATTCCCTTGGACCTTATGTAGGTTAGTCTCTTTGACCATGATGGTTTGTGACCCTATATGACTCCTAGAATCCCCTCTCAGGACACTTCATTCCTTAGGTAGGCCTCATTTCTGGGCCATTTCCTTATTGTTGAAATAGAGTCGATGCACCGAATTTTCGTCTAGTAGCTAGCTATCAACATAGAGCATTCCTTTGTCATGTGTCCTCGACCTCGTACTAAGGTGCCCTGTGTTTATTATAGGTATGTTGGAAGAGTGGACGTGAACTCATTTGTGTCAAGAGAAGACTTCCCCGTGTAAGAGTGAGAGAGAGTTTGTCATGCCCTTGACAAAGGAGTTATCCAGAAGCACCGGAGATGTGACAGTCGCGAGTACTCGATCATTCGAGGGTTAGATCGACTTAGACGAGCTAGTTAGCCCGACATTGGTGGCGATCTCACAGGGGATGTATCTCCTTGGTTTGACTATTTTCATTCTTTGATGACTTGTAGTGCAAAATGTGCCATCTAGCTATGGGGTAGCATGCCCTAGTACTCTTTGATGTATGGTAGACACTAGTCACTCGTGACTTTGACCTCTCGAATGCATGTGTTACGCATATTGCGCTTTTGCCTTTTGGTTGTGCGGTAGGTGCAAGTTAAGTACGACTTTAGTGCCTCGGTTATACTAAAAGTTCACCCGGTGCTTTTGTCTTCATTGATGCTTTATATAAGCTTTGTTGCGTTATGAGCTATTTATTCTTTGTTTCATCGTATTGTTACTTGTGGTTATCGGTTATGCGTTTGACCATAGGGTGGCTTACTGTTAGGCGAGCTTGACACGAGCGAGCTACCGTTAGGTAAGTTTAATTTGAGAGGACTACTAACCTTGTTGGCAGCTCCATTTTCGCGAACTATCATGCTAACAGACTGGTCCACTTAGGGCGTGGATAAGGGAGTTTGGCCATCGTGGGCTACAACGCCTGTAGGCTGGTCCTTATAGAACTTTTGTATGGTCGCATAGGACTTTATTCTATAGGTTGATCCTCATAGAACTTTATTTGGCCACAAAGGGCCATGCTTCGTAGGTTGATCCTTTGTAGGACGTTATTTGGCTGCAAATGGCCATATCTCATAGGTTGATCTACATAGGGCTTCTATTTGGTCGCAATGGATTATATTTTGTAGGTTGGTCCACTTAGGACATTATTTGGCCACAAATGGTCGTATTTCGTAGGTTGATCTACATAGAGCCTCTATTTGGTCGCAGTGGACTATATTTTGTAGGTTGGTCTACTTAGGACTTTATGTAGTCGCAATAGGTTGCTACCTTAGTAGGCTGGTTCACTTATGACTTTTATGTAGTAGCAATAGACTACTACCATAGTTCGTTGGTCCTGTTGGGACTTTGGATTTGTAGGTTGGTCACTATGGACTTTACTGCAGTAGTTTGGTCCCTTAGGACTCTAGATAGCTAGTTTGGTCATTACGGACTTCTACCATAGTAGTAGGGCCCCTTAGGACTCTAAATTTGTAGTTTACCCGCTATGGGCCTCTACCATTGTAGTCTTGTCCATAAGGACTTTGAATTGGTAGTTCGGCCTTTATAGGCCTCTACCCTAATAGTTTGGTCCGCTTTGGACTTTTATGTATTCGCAATAGACTACATAGGCTAGCCCAGTTAGGACTTTTCTTTGGCCAACCTAGGCTACAACATTTGTAGGTTGGTCTACTTAGGACTTTTATGTAGTCGCGATAAACTACATAGACTAGTCCACTTAGGACTTTTCTTTGGCCGCACTAAGCTACTACATTCGTAGGTTAGTCCCCTTAGGGCTATCTCCTAGTAGTTTAGTCGCTATGGATTACTACAATTGTAGGATAGTCTACTTATGACTTAAATTGAGTAATTTGGTCGTTATGGACTACTGCTACAGTTGGTTGGTCCCGTTGGGACTTTGGATGGGTAGGTTGGTAGCTCCAGACTCTACCATAATAGGTTAGTCCCTTTAGAACTTTACTTTTGCAGTTGGGCCACTACGGGCTACTACCTTGTAGGATAGTCCGCATAGGACTTTTACATAGCTATAATAGACAACTTCCTTGGTAGGTTGGTCCGCTTAGGACTTTTATGTAGGTTGGTTCGCATAAGACCTTTATGTAGTTACAATGGACTATACCTCAGTAGGCTCGTCCCTTTATGACTTTCATATAGTAATTTCCCTTTTTCCCGAAGCCAAGATAGTGGATTGGGGATTCCGTGAGTCTCTTTTAGAAAGATAAGTTTAGAGGACTGTTTGTACTAATCCAGGGTTCGTAGCAATCTGATTGGGTAACTAAGATGCTAGGGCCCCACAGTGGGTGCTAAATTGTAGACGTCAAAATCTACAATCACTAATTCTGAGGCACCAACAACCTACAAGGACAGAAGATAACATAACGACATGAGTCTCGGGATACCGATGTAGGGCCGACCAAAGACACTCTGATGCTCAAGTAAATAATCTATCAGAAATGGGGTAATAATGTGAGGAAAATATGGAGGGGTATGAGGAATCTATCGTGGAACTGGCATTGATATAAGAAGTATAGGTTATAGATATGTAGGAAAAAAAGGGAGAATATTGCTGGATGCTGCTAATACTCGATGCCCTCTCCTTGTGTAGGCGTGACCTACTTATAGGTGTGGATAGACCAAGAGTCACGGACCTTTAGGACTTGTATCTTGAGCGGATTACATCGGGTGAGTAATCACTTATCCCGTAGTATAGAGTTGATCTTTATCACGAGTTTGTCGATCGTCATCCGCTCTTCGTAGGCTGGTCAATTGAGATGACTCTTGAGTTTCTTGCCATTAAGACAAAATCGACCTTTATCTTAATTTGGCCAATCACTATCCGATCCTAGTAGGTCGGACAATTGGGATATCCCCTTGATCGTTTATCCAGAGATATCCGATAGAGTTTGAGTTGTAATCGAGTTCGTCTTCGGCTGTTCACATAGGACAGTATAGTTATTCAGGCTTAGCCTAGGGCCTTGGACTGTTGGTGGACGTACTACGGGAGTATGATGCAATTAGTAGCATCGTATATAGGAGTTGGCCCAGTAATTGCTCGTCGATTGGGGTCACGGACTCGTCACGACTGGACCATGGGTCCAAACTCAATTTTGACGATAACAATTATCAGGGGCTCATGGCTAGAACTTAGTTCGAAGGAATGTCAATGAAAGTGACTAGTTAATCTAGATATTCACTAACTGATCTTTTCCAGAAAACAATACCTTTGGGCTTTAACATTAACAAGTGGTCGAGTTCTCGCCATGCATGCTCTTCAGAGAGTTATATACATAACATGAAAAATTTAAGAAAATGACAACAGGGTGGATCCATGATTTATGTTCCATGAAGGCTAAAGTCACATAATTTAGGACTCATATATAGAATCAAAAAGAAATTCATGAGATGTTAAATCAATTTTTCAGTATACAAATCTTCAAAATACATGTATTTTAAAAAAAAATGGGTTGCAACCACTACAAAAAAGAAGCTGATTTGCCACAAAATTTTGTGACGAACAAGAAATCGTCGTAAAAATTGGACGAATTTGCTACAAAAATTTTTGTAGATCAAATTATGTGGAATTTGTGACGATTATGTGACGGGCACTATAACACGTCATAAATTCTTCACAAAGTGTGACAATTTGGCCTAAAAAAGAAATAGAAAATCCAATTCGTCGCATGGTCGTGGTAAAATTGCTACGAGTTTGTGACATCAAGCAATATTTGTGACGAAACTATGACGCTTCGTAAAAATTAGATCTTTAAGTCACAATTTCATGGCAATCGACTACGCGTTTGTGATGATTCCATTTTACCAGCGACAATAAAATGTTTGTCCCAAAATAGGCACAATATTGATGACGAATTTGTGACGATATTAAAAAATTAAATTATATATTTATAGTTTTGTCACATTTTTGTGGCTTCCTTATTTTTTTTTAATTAAAAAAATTACATTGGTGGGAAAAGAGCCAATTAACCTAGCCCCTTTTTTCACCTATACCCTATTTTTACCAGTCATCCCCACCCATAGACACACACACACCCACACCCCATCGCTACTTAGCACCACTACCACCTTGCAACCCCGCCACCTCGCGCCATCGGAGCTCGCGCCACCGGAGCCTCATATTTTCACCATTGTATTTTGTTGAGGCTGAAACTGATTCTACACAAATGCCTCATAGCTAGACGGTAAGATAGGCTGAAACCGACTATAGTTTTGTTGTTGTTTTCAAGTTAGAGTAAGTTATAGCTTTAAGGTACTGTAAAAGTTCAAACTTTTTTTGAAGTTGGAGTCAATTCTTGAATTTTTGAAGCCATTTTCAGTAACCCATTTTTCTCATTTCATTTTTTTTTTGGGAGGTGGGGTTGGAGGGATTATGAACAATTGCAACTTTATTATGGTTTTAAGGAATTAAGTTTTGATTTTGCTTTATCTAGGAGTATGCTTTTGTGAATGAGAATAAGAAGTGTATTGGTTAAGTTTCAGACAAGATTAGCTGTTTTGAATGTTGTGAAATTTTAGTTTTGTTGATTTTGTTTATTCTGGGATAGTTGTATAAATGATGATAAAACATTATCTTTGATTTTCTTATTGTCCTTGTCTGGTTTGAACTGATGGACTTGTCTCTGAATCAGTTGCTTTTCCTAACACTTAAAACAAAAGATAGAGTTGCACTTCTCTTTGTTTTTTTATTACTATCTTTTTGTTTTCATACTTGTGGACTTGTTTGTTGCAGGATAAGGACTTGCTGGCTACGATTTAGTTCTTGATAGAGACAATAAGTTCAACAATTGCTTCAATGCCACTCCCTCGAGAACCATCCAATTATGATGAGGTTTTGTTGCAGCAGAGTATGCTTTTCTCTGATAGTCTTAAGGTACACTTCAGGTCATGTGCTTTAGTTTAGCTTCCTGTTGTTTTCTTTCGATATAATATAGGTTTCGTGTTTCCTGTTGGCTTGAGAGTTTGTTCCCTTGTTTGAGTTTGTAATTGTCAGGTTTTTTTGTTAGTACGAGTGGCTTTACTTAACAAAAAAAGATCTAGTATAGTTTTCTTGACGCTAGTTGCATTTGGCAGCATGAAATTTAGGTTCGAATTTGGAGCAGTACTGATTTGATGGCTGAAAAATTTGTGCTCAAGTTCTAAGTTTAAAGTTATATATACCGGTCTCTAATTTGTATATTTTCTTTAAACTGTCGTATGAGCTAGAAAAGGTGAGTGCTCTTTCACACGTTATCTGCCTAAAACTGGTTTGGTCCAGTTAAGTTTATGCCTTCGTTTTGAGTCTTTGACGTTTGATTTGTCAACTGCTGTGACTTTGTCCTTCTAACAGAATACTCGTATCTAATCTGGACCAGACATAAATGCTTGAAATTACATGAAGGCTTGTTTATATCCATCTTTATTATTACTAAAATGATAATAAATCTTAGTTGTTTTAGTAAATGTGATCTATTGGATTCTTTATATTTTTATCTTTAGCCAAAGATGAAGGAGACAATTGTGAATTTAGGTTAGGTAGAGCGCTGTCTAACTTATCCTTTAGTTTAGTCACAAGTATATTTTTGTTTTACAATTTATTTCTTCTTGGTTTGGATAAGTCGGGAAGGTGATTGGCAAAATATCTCAAGAAACTTTATTGTGGCAAGAACTCCTACACAAGGTACCAAAATCTTACAAGTCTTTTGATGTTAATGTCTATGCCTTTTTGTTGACCTTTCTTTAACTAAATAATTGAAGTTGAGAAATATTAGTCAACAACATATCGATTGAACAAGTTAAAAAAATGTGTTTGACTACAATTGTTTCCAAAACAAGTTTTTAAAATAAAAAAATAGAAAATTTGTTTGACAAAGGTGCTCTAGAAAATAATTTTAAAACAAAAAAATAGAAAACCTGTTTGGGTGTCAAGAATAAAAACACAATTTTTACCCATATACAATGAATCAAAATTATATTACTAAATTTAGAAAAATAGATAAACAAAGTAGGGGTGAAGAATTTAGTTTATAAGAAACACATCATTTTGTGTCTAAACTTTGAGCTTGAAGCTTGAATTCCACTAAAATGATGTGAATGCTTCTTCAGCAAAATTAATCCAATGACGGCTAGGCCTTTAATAATCACCAAACTCATCTTCGAAAGAGTTGCAACTTTTTTATAAGGTAGTTTCCCTTCCCAAAAATTAAAAGATAAGCTAAGTGAACAAACAACAAAATCTTGAAATTAAAATTGTCTGTCTTAAATACGTAACACAGTTCCTAATTAGTCATCAAGATTAGTTTATTTTATCTTATCATTTTTACGCTCTTGTTCCGCTTCCTAAGCTTGAAGAAAACTCTTCTTCTTCTTCCTTGAATTCTTTCGTTAATAATCTTATGTTTCTTAGTTTGTTTCTTTGGGGCTTTGCTTTTTCTCTTCTTGGTTTGGATATATATTGATCATTTTCACTTTTCCTTGTGCTTGTTTATACTTTGGATTATGTTATAATCTTTCCCGCATTTCGAAAATGGAAGGCAATTCGGTGCACTTTTGGCTTATTATCATTACAAGTGAAAATTATAATTTATTTTCGCTTTCATTCTCACTTTTAAGTGAAGAGTTCTTTTGGTTGAGTATTAGGCTTTAGGTTTGGTTATTTTCTTGTTTGCAGATATAAGACATGGATTGCTTGAAGATGGTGAGAATAATAGACTTTGGATTCTCTTCCATGCAAGGATGGCGTGCCACAATGGAGAATGTTGAAAACTTTTTTGCATACATATTCTCTTTTGGAGCTTATCATAGCAGGACAAACAAGTTAGATGATGTTATGATAGATGTACATTTGGTAATTCTTTTAGAATGTATGTTTGAAAAAGGTAACTTTGTTGAATAGTGACTATTATGTATACTTAACTATTTTGGTGTGGAATTGTGTTCATTTGAATGGATATGTAGGTTGTGTAATTACTTAAGCTTTAATTATGGGGTTGCGTTTAGAAATTGCTTGAGATTCAATTATGGATGTTATTTTATAATTTAGCAGGACAAACAAGATGATATTACAAGCAACATTAGAACAGTAGATTTGAAAATTGTCATGAATTTGTGACAAAAAAAAATGAAATATAGCCACGATTTTGTGACGAAAATAATTTCAACATTGCCACGAATTTGTGACAAGAAATGAAATATAGTCACGATTTTGTGACGAAAACAATTTGACAATTGTCACGAATTTGGGACAAAAAAGAATGAAATACCGTCACGATTTTGTGACGAAAACTGTTTGGGATAAATTTGTGACAACATTCGGCCATGAAACATGACGATATTACCACGAAATATATGCTACGCTTCAGCCACGAAATTACAAAAAATAACTTCCCACGAGTTTGCCACGAAATGGCCTCAACTACATGTCGTGGCATATTAGTCGCATTTGTCACGAATTTGTCACGAACACTTCCAGCTTTGCATGTCGTCGCAAATTAGTCACAAGGACACAAAAATGTGACGAAAAATAATTTTGTGATGCCGTGTTTGGCGACAACAGACATGTCATCACAATTTCGTCACATTTGCTTGTTTGTGACGAAAATATGACGATTACTGGCCGTCACAAAACAACTTATTTTTTGTAGTGAACCAAGCCCGCTGGCCCAATAGAAAAATATAAAATATCCATATGTTTTTAGTCAAAAACTTATTCAGCCCCTACTGAAAAAAGTGTATATATATATATATATATATATATATTTATTTATTTATTTATTTATTTATTTATTCGTATAGTATGGGTTTTGGTTTAAAAATTATGTGATATAACCCTCACTGAAATTTTTTTTTAAATCCGTCCTAAACTTGTAGTCCTCACTCATATATATGCAAATGGAACTCCGCGCTATTGTGTGGCAACAGAGACGCATGCGTCAAACCATAGCTAGCGCTCATAGGTATATTTAGGTCTTACTTTGTGATAATTCTTTGATCAACTCAGACAATCCACTCATATACAAGTGGGCCTTACAGCACGGTCAACGGTCAACCCGGATTTACCAAAAAGTTATCCTCACTTTGTAGTCCAAAGAATACATCAAGCAACTTGGATATTCAAGTCAATTTAGTTGCCTACTATTTCGCACTTGTTGGAGAAAAGAACAAAGTTACTCGCCTCACTCGAACTTCATTTGTTGGCTGCAATAAGCTGGATTTCAGTTTCTTCTCTTTCACCTTTTCTTGTCTAATATTCTCGTCTTGCCTGCAAGTGGAACTATATACTTTTATTTTATTTATTTATTCACAATAAAGGTCATAACTGTGATTCTATTTATTTATTTTTATATACAATGGATGTTGTAATTATGATTTCGACTTAAATTTTTTAATTACAACATGTTACTACCTGATCATTGTACCTAACTCTTGAGTCAAAGAGAATACTTTTGACACTGAAATTATTGACAAAAGATATCCTAATTGATTAGATATCCTTTTCAATGATACTTTACTCATCTTAAATTAAATGTTACATTTATCTTTTTTTACCAATAAATTTTAATTCTTTTTTCCTATTTCTTAATTCCTTAGCAATTAAAAATTCATACCCAAAGAAATTATAATTGATGATGCGAATTTTTATCTATCTGCATAGCCAGTTCTTAGTTTGATCGATCCTAGTCTTTAATGATCCGGCCAGCACTCATTAGCAACAGAAACTGAGAGATGAATATTCTTCCTGGTGAGGGGGATCTCAAGCTGAGTTAAGCGACCCACACAGAGCTGAGGCAGGCTAATCTGAGCCAATCCTAGCGTATACAGCTAATGCCCAACCTGGATGTTGATCTGACCTCACCCCGACCAAGGAAAACCCCGACCTCAGTGCCAGCTGCCCTGACGGGACATAAAGTCTTGATGGGACATAAAGCTGCACCGTATTAAATGCTGTCAAGTCCGAATTTAGTATAAATAGAGCTCATCCCCTTCATTTCAAAGGTAACTGCTCATTAAATGCTCTCAGCTACTTCGTCAGCTCGGACATACTAATCATTCGCGAACCCGATGAGAAAATCCGGGTCATCATCCCGCCTTTTCCTTCCTTTTCCTTGTACAGGTCAGGTGGTCGACTAGAAAAGTTCAACTCGGAGGCCAACCCAAAAAATCCAGCTCGAAAGCAGTAGCTCCCAATCTCAACTGTCGAGATTCCGACCTCGACAGTTTGGCGTCGTCTGTGGGAAAAATCGAGTTCTTTCTATCATTCTCCTCACCACTCATTGAGAAACCATCATGGTGCAAACGAGAAGCCACAGCGTACCGGTAGAGGATTCGCCCAACCCGGATGGGGACCTCGGAACCACGCAGGTGCCTAGCCAAAGCCCAACTCCAGCCGACGTTGGAACGAGCCAACATATACACTTAGCCACTCAAACCAACCCCACCACAGATGGAGACCCCAACTCCAGCTTTTCACCGGAGATAAAGATGATGCTGAGGATATTTGATGAACTTAAGGAGCAGGTAGCCCGGCTAGCAGGGGACCCCCTGGCTCCGCAAGCAGCTACGCCGCAGCCCGCGCGTCCACAATTCCGCATCCCAAACCCAAGGCGAAAACGGACGCAAGACGAGGAGGGCTTCCTGGAGTCGGTGGCGGGACCTGAAGAGGCGAGAAGTAGAAAGGCGGCTCAAGCCGACCCCGAGAAGGCCAAGACCGCGGCTGCCATAGCCAAGGTCATTAACCAGCTCGGTGTAAGCCCACTCTCACCCGAGGTACTAGCCACGCCGCTACCCACCGGCAACTGGATGCCCAACCTAGCGGTCTACAATGGGGATGACAACCCAGCCAGTCACTTGCTCAACTTTGACCACCACATGACTCTGCATGACATGTCCGACCTCATGAAGATGAAGACATTCCCGACCACCCTGGTTGGCAATGCCTTGGACTGGTTCCAAAAACTTTGTCCCAGCTCTATTGCAAGTTTTCATCAGCTGGCTCAGGCTTTCTTATCCCGCTTCGCGGGAAGCCGACGCGCCACCTGCCACATTTCTACACTGATGTTGGTGAAGCAGCATAGGGGAGAAAGCTTGAGGGCTTACACAGCCAGATTCAATGAAGAGTCCCTCAAAATTCCTAACCTGGAGGACTTCATGGCGTTGGTGGCTTACCAGAGCGGGCTCAGGTCGGGCCCCTTTACATCCTCCTTGGCCATCGACCCAGTGGATACTGTAGTCGAGCTGATGGTGCGAGCAGAAGGGTTCATACACTCGGAAGAAATCCATCAGGCGAAGAGGGATGATGACAAGGAGAAGGAAATCAATAAGAAGGGAGAGACTTCCCGAGCCCAACATGGGGGTAAAATCCAAAATGACCGAGGTAAGTAGCCTCATCAGCTGAAGTAGAAGCCCCGGTTCACTATGTTCACTCCCCTTAATACCACAAGGGAGCAGATCCTGATGGGGATCCAACACTAAACCACCTGCCTCCAGCTCCAAGGACCTGAGAAGCGCAATAGAACCAAATATTGTCACTAGCATATGGACTACGGCCATACCACCGAAGAGTGCAAAGACTTGAAACAGGAGATCGAGGCACTGATCGCCCGAGGTCATCTCCGGAATTACGTAGATCAGCAGCCGATCCAGAATCACGATCAAAGAGTTAGAGAGAGGAGTCCACCCATGTGCCAGACCAGGGGCGGACGTTTGGCTGTGATTGAAACCATTGCAGGAGGATTGGCGTCAGGTGGGGAGACCTCGGTAGGCAGGAAGGGTTATGTTCAGGCTGGGAAAGAGTATGGACCGGTGCGACGTCTGGCCCCGGAGATGGAGAAGCTCACATTATCCTCAAAAGACTTGGAGGATGTGATATTGCCCCATGACGACCCACTGGTGATCAGCGCTGAAATAGCCAACTTCACCGTGAAGAGGCTAATAGTGGACACCGAGAGCTCGGCAGAAGTCTTATTCCTTAGCGCTTTTGAGCAAATGGGGTTGGACAAGAGCCAACTCAGGCCATTGAGGGGCACTTTAGCTGGTTTCACCGGGCAAGCCCACCAAAGCCAAAGGGGTCATCAACCTTCCACTAAAGCTAGAAGACGGAGATAAGCGGGTTTCGATGCAAGCCAACTTCATTGTGATGGATTGCAACTCCACTTCTAATAGGATCTTAGGTCGGGTGGCACTCAACCATTTCAGGGGCATCCTTTCAACTTACCACCGGGCCCTAAAATTCCTGACCCCAGCCAGCACGGCCACCATTCGCGGAGCCTAGCTCTCAGCCCGGGAGTGTTATGAAAACTCTCTCCGACCCAAATATCAAGTTGGCTGGGGACCAGATTTGCCCGAGGAGAAAAGAGATGCTAAGAGAGGCAGCCCGGCTGAAGACCTTCAGGAGGTGGAACTCTCTGATGAACAAAGAGAGCAAAAATCGAAAGTGAACTCTCTCCCAACCTCAAGAAAGGTATAAGCCAATTTCTCCTGAAAAATAAACATATATTTGTATGGTCTGTCTCTGACATGACAGGTATTGACCGGGGAGTGATTGAGCATCACCTGAATGCTGACCCGAATCACTATCCGGTGAAGTAGAAGTGCATGCACTTCCATTATGATAAGCAACAAATCATAGCAGAAGAGATGGACAAATTGGTAGACGCCGGCCACATAAAGGAAATCCAATACCCAACTTGGTTATCAAACGTGGTGCTAGTGACCAAGTCCTCAAAATGATGAAGATTGTGTATTGATTTTTCCGACCTCAATAAAGCCTGCCCTAAGGACTGTTTTCCCCTACCTCGGATTGATCAGATGGTGGATGCTACATTCGGATTCGAGCTACTCTATTTTATGGATGCCTTCAAAGGCTACAACCAAATTAAGATGGCTCTTGGAGACAAGGAGAAGACTGTCTTCATCACCGATAAAGGTCTCTACTACTATGAAGTCATGCCTTTTGGCCTCAAGAATGCTGGAGCTACCCACACTCGGATGGTGAACAAGGTTTTCAAAAATCAGATTGGCCGAAATATGGAGATCTATGTAGATGACATGTTGGTCAAGAGCAGAAGGGCGGAAGATCATATAGCCGACCTTGCTGAAGCCTTCACTGTAATGGAGCATTTTGGGATAAAGCTGAACCCGAAAAAGTGCGCATTCGGCATCAAGGCAAGAAAGTTTATGGGCTTCATGGTCACAGCCCGTGGAATAAAAGCCAACCTGAAAAAGGTTCAGGCGATACTTGACCTGGCACCGCCGACCTACGTGAAAGATGTCCAGGTATTAGCAGGCAAGGTCGCGGCACTAAGCAGATTCATGTCCAGGTCGGCTGATAAGTGTGCTCCTCTGTTCAAAATATTGAGGAATCCTAAGAACTTTGAATGGACTACGGAATGTCAGAACAACTTCCAAGAGCCGAAAAGGTATCTAGCTTCGCCACCCTTACTATCCCGACCTGAGGTGAGGAAGGAGCTGGTACTATACCTAGCATGCTCGGGGACAACAGCAGGAGCGACACTAGTCCGAGAAGAAGAGAAGGAGCAGAAGCCGGTCTATTATGTCAGCAAAACCCTGCAAGGGGCCGAGGTGAGGTACTCCTCCTTGGAAAAACTCACCATCGCGCTCATCACAGCGGCAAGAAAGTTAAAGCCATACTTTGATGCTCATCCAATTAAGGTCATGATGGATACCCCACTCAAGTCCATCATGCACAAGCCGGAGGCGTCGGGTAGGCTACTAAAATGGGCAGTTGAGCTGAGTCAATTTGACATCACCTACCAGCCCAGAACAACCATCAAAGCCCAAGCCATCGCGGACTTTATGGTGGAATGCACTAGCCGAGCCGAGCATGACCCGGAAGACGTGTAGAAGGTCCATGTAGATGGGGCCTTAGGGAAGTCTGGGAGCGGATTTGGGGTGGTCATCCTCGACCCAACCCGGTATGAGCACCAATACTCCCTCAAGTTCACCTTTCCGGCGTCCAACAATGAAGCAGAGTACGAAGCAATAATTGCGGGGTTGAAAATTGTAGCTCAGCTCGGGGCACAGACAGTCGACCTGAGCATCGACTCTCAATTGGTTTCTAGTCAGATATCGGGAGAGTTCGAAACCAAGGACAGTACTATGGTGGCCTACCTCAACAGAGTCAAGCATTTGACCTTAAGGCTCAAAAGGTTCACGATACAACAAATTCCGAGGGAGGAGAATATGAAGGTTGACGCCCTGTCCAGGTTGGCCTTGGGCAAGAGCCGACCTGCCCTGGTCCATGTGGAAGAAGTATCCGAACCGAGTATTCAGTTAGGGGTACAAGCTGTAGCCGAGCTCAATTTAAGCCCAAATTAGACCAAACCAATCGTGGACTACTTGGTGGGGAGTATGACCCCAGAGGATGAAAAAGCAATTCAAAAACTCATGAAACATGCCTCAAGGTTTGTCATAATTGCCGGGTAACTCTATAAGAGAGCTTACACTTGGCCTCTCCTGAAATATGTTGGACCCGAGGAGGGAAACTATGTACTTCAAGAGATCCATGAAGAGGTATGTGGAAACCACTTGAGAGGCAAAGCTCTAACTCGAAAGGCATTGAGGCAAGGCTATTTCTGGCCAACCTTAGAACAAGATGCCAAAGAGTATGTAAAAAAGTGCGATACCTGCCAAAGGTTCGCCAATGTACAGAGGAAGCCAGCGGGGTCTAGATATCATCGGCCCATTGCCAACCAGTGTTGGCCAAAAGAAGTACGTCTTCGTAGCAGCAGACTACTTCACCAAATGGCCTGAAGCTGAAGGTGTTGCAGAATAACAGAAAAGGCAGCTTGGGATTTCGTATGGAAAAATATCATTTGCCGATTTGGGGTGCCAAAGGTCATCGTTACTGACCACGGCAAGCAATTCGACAGTGCATACTTTCGAGACAAATGTGCTGAGATTGGGATCGACATCAGATTCTCATCTATTGCTCACCCTCAAAGTAATGGCCAAGTTGAAAAGACTAACGAAATCATTTTGCAGGGCCTGAAAACCAAGCTGGAGGAAATAGAGGGCCAGTGGGCATCGATTCTCCCCGAGGTGCTGTAGGCTCAGCGGACCACCACCAGCTCGGCAACGGGAAAATCGCCCTTTGAGCTGACCTTCGGTACTCAAGCGGTGCTGCCGATGGAGATCGGGTCTCCGACCAGTAGAACCCTCTACCATGATCTAGAAATAAACGCAGCACTGATCCGTGAAGAACTCGACCTGGTCGAAGAGCTCCGAGCTAAATCTCAAATCAGGATACTAGCCAACAAAGCTGCCATGCAAAGAGCCTTCGCCAAGCAAGTCAAGTCTAAGCCTATTAAGGTTGACGACTTCATCCTCAGAAATGCTATCTTTTTGCCGCGCTCGAGCAACAAACTCTCTCCGACCTGGGAGGGACCGTACGAAGTCATGAAAGAAGTCCGACCTGGGACCTTCTACCTCCGCGACAAGCACGGAAAACCATTGAAGAATGCATGGTACGCAGAGCACCTGAAGAGATATTGTGTAACGACCCCCAAGCCGGAAACTCTTGTAATGGCCCCCGAGCCGGAAACTCTTGTATCGGTCCCCGAGATGGAAAATCTTGTAACGGCCCCGAGCTGAAAAATCTTGCAATGGCCCCGAGCCGAAATCTTTGCTATGGCCCCGAGCCAAGCATCGTTTGTAATTGGCTCCCGAACCCAAGTACTTCATGTACAAATTCAATGCAAACCTATTTTGTAAATCAGTGCAACTCCCGACCCGGGCCCGAACACCTCAGCTACTTAGCTACTGCCAACTCGGATTAACGCGGTGGCCACGCTTAATTACGAGCTATTGATCAAGTAAACCAGCTCGGACTAGGTTCCAGCTCGGGTATAATTAACAATAATTTGATTAGTTTTGCCAGTTCGGATTAAGGTCCAACTCAGTATAATCCGTCTTTAGGTCGGCATGTTAGTTTGGTTCTAAACTCGAGCTCAACATTTGTCAACATTAGTTTGACCAATTTTAAATCGGACTGACGAGTCCAGGTCGACAACAATAATAGTTGTCCAATTAACCAACTCGGATTAAGATGAAAATTCATTAATCGTGTCCAACTCGGTTCTTTATATTTAAATTAAGTTTGAATGGTCCATTATATTGGTCCGACCCCGTTTACTTAAAAAATTTGCGAAGAGAAAGGTACACATGTACGAACTCGAATGAAACGCAAATAAAATCAGAACATTCATTTTATTGGAATTGGAAAGAGTGACAATTACAAGGAACCCAACCTGGGCGAAATTACAAAAGCCCGACCGGGGTGATTACAAAGTTTACTTAGGAGCCCTTGGCCACACTGAGCTAAGGCGGGCTAATCCGAGCCAACCTGTATGCTGATCCGACCTCACCTCGACCCAGGAAAACCCCGACCTTAGTGCCAGCTGCCCTGACGGGACATAAAGTCTTGATGGGACATAAAGCTGCACCACATTAAATGCTGTCAGTTCCGAATTTAGTATAAATAGAGCTCCTCCCCTTCATTTCAAAGGTAACTGCTTATTAAATGCTCTCAGCTACTTCGTCAGCTCAGACATACTAATTATTCGCGCACCCGAGGGGAAAATCCGGGTCATCACCCCGCCTTTTCCTTCCTTTTCCTTGTGTAGGTCAGGTGGCCGACCAGAAAAGTTCAACTCAGAGGCCAACCCAAAAAGTCTATCTCGGAAGCAGTAGCTCCCAATCTCAACTGTCGAGATTCCAACCTCGACACTTCCAAAACAATCAATTATGAGATGCCCACCTGCATAGTCCCTGAGGACCAACACGATTCTTAGATCAGTCAAGTCTTTGTAGGCTCAGTTTAAGAAAATATAATGAGAGGGAAATACAATCGACAAGACAACAACCCTTTGGTTTAGTGGTATACTTCTCATTGTAATTAAGTGCGAGAAATTATGAGCTTCTCTTGAATTAAAAAAAAAAAAGTTAAGGGAACAATCGTAAAATATCATTTTTTAATATCTCTTATAAAATTGACGAGAGACAAGATGTCAAAGACTATGCGATATTTTCGTCATTCTAAATAGAACTAAATTACAATCTAAGACCACCAGAAAGTGGGAAAACCAACACTTTTTGCCTAATAGCCTATTCTGATACCACTTATAATGGCACAATCCCAACTACTAGTTTGTTAACACATTAAATCTAATTCATTAGTCCAAAATACTTAAATCCGTACTTTAAAAAAAAAAATCATTCTTTCTCTTCCACCCTCAACGAGAAAAAGAAAATAAGGCAAGTTTCATTAATAGTTTTCAATTACTACTCGGATTTTAAGTTAATTCCTAATATTTCAAAAATCTCTCGAGGTTTAAACGAAACACTGCCCAGGGAGATTTTCAGTAGAAAATATTTTTTAAATCATTTACAAATTTTGCGTAAATCGTACACAAAAGATATCTACACAATTGGTGACCAGGAGCAGATTTATTCCGGACTCTCCAATAAGTTTCCAAAAAAATAAAGAAGCAAAGTTTTCTTTGATTCCTGCTTTTGATTCTTCTCAATGAGAATTTAGAGATGGGTTTTATTGTACTACTTTATGATGATGAAAATGTTGGTAAAATTAGTGTGAGTTTACAACTTGCATGTTAGATTATAATCACTTACTGAAATTAAAAATCAGAATTTAGTATTCCTTACACAATAGTAAACAAATTTATAAATCTAAAGCAAAGAAAGAAAGCTTACTTGTAGTTGTCCGAATGGTTTATAAAATAAATGCAAATAGAATACCCGATAACTGATGCAGAATATCATAGAATACCAGAAAATCCAGAAATTCAAAGAACTTGAAATAAGATCAAGGTCTGAATTAGATTTAGTTTCATTAAGACTTTCATCACCCTGTCAAGGTGTTCATGGTTATTGATGAAAGTCTCTTAAGATACAATAATATTTGTCTTGCAATAGCAGCACTTGTAATCACAAGACCCACCAAACCAAATAAAGTATCTATTTGATAATGCAGACTCAATATGCATGTATATTTTGAAAAAAGTCTATGTTTTATGCCAAAAACTACCCGGGTATTTATAGGAAAACATGTAACAGTTTTCTTATCAGAATAATGACCATTTAATTACTAAGATTAATTTTTAATAATGAGATTAATTGTTAATTTATTTCTCATACTTATTCCTAAAATAAATTCTAAAATTTTTTATTTCTAGAACAAATTATGAAATAAATCATGGAATAAATTCCAAAAATCGTTACATCTAAAAAATAAAGCCATGATCAAACCCTCACCACGACTGAAAACTAATTGACTTTAGTTTTTTTACATGGGATAAACCCACTTTCTCAATTTTATTTTTCCAGCGTGTGAACCCAAATTCCAACAAGAAAAACAAATGGAGAAAAGAACAAATGGAGAACAGACAAAGTTGGAACCAGATACAGATACCATTCAATTTCATCTGTAGAAAAACAAAGTAAGATTCTATAACAGTTGCTTTTTTGGGATCTAAGAAAGCTATAGTTAGAAACCTTTGAAATATTCATTGCTTTGCTTGATCGAATTAAAGCACGAAAGCTCGACAAATAAAATATGTTATTTTTTCTTACTCTAAATTTGTCCACCAAATTAAGAAACAGACCTACAAGAAAATTATATAAGATAAAGATCAATTTTGACGCAAAAGAAATTAGTTTTGGTCCACTTTTGAATTTGAATGATAAATTATGCTTTTATCGGGTAAGAACACGAAAAGATTCTACTGGATGGATATCCACCTTTTTGTTTTGGGTCCGGTGGGTGAGATGTATTATGAGTTATTATATTAGATTTTTTTGAATTTCAACTATTTATTATAAAATTTATTTTAAATATTATTTTAAAAACTTATTCATTTATTAATTCAAACTTGATGACTTAGGTTTAAAATGATAAAATCTAATGATCGATAATACACTTTGTTTAAAAAATGAGAGAAATAAGAAAAAAAACAATACTATTAACCAAAAAAAACTTTTATACTAAACAGAACGATACATTCTTCACATGGTATCATTTATCGATACTATGAAGGACAACTTTTTTTAGGTATTAATATGAGTTATAATATTCAATTTGATGATTATTTTTGCAATATTTTATTAACATTAACTAATAAATTATATACTATACGAGAATCTAAAAACAACTATATGTCGTCATTATTTTTGCAAAAAGCATCATTTATATCACTATGTAAGCTTTTTACTTTTTTTTTTTTTTCCTTTTGTGAATGCATTGTAGAATATTTTCCCTATCAATGCTATGAAATAAATTCTTAGTAATGTATGTCGCCAACAAAACTGAAACTTGATTGCTTTGGTAGAATTAATGGTACCTTTATTCTACTTATTTATTTATTTATTAAATAAGCAAGTCCACCATTTAACTCAAAAAACCATACAAAGAGGGTACTTTCATTTTAGTCGTTTTTAACAAAGATTAGTTTGACCTTTTGCATAAAATACTGGATTTCACTTTCTTTTTTTATGTTTGTTTTTTGATTTGTAAAAACTGTGTGCAAAAGATACATTTACTTGATTGAACTTACTAGAACAACGTAAAGTTAGTAAATCTAATAAAACTAAGCGATTTTAGAGACCAAATTAATAAACAAGTGTAACTATGACCTCAACTTAACACTATGTAGATTTGCCCATGGTACAATCTTTATCGATCAGTTCAAATGTAACCTAAAGGTCGTCCGTAATATTGAATAAGACTCGTTAATCTTCCTAAGATTGAATATAAGATTATATTGTAGGTTTTACAAACGGGAGTGGATTCACATGGGAGACAGTGGGGGTTGCAACTCTCACTAATCCAAAAAAATGTTAAAAATTTTATTTATTTTTTTTAAAAATAGATATTTATGTATTTTTAGTTTTTTTGTCAATATGTATTTTTAATTAAAAAATTAATTAGTCCCCATCAAAAAAATATATATTTATATAATTAAAAAATTATAAATTTTAATTTCTACTGATAAAATTTCTGAATCCGCTCCCAGTTTACAAAGTAAAATGATGTATTTCTTTTCATCAAGAAGTTTCAATCAAGTGAAGTTTCTAGATATTCGACCAAAAGATAATTGCTAGATATTATTGAGTCCAATTTAGAAGTATAACTAGAAGCTTATGCAAGAAGTTGCAGCAGATAATATGCTCTCTTCCTAGTAGTACGTGCTTTAAAATGCAAAAAATCAATAGGAGTCATACAATTAGTATCAAGGTCCATATTTGATGATACGATTTTGGTTTTTTTTTTTTTTTTTTTGTGTGTGTCCACAAAACATTTCATTGAAATAAAATAATTACAATAAGAAAGGGCCAACCCAAAAGCAGAAATACAAGTAAAGACACTAAGAAGTGGGCCTAGAATATATTAATGGATCCCAACATCAGCAGGCCCAGTAAAAACTACAGAAGAAAAAGGCTCTGTCCCATAAAACCACAAAAGACCACCCAATAGAAGGCCCGACCCAAGCACCACAAGACAAAAAACCTAGCTAAAGCAAAGAGCGATGGAACAACGCTGGAGCCCAACCACCTGACCGGACGCCAACTCGCAACTTTGTTCTTAAAATAACCTCCATGGTAAAAGGGTTGCACCTCTCATAAGCCACATCCCTCATCGAAAATATTTTCATGCGCGACAAAATTCCTCCCCAACCCTAGGTGACAAGAATGAATGGTGCTCGTTTGGGGTGTAAGTATGAGATTTCCGATGATAGTACTATTAATGATGGTAGTAATTTATTAAGTTGCATGCCATGAGATATTGTCCTATTTAACTCATTGGGCCTATTGGGCTGAAAAGAAAATCCTGTACCCATAAGATTGCTATCTTTTGGATAATCTCTTTCCTCCAAACACCAGTCCCAAGATTGACAAACGGGGCCTTTGAATAAACAAAACTGTTGAAACGAAAAAATTTGGGTTGATTACACAAAGATGTCACTGGAAAAGTTTGAAAGTAAAGGTGAAAGAAAAAGTGAGTTGATGTAATTGGTGTATAAGTTCGGTAGAAGACTACTTTAGGAACTCAACAAATAATTTATATAACCTAGAAGAATGAACATTTTGTTATGATACATTGGGATAGTTGATATTTACAATTCAAGCAAAAGATAGATACTCATACACAAACGAGTTATTGGCAGATAAATAGTAATTTGTGTGAATAGTACTATGTAAACAATAAAGCCACCGGGTATTATTTAAACAGTAAAGTCGTCGAGTAATATGCGAATAGTAATTTTATCTGTGTAGTAACTATAGTTTTTCCTATAAATAGGACTTCATTATAATTTAAAATATATAATAAAATCAATAAATTTCTATCTAGTTTATCTCAGTTATTTCTTATATTATTGTCTTTTTGACAATTATTTTATAACACATTTTCCAATACTTAAGATATTTTCTCAGTGTGAGTTATAACTCATAATTTCATAACTATATAAATATTTTATTATTATTATTATTTTTATTTTTTGCAGTTGGAGCTAATCAATTTTTTTGGCCTGAAAATTCATTATTATTATTATTATTTTTTAAAAGTCATCCCCTATTAAGCTGCAGCCAACCTTGCCTGGTACCATAAGATTGATAAGTGTTTCCTTTTCAATCGGACCCATATAGAGTGTTAAGCTCAGTTAAAATAGACTCGTTTATAGGAGATTTAAATTTTGTTGAAGCCAAAAGACGAAAAAATAAAAGAAAATAGTGAAATGCGATACAAAAAAATTGACCGATCAACCAATTGAGAAAACACATGTCTCCTAACTGATTTAGGAGTTTTTGCAAAGTACAATGAAATGCACCGGATACAAATAAATGAAGTTGAATGAATTAAATTCCTAAAAATAAGGAGTAGATCCGTGTTAACCGTATTAAATCGTCTCATTTGAAAATTTAAATATCTCTTTAGAAAAAATGATTGTCTAAATACCTCATTAAATGATCACTTTTTCTGGACACACTCTCTTAAGTATAAGTCATGATTTTTTATGCTCTCGAGGTAATTCACAATAATCTTTACTACCTCCACAATTTAGAGATTAGATTAATAACATTCTCATGCAATTTTAAGCTCGTACCCTCTATGCAACTCACATTTTTGTTTTTCAGGCATTTGAGTCCATTGCAAACACCTCTCAAACGTCTTCAAGATTTCAACCACCAGTACAATCAAAATCGGCCTTTTCCTCGCATTTAGAAGGTATATTGGGTAAATTAAAATGTAATTTTTTCTGTATATATAATTTTTTTCCTTTACTTTCCGTACATTCCTCTTAAATTCAAACTAGCACTTACACAATGTTTGTATTGGATAAACTCAGTGGAAGAGAAAGGATGGGAGGGATATATCCCTTCCCTTGTTTTGATTTCATTTTGTTGCAACTCTTATATAAGTAATAAAGGTTTATTTCGCTTGAGAGGAAAAAATTAGATGTTATGATTATTGGCAAGCGTAACATTCTTTCTATTTAATGTAATTTTGGTTTAGGCCTCTCTTTAAATTGAAAAAAAAAAATTAGATGCCATTTTTTACCCTTCAAAATTGGAAAAAAATATAAAGGAATAAATGATCTGCGAAAAGACAAAAATGTCTCTTCATTTTTACATAAAAAGAATATAAAAAATTAGTTTAGTAACTTTTTATGTACATTTTTTTTTTCATTTAATTTCTTTCTGCTTTTTCAACGAAAATTGGAAACTTTCATTTATTTTCTTTTCCTCTAAAATTCTTACCTTTATTTTCACTTCCTTTTCTTTCCCATGTAATTAAACATAATAGTTTTATAGAACAAAGCTAAATAATTTTTTTTTCCCCTTCTAATGGAAACCGAAGCAGAAATTGCACAATCTATCGGGTTGAAACTCACCCTTTCTATGTCTTTCAATTAATGGCAATAACAGATCCGGAAGCTGCAACAATTCATGGGTTCCCAATTGTTGTGCAAGCACGAAGTTTGCAATACGTTTTTTATTCTTTTTTGGGTCGAACAAAATGATAGCTTGGCAATCCAACAAATTGGATAGAGTAAACGAATTACCCTGTATTTACGTAATATTTTTTGTATTTTAAAATGTAATTGATTACTTTTTATATTTTATAAAAATAGCTGAATATCTCATATATTTTAAAACATAACTGATTATTTTATGTGTTTTATAAAAGTAATTGATTACCCATTTCTATTTTTAAAAACATAGTTGAATATCTCATGTTAAAATAAATGATTTTTTTTAACGGAAACGGGGGTGTTAAAAACACAGGGGGTATCAGCTACTTTAATAAAATATAGGAGAGTAATTAGTTATGTTTTAAAACACATAAGAGTATTTAATTATTTTTATAAAATATAAGAGAATAATCAGTTACGTTTTAAAATATATAAAATATTATACATTTTTAACAAAATATAAAAAGTGTTAAGTGGTTTAATTCAATTGGATATAACACAAATAAAAAAATAAAAAAATCGAACACAAAGGATAACAAAACAAGATCCATCCACTCAAATAGCCACATCAGCAATAAACCCAACCACCTTTTAAATCTTAACAACCTCAAATCCAACACACCATACTTTTAAACCAAAAAAGAAAAGAAAAAGAAACAACACTAACCAACCCAAAAAAAAAAGAGAGAGAAAAAAGAAAAGAAAAGAAAAAAAAAACGAGAATGCTAAGCAGCAGAGTGACAACACTAATCTCTGCTTCTGCAATAGCATCATCATCATCATCTTCATGTTCTAATACTCGTCTATGTTTCAACCAAAAATACTTGTCCTCATTTCGCAGTCAATTTTGCAGACCCATCATTAAATGGTGTTCTAGAAACTCAAGAATGGAGAAGAACTCTGCTTCAAAGCTTGTGACTCGTGCAGCTTCTGCCACAGCAGAACCCCTCAAGAATGCTGATGAACTCATTGATTCTGTCGAGACCTTCATCTTTGATTGTGATGGTAATCTTTTACTAATTTGATGCATATGCTTGTTTTTGTTTGTGTAGTTTCTTTTAGTAATCTAGCGAGTGCCCGTTTTAAACGAGAACCCAAGTCTACAAGCAAGACTAGTATCGTAGACTTATGAATATTTTTTCCTGGTCTCCAATACAATGACCCAAAATAGTTAATGGGTTATTATTTTAATGTAAGACACTAACTTATAAATCACCCCCTATAAAACGAGGATTTGTTGATGTGATGTATATGTTTGTGTAGTTTCTTCTAGTAATCTAGTAGGTGCCTGTTTTAAGGAATTATGAGGAGTGGCTTGTCAAGAATCCCTAGACCACAAACAAGACTAATATAATAAGCTTTGACGGGTTATTATTTAAAGAGAAGAAAGCGTAGCCGTAGAAAAGAACACGAGAGGGTACATTAGTATTCTGGGAATTGCAACATTGACAGAAAGGGGAAGAAGTAGGAACAAGACACTAACTTACAAATCACTCTCGTATTATATCTCACATCATTTGGGGCGTCATATCTTTTTCTTTTGTGATAGATACCTTTTAGTGGCAATTGATGTTTAACTACTGAATTTAATTGTTACAAAACTGTTTAGTGTTTATGGGAATTTAAAAATCATAATTACAATAATTCATTATTTTCAGGAAAAAAAAATTGTACTTTGTGGGTAAATCATACTTCAAATCAGGTTATGTACATGGTCTTTAATTTTGCAGGAGTTATATGGAAGGGTGATAAATTGATAGATGGAGTTCCGGAAACACTTGACATGCTTAGGGAAAAGGTTTGCATTTGTAGTCTTGCCGTTTTTTAGTACATTTTAAAATTTGATCTTCGTAAAATTGCTATCAAACAATCATTTCTTATATGCCTGGCTTGTTTCGATATTAACAAAGAGATGAAAACTAATCAGATCTTTAACTAGATTTATTGTCTCTTGTCGTGACGATGCAACTTTTGATGTTAATCAATTTTTCAGGGAAAGAGATTAGTTTTTGTAACAAACAACTCAACGAAGTCCAGGAAGCAGTACGGGAAAAAGTTTGAGACTCTTGGTCTTAATGTTAGCGAGGTCAGTCTATTCATATACTTTCATGTTGTCATGATGTTACTATCAATATTAACTACAATTTTTAGCTTTGCAGGAAGAAATTTTTGCATCATCTTTTGCTGCTGCTGCTTACTTGAAGTCGATTGATTTTCCCAAAGATAAGAAGGTATGCATCAATGATTTCTTTAAGTGAATGGCAAACAAAGTGCAAAAGGGTAAAAATAAGTTTATACTAGCAATCTTTGGCCTGTCTTGGTAAGCAAAGGTAACAACTAATACATGCGTAAATCTGTCCATAAGAATGTGTACGACATTCTCAGTTGAAACAAGTGCCAGTGAAATTCTGAGCGAGTCCCTCTCGGGAACTAAGACGTGCTCTCCAGATAGACTGTTAAAATGTTTGTAGCCAAAAACCGCCTTGGTAAAGTATCAAATTAGCTACCCTTTTAATTGTTTTTTAAGATCTGACACCAAAATAGAGTTGAGGCAGTGCGTAAAGGTGGTATGTATTAATAGTCTATTGGCTGATCTGGCTCCTCGTATGAACCAGTAGAAGTTGGAAAGCACAACAATAGCTCTGGTGCTCTTTGATCCAAAGGCATTATGGGTCCACCATAGATCATTAGCTCTGATCTCTTTTCTATTGCATTTTCTCTTTTAAAGATAGACATAGATGATTCCTACCATCTTGGAGGAGGGAAGGTCTACAACTTCCTTTGTTTATTGAGGCATATAGATTAGTATCTGTTGAACTTAACCGAGGGGAAAAAGAAAACAGAAAATTGAGTTCAGAATCTATTGTTGGTTTGCATTTCAAAAAAAAAATTACAAATTGCATTATCTGAAAAAGAATGAAATCTCTCTGATTCATTCCCGAACAGTGCTTATAAGCTAGTACTAGCACCTGGTCAATACCTTTCTTTATTGCTAACCAATGCAAAATTTTCACTCGGATAGAAAATTTTGGATTTTAGGTACCCTGCAAGCTACTTACATTTTATTTACCTTGGAAAGATGAGGTTGTATCTTCCCTATAGTTAAACTATGCTTTTTCAAAGTGGACCGTAAGATTTGTTTAGTTATGAACATTAATATGTATGAAGCTCTGATGCTCTGCACAACCTTTCTTTTTTTTTTGCTCTTGTTCATGATGATGCACATATCTCACTAGATAATATCAATAGTGAAAAGAAAAGCAATTTGCCTTGCAATGTATGATTGCTTATTTTTACTCCCCATTATTCCTCTTCGTACTCTTTGAAGTTCCTTGATGGCTTTCAGAATACTAACTTTGTGTCTTGCTGAAAAAAATTATTTTCTAGGTCTACGTGATTGGTGAAGATGGTATTTTGAAGGAGCTTGAATTAGCTGGTTTTCAGTACCTTGGTGGACCGGTATGTATTGGTCCAGGCAGATACAGTTAATTGGAGGAACCAATCTATTTCCTATTTTCATGTGATTCCGATAGGTGATGTGTGTCTTGGCTTAATCTTTGTGATGACATATCAAACTCTTGGTCTTCTCGTTGTTTGCTACCATGTTGCTAACTTTTCTTCTCGCAATGAAACCGCAATAGATTCCGGAATTTGTTTAAATTTCTCTATCTGGATTTTGCACCTTCTTCAAAAGGAAATGATCAATTTCCAGTATTGAAAGAAAAAAATCAAGTTTTAGTGAGTTACAGTTTTTTTGCAATATTCAAAAGTTTCAGGCAAATATTAGTGCTCCTTTCTTTTGACTAAGATAGAAGTAAATTTGGACGATATCTCTTGGAGACCACAAGGACTAGCTTCCATATATTCGCTGAGAAAGTACATATGGAAAACCATTTCAAGCACAAGGATTGGCAATTTTGGAAGTCAAAATTTTGACAAAGCTTAGTTACATCAAAAGCTCCATTCTTTTGATACATAGAATACTGGCAGACTGTCTTGCCATAGGACATCACGTCCCTTAACTTCGTTTACAACAACTTCATATATTTCTGAAGGTCTAATACATGACTTGGTATGAGCTTAGTGTATACTTAGTGATATCATTTCATTTCTTTCTTTCTTCAATACCACCTCTCTCTATCTTCATTCCTTGAACCACCTCTCTCTCTCTCTGTTTCTTTCATGTCTCTGTATACAACTATGCATGCTTAAGAGTTTACTGGGCTGGCCACCAATGATTTTCTCTGCACCTTTACCTGGCCTAGACTTATTTCATGCTTCTGTTTTATGTAATCTTATTATACAGCAAGAAAAATCTCCTTATTGAAGTTATATATTCTCTGGCATCAAGCTGATCACCTCATCTGTTTCCAGGAAGATGGTGGTAAAAAGATAGAGCTAAAGCCAGGGTTTTTGATGGAGCATGATGAAAATGTACAGATTCTCATGTTTTTCTTCTCATACAGTTGCTATCATGAGAAAAAATTTCTGGACATAACTTAAAATGATGGCATTAACAAAAGTCTCCAATGTGCCTTCAGGTTGGGGCTGTTGTGGTGGGATTCGATCGCTATTTCAACTACTACAAAGTTCAGTAAGTTCTTGTATATATTATTTTGATTCTGCTGTATTATGAAGAACTCTTCTGTTAGAATAATATTTCTCACCCTCTATCTTTTGTTATTCTCATCATGAAACCTGTATTTTGGGAAATGCTGCTGTTGTGTAATTAGATAAGTGTTTCTCTGTACTGAATAGGTTGCATGCCAAGGACTACAAACTTCGTTTCTTGATATTGCTCATGTATACACTTTTTGAACATTGTATTAAAACGATTGGTCACACGAACTATTCTGCTCTCTGCTGTCAAATTCTAACAAGGGGTGGTAAACTATTGCATATTTTAGATTTGCATCAGCAATATTCTAGCGAAAAAATGAAAAGCCAAATGACCACCTCCATAATAGAGTCCTCATTGATAAATATTACCAGTCCATTCTACCCATTCTATGAGAAATATATAATTGTGGATACTATTACTTCAAGACCTTAGTTATGCAGGTATAAAATATTAATCGAGGTAGCAGCACCGCCAACTATATGTTTAATTTTATGTGCTGTCTGGCTTAGTAACTACTTCACAACTTGAAAATTGTTCACAAATAAAATATAAAAGAAAAACAGATCATGCTAGGCTTTGCTCTTGTATCTTTTTTGTTCCATAATCTGAATATCTATAATTATTTAATATTTTCCCAATGTGAAGGTACGGAACCCTGTGCATACGTGAAAATCCTGGATGTCTTTTCATTGCCACCAACCGTGATGCCGTCACTCATCTTACAGATGCTCAGGAATGGGCAGGTTTTATTCTCCTCTGATGATATGCTGTACTTTTCATGAAATTATGTGTACTACATCAAATTAGTTGATCTGGCCAGTAATTTCCAGCATGCTAAATTACGAAATCATGCCATGAACAATGTGAGCTGTTCTTTTCCTGAATGTAGAGTTCAGAGGAGATATTAGATGACTGTACAAAATTGTGATGCTTTAGCTAAAATGCTACAGGTTTCCATACCTAATACTAGGCCACTTTCGTTTCCATAGTACTAGGCCACGTTCATCTAACAATGCACAATATGAAACGATCAACACTGAACTTGAGGAAAAGTACTTTCAACTGAAGAATAGGCCAATTAGATCTTCCCGTCTCCCCATCATTAAGTATCTGTAGTTAATTTTTAGGTCGAAACTGTAGTTACGTAGTTGGCTCATTCATGGATGTTATTGTATGCACTGAAATCTGCACTCAAACTACATTCAGCAATAGTTAATATGGATTGGCAGACCAGCCATAATGTTAGTTTAGATATGAATGTAAAATTTCGATGCTGCACACCATTGACAGCAGCATTATCTAACTCTATATCGGTCAGCAGATGATGTTCATATGTCGGAATTTTCTTATACTTGCCCTTCAAAAAGGAAAGTTAATTTGAAGAAATAGAATGTTTTGAAAGGTTATAAACCTGATCATCCAATCTTTTGGGAAGAAAACTCTTTATTCATTATTTATTTTTTGAAAGTAAACCTAGCATCGTCTATATGTCCTAGATAACTAAAAGAATCAGCAAACTGCTTCTGTACTGTGTCCTGTATCCAGGTGGTGGTTCTATGGTGGGTGCTCTTGTTGGATCTACTCAGCGTGAGCCATTAGTTGTTGGAAAGCCTTCAACATTTATGATGGACTATTTAGCAAACAAGTATGGTGCCCCAAACCTTTTCTTCTCCCCTCATGTTACTGTGAAGTTTGTTGACTTTATTTCTTTGAAGCACCGAACAATTTTCAGACTGTTATATTATATAAAATGTTTTTCCTTTGCTTATTTTCTTCTTCCGTGTTTGGTGGTGGGGGTGAACATGTTATTTCATTCCCACTGACCACTGATAAGTGATCGTGTAAAGATCTTTTCTTTTTCATTTTCGTTTCAATGCTTCGGACTGGAAGTACAGTTTCCTGATGTAGACAATATTCGTTCAAGATGCTTGTGTTATCGCAGTAGATGCTATAGTCATCCTCCATAGGCAGAACATAATGCAACATGCAATATGTGAATACATAATCAGAAATACGCACATTTCCATTTGGTTGTTAATTAATCCGAATTACTCGTGAAAATCAAACAGGTTTGGCATCCAGAAGTCCCAAATTTGCATGGTTGGTGATAGATTGGATACAGATATTCTTTTTGGGCAAAACGGAGGCTGCAAAACGCTTCTTGTCCTCTCAGGTAATGATAGCAGTGTAATATTTTCTCGCTATACTTTTTGATCATATTATACGTCAGCTTAAGAGTTTTCATTCTCTCTTATAGGTGTGACATCCTTGTCGATGCTTCAAAGTCCCAATAATTCGATACAACCAGATTTCTACACCAACAAAATTTCCGATTTTCTGTCTCTCAAAGCTGCAACTGTATAAGCATCCAACACATTCTGATATTTTTCCACCCTCACCATTTCATTAGGTGTTGCGCGCTAGCGCATCAGGGGTTGCATTTCATGCAAGTATGATCTAGAAGATTGGAAATTCTGTAAACTTATAGTAATCACGCATAAATCTTTGCATTTTAGATACAAATAGCGAAGATATAAAAGTTATAACTGCATCACTTCATCCCATGGAGATTTTTCATGCTCTCTTTGGCTGCTCTATGACTTATCAATGACCATTGAAGATTCATATTTTCTGCTATAATGTACCTTCTTTTAGTGGGGAAAAATATAGCGTCGCGCGTTAAAATGTTTCTATGGAACTTGTCTGAATATTTCGTGTTTTCCTTCAACCTTTTGTTGTTTTTTAGCATATTACTAGGAACATTTTTATCTCAAATGCTAGGAAAGAATAGTGAGAAAACTACTTTATGTCCAGAACTCTTTTAGTTCTCCTCCCACTACTAAATTGATTCCTAGTCTTCTACGAAAGAAAATTATCCCGTCCAGTAGTGTCATATAGTGCGGCACACCTATTAAGTGTGGGGTAGAACACACTGCCTTACAGGAGTCTTACCTCTTCTATAAAACATAGCATAATAGAGGTCGAATATAGTAAAGACATTGTAGTAGATCTTGATCTAAAAACAACAATCAGTGTCTTTAATATTTATCAATAGATATTGGAAAAGCCCTTTTAAGGCAACAGCTATGAAACTTCACTTGTCATATGCGAGTGTGGTTTATAAGCGAGCATTGTAAATTCAAGGAATAATATTTTTAATTATTTTAGGCTAGTAAATTTGACACAAAAATAGTAAAACTTAACCTACGAGATTAATATCGTTTGCAGTTCAAGATTGTAAATATAGGCTGTGACACATAGGCCATAGAATCCATTTGTACAAAGCATCGGTTAGGGTGGTGGGAATGAATTTCAAAGTTTAAATTTTGCCAGTACGCATGAATTCGTTCACAATTGATTGAAAATGAATCCGACCTTTCTCTAAAAATCATATATGCGAGAATGCGATAATTTTGTATAACGGAGTGCTCTTTATGTACTATATATTGGTTGCATTGTCCCAATGGGTTGATTGACAAAAAGAAAACAAGATATAGAATCCTTCATACATGCATTTTTTTTTGGGATATATATGGTGAGTAAAATAATACATTAAAAAATTATTCACAATCTATTTAGAGACTGACATGCCACTTTTATTCTTGTTTAGAAGCAAACATAAGTCCGTTAGAACACGCACAAGAGTGCATGTCCCAGTGAATATCCCAAACCAAATTTGATAGTCAATCTACACATTGTTTAGCTTCTTGATAAACATGTATAATTCTAAAGCTCGAATTTCTTGGTAAAATTTTTTGATAGCCTTCAATAATAGGGTACATGGACTATTTGGTGATGTATAACTTGTTACAAATGATAAACCAACTCTAGAATCAGTCTCCACTTGAGTTCCATGTCTTCTGCTAGGCGCAACCCCTCTCAAATTGCAACCGATTCAGTTTAGTATTTGAAGTTATTCCCAAATTAACAACAAACCTATTTTTTCATTCACTCTCTTTATCTCTAAACAGACCCCTGCTACTGTCAATCCCCAATTTCCTTTTACACAATCATCAATTAGGGCCGACCTAAGCCCTGGGCTAATGGGACCTGTGTCCAAGGCACCCTTAGCTCATGGGCCCCAATTTAAATAATTTTTTTTAAGACAAATATCTATCCTAAATTAATGTCATTTAATTGGGGTAAAGAAGGTCTTTATAACTCCCCGATCCCTCACGAGACCGGGACTCCTATTTATCAAGCTATTCTCAACCCAATTCCAAACCCCGGGCACGAAATTTAGGGAGAAACGGACGGAGTCTCCCCTGTTTATAGGACTAATAAAAAAAAAACCTGCGAATAATAGAATACAACTACAAAACCATAATCCAACATTCTCATATACTTCAACTTCAACTACTAAGCTATGTCTCGTCTCAAGGCCATCCAAGCCTTAGACTCAACAAAATAGGTACACAACCATGCATAGGCCTCAAATATTGAAATACTATGTTATAAAGTCACTTATCATACCATTTTAACTTTATCTCTTCAATTGTCTTGTTTATTAATCCAGCCTTCTAACTCCATTAATCCAAGCTAGCATGCACGACAATTGAACAATAACATAGTCCTTTAAGCTATTACAGGCCACCTACGAACCAAATACAAACAAGATCCAATACAATTACAAGCCGAGTTTTTTTATAGTTCCAATCAAATTATAATTCAAATCACTTCACTAATTCGCATGGATTCGTAGGTACTAATAATGAAAGCCAACACAACCAAACACAGTAACTCTCGAGCTCTTCCTGTATCACCTTGCGAATGTGCTGAACCTGAAAGGTGTTAGAGACAAGGGTGAGTATACAACTGGTATACTCAGTGAGGGAGTTGATGCAACATATCGGGCATGTAACATGATATGCAACAGGATAAAAGCATATTCAACATCAAATAACACAACCAAGTAAACAAGTAATTAACCACATATTAAAAGGATACGGTTCACTTATTATCTTCAATCTCGAACCACGAGCCACGACTTCACGCAAGTGCCAGCAAACCCTTACTCCAACAAGTTGGGATACTCCGGATGTATCCCGATCCTACGACCCTTTCTCTTGAGGTACGTCCATGTCCAGCAAGTGAACCACACCTCTAGGGTAGTGGAGTATGCCTCAGCGAGAAGGGAATAGGCACCATGGTAGTCGAGGGAGCACGGCAAGCCCGACGCCGCCAGTGTTTCTCGACGCTACCATGTCCGAAAATGTTGCGCAACCCAAAAACAAGATCACGAGAAATAAGAATATCAAATCACGTAAGAGAAACGACAAAGTAGGCCACCCTCGCAGTTAATCACAAATAACACGAAAAGACTCAAGATAGCAAGTAAAATATTACATATAAACTTTATCAACTACTAAATAATTCAATTTAGAAACAATAAAATCAAGTTGAAATGCACATAAGGGATGAAGACTCTCTCACCTTTAATAAACCAAACCTGTAAAAGTCTAGCCCATAACCCTTCCAATTCAACTCCAAAGCATCAACACCTTCCAAATACCATTCAAGACTACTACCTAAACACAACAATACCATGCAACTTAAAGATAACTCAACCACATTATTCACATTCATGTTCAAAAATCAAGCTATTGTAAATATTGCATGGCATTCAACACTTCATTATTCAATCAATATGCATATGAACTAAATAACATGCTTAACTCAATTAAATGGAAGAAGAACTCTAACTAACCAATCAACTAAATAGTTAACTTTAAACATTAACGAAGATTAACTAACGAATTATTTTCATGCTTTAAGATCATTTAATACGCACTAACTACTTTAGATTACAAGACATGTTAAAATGACACTCTTATTAGCACATAGGGAAAGAAATGCATTTATCAATTAATAGAAAATTTAATTATCAAATATTTAATAACTAATACATCATTTTAGCAAAATAACTATACTTCAAGCTATGATTATAACATATCACTAATAGGATCAACTTAAGTTAATTACATTTAACATATAATGACAATTATCAACTTACAATTAACCTTACATGTAGGTTCTAAACTTCACGTACGATATGGAACTTCAAATCTAACTTTACCAATCTCATTTTGCCACATTATGATACACCTAAATACCATTAAACCACATTTCAAAGCATGATTACACAAAAATACCAAAAAGCTCCTTAAATGATTTGAACTACAGTTACCTAATTCGATTAACTAAACCACGTCATAAATACATTTTAGAGGCTTTCTAACACATCTAAGGTCATCTAGCTATTCAAACATGACAAATTCAAACCTTCGTTCCAAAGTCCCCCTTTTCAACTAGGCAATCTACTTCCATGCGAAATTCAAAACTCCAATTCTATAAATCAACCATACTACATCTCTAAAGATATCAAATTACATCTATTAAAGCCATGAAAACCCGCTTTGGAGGCAAAAGCTCGAAAAGGCCCTGAATGGGTTTTAACTACGACTACCCTATCCGGATCCCAATTTAACGCAACGAAAGCACCATAAGTGCTTCCATGCCCCAAGGATACCCAAACCATAGCCAAAATGTGTCCAGATTGCACAACGAGAAAATTCCTCTTTTTAAAGTCGACTAATTTTGCAATTTAGCTCGATTTTGGGTGATTCAACTTCACGTGGCCTCCCATCTAGCTTCACTAGGGCCTAAAGCATCTAATTGAGGTATCAATTCAAGCTAATTAGCAATTTATATCAAAACCCCAAATTTTCGGATTTCACTATTCACTACACTATTCATCATTTTATTCAATTAATCTATGCATTCTACCACAAAATTTGCTAACAAGCTATATCAGTTAGTTCTAGAGGCTCCAAATAACATGTATCAAACACCCATAGCAAGCAATATAGCAATATTCAGCAATACAAGAAAATTCAATATATGTTCAACAACTTAAAATCAAGAAAAAGATGCATCTCCCTCACAAATTAGAAGATGAAGACAAGTTGTTGAAGCTCCCAAGTGCACTAAAGATCTTCCATGGCATGCCAAGAGACCAAGATTGCAAAGATGGATGAAAAAATCCCTATTTTTTTCTTCCTGTGGGGGGGGGGGTTGGGGGGGGGGGGGTAATTTTGTTATTTTTTTTGCTTTGTTGAGTAATAATATGCATGTATGTGTGATATAATGTGTATATAATATATTTATTCTAAGTTATACTAAGTTAAAATTTTCAAATGTTGAGTCAAATGAGCTTAAACTCTAATTAAATGCTAACTAATTCATACTAAGCTTGTTACGTATATAACACTATTCAAATGATGCGAAAAATATTTTATAATTGTATGCTCTCGAACTCAAAAGTCCAAAATGAAAATTTTTCGATTCCTATTATGTATCATGTGACTTAGGAAAAATATTAAATCACATATCCGAGACAGTAAATTTTCTTATGAATAGTGCCTCAAAAATAAACAATTAAAGAAGACAAAAAATGCACGTAAAATGCACAAGTAGTTTATGCAACAGTTATTTAAAATATGTGTGAAATTCCCGGGTGTCACAGTCTTAGAGTCCCAAGGCCTGTTCATTAAACGAGCATGCCTTCATTAATAAATTGATTGAGACTTTAAGGCCCTATTGACCCCAATTAAAATAATTTTTAATTTTTTTTTTTAATGATTGGTTGAAACTCTATCGTTTTGTTAACTTGTAAATTATGTTATTTTATAATTATAATTTTTTTTATTTGTAGAGATTATTTTAGTAGAAAATTTAGAATTTTTTTATTGAAAAAAAATTTAATTATTAAGACCTCTATTTAAATGATAGCCCAAAATTCTCAAATTATTTAAAACAGCTCTGCCATCAATATTAGATTTCCTTCCATAATCTGATTTTCTCCAACCAACTTGGGTTCTGTTACGAGGCACTTTGAACCTAGCATGCTCAAAGTTTTCCATGCCCCTGTTATTCCATCAACGCCATTGAACAATCAAATGGGGGCAACAGACCCATCATCTAGAAAAACTAATAGGGTAAAACCCAAGGATCCTGACCTTTTTCTAAATGAAAGAGAAACTGCTTAAACATGTCACGCTTAAATTTACTTTGAAATTATAAATTTTATAATGTAAGGATTTTAAAATAAATGTAATACCTAAATGATAATAAGAAATATCAGTTAGTCAAAAAATTTGTGTTTGCAGATGAAATATTTGAAAAGAGTTAAAATGATAGTTCATCTTCTTTGGGAGGTTTCAAATAAATGACTGATCCAATTCATAGGAGTCATAGAAAATGTAAATCCCTTATGATACATCGAATCCGACTCAGTTATTGATAGAGTGAATAATCCGTCATTTCTTGAAATCTTCCATGTTATATATAATGTCATTTTTTTTACTTTCTTGAAAGGGTGACAAAAATGTACTCTAATCGTAATCGTTAATTTTTTTAAAAATCCTTAATCAGTGGTTATGAATGATTGATTTTTTTTCAATCTTTTTGACCTTGGTTCTACGTAGTGATTATGAAACAAAAAATCGAGTGAATAGTGAGTTATTCATATTAGATTTAAAATTATTGAATAGGTATGACCATCAATTTTAACTATTAAAATAAAAAATTCCTTTCCAGTCAATGGGAAGGTCTTAATAATGTTGCAACCGGAACTGAGTGGGTTCCATCTCATATTAAAATTGAATGATTCGACTGTAGTGTTTTCAAGAGTTTTTCGTGTGTTAGCTCCACCATATATTAGAATTGGATTATCTGGTATTTTTAAGAGTTTTTTCAAGACTTTATGATGTTCAAATTCAAAATTTTTTGTCGTTATAAATTATTACCCGACCATTCCGATCAAGCGTGACACGATATCATTTGGCACGTGAAATCTACGGTAGAAAACAGAAAAAACGTTCTGTTTTTTCTCCCGCCGTCACTCTCTCAAAAAAGAGCGTGTAAACCCCGCGACGTCACAACAACAAAACCCCCCACCAAACCCAAAAAAGAAAACAAAAAAAGTGAAAAAAGAACAACACCAAAAAATTACACAAAAAACCTCCAATTTAAGCAAATTTTCAAAAAATAAATAAAAAAGAAAATACAAACATGCATGGTGGCGTGGCGGAATGCAGCGTGTGCCGTTCGAAACTGGTGTCTCCGTCGCCATCCGCCACCAGAACAGTCTCAAAGGCCTATGTTCATCACCGCACTGATGTTTCTCTCAAAACGCGCGCGTTTAACGTCCTTCTTGTTGTCGGTGACTGCATCCTCGTCGGCCTCCAGGTGATTTTATCATTACTCCATGTCTCCTTTAATTCCTAGCTTATTACTTCATTGTTATAATTTTTTTTTTTTTTTTGCGTTTAACTTTTTTTTTTTTTTTTTTCTGTTGCCGGTGACTTATCATCGTTGACCTCCAGGTGATTTTATCATTCTCCCACTTTTAATTCCTAGCTAATTACTTCACTTATTTTTGCGTTTAACGTTTTTATTTGCTGTCGGTGACTGCATTCTCGTTGGTGATTTTATCGTTTCTCTTAAGCTTATTACTTGATTTTATTCTTTTTTTTTTATTGAAATAAGAGTTGCTTAAACTGATGCTAATTACTGTGATATTTGACTTGCTTTATTATTATTATTATTATTATTATTATTTTTATTTTATAATTTATAATTTTTTTCGATTATTGCAGCCTATATTGGTGTACATGTCGAAAGTGGATGGGAGTTTCAAATTTAGTCCAATTAGCGTTAATTTTTTGACCGAGGTTACGAAGGTTTTTTTTGCCATTTTTATGCTCTGCTTACAGGTACATTATCATTTTCCGTAATTATTTACTTATGAATAGCATGTGTATACAGTTTAACTATATGATGATCGTTGCTCAATTAAGATGCTTTTAGTGCACAATTAAGTTGCTTTTGGTATATTTTTGAAGCCATTTTTTTTCCTACACGATCTAGGTAATTTTAGTATCGCATCAAGCGAGGAGTAATGGGATATCGATGATCTCTTTTTATAGATATGTGTAGCAAATGGTCCTTTAGAGGTTTGGTAATACCTGGGGAATTTAATTTCATTATTATCCTCTTAAACCGAGTAAACTAGTTTGTGTTTTTTTTGGATTGGTAAGAAGAAGAATTCATGGATAGGTGTTCACGTAAAAATAGCTGAATTTCCTGTCTGCTTTACGATTTCTAGTAGTTGGGAAACCATCTTAATCAAATAGGCTTGTCCACTTGGTCTTTCCCTCTTAAGGGTCAGCAGATTCTGGTCGAAAAGATAGAAACATCGGCAAGTAGATTGTGGTGTATGTTAAACATTGGTAATGGAAGCCTTATCCGAGTTTTCTAAATTTAGATATTGAAGCCTTTCCGTTATTCTTTTTCTTATTAATAAACATGATAAGAACCTAAGGTAGCGATTAGTACATTGGAATGAATTTGGGCAGGAATGGAATGAACCAAGAAATGAAATGAAATTGGGAATGGAATGAACTTGGGAATGAGAATGACATGTTTGGTATGCTCTAGGAATTAAGAGTAGTAATGTGAATGACTTGTATAATATGACATAATTGCCCTTTTATTATTATAGTATTAAAAATAAGAATAAATATAAAAATAATCGTAAACAGTATAAACATAAATAATAATAATAACAACAACAATAAATAATAATAATAATTTTAATAACAAAATAAAAATAAAAAATAAAAAATAATAATAATAATAATAACAACAACAACAACAACAACAAATAATAATAAAAAAAAAAAAAAAAAATAATTATTAATAACAAAATATTATTATATTTTTAATTATTATTATTATTATTATTTAATCACTATTATTTTTTTTATTATTATTTTTATTTTTTTTATTATTATCATTTTTTTATTATAATAATAATAATAATTATTATTTTCATAATAATATTATTATATTTTTAATTATTATTATTATTATTATTTTATTATTTTATTTATTTATTATTATCATTTTTATTTTTATTTTTATTTTTATTATTATAATAATAATTATTATGATTATTTTCATAATAATATTATTATATTTTAAATTATTATTATTATTATTATTTAATCACTATTATAATTTTTTATTTTTATTATTATTATTATTATTATTATTATTTTTATTTTCATAATAATAATAATTATTATTATATTTTTTAATTATTATTATTATTGTAAAACAAATTATTTATAAAGGGTATGGTAGTCAAATTGATTTTCAAATATATGGGAATGGGCCATTCTGATGTATTTGGTCTGGAATGGTTATTCCTATGTATGTGGAAATGAGATTCCCTTGGGAATGACATTCCCAAGTTCATTCCCTCATAGCAAACATGAGAATTAAAATAGAATTGAGAATGTCATTCTATTTCCAACTCATTCCCATACACCAATCACTGTCTAAGGTTTTTAATTTAAGAATTGAGGTTAAGGTTCATAATTCAAAAGAAATAGGAAAAAGGAGAGAGGTTGATCTCTTCGAGGGGATCGCCTCCCATAATCACTTTGTCGGTGATTAGCCTCCTTAACCTTGAAAAGGTATTAAAATAGAATTATCGCAGAATTGTATGAAAACTACCCAAAAGGCTTACATTATTTAGGAGTTCTTAGACTCAAATAAGAAAAGTAACTAATTCTAGTCCCTAATGGACTCCTAAGCAAAAGCCTAAATCAGAGGAAAGTAAATATTCCTCTTCCAAAAAGGATCCAAAGCTTTATCTAATAATATAATAACAATAAAAATATTAATTTTATGGTTTTCTAACAAAACTCTATCCAGGTTTGTTTCCCTTTATTTTATTTTATTTTTGTATCTTCCAGGCTCGGCGTCAAAAAGCTGGAGAGAAATCCCTTGTTTCTTTTTCTACATTCTTCCAGGTATGGGCTGCTGAGACTACAAGATAGTTTTATTTGTTACTAAACTGAAGTTGAATACCCTTGGATAATATCAAAATATCATGCGCATGCGTTTTCTTTTATTCTCCAAGTATGTTTTTTGAGAACACCTTTCCCGAAGTTTTTAAAGTTTTTCGACATCTAGTTGTTATAATTGTTGCTGTATTTGAATTGTCCTACTACTTTATGTGCCAGTAGCTTTTTGAAGATTAGTATATGATGGAGGTGACATTTTTCCAATCCTATGTCCACCGTGAGATAAGTATTAATTTTTATCTAACTTCCCGTCAATGAAACTACTTAAAGGCTCTCTTTCCTCATTTTTCGTCATAATGAAGCCTTTCCTTATCATTTCCTGTCCTAGTCTCCAAATCTTTTTAGGAGACTGGGAGGCTGTGATTGAAGTGAACAAATTAGCAGTCCATCTGTTCTCCATCATCTTGTAGAATAATATAAACTTACGGTGAATGTTGAACATTAACTTGAGAAGAAAGAGTCAAAGAGAGAGAAGATCACCCAATTGAGGGATGGTTGTTTATTTTCTTTTCTTTTGTTTATTCTCTATTTTTGTTCCTTAACCTATTTCTCCTTTATTTGTGCTGGGGTGCCGATCATTCTGTTATATTGCTCGAGTTGAAAGAGCATGGGAAATGGCCACAAAATTTGCCTTTAAACATGCATAAGTATATCATATTCTTTCCTCTGCTTATAACTTTGGACAAATGGACATGGTTGTAGTCATTGGAATTTCTTCTTAGGATCTTCTTATAGACCCTGTTAAACTAAGACTTGGAAAAGAATTGAAAAGAGGAATATTGCACAAAGAGAAAGAAGCAACAAAGGTAGTATTTGTAAACTCAAACAATTAGTCGTTTACAAGTTGCTGCAAGAGGAATAGTGGATGTCTGTAAGTCAGGAAATAATACTGAAAAACCAAACTTGTAAGTAGAAGGAATCCACAATAAGAAAGCGCTCTTTGGTTGATCTCTATTCTTTTTGATTTTCTATCTTCTCTTATGTGAAGTGATATTCCGAAGTAATATTCAACTAAAGTTGATTAGACTCATAGGTGGTTCATTTTGTGCCTTCAGGCTGCTCGGAATAATATACTTCTGGCGGTTCCAGCTTTATTATATGCTATTAACAACTATCTAAAGTTCATCATGCAGGTAACTTTCTTCTATAGTTATTTGTGTTTTAGGTTTAAAAGACTTGATTGTTTGCATTTCCCTTTTCTCCTAAGTCACAAAAGGGTAGGTGCAATAATTAATTGAACTTTTGTTTCAGGAACAAAGGATTTTGTCTTTCATTGTATTTTAAATTTATTTCATCTTCTCGTGAATATAAACATTTTTTTTTTCCCAACTCCTTGTCCTTCTTTTCCCTATAAGAAAGAGTATCATACTGGAATACCATAATGTTTCTAACAAATGTCAGACCTCTTTTCAATTACCTTTTCTTTTTATTTTGATTTTCATACTGTGTATATCTTTCATTTTTTATTTGTCTTCGTCCTCCAATGAATTTAGAAATCCTATGACACACAGGGAGGTATAAGGAAGACAATATTTTGTTAAAAAGGATGATGCAACTGGTTGAGAGCTGAACTGTTGTACCTCCTATAGGATGAAAAACCTACAATTTGGAGTCCGGTGGCCTCCTATAGAGTTACCATATTTACTTCCCTGTAAAGGTTGAATTTTTCATGTTGTTCTTATTCAAGGAAAGCTGAAGAGGAAGATCAGAATGATTGACATAAATGCATTCCTAATTTATTTGAGGACACCAATCCCAAATATACTACTCCATCATTTAGTTCTTACAATTGACTGCTGATTCTTTGTATTTGAAGCTTACTAATTCTGACAAACTGCCTGATATGTAATTTTCTGTGGTGCAGTTGTACTTTAATCCTGCTACAGTGAAGATGCTGAGTAACCTAAAGGTATTATACCACTTGGCTTTTAGTACTTGAACTGTTAACCGTCACATCATAATTGACACTTGTTGAGGAATGCACTCTTCAATGTCTGTGCCACTTGTCACAATGATGCTGCCTCATCTTGTACTGAATATATATTACCCAAATGAAAGTCTTTAGATGTATTATAACTCATTTGAAGGAACGAAAATGGTTGAAGGTTAGACATTGATATCACACAAGTGGAACAATGATAAACACTGACCATCAGCCATCAGTTGTTCAATGATAATGATATATGCATGTGTGACAAAGACATTACCACAAGCCTGGTGGTGTGGGCTGGCCTAATGCTATGTGAAAGCCATCTCATCTCACCACTGTAAAAGGAGGTAGAAAAGTAGAATATTGTCTACTCTTGGGTGGAAGAAAGAGCACAGGAAACAAAAGAAAAAGGCAACAAATAGTAATGTCAAAAAAAATATGGTAATTTGTTTTGGGCTCTATTAGCTTCTTCAAAACCTTGTTCATGTTTATTATGTTTATCCAGGTTTTAGAATATTGTATCAATCTTCCTAAACCAAGATGACTAATTGGTCAAATGAACTTGAAATCTGACGGATTAAAATGGTACTACTACATCTAGATAGTGGAACCATATGCCTGAAGTTGGATAAGTTTGTGCTAGAAAATGCCAAAGGACTATTCTTTCTTAGGTACATTTTCTTACAATTCCTACAAAATTTCACCAAATGCAGGTATTGGTAATTGCTATTCTGTTGAAGATAATAATGAGGCGTCGCTTTTCCATAATCCAGGTTAGTTGAAGAAATATTTAATGGATTTATGTTGTTTCTAAATTTTTTAAAGACATTAGTGATAAACATCCTACTCATCGGTCATTGTGTTTGACTACTTTTGTAACATACTCATTGGTGCTGTTATCTGCAACAGTGGGAAGCTCTGGCTTTGTTGCTTATAGGAATCAGTGTGAACCAGCTTCGCTTCCTACCAGAGGGTACTACTGCTCTGGGTCTTCCAGTGGCTACAGGCGCTTATTTATACACGTTAATTTTTGTAAGTGTTTTTGGGATATGTAATTTCTTATGGAGTTCTCTGTATGGCTGCTCAGGACATGCTTGTACTAAGTATATGAGTGATCTGATGCAATTGGTGTTCCATCACCCATTGCTAGTTGCACCCTTGATGATTAGTTGCTGGATTAAGAAAATCTTAAACTGGTTTCCCTTGTTTGCCTTAAGTGCAACTTTGATTCTTATTCTGCCTTGAGCACATACATCTTGGGTGTTATCCAAAGCGCTTAGCAAGGACATACATAACTTGGAGTTTGTTATGATGCATTCATGCTGCCATCCAATTCGTTACTTATGATTATATTAGATGTCAGCACCAAATATCCTATCAACATTTGTCTAAACCTAAAAACATTGCTGACTTGTGTCTCATATCAGATGATATCTTAAATGTGTCTGTGCATGTTTGTTGTGTGATCTTGCAATTAATTTGGTGAACTTGCTAACAATTTGTGATGCATATCAGGGAGAACTTATCTAATAAACATACTTGTTCATCTCACAGGAAGTTTCTCTTCAGGTGGCTGACGTTTTTGTTTTGCAATGAAATTAAGTTTTATAAGTAATGTCCATTACGCTGCACGGCACTTAAAAGGCCTAGGTTTGATGGTGCCACTTAGTAATACCTTGTGCATTTTACTGTCATGAATATGATTTAACAGTGATGAATATGAAGTTCCGTCTCCCAATATCTTGTTTTTCACTTGGGAAACGAGAAAGGAAAGCCAGTCCCTAGCAATTGGATGCATTATGAAGCTATGTTGGGATGTAAAAGTGATGGCTAGATAGTTAAAAATATCTGTCGGAAAGACTGTGTACTTCGAAGTTTCTTCCTCACTTGCACCCCCACCCCCCAAATGAGTATAAGAATTGAGGAAATAGAAAAGAATGTGAGGAAAAAGAAGAGTTCTTTTGTGGATGGGATTAGAAGTTCGCTCTTCAGATGGTGTAAGTACTTTATAAATTAAGGGTACTTAGGTCTCTAACTTATTGCAAGGCCAAAAGAACTTGTCATGAAGCAGAAGGTTAACTATTGCAGCCAAGTAGTGCACTCTTCAGCAATGGATACAGATGGATATTGTTCATGATTTATTAAGTTGTGATTTAGGTTGTAGTTCTGTGTGTTACTTATTATGTACTGTTAAAGACAAGGTTTTCTTTGTGCTTTGAAAATCTTTTTGACTGGGATGATCTATGCACTGGGCTGCAGCTTTCTATATTTGCTTATTCACTTTATAGACAATTATCTGATACGACAACATTGATAACTGATATATTGTTAGGTAACTGTTCCATCATTGGCTTCAGTCTACAATGAATATGCTTTGAAGAGCCAATTTGAGACTAGCATTTACCTTCAGGTGAGGTTTCACTGCACATCTTCATTATTCAAGTATGTGACATCCTCTTCTACCCTCCCCTAGCTGCTCCGCCCCCTTCTCCAGCCCCTTACTCAAAAAAGAAAGAGAAGTAACAAATAGAATGAAAAGAGTGAAAAAAGAAAGAAATGAAAGAACAGAAAACATCAGCATTTTAAAGAATGGTCAGGAAGCCAATAGCATTCTGCTGTTTATGAACTGCCATACTATATAACATTTAATTGAAAATGGGTTGAAGCCAACCAATACAGATCTTCCACTTTGACATTTCATAATCTCTGTCTACTTCTTCCTGGAGACTTGGATTCCTCTGTTGGCTCTTAGGCAAAAGCAAAAAGGATACAGTTCCTTCACAATGAATTTTTGTTTACTTTGAAAGATTATTTCATTTATCTTTTAACGTGTCACATTTTCTTGAAAAGCTTGCGCAATTTTATTCATGTTTTGCCTTATTATAGCTTTTCTCTTGGTAGGATTTTTAGTATTATGGAACTGGTTTTCTGCAGAATTTATTTCTATATGGTTACGGTGCAATATTCAATTTCCTGGGCATACTTGGAACTTCCATAGTTAAAGGTATGAAATATAATTAATTAGCTTTCTGGAGTATCATTAGGGTTCTGGATACTTCACTGGGATGAGGACATCCAGTATCTTTTCAGGAATGAATATGCTTGCAGCTATGTCTGTTATATTTAAGTTTAGAAATGACATTATGGGAGTCAATTTCTACATTTACCTTTCTTTATTTCCTATATTCTATGGTTTTACTTTATAGTTAAGACTTCAGATTTGTAGATTTTGTTAACGAAAAAAAAGTGTTTAACAGACATAAAGTTATTCTACACTCTGGTTGTGACAGTTATCTATCTATGCAATACAGATACCCCACCTGTTTAATGTTTGAGTAACCAAGTGGATGCAGACTTGGTAACAGCACTTACCTATGATTATGAAGATAACATTAGTAATTTATATAGTTTGAGTTATTTCTTAGAAGCAATGTCATTTAGGCAAGACTTTCAACTAGTCAACAAACATTTCATGATGATTAGTGACACATTTATTTTCTTCTTTCCTTTTTTCCTCCTCTTTCTAGAAGGTCCTTTTGTACTCTATGAGGCCCTGCATGTTTGAGTATGCGTAGGGATAGTAATGGGGTGTGTGTGGGGTTGGTTCTGCTAAATCTGAACTTGTTCCACCCTCTCAAACTATCTATCCGAGCCCGATCGCCTACTGGAGTGGGTAGGAATTTTCATGATTGAACTCTGCCCCATATGGCTAATTTACCCACCTTAGGTATTCACCCCTGTTGTAAAATCTTTATAATTATTGTTTTCTTACAAAGAAGAAGAAAGATAACATATTGATTAAAGAGGGAAAAATATTCAATTCGGAAATGGAATTAGCATTTTGCATTGAGCATGTAATTAGCAGCTCATATGTGGCGAATGTGCATAGATTGCTTTAAACGTTTATCCTCTTACCAAATAACATGTCTACTCTCAGGATTACATTAAGCTCCTACAGCACTGTTGACTTGTCAATGTATAGTTGTTTCTTCTATATGAATGATTTGATTGAGGATTCCTATTTCTTTGTTTCTCTGTTTAGTGATTTATCGTTCTTCTTTCTTTTTTTTTTCTGTAAATTTAGGATAGTTTGTGCTGCTAAAATTAGTATCTGTCATGTGTTTTAGGACCTGATAGCTTCGACATCTTGCAAGGACATTCAAAGGCAACTATACTTTTAATATGCAATAATGCAGCCCAAGGAATCTTGTCCTCATTTTTCTTCAAATATGCAGGTGACTCCATTGCTTATCATTCCACAATTTTATGCTGAAATCATAGGTTTCACTCATTAAATAATCAAGATGCCAACCATTGTTCTTGTTACTATAACTGATTGATCAGGTCATATTGCTGATTACTTTAATAAATAAGGCTAATATGTTGATTCTCATAGTGGGATTGATTTGGTGTTGCATAAAACCAGTTTGCAATTCTTTTAATTTCTCGCCTGGTTATTTGTTTATGAATGTTACCTCTCTATCTCTTAATTGTGTCAGTTATTTGCTGCACGAAGATATTTACATGTATGTGATCTTTTATTGCTGGACTTTTCACCTTTTTGCTTTTTCTAGTTCTGCCTCTCTTCCTTCTTCATGTTTTCATTTGCGGACTGGTATTATCTTTATGCTTATGCGCGCTGGGTTAAAGTTTACTTATCCTGGAAACCTTTACAATATCAAGTTGAACACAGTTTAGCCTGCCTTAACTTTTGTGCTCCATTCTGAAGTAGTGATATGGAGACAGGTTTCCTCTTTAGTTGCCAAATTTTGGGTCTTGAATTTGCCAAGCAGTCTAATATTATTTGTTGTTGTCTTCACGCCCTAAGATTTATTTATTTTAGACTTGCACGAAAATGGATTTCACATGGCAGTCTGATATAAATGATTCATATCGTTCCTCCTCTTTAAAGGTTAGACACGACTTATGAGCTCAATATGAAGATCTACTATTACAAGACTTCGACTAGCAATTTGATTGTAGAAATTGGACGGAACTGTTTCTTATGAAGAATAGGTCTGATATAGATATTTTGTTTCATTTCTCCACATGAAACCTGGAAATAGGCTTGGTGCATATCAATAAAATCTTTCACTTTTCGAAAAAAAAGAAACCTGGAAATAGGAGATGAGGTATCATCATCATACTTATTCGGAAGTATGCAGATTACACACTGTGATCACTAGAAAAATAACTTCAGGAAATAATGCTTTACTGTAAATTCATTTGCCTAGACCATAAGGAGTTGGTAAATAATGAGAGGAATTTCTGATATTAGCATAAACCCATAGTAATGCCTTTGAAGGAGTCGTGATTTCCTAGATTGTTTCTGGGAAGCAGTAGTAGTGTCTGCATATCCATCAATTAGTGAATTAGGTATGTATACAATCAAATATCTAAGGCATTCTCCGTGAGGAACCTGAGGAGACCTATGCTACGGCAACAAAACCTTGGGGATGTTATTGTTTTGTTTATGTGGTAGCTACCTGAAATTTGAATAGCATATTATTCCCGACAAATGATGCTCCTTCCAGGTTCTGCTGGCAAGAGTTGTTCCAAGTAGATATCAGAATTCCAAGTTTTATGCTGCTAATGGTTTCTACTACCATGTAAAAGCACTAGACATTGACCGTTTGTCTAAACGAACTACTCTGGGATAAATTTTAGCAAGTACCATTATGTTGAATATCTTTGCACATATATTTTGCAGTTGCGAACTACTATTTGTCGCATTGTCTTTTATGTCTTGCATTGTATTAATCATTATTCTTTCTGGTATTTGTAGATACGATCCTGAAGAAGTATTCATCAACAGTTGCTACAATTTTTACTGGAATAGCATCTGCTGCATTGTTTGGTCATACACTGACTATAAACTTCATTTTAGGAATCTCTATTGTGTTTATTTCCATGCACCAGGTAACCAGCGGGGGCTTTTCTGGTTTATATATATGTGTGTCTGTGTGTTAGTTTCTTATCCTTTTCCAGAGGTTTAAAAACAGAAAGTTTCTTTCTTGAATCCCTTTCCCTTTTTGATTGTGTTAAGGTTTGCCTGACACCATTTTCATGCTTGTCTTTAGTTCTTTTCACCCCTTTCAAAAGTCAAGGATGAAGCACAAAGTGGTAATTTGGAAATGAAGGATAGTCGGAATAACTTCAGGTACTTTATGCTTTTTTCCGAGTTTGTTGAACTCTATGTAAATATCTAAGTGATATTGTCAATCCTCAAATAGTAAGCTCTTGCAAAATGCTTGTTTTATATACTTTTTATCAAACTAAGATGGGTAAATTAAATATGTCCAAGTGTCATGTTGTGACCAACTCCATCTTGTTGTAATGTTGTCATCAGAGTCTGAGCTTATAATTTTCATCTCTGCATTTCTCGTTACACTAGATTTACCTCTGGTTCACAGGTATTAACTTGAGTCTTGACAGCGCTCTGTCAGAAATTACAGACTGTTAGGAAAGTGGGATTATGCATCATATGATATTCGAAAAGTGATATTTTGAAAAGTTCTATTTTGAAAGAGCCAGTTTGAGTGTTTGGCAATCACAGATTACAAGTGATTTTGAAATTGTGACGATTTAGATATCTCTTCCAGCTTCCTACCTTTGTGGCTATTTCCGCACCCTATTTTGTTTTCCACTCTATCAAAGGATAAAGTCATAGTTGGGCAAAATTACCCTTCTGAATTACTTTCTCGATCTAATGAATTTGGTCCCTGATATGTAGTTGTAGTTTACTTTACATGTCATACCTATATGAGTGTGAACGAGTGATACCTTGCGAATAACCCTTTACTACAATTCTGATGTCGTTGCTTCTTCTAGCTATGCTCGCCAAGCCGTAAATAACAAAATGGTTTTCTACTGTTAAAGAATTTCCTTATTTATGGTGTTAAAGGAGTTTTTGGTGTTAGAGAAGAATAAATTATCAATTGCTATGTGGGCAATTTCTTGTCAGTACTTCATTGTCCTGATTTATGTATAAAACAACAAATCATGCTGGGAGTGATTATCGACTTAGATTTATATTTTTGATAATTTCTCAGGTCTAAGGATGCATCTTTCATAAATATGGCAGCCGGAGCACATGAGGATGTAAGATTCAACCTCTTTATATTCGTTGTTGTGTCACAGTATATCTTTTAGGTGCTCTCTCTCATGGCCTTTTGTTTTGTTTATTTTCACAGGCTAGGCATAATGTTGTATCTGATGAGAAGGCACCTCTTCTTCCCAGATAAGAGTTCTCTGGGCATACTTTGTACTACTTTTGAGGTCAGATGTCTACTAGCGCACAGCTTCCATTTGTTGTGGTTTTCTGAAAACAACATTTTCTGTAAGGACGTGTCTATGTTTCGTCTCACAAGATGACTAGTTCGAGAAAAACAATAGAAAGATAATTTGACTAGAAAACCCTAGGCAGAAACTCCTTGGTGACCTCATATCATGAAACAAGAATGAGTCGCTTAGTGGGGTTTCGAAAATAAAATTTTATTCAGGGATTTGGCTGCAGTTCAGCTGACAAAGAACTACTAGCAGTTCCAAATGGAAACTGTATTATACCAGTAACTTAACCGATCGTGGCTAAGTTGGTATCTACTCTTTTAACATTAAAAAAGAGTTGGCTTTTCTAGATGGGTGCTGTAGCAGCAATTAGTATATGTGGTGGTTGAGATGCTGTTCATCGTCAGAGTACATCACTAATGATGAACTCCTTTAGTTGCTGAACAAAGCCGCACTACATCTGGAAACACATAACGAACTGGTTGATCAACAATTATCTTACTGGATACTGATGCACGCTTCTTCTATTTGATTTTGAAGCTTCATTGACTGTAATCCCTGTCTAGTTGATACTTGCATTTATCCTTACTTTTTGTTGGTCAAAGTTAACTTTAGAGTGGAGAAAACAATATCTGCCGGTCCCATAATCCGTAAAATGCTGACATCCTTTATATGAAACTTGCAACATCTTGCAGTTTCACGGTCACATCAGATCTGTTTGTAATTAATAGCTGTTCTCTAATTTGAGAAGAATATCACAAAATTAGTATAAATATTTCTATTCCATTTTGAATCTCGTGAATGTTATTGCAGGGATGCCATTGGAGCAACACTTTTAGCTGCTTACTAATACCATTTTTGTGAAGTTTGTAGAATTGATACACAAGAAAAAAGGAGTTCTTTTCTTTCGAGCATCTGTCATTCCTCTTGATGAGAATGACTCTTGATTTCTAGTATAGAGCACGGTCAATATGACATTCTAGAAACTCGCGTATCTTCCCTTTATATTTGTATAGAAATTCATAGTATTCTTCTTGAAATCTTACATTCTTGTTTATGAGTATTATTCTAGCTTAAAGACTGAAGAGACTAGCGTATAAACTTGTGTTAGACTTAACAACGGCGATGAAATGTTATCAATGATAGCTTTCTTCTTGGATAAGTTTGCAACATACAGTTTCATACTAGAATGTTTCCTTCCTTTTTCTTTCTTCTGGTGAGATTTTTTATTGATTATTCAAAACATTCAGTACAGTAACAGTGGAAGTGATCCTTCGTTACTTGCAGTGACCAGGCCTGTTCGACTGTTCACCAACAACACAGGGCTCCACAAGTCAGTAGCTAGATATGGATGAGGGATATGCTTTCATCAAAAAGGATGCAGGGCTTATGCAACTTATAGAAAAGCCAGAGATCAATTCCAAGTGTATGAACTTTGTGTTCGGTTAATATGGTGAACAATATGGGATGGTGGGTTGCTTCTTACTTAAGTTTGCAACAGAGTTCAGTGGTTTTACTCTTTTTGGTAAAAGATCATTTGCAGCATTCTTGCTACTGCTGCGAGTAAATTTCTTGCCGCCTCTCTGTGTTTTGTCCGAAATACTCATTCACCCCTTGTGTTTTTAAAATAGGCTCATTACCCCTCTGTACTTTTTCGATTAAGCTGACGCACCCAAAATCGCTTATTCCGTTAGCAAACGTTACCAAATTAGTTAATTGATCGTTATATCCTTACATAAAGTTAAAATCGAAAAAACACAGGAGGGTAATGAGCTTATTTTAAAAACACAGGGAGTGAATGAGTATTTCAGGAAAAACACCGGGGGGCGACAAGTAATTTACTAAAAGGGTATTTTTGTCCAACAAAGAATTTATTTTAACCAAAAGTATAAAAAAATCACATTTTAAGCGCGTGTGTTACAATTGCCGTTAAATTAGACGGTTTTTCTAACGGAGGGGGGCGGTAAGCTACATTCTGAAAATCACAGGGGGGTAATGAGTCTATTTTAAAAATACAGGGAGTGAATGAGTATTTTGAGCAAAATACAGGGGGACGGCAAGCAATTTACTCCTACTGCTGTTGCGAAATTACTGTGCTTAATAAATTGATTGAGATGGTTAAGTCCATGGTGACCGTAGTAGAGAATACAAGTCATTATAAAATGAATATGCTTCTTTTATGAAAGTAATATGAGATGGGATGTTATAGCTCTACGTGGACTGACTTTTGCCCCCAGGGTGCGAAAAGTCACGGGTGATTATTTGATAATGAGTTTCACAAGTTAGATCCGTGAAACATCTATTTGGCCCGCAGGGGTCCCTGTAAGTTGCAAAAATTTCAGCACACCCAATAGCATTAGGGAAAATAATGTATCACGTATGCAACAATGAAATTTGAATTGCTATCTCCAAAGGTTCTACCCCTTGTCGAATTTGATTCTTGCATCACATATGTTCTCTCATAATGTTATAAAGGTGATTTAAATTGATGATTAGTTGACTCAACGATAATAAAATTCACATCTGTTGATGCACCACTCATTTTTTAAGGTTAAAAAGATGTTTGGTACACTAGAATGACCTGAAATGAAAAGACCATTCCATCTTCTTTTTTCCTTTCTTGAGCTTTTGTATGCTTCATTGAAGCAAAAATGCTGACACATAGTGTGGAAAGTTATTTCCCACTAAAAGTTGAAAAAACGCATGCCTGATTTTCCATATTTGGCACCAAACTAAAGAACGAAAATGTGCACTCCATTGTACGTGAAATCTAATTCTAGGTAGAATGGTATCAAACATTGCCTAAAATTAGAATTATGCGCGGTTTTCACATTTTCCTTCGTCCAATTAAGCAATTAGTTAACGTTAACCAAATGTATACGTTATTGACAAATTCTAATATTTCATTTCCCTCACTCTTCTTCTTTATCAGTCGCCATTTACAATCATATGTTATATGTAAAATACAAATTGTCCGTATAATATTTAAAAATTTTGAAGGCAAGAAGAAGAATTAGATTGTAAATCAATATAACCCATTAGGATAAGCTAGCATATAATTTCCAATGTTGTCATCATTTTGAGTTTTTTAAAATAATAAGAACTAACTTATAAAACGATAATAATATTAGGGTTTATTTACACAATTATGTAAGGGTAATTATGTAATTCCATAAACTTTCCATTAATGTTAACCTCACTCTAACGAAATGGACTAATTTGACTATTTTAATAAATTCTAGGGACTAATTTATATTTTTAAAACAATGGGAATTAATTTGAAAAGTATGAATAACAGTGAGTAGTTTTTACAAAATCAATCCATATAACCAGTTAAGATAATAATATACGTTTTTTTTTTTTTCTCTTTTTTTAACATATCAATTAATTTTTAAACATTTAAATAAGGAGTTATAAAAAAAAAAATCGCGTAATATCTATCATTTCTTAAACGAGCTAGCACCAATAACATATATATTTAACCGCTATTTAGGTGCTTGGTAGAGGAAAGATTATGTAAAGTCCTCTTTCCCTTTCTTTTCATCTAATTTCATTCAATAAAATTATATTTATTGGGCTCTCTTCTGTTAGACAAATACATACGTATACATACACATATACACACATTTCATATCTATATATATATAGAGAGAGAGAGAGGGAAGGAGGAAGACAAGAGAGATGGATTCATCATCGGACGAAATGATGATGCACGACATGATCGAAGACGACGAAGACGCCGAGTCGCTCGATGACGACTTTTATGGCGGCGGAGAGGACTCCGACGACGCTGACGTCACCATGGACTACGGCTTCATCGACCACGATTCCGACGATTGTGGTGACATCGCTTTACATCGCTCCCAGGTAGTATTCATTATTAATTTGTATCATTATTATTATGATTTCTATTGCGATTATGATTTTTTTTTCTCTTTTTGTTATTTTTTTTTGGCTTGAATTAGCGTTTATTTAATGATAATTGTGGCTGTTGATTGTTTATTGATCCATCATTTATCTGCTAACTAAACGTTGATTGAGCTATTGAGGATTAAATGTGGTAATGATTGTTTATTTCGTTTAGGCCTAAATTTATTAGGTTTGGCTCATCAATATATTTAGATTCAAATGTCATCATTATAATTAGCCTAAATTTAAATCTGAATTCGAACAAGGTCCGTTATAATCAAATTAGAATCGAGTGTAATTGAGCTCAGCAAGCTCAATCCTGCAAGGAAAGCAAAGAGAGAAGCTAGTCACAGGTACTTTAATGCTTTGTCATTCTTAGGAAGTGGGATTTGGCATTAAAGTTGTTAACTTGTGATTGTTTGGAACGTTATTCATATAGTTGAAGAAAGGAAACAATGATACGCCCAAGTTTTAGCTTAATGTGTGATAATTCAAAGAAGATCCCCAAAAACCTTGCTACATGGCACTTCACTTTTGTTTCATAATCTTTGAGAAAAGGTTTTCTAGGGGAGCAAATGATATTTGAGTTGTACTATAAAGAAAGGAATGCTTGACTTGTAAACTTCATTCAAATTTGACAATCGTGTAAGATTGCGGAAGGTCCTACTGAGACTTATTAAGGTCAGATAATTGTAAATGAAAATTTCAAATAGGGTATAATGTTAGAGAAGTGTGGTACTATAATAAGGAAATTTGGTAGCAAGGGATCTTATAAATCGCAAACTTCTCATCAGAAGAACAACTTTTTGCATTCCCTTGCTAGGACGATTTTTATGAATTTAATGAAGGCAGTAAGGAACTCAACCTTGTATCAAGACTTACCATGGGAATAAATAGCAAGATGAATAAAAGACATATAGAGAAAACTTACAGTTTTGCATGCTTTTCATGATTTATTATTAACAGAATAAACCTCAAGCTTATACTAAAAAATCTTTCATCTTGAGTTCAAAACCAAACCCCTAATTTGAGTTGACTTAAATTATGTGAGATAAAGGCACTTAATGTGGATGGAGACAAAGGCTTGTGGCGTTGCTGAAATGTTGGTATCTACCCGTGGATCTTACAAGGAGGAAGTAGGAAGTGTAATGGCCTATAATTGGTGACAAGCAAGTGAAGAGATGGTGGTAAATAGATTGATTTAAAGATCAAGAAAGCTAGGATAGCAGAGAGGGTATCGAAAAGGTTGAGAGCTTATCAAATATGACGGAAGGATGACCAAGGGAGAGGTATAAGGAATCCCTATCAAATCAAAGTAATTGTGCCATCTCGTTGAAGTCATTTCTGGGTACTTTGTTTATGCTCTTTTTAATGCATATTTGTTCATATGGACCTGGCATAAACAACTTTTTGCTTAACATTTACTATATGGATACATATAAATTTATATCCATATACTCAATTAGATTTTGTTTTATTATTTTTTTGCTAGGTAATTTTTTGTTTGTGAAGTTACATGTCAAGGAAAACGAGTAAAGAAGAATTTGTTTTGTGAAGTTGATTTGTTACATGAGGTAGCACCCCTTTTGGCATCATGTCTGTAGAATTTCAACTTACAAAATAATCGTCTTGATAATATATGGATTACGAAGGTGTTTGACTTAGCTTAAATAGAAGAGCTTTTAAGCTCCTGTTAATTGTTATTGCTTAAAATCTCTATTGTTTTAAGCTCAAAAATACTAAAAATAAATGAATAAGGGTAGTTACATAATTTTTTTGATCAGAATAGCTTAATATCATAAGTTCAAAGAGGAAAAAAGAGTAGGGATCCAGGTACTTTAATGTGATTTCTTTTCTAATTAGGAGCTTGGCCTCTTTTATTCTCAAATGATAATCTGGTCAGGATCCTTAAAGAGAATTCAACTTTTAATACTTGAAAAAATGAGAAAATGAAAATAAATCTGAAGAATAAGTGTTCTATTGTCCAAAATGACCTCCTCTCTTCAACTGTGTTTATAAAATTCAATGAAATCTGAAAGAAAATCATATTTCACAGATTTCTAGTCAAATATACTCGTTTTGCAAAACCAAAAATTAGCCCAAATTGAGACATTTTAATCACTGTAATGATATGTTCACGTGGTAATATGACTTCAGAAATGAAGATTAGTGTTGAAATCAATGAAAAATTATGAAAAATTGTGATTTTTTGGTTGCCTGTTCAGTTGGACCCGACCCAGTTTTAGAATTGTCAAATGAAGAACTAGATCGCGTATGAATTGTTGAGTCCTGCAATTTGCTGCATATAGTGCAATTCAGTGGGATCCAGCTGTAATTTATGCATATTTCGATTCTCAGAACTGATTCAAATTGTTTCCGTCCTCCACCCCCCGCCCCCCGAATCAAACCAAATCGTGCTATATGAATTGCAAATTATATGATTTTGATAACTATATTGAAAACAGATTGAAGGTGTTTTGACAAAAGCAATATTCTTAGATAAACACACTCTTAAGCCACTTGGTAAGAACTTGCAAAAGTTGTTTTCATTGCGATTTGTATTCTAATATGTCTGTCTTCTAGTTTTTCTCCAACTGTCTTAATTTTGTTATATTGGCAGAATTATACTATTTTGACTGAAGCTGACATTTATCAACGTCAAGAGGAAGATATCATGAAGGTCTCTACAGTGCTTTCCATCTCAAGGGTTGCAGCTAGTATCCTTCTCCGCCACTATAATTGGTATCTTTTTCAGTCTATAGAGATCCCTTGTTCTAGAATACACTTTAAAGTAATTGATAAGGTTATTCTTTTGACTTGTTTTAGTCGATTTAAATGACAAGACTGCATCATATACTGCAAGTTGGGCCTATGATTGCTTTTCCAAGCGGATCAACATTTTCCCCCTGTTTTTGATGTTTATTTGATGCAACTGTTTATTGCTTGTTTTGCTTGTATACTTCAGGATATTGTGGTGGTATCAAGTCCTTAAGAGTTTTAGCTTTGCTTCTGCTTGCAGGAGTGTCAGTAAAGTAAATGATGAATGGTTTGTGGATGAAGAAAAGGTGCGAAGGAAAGTTGGTTTGTTAGATCCTGTTCAATTGCCCAATGATAAAGAGGTATTTGATCCACCACCATCTAGTTATTTCCGGCTTCATTTAATATAGGATATCAACGACATGTTTATTTTGTTTACTATGTACTGTAGTTGACAATTGGATTTTTCATCCTTCTGCATAATGTCTCCATAGACTTTCTCATACTTCTGACTTTGCTGCAGCTAACTTGTGGGATCTGCTTTGAAACTTATCCTTGTGATATTCTAAGTGCTGCTGCTTGTGGTCATCCTTTTTGTGTCTCTTGTTGGCAAGGTTTGTTTATATATGTAATTACTTCTAATCTTCTTGCAAAACTGCATTAAGATATATGATGTCTTCCTTTTAGTTTGAAGTGGTATAGTTTTCAGTTATTTTGAGAGATGATGGAAATAAGCCAATTGGAAGGCAGCTTTAAAGAAAGATCCTTGACAGTGCTCCATCTGTATGCTTCTAGATATTTAGGGAGATTAGAAGAAATAAGTTACTTGAAAGGGGCAGAAACTTGTAGAAGGTCAGGATACTGCATAGATTATGAACTCTTGCTTGTTTTCTAACTTTTCTCAGTCGAACATTGTGATCCGTGGTTTTTCTGTATGCTCTATTGTGATATTGAAACAACCCTTGCTTCCCACCCATTGGGGTTTGGGCACAGTGGGCAGGCTTATTGTCGAAAGAATCTGGTAAATCAAGGAAGTTTTTCTTAGTTGTTTGACTGGTGTTTGCAAATCGTGACCGAAAATCTCATCCACATAAAGAATCAGGGATTTAACCAAGTATTGTCTTCTGTATGAGACTCGTCGATTCTAGAGAAAGAGAAAGTTGTTGGCTTAGCATCATTTATTTGCAAGATTAAATTGAGAATAGGAGTAGGTTTCTGAAGAGGTTATGTTGTTGTGTGGCTCAGTTCTTTGGAAGAACTTCATTTTTTCCCGGGTTAATAGTAGCTGAGAGATTTTGCTTTGTCATGTGATTTCTGTGTGGGAAAATATTTTCAAAATTTTATTTTCATGTACTTCTTTTTTTGGTGCAAGTGACAATATGTCCCAGGTAGCTGGCCTTCCTGTTGTGTAGGAAGGGCTAGTGGTATTTTTAGTAGGTTTTTGAAACGGTTTATGTTTGGCAACAATAGTGTGAAACAGAACATTGTCACAATAGCTTGTTCTACTAGATCAGTCTTATGCAACTTTAACAAAGTTATCTGAAACATTTGCTCTGAACAAATGTCTGAATGTCAAAAGCCTCAAAATGGGTCGCTGGGTGCATGTTTTGGTTATGTAATTCTCGTATATGACAGTGAATGCACACTTGCTGGTATAACAATTAATTTTTTGATAATGCCTGATAAGTTGGGTAATCCGTGTCAGTGAAGGATCTGTTCCTCTGTCTGTGTTCGTGTAGCTGAATAAAGAAAGATTGAGTAGTATATTAAATAGTCTTACATTTCTCTGGTGCATTTGAAAGTGAGAGAAGTTAAGGTGCTTGACTGTCTTCAACATATTTACAATTGAAAGGAGTTAGACTGTGTTGAACTCAATTTGATGAAACTAACAAGAAGTTTCTTTCCTTTGAGAGATGTATCTAATAGTGTTGGGCTTCTTCTAATCTATGGCTGAGAAAACAGAAATGGTAGACAATTAACTTTAATAGTGGCTTTACTTCTGTTTCATGTACCACTTTTCTACATGGGCTGTTCCACTTGTTTAGGCCCATTGACGAAGTGAACTATGTACTTATAGTTGTTACTGAAAAAGAAGGGTAGGTTGTATGGTTTTATGTATTTTCACTTTCCACAATCTGGCCTTAGGCATTCCAATTTATACTTCCTAAAGGCTGGTTTTGTCAATAAGGCCTCTAATTATTTCTAGAGTAGGGTGGAGCACATAGAAACTAATCTAGAACAGGATGGAGTAAGCAAAGTTTGTCTTGTTTTAATGTGATTGCTAAGGATGAAGGACTGAAGGCTGGCTTCCCTAGCTGTGAGAACATCCCAAAAGGAATAAAAAAAAGGAAAACACACACAAAGACACATACAACCTTCTTCCCCCATTGCCAATTTTCTGTGGGTAACAACATCAATGGTTGGGACTGTTAAATTCTAGAGAGAATTGAGAGAACTGAAATTGTATTCATTGATTGATTGTGATTGATACAATGAAGAGGTATATTTATAGCTTTACAAGCAGGTTGATCTGCAGATCTGTACAGCTATTACAGCTGTACAGAGTTAGTTATTTTGCTAACTAGCCTAACTCTGCTGACAGCTAAGTCTAACTAACTGTTAGCTTAGCTTAAGTGACTGACTGACTGTCACTGCTATTCTCCTTAACAGGGCCTCCAAGGTTAATGTGCCCAGGTGGTACTCTTTCTTTACCCTTCACTGTTGTTAATAATTGGGCATCATGGTTTGAGATGCATTTTATGCATTATGTATCAACATGATGGCTTTTTGCCAAGTACTGTAATTATTAACACTTTCCAGTTGCAATTGTTACTATCTGTCAATTCACAGACTTCCATTTGATCAACTTATTTTCCATTTGAAAATACACTTGTAACAACAGAAATCATGTTCGTTCTTTGCTTAATTTGTGTTTTTCTGGTTTCTTTTATTCTTTCTTTTTTAGATTTTTAGGTTCTGTTATCACATTCTGAGCCTTTATCTTTGGTGGCTGCAGGGTATATCAGCACAGCCATCAGTGATGGTCCTGGATGTTTGATGTTGCGATGTCCTGATCCATCATGTGGTGCCGCTGTTGGTCAAGATATGGTAAATGTATTGGCTTCAGATGATGATAAGGAAAAGTATAACCGTTACTTCCTGAGATCATTTATTGAAGACAATAGAAAGGTGACTGCATACCTTAATGCTTTGATTTGGACACTAGACAAGTGACATTTGGTTCATCCATTTTACTAATTATAAGTTGTGAAATCTCTTCCTAAGAGCTTAGCATTGTTTTCAATCAAACAAGTGATAGTTGGAGAACTGCAAAGCACAATATTTACAGAGTGGCCCTTATGATCGCTTAAATTTTCTAAGCATTCCAACTTGGCTTTCAAAAATCATTATTAATCTGAGTATGACCAATAAGTTTCTGAAGGGGATAGCATTATTGTCCAAACCAAGTATCTTTTGGCATATGGTTGGATGGTCCTCCTGTGCCGTCACTTAGCAATCATCATCTTCTTCTACTCCAAACTAATAAAATTGACTCCATAACATGCTCCATGTAAAATCAGAATTTTCCCTTTCTTCTTGTGCACACAATCTGCGTCACTTTTCCTCCGTCATTGCTTCAAGCTTTCTGCATCGTTCCTCCGTCATTGCTGCCAATGAGTTCCTCTCTCTCTCTGATTATCATTCACTGAGGGCTAAATTTCCTCTTTCTCTTCTCCCCTGTTTTTTGTGGGATCAAGTAAAGCCTTTGACCTGATGCATTTAATGAAGGGCCCTGGTTTGACTTCTTCATATATCAATATTACCTAATCGGTGCTTGTCTTGCAACTCAAGTGTGAGACTACCCACATTTGCCTCCTGCATTACAAGTTGTCTCTCCTCTTCTCTTATTTAATCATTTCGCTAGGCCATGTAGTTTTCTTCTTCGCTGCCTTTTGCTTTCATTTTGATGACATGTAGAGTTTGACATTTTCTTCTCCATTTATAATGTGATTTTGATACTGTTAAGACCATTCTTTAATGCTACCATCATGGTCTCTTACCTTTTGCTATGGATGTAACCATAGCTGTACTTCTTGTTATTGGTGAAGTTCTATAATGGGTCTAGTTCAGCTATTGTAGAAAGAAACTAGTTGTTCAGTGGCTCCCCTCCCGTTTCTTTTCGTTTGTTCTAGAATTTTCTTTTTGAGTCATTGTTGTTATTCATGCTTGCATATATATTACAAGTCATTATGCTGTCTTGTATTAATAACATATCCTTTGTGTTTTTAATATTTTAAAAGGTTTCTTGGATTTTCTGCAGACAAAATGGTGTCCAGCTCCAGGCTGTGACTATGTTGTAGAGTTTGCTGTTGGCAGTGGAATTTATGATGTTACATGCCGCTGCTCCTATAGTTTCTGCTGGAATGTTAGTGCAACTACATTCTCTGCTAATTTTCTCCCATACCTCTTCATTCACTTTCTTTTACTGTTATTTCAATTTCAGAACTACTTTATACTTGTGTTCTTGTACTTGCAGTGTACCGAAGAAGCTCATCGACCAGTTGATTGTGGAACTGTAGCTAAGTGGGTTTTGAAGAACAGTGCAGAGTCCGAAAACATGAATTGGTAAATTGTGATAATACAGATTTGAGATATAAGTTGCTTTCTTATTATATGTGTTAAGAATCATGCGGTTCTATCCTAAAACCAATTGGGACTTGAGGAGTAACCCAGAATCTTGTGTGGTAGTCTTGGATTATATGATTTTTCTATGTGGGAGGGATTGTATATTCTATCTCCCCCCTCACATGTGAGTCGTTTTGAATACAAGAACCAATATTGAGGTACACAAGACAGCGAGACCAAGAAGAAGGATAAGTCACACGTGGATAGACACGATTGGATCAAAGGCCAAGCACTAATTCTATGTTAAGAATCATGGGATTTCATTTTAAAACCAATTGGTACTAGGAGTAGTAGCGAAAATCTTATAGGGTGGTCTTGAAGTTTATGATTTTTCTATGTGGAAGGGATTGTATATTCCAACTATCTGTATGGTTCTTATAGTGAAAAGCTTAACCAGAGCAGGAAAGTTAAACCAAACATCGGGGCTTGCACACTTAATAAATTGGCTTTTTCAAAAAGATTACGGGGATATTTTGGTCAGATGCTGTAATTTAGAGCAAGAAGATGTTATATTGTCAATACCTGCAGTTCGAAAAGATCTTCAACTAAAAAAAAAGTTATGAAACTTCAAGAATCTCTCTCTTCAGTTTTTAGTTATTTCTAAACAAAATACATCATTATGAAACTTCAAGAATCTCTCTTTTCAGTTTTTAGTTATTTCTAAACAAAATACATCATTATGAAACTTCAAGAATCTATCTCTTCCATTTTCAGTTGTTTCTAACATATATTATATCACAAAATGTACATGTTAGTAAGAAAATAAAATTGTGTAGACAATATCTACTTGTACAATTATGTTCCATCCGATTAGCACTGAATTTATGCTTCACTTAAACGTGAGGTGGATATCATGGTGAAAGTAGATTTAAATTGGCCAAGTATCATATCATCAACAGTAAGAGTTTAACTTTATTTTGTAACTCATGTATTGTTGCAATGATATTTCAGGATATTAGCTAATTCCAAGCCATGTCCAAAATGCAAGCGGCCGATTGAGAAGAATCAAGGTTGCATGCATATAACATGCACTCCGCCTTGTAAATTTGAATTCTGCTGGTATAATACTTTCTCTTATACCATATTAAAGAAATGCTCAACTCTCAGCTCACAACTTCTCCTGGAATATGTTCTTACTGTTGATTAATTTCTTGAAATTAAAGGTAGAATATTTTGTCAATCACCTTTTGATTCCTTTGCCTGTTCTGCGTTTTTCCCCTCTTTCTAATAATTATTTTCTCTTTGTCCCTCAGTAGGTGATTTTGTGGAATTTCTTTGCATGTTCTTCTTAGTTTGACTCACCCAGTAAGATAATATTGCAGGCTCTGCCTTGGTGCATGGTCAGAACATGGAGAGAGGACAGGCGGTTTCTATGCTTGCAATCGGTATGAGGTAGCGAAGCAAGACGGAGTGGTAATATTATCAAGTTTTTACTTCCGTCTCATTAAGCAAATATGACATATAACTGTTGCAGTACTCATGAAGGATTTATTGGCATATTTGATGTTGTTTGCAGCTTGATGAAGCTGAAAAACGAAGAGAGATGGCGAAAACCTCTTTAGAACGATATACTCATTATTATGAGAGATGGGCTACAAACCAATCTGTGAGTCCAAATTTTTTTATACTTTTCATATTTGTAAAACGAGGCATATAATTCTGGGTGTTTAATATTGCAGTTACTCAACCATTATACACTTGAATCTTCTCTATGGTAATACCTTATGTTAAATTTTGCCTTTTGTCTGAATCGGGAACATGAGCAGTTCACTCCATGTTGCACAAAGGACTAATTAGTTCAGTTTGCTGGAACTAAGTATAAGTAGAACCTGCAATGGCTCTAAATATCTCTATTCGTGGAACATCTGAAGTGAAACATTTGAAACATGAGTTTGTACTTAGCCTTTTTACGAGCAATGTATTCTCTATTGCACCTTCACCATCCCTGCAATGGCTCTAAATATCTCTAATCAATTTAATTCTGCAATCATGTTGTGAGTATGCATCCAATCTAGTTAATAGAGCAACTCTGTCAAATGTATAATTTCATAAATTCACAGCTAGAATCAACGCGTAAACCGTGACTAGGTGTAAGTTTATGAGCTGCTTACCTGTTTGCATCAGATAGTATGTCTTCTTGGCTTGTATGATATCTTAATATTTGCTGTCATGTTCTTAACGTCAGAAACATGATTATACGCTTTTTTTTTTTTTTTGAGAAGTGAAATTTTTTTATTAAGATGCACCAAAGGGGTGCAGCCCACAAGTATTTAAGTCAACTATGTAAAGCACCTAACCATCCTAGCTATTTACATCAACTACGCAAAGTATCTAAACAATTTCAGATACTATCAACATCCACTATACAAGAGCCATTAGTCCAAAAACAAAGATCATGAAAACACTGGTTTTTCACAACCAAAAGAGGCAGTTCCTTCCCTTCAAAAGCTCTATGGTTCGATTCCTTCCACTAGCTCTAAATGATGACCAGAGGGACTGTATACGAATGACCTTTTTCTTGTGCTTGGAAGATTTAATCCCACTCCATGTTTTAATCTGCTCAAGAAAAGACTTTGAAGCAACCCAATGCACTCCTACAATATTAAAGGCCATCTCGACATCTAGCCCTACTGCTTCGAAGCAATAATTGTTCTACTGCCTCCATATCATTCTTGCATAAGAAACATCTATTCGCAACAATTTGCCCTTTTTTCTGAAGATTATACTGCTTTTGTTAACAATAGTCTGACTGCTGGTTCATTTGGGCTGGCATCAATCATGTATCTGGCACTGATGTGATGGTAGTATTCACAGCTGAAAAATCACCGTGAAAGAGTGAGCATATCTAAATTTCGGAGTGGAGCTACCTATTTCAATCAGATCACTGCATCAGCTTAAAATTCATAAGATCTTGATATGTGCTATTGGGGTCTTTGTGTCAATTGATTGCTTTTTAAGGGGATAAATATTTTTAGATACCTGTCTTTAATAGTAATTGCACTTTATTGCCTATCAATAACTTAGACAGTCATCACTTCTAAAAAAAAAAAAAATTAATTTAGACAGTCATCAAAGTGCATCTGCCAATGATTTGAAACCTAGTCTCACAATATTAGCACTGGGTGTTGATTATGAATGTGATCGGTTGATAGTTGCATATTGTGCTTGCAATGTAGCGCTCTCGTTCATTAACTTGAAGGCATGGCAAACATGGGTTCATGCTGTAACCAATTGACAATAAGAGCAACCCAGGATCATTATGTCGTATCAGAGAGACTGTATGGGGGATACACTTGTACTTAAACACACTCAATCTCGCGTGACCTGAGAACCAAATGGCAATAGCTGGAGTAACTCAAGATCATTATAGACTAGCAGCAAAACTCTTTAGCTTTTCCATGCGGGACACACTTGTATACTTAACCACAGAGTAAAGACAACCTGTGTAATGGTGAATTGAAGCTTGTGATAGAGCTAAGCAGGGATTTTGATCCTAGTCTTCATTATCCATTCTGATAGACAGTCAGAGAGGGTCATGGATTGAGTGGATGGTGGAAAGTACAATCTAACAGCTCCTCGTATACCAAAATTCTTCTTTGCCTGAAAAAGAATTAATTGCTCATTCTTAACGTATCAACGATCATTAACTGCTACCTGCTTCGCTTGAATTTTGACCATTCTTAAGTGATCGTGTGTCTCTCAGCTAAAAAAAATTGTTATGTTATCAAGTCTGCTGAAGTTGGAAATGCACTTTCAAGGGTTCAATTATAAATGCTTATCTGTATGACCACCCACCTACATGGTTGATTTATTTCCTTTTCTGCATACTTGGAGAGCTAATTGAATCCAGAAAGTATGGGACAACATTCCCTCTGCAAAGGGAGGGATGCCTAAGCAATGTTGTTTGGTCTGGTTTTTCATTAGAGTTGCCTGCCTGGAAATCAATCAAGCAGCTAATTTTCTCTAGCAAATAACTCCTGGAAATTAGCTCTGTTTTACAATTATTTATACAGATACCGTATAAAAGTAATAAAATTCTTCTTGAAACATTTGTTGTGCTTTCGTTCTCACTGGACTTTGAGTACATTTGTAGTATTTACTCTGGTGTTCTTCTGCAGTCTAGGCTAAAGGCGCTTGCAGATTTACAGCAAATGCAAACTGTACATGTAAGTGAAGTTCCTCTTTTATCCTTTTTCCTATGGTTTACTGTGTGAATTGAACTTTTTATCTTTGTGTTATCATATGAAGCCCTCTTTCCTCAAATGGCAGTCTTCTCTTCCTAGGTATTCCATATATTGGACTTCTTATCTGTAAGATGATGTGCTGTGTCGCAAGTTTTTCTCGTTATGTAATACGGTTTATTCTGACGAATTTGTTTAATAGTCTTTTCTATTTCTTAAAACAAGTATGCGAGTATTTTACTGTAGCTTCCAGATGCAAGCATGCTTCCGTTATAAAGTATCATGTTACATGATTAGCTGGAATCACATTTGCTTTTCTATTTTTTTTTTTTTTCTTATGAATTTTTGTCCCTCAAGTTACATAACTGACAACTTTGGCACAGATACTCAGCGCTGCTATTTGTAATTCTGTCATAAATCTCTCTCTCTCTCTCTCTCTCCATGTGTATATATAATATTGATATATATTAATTTACTTTTCAACTTATCTATCTAGTCCATCTCTCTGCCCCTTCCATTTGAATCAGTGTCTTCTTCTCCACCTTCCTCTTTTCTTTTATTTTTTTATTTTTTATGAAGGCTTTGTAGATATGTGAACAATGCACACTATTTGAATGTAGCTCAACATAGCGTCCCTATTCCCTTTGTTAATGAGTCTGAAACAAAGCTCCAAGCTTTGCCTTCACCTCGGCACCAATTTCGATCTTTTTGGATTGTTTGTGGTTTATAACGACTTGATATCATTACCTTGTATAAGTACACGTGAGCGTCTTTGTTTCCCATGTTATTTCTTAGTGAACAGTGGGTTTGGTAGATTAGGAGGAGAAAAGGAAAGGTGCGTGAACGCCTTCCCAACTATTTAGCTTAGTGGTCTTGCCAAGCTATTACATATATATTTTTATATCTGTGTGTCTGTATTTGTGCGCTATTATTGTTACTAAATTTCAAATAGCATTAACAGCTACACTTTTGCAGATTGAGAAGCTCAGTGACAAACAGTCTCAGCCCGAATCTCAGCTAAAGTTCATTGTGGAGGCCTGGCAGCAGGTAGTAAATGATTCCGCAACCTGATCTTTTTTTTCTGCTAAAAATTATCTGTCATTTTTACATTTTCGATTTTACAGATAGTCGAGTGTAGAAGGGTGCTTAAATGGACTTACGCCTATGGATACTATTTACCCGAGCAAGAACATGCCAAGAGACAGTTCTTTGAGTACTTACAAGGTATGCTATTCCAATCATGAAAGCTGATCCATTTGGTATGTTTCCCTACCCACCTCCATCTCCTACCGCTAAAATAGAGAAAGAAAAGGAAATTTGAAGGCTTTCCGCATTCCTCAGGTGAGGCAGAGTCTGGGTTGGAGCGGCTTCACCAATGTGCAGAGAAGGAATTACAAGTATATCTCAATGCTGAGGGTCCATCAAAGGACTTCATTGAGTTCCGCACAAAGCTAGCAGGATTGACCAGGTGATTCTAAACTTGATTCTTTTCGTTTTTTTGAAAATGATGTCCTTTATCTCTGCGCAATCCTCGTACTAAAGTTGTTTGGATCCTTCATAGGAGTTTGTAGACCTTAATTCTATTCAGCTAATCACTTTAAGAATACATCCGTAATTTAATATAGGGAATAACATTAACTTTTATTAATTGCTCGGTATCTTACGAGGCCACGCTAATGGAAGTCAACACTTTGTTTTAATAACTCCAAAGAGTCGGTTACACTGTTGTTTCTACCCAATACCTACAATTTGTTAAGTTTCTTGCCAAATCTTTTGAATCCAAATCAGTGGTCCCGTGTCTGAGATACTGCATTCATGTCTTTCGTTTTTTTGGGCTGGCAAAGACTACATAAATGTTCATTTCACTTAAAAGGTGAAGCACCTGGATTGGTAGCATTTGCCGTAGTAGGGATGTTAATAACTATCTTATCCCAATACTTGCAGTGTAACTCGGAATTACTTTGAGAACCTTGTTCGAGCTTTAGAAAATGGTCTGTCAGATGTGAATGCTCATGGTGCTTGTAGCCGAACAGCTAGCTCGAAGAACCTGGGAGGTGGGGGCAGCAAGAGTAGAGGCGGTAGAAGCAAGGGAACCACATCTAGATCAAGCAGTTCAAGAAACATGGATGATACAGGGCATTGGTCTTGCGAATACTGCACATTTGCCAATGTCAAATCAGATAATGTATGTCAGATGTGTCAGCAACGTCGCTAAAGCTTGTTTCCGCTATGGTCCCACTTCAGTTGGGGCTACTGGGTTTCTTCCTGGCTGGTTGCAATGCTCGAGTCCATCCTTAGAGTTGTAGTAAGCCTTTGAACGCTTCTTCATGCTGCAGACGCACTGACGAGCGAACAAAGAGAGAACGAGTGGAAAGGTGGGACAGGAATAGGGGGGGTTCAACGAGTTTCGTTCACGCTTAACCTATGACAATTGGTCTGTACATAGTTCCTGTTGTCTGTTTTTAACCCGGAAACCACATCAATATCCCAGGCAAATGCTTTCATGTTGTATTTTAGTTGTAAGTTATTATTAGCTTATATTTATTGATTGGTAGAATTCTAACGGCTGTGGTACGGACTTGAAGTAGTAGCTTCCGCAAATGCTAAGTCTACCTGAATGAATAAAAGCGTTTTTTTAAGTGTTTCTCCTGTTCTAGTCCAAATATATAAAACTCTTGTTAAATACATGGTCCAGAAAAAAGATTGGATCCACTTTGAGGTTTATTATATATAGTTTTACCTCGTTAGAAGTTGTTTTCACTACTTGAATATGTGATTTTCACTTTACATGGCGACAACTCTACTCTTCAGTTGTTCCATGGCTTCCCTTCTCTTTATGTGCTCTACAACAAACAATGCTATTCTGTGCTCTTCCGGGAAAAGGAAAAATAGCAGAAAAATTCTCCGAACAGCATATGATGTCATTCTCCAATGTTTAATTTTGAAGTACTAATGGCTTGAGGCTATTTTCCACGTATTATTTTCACGTTTTGCCCCTCGTCGTCACTTATCAACGTGTAGTTTGTAGTTAGCTTCTTTTCTCCCTCTTCCAAACTTTTTATATCCTATTTTTTCACCCTACCACAACGATCAAAATGAATTAAGGAAATTGACCAATATTTCCCGAAAAAATGTAACGGCTATAAATAACTAATTTATAAGAAACATAGCATCTGTCCATCCTCTAAATCATTTTCATTTTCATCAAAGAACAAATTTTCTTTAATTAATATCTCAATTTTCTCAACTCTAAACATTCTAAACTCTCAACATCCTCATTATATATAACATAAATTAATCTTATATAACTTATATTTACAACAATTGTCACAAATAGTTATTCTAGTTAGCATTGAAACCCCATCATTTTATTATAACTACTCGTTACTATTAAATTTTAATCAAAATGATAATAATATGAAAGAATTCAAGTCTTGAATCTTAACAATAAAAAGTAGGTCGGAGAATGAATCATCTTATAAAATTATAACACTATAAACAAAATTTAATATTTATAAATTATTAATACAATTATAATAATAAAATAATGTGTTTAATTATAATTATTGAATTCGCTTATAACGTTGCTGAGTTTACAACACAATCCTTACTCCACACTCGTGCGGGTCCGGGGTCAGGTCCTGTTTAAGGCTGTGGCCGTAAGCAATTGTGGTGCAGACTAACACAACAAACGTTCAAAATCTTCTCATCTCACCTGAACTACGCCCTTGATCTTTGATGGTAAAAGCTACTCTCTTTCTCCTATATATATATATATAGCTATTTTTGTTAAATCTGAATGTATTAAATTGCATAATGGGAGAAAGAAAGCTCCCTCAGATAGTAACATGGTTCGAGTAAGGTAGATGTACGCAGTCTTGTCCCCGTGCCAAAAAGGCTGTGTAGTTGAAGAGTGTTCGTACTCAGGGCACAAGACTCCGCAAATAGAAACAGGGTCTGAGTAAGGTAGAGGCCACGTAGTTAGAAGAATGTTCGTGCTCAGAGCACAAGGCTATTGCAAATAATAGAATTTGAGTAATGTAGATGAACACAGCCTTACCCTTGTGGCCAGACAGGGTGTATAGTGGGAAGAATAATATAGAATGTTATGTTGAATTTTCTCATTTTTGTGACTGCTTTAATAATTTGTGATAACTGTGATAGGTAACAGTGTAATCAGTGTTGGGATAGTACTTGCTTTTGTAATTAATTGTGATTAACGAAAAATGAGAGTGAATTAAAGCAAATAGCTCCTTATGTAGTTCCTTAATGTCCCACGTTGGACAACTAAAAGATAAGTGGTCACTTTGTAAGTGGGTGTTAGGGGTTTGGGCAATGACTCGGAAATCAGTGGTTTTGAGGCCCAAGACAGTTATTTCTCGAGCCTATGACATTGGGGTTGCCTAGCGGCTTGGGGTTCTGGGTCTGTGCTACCACAGTTTTTGTTGTGTAATGCTAATATTGAACCAGACACCTTATGAAAATAGGAAGGATTTTGAGTTATGGAATTGGTCACTGTATAAAAAGGTTGTTATTGGATTTTAGTGATGGTTGACTTACCAATTGCAAGAAAAATACTTTATTCCTTCGATTTTCTTAGCATTTGATTGCTTCAATTGGTTGTAAAAATATGCAAGTAGGACCCTTCTTTCTCTAAAAACTGCTGCATAATGTGGTAATTCACAATTTGCTTGTCTGTCTGATACTCGATTGATAAGAATATGCAGCTACGAAAATGGGAAAAAAACCAGAATCAGTGAAACACTTAAAACTGGTATTTTGATAATCTATAAACGGGCAATTTAACTGCTAACTAGTGGAAGAGATGTTTGTGCAACAACGTAGTAAAATAGAAGGGAGGTACATGTCTTGTAAAGAAAGTGAAACAAATGAGTAGTTCTAGTGCAATTCACCTGTTTAGATATTACTTAATTAGGATGAGGTACATTTCTCCAAGTTTAGCCCCAGGCCTTTTAATTTCTGAGTTCCGACATATTGTTTCTTCTGATTGAATATTTACATTCATACTGTGTGCCATTCTAATATCATTCATACTGTGTGCCATTCTAATATCACTTCTTTATTGTCTTCTACTTTGTTGGCAGACATCATTCTACCTCTGATTGAACAGATTACTCTTTTCTAATAATTGTAACCTCATGTCGCTGGTGACAGTTACTCGTTAGGTACTCTTCTTCCTTTACTTCTAAATTTCTATCTGTTTTCTTTTCTTATATTTTCGAAAATGAATCTCAGTCGAAGTGTTCTTTCTATACAGTGTCAACAATGTATTTCCAAATCATGTGTTTTTTTTTTTTACTTCGATTGCGCTCTTATATTTTTCAACATTTGTCATTCAACTGGTAAATTAATGAGTCATAAATTTATTATAGAAACCATCATTGAATCGATCGAGGTGATATAAATTATGGATTAGTTTGATGTTGCATGAAGAAAGCCCTAAAACGTATCATGAGGCTTAAGAAATATCAAAGCAGAAACTCTGGATTCCTATTGACTTTTAAGGCTTATTCTACTTGTACAGGCTACTGATATTTTTGTCAAGGGAAAAAGAGTTCTTCGTCTCTTTGTCTACAGGTTCTACATGCCTTAGTTCATATACTTGTGCAGTTCATGATCCGTACAATGGATGCAATCAAGCTGCAGTATTTGTCGGTGATAGAGAATGAAAGCTTTGAAACTAGAAGCTGTCATACTATAATGCAATGGATAAGCAAACCTAATGAAGCTGGACAAACTTCAACACTTGGTATGAAGTGCGCATCTTCTCTTAAAAAGAGGTACACTTCCAATTTACTACTGTTTCTGTGTCTTGACATCTACTCTGTTTTAAGAGTTCGTTTGAACACTTAAATTTGTATGCTTGAATGAGCTTAAAGATGACTAACTAATCTAACATGACTGGACGGCTAATTTCAAAATCAATTTGCATATAAAAGTATCTTTGTACTCATGTGAAGTAGTAGACCTATAATGCCATTTGGCATGGATCTTTTCAGTTCTTGGAAAAGCAGACGTAACTGGAGATTAGCACTGGCTTTGGACACAGGTGGATTTCCCAGCAACAATGGCCAAGACAGCGTCAACAATGAAGGCCCTGGTCGTGGTAGCACTCGTTTGGGGAGGATTGTCAGTGCAGGCGGTAGACAGCTGTTGCAGAAGCTCAATTCTGCTAGAAAGAATTTCCCTATGAAGACATTTCTCCTGCTCTTGGGTTTTTATACAGCAAATGCGCTGGCAACAATTTTGGGACAGACCGGTGACTGGGATGTACTGGTAGCAGGGATAGTGGTTGCTGCCATTGAAGGGATTGGCATGCTAATGTACAGAAAGCCTGCTTCCATGACTTCTGGAAGATTGCAGTCTCTGGTGGTCATGATCAACTACTGGAAAGCAGGTGTTTGCTTAGGCCTCTTTGTAGATGCTTTTAAATTAGGTAGTTGATTTTTATCCATCTCTGCGTCTATAAACTTTCACCTAATAACATGGGCGAATGTATTCACGAGTAGGCGAAACCATGAGGAGTGCATTGAAGTTGTATTTTTTTGAAAGTGTATGTATTTTTTGGCTGAAAAATCAATTTAACCCTTACTGGAAAAAATTACCTTTGTATGAGTGCTAAACTGTGTTTTTAGCTCCCACTGAATAAAATCTTGAATCCGCCCATGCCTAATGATATTTAACCTCACTCATTGCTCAAATCTCCTTTCATTTTTCATTCTCTCTTTCGCCCGGGGAAAATAAATATTACAAAAACACACATATATATAGATTCCAGTTCAGGTCACTCGCATGTTATCTTTCACTAAAAGTAAGAGTAAAAGTGCTTGAAATTGAACTATTTTGCAGTTATTTAAGGATTGGTTAAAACTAAAGTTTACAAGTCTATTAGTGCATCTGTTGATTTCACGATATACATGATTTACTTAAAACCGAACATAATTCTGTCACCTTTTCGCAATCTTCAATCAACAGTCATTGGGGGGGCTATTAGCAGGATTCTATGGCGCATGAGGGATATCGTTTGCCTTGCGACAACCATACTCAACGTATAAAAGATATTACAAAGATTTTGTGGTTGTGGATGACGAAAAACAGGTGAAGCCGCGCATCCGTTTTCTTGTTAGGTAACTAGTCTTTACTTAAAAAATCCAAGCTTGACGAGAAAAAAGTAGAAAGAAAGGAAATTTGAAAAAAAAATAGAAATATTCCCATTCTATGTATTGTTGTGTTCTTCAAAATTATACAGCCTGGGTATGTTACTTTCCGTGATGACTTGAGATTAAAGTTCCCAAAATTCATAGCAAGTGAGTTCATGCTCTCACATGCTATTAATCAAATTAGGCCACATCCTAGTGCTAAATTTGTATGCTTTTATCAGCAGAAGCAAAAATTACCGTAGATAATTAGAAAATTCAGACAAAGTAAAAATAACGAGAAATTAAACAAGAAAAAAATAAAACTCATCATGTATACATAGATTTCAAAGTGAGTTCAACCGTTCTCCCGAACCAAAGTTTGTGCACCGGACTGTTAAGTACATCTCTCTCTCATGCATCATCCCAAACTGTAAATGTTTGAGCTCCAAGTGTTGGCACTGCAGTAGGCACCCATGTGTTACAAGTTGAGCTTTCATCATAAACACTGGCATTGATTGTGCCATTTGTGTAAGGTTGAGAATGATAATATTCCAACATATTTTCATACTCAATTGACTTCACCTCACTATCTCCATAACCATTAGCTTGAGTGCTATGACTGCCTTCTTGATCAGCCATAACTGTAGCCATTGGCAGCATGTAGCCATTACTACCTATTCCATATACAGCTGCATTTGAATCGGAGCTATGTTCGATCGATGCAGAATCCAAACTCATCAGATTATGCAACACAGAAGGGTGCTGCTGCTGCAAGAAGCTGTGTGCATTTCCCAATTGGAGTTGATGAAGATCTTGAAAGGCTTTCGTCACATCATCATTATCGTGTTCTTGCTTATACCATAGCCTTTGCTGATTGTATGTGTAATGCATGTTGAACGGCTGAGCTTGTTGGAATGATCCAATATTAGGCCAACCATGATGCGCGGTGTAGCCATTTAAGCCATCATTACAGGTTATTCTTTGTGCATCTAAAGACATTTCAGCTTGTTCAACATCCTTCAAACGCTTTGCAGCTCCTCCAATTGGCAAAGTGCTGCTCTCTAGTATGCTTTTCACATCATATCTGCTTATTTCAAAATTTGTCACCGCGTTTAATCCGCGAAATTTTATTGCTGCAATGTCATAAGCCTCTGCTGCTTCCTCTTGAGTGCCTGCAAAAAAAAAGAGGACAATGAGAAGACTTCATCCTCAGATTACTTGATCATGAGCAGCCAAGTACATGATCCATAGTTCGCCATGGAAAAAGTGTAACATCTCGTTTTATAATTGTTCTGTATAAAATATATGTTCAGTTTTATAATAACTTAGATCCCTAACTACTGCATGTCACCACGAATTTATCCATTTTGAGCTTGTTGGTTAAGTTATAATGCAGTTAGTAGGCTAATAGTTGGACCCGTATCGTTACAGAAATTAATAGGGTAGAAGTTGAGTTTATGCTTACTGAAAGTTCCCAAGTAAAGATCTTTGTTCCCAGCAACTCTTCCAATCCTAGCCTGCCACCTTCCATGTTGATGGTGTCTGTTTATCACGACAATCACAAATAATATAATTACCAAACATTAATACTAAGTATCATCTATTAGCATTCTTCAATGAGAAGCAATTAGAAGAAAAAAAAATACAAGTTTCAGATGATAATTACAAGTAAAAAACAATTATTAATGTGACTAATTAGTATTATGAACATCAACAAAAATAAAAATCTGATAGATTACATTTAATTACCATGTTTTCTCTCATTAATATATTTGAACAAGAGAAAATGAAAGAAAATGAAAAACAAAGAGGTAATTAACTTCCATTGTATAGCCCCTAAATGCAACTAAACCCAATTAACAAAGCTAATAATTATGCTTGCACAACATTAAAAATGTTGTCACATTAATATTTAACTCTTCAAATTAACACACTTCCCCCAACCCAACCAAAACTATGTATGCATCAAATAACAAGGATATATTAACAACGTACAAAGGATGTTTTATGTCACTTTTTTACCCATCTTTATATGGTAAAAGTCCAATATAGAATATAAAAAATCTCACAAGTATATGAGAATAATTTTTTTAGAAACTATCGCATATCAACGGTAGGAATACTAATACAGTTATATAATAATAATAATCATAAAGTACACAATTAATAAATTGTTACTACTAGTATAGCATATTATCTTTATCTTCATTGCACACTTTGCTATATATTTGTCCTATTACAATAAAAGTAAGTGCAAATAAGTGATATATAGCAATACTTTTTAAAAAACACGGGTGGCTAATGTAGTGGCATTTTACCTCGTAACTCCTCGATAAATTGATGCACCACGAGAGAACCCACTGCTTTTCCTACATCCCCAGAAAAACAAAACTTTAGAAATCAACTACTCAAAGCATTGTTCTTTTTGCATCATCAACAACATATATAGCGTTGATCATCAGATTACCTTCTTAAGGATGCAACAAATTCTTGCCTGGTCATGTTCTTCATTTCTTCTAATTCTTTCTCATAGTCACTGATCTGACAAATATTTTAAACACACAAATCTGGTGTGAAAAGCAGAAAGAAGTGAAACCAATGATAAACACAATTTTTTCAATTACACTTCACGAGAAAAAATAAATGACAGTTTGATGTACGAAACTCACATTGAGAAAATAGGGAAGAAAAAAGAGACACTTACAGGGAAATTCGTGGTGGTAGATGTGCCCCAATATTTCAGTGCTGCTAAATCATATGCTCTAGCTGCTTTATCTTCCTTGTCGTAGCCACCTTAAACATACAAAAAATTCAAATTAGAAATACAAACATTATACGATATAAACAACGAGAAGTAGAGAAAAGAACACTATAATTTCATGTAGTTAAAACGAAAATGATCGAATGATAACGCAAAAGAGTAATATTTTATGTTAGCGCTTACCTAAATAAACTGCAGGAAGATATAATCAGCGAGACACGAGACCAGAAGACAAATCCAGACAAACAAATTAAAAAAAAAAAAACTAAGTTAGGACGAAATAATAATTCTAAATTATTTCATTTCCAACATATTGAAGTTTTTTATTGAACTGTGAAGATCAAGAAATGAAATAGTGGCAGACAATAAATCACACCCTGCCTTCCTTTACGAGTTTGTCCCTCCCTTCTACAGCTATTATCCCATAGATGCGCTTCATATCTTCCTGTCCATCTATGCCTGTTCCAACAAAACCCTTAAAATCATTCAGAAACCACCATCACTGCAAAAACTGTATGTATATTATATATAAAATACGACAGAAGAGAAGCTATTTGATGTAAAACTTCGAAGAAGAAAAAAAATTGGTGCAGAAAATATACAATAGTATATAAATGAATCTAAACTTTTAAACGAGGTGATGGATTGTTTAAATATATTAAGAAAAATATACGGTCTAATGATGTTATTATGAAATATTTGCTCATGAATAGGACAAGTTTTTCTATTTTGATTAATGGTTATCGAGTTTCAAGAAATAGTGAAGGCTAGTTTGGTACCTAGTGACTCCACGGTAGATGGAGGTCCTTTGTCCAAATGTATCAATAGACTTCCGGGTCACCGCCTCTATTGCACCGCTTTGGCTAGCAGGAGAGGTCTCATTCTGCTGCTTATTTTCTGATGCAGCAGCACACTCTCTTCCATTATTATCAGTTGCACCACCATTGAAAAGTGCCAAGGCTGAGCCTTTCTGCGAGCCACTGCTCATCGAAAGCGACAAGGACGACTGTGCATTACTCATGATTCCATTTGTCGCCATAACTGCATCACCATCGTTCTTCTTTTCTGGCTGTGATGAATTAGTAGGATTGTTCCTTAACCAGTTCTTGATCGTTGAGAGGCCAAAAGTACTGTTGCTTCTTCGACCTGTGGAAGCTATATCATTGCACCCTTGAAGATCTTGTTCTTGGTTAGAGTGAGAATGGCCACTAACGCCTAGGAAGTTTTCTAGCTTTGGCTCTTGGTTTTCACCATTGCTTGAACTATCCATTAACATGGACATTTCTGAACTGGTTTTGTAGTCGGTTTCATTACTCTCATTCACTTCCTTCACATTCCAATCTGCAATAAAACAAAAGACACGAAGAAAAGAAAGATTTATATTCTCAACTTGAAATATAATGGGGTGAACCGCAAAAAAAAAAAAAAAAAAAAAAACCCTTTGGTTTGTCGAAGTGTAAAATCTCTAGTGTCTACTCTGAAAAATTCCTCATAATTTCTTTGAGGTTTCTGAAACAATGCTTACGCCCCCAATCCCATATTTTTAAAGGGGTATTTAGTTTAGTTTCAAAAATTACAAAAAATTCAATTTCAAGGCCTTTAAAAACATAAAGAACTATTTTGTACTTTCGACAAATCACGAGGGGTTTATTATTGTCCTGAATATTAGTTTGATGAAGAAGATAAACAACCTTGTGGTTGATTATTTCTGTTGAAAGCTTCAAAAATGGCAAAAGAAGCATGAGGAAGGTTAAGAGAAGGAAGGGTTGTTGAGTCAGAAGTGAGATGATCAAAACATTCGTCTGCAACATAGACTTGTTGTTGTTGTTGTTGTTGTTGAGGTGATAGAGAGAATCCCAACCAGTTGTTCATGGAAGCCATGGAAGGGTTTAGAGAATTAAAGAGAAGGTCAAGTAGAGAGTAGTGTTATTTAAAGTATCAGATACCCGCACTATAAATAAAGTGCATGCATGAAGTACACACATAGAAAATAACTATAGAAGAAGACGAAAGGTCTAATATAAAATCAAACCAAGTGAAAATCAGTTTTTTAATAAGAAAAATATTACTAATTAATGTTGAAGAGTTATATGCTCTCTCTCTCTCTCTCTCTGTGTGGTCATAAATGGGGTGCCCTCCATTTCGAGGGTAGTCATGACTCTGATCCCAAAAACCTCTACGATTTCGATCTTGAAGGTTGATGAGGGGGTAGACTTGTACTTTTCAATGAAATGCAAATAGCTATATGTTGATGGCTTTCTTTGATAAAACCTAATTTATTCATGGCGAAATTGTATCTTCTCATATTATTGTAACATTATAAAAGAAATTGTAACATAATAAGAGAAATTTAATAGTAGTGATATATTTGTACAGGGATCTGATAGTGATATGTCCATATAATTACGATAGAATGACTTAAATATATCATTATTATTAAATTGCTCTTATAACTTATATGATATGAGATTATCTAAATCTCTAACTTTGTTCATTCCAGGCAACACCCATACTCTTAAAGCTTTTACATCTATGTCCAAAACTGAATGCTTGATTTGATGTTCTTAGTTAAAACTAGCGTTATTTAAGACAATTCTTTATAGTGATTCATCCTATTTTGTTTTGTTGGAACTTTTATCATATGAGAAATATTGGGAATTTGAGAAACAATGAAAACTGTGAAAATAGTGTTTCTAAAATATTCTTTTTGACACAAAAAAAGAAGTCAATTGAATATTTGATTTGAATGGAAAAAAAGTACAGTACATACTGCCGAAAAAGTTTTAACAAAAAGTGTATACTCCTGTAAGGTTATATATAAAAGGACAATTAATTAATAGACAAAATTTTCATTATATATGAATTTCAAAAAGAATCGAACTCACTTTGAAATCTGTTATACGTAATTGTTTTAATACTATACTATACAATACAAGTAGCCAATTTCCCAACAAAAAAAAAAAAAATGTAGTCAATTTTAAAATATGTTGTACATAATATGTTTTCACTATATATTAAACTATAGAGTACGAGTAGAATTGTAAACATTTTTTAATTTCCTATCCAATATATAATAGGCAAGTAACGAAGGTTGAGCTTATCTTCATGAACTTGATAGCTAAGAGTACTATTTTAGAAGAGTTGATTATCTAACACATGGGGTCATAACCCTAAAAGCATGTGATTTCGTAATCTTCAAACAAGCTTCATTCCCTTTTGAACTTTCGAAGATATCCTAGATTCTACTCTCCTTTAAAAACCCCTTTTTCTATATCAGCTAAACTTACAATTATATAATGTAACTGGCACTTAAAATAATCCCTTTTCTTGCTTTTTCCTATATTGAACAACTTTAAAAAGTCTTTCAAATTTACACTTTTAATCCTCTGTTATCAGTTAAACTCACAATTATATCATAAAACTAGCTCTTAAAATAATCTCGTATATTTCTTTTCTGTTTATGAAAATGAAATGACCTACTTATAACATTATAGTGTTATAAAGATGATGAGTTGGTCATCAAAACGGATGCCACATCTCTAGGCGTAGGCAGATAAAATTCTTATCACTATTAAAATAACGTTTAAAACGTCCACCTATTTTAAAGCATATTTCAGAAATGAGAATATAGTATCTGACAAAGTGTGACAAAAAACCCACACGCAGCCCCCCTCCACACCCATTAATTCATGCCCAGTTGGACACAAGTCATTTTATGGTGTCAGAAGATTTCTGGCGTTGCCACACCCTTTAACCAACCGGTTTCCATCTCCATTGCCATTTTTCTCACAGAGAGGCCCCTTCATCAGGCGGCCTTCAAACAACCCATAACTCATTCACATTCTACCCCATCCACATCATAATTCTATTATTCTACTATTATCTTATTTGTCCTAATCATCAACCTGCTCCCCCGCTACAAACGGGGGACTCTTTCTCTCTCTTTTCTCAGCTTTCTGGCAGAATGCATTTGATCACAAATAGTTCATGCATGACCAATATTTTCTTTCTTCTTTTTTTTTTTCCCTAGGATAACGCGTTTGGAAAGTTCTTCGAATTTCCACCAGAATTTAAATCGCGGGATATACTATCGCTTTGAAAAAGACAATGTCTAATTTATATAAATACTTTTGAGAGTGACCCAGGGCCGGCCCCATTGCTTGGGCCTGTGCCCAAAACCCCCTTAGTTCAGGGGCCTCAATTTAAAGAAATTGATTTTTTTTAAGATAAATATTTATCATAAACTAGTGTCCTTTAATTGGAGCCAAGAGGTAAGAAAAATAAATTTTATATATGTCTATCTTTTTGTTAACTTGTAATATTATGTAATTTTATAATTCTAATTTTGGTATTTTTTTATTTTTTATTTGTAGTGACTATTTTAGTAGAAAATTTAGAGTTTTTTTATTGAGAAAAAGTCTAATTATTAACGCCCACATTTAAATAATCGTCCAAGGTCCCTAAATTGTTTGAGACGGCTCTGAAATGACCGCAAAGAGAATAATCTCTTGGAGACTAATTAATTCGAATCTTAGATGTAAAAGGCAAGATCCGATTTATACAAGTACTTGCGCGATTAGTGACTGCAAAGAGAATAATCTCTTGGAGACTAATTAGTTCGAATCTTAGAAGTAAAAGGCAAGATCCGATTTATACAAGTACTTGCGCGATTAGCCACAAAGAGGCTAATATCTTGGAGACTAATTTAGACCTTAGTTGTACATAATTTTTTAACTTACACGCTAAATATTTTACCACTAAACTAACTCTAAGGGTTTCTAACACTTGCTCTTTTTTTTGTTTCTTTTTTTTTTTTTTTGGTGGTATAATAATAGAGGTGAAGTGATTCTAACTTGAAACTTTAAAATGTATTTATTTTAAAGGTATTTTAAGGTTGAAAAATCAGTTCAGTCCCCACTGAGAAAAAATATTTATATATAAATATTAAATTGTATGATTTTAGTTCAACTGAAAATAAATCCTGAATTCGCCCCTACATTCTATCTAATTCTTGAGTTCTGACACTGGCTCTTTACTATAGGCAAAAGTGAGCCAAGTGTCGTTTAAGTTTAAAAATGAAAATAAAATAAAATAAGAAGAGTATGCAGATGGTTTCGCTATCTGTGCCCCTATACGAGGACACTAACCCATGTCTCGCGGGTCTTGGGGTTATTATTTCATTTTCAAGGCTTAAGGGACAGATTGGATGAAAATCTTACTTCTGAAGAAAACTTAATAAATAAATTAACTCTTTTAGTCAACTGGCTTCTCTTTCCAATCTTCTTTACGTGCCACTAATTTTACCTTATTTAATCCCTCTCTTTCGCTTTTAATATGTGCTTCAAGCTATATGTATGTTGCTTGCACGTGTTTGTTAATGAAGAATGTAAAAACAAATAACTCAAGTTGATGAAAGATATTTGTGAAATGTTTGGCAAGTATAATATTCATATACTAAATTTTACTAAATCCACATTATTAGACATGGAAAATGAACTTATAAGAAGGGGCATAAGTTGCAAAAGATTAAGACTCAAGTATGGTGATATATATAACCCTCTTCGTGACCTTGCTTATAACCCAGCATACAATGTGTCAGAAAAGGTAGTTAAACAAGTATTGCTAGATATTATCTTATTTTTATCGCTTATTTGTTATCTGATATGTGGATATTTAGTTATCGTGCTAAAAAAAGGAACAAAAAAAAAAACTTATTTTTTTAGTATATATATAAACTAAATATTTATATAAAAGGTAACAAATTAGTAATAAAAATCTGGTAGCACGTTTAATCTATAAAAAAAAAAAGGAAACAAAAGAATATTGACATAACTAAATACTTTTTTTTTGTCTATGACGTGAAACTTCTTCAAGTTTGTACTAAGAATGTTAAATTTCAAAACTCATAATCACATTTGAAAGACGTATGATTTAAATTCGTCGGGCACAAGAATCATCGTAATTAATTCTGTCAATGCAAATTTATGGTAGTATTCTAATATTACTATAGTACTCTATTATTTCTTAGTAAAAAATATGAGTTTAATGCTGGAACAGCTATAATGAAAGGCAAGTACGGACATGGTAAACAAATCCGAATAGTTTAAGGAGAAGTGTTGCAGACAGGAGGAGAAAAATTAGACCTCGAAGGCTTCAAAATTCACTGCTAACTTTGACCGTCAAGAATGGAATCCATATGAACACACACATGGCCAAGCCTATTATAAGGTTGTTTTTTTTATTATTTATTAAAAGCTGCTCCCACTGTAAAAATAAATAAATTAAATGGCTCCCTTGGTAATCTCGTCATAATTATTCCCCAACATCACCACCTCCCTCATGTGTAAAGAGAGAAGACTACTGACTTTTGACCACCGGCGAACCATCCTCTGGGGTTCACAAATGACCTAGCTAGTAATTGCAGCTGTTTTCATTTCTAGAGGTCGGCATTGGTTATTGGCAGAGTCAGATATGTAAGGCTCCGTTTGTTTGCCGTAAAATATTTTTTCGAAAAATATTTTTTTACTTTTACGGTATTTAATAACACTAAAAAATTGGTCAATCGAAAAATATTTTCCAGTCAAAAATGGTGGACTACTTTTTGGAGATTTTCCTGTATTTAGTAATAACGGAAAATTGATCAACCGAAAAATATTTTTCGGTAAAACATGGTAGGCTACTTTTTGGAGATTTTTCGGTGTTTGGTAACACCAAAAAATTGATCAATTGGAAAATATTTTCAGGTCAAAAATGACGGTTAGTTCAAAATTTGAAAAAATATTTTCATTTCTTTGGGAGATGAAAACATTTTCCAGAACTTAACTACCCCTATTTTATGTGTATATTTTTTTTTTATAAATGTCATATCGGAAAATATTTTTTATTGTACATCCAAACACCAGAAAATATTTTCCAGTATTCTATTTTCCAAAAAAATATTTTCCTCTAATAAGTTATTTTACGGCAAACAAACGGAGCTCAGGAAAATATTTTCCTCTGAAAACATTTTCTAAAAAAATATTTTCCATTGAAAACATTTTCCAAAAAAATACTTTTCACTGAAAATATTTTCTACAAGCAAGTTATTTTTCGGTAAACAAACTAAGGAAAATATTTTATTTTCTAAGAAAATATTTTTTCACTGAAAATATTTTTCACAAACAAGTTATTTTATGGCAAACAAACGGAGCCTAAGTTTAGAGTGTATATTCATACATCAAGAGTAGTTAAGATGTGCGTTCATACAATGAAAGTATTGTTTAATATATATAATGGTTTTTAAAATTATTTTTTTCAAGTTGTGCACACCATTTTTTCTTAGTGGCTCTGCCATTGGCATTGGTAATAAGCTTACGGGAAAGTATTGGATCTGGTTAGTTAGAATGTGAGATTATACAGTTTATATAAATACTGATGAAGTTCACATTCTTTGAGTTCTAATACGTGCAAGAATCGAATTAAAACTACTAGCCGAACCCAATAATTTTCCAAAAGCTTCTTGGCCCCAGCAAAAAGAAGGTATTAGTAACTTCATTATATTAATTATTATGCCTTTTGTGAGACATCACAATCATCTTAGATATCTGACCTTAATATTCTCGTCAAGGCATTAGAATCAATCTGGCTCTAATAGGATTTCTGGCACATTTTAAATCCAGACAAATTAAATATCATAAATTCAAGAATAATTTTTCTTTTATCTCAAATCTATTAGTTCATTATAATTAGTCTAAATTATCATATAAATCACACTATACTAATTTATTAACCGCTATATGTTCTCACAATAAATCTCACGTCAAATTGAGACACATTGGATGTTTTGTTGGCTATGGTCAATTGCATGCATTCTGTCGATTGGGATATTAGTGGCGATAGTGATTTTTTTTTTCTTTTTTTGTTTATAGGGAGGCAAAATTGAGATTATATACAATCAATTTAGAAGATGTTTCACTGCTAAAATTCTTCTCTGGTAAATATTGAATGGCACCGAACTTAATTTCTTACGTTACAATTTTCTTTTTTTTTTAACACCACAAATTAGCAGAGCATGCTACGTATATCTTTTGGAGAATTCTTTTTCACCCTTTTGAACGGTCACCGCATGCATGTGCATTTGCTATAAAAAGGACCACAAAACAACCATGCAATTGTTTGCAATATGATTTTTCACACTTTTTTTTCGTTTTTTTAGGACGAGGAACTCACGCCAAGGAAGATAATATTAGATCTAATTCAAAGTTATAACTTCGTCGTGTATTGTGTGCCTTTGATGTATATTTCAGGTCAATCAAGAGTTAGATAATATTTGTAATGATAATATTATAAACTTAAATTTAAATCTTTAATCACAACAAATTACTACTCAACCACTCCACCAAATTCTGTGGTACATCTCAAAGCAACCTTCCACGATGGGTTTCCATGCAACTGAAACGTAGATTCTACTAACAGCTTTTCAAGAGAAATATTTTGTTTACTGTGTATGAAAGACTCCAATTATTAATCTGTTTTAAATAAACACGTGCTTTTTTTATTCAGAGGAGGTCTAAGGCTATATCGTAATCTTTGGCATACAGTGAGTAACCTTACCACTAAATCAAAACCTTAGTATCTATAACCACGCGTTTTCACGGCCTGCTAAATTGTTTGTCGTTCAAAAGCTGAAGCATTATTGGCGTATATATAATATAGCTAGTCAAGAAAACGAAGAGAAGAGAAAAGAAGAGAGAAGCAACAAACTCAAAATGTATAAACTTGTATTTACAATAGTTGTGAATTCAAAATCATTATAATAGGGACGGATCCAAAAACTTAATGTTGGGGGGGCCAATATTTTTTTTATTGTATCATGTTCTTTTGTGCAGTATTTTTTGGCTTGTAAAAAATACACCAAAAAATATTTTTCTATTAACAATTATGCATAAAATTAACTTACCAAAAAAAATAAGTAAATTAAACATTATACTATCTTCTTCATAGTCTACTACTTTACTTTTGTGTGTGTATGTTTTAAAAATTAAAATTGAGAAAAAAGGACTGTGCACTTGCGCCATGGAAGAGAGGAAGAGGATTGTGGCCTATAGGAAGGGTATGAGAGAATTGTTATCGGGGAAGGGATTGAGAAAAAATGGGAAAGGGGAAAAATATGAAAAAAGGGAAAACAGAAAGGGGAATAGGGAAAAGGGAGTGGGGTAAAAGGAAAAAACTGAAAAATGGAGTTCGGGGAGTGGAAAAGACAACAATATATATATATATAGACAGAGAGAAAGAAATGGTGGGTGGATTGGTGGCAGTTATTGTGTGTATGGTCAATTATATTGAAGGAGGACAATCATTATGTGGAGATATTGGGGACGAAAAATATACATAGGCTAAAAGAGAAAAAAAATATATTGGGGGGTCGGGGCCCGCCAGTCCCCAATTGGATCCGCCCCTGATTATACACAGAACATATATCTCTTATAAAATTAATATAGGATGTCACATATTATGTTTACAAGGGATAAGGCTGGGAATGGCAGTGTGGTTGCATACCGTTTGTTTGCTGTAAAATAACTTGTTTATGAAAAATATTTTCAAGTGAAAAATATTTTCCTGAAAAATAGAATATTTTTTGATGTTTGGACTCCATTTGTTTGTCGTAAAATAACTTGCTTGTGGAAGATATTTTCAGATGAAAATATTTCCTGAAAAATAGAATATATTCTGGTGTTTGAAAAATTCTCAAACTTTGTACTAGCCGTAACTGAAAAATATTTTTCAGTTAACTAATTTTCTGGTGTTATCAAACACCAAAAAATTGGAAAAATATAGCCACCCTTTTTTACTAAAAAATATTTTTTAGTTGACCAATTTTTCGGTGTTACCAAACATCGAAAAATTGAGAAAATATTTTTCAGAAAAATATTTTAACGGAGATAGTTAAAACTTTTTGGTTGGGCATAAGATATCTAATGTTAGAGAATAGTTGCAATGAAAGAACATTATTTTCCAACTATCTTCTGGAATTTGATTGATTTTTATTTTTGAATATAAATTCCTTCAAAAGAAAATTGACAAACAAAAATGACTGTCATTTTACCTTTCTTATATATAGTTGACGAGGGGGTCACCGAGCAGAGGAAAGCCAACCCGAGCCGAAGGAGATCCAATCAGTCAATGCCCAACCTGGAGGCCGACCCAAACACACCCTGACCCAGGAAAATCCTCGAGCTCTGTGCCAACTGTTCTGATGGGACATAAAGCTGCGCCACATTAAATGCTGTCAGATCCGAATTTAGTATAAATAGAGCTTCACCCCCACATTCAAGAGGTAACTCGTCATTAATGCTCTCAGCTACTTTGTCAGCTCAGACATACTAATCATTTACACGCCCGAGGAAAAAATTCGGGTCATCACCCCGCCTTTTCCTTCCACTTCCTTGTGAGGTCAGCCTGCCGACCCGAAAGTTCAGCTCAGAAGCCGACCTGAGAATCCAGCTCGGCAGGTGTAGCCACCTAACCTCAGTTGCGAGATTCCCAACCTCGACAGTTTGGCATCGTCTATGGGAAGAGTTCTTCCTATCACTCTTCTTACCACCCATTAAGAAACCATCATGGTACAAACTAGAAGCCACAGCGTACCAGTAGAGGACTCGCATAACCCGAACGAGGACCTTGAAACCACGCAAGTGCCTAGCCAAAACCCAACCTAAACCAACGTTGAAACGAGCCAACGTTTACACTTAGCCTCACAAACCAACCCCTCTATAGATGGAGACCTCAACTTCATCCTGTCACCGGAGATGAGGATGATGCTTGGGATGTTTAAGGAACTTAAGGAACAGGTAGCCCGGCTAGCTGCGGATCCCCCGGCTCCGCAAGCAGTTATGCCACGGCCCACGCATCCACAATTCCGCATCCCAGCCCCAAGGCAAAAACGGGCAAAAGAAGAAGAGGGCTTCCTGGAATTGGTGGCGAGACCCGAGGAGGCGAGAGACAAAAGGGCTGCACATGCCAACCCCGAGCAGGCCAAGACCGCGGCTGCAATAGCCAAGGTCATTAACCAGCTCGGTGTTAGCCCGCTCTCTCCCGAAGTACTGGCCACGCCACTACCCACCGTTAATTGGATGCCTAACCTAGCAATCTATAATGGGGATGGAGACCCGCCAACCACCTGCTCAACTTTGATCACCACATGACTCTGCATGACATGACCGACCTCATGAAGACGAAGACATTCTCGACTACCCTGGTTGGCAATGCCTTGGACTAGTTCTAAAAGCTTCGTCCCGGCTCTATTGTAAGTTTTCACCAGCTAGCAGAGGCTTTCCTGTCCCGCTTCGCAGGGAGCCGACGTACAACCCGTCATCGTTGTTATCAGTGAAGCAACACAAAGGAGAAAGTTTGACGGCTTATACAGCCCGATTTAATGAAAAGTCCCTCAGAATCCCCAACCTAGAGGACTCCATGGCATTGATGGCTTACCAAAGTAGGCTCATGTCGGGTCCCCTCACATCCTCCTTGGTAATCGACCCCATGAACACTGTAGCCGAGCTGATGGTACGGGCCGAAAGGTACATACACTCGGAAGAAATCCATCAGGTGAAGAGGAACAATGACAAGGAAAATGAAGCCGGTAAGAAGGGAGAGGTTTCCTGAGGCCAACCTGGAGGAAAGGCCCAAAACGACCGAGGTAAGCAGCCCCAGCAGCCAAAGCAGAACCCTCAATTCACCATGTTCACTCCCTTCAACACCTCAAGGGAGTAGATCTTGATGGAGATCCAGCACCAGAATCACTTGCCTTCAGCACCGAGGATGAAAGGCCGACCTGAAAAGCGCAATAAGACCAAGTATTTCCGCTACCATATGGATTACAGCCACACCACCGAGGAATGCTGAGACTTTGTCATGCCCCGACCCTGACCCATCGCTAGGTTAAGGCCGAGACATGACGTCTCAAGCTTCAACCCTGCAAGATTTGATAGTAACAACCTAAGCAGTTATAATATTCCTCAAGAAATTCCAAATAGACTCCCAAAATTTCTCCTGAAAACATTGGCATTAAAGGATTACAACAATTCATGAAATATTCACAAGACCTCGAATTCCCCTATTCAACATAACAACTAACTAAGAATCAAGTTTTTGGGTCTCAGAAGAATAATCACTAACTTAAAGTTATATTATCCAACACTGACATTATACAAACTTCATCACTGATAATTAAAACACCATCATAAACCATCAAATTACATAATGCTTATCCCTGGATACATATATACAAGATCTAGATTCTTCAATTTACATCAGGTAATTCATATATTTATACAACATCAAACAAGAAGTCTTCCACGTATGCAACCATTTCCTTCAACTTGTAAAGTTAACTCAACCAGCCTTACCTGTAATTGTCATAAAAGAGGGGTGAGCTAGATCCTCGCATATAGCTCAGTGAGGATGGAAACAAGGATGGGTTTTCGTAAACATTTTCTTGTCTTTAAGAAGCCTTTTATAAAACCATGCCATGCATGCGCAATTATATCTCGCAAGTGAATAATACATGATCTTGAACATTCCATAAGAACATCAAGTATAGCACGAATTAGAACAACATTTATAACATGATAGTATTATCCAACTCTACTCTCCGAGGACCTCAAGGGACCAAACAAGAGTAGAAAACACCTATCAAAGCATATATACCAGACGTAATCAAAAGATTAAGACAAAATAAGGAAGGTGGCTTATACGTATTCAAGAGGTGTCTCCCACTATCACAGTCGTGTATACCTCAAAAGGTGTCTGCCACTATCACTGTCGTGTGCACTTTGCTCTATATAGCCCCAACGTAAACAATACCGCATTAATGGGGTAGGGAGGTGTCTGCCACTATCACAGTCGTGTGCACTTCAAAAGGTGTCTCCCACTATCACTGTCGTGTGCACCTTTGGTCCCATCCCTAAACAAACGAGAGGTTGCAACCAAGTCGTGCCCATACAATTCATATATATATAAAGCATTCACAATATTACCGTGCAAGAGTTTAGATTGACAAGTACAAAGTGAACTTAAGACTTACAAGCATGACTTTCGTATGCACATTTAATGTGTACAAGTTCAAAGCAAAAGAATCAAGTCTATAGTGGTTCAAGGTAATTGATTAGTTCATGATCAATTTTAATCCCCCATGCCACACAACCACATACCTTCATATACCCCATTCATGCCACAATTAACCTCTTTTTATATCCATGAAACAAGTTGGTACCAATGCCACAAAGGTACATCAAGAAATCAAACAACTTCAATGTTCCCGCATTAGTCTAACTTAAACAGTAAATTTCCCTATTCTCCCAAACTCCAAATAACCTGATTTTGGTCTAGAATTGAAGCTTATCGAATGTATATAACTCTAGAATCAAACAGAACTCAATTCGTAGTTGAATTGAGTGAGATATAGTCTTTACAAAAACACTGCGCGAAGCTGAAAAACCAAGCCGGACGAGTTACTCGCTCGGCTTGTCGACCGACTAGTCAACCGGCTTTTCTAGTGAATTTTGTCAAATGTCGGGCGAGTTTAGTCGACCGACTAGTCGACCGGCCTGGGCAGAATACACTCATAAATTCACTTCATTTGACCCCTAACTTGCTTGTCATACCACCAATGCTTCCCAACACTTAATGCACTCAAAAGGGTTACAAAAACACATAATCAAGTTCACAATTCATGGTATAACACCCTTGGATCAATCCAACTTGCAATAACACCCATATCAATAAAACTCAACAAACACAACATCCAAAACAATCAATGCTCAAGACTTGTTTTCCAAATGGTTTTCTCACTCATTCAACTTCACCTCAAGAGTAATACTCACATTTAAACATTACTCTAGCATTCAAGAACAAATGTAAACAATACCCACATATTAGCCAAGTCATCAAACCCTAACTCATCAAATAAAGCTCAAATACACAAAATAGACCCAAGTACATCTTGATCATACCCAACAAACATGATGAACACATAACCACAATTCAAATGGCTTTAGAAAAATCTTTTGAAAACATCCCTCACCTTGTTCTTGAGTAGTTAAATGCTAAGATTGCTGTTAAAGATGCAAGTCTCATTCCTTCTTCTTCTTTTTCCTCTCTTTATTCTTTCTTCTCTTCTCTTTTCTCTCAATCGTGTGTGTGTGTGTAGTATTTTTGTATATGTTGAGTGGTGTAATGTGTGTATATAGGTAGGATATTTTAATTTGGTTGCCAAAAGACCACCTTGCCCCTTCAACTAAATGTTAATTGCTAGTGTGTCATTTAGTCCAATTCAATTATTTAGTTAATAATCTTAGCTCAATAGTATTTAATTAGTTCCTACTATACCTAAAACACTTAACTACACGTTAACCGATATAATTGCATGTAAAACGATATAAATACACGTGTTTTAAAATAAATACACGTAAATCAAGGTAAACGTACATTAATTGATATAAATGCATATTAAATGATATAAAAATATATGAAATGCTATAAAATGCATGTAGTCTCTGTACGGGCTCTGTATGGGGCCTCACAGACTTGAAATAGGAGATCGAGGCACTGATAACCCAAGGTCACCTCCAGAGGTACATAGATCAACAACTGACCCAGAATCGCGACCAAGTAAGGGAGAGAGAAAGAAGTCCGCCTAGGCGCCAGGTCAGGGGCGGGCATTTGGCTGACTATCACATGAGGATTGACATCGGGTAGGGAGACCTTGGCTAGAAGAAAAGGTTATGTTCGGGCTGGAAGAGAGTACGGGCCGGCGCAGGGTCCAGCCCTGGAAATAGAGGAGCTCACTTTCTCCTCAGAAGACTTGGAAGGGGTAATACTGCCCCACGATGACCCGTTGGTAATCAGCACTGAAATAGCCAATTTCACTGTGAAGAGGTTGATGGTGGACACTGGAAGCTCGGCAGAAGTCCTATTCCTGAGTGTGTTTGAGCAGATGGGGTTGGACATGAGCCGACTCAGGTCATTGAGGGGCACCTTGGCTGGTTTTACAGGGCATGCCCATCAAGCCAAAGGGGTCATTAACCTCCCACTGACGCTGGAAGACGGAGATAAGCGGGTTCCGATGCATGCCAACTTCATTGTAATGGATTTCAACTCTACTTATAATGGGATCCTAGGGTGAGTGGCACTCAACCATTTCAAGGTCGTTCCTTCTACATACCATCAGGCCTTGAAGTTCCCGACCCCGAGAGACACAGCCACCATCCGAGGAGCTCAGCTCTTAGCTCGAGAGTGCTATGAAAGCTCCCTCCGCCCCAAATATCAGGTTAGTTGAGGACCAGATTTGCTCGAAGAAAAGAGGGATGCCAAGAGAGGGAGCCCGGCAGAAGACCTTCAAGAGGTGGAGCTTTCTAAGGAAGCAAAAAGAGCGAAGATTGGGAATGAGCTCCCCAATGACCTCAAGAAATGTATAAGCCAATTTCTCTTGGAAAATGAGCATACATGTGCATGGTCTACTTCTAACATGACAAGTATTGACTCTGGTGTGATTGAGCATCACCTGAATGCCGACCCAAATCACTATCTAGTAAAGCAGAGGCGCATGTACTTTCATTATGATAAGCAACAAATCATAGCAAAAGAGGTTGATAAGTTGGTGGACGCCGGCCACGTAAGGGAAATCCAATACCCAACTTGGTTATCCAACTTGGTACTAGTGGCCAAGTCCTCAAGAGGATGAAGATTGTGTATTAACTTCACCGACCTCAATAAGGCTTGCCCCAATGACTGTTTTTCCCTACCTCGGATTGATTAGATAGTGGATGCCAACTCCGGGTTCGAGCTACTCTATTTCATGGATGCCTTCAAAGGCTATAACCAGATCAAGATGGCTCCCAAAGACAAGGAGAAAACTGCATTCACCACCGATAAAGGTCTCTACTACTATGAGGTCATGCCTTTTGGCCTCAAGAATGCTGGAGCTACCTACACTTGGATGGTGAACAAGGCCTTCAAAAGGCAGATTGGCCGAAATATGAAGATCTATGTAGATGACATGTTGGTCAAAAACAAGAGGGCGGAAGACCATGTGATTGACCTGGCTGAAGCCTTCACTGTAATAGAACACTTTGGGATAAAGCTAAACCCAAAAAAGTGCACATTCGGCATCAAGGCAGGAAAGTTTTTGGGATTCATGGTCACAGCCTGGGGAATAGAAAGCAACCCAGAGAAGGTTCAGGCGATTCTAGACTTGGCACCGCTGACCTATGTGAAATACGTCCAGGTGCTCGTGGGCAAGGTTGCAGCGTTGAGCAGGTTCATGTCCATGTCAGCCGATAAGTGTGCTCATCTGTTCAAGATATTGAGAAATCCTAAGAATTTTGAATGGACTATGGAATGCCAGAACGCCTTTCAAGAGCTGAAAAGATACCTAGCTTCGCCACCCCTGCTATCCCGACCTGAGAAGAAGGAGAAGCTGGTATTATACTTGGCATGCTCAGGGACAACAGTGGCAGCAGCAATGGTTCAGGAAGAAAAAAAGAAACAAAAGCCAGTCTATTATGTCAGAAAAACCTTACAAGGGGCGGAGGTGAGGTACTCCTCCTTAGAATAACTCGTCATCGTACTCATCACAGCGGCAAGAAAGCTAAATCCATACTTTGATGCCCACCCAATTAAGGTCATGATGAATGCCCCACTTAAGTCCATCATGCACAAGCCGGAGGCATCGGGTAGGCTATTGAAATGGGCAGTTGAGTTGAGTCAATTTGACATCACCTACTAACCCAAAACAACCAACAAAGCCCAAGCCATCGCGGACTTTGTGGTGGAATGTACTAGCCAAGCCGAATATGACCCAGACGATGTATGGAAGGTCCATGTGGATGGAGCCTCAGGGAAGTCAAGAAGCTGAGCCGGAGTGGTTATCTCCGACTTAAATGGACATAAGCACCAATACTCCCTCAAATTCGCTTTTCTGGGGTCCAACACTGAAGCTGAGTACGAGGCAGTGATCGCGGGGTTGAAAATTGCAGCTCAACTCGGGGCACAAGCAGTTGACCTGACACCGACTCTCAATTGGTTTCCATTCAGGTATTTGGAGAATTCGAAGCCAAGGACAATGCTATGATGACCTACCTCAACAGAGTTAGGGATTTGACCTCGGGGCTCAAGAGATTAACAATACAGCAAATTTCGAGGGAGGAAAATATGAAAGCTGATGCTCTGTCCAAGTTGGCCTTAGGAGAAAACTAACATGCACTAGTCCATGTGGAAGAAGTCTCCGAACCTAGTATTTAGTTGGGAAGGCAAGTCGTAGCCGAGCTCAATTTAAACCCATATTGGACCAAACCAATCGTGGATTACTTGGAGGGGGGATGATTTCGAAGGATGAGAAGGCAGCTCGGAAACTCATGAAACAAGCCTCAAGATTTGTTATAATAGCTGGACAACTCTACAAAAGAGCTTATACTTGGCTTATCTTAAAGTGTGTTGGGCCCAAGGAGGGAAAATATGTAGTCTGAGAGATCCATGAAGGGGTATGTGGAAACCACTTGGGTGGTAAGGCTCTAGCTCGAAAAGTATTGAGGCTATGCTATTTTTGGCCAACCTTAGAGCAAGATGTCAAGGAGTATGTGAAGAAGTGTAATACATGTCAAAGGTTTGCCAAGGTACAGAGGAAGCCGGTGGTAGACCTAACGGTGATGCTAAGTCCGTGACTATTCTATCAGTGGGGTCTAGACATCATTGGCCCACTGCCAACCAACATTGGCCAAAAGAAGCACGCCTTCGCAGCAGTAGACTACTTCACCAAATGGCCTGAGGTCAAAGGTGTTGCTAGAATCACAGAAAATGCAGTTTGGGATTTCGTGTGAAAAAACCTCATTTGCCAGTTTGAGGTGCCAAAGGTTATCATCACCAACCACGGCAAGCAATTTGACAGTGCATACTTTCAAGACAAATGTGTTAAGATCGGGATCGACCTCAAATTCTCATCTATTGTTCACCCTCAAAATAATGGCCAAGTCGAAAGGACTAACCAAATCATTTTGCAGGGTTTGAAAACCAAGCTGGAGAAAGCGGAAAGCCAGTAGGCATCGATTATCCCCGAAGTGCTGTGGGCTCAGCACACAACCACCAGCTCGGCAACGGGAGAGTAACCATTCAAGCTGACCTTCGGTACTCAAGCAGTGCTACCAGTGGAGGTCGGGTCTTCAACCAATAGAACCCTCCACTATGATCCAGTAATAAACGGAGCCCTAATCCGTGAGGAGTTCGACCTCGCTAAAGAGCTCCAAGCCAAAGCTCAAATCAGGATGTTGGCTAGCAAAGCCGCCATGAAAAGAGCCTATGCCAAGCAGCTCAAGCCTAAGCCTATTAAGGTTGGCGACCTCGTCCTCAGAAAGACCATCTTTTTTCCGCACTCGGGTAACAAGCTATCCCCGACCTGGGAGGGACCGTATGAAGTCGTGAAAGAAACCCGACCTAGGACCTTCTACCTCCGCGACAAGTATGGCAAACAACTGAAGAATGCATGGCACACGGAACATCTGAAGTGGTATTTTGTCTAAGGCCCCCGAGCCAAAATTGCTTGTAACGGCCCCCGAGCCAAAACTCTACGTTTAATTGGCTCTCGAGCCCGAGTATGCCATGTACATTATTTCAATACAATGTGTTCTGTATACCAGTGTGAGGCCCGACCTAGGCCCGATCACCTCAGCTAAGCTCTTGTAAACTCTAATTAACGCAGTGGTTATGCTTAATTACGAGATAATAATTAAGTAAATCAGCTCGGACTATATTCCAGCTCGGTTCTAATCAATAACAAATTGATTCATTTGACTAGTTCGGATTAATGTCCAACTCAGTATTGAATAACTTCAGATTGGTTCATTGTTAGTTCGGGTCTAAATTCGAGCTCAACATTAGACAACATTAGTTTGGCCCATCTTTAACTCGGACTAACGAGTCCAGGTCGGCAATAGTGATATGGTTGTCCAAAATAACCAGCTCAAATTAGGATGATAGCTCATTAATCACGTCCAGCTCGGTTCCTTACATGAATGTTACTTAAGTTTGAAAGGTCCATTGTATTGGTCCGACCCAACTTACTTAAGAAAATTTGCGAAAAGAGTGGTACACTAGTACGAGCTCAGACAAAGCGCAAGTAAACATCAAAATATTCATTTCATTAAAATTCAACGTACAAATTACAAAAGCCCAACCCGGGAAAGATTACAAAAATCATTTAGGTGCAGGGGTAGAGGCAGCAGCGTCGGCTTCTTCCCCAACCTGGTCCATACCCTTTTTGATGAAGTCCATCACCTCCTGGGCCTGGGACTTGAGATCGGCAGGGAACTCGAGAACTTCCCAGAACTCTGGCAGCGGGGCCTCCAGGACTTCGATATAGTCATTCTTGGAGGGTGGAAGGAAGGTCTTTGCAAGCTCCCAAGTGGTGACCTGGCCTTGGAAATAGTATTCCAGCTCGGCATACTTGGCTATTATCCTACCTTTCGTTGCCACCCAGTCCACAACCGCCTCACTGGACTTGTAGGCTTCCACCGCCTTCTCACTATGGGGCTCGATCCGATCCAGGAGCTCCTGGAGCTTTGCCTCGGTCTTGCGCCTCTCTGACTTATAGCGCTCCACGTCCTCGGCCTCCGCCTGACATCGGGCTTTTTCCACCTCAAGCTTCTTCTTCAGCCGATCGATCTCCGCTGAGTCTACTTTGTACCTTTGGGAAGCCTCCTCTCTCTGGGCTTCAAACTCGGCTTGGGCATTGGTGCACCACTACTCGAGCTCGACATAATAAGCCTGGGCCTTGGCAAAAAGGCTGGGTACTGAGAGAACATGGGACTCTGCCTGCACAAGGGCAACAGACTTGGTCAGCCGAGCCGAAAGGCATAACAATACATACACAGTTGAGTACGACTCACCGTGACAACGACCGTCCTCAAGTCGAGGGAAAGTTGCTCGGCAGGAACCTTCACCAGCTTGGGGTCGTGCTCCATCGAGACTGCCTCCATATAATCCTTCCTGGGGTAGACCACTTCCGTGGTTTTACCCTTCCCGGTATACTCAGCTTGGGGTCTTTTCCTAGTATCAGGACGGGTCATCGAGCACTCTTGAAGTACCATCCTTGAGTTCGGCCTCTTCGGAAATAGGGACTTCGAGGTCCCCTTGGAAGTTACCTTGGTGCCGACTTCCCAAACTTGGCCGCTGGACTGCTGCCTCTGCTCTTGAGGAACGGTAGGACCAAAACCGGACCGAGTCGAGCCTTCACCGCTGGACTCGGCCCTCCTCCTTCTTTGGGCATAAGCGAGCTTTCCAACCTCAGTCATATCTGCAAAAGAAAAGGGAAAAGAAGTAAGAGATGGCCGGGAACCGATTTAAAATAGTAACAACAGTCAAAATGATGGGGAGGTCGGACACTGATCTCGTGGACTGAGCCTCTTCTGAACTGGACTCCGCATCTTCTCCGGGCTCAAGAAGTAAGTTAGGATAGTTCTTTGAGAGGTCGGGTTCTCTCCGGAATAACTTTGATTCCGAGATCCTATTCCATTTGAACACGCTATCAATATTTATCAACATTCCCGACTCGGGTTTCAGTACCCCGACCTTGTCGAGTTCCGCGTCTGAAAACTTGGAGTCATCGTTCACATTCTTCTTCAAAGTGGGATTCTAATCCATTCTACAACTCGGGTTCACTACCAACTCCACCCAATAGTAGTCATTGTGTCAACCCTTGTTAGAGGAGTGCTACTTGGTGAATATGGCATTGCTGGCCCGAGCTGCGAAATAGAACCACCTTGGTTGTTTCGGGTTAGGCTTGCACACAAAAAACTGCCTAAACCGACGCAGGGTCAGCTCTACTTCATTCTTGAGGCAGAACACATAGAACGCCACCACTACATCCCAACCATTAGGTGACATCTGACCCGGGCTAAGCTCAAAGTAGTTCAAGATGCTGGTTATGAAATCAAGAAGCGGGAGCTAAATAAGATCGAAAGCGAGATCTTAGATGGTGAAGTGGTCGGGTGGAGGATAGCAAGCGGATTCGTGCTGACTTGGGACCTTCAGCTTTTAGTGTCGGTCCACCGACCAATTCCTTAGCCTGGCGTTATCCATCTGCACAGTAGAATGGCACTCGCACTTACAATAGGTAAACAACTGCTCAATCCTCTTTCCCCGACCTGAAGAAATGCTGGCCATGGCCGAGCTCCAAGCGCGGACTGCCCTCACTGGGAACGCTTCAATCGGCTCCGCCATGAAGGCTCTAGCTAAGTACTCATGCGGTATCTCGACCCCCTCCAATTGGTTCAAAGGCGACCCATCCTCTTTGTCTCCCAATTCTCCCAGGTCGGTCAAGGGATCCTCCCCAGCCTCCTCCTACACTCGCCTGACCTCGATGACTTGGCAATCATCATCACTTTCCCTGGGCTCAGGTCACCGGATAGATCCTTGAGATACGTCGATGCTGCCGTCACCTTGACCTCCATCCAAGGTAGACTCAGAGCTTGACAGACTCTCGTCCCCACCATAGGATCTCACCTCCATCACTTGGGAATCTTCTGACTCCGACCTCTCCATCCTATTTACAAATTAAAATATATGTACATGAGTATCTAAAGGGAATCGGGACGTACCTACAGTTCTAGCTGTAGAAGATGACCCGACCTAATTGACTTTGAGCTAGTGGATTCCGAGCTGAATACCCCGAGCAGATTGCTTGCCGAGCTAAAATGTCTGACCACTCCGGTTGCCGACCTAAAGCTCTTGAAATTTTGTAGGCAAAATGAGAAATGAATTTAGGACATCAACGCCCTATTTATAGGCCACTCCTGTAACCGCCTCGAGAATCCCAAACGTCGCATCTTGTCATAATTATTGGGTGACGTGTCAGCCATCTGAAGGGCATGCACTACTAATGTGGTTTCCCCTTTCATCAGGTCGGGAACCTTAGCTCGGGAACAACTCTTAAATCTAGATCTCTTCCTCTCGATCTCGACTTGGGAAGGGGGGATTGACGAGGGAATCATCGAGCTGAGGAAAGCCAACCCGAGCCGAAGGAGATCCAATTAGTCAATGCCCAACCTGGAGGCCGACCCGGACATACCCCGACCCAGGAAAATGCCTGACCTTTGTGCCAGTTGTTTTAATGGGACATAAAGATGTGCCACATTAAATGCTGTCAAATCCGAATTTAGTATAAATAGAGTTTCACCCCCGCATTTAAGAGGTAACTCGTCATTAATGCTCTCAGCTACTTTGCTAACTCGGACATACTAATCATTCGCACGCCCAAGGGAAAAATTTAGGTCATCACCCCGCCTTTTCCTTCCCTTTCCTTATGCAGGTCCGCCAGCCAACCCGAAAGTTCAGCTCAAAAGCCGACCTAAGAATTCAGCTCGGCAAGTGTAGCCACCCAACCTCAGTTGCGAAATTCCCAACCTCGACAATAGTGAAAACTAAAATCGGGCATAATTATAAATGTCTACTCTTTTTAAATGTATATGTATATTTGATATATATATTGGAATTTATCACTAAACACTAGGTATTGGTTATAATATGTGTATGTGTATATCTGTGCGTGCATTTGTGTCTACTCTTATGGAGATTTACATGGGAGCCCGTAAGCCCTGGGCAAATTTACTCCGGAACCCGTGGATGCTTTAAAAGTAGAGTTGTTAAGGAGTGAGTTAGAATTATATTTTTTGAAAAAGTATATTTTTAAAGTATTTTTAGGCTAAAAAGTTAATTTAACATTCATTGAAAAAAATTGTCCATATAAGTGTTAAGTTATCCGTTTTTGGCCCCTACTAAGTAAAATCCTAAATTTGTCCTTGCTCATGAACTCAAGTCTTGTTGTCGCCTATCAAAAAAATCAAGTGCTGTGAATTAATAAATGAAACTAACCTCTAATAGCATAAATTTTTAGATGAGACGTGACTTCAATAGATAACAAGGCATTTTGAAAATGCAATTTTTCCCCTATATATGGTATTTAGCAATTAACTAAACAGAGAATAAATGGGTGTGTGCTGATCTCCCGGAGTTCCTCCATGTCTGCAACTTGCAAGAATTCATAATGCGAAGCCTTTGAGAAATCAATTGGAGAAAGTTGAAGTGGTAAACTCCTTGACCTGCTTGGCCCTCGTGTTATGGCAAATTCTTGCCTAGTCTAAGACCATGACACCACACAGTCTGTATCATGTTAAACCTTCGAGGATAATTAAACACATTTGTTCACATATTCCATCCTGACAATTATTGCTACGTACGAATTTATTCATACTTAAAAATCCATGTATACTTGCAATAAAACACAATGTAAAACTTCAAAGGATTGGTCCAGCAGTGGAGCACTTCGGGTGTGGGGCAGAAAATCTATTCAAGTCTCGCATTAAAATCGTCAAGAACCTAATTTTTGGGGCTAGTAGCAAGGAGCCCTATCCTAAGTAACTTAAATCATGCACCATGGCACGTGTCTTAAAATTTAACACTTTTAGTGTTAGCCCAAATGACTTTCCAAGAAAAAATTTCAGTTATTAAAACAAAAACAAAAAAAACAAAACAAAGACCTCAGTGCATATAAAAACTATTTTACTCTTGTTCCATGCAGCTTTCTTAATCAATAATACCTCTTTTCCTTTTTCTTTTTTTAATGGGTCAATGATGGTACCTATTGACTCGAGAAGAATTTGCATGGTCAAACTATATTTTTCATGGAATCTTCATAAATACACTAAAATAGTTTTCAAGTTGAAACCTATTAGAGTGGATAGTTGTTTGTATCAAAACTCTTGATAGCAACGATTCAGAATGTTTTATCAATAGGAGTTAAGTAATTGTCAAAATTACTTATAAATAAGGTATTTCACGTTATTTTGTGGGGTTCTTCAGTACAACCTACCATTATGTCAATCCATCTCTGCACTTGATAAGCATCTAAGATTTGCAGAGATCATCCATTTCAATCAACGAAAGGCTAATGTATTCTACAGTACAAAGGCTAGATTAGATGCATTATATACAATATCTTACTATGAAGAAACGTCCATCACTTTTGAAGTTCTTGATTGCCCATTGACCTCCTGTGCAACTCCTAACCAGTTTTGGATGAGTTGAAATACTCGTTCATCTTGCAATAGTCCCCGATGACTAGCACCGACTCCTACCCTTTCGACTGCTTCAAAATTATCTGCCTGCAAGACGCGTAAAATACAAACGTTACAAATTCAAGCAGTACAAACGAACTTGAATGGACTTTCAGAGCTTATGGAGTACGAAGGTGTAATTTATGTTAAGTTCCCATTGAAGAGTACACTAGACATATGAATATCACTTCTCTTGTGTTTATGAGAGATTGCCAGTGATTCACAATCCTTTGCAGGGTGACACGGCTGGAGAACCCGATCACTTGGCTTATGATTCCTACTATGCGACCTGCCCGGTAACGGACATGATAACCAAATATCTGGCTATCCATGGCTACTCAGTATTAGTCTAGCAAATTTTCCATTAGTCACCACTAGCCCTTATAATACCATGATACCATATATAAAAGTCTGCTCCAGCCTTGGTAACTGTTTGGGCAAAGATTCGAATTCTCGCTAGATCAAAGTTGAAGATCTCTCTTCCTTTGTTTCCTCCTCCCTTTTCACTCTGGATAGTATTTAAACGCCTCTACTTCTTTGAGACGAGAAAAAGCAGTAGCCTTGTTATCAAGTCCGCTCATGTGCTATTAGGTCTTCTAAATTTTTTAGCTAAAAACCTTATAAGATTCGACACTTTTAGCATGCAAATGAAATGTCAGGAAGCTAAATGCCAAATGAAGGGGTTAAGAACAACACCTTTGCTGATTCGAGCGGAACAGTTCCATCTCCATCCACATATGAATACTGGGGCTGGAAGAGGAAGATGAATTGTAAATATTAAGCAAGTAAGAATTGAAAAGCTACGCAAGTCACAATTGCATTCATAAAGGGTAGCTAAGGGTGTTATCCATATCAAAAGTAGTAAAGCTGTTTCTACTGGCTCATCTTGAGCCAGAAAGTAAGGGAACAGGTTGGAACGTGAATAGATATATTCAAGCATCTAAAGGCCTAAATTGGTACAGAAATTGCCATAAATTGTTGAGATCCCTCAGGAAATCCATACATTGAGATGAGCAGAGCAAACAAGAAGATTAAGTCAACTGGACTTACTGTCGTGTGACACACATCGGATATTTCCTCAATCGGTTCAGTCTCCGAACCATAGCTGCAACATGTATATAAGTGTTAGATAGTGTTTGCATGACCTCAATGTGAAATTAACACACGCATATACTAGCAAAAGTGTAAGTGAACTTGCACATGATAGATATGGAAAAAAATTGGCATTCCAAATTCATTGCTGTCGTCCATGGTTGTAAATATTTGACAAGATAGAAATAATGGTGCAAATTGATATAGTAAAGGGAAGTTCACCACCTTATTGGAAGTAGAAGATACAAGAGAAACAGGACCTAGCTACAACCGGAGGACCTAAAGCAGTTTGTCTCCTAGTCGAGCATGGTATTGATATGTTGGTTAAAAGTAAAATGTCCAAAATATTTTCATGTTAAACTTTTGAAAATTTCGAAAGAATTCTTTTATGGGATGCACATCTGTTGGAAAATTGGCTGGTCATGACAGTTCAACTATCAACTCTGAGCCTCATCTCCCATAATCACCAATGATTATATAACTCAAGCCGTACCGAGCGAAGTCAAGTCACAGTCAAAGTATTTAATTTGACTAGAAGATAAGGACCCAATGTCACATATCAAAGACAAAAGGGGCAGGAGAAATAAAAAGAAGGAAAACAGAGAAAGATGCCAACTTCAGATAGAAATCATCGAGCATTACATGTCAAAATGATGAATATGAAACACTTATTACATTCGCTAATCGAATATAGGGTTTTCTCATACCAAACATCGAAAGGTGTTTCAAAAGATGTCCCATAGATGTTATAGAAAGCGATCCCTTTGGGTAGTTGAGCACTATCAAGAATGTCACGAGTACCAGCAGCCCAGTCTAGGATAGCAAAATTGAATGGCAGAGATACTGTTTTCCCATCATAGTCCAGCTGTATTCAGAAACAAAGTTAGTTTTCACATAATAATGCTAAGTAATAACGTTAGAATATGGATGTTAAGAGCAACATAAAAAACATTACCAATATGACAGACGTCATAAAATAAATATAGAATTTGGACAATCAAATGATAAAACTTAATCATCAGAAACCTGTATTAATTTCTTCACAATCAAGACTAAATTTGTAACAGCAATGTCTAATGGTTCGGTATCGATTATTGCACAAGCCGCAATAGCTGGCTAAAAGCAATAGAGCTGCAGTGCAGATGATAATTTAAGAAATTCATTCACGGGACTGAAGATGAAACTAGAGCTAAAGATATTAGTGTTTAATTCAGGTGATTATCCAGAAAAGAAATCAGAGTATTCCATAATGGGGGGAAAACTTTGAAAAGTTTACCAGAGGTCACAGGAGCACTTCAAAAATCCAGAATTAAACTTTGAAAAGTTCAATTTTAGTATCAACAGAAATAAATAATAGCTAAATTTAATCTCAGTATATAGAATTACAAAAATTACAAGTTCCGGTAGCTTAAAACGTCATGTTTACTAGCACTATCATGAATTAAATTGTTTACACAAACATAGTAATTCGGTATTCTCATATTAATTCATCTTGCCAAAACCACACATGGTCTCTTTCTTCGCATACTAAAGCAATCAAATCTTCTGAGGGATAAAATGTCTAAGTGCATGCTGGATTATAAAGTGGAAGATAATAAATACTGATCCCCACAATTGAACTCCAAACCTTTCAATTTCATAAACCGCTTATATAAACAATGCAAAATAACAACAACAGTGAGAATTTCCATGTTACCAGTGAACAGATACATATTATAGAGTTACCTCATTATTCCTCAATGCTTCGGCAAACAGAGGCACGCATTCCTCTGGGCCGTAGGATACCAGTTCAACAGTAGTTTCCCCTTCTTTAGATAGCTTTCTCCATATATGAATTTCAGGTTGCTTTTTCCACTTGAATTTTGGGTTCGCTAACATCTCATAGATTGATGGGCACTCAACCAACTGAACATTGGATATAAATAATCTTAGTCCAAAAGAAAAGGACAGAAACCAAAACTGTAAAAGGACGTAGGTTATCGTTAAAGATAAAAAACTAAGATGGACAGACCACTTAAAAACAGCTTCTGTATGTGATAAAAGAAAAAACCAAAATTTTTATGAGATGCAAATTTGAAACAGGCGTATATGGTGTATACGTGTATATAGCACAGGCTGGTGATATTGCCAAAGACTTGAAGAAATCTGGACGAAAAAACATAGCATACTTGTTGATTCAGAGACCAAAAACTGGTCACTTTCCCTTGACCCCCGTGCTCTCCCTTAGGGTGTTGCCCCAAAATCAGTTAATTCAAAATCACTTGAATATCAAGGAAAATATTGCTTAAATATCAAAAAGCAAAACCAAGAAACTCAACACTCTCCTTCCAAAAGCTGTTAAAATCTCTAAGACTTTAATCTAACCATATTTACTCTTTATCTTTCCTTCAACTGGAGAGAGCTAATAAGACTGAATTTTACACATTTACTATATCTAAACACCAACAACATGGTGATTTTGGGATTGATACACTATTCGTATGAAAGGTAGGTGAGTTTACGACCAATAATCCAATGTTGGTTGAACTTAGTCTACATCAGAGAAGAAAGTACTATTTGGATCGTTAGTACCGTCCATATGTTTATGGAGAAAGGAGGGGGTGAGAGGGATCATAGCTTGAAAGCAAGAGCATCTGAATATATGACATCACCTAGCTAACATTGGAGCAGGAGAACAGGAAGAATATCTTTGTTCAGGACAGAAACAGAACACTTCTGAGGTCAACTTTGCCATGTCAGGAAATGTAGATGCATGACAGTGACAGGACTGCCTGATTGCCATAGTTGTTTTGCATAATCAAACAGGAAGCTCAGATCTAACAAAGTCACAGTTCAAACAGCGATGAAGCACATTTCCAACATATACATAACCAGTCTTCAAAGCTTGTGGGCTACAAAGCATAATTATCGAGCCATCTCTACATTAACAATCTCTTTGATCATTTATTTACAGCTTTGTCCTAGCCAGTTTGTAACACTATGAACGTTTTAATTGAAGTTTTTCTGTTATTAGACAATGACAACAACATAAACTTCAGTTAAATATTGTCCCTGGTTGTCCTCACAAGGACATGATTTACATGCTCCAAAATTAAACTCAGCACCACAAAGGCATCACTCAAACAAGAGCTTCCTTTTATTGAGCAAAGACAACATTGGATGGATTTATCTGAGAAATGGAATAAAATGTGATGAGAAAGCTTGGTATTATAGAAGAGACCTAAAAGACCATAGTGATACATAAAGGGAATACATGCGATAAAGATTATAATTCACATGAAGGGAATACATGCGATAAAGATTATAACTGTTCCAAAATGAAAAGATTCTTGTTAGATTAGGTATATACCAGTTGATGCATCGACCACCTTGACACAAAGAAGTAGCTCTCAAATCCGTCGACAAACTGCAAACCAGTTAAGAGAGAATCATTGATGCAACCTGGTGCCCCTGTTCCAAAAATGATCAAGATTGGTATTTAAACACACCTTGAGAGCAGATCCTCAGAAATGGAAACAACTATACTTTATGTTCCTTTTCTTTTTTTTCTGAGAGATGAAACAACTCAACTTGAGAGCAAGTTGTATAACAGAGCATTCCAGTTAAGCTAAAAGTTCCCAACGAGCATGATATTTCCATGTCACTCCATCATGCATCAAGAAATGCAAGTCCAAACACCATTTGACTTGCTTCTCTTTTCTTATCAACTCTTTTTTCACTTAAAAAATAACATTTTCAAATAACCTTTCTTTGTCTCATTTCTTCCTGATGTATAAAAGACAGGAAACAACAGTTTGATGAACTTATCGACCAAATAATATATGAAGCTATTCTTTTTACTGCAAGTGTCTGCACACACTAATAATATTGAATAAAACAACATGTTTTTACCAACTCCATTTATCACAAATCATCACAACATATGAAAGTTTTGAGACTGAAAAGGGAAGAAAAGATTACTTGGAGAAAACTTAGAAGCTAGGAAATAATGAGAAAAAAAGAGAGAAAAGAGAACATTTGCAGCCTCTTAAAACAACTGATAGCTCTACATATGGAAAATGAGAAATATTGATTTTCTGGAAGATAAAGAGCAATTAGGAGTAGTCAAAAAATACTTCAAAGCAAGGTTAATACAAAAAATTTACACGTTCACCAAGCATGGAAACACAATGCAGGGATAATTACCTTGAAAGGGAGTGGCAATAGTAATCCACTTATTTACATACTTGGAAAACACCTGCAGATAAATTTGTTTAGATCAACGCTCATGCCTTTCATGGAAAACTGGATATATCTAATAAAAGTGCACATTCTCCTTATAAATCAAATGTCTTTGTTCAATATTCAAAGTTCACCGGGCATATCTCACTATCTCAGCATGAAGCTTCACTTGGAGTTATTCAGGTGTAAAATTAATATGTTGGAACTTTGAGACAAACTATTAAAGTTACCAAGCAATATCACTCCCTAAAGGATCTTTCAACTTTCAAAAGGAAAACTAATCCATTGCAAAATTGTGGAAATTGTTACCACTATCTTGAATAATGCATTTTCCTCGCTCCATTCTGTTGCACTACTAACCATTCCAACATCTATTTTTTCCCCTTTCCCCCATACACCCCTTTCTTTCTTTTGTTCTTCTTTTTACTTTTTTTTTCTTTGGTTTGTTTTGGTTGGGTAACTCTAGTAGATGCCATTGACAATAGCAGGATGTCCAAGTATTGTAATAAGCTAATGAATCACCATGCAGGAGTTTATAGCTTTCAACAAGTTATTCTCCGTTTAAAGCGCAGAAGGAAAATGACAGAAAAGTGAAGATACAAAATTAATGGCCGAGATAGCTAAAGATAGAAAAGTACATGGGTCAAAAAAGTGGAGACAGATGAGGAGCACCGAAAAGAAAATGAATAGCTGAGGAAAAGAGAAAAAGTTGGATAAGACTAGTTTCTAATACGAGTACAACTATAACAATGGAATCAGTGATAGAGATGAGGTTACAAATGACAAAATATTTGGTAATGCTAACTCAAAATGACACTATGAGATTATGCTTACATCACTATGGAGAGAAATGAAACATGATATTAGCAATCCACCCATTGAATGAGATATGATGTTGACTTTTCTTCCCCCAGAAGCCTTATATGCCACATCCAGCTTTTCCTTCAGATCATCCATTGCCTTGTCAATTCTGTGCCCACATAATTGAGACGTTGCAAAGTGTATGAAAAGTTTTGACAAAATAAATTTGAGAGATCGAAACAGAAAATCACCAAACCAGTTAATTACACATGCACTCCCTAAAAACTTGATGAAAAACGAAAATATGTGTGTTATAAAAACTGAACATTTCAACTAGTTGAAGCGAACTACCTATTGCTCTGCCGAAAGTCATATCCATATCCAAACAATGTGGTTCCTTTGGTGTAGCCACATCCAACAAGCATGTCAATCATATCATGAAAATGATATACGTCGGTCAAATGTATACATTTCACAAACTGGAAGATCAAGAAAAGAAGTAAGACATTGTCCCATAAAAAGGTATAAATGTATACAATGATCAAAGCTCAATAGTGAGAACCAAGAAACATAGGCATGTAACTAGAAGGCAATTTCCATTTCCGAATAATAGGTCTATTTATCCCCCTAGCTCAACCAGAGATGCTGCATACAGGCAAACATTCTTCTCACACAAGAAATTTACTATATTACACACGAACAGCAATCATTTCTCTTTTATTTTAAGAATGCAAAATATTTCTTGCCAATGTTTCTTAGAATTGGAGGATCAAAAGGCCTAAAATGAAAAAGAAGAGAAGATTTCTCAACGAGGTCAAATGTACAAGGCAATCTTTATTTGATTAACACATAAGATTCCACACAGCAGAATTGTCTAAATTACTGCATAAAATAGCTTTAGTTTGAAATATAAATTATTATCAGAACTTAACGAGGCCAAATATGTCCTTGATTGGCATGTGCTCGACACATATCACATATTGACACTCTTCGAACGCGCTTGCAACAATGTCCAACGCTAATGGCAAATCCCTTCTATTGAAATTATATGTACTCCCGATTTCCAATTCATTGGGAACTCTCCTTCACACTTATGCAAACTTAGTTCAAAGTGTTAAGACAAAAGTGACAAACTGAATTAATCACCAGACCAGCACACAAAACTAGGAGCACACTGCAACCCATCATCCTCAAACACCATTAGCATTTACATCCATGTGCCAATTCAATCTGTCTTCAAAAATTAGCACTTGCTTGAAGACTAAATGATTGCGTACAAAGTCTTTTAGAGTTACCAAAATACAGTAGCAAAAATGAAAGAAGAACATATAACACCAGTAACTTAACCACCTTATCTAACTTTAAAGAGATAGATCCTCCTTTCCCACACTTGGCTGGTAAGCCAAAAGCAGAAAGCAAGTCACCTGTATCACCCAAACCATTAAAACAGCCAGAATCTGCAGGTAGCTTGACCGCCTTACCCGTCATTGAAACCTAAGCCTAAGTATTTCTCACTGACCGATACTTAAGTTGTTACAAAGGGTCGATTTTATCATCTTTTTGTATTCAACATTCACATTAGAAACATGCCCCCTCATGTGCAGGACCATAATTTTTTATTGAGTTTGCACATTGATATATTATTATTTTTAAATGTATAACATCCCGTCTCACATTGTTCTGCAAATGATCATTTCTATTCAGCTTATTATATGTCTTGCTTCTCTGTTACCGTCGACACGCTTTTAAACACTTTACCCGGCTTAATGTATTGGCAAGTTAGTAGTCGAACAAGGGTCATCACAAAATGAGGTATGCCGAATCTCGAAACCGTTCTGTTAACTTGCTGTTGTACCATACCACTTTAATCAACCAGCTCATCTTACAAATTCCGAAAGTGATCCATTTGATTTATTTATTATCTTCAAGAACAGCATTTTAAACACAACTATAAAAGCTTAGCAAAATGGTAATGCAAAAGTGTACATACATATATTTATATAGCATTATTAGCTTTACCATGCAAAAGCAACTTACTATAGAAGGGTCCAGAATATCAATAGCATATAATCCATAATCATCTTGCGGCACCACAATCTCTGTACTATCATCCAACACCTCAGTATAACCTGCATAATATTTCCCCAACAAAGGAATCGGAAAATAATCATACTTTAGCTTATATAAAGAAAACTTGACTGGTCGGTACACGAAACTCTCACTATGCGGCCTGCAAGAAGTATTGACACTAAATATATCTATAAGTAAATGTTTTACCAGTTTCGGGATTGTAAATGGACCAGAGCTTCCTCTTGAACTCTAAATCAGCAAGAAGGAGCCGGACCCAGACCCGGGTCTCGAACCCGAATTTCTTGTTCTTGGAGTTGAGTATCGACCCGGCAATGCCGGACACTAAGAGGACAGGGTCACGGTCGGCGACGTCGTCGGAGCTGCGTGCATGGAAGCAACGAAACCAGTCTCCAAACATTGTTTGAACTTTTTGGTTCCGTAAAGCGGGTCGGGTTGGATTTTGGGTCAGGTTCAAGGTGGTAGGTGGGTTGGTGGACTTAGTGAAGAGTGTAGATTGTAAGGTGTCAGCTTTATAAGATGAGTTAATTTTTTAATTCTGACAAAAAAAAATAGTTAATTTTTTAATAAATCTTATCCCCTTGTTTAAATTCCACGGGTACAATTTTTTAATAAATCTTATTCCCTTTTGTCTAAATTCCACGTGTACAACGTTGTACTAATTGAGTAAATTTCATATTTTACCCTAAAAGAGGAAAGAGTACACGTTAATTTATTCTTGGAGCGTGAGTCGTGACCAGATATTTTTTCAAAAAAATATATATTAATAAAGTTGGCTACAATATATAATAAAATATATTTACTCCGAAAAGTTTTATGTACTTGGTGCTCTTGAAGGTAACTCACACACAACTACAATGTGAGATATTCATACTAAGTGTGAGTTGAAATATGAGTGGCTATATTTGAAATCAGCAGATGGTTAATAACTGAACAGAGGTGATTGTAAATTATATGATGAACATAGTGTTTGTCATTTATGTATTCAGTTATGCTCATAATCAGTGCAAAAAAGTGATTGCGAGTTTAATAACGAAATCGCTTATAAATTTAACATAATGCCTACTACCTATGGAATTCAATTATTTAAGGTATGTTATAAAAAAGTATATAATATAACATGTAATGAGTTGCCTTGATAATTAAAACATTATGCAATTTGAATATGACCTCAAGCTAGATAGCTTTTGCAAATAACATTTTGACTAACTCATATATATATATATATATATATATATATATATATATATATATTTGCTAGGAACTCATATACCTTGTAACAATCAATTATCTTTGACCAAAAAAAAACAGAAAAAAAAAATCAATTATCATTTTCTTCATGCCTTTGTGCTCTTTCTAACATTTTCTTATTTATCTATAAGTTGGACTCATCTTTCTACTACATTCTATTTGGTTCTTTCAAATTCTTGAACTACACGTGGAATATGATATTATGATGGTAGCATTTTTGGAACTAAAACGGATATTTTGCAGATTTTAGAGACTAATTTAGAAATTTTGCAAAATCAAAAGGATTAGAAAGTTATTCTCCCATTATGTTTTTTGAACAGATAGTACCAACTTATTTGATTTGCTATTTTTTTTCATTTGACTATGTAATCTGAAACATTTAATGTGGACCATATTCGACCAAGAAAAATGTGGACCATACAATTTTAACCCTTTTGATACAAACTAGGCATAAATTACCCCTTTTTTTTTCTCTTCTTAAGTAAATTTTTCCATTGATTCTTTTCTCTTGTCGTTTTTGACAAAGTGACTATTTATCTTCAAAATACTATATTTGCATTAATTTTTAAAACACTATATTTGCATTCATTTTAATAAAATTTGTCAAAATAACGGTAAAATCATATCAGTTGTACGCGAACACCAAAAATAATTTTGTGCCAGTCATCAATGGTTGATGTAAGTCTATACAGCCCCAGTGTCCTAAAAAATGTTAAAAAATTTTATATATTCACTAAAAAAATATATACTCATATAATTTTCAATTATATGAGTTTTAACTCTGAAAAAAAATTATGAATCCGTCAATAATAGTCATTATTGTACGTGAACACTGAAAAAACTGTTTCTTCGTTGTCCCCTTTGCCAACCAAACCCCCGCCCAAGTAGAGACAAAAATTGCGTGAAAGGTACACTTCATGAAAATTTTACTATTCGACCAAAAAAAAATGAAAATTTTCAATACTAGAATATAAAAAAGCACACCACGTGTTCTGCTGAGTTTTCTTTGCAAAGGGGAAAGAAATTCGTTGCATTAAAACAATATATACAGTCTTTAAATTAATATTTTTTTAAATAATAAAAATATTCAGTCTTAACTTGAGACTAGTATAAAAAATTAATAATTTCGATAAAATTATAAAATAATATATTAAAAATAATTACTTTGTATTTTATTGACCCAAATAAATTGACTATGAAATTAAACATACTTGTTCTAATCCTAATTTTAATACGATATTAGATAAACTTGTTATAATCCTACTAAATTAAATTATTATTTTCTATTCTTATTAGACTTTTCTACTTGTCTTTTCAAATTGGCCTGAAAATAGTCACTTTTCAAAACAGATATCATAAATATAATATATTTACTATTAAGCTAAAAATTAAAAATATATCGATAAATTAATAATTGATATCTCGCTAAATTAATAAAATTTAGTGCTCCGATGGTTCTTGGTCAGCCTTAATAAGATTGTAGAGTATTATTGGGGGATTGCTAGCCAATCCATTGGCTTGTTTTCTTGCCTCCTAACCAAAGAGAAGTGAATAGATCTCAGCGAAAAAACAGAAGTGAATAGAAGGAGCATCAGAGTATTACTAGGGGATTGTTAAGCCAATCACCAATAAAATTGTCACTAAGTTTACTTAGCTAGTCAATCCACTGATTTGTTTTCTTGCCTCCTAACTAAAGAGAAGTGAATAGAAGGAGCATCATATACCATCTTGAAAATGTCTTCAACAATACGAGAGACTTTTCAATCAACCACTAAATCGAGTGAATTGATAACCTAACATTTACCTTTTTTTCTTTTTTATTCACAGGAAAACCTAAAGCTATACATATATATAAGTGTAACCAACAATACTCGAACTTGAAACCTCTCGCAAACATTGCGAATGTTATGTCGCTAATCCAGATGAGGGACTTTGACAACCTAACATTTACCTTTCTCATACATAATTAAACAAAACGAAAGGAAATAGCTATTCGATATACATTCTTTTTTAGTAACGAATAACTCTTAGTAAAATGTTTGTTGATTTATATTAAAAGTGTCAAATTTAAAAACATGTGACATTATTTAAATGATATATGGTCCAAGTTAATTAGTTAGAGACCAACTTATTAGTCCAATTATAAAAAAAAAAAATATACATATATTTTTTTGACTAAATTACACCTAGAATGTGAATAAATTTTTCATCTATAATCTAAGTGTTCCACCACTAACAAAATCTCTTGAAGTTAGCAATTTAATATTTCAACTTCCCTAAAAAAGAGAAATTCCAACTTAGGTTCGTATGACTCCATGTTTGATAAACATACATTTTGAAATTTAGGTTAATTATAAAAAATAAAAATAAAAAATAGTTTTCTCAAAAGTTGACTATATTCCGTTTTGTATTCTGTTTCAATATAATGACTCGTTGTGTTTGTTTTCTTTACAATAATTATACTTGCTTAACAAAAAAAAAAAAGGTTGATTATATTCAGGATTATGAACTCCTTCAACTAACATTAACTTTTAGCATATAAGAATGACAACATATAATATAGTAAATCCTTCTATAATAACTTAATTTTTTAAATGATATGTAATTTAATATGATATAAAAACTCAGGTTTTTGAAAGGTAATGAATTCAAATTCCGCCGTTATCCATTTCTAATAATTTAAACTTTTAAATGAGGTAGTAACTTAATAAATATTCTCTAATTTTTTTTATTTTATATTTTTATTAACTTAGAAAAATATCTCCACTCAACCATAAGATTGATAAATAGGATGGACGTTTGAGATTTTTTTTTTTTTTGGGACTTAAATTTCTCATCCAAAAATACCAATCTCGGAACCAAACTTGACATCCTCGGGAAAGAGAGAGAGAAGAAAACTTTAAATTCTTTAGCATGTAGAATATTCTAGCTTAGATTCTCCTCTTATTTTTACGCATTTTGTGTCATACTCTAGCTCCATGTCCAAACCTTGAATAATGACAAATTTGATAAAGATTTTAAAGAATGTAAAAGAGCATGTACTAAGAATATCCGGTATTTTTGCAGAGGAGGCAAAAATCAATAAAGAAAACAAGACCACCTACGAAGCTTCTGGTGTGGAGTAGAAGCTCCAAGACTTGACAAAAAAAAAAAAAAGAGTAGAAGCTCCAAGTAGTCCATGTAGTACTAATTTAACTTGATAATTATTACTAGTCAATTGCAACTCCAGTTTGTATGGAGGAGTGGAGAAGTTTGGAAGAGTAGAGAGACTCTGACAACCACAGCCGATGACAGTCGATACTTCATAATTGATTTAGATCTTTTTATATAAAGTGGAATCAAAAATTTAATATTTTGGAGCCAAAAAAAAAAATACATGAATTTTAATAAGGGAATAGAGAATTAGGAAAATGAAAATAAATTAGGGGGCCATAGTATATTTTTCTTAAGAATATTACATATGTTATAAAAAAAATGGAGGCTTGGGGGTGTTCAGACCCCCTGATCCTGCCTGTCTCCACCCATGTTTTTATATAATGTTATAAAAGAAATTTAATAGTGATAAATTATTCACGTCATTTTATAATAATTATCACCATTGAATCTTACACGGATAATTTAACACAATTAAATTTTTTTATAATGTTATAATAATACGAGAGAATCCAAGTTCATTTAAAAGTTTTTGTTGGGTAACTATTTTCCGCTAAGATTTTGGCAATATTATGTGGAGTTTGTGTATATTGTTAAGGAGACAATTTGATGATAAAAGTTACGTTCTTTAATCGGATAGTTGTGAAGTGATTTATGGTAGATTGAAAAAGAAGGAGAAGGGGAAAAGAAAAAAAAAAAAGAAAAAAGAGAGAGAGAGCATGAGATTGTATTTAAAGCAAGTCTAATAAGCTCTTTATTTTAATTTTTTAGTTAAAATAGAGAGTTAATTTAAAAAAATATACTCCAACAAACTAGCCAAATGATCTCGCGAGGTTAGATAGCTCGCCAGTTGGTTGCATCTGCTCGCTGCATTCAGTGAGGATTAAAAGCTCGCTATCTACAGAGCAGTAGTTGAAAAGGTAAGGAAAAAGTGGAAAAGGACAAGTAAAGTCAACAATGGTGGCTGAAAATGAATGGGGAAGTGGGAAAAGAAAGGTGAAAAGAAAAAGATAAAGAGTTTAATAGAAAGAGAGTATTGTTAGAATAAAATTGAAATAAAAAATTTATAAAAATAAAGAGTCATTAATTTTATTATTTATTATGAAAAAAAGATAGAGAGCTTGTTGGACTTGTCTTTATAAGGGGTAAGATTTCTATTAAGATAGACAAAGCCAATCAAGCATCTAACTAGCTCGGTAACTAATCTCTATGCACGAGTTAGATTAAGCCCAACGGGGTCTCACCTTCATAAATACAAGTGAACCCTATATTTTGTAGAGTTCACTTTTTATCTCACGGCCATTGAAATAGAAGAATTTTCTTTTAAAAAAAAATAAAATGTTTGTACACAACACGATAAGGAAATTAAAAATGTTTAGGAATCAATATGCCAACCATAAAATTAACCACAAAGCTCTATCAAGCCCAAAGTATCAAGCATTTGGCATGGGTTTGATAAATCATTTTGAGGGTCAAAAGTACATTTGAACTCAAAATATAATATGTGTAGAGTGTATTACCACTCAAATTCGTACTTGTGTATGAATAGGAAATGTGAGAAATTTGTTGTAGAATACATCAAATTAATCAAATGTATTTCTTAATAATTTAAATTTTTATATGAGATATTCACTTATTATGGTATTAAAACTTATTACTAAAAAAATCCTATCAAGATTTATAATTCAAATCTTGCTACTATTATTTCGTTTACCACTTATATAACTCAAAACATAACTCCAATTGCATGTGAAGAAACGTGCTGAAAATACAAGTCTTGACACTATCATTTCTTACATTTAAAAATTAAGTATACTTTACTTTTATTAAACTCAAGGTTTTGTCAATGTAATTCTGAAAACGTTGTTAGAAACGGGCTGCTATCATACAAAGAAACCCAACCTCTTCAAATGGCCCAGCAAAAGAGGTAACAACAACAATTTATTCCTTCCACTTGAAAGGCCCAATATTAGCTTTCGGCCCGGTACATTTAGTCTATCTGGAAGAGATAAGCTTTAAATTGCACTGTAGTTCCCGGGACTCTAATCGCCTGACAAATTAACATTATATTAAGAAGGACATTAATGATGGCGAACTAATAATTCAGTTATTTGATCTTCCTGTTTACTGGGCCCAATTATTTTATTTAAGTTAAGTTAAATTTTCAGACTTAAAAATATATTTTTTTTTATAAGAATTCGACTAAGTAGTAATTGCAACCCCCACTTAATTGCTAATACATCTGCCCTTATCACTTCACTTCAATTAAGATCTCTCGTATAATATTACAATTTTATAAAGGAATTCAAATCCTTAAATAGCATTATGCACAAGTTTCCCTGATCTTCAGCTTCTCATCATTTAAAACGTAATTTTTGCAGCCTCTAACAAGCATTTTACATGAGTTATAGACATGTTTAAGACTTGAACAAAAAATAATATGCTTGAAAGTTAGTCTTTTATCAACTCAACCGTCATTCGACTTCCTCACACCTTTCATAGCTAGATGGCCATTCGGGCAAAGGGAATAATTTTTCTACACTCAACTCATGGAATGGCCAAGGGGTTATATCCATAAATTACATCCTTGTAGAAGTAATACATTTCCTGGTGCACGTCCCAAAAGATGTAGCATCTTCTATGTCATATTGCTTCAAATATATGAGTGATACAAAAGTCTTGGGAACAAGTGTTTGTGTTTCTGGAGCGTGTGTATGCACTGTTCGAAACACACACATTACAGATATGCTTAATTATTGAAAAGACAGTCCCATGAGTAATACTTAGTAGTATAGGTAAGTCAACACACATCGTCATCCAATACAACACAACTTTAAAGTTTTGCACAAATTAATACGCCTTTCTAGTCGGATTTGGAATTTTTATATTGTGAGAGAGATTTAATAATGATAAATTATACAACTATTATAAAATAGTTTAGACAGTTTATCATTATTAGATTTTTCTCGTAAAACTTATGTATTATATTTTTGAAGCGTGTGTTTTACGTGCTGCTTGAAACCCAAAGGCTAAAAGTAGACTTGATTGTTGAGAAGACAGTCCCATGACTAATATGTAGTAGCATAGGGAAGCCAACACATATCAACATCCAATCCAACATAGCTTTGAAATTCCGCACATGAATCATAAGTCATTCTAGCTAGATTTGGAGTCTCTACGTCGTGAGAGAGATTTTAATATTGGTAAATTATACAACAAGATTTTAATATTGATAAATTATACAACTATAATGAAATTACTTATAAAGTTTACCATTACGGTGTGTTTGGATTGAGGGGGGAAAATTTAATAAAGGAGATGAAAGGAAAGAATTATAAAGGAGATGAGATGAGATGATCAAATCATATTTGAATTAGATAATTTTAAGAAATAAAAGTATCATAAAGGAGTATAGGTGTATTTTGTTTAGATTAGAAAAAAAATAAAAGAAAGAGATAAATTTTATGTGTAAAATGACTTTTATAAAAGAAACTTACTCTCTCTCTCTCCCTTCTATTTTATCCCAAATTAAGGGAGGGAGAGAAGGGGAATGAGTTTAAAAGGGATTACTTTGATCCCTCTACTTCCTTCTCTTTTAAAAAACTTCAAAATGAAAATCTCTTCTTTTACCTCCCCTTCCTCTCATTCACCGGAAAAGAATCACCTACTTCTTTTTTTTTTGGTTGATGGGAGGTCTAGCTCGGAACTAGAAACCGTTGATGGTTCGAGAGGACGGTTCTCCTCGTTTGTCTTTCTCTAGTTGAGTCTGCAAAAACCCAGGAGGTTGATCCATGTAATGCTCTCCTAGAGTCTGATCTAAGCCAAAGTTGGCTAATAAGTCAGCACATTTGTTTGCCTCACGATAGATATGATGAACTCGAAAATGAGGATTCTGCTGAAGAATAAGACGGCAGTCTTCAGCCCATGTCCTCCAAGGACTGTTATTAGAAGTGTTGTTTCGGAGCATTTGAACGAGCATTTGGGAGTCTGTTTCGATTTCAGCCCTTGTGACTCTAATTTGAACTAGCCTCCTCAACCCCATCCATATCGCAAAAACTTCAGCATTAGTGCTGTCGGCAATACCCAAAATGTAGTTGAAGCCCAACACCCAATCCCCTTGATCATTTCTAATCAACCTTCCTGCTGCCGCCAGACCAGGATTGCCCTTTGCGCAGCCATCCACATTAAGTTTCCACCCGTCCTGCGGTTTGATCCAACAAACATCAATAAGTCTTTGTTGTCTTCCAGTTGTAATCATCATGTTCTTGCCCCAAGCGTTCTCCATATCCCTTGCGTAGTTGATAATAAATAAGACAGTGTCATGAAGGATTGGATCCCGGGATTCTCTGTAGCATCTGTCATTTCTCTATCTCCAAATCCACCAAAGAGAAGCAGCAAAAATCAGGTTCCAAGAGACCCCATGCACAATTCTTTTCTTTTGCAGGTTTGAGCTAATCCACGCAACCCATGAAGGTCTATCAAAGTCCTGTTGTTGATCAAAAGGCAAAAGTTGCTTCCAAATTTCACTGGAGTAATAGCATCTACGAAAAAGGTGGTCTGCATCTTCATTCAAGGATCCACAGGCAGTACAAGAAAACTCTGTGCCAATACCTCTCTTGCAGAGTTGTTGGGCAGTGGCAAGTTTATTAAGGATCAAGCGCCAGAGGAAGATTCGAATTCTTTGTATGCAATGGAGCTTCCAAATCAAGTCCCAATTGAAGTTGTCATTAGGGGCTTCACTTCTGAGCATTTCATAAGCCGATTTCACCGAGAAGTCACCTGAGTTGTTGCTGCTCCAAGAGATGTAATCGTGTTCCTCATCTCCAATTCGCACTCTAACGGATGCAATCTGAAGGAGCGCTTGGTCCAGGAGTAGATGTTGAAAGCTAAGCCAGTTCCAAGAGCTATCCTCAATCGTGAATGCTTCAACTTTTCTATTTATCTCAAAAGTCTCTATCTCATAGTTGGTTAACCTAATTAAAGGACCATCCCCAACCCACCAGTCAAGCCAGAAGCAAATCTTTTTTCCATTCCTCACAGTCCATTTAATACCTTTTCGGAGAATATCCACACCTCTCGTAATGTTTTTGCACAATAAAGAATCTGAAGGTTTGCTTGTATAGTTCAGAATGTCATTGTTGAAGTATCTAGCTTGAAAAACCTGGACCCAAAGGAGGTTAGGTTCTTTAACCAGCTTCCATCCAAGTTTTGCCATGAAAACTTCATTAAGAGTATGAGCTGATCTTAATCCAAGTCCACCACATTTCTTGGGTTGACAAAGACGTTCCCAAGCAACCCAGTGCACCTTTCTTCTCTCTCTTGTCGACCCCCAAATAAAATCTCTTTGTATGCGATCAATTTCATTGCAAGTTTGTTTTGGAAGTTTGTGAGCTTGTATCACATGGATTGGCGTCGCCAATAAAACTAATTGAGCAAGAGTAATCCTGCCAGCTAGAGATAAGCATTTCTGTTTCCAACCACTTAATTTGGTTTGCATCTTTGACACAACTGAGTTGTATGCATTTCTTCTCTCTTTACCGGTAAGAATAGGGGCACCAAGATAGGTGCCGAAGTGATGAACAAGAGGTATGCCACTAATCTGCCTCAATTGAAACACTAAATTTTGATCAACATTGTTAGAAACCAGAAGCTGAGACTTGGTTGGGTTAATTGACTGGCCCGACATCTGACAGAAGTTACGCAACACTTGAGTAATCACTTGAACTTGTTCGACGGAAGCCTCTGCAAAAAGAAACAAATCGTCAGCAAAAAACAAATGAGAAAGTTTAGGGCCATACCTGTTGAGAGAAATAGGAGTCCAGTTTCCATCATGCACTTCACGGTAGATGTCATTAGCAAGCCGCTCAATGCATAAAACAAAGATGTAGGGCGATAAAGGGTCGCCTTGTCTGATTCCACGTGAGGGGGTAAACGGCTCTGTTGGGGCACCATTCCAGAGAAGGTGGACTGAGTTCGAACCCATTGTGGACATAATAAGAGAAACCCAATTTGGAGGCGATTGAATACTTTCCAAAGTCTCCCGAATAAAGCACCAACTAAGTTTGTCATAAGCTTTATCCAGGTCAATTTTAAAGGCCATAGTACCTTTCCTGCCCATTTTCCTTTTCATAGCTGTAGCAATTTCTTGAACCAGGATAACATTGTCAATAGTAGATCGCCCAGGTAAAAAGCTGCTCTGGTGAGGTCCAATAATGTCAGCAAGAAGTGGTCTGAGTCTATTAACTAAGACCTTCATGATGATTTTACTAGAGACATTTATCAAATTGATGGGACGGAACTGACTCATCTCTTCAGGATTCTTGACTTTCGGAATAAGGTGGATAAGTGAGTGGTTGATAAGATTAGGCATCTCTCCAGAGTTGAAAGCATTGCAGACCATATGAAAAGTAGCATCTCCTACAATGTCCCAACACCGCTGGTAGAAGGCAGCATTAAGGCCATCAGGCCCTGGTGCCTTTGATGGATTCATCTGAAACACTGCAAGTCTGACTTCGTCCTTCTCAATCGAGTTGCACAAACTGTCAATATCGTCCCTTTGAAGAGGTTGGAGCAAAGGGCAGAGATTATTTTGGGGCCTCTCTGCCGTCTTCGTATACAAGTGCATGAGAAAACTTCGAGCCATCTCTTTTAGTTGATCCTCGTTGTCAATCCAAATACCCATATCCGTTTGAAGGCAAGAGACACGATTTTTCCTTCGTCTTACCAGGGTAGAGAGGTGATAGAATCTAGTGTTCCTATCGCCCGATAAAATCCAATCCTTTCTAGATCTTTGGTACCAGTGCAGCTCTTCTTGCTCCAACGTTTGATCATATTCCCTTTTTAGTTTTTTCTCCAGTCGGACTAGTGAGGAGTTATAAGCTACCTGGAGCGATTTTTGAATCCCCCCAATTCTCGCTGCCAGTCTTTTTTTCCTACGAAATATGCTGCCAAAAGTATTATGATTCCAATCCTTAATCTTGCTCACCAGATCTGTGATGCTATCCTCCATGCTTTGCGAATTACCCAGCCAACTATTCTTGACAAGCTCAAAAAAATCATCACGAGTTAACCACGCCATCTCGAAACGGAAGGGTCGCGGCAGACTAGTGTTGTGGGTACTACCATGAAGGTTAATAAGAACAGACATATGATCTGAATGAAGTCTCGGAAGATGTTTGACATAAGCTTCGGGGAAAGCTAATTTCCAATCGGCATTGGCATAGGCACGGTCAAGTCTCTCCATAATCCGTTGACCCGTGTCCCAAGAGTCGGACCACGTGAATCTAGGTCCGATAAAGCTTAGATCCATCAAATTGCAACTATGACGCCACTGCTCAAATTTCTGCATTCTAGTTGTAATTCTATTAGACCCTCCGCTTTTATCTTCAATTTTGCCCACTTGGTTAAAGTCCCTTGCAATCATCCAAGGAAGGTTAACATCGTTCACTACCTCCTACAAAGCATTCCAAAGTTGTTCTTGTTTATTCGGGTTCGGGCTTGCATATATCGCCAAAAATACCCAATCAGGCCCTCCGTTGTTCTTAATTAAGACGTTAATAACTTGACTTCCCGCGGATAGAAGCTCAATCAAGACCTCTTCCTCATTCCATAAAACCCAGATGCCTCCCGCGAATCCTTTAGCTTCAACTCTCCAAGACCTCGGCATATTGAGAGAACGAACTACCTCCTCCGCACGTCTGCCACTTATACGCAGTTCAAGAATGACCACAATGTTAGGACGATGAGCTCTTTTCATGTCCAGAAGAACTCTTTTGAAATCAACACTCCCAGCCCCACGACAATTCCATATCAAAATACGCCAACGGGATCCTCTATTAGAGGAGATATTCTTATAATTTGTATTCATAAAAACACTAAGTAAAAGGGCATAAGAACGATGAAGGGACTGACCTTTAATCATAGTTCATGGGGATTGGACCCTGACCTTCGGTCTCCATATCCGATGACAAATTTGTGTCATCGATTATCACTTGGGTGTTTGAACATAGATTCTGTGAAACCTCTTGACTATGTGGTTCTTGTGAGAATTGTGGGTCTTTCATTAGATGTTGAGAATCAGGTGGTTCATCAGTCTCAATTGCTTGGTGTTCTTTCATATCCTCTCCTTGCCTGCTTTCAGAAAAGGCCCGTATATGGAATGATTTGGTTGTTTCGAAGTCTGGGTTTTCAATGATAGCGTGAGCTTGGTTTGAATCATGATCTTTTGTTGGCTGTCTCTTAGGTTGATTGTCCACGCTTTTCTCTTTCAAGCTGATTTGTTGTGATTGACTAGACTGGCTCTTAGATGGATTAACCATGTCCCCCTCCTTCAACGTGTTTTTTTGTGGATGGCTTTGATTGGGTTTCTCTTGAGAAGTGATTGCCTTACCACTGAGGCATGCACCCTGTTTACTTTGTTTTTTCTCTTTTCTAGTCTGTGAAACGTTTACAGCATTTAAGTCAGATTTAGTCGTTATTTCTTCGCTAGGTTCCAAGGACTCATTTTGGAGAATGTCATATCTGGAAGACGTCGGAATGCTTGTGTTATCCATACTTTGTTTTATCATGTCCTTAGAAGAGTTTGCATTTCGGTTGTCTGTATTATTTGTCTTCCTCTGACCAGGTTTTTCGATGGGTGCATGAGGGCCCTGGTGATGATTCTGGTCTGAGCTCTGCATTGTTGGACCACGAGTCCTTCGTCCATTCCTACGTTGAGCAATCATCCATGTCCCGTAGTCTTCCCCCATTTCCCAGTCGGGTTGAGAATTTTGGTGTGTGCTATTACTTGCTTCAAATATCCCAAAGTGTATATTAGATGGTTCTTGTTCTGAATTTGGAGCTACAGCTTGTTCAGGACAATTGTCTTTTCTGTGTCCATAACGCCCACAGCCAAAGCAAACAAGATGAATTCCCTCGTACTCGACTCTTTGAACCCATCTTTTCATTTGGAACTTGGCCATTAGTGGTTTACCCAGGTCCATTTGAACTGCCACCCTACCATAGTGACCCCTTGCTGCAACGGCTAAGAACCTATCAACTTTTATAGTCTTACCCACCATATCTCCCATTTCCTAAAGTGTTTCTTCATCATAATACTCTAATGGTATTCCAGGGAATCTGACCCATACCGTTGTTGTTGAGATAGATGCTACCTCGGAGTGAAACTCCGGTTCCCATTTCCGAATGGTTAGGTAGTGGTCCGCCACCAACCATGGACCACCTGTGAGGACATGTTCATAGTCTTCCCTTGAAGTGAATCAGACAACAAAATAGCCATTACCAACATCCACCATGTCCATGTGTCCTTGGATAGCCCACAATTTCTTAATCCTAGCTGACAGGAAATGGTACCCCAAAGTTCGACCCAGAAGCTTAATGATAAGTGCAGATCTCTATGGACGACGAATTCGACGCTTACGCTCTGCGGTGGGTATGTAGCGAGGGAGAGAATAGTCAACGTCACTTTCATCTTCAGAGACCTCATCGTCTTGATCAGTAGAGCCTTTGTCGAAGGTGGGGAAGGCTGCTCTTGTTAATCCCTGCACCGTAAGTGTCGCTTTTTCTTTTCCAAAAAGATTTTTCCAGTTCATGGTTTTGGGTTTCTCTGTTGCCGAGTCGTGTGTGTCACCTTCCACAACCATTGCAACATCACTCACCTGCTGATCAGATTCTTGCAGCGTAATTCGAGCTTTCTTGCCAGAACGATCTTCTTTAGGTATGCCATTTCCATACTCTAGCGGATGTTGGGGGGGTGAGTCAGATACTCCATGGTCTGTCTCCACCTCCATAGGAGGGAAAATTGAGGGTGGATGCTGTAATAATAACGAGTTGGATCACAAAAATCACTGGAGTCGAGTTTGAATCACGAAGAAACGAGCCAAAATGGCTAAGATTAAGCTGGGTTTGAACGACAAGGAAGAACAAAGCTCACAACGGCTAATTTCTAGAGAGAGAAATTAAAAAGATAAGAATCACCAACTTCTGTCAACATAAACTTTTCAGACCCCAAATTATGAAAAATCAGACATCAGCAATAAAGAAGGATAATAAAGTAGTGACAAGTGAAAGACACAAAAAAAAAAAAAAAATGGAGGAAGAGAGAAACAACGAGTGGGCCCTGTGGTTCGGTGGCAATAAATGCCCACTGGAGTGCTCAGACTAAAGTCAAAGGCACCCCAAACCACGCGCTGACAGGTGCGCACGAGGCAGTCATGTATTCGCTGCCAGAAAAAAGGCCGCAAAATAAAAAATTAATAATAGGTAAATTAGACAAATAATTCTAATTATTTACAAAAAAATTTATAAATAATTCTTATTATTTTAAAAATCATATAATTAATTTTTATTATTTATAAAAATTTCATTAATAATTCTCATTGTTTTAAAAATCATTCATTTAGTTTTTATTATTTATAAAAATCTCTCTATTAGTCTCAATATTTATAAATATCTCACTATTAGACGTGAGATTTTTACAAATAAATCGGATTAAGGGTGAGATATTTATAAATAATAGACTAATGATGAGACTTTCATAAATAAAAAAGACTAATTATGTTATTTTTAAAATAATAGAGATTAATAATAAAAATTAATTGTGTAACTTATAAAATAATAAAGATTAATAATTTAAAACAGGTAAACAATAAATACTAATTATGAAATTTATCCAATAATAAGGATTGTCACTGCCACATAAGGACTGTCGCTGCCACGAAAGGACAGCTGTTGTCCTTGTGGCATTAAAGCAACTGACGCGAGAGGATTGCATGGGTCCCACATGGGCCTAGCTGCTCATAATAGCCCGAAAGTGGGGCTTACACATGACATGTGTCATTCACTGATTGGTCCGAAATGAGATCAAAGGAAAAGAAAAAAAAATTGAGAAATTGCAAAAAAGAAAGCTGGAAGGCACTCTCCTTTCAGAGCCTACCAGTACCAACTCCAATATTTTCCAGCAATGTTTGTAACTGTAAGAATGTTTCCAATAATTTTTTTAAAGATTATTATATTATAATCGTATTAGGTCATCTTCAACAGGTACCCTAAATTACTATATTCTCTACATGTAGGGATGGTATTAGAGATGTTGATCTCCAACAGCATCTCTACACTTATCCCTACATGTAGAGAATCTCTATATTCAAATCATACTATCTCTACATGTAGAGATGTAATAACAAATCCCTAAACTTTTCTCTACATCTCTACATGTGGAGTAAACAAAAGTAAAGAGTTTTTAAAATAGAGAAGTTGTTGGAGTGATACTGAAATAAGGATTCTCTAAAATCAGAATATGGGGAAGCTGTTGGAGTTAAACCGAAATAGAGAATCCTTACATGTAGAAAAATGATCAAAATTCTCTACATGTAAAGAAAAAAATAGAGAAGCTGTTGGAGATGGCCTTATTATTTTTTGATTTTAAATCACAATTATATTATAATAATATTATGAATAGATTGATTTATCTCTTTCACATGTCTTATACACTTCAACCTACACATGAAAACATAAAAGGCAACTCCATAGCATTTTATCTTTCTCAATCGTATATTACAATGTATTATCATTTTGCATTTAACTTAGTGTGGCAGATTAAAATAAGAAGTGTTGTAGCGAAATTGAAATAACGAGTTCTAATAATTTTACTCATAATTAGTAAAATAGAATTTTTAGCTCCTTCGAAATCGGTAATTAATTCTATTTCCGATAGGGGCAATGAGCTTATATTTTACAATATTATAAAATAGTCAAACATTAGAGAATATCTTAGTATAACTTGAATCACCTTAAAAAGAAGGTAATATAGGATACAAACTTTATATATATATGCGCAAATTAATAGTGTATATATTAAATTACACATTGATTAATAAGGAAGTATAATATAGGTGGTTAAATAAGTCTGTCCAAAAGTACACTATCATAAATGAGCATAATACAGGGGGTCACAAAACTTTCAAATTATTTAATATTCTATTAAGTACAATGGACTTTTAATATTTTTCTTGTATTTTCATGAATCTATTAACTATATCACACCATAAGAGGTTATACATGAGTTTCTAACATTGGTAATTAAATTATTATTAAGTTTTATCACTTTAAGCATGATTTAATTAACGCGGTAACTCAAGTGATGCAGTAATGTGACTCAATACATTCTCTAAATCAATCAATAGCCAACAAGTACTTGTGATGCAAAGGCGGACTTACAAACTTGGAATTTTTTGCTATTATGAATCGTTACCTGACATTTCACCCAATCCATGGAGATTAACTTTCTTTATGTGATTATGAATACTACTTTAAGCAAATTAATCTACCAATGAATTCTTCCAACTTGTGAGCCTTCTAGGGGAAATTAGGAATCCAATTAATGGGCAAATTATTTCGCAATTTACAACAAGCAGTCCAATCTCAGAGTTGATTTGTCTAAAAAAAAGGAGCCACGAGATCAACGAGTAAGAATTCTTTAAATGGAAAATTCACAAAAGTAAGAATTCTTTAAACTTTACTACGAGGCCTTTGGCTTAGCAGTATACTACTCAATGTAAATGTCAAAAATTATAAGATCAATTATCTCATTTTCTCTTTTTAGTAAGATATCATATTTCCCATAAAGTCATCTAACCGTGAGATAAAATCTCTTTAAAATATAATTGATGTCAAAATTATAATTCAAACTCGAAGCTTATTTTTTCATATAAAAAGGCTTCAATCAATCTTATATATGCTAAAAACTGATTTTCGAATATTTCATTCTTAAAGCGAAAATCATACCACTAAATCAAATAACTTGTAGTCTAATACAGAGGCGGACCTGCCTTGTGTCCAGTGCATGCAAGGGCATGCACTGAAATATCCCTAAAAAATTAGGGATATTTTGGTAATTTCAGTTCTGTTATTAAAAAAAATAGTAATAATAATATGTAAAAGCACTTTACCAATTATCCGATCTATTTTCCAAACTCCACCTCAAGGTTTTCAACCCACTCTCTCCTCAAGCCCTCAAGCATTCTCGCAAGTCGCAAGCAGCAAGTAAATAAGCAAATTTCAATTTGAAATATTTTTCCTCTTTGATCTCTTGTTGGTGCTGCTGATATTAGTGATAATTAAACTCACTCTAAATGCTATATTTTTCCATTTGTTGGTGTTGCTGCCTATTAAGGCCTGACCTAAGAAGTTTACTAGCCTAGTTTTGTGGTTATGTTTAGCTCGTCGTTTAAGAAACCATCGTCATTCGTCAGAGACTCAAATTGATGTGCTGACTGCTGAATGCTGATGATGAAGCTTTTGTATTTAGTAGTTTGAAACTTTGAATGATTAGATATATTAGTTTGTTAAGAAGATTGAAGAAGTTACAACTTATAAGTTTATTATATTAAATATAATGCCTTTTCAAATCCTTGATATCAATGAGATGATGAATATAGCTCATAAATTATCAAGATTTACGTGAAGCCTAATGCTTGGGCCAAAAAATTGAAAATTTGGACAGATTAGTTTCCAGCATAGCATTCTTTAATCTTTATAATTGAAAATTTAGTTGTTTTTATTTCTTTGTAGTTCTAGTTGTTTAGAATTAATTTAAATTAAAAACAATAACTAAAATTGATTTTTTTCTAGATATTGATGGAGAATTTTTAGAGAAAATGACAATTTCCGATGAACAAATTTCTTTTGGATCTAATGAAATGAATAGAAAAGAAAACGCACAACATTGTTCAAAGCAACCTCGGGTTGAGATTAATTTAGAAGATCTACCATTAGATCCTGGATTATGCCTGAAAATTATGAATTACCATCCGAATGATCGAGATAAAGTGCGGAGATACTACTTGCAAAATGGGTCTTGTCAACTTTGTGATCATGATTTTCCTAAAAGAAAATTTGGGGATAAGCTTAGACGATTTTGTCCATCTTGGTTTAATGAATTCGGTAGTTGGTTGGAACACAGTACAACAAAAGATGCTGCATATTGTTTGTATTGTTATCTTTGTAAGCCAGATGTTGGAAAACAGTCAGGTGGAGATACATTTATTACAGATGGATTTACCAGTTGGAATAATAAAAGTAGACTTAGTACTCATATTGGAGGTCCAAACAGTGCCCATAACAATGCCTACAAAAGGTGTGAAGACTTGATGAAGCAAAGTCAACACATTGAAGTTGATATCTTTAAGCAATTCGATCAAGTTCGTGAACTATATCGAAGTCGATTAACTACTACAATTGATTGCATTTGATATCTTTTGAAACAAGGATTACATTTCCGTGGTCATGATGAATCAGAGGATTCTACTAATTAAGGTAATTTTTTTGAACTTCTCAAGTTTCTTGCCGATCACAATGAAACCATCAATAAGTGTGTTTTGAAAAATGCTCCTGATAATCATTGGTTAACTGCTCCTAAGATTCAAAAAGACATTGTCAATGTTGTCGCAGTTGAGACTACTAAGGCAATTATAAATGATATTGGAGATGAATATTTTGCTATTATTGTTGATGAGTCTCGTGATGTATCAATCAAAGAAGAAATGGCCATTGCTTTGCGTTATGTGAACCATAAAGGAAGTATCGTTGAGCATTTTCTTGGTAAAATGCATGTAAGAGATACTACTGCATTATCTTTGAAAAGGGGAATCGATTTATTATTTAACAGATATGGATTGAGTATATCAAAAATTCATGGACAAGGCTATGATGGTGCTAGTAATATGCAAGGTGAATTTAATGGTCTTAAAAGTTTGATTTTGAAAGAAAATTCACCTGTTTTCTATATTCATTGCTTTGCTTATCAGTTGCAGCTCACATTTGTTTATGTGGCAAAAACTCATGCTCAAGTTGCTACTTTTTTTGGCTTAGTTGCCACTTTAGTAAATGTTGTTGAAGGCTTATGCAAACGATATGACATGCTTCGTGAAAAGCACATAGCTAAAGTTAAAGAGACATTAAAAAATGGTGAAATTCATAGTGGACGAGGCATGAATCAAGAAATTGGTCTCAAACGGAGCGGTGATACTCGTTGGGGTTCACATTATGGCAGTTTAATAAGTTTGAGTCTCATGTATTCTTCAGTGATTGATGTGCTTGAGAATATCAAGGAAGATGGAGTGACTTCTGATAAAAAAGGTAAAGCTAATCGCCATTTAGACTCCATACAAACATTTGATTTTGCATTTCTTTTACATTTGATGAAAATTGTGTTAGGAATCACAAATGACTTATCACAAGCATTGCAAAGGAAAGATTAGGATATCATTAACGCCATGGGATTGGTTTGTCTCTCAAAGGAACGTTTACAAAATCTGAGAGATAGTGGATGAGAATCTTTATTAAATGAAGTCTCTTTGTTCTGCACAACTCATGATATTGACATTCCTAATATGGAAGAGATGTTTTTATTGAAAGGGCGATCACGGCGTAAAGTTCAAAATATTACGAACTTACACTATTATTGCATTGATTTGTCTTATACTATTGTGGACATGCAACTTCAAGAGCTTAATAATCGTTTCACTGAGACAAATACTAAGTTGTTTCTTTGTTTGAGATGCTTGAATCCAGACAATTCCTTTGATGCATTTGACAAGCACAAGTTGATTGAATTTGCTAAGTTTTATCCAAATGATTTTTCTCCCATAGATTTGGTAATTATTGAAAATCAATTGGAGACATATATTATTGATATGCAAAGAAGTGATGAATTCTCAAAGTTAAAAGGGACTGCTTGCCTTGCAGAGATGCTAGTGAAGACTGGAAAGCATCGTGTTTATTCATTGGTGTATTTACTTATTAAGTTGGCATTAACTTTACCTGTTGTTACAGCCACAGTAGAAAGAGCATACAGAAAATTGTGAAGAGTGAATTGCGTAATCGGATGGGAGATGATTTGATGAATGATTGTTTAGTCCCTTACATAGAAAGAGAAGTATTTGATAGTATCGATAATGAGTTGATTATTCAACGCTTTCAAAATATGAAGATACGACGGAAACAATTGTAAAAGGTACTTTTTGTATTACTACAATACTATAGTTATTTATTTTTTTCTCTTTTATATGCTTATATTTTTATAATTGTTGCAATGTGTGTAATGTGTATTAGTTTATGTATAAATTAGAATCTCTGAATCCTGGTTTCTGAGCCCCAATGATTACCCTGAGTCCTGGTGCCTGAGTCCGCCATTGGTCTAATATAAATTTTTTATAGATAACGTGAGAACCAAATAGGCGGAATCCAACCACCAAATTATCTCTAATTATTAACTGATAAATTTTCAAATATAATAATATGCTTTCATATTTGTACCAAATCAATTAAATACAAAACACTAATATAATAAAGAATCTCGAACCACATATCTACATAAAAATAATTTCACTTTTACTGTTGTCAAACTATACACTTTGAAAATATATATAATATTTTTAATTATAATAAATTATTATGTGACATTCCTTAACTCTCTCAATTACATGACAACTTATTTTGTCTTTCCACGTAATGGTCCATTAACACCTCATTTCCTCTTCTGCGTAAACTTCTGTACTATCTAACCTCAAAATTCGAAAAGCAACTCAAAAACTCCCCCGTAAGACCTCATTGGCCCCACCAAAGGTCAAACTCTTCAGCTCCCCTCCTGCACGTAGTCAATGCCTATGTTGTCGTTTCTGTTCTAGTCTGTTACTAGTCACTACTGTACGATGAGAGCACTGGAGACGGATACTCTCATAGTTTCAATTCTTTCATGTTCAGATAATAGACAATCTTGACTTTTTTTTTTGCTCAAACAATCTTGGCTATTGATTTAATCTATTTTAATTTTAACTTGACATAAAAAATGTCTGTGGGTGAGTCTAAAATGACAAATGTCAAGTCAAAATTAAAACATATCAAATTAATAACCAAAATTTTTTATTTAGTCCTAAACGTTTGTGCGTATTGACATTTTAGTTTTAAACATTTTAAATCAAATATTTTAGTCTCAAATGTTTAACTTATTAGACACCGTTAGTCCATTGTCTAATTTCTATTAGATTTTGACCATTAAAATCACGTAACTACACGTTACGATTTAAAAGAAAAAACTTTGAAAGTTATTTTCGTAATATAGCTTTTAATCATTTTCTTCACAAACGATCACTCTATACTATTTTGCCCCAATTCTTTTTTTTCTTTTCTGATAAGCAAAATGTAAGGACCCTATGAAATTCCCTCACCATTACCAAATGCTCATCATCATCATGTTCCGCCAAGAAGAAGTTTTAGTTATCCACCAGCAAGGTCGTCGTCGTCAAAGCCGCGGCTGCCGCTGCCCACCCCACAAGATCAAAGCACTCCAAGCGCCAGGATTAGCTTAGAAGGCAAAAAAATATTCCATGGAAAATCATTGACGGACGATGTTCTGATGAGGAGATTTGTTATTGAAGAAGAAGCAATGATGATACAGATTAGAAGAAGGAATCAGATGGAAATTATAAGGAAAAGAAATGCAATCAGAAGGAGAAAACTTGGTCCAAGCCCTCTAAGTAGAATGGTTTTGCCCCAGCAATAATTAATCAGCTCTTAATTAATTAGGTACACAATTAATGGGGCTTTTGTTCTTTTCTTCCTCTGATTAATTCTGTCAATGCTGATGGGAATATTTCTCTATTTCAATATCTACATAATCAAGAATATCATCCTCTACTTTCCATGCTATAGATACAATTCTCTTAAAAGTGGTGCTCCTATAATTTCTTTCACATACAATTCTCTTCAAAGTAGTGCTCCTATAATTTCTTTCACATATGGCGTTACTTTTACATATTACTACTGTTCTACAAAGCAAATTGTTATTGCTACTCTCCCTCAAATAATGCTAAGAAATTTTGCACTCATGAGTCATGTTGAGAATGTGTCTTGTTGAGATATTTGTTTCTATATATTTCCGAAAAACAATTGGTCTTTCAACAATTAATAAGGTTTTATCAATATTATAGGACGGTGATATTATATGTATCGCGCAACTAAAGAGAGACAATGTAAAAATGATAAAATGAACCATATTACATCGAAGATTTTTATTTTCCGTGCATGAACTCCAAAAGGAATGTGAAATAGATTTTCATTAAATTCACTCAAGTAAGAACCTAGTAGGTTTGTTCACAAAGGCATTGTCTATACCAACATTTGAGAAAACAGATTTGTAATTTGATGATGGGAATAGGCTTAGTGTTAGAGTTCTTACATTTTGCTTATAGAAAAGAGAAAAGAGAATTGAGGCAAATTAGGATAGAGTGATTGTTTGTGAAGAAAATGATTAAAACTTAAATTACAAAAATAACCTTCAAACCTTTTTCTTTTTACTCGCAACGTACAGGCAAGTGATTTTAATGGTTAAAATATAACATAAATTGGACAATGGACTAACGGTGTATAATAAGTTAAACGTTTGGAATTAAAGTGTCTGATTTGAAATATTTAGGACCAAAATGTTAAAAAGCACAAACGTTTAGGACCAAATGAACTATTTTCTCTCTTTATTATTGGTGTGCTGTCGCAGACAACCAAAAATAAAACCTGTACTCCAAAAAATATATGTAGTAGTGTGAGTAAGGATCGTTCCCACAGAGAGTACCTAGTCTAATTTTATGTTACGTAAACAAGGTTGGGGGGTTTGAGTATATAAAGAAAACTTAAGAAAAATTACTGAATTTAAAAATATTGAATTTAATCAAGAAGACGAACCTTGATCTAAGTCAACATCCACCATCAGAATCTTGTAACTGATCATTGATGCAAGTATATTTCAATTCAAACTTTAAATATTCACCGTTGGAATTATTTTCCTATCTCTCCTTAGTCGTAGTTAATTAGAATACACGCGACCTAATTAACCCTAACCACTAAACAACCTCAGACACGCACTAAATGTTTAATCTAGTAGCAGCCTTAAGAATTAGAGAGATCGATGAAGCTAAACAACACAAGCACACACTGTTGCATTTAATTTAGTTGAACGTTCTTCCTAAAATCTAATAATCTCTGACGCAGCAAATTATTAAATCTTAGTCGCTTCGCAAGTTAGAAGGATCAAACAATTACGAATTTGATATCTAACTTAGCAGTAGATTATAACGAATAATAAACTAGTAGGCCTCCCTAACAATTAAACAAAAGAATCATATAAATAAAACAAAAGAACATTCAATACTCAAAGCATAAATTGAACAATAAAAACTAATTAGATTTCACAGTTCTCTTGATTCCGAGGCTTCAATTTCTTTCGACCAAGAATAAAAGTTTTAGCTACGCAGAGCCATAAAGAAATTTCGAAGGAGAAAAGGGGAGAGAAAAAGAGGCGGTCCAAATCTTATGATTTCTCCCCTTATTTATAGTTTGTGAAGCCTACCAAATCCCCTAAAATAATGGAATCCTAATCTAAATAGAATAAGAAAATATTAAAGGTGAAGTAAACTCCTAATATAACTAGAAAAATCTAAAACAACTAGAAAAAGTCCTAATACAATTAAGGCTCCGTTTGTTTGCCGTAAAATATTTTCCCGAAAAATATTTTTCAGATTTTACGGTGTTTGGTAACACTGGAAAATTGGTCAACCGTAAAATGTTTTCCAGTCAAAAATTGCGGCTGCTTTTTCTTAATTTTACGGTGTTTGGTAACACCGAAAAATTGGTCAACCGTAAAATATTTTCTGGTCAACAATTGCGGCTAGTACAAAATTATGTAAAATGTTTTCATGTCCTTTGGGATAAGAAAACATTTTACAAAACTTACGGCACATCCAAACACCAAAAAATATTTTTCAGTATTCTATTTTCCAGTAAAATATTTTCCTCCAACAAGTTATTTTACGGCAAACAAACAGAGCCTTGTAAAATATTTTATTTTTCAGGAAAACACTTTCCACGGAAAATATTTTACACAAGCAAGTTATTTTACGGCAAACAAACGGAGTTGGAATTTTCATGCACCACATCCTCCACTATCAACTAGAAGTTTCTAGATAAAGAATATTCCAGAACATTAAACAGCACATGTACAGCAAATTCACGTCCAATTTCGACCTTGAGAAAGCCTTTATTTCTCAAAACTCAAAACATGAAAGTTGTAGATCTTCTTCTTGGCTTTCCAGAACATCTTGAATCGCCTTAATCGGAGTTCGGATGAGAGAGTTATGCCCAAAAAATGTAATATTGTCGGAGCTGTCCAGAATTACGCGATTTAACTTCGTTTTGCACTTAACACCTCTATTTGCATCCTAAATCAAAATATAAAAATAATGAATGTATTTAGGCATCAAATAAGTGTGAAAAAATAAATATTAATAAAGATAAATATGACATTTTACATTCTTATCAATTATCTTAACATGAGAAGATTCATTCCTGCCAAAATAATGCTTCCTTTCAACATGAGGGGATCTATTCCCTGTTAGAGATATGCCCTAATGCTATATATTTGGATGACGTATATTGGGGCATTTTGACATTTACTTGTATATTATGGCATTCGTGTCTATATGTCTGTTTTCATATTGACATAATTAGGACATTCATATTCTCCTTCTTTACGTGTATGAATGAGTTCATAGTATTTTCATTAGAGGAATGTATTCTAAAAGCATTTAGAATATGTTGGCGTATTTCCTTAATATGATAAAAATACTTAAAATATTCATAGTCCTTAGATTATTTGATCGGGACTTTAATAATCAATTACGGACTATCACATGTGTTGTTACCTTTGATTAACATAGGGATGTTAATGATAAAGGATGGTGAGCCACGTGCCATAACAGCATAGCGATGCGACTAACAAACATGTGGATGACTATTAGTTGAATAGATCATTGAATGTGACGTGAATAACAAATTACATGACTTTGGATTAATAATTTGTTATTCGTTGCGATTGTGTATGTAATCCTTAGACTTGAGACATTACGGTTGTCATATGTATTAGGGTTTGATTCTAGCGTTTGGACAATAATTGTTTCGACAAACGAGATGAGATACGTCCTCTCGCAGTTTCATTCGTCTGGTATAGTGATTGACAGGTAGTGGTCAAGAGAGGATCCATTAACCTCCGGCGTGAGGCAATGTCCTATGCGATCTAAGCTTGGTTGTTTAATGAGGAAATCCTTGGCCAAGGTATGAATGATGGAGAAAGGGTTTTCCATGTGTCATCCCTCATTACACCAATTAGATCTATGCATAGTATCAAGTTTATGAACTTAATCGTATCATGGTTCTTGCTCGACGGGACAATTAATGGAAGGATTGGAGTGCACGATAATCGGCGACTATAAATAGATTCACAAGAAATTGACTTTATTACTGTATATATTGTCTTGATATGTTACTAGGCGTCACTCTAGAACGTGAGGGTATTTCGAGAATGACGGAGAAATTTTCGGAATAGATTGAAAGGGTTTAATCGTCCCTCATTGCTATAGGGTGGTGAATCTAGAGAGTCACACACGTTTGAGTATCATGAATAAAGTTTCTATAATGAGCTTACAATGAGTTTGGAAACGTTAAAGAGTTAACGTTGTTGTATTTGGTCATTAAGTCGTAATGGACCAAAAGTGTAATTATTGAAGGTGTTGGGGCCAAAGTATAAATATGAAAAGTTAGTTTCCAATTAATTAATCTAATATTGATTAGGATTAATTATAATCCAAGAGCCAAGATTTGATCTTATTTGAATTCTATGGCTTGGATTTAATTGGCAAGTTAGTGGAGAATTACATATTTTTCTACTAACGTATACAACACAAAAGTGTAATTATTGAAAGTATTGGGGTCAAAGTATAAATATGGAAAGTTAGTTTCCAATTAATTAATCTAATATTGATTAGGATTAATTATAATCTAAGGCCAAGATTTGATCTTGACTAGATCTATGGCTAGGATTTATTGTGGCAAGAATAATGGATAATTCCATAATTTTCCACTATCTAATATACTTATATTATATTGTTGCACAAGACACAAAGGTGCATTGGAGACATATATGTTGGGAATGCACAAGACACTAGGATGCATTGGTGACATGTATGTATGGAATGCACAAGACACAAGTATGCATAGGAAAAATATATGCAATGAAAGCAAAAGAAAAAATCAGATTTTTGACTTAAAACTAAAGAGCAAAAAATCTGAATTTTTCTCTCTCTATGCTCTCTCCATTTTCGACCAAGAGAAGAGTTCTTGGGCAGAATTTTTCTCTTGCTCTCTACACTTGTGTAAGCTCATATCTCCAACTAAATAGCTAGTACAAAGATTTGGTTTGTGGAGAAGAAGCTCTTAGATGCTCGTGTAGATGAACTAGACCTTTTGCACGTGTGAAAGACTTGGTCATCATTCTTGTGGTGCTTCTTCATTCCTTTGGCTAGATCTTCAAGAGGTATACCTTGATAACTCTTGTTCATTCATATATATGTTTATATATGTAGTAGATATGTTGATTACATGGACTAGACATAAGGTATTATGGTGAATACAAATGATATGTGTTGCTAAAAAATTTTTGAAATCAAGTTTTTGCTTCCACCTAGCTCACTATATGTTGTGATTCACCTCTTGTAAGCACGATCCTTTCATTCCCAAGGTGGCAAATATCAAGTCAAAGAAGAACGTGATGGTCAGCTATGCACACATCACTATTGTACTTGATTGGTCATTAAGAAAAAAGGGTTATTGGTAGTTCGAATTTTTCAAAAAAATAAAAAATAAAAAATAAAGCAGAGAGCAGTATATATGTGCATGTATGTGTTTGGATATTCTTAATAGAGTCTCAATCCATTATTTTAGAGATTCATATAGAGACTAAGATCAATTATAAAGACCACTTAGAGACCAAGATAAAAAAACTATTTTAAAGACCCATTTAGATAAAAAAAACATCCCCAGTGACGGTCTCTATAAAATTGAGTCTTTATATTATGTTAATTTTAATTTTACATAATAATTTGATTGTGTGTTATTTTTTTTCGTGTGTTACTTTTTTTTAATTAATTGTTATTTAGATTATTTCAACTTCTTTAACGAATATTTCAACCAAAAAATAAATAAATTGCAATGAACATAACATTTAAAAAATTAGGATTACGTTTAATTACATAACTAAATGAAAAAACTAATTACAAATCTCTAATTAAAAAAAAACCATACGTAAAAAAAATCTTAATTAAATTTAACCATTAATTAATTTTTTCTCGTGTGTTACGTTTATATTTGTTTTTTCTTTTTTTTTTTTTTTAATTAATTAATAAAATAGCCTAAACTAAAAATAAAATAGAAAAGTTTATTTTTTCAACAAGCAGCAATATCGATTCAAAAAAAAAAAAAAACAAGCAGCAATAAAAAGGTTTACCAAACCAAAAAAACTAAACTAAAAAATTAAAATAAAAAAATAAAATACAAAACCAGAATTTAAAAAAAAAAAGTCTAATTAAAAAACTCTAAATACAAAACCTTAATTAAAAAATCTAATTAAAAAGGATAATTACAAAAGACTAATTAAAAAAACCTAAATAAAAATATTAAAAAATTTAATTAAAAAAAAATAACCCCTAAATAAAAGCCCCATTCCCCGTCACTGTTGCCCCCTTTTTTTTTTCCCTTTCATTTTCCCTTCTCTACTGCGCACACCCCCCCCCCCCCCCCCCCGCCCCCCCACCCCCATTTCTTCCCTTTCCTTTCCCTTTCCCGCTACACCTCACCCACACCGCTTCACTTTCCCCATTGCACCCCATCCCACCCTACCCCACCCTCCTTCTCCACTACCCCCCTTACCACCAGCGAAACCACTACCCCACTGTACCCCACCCCCCACCTTCCCTGTTGTACCCCACCCCCCCCTCTGTCATGAAACCAAGCACGTGCCTTGCAGAGAGCATTGAGGACGTGGCACAACAAACTTACCAAGTATATGACACTCAACAGATGGGAAGGGGACTGCGTCAAAAATTCATTCCCAAGCATTTCACCGAGTTTGTTACAACAAAGTAGCTAGAATAGTATATAAGCAAGCTTTGTAATCAAAATGAGCATCAGATCATAGTCTATTCTCTATATTCTTCTTTCTTCTTCTTCTTCAAGTGGAGCTCCTAATTGCTCGAAAATTGGCACTATCTGTAACTTTCAATTCTGTTTTTGAATTCAATCAAAGCTTGCTTTTACAAGGTGTTTTCATTCCCTTAAACCATGGCTGATGGAACTAGATTCAAAGTTCTCGACGATTCCCTTAAGCATCAAGCTCAGGTGCTTGAGTCTCTTCAATCGGCAATCTCGGCGCAACAACATTCGATGGAGCAACTCACCTTACGATACACAACTTTGGATGGTAAAGTGGAACATGTTATGCACATCGGAGAGGCCTTCTCTATAAATTGTTCTCCGATGCCAACGGTCTCTACTGATCCTCTTCCATCACCGGTGGCTGCTTGCTCATTGCGTTTGGATTTCCCTCGCTTTGACGAAACCGACGCCATGGGCTGGATTTTCAAAGCAGCTCAGTTCTTCAATTATTATGCAATTGATGATTTGCAGCGTCTAACGATTGCCTCCTTTCACATGGACGGCGCTGCTCTTCATTGGCACCAATGGATGAGCCGCAACAACCAACTCACAAATTGGGCATCGTTCATTAGTGCCTTGGAAACCCGATTTGCTCCAATTGAGTTCGAAAATCCTCATGGCTCCTTGGCCAAACTCACACAAACTTCATCCGTTGCTGATTATCAACATACCTTTGAGATTCTCGCCAACCGTATATCCAACCTACCAGCTGAATTTTTGTTCAATTACTTTATTTCGGGCCTCCGACCCGATATCCGCACTGAGGCATTGGCTTTCCAACCCAAAACCATGAATCATGCTATCGGACTCGCACGCCTGCAAGAGGCCAAATTACTTGAGCTTCGTAAGCTTGCAGCCCGATCCACTTTTTCTTCCAAACCCATTCCACTTCACCTGCCTGGATCCACTACGCCAACATCTTTTAGCCCATTAGTAAGCCCCACATATGCTAGCCTACTACCACCCATAAAACAACCTCTACTACCTACACCCTCATCCACCTCACACACATCGTTCCCTCCTTTAAATACTTCACAATCACCTTTGCCATCACTACCTATTAAATGTCTTACTCAAGCTGAAATTCAGTCCAAACGTGAGCGCGATTTATGTTACAATTGCGATGAGAAATGGACCAGACAACATCATTGCAAAAACGCGTCTCGCTTTATTCTCTTGGACTTTGACGATGAACCACCTGATTCTCCAAATCTTGACCCTGAGCCTACATCTGAGTCTTCTCTTCCCTGCCCTGAACCTGAAATATCTTACCACGCCATGGCTGGCTATACCTCACACACTATTTTACGCCTCAAAGGTACCTTATCCGGAGCTCCGGTACAGTTACTTGTTAATGGTGGAAGTACCCACAACTTTATTCAATCACAGGTTGCTCACCACCTTGCCTTACCTATTAAACTAACACCCACATTTGCAGTTATGGTTGGTAGCGATGAACAGTTGCGTACCGAGGGATGTATCCTTTAAGCCGTCATCTCGGTTCAAGGCTATAATATTTGTACTGATCTTTATGTCCTTCCCTTGCATGGTGCCAATATTGTTCTTGGTGTATCATGACTTGTTACTCTTGGTGATGTCACGTTGAATTATGCCTCCTTGACATTGAGGTTCCGTCAACAAGGCCAGCATATACAACTTCAAGGTGAAACAGAACCAGCTGCAGTGCCTATGCATTATAAAGCCATCCGCAGGTTATATGACACTGATTCTAACTCTGCTTATTTTAAGTTAGAATTATTGTCTTGCATAGAGGAATCTTCTGAGACTGGTTCTTCTGACCTACTTGCTATTCTAAGTCAACAAGATTTTTTATTTTCTAAGGCCCAGGGTCTTCCACCTCGTCGACCTCAAGATCATACTATTCCTCTTCAGTCAAGCACTAGACCTGTCAATGTCCGGCCTTATCGCTACCCACATTTTCAGAAACATGAGATTGAGCGACTTATCCACGAAATGCTTACAGATGGTATCATCCGACCAAGCACAAGTCCGTATTCCTCCCCTGTTCTTTTAGTCAAAAAGAAGGACAATACATAGAGGTTTTGTATGGATTACAAGGCTTTGAACGCAATTACTATCAAAGATCGTTTTCCGATCCCCACAATTGATGAACTATTTGACGAGCTGTTTGGTGCAACTATTTTTTCTAAATTGGATCTACTTTCTGGTTATCATCAGATTCGGATTAAAGACGAGGATATTCCTAAAACAGCCTTTCGCACTCATGAGGGTCACTATGAATATCTCGTGATGTCATTCGGCCTCACCAATACACCGGCAACCTTTCAAGCCACTACGAATGAAGTATTTAAACCATTTTTTTGTAAATTTGTTTTGGTATTTTTTGATGATATTCTGATTTTTAGCAGGCCGTGGGCTGAGCATTTACATCATTTACAACTTGTTCTCCATCAATTGCAAAGTCAACGGCTGGTTGCCAAGAAATCTAAATGCTCGTTCGGGCAAACATCAATACAGTACCTGGGGCATATTGTTTCAGGCCAAGGGGTTGCTATGGATCCATCTAAAATAGAGGCTATTCTTACTTGGCCCCAACCGCAATCAATCCGCAGCCTTCGAGATTTTTTGGGCCTTATGGGGTACTATCGTTGTTTTATTTGACAATATGCTATTTTGGTCAGCCCATTTACGGATCTTCTTCGCAGAGATGCTTTCATTTGGTCTCATCCAGCACAATAAGCTTTTAACAACCTTAAACAGGCCATGACAACGGCTCCTGTTTTGGTTTTACCAAATTTTGACCTTCTGTTTACTTTAGAGACTGATGCATTTGGTACGGGAATTGGGGCCGTTCTTCAGCAAAATGGCCATCCTCTTGCTTATTTTAGTCAAAAACTATCAAGCAGATTGCAGACTTCTTCTACTTACAACCGTGAAATGCATGCTATCGTCGCCGCAGTTAACAAGTGGCGGCACTATCTTTTGGGCAAAAAATTCTTTGTTAAAACAGATCAAAAAAGTCTCAAAAACTTGACTTCGCAAGTAATACAAACCCCTGAACAGCAGCATTGGTTGTCTTAACTTATCGGTTATGACTTTGAGATCCTTTACCATCCTGGCAAGGAAAATAAGGTTGCCGATGCATTGTCACGTGCCCCAACATATTGTTTTCTAACATTTTCATCCCCTCAGTTCGAGTTGATTCGGGAAATTAGACAAGAAAATCAATCTCAGCCCGAGTTGCGCAAATTCTATACGACACTCCGTGAAGATCCACACACACTTCCTGACTTTGCTAATTGGGACGACATTCTTATGTACAAAGGCCGCATTGTTATTGCCAGTGATTCACCTCTAAAAGAAAAATTACTTCAAGAATTTCATTTATCTCCTCTAGGAGGCCATTCAGGTGTTCTTCGCACATTTCAAAGACTGTCCACTGGGTTTTATTAGAAAAAGATGCGCCAGGATGTTCGCAAATTTGTTGAATATTGTCATATATGCCAAGCTATGAAAGTTTCCCAACTGCACCCAGCAGGCCTTTTACAACAGTTACCTATTCCCACTCAAGTTTGGGAGGATGTTTCTATGGACTTTATCACCAGTCTTCCATCTTCAGGAGGTAAATCAATAATCATGGTCGTTGTTGATCGTCTTACAAGGTATGCCCACTTTATTGCACTCAATCATCCTCTCACTAATGCACGTGTGGCAGCTCATTTTGCATCTGAAATCATACGCCTTCATGGTCTCCCTCGCTCCATTGTTAGTTATCGAGATCCTCTCTTCATTAGTTCTTTTTGGCAAGAATTATTTCGCCTTCAAGAGACTTCTTTGGCCATGAGTAGTTCTTACCACCCCAAGACGGACGGGCAAATAGAAATTGTTAATCGTGGCTGAGTTATATTTATGATGTTTTGTCTCTGACTCACCTACTAAATGGGTCAAGTTTCTACCTTGGGCCGAGTTCTGGTACAACACCGCATATCATACTTCGGCTGGAATGACACTGTTCCAAGCCTTATATGGCCATTTACCTCCTACAATTCCTAAATATCTTCCTGGTTCAACAAAGAATGAAGCTGTTGATTATGAGCTCCAAAACCGTGACCTTACTTTGCAGACATTGAAGAAAATTTTGCATTAAGCTCAAGTCCGCATTAAATATTATGCAGATAAAAATCCCAGGGAAGAAACCTTTGACATTGGTGATCTGGTATTAGTCAAGTTACAGCCTCATCGACAATTATCTGTACGAGGCTCCTACAACACAAAATTAAGCCGCCGATATTTTGGGCCCTTTAAAATCCTTGAACGTCTCGGTCTAGTGGCTTATAAATTGGCTTTGCCTGAGTCCTCGCGCATTCATCCGGTGTTCCATATCTCTTTACTCAAACGATTTAAAGGCAGCGAGAATTCTTAAGTCACTTCATTACTAGCAACGTCTGATGATTCCAACCCAATACACAAGCCAGTTGCTATTCTTAACTCTCGCATCATTCAACGCCAAGGACAACCAGTGTCCCAAGTATTGGTTCAGTGGGAAGGCTTGTCTTTCGATGATGTTACTTGGGAAGACCAGAGTCACATTCCGAACCTTGCGGACAAGGTTCTGCTTCAAGAGGACGGCATTGTTATGAAACCAAGCACGTGCCTTGCGGAGAGCATTGAGGACGTGGCACAACAAACTCACCAAACATATGACACTCAACGGATGGGAAGGGGTCTGAGTCAAAAATTCATTCCCAAGCATTTCACTGAGTTTGTTACAACAAAGTTGCTAGAATAGTATATAAGCAAGCTTTGTAATCAAAATGAGCATCTGATCATAGTCTATTCTCTATATTCTTCTTTCTTATTCTTCTTCAAATGGAGCTCCCAATTGCTCAAAAATTGGCACTATCTGTAACTTTCAATTCTGTTTTCGAATTCAATCAAAGCTTGCTCTTATACCTTTCTTCTCCACTGCCCCCCCACCACTGGCGGAACCACCCCCCCACTGCACCCCACCCCCCATCCCCCACCTTCCCTGCTGTTAATTTTTTTGTTGCTGTTTGTTTAATTTTTTTGTATTTTTTTTTTTTTTTTCCAGATCTGACATTTTTTTTTGGAGACTCGTTTTTGTCTTCTTGTATAGTCTCTATTTTTTTCAATAAATTTGTTGAAGAAAATAGAGGTTAGGTGCTATTTTGGAGACTCAAGACTGTTGTGATATCATTATTTTGTCAAAAAGTATCAAATAATATTTTAAAGACTCTAATTGGTATTGATTTTTTCTTAATAAAATTTCTAAAACCAACAATTATTACTGTTTAGATACTCCATTAAAAATGCCCTTAATTGTTGCTTCATAAAGCTATCCGAGAGCGTGCTGACTAGTGCAATGTTGCGTTGGCTTGTGTTGTGAGTTTGAGTTTCACTTCTTCTGCCACTTTTGTTACCCCCCTACCCTTTATTGCTATCTTGCCATCCTTGATCATTTCAAACTTTACCGAGCATCACCATACATCAGCATTTGAAGAGTGAGTAGTAGTATCTTTGTGCTTTTCTACTGTGTTTATTTGTTCTGTGTGTAAAGCTTGCACCTTTATCGAGTTTTATGGTTTTCTCTTGCCATTTTGATATGTTGGTAACGGTAGTTTTTGAGTATCGTTGATAAAGTTTCCACCATTTTTTGAATTTAGTGCTCTCTTCTTGCCATTTTGTCGAGTTGGTATTGTTTGTTTTCAATAATCTTGATATCTTGAACGCGCTTCTACTCGAATCATCTTGTTCTCTGTACTTCTTAGGTCGGTTATACTTCTGTTTTTTCCCTGTTAATTTATTTGCTTTTCGACTCTGTATCTTCTTTGTGTGTGAAGAATTGGAGTGTGTTATTACCTTACTGGAAAATGGTCTTGTTTGTATAAAGAGTATGAATGATGCTAAGTACATATTTGTTTATTTCAATCTATGTGCTTTTGGGAATATTTAATGGATGCCTTTTTCATATTATGTGTAGAAATTGAAAGAATGGAACCAGGTAAGCACATTTTTCAGGGTATAAGATCATTTTCTTTAGAAAAAAATCCTTTTCACTCTACAAATGGCTTATCTAACTGATCTTGGAAAACAAATAATTGGATGTTTATAGCCAAAGTTTCATGAGATTTGAAGTCCAATTTTTTTTTGGTTCATGTTGTCCACAGATCTTAAGAAATAAGTTGTACCCCTCTTTAGTTGCTTAAGATATAGCCTCATTTCTAGCTTACAGTCTGATATGTTCTCCTGCGGTATGAACGTTCACTCGGAGTATCTAGCCTCCTTGAGTCTATGGTTGAAACTGGGAAGAAGAAATTGTAAAGGTAACCTTTCTTACTTTGGTTTTATCAGCATTTCTATGTCGTTCTCTTGCCTTTATTACGTAAGCATTTGTTATGACACAGGCTGCAGAGTCCCTAGCATCTGTGCAATATGATATTTTTTCATGGGGGAAATTAGATGCGTCTTCCGAGAATGCTGTAAGAGGGTTTTGTTTGGATGCGTCCAAGGTCTTCTCTGCTTGCATTCCATTTGGTACCCTTCATACTCATTCCAAGTTTGTCATTCCCCTCTTCTATAACTTTGGCTTATATCAGTGCTAATGACCTGGCTTTGTGGATGAAATATGGTCCATTGCTTGTGATAAAGATGCTAATGTGGATGCTGGACATCTAAGTACGAAGGTTATCTGTCTTGTTGAGTACAGGTATTCTTAAGTTTTTATGTCTAAGCACATTTGCTAACCCAACATTATATACAAGGAATTAGTGCCTGGTCATCATCAAACTTGGTTGACAGTGACAGGTTTTGATGTGTTTCGAGTGACTTTTAGGATTTTATTGGATCACAATTTTGAATAGGCTGAATGAAGTTCTCGGTGCGTTTGACAGAAAGTGTGTGTGATTTTCTTGTCTTTGACTATCTTCTGCTCCCAGCTGCAGACTCAAATAAGCATTCTGTGCCAGGGATTATGGTCAGCGTGTGTATACAAAGAGTGGCTTGGTGTGAAGTTGCGTGTTGGAGAATTCTTCGGTGTGCACACCCCACAATGATTATGCGTATCAGTACTTTAGATGGTTTGGATGGAAAGTCCAGTTTAAAGCTGCAAAGTTGAGAAGTAACCATGTATCGAAAGTATTACATTAATTGGAGAAGTTTGGTTTCTGATGGTTTATATTTTAAGATTAAAATTAATGTTGATGATTCTAAAGTGATACGAGTAGAATTAATTTTCAGTAATGAAGTTGGGGATCTTCTTAGTTTGGACTCAGAAGATGCATGCTTCATTTGACAGTTTAATATAAGGGATTTTGACAAAGAGCGCAACTTATTATGCAAAGTAGGTTTTGCTTTCGGAAAAAACTAAAGGAAATTTGGACGCACATGCTTTTAAAGGATATATTCCGACACATTGGAGTTTTGTTTGGCCATGCACTATTGAGGAATTTGTTATTTTTGACATTTGTTTGTTTTCATGGTGCTACTGATTTTGCGTATTTAATTAAGTCGGTCAGATGTTATCGAACAACTTAAAGGGATTCCCAAAATTAGTCAGATTATATTTTGGGAGAAAGGTTTATGTTGTAAAGTTTTTATCTAAGTATCCTTATGTGGAAGAACGAATGTCGAAAAAAGTGAACTTTGAAAGACAAATTTCCACATTCGTTCTTCCACAACATGATTATATTTATAAATCTTTGTCTCAAAATACAATCCGACTAAATTTAAGAATCCCTTTAAGTCTTTTGATAACTGTTGATTCTGAATAACCGACTTGATTAAATACGCAAGATCGAAAGTACCATGAAAATAAATAAATGTCAAAAATGACAAATTTCTCAATAGTTTACAGTCAAACAAAACTCTAAATATGTCGAAATATTTTCCCTTTGGAAGCACGTGCATCGAAATTTCTTTCAGCTTTTTCCAAAAGAAAATTTGACTTTGCATCAAATAAATCGCGCTTTTTGTCGAAACCTCTCGTATTAAACTGCCAAATGAAGCATGCGTCTTCTGAGTCTAAACTAGGGAGATCGCCAACTTCATTACTAAAGATTAATCTTACTTATATCACTTTGGTGTTATCAACATTAGTTTTAATCTTAAAGTATAAAGCATCATAAACAATACTTCTTCAATTCATTTAAAGCCCTGATGATGCATGCACCATGTGGGCAGCAACTTGACAATAATAAAAGGCTTGTAAGGATGTACACATAACCATTTTCCTTTCTAGAAGCTTGTAAAACATTCTGGAATACTCTAGATAGGAGAATATTTTTGTTGGGATTTGATTGATTCCAATCATCCATGTTTATGGGGATGATTGATTATAAATATCCCTTAATTGATGTAAAGTGTAGTTGTAGTCGTTAGATCGAATCGATTCTAGTCATTCATTGGCTTAGAGGGATTTATAAATAGTTGTGGCATTTCATTTGTATAGACACACAAGAGAGTTGTAGCATTTACGAGCAATAAAATTACATTCTCTTAAATTTTTTTTTTCGCTTTTCTTGTTTTTATCTTGCAAGTTTTTTATTTCATATTTTGTTAGTTTCTTTGGCTGACTTAGCCACTTTTGTGTTGCAAGAAACGTCTAAATAAATTTTGTTGGTTTCTTTGGCTAATTTAGCCACTTTTGTGTTGTAAGAAGTGTCTAAATGAATCGGGACTTCCACAAATTGTATATCAAACGTAATATAAGAGTAATCTCAGATGATCTTATTTATCTTTTCAAACTCACTAAATATATTTTCTTGTCAAACCTCCCTAATTTTAAAAATTCGATTGGATGACCCAAATATTTGGAAAATGAAGAATGAGCAACAAATCCAACAAAATTCTGTTTTTCAACTACACATATAAAGGTGCGTCATAACCTAGTTAGAAAAAAAAAAATGCAACTGACTTGTTTTGCAACTTCTCACACATACATACACAGAAATAGGAAAATACACATTCACATATCCAATAATGAAATCCAACATTTTTTTTTTCTTTTTTGTACAAGTAATGATATCCAATAAATGTAGTTGAAACTTAAGAATAGGTATGCAAGTGACAACTGACAAATATTGATTTTATCTCATATGAAAAGAAAAAAAAATTATAATCTTATGAACTCATATCGGTCCATGGGTTGTCAAGACAGTGACAACTTAGGCTCCGTTTGTTTGCTGTAAAATATTTTTTTACAAAATTGATTAATTAGAAAATATTTTTCAGTAAAAAATAGTGACTATTTTTGCTCAATTTTTTAGTATTTGATAATATTGAAAACTTGGTCAACTGAAAAATATTTTTCAATTAAATATTACGGTTAGTATAAAGTTTGAAAAAATATTTTCATGTGTTCTCGAAACTCACCCAGTCCCTCATCCCCTCACCCCTAAACCACTCCCACCCCGACCTCTACCTCCTACCCTCACGGTTAACATATATATTACTTGTATAGTTTTTTTTTATAAAATATAATATTAGAAAATATTTTTTATTGTACATCCAAACACCATAAAATATTTTATAACCTTTTATTTTTCAGGAAAATATTTTTCCTCATCAAGCTATTTTGCAGCAAACAAACGGAGTCCAAAAAAATATTTTATTTTTCAAAAAAAAATTTAAAAAAATATTTATTACAAATAAATTATTTTACGACAAACAAACTATACTTAATGGCAATTGGAGAAGCTGCTGTGATATAAATGGCTTAGTAGAAGAGAGTCCCCTAAAGTAACAACATAACAATTGTTGCTATGGGCAGAACTTTTCACCGAAAACAAGAGCTGATTTGTACAAAAATTTAAGTTCATAAGGAACTAAATTTAATAATAATAATAATATATGAACTAAATTTCATTTTTTATCTAAAAGAGGAAAAAGTACACGTAAATTTATTGTTGGAGTACAACATTTACTTTAGTTGAGCTGACGTGTGAGTCGCAACAATAAGTCTTTTCTTTAAATATAAAAATAAAGTTGGATACCATATATAATAAAATAGTTTTAATTCTTCCTTAATATTTAAGTACAACTAATGTTTTACGTCCCATATTTTTTTTAAAGAATATCTCAGGTGCCAATATCATGTGGGAGAATCATGTCAAGCGCATGTTAAAGTTTTTGTGGTTATATTTGAGCTCAATGACAGAGTTAAACACCTAAGTTTATGGTGTACATTCGTGTATAGAGAAATATCAAAATTTGTACTCATATAATAAAAGTGTCAAATACAATAGTTTTTTTTTTTTTATTTAAAAAAAAGTCTTTTTTTTTCAAGTTGAGTGTACACCCCCTTTCATTTGTGCACACCCTCTTTCTTTAGTGATAATAGATAAATCTTAGCAGATTGTCGTTTGAATTTTGAATTATTGTATCTTCAACTTCAAGCTGGTATTGTTATAGGTTGTATTTAGTGAGTTCACCACTGAGATCAGACTTTTGAGTTACCTGGTGTTAAAGTTGTAGGACCTATTGCAACACACCTAAGGTCTTGACAACATTCAACTAATGTTCCATTAGTATAAGAAGGGGATTATGGATTCCGTAATAAAATCACTTGTAACTCTAATATGGTGTTTGTCGTCTATGTATTTGGTTATTCAAAGTATCTCCTAGAGTTGGTGTAAGGGAGGTGATTACGAGTTTCATGATAAGTCACTTATAACATTTGTGATATTTAATTATGTAAGGTATTCTCTAAGGTATAAAAGAATAATAACATTTCATTTAACAAGTTGCCTTAATATTTAAAATATTTATGTGATTTGGATAACTTTTTTTTTTTGGTCGAACATTGGGATAACTCGTATAATTTACCTTGTGACAATCAAATACCATTTTCTTCACGCCTTTGTGATCTTTCTCTAGCATTTTCTTATTTATCTATAAGTTGGCTTTCTCTTTTTAATTACGTTCTATTTTTTTTTCGACGACGTAATGGGAAACATTGAATGTGGACCATCCAATTTCAAACTTAATAAGAAAAACCAGGTATAAATTTTCCTTTTCTTTTCTGCTCCTGGGTAAATTCTTGCATTGATTTTTCACAAAGTGACCATTTATCTCCAAAATGCTATATTTTTCTTTTTATTCGAGAGAAGCTTAAATTATTTTACATCACTTAAAATGTTAAATGTGAAAATTAATCTTGAGACCTCTCACACTTAAAGCGAGAATAATATCACTAGACCAATGACTGATTAGAAATTGCTATATTTATTTGTATATCTTTTAATCGCATGACAAATATTAGTCCTTTTAGTAAAGTTGGTTGGAATATTTTTTCTTCATTTCCCACTTAGCCAACCAAAACGTAGCCTAAGTAGAGAAAAAGGTTGCTTCGTTCTCTTGCATTCGTTGTAGATATTTGGTTTTATTTAGATCAACGAGACACTTGAGAATGTAATATTGTTGTATAGAAAAAAAAAAGACTAAACACGCTAGTTGGACCACAGAGGGGTGTAAATCAAAAAGGAGGTTCAGAAAAGAGCAACTAGAGGTTTATCATATTTTGAGAAGGGAAAATAAGATATTTAGTCCCTATTGTTTACAAAATATTTTAATTTAGTTCTTATTGTTTAAAATGTCTTAATTTAATTCTTAATTTTTTATCAAAAATTTTTATTTCGTTTTTATTGTTTAAAATGTCTCAATTTAGTCCTTATTGTTTTTCAAAAAGTTTCAATTTCATCCATATTGTTTTTAAAAATTTTAATTTCGTCTCTATTACTTTCTTGAAATTTTAAATTCGTCCTTATTATTTAAGGACTAAATTTAATTTTTTTTAAAAATAATATGGACGAATTTGAAACTTTTGAAAATAATAGGGACGAAATTGAAATTTTTGGGAAACAATAAGGACAAAATTGAAAAATTTTAAATAATAGGAACGAAATTAAAACTTTTAAAGAAACAATAAAGACTAAATTGAGACATTTTAAATAATAGGCACTAAATTGAATTTATTTACAAATAATAGAGACTAAATGTGAGATTTTCCCTTTTGAGAACAATGACTAACTGTGTTGTTATAAAATTATATACATATAAGTAGATATGCGTTTATAAATTTCTTTTGTGTCTAATTCCAAATGTGTATTTATGGAACCACAAACTCACAATGATAACTAAACTATTAGAGGTCAAACATGCATCACAACTCCCAAATTGCGAAGCAATTGCTTGCTCTTTAATATTTCTACATTCATTCGTCTCTATATAAGATCTACCTCTAACCTAAATTAGGATTACAATAGTTTTCTTTCAACCAAAATTAACTTTTAGCATATAAGAATATTCCCCAAATTCATTTCATCGTAGGGTTGATAAGTTGGATTGAAGTTTAAGACCTTTCATTCATACTTAATTTTTTTGTACAATAATACCTATCTCGAAATTAATTATAAAGTTCGTCTAATTTTAAGTTTTAGTATATTTGTTGTATAAGTGCCACCCCCCTTCCGGGCCCTCTCTCTCTCTCTTACTACTGAATTTCACTCAATTAGGTATTTTAATTCAACTACACTAAGGCAGGTGCGTAGGGTAACGCATATGGACTTCATGTTAGTGCCCTTACTTGTTCGGTTATAAACCTGAGTGTAGCCAAACTTGACATCCTCAAGGAAAAAGACAAGAAAATAAAACTTCAATTTCTTGAGCGTTTAGATCATTTTTAGATATTCCATTTATTTTCCTGGACATTTTGTGTCATTTTCTTGCTCCAAGTCTGAGCCTTGAATAATGACAAATTTGATAAAGATTTTAAAGAATGTAAAAGAGCATGTACTAGGAATCTTCGGTATTTTTTAAGAGGCGGCCAAAATCAATAAAGAAAACAAGACCACCTACGAAGCTCCAAGTAGTACTCATTGTGATAAATTATTCACGATATTTTGCAATAATTATATGAATATATCATTACCATTAATCTTACATGGGTAATTTATGACTACTAAATATTTTTATGACTTATAATGATATGAGATAATCTAGGTCCATTTAAAAGTTTTTGTTGGGTTATTATTTTGCATTAAGGTTTTTGCAATATTATGTGGAGTTTGTGTATATTTTTAAGGAGACAATTTGATAATAAAACTTACGTTCTTTGATCGGATGGTCATGAAGTGACTTATTTTTACCTCTACCCCCTCTGGTAGATTGAAAAAGAAGAAGATAAAAAATTAAAAATTAAAAAAGAAGAAAAAGAAAAAGAGAGAGAGTTTAAGGTATTTAGAAGGGGTCAGATTTCTATAAGTATAGATAAGGTCATGCAAGCATTTAACTAGTTTGGTAATTGACGACATCCGACCTACATGCATACAAGTGAGTCTCATATTTTTGGGTTCACTTTTTATTTTACGGCCATTCAAATAGAAGATTTTTCTTTTGAAAAAAGATAAAACTTTTGTACATAATTAAACGGGATAGGGAAATTAAAAAAGTTTAAGAATCAATATGCCAACCATAAAATTAACCACAAAGCTCTATCAAGCCCAAAGTATTAAGCATTTGGCATGGGTTTGATAAATCATTTTGAGGGTCAAAACTTCGTTTGTACTCAAAATATAATATGCTTTTAGAGTGTATTACCATTCAAATTTGTAATTGTATACGAACAGAAAGTGTGAGAAATTTGTTATGAAATACATCAAATTAATTAAATGCATTTTTTCATAATTTAAATTTTTATATGAGATAGTCACTTATTATGGTATTAAAACTTATTACCAAAATGATCCTATCAAGATTTATGGTTCAAATCTTGCTACTATTGTCTCGTTTACTACTTATATAACTCAAAAAATAACTTCACTTACATGTGAGGAGACGTGCTGAAAATATAAGTCTTGACACTATCATTTCATACATTTTTCAAAATTAAGTATACTTTTACATTTATGAAACTTAAATTGTTGTCAATGCAATTCTCAAAATGTAGTTATGTTAAAAGTCTATAACTAAAAAGCAGACCTCAATAACTGAGAAATGGCCAGACATCTACAACAAACGGGCCGCTGACATACTAAGATACCCAACATCGTAAAATAGCCCAGCAAAAGAGGTAACAAGCACAATTCATTCCTTGCACTTGATAGGCCCAATATTACCTTCGGCCCGATACGTTTAGTTTGTTTAGGAAGAGAGAAGCTTTAAATTGTAGTTCCCGGGATTCTAATCACCAATTAAATTCATGTTACGATGGAAATTAATAATAACGAACTGATAATTTAATTATTTGATCTCTATATCCACTGAGCCTTATTATTTTATTTTAGTAGAAGCTAAATTAATTTTTTCTGATTAAAAATGCCTTAAAAATACACAATATTTTTTTTATTTTAACAGAATTTGATTGAGTAGGAATTACAACCCCACTCAATTACTAATATATCCGTCCTTATCACTAGCATTGAAATTTCTCGTATAATGTTACAATTTTAAAAGATTTCAAATCCTTAAATAGCATAATGCACAAGTTTCCATGATCTTCAACTTCTCATCCCTAAAAGCTCGATCCTTGCAGCCTCTAACAAGCATTTTACATCAGTTATGAACACAATTGGGACTCGAAAAAAAATTAATACGCTTGAGAATTAGTCTTCTATCTTGGTCAACTGGCATTCATCCCTTTCAGATAGCCAAATGACCATTCAGTCATAAGGAAGTGTTTTTCTACACTTAACTCGTGGGGTGGCCAAGGGGTTATATCTACAACCACAAATTACATCCATGTAGAAGTAATATAATATACATTTCCTGATGCGCGTCTCAAAAGATGTAGCAGCTTCTATGTCATATTGCTTTGAATATATGACTGATCGAAAAGTCTTGGGAACAATTGTCAATCGTTCCCAACGATCAAGTGAGAACAAGTGATGTTTTTTTTTTTTTGATTCAAAGAATGTTTATGGTCGTATAATACATATGTAACTAATATAAATTGATTTCACAACTTCTCGCAAACAAGCGAGTAACACTATCATACTAAAGCCTTGGTGGCAAGTGTTTTTTTTGTGCATGTATTTTACGTGATGCTTAAAACACACGTTTTAGAGATAGGCTTGATTGTTGATAAGACAATTTCATGAGTAATATGTAGTAGTATAGGGAAGCCAACACATATCGACACCCAATACAACACAACTTTGAAGTTTCGCACATAAATTATAAGCCCTTCCAGCTAAATTTGGAATTTATACGTCGTGAGAAAAAATTAATGATGATAAATTATACAATTACTATGAAATTACTTAAAAAGTTTACTATTATTAAATCTTCCTCGAAAAATAATCGCCTACTTCTGTCAACATAAAATTTTCAGACCCCAAATTATGTAAAATCAGACATCAATAAAAAAAAAAAGAGAAAAAGAAAGAAGGGATGACACCCCATGAGCGCCTTGTAACAACACATTGGAACCAATAGATGGATGTATTCTGGTCAAGAGTGTTCCTGTTTTTAGCCTTAGAATTAAATTCGATCAATACCTATTCCCACTTTCTTATGGTACTCTGAACAACTTTGGACCTAATGGAAGAAAAAACTTGTGTTAATTTTTGTTAAAGATGATGGTAATATGACCCATTTTTAATAAGGTTACATATTTTTAGTAAATTTATTTGTTCTTTTTGTACGTTTTTAAGCACAGTCTACAAAATAGAGGGACGTTCAGAACGTCCTTCTAATACAGTCGTGGGTCTCACTGGTACGTGCACACACATACTAGTTATAAATGTGGACCGCACAACACGTTTCGTAGACTTTCTCTTATGGTACTCTGAACAACTTTTGACCTAGTGGAAGAAAAAAATTATGTTAATTTTTGTTAAACATGATGATCATATGACCCGTTTTTAATGAGGTTTACATATTTTTATTAAATTTTATCTGTCTTTTTTGCACGTTTTTAAGCACGGGCTCAAAATAGTAGATGTAGGTTGTGTTTGACTTAACTTTTGGACGGTTAAAAACGCTTCTTATAAATTTAGAAGTTGAAATTAACTTGTTTGACTCATTTTTTAAAGAACTTTTAATAAAAGTTAAAACTAAAGAAAGCTATAAAAAAAAAAAAAAAATCCAAGTTAGAGTTTTTTAATTTTTTTTTTGCGAAACTATTTTTTAAAATCATGCAAAAAGCTATTTTTCTTTTTTATTTTCAAAAATATTCCTCTATATATTTGGAAGCCCAACATTAGCCTCAAAATTTCTAAAAATCTAACATTGTTCAAAATGCGTCAAACAGTCAATAATTTATATTAAATAATACTCTTAATTAAAATTTTATTGCTGAAAATTTTATAGTTCAAGAGTTAAAATTATAATGTTTTTACCGCCACCACATGCTTATTTATTGAGAGACCAGTTGGGTTTGTTTACGCGGTTTTTGGCTTCTTTGGGGGATAATAAAGAGCCATCATAAAAGCAATAAGAAAAGAATCACACTGTGGATTCCAAGGGGCAAAAGTGAGCAGATGCTGAGTACTACAAACGCTTCATTGTTCATTATATAGTAAGGGCAAATGAATTAAGAAAGAAACGGAGAGAAAAGGGGAAGACGACCTTTTAAAGAAAGGGTAATGTTAACCACATACAACAGATCATGTGTGTGAATTTGATGTATTGGTGAGACTCATAATCACTCTCACACCCTTTGATCGTATTAAATAATTGCATGTTTTGAAGTTAATTTCTTAAAGAAAAATTACAATCACATCGATCAATTGAATGTTTAGGCTCCATTTGTTTGCCGTAAAATATTCTCCCAAAAAAATATTTTTCTAATTTTACGGTGTTTGGTAACACTAAAAAATTGATCAATCGAAAAATATTTTTTAGTCAAAAATAGTGAGCTACTTTTTGGAGATTTTCTGGTGTTTGGTAATACCGCAAAATTGATCAACTATAAAACATTTTATGGTAAAAAATGGTGGGCTACTTTTTGGAGATTTTTTGGTGTTTGGTCAATTGAAAAATATTTTTCAGTCAATTATTACGTCTAATTTAAAGTTTGGGAAAATATTTTCATGTTTCTTGGGAGAGGAAAACATTTTCCGGAACTTAATTACCCATATTTTATGTGTATATATATATATATTTTTTTTTATAAATCTCATGTCGAAAAATATTTTTCATTGTATATCCAAATATCATAAAATATTTTTCAGTAAAATATTTTTCCCTAACAAGTTATTTTATGGTAAACAAACAGAGCTCAGAAAAATATTTTACTCTGAAAATGTTTTTAACTGAAAATATTTTTCATAAACAAATTATTTTATGATAAATAAACAGAAGAAAATATTTTATTTTTCAAAAAAATATTTTTACAAACAAGTTATAGATGGATGTATTATGGTCAAGGGTGTTGCTGTTTTTAGAATTAAATTCGATCAGTACCTATTCCGACTTTCCCATGGTACTCATTTGAACAACTTTGGACCTAGTGGAAGAAAAAACTTATGTTAATTTTTGTTAAACATGGTGATACGACTTAAAAAATAAGGTTTACATATTTTTAGTAAATTTTTTTGTCTTTTTTGCATGTTTTTAAGCATGGGCTCAAAATAGTAGATATAGGTTTTATTTGACTTAACTTTTAAACGATTAAAAATATTTTTTGTGAATTTAGAAGTTGAAATTAATTTGTTTGACTTATTTTTTAAAGAGCTTTTAATAAAAGCCGAAACTAAAAAAAGCTAAAAAAATTAAGAAACTCAAAGTTGGAGCTTTTCAAAAAAGACTTTTACGAAACTATTTTTACATTATGCAAAAAGTTGTTTTTCTTTTTTGTTTTTTTTTTTCAAAAGTACTCTTCTATATATTTGGAAGCTCAATATTACTCTCAAATTTTTAAAAAGTCTAACATTATTCAAAATGTGCCAAACAGTCAGCAGTTTATATTCAATAATACTTTTAATTAAAATTTTATTACTAAGAATTTTATAATTTAATAGTTAAAATTTCACGGGTTAGACTAATCTACTCTTTTTACTGCCACATATGCTTATTTATCGAGAGACCAGTTGGGAGTGTTTACGCGTTTTTGGCTTCTTTGGGGGATAATAAAGAGCCATCATAAAAGCAATAACAAAAGAATCACACTGTGGATTCCAAGGAGCAAAAGTGAGCAGATGCCGAGTACTACAAACGCTTCATTGTTCATTATATAGAAAGGGCAAATGAAGAAAGAACCAGGAATACGACATTTTAAAGAAAGGGTAATGTTAACCACAGACAACGAATCACGTGTGGGGATTTCATGTATTGGTGGAATTCATAATCACTCTCTCATGTTCTTTATTCGTTTTAAAATAATTGTATATTTTGAAGTCAATTTCTTTAAAAAAAATTATAATAACATCGATCAATTGAATTATGAGATACTAATGCCTAGGAAAAAATTTAATGCGGACCCTTGGAATCTCTTTCATGAGTGAATAAGATCTAATGATGGTTATAAATTTTTAAGATTATTATATTATAATCGTATTATTAATTTTTAATCTTGAATCACAATTATATTATAATAATATTATGAGTAGATCGATTCCCTTATTTTATGTCTTACACACTTAAACCTACAAATGAAAACATAAAAGGCAACTCCATAGCATTTTATCTTTTTCTATTATTTATTGTAATGTTCCTCCTATCAGTAATACATTCTTTAGTCCATTCTTCACTCCTTGCTTAATATGGTTATGATCCTTTCAGTTTGTAATCATTTGGCATTTAACTTAGTGTGGTAGTTTATAATAACAAGTGTTATTATAGTGAAATTAAAATAACAAGCTTTAAAAATTAAAAAAATAATAATAATTTTACTCCTAATTAGTAAAATAAAATTTTGAGCTTATATTTTACAATATTATAAAATAGCCAAACATTTGGTAATATCTTAATATAACTTGAATCACCTTAAAAGAAAGTAATATAGGATATAAACTCATATATATATATATATATATATATATATATATATATATATATATACAACTTGATAGTGTATATATTAAATTGCACCTTGATTAATTGGAAGTATTGTTTTTCAGCCTTCTCTTACTCTGATACCTTTATATTTGTCCAATGATGAGAATATAAAAACTTATATATTTGTTTTCAATGGAGAAAATGACCAAAAGTATTTTGTATAACATACTTTTCATCAATTTCACTTATTATGGATTTGATTGCAAAATATGTTATATAAATTTTTGGGCAAAAACCATTTTAGTCCCTGAGGTTTGCTCTAAAGACCAAATTGGTCCCTCAGGTTTGCAAAAAGACCAAAGAGGTCCCTCCAATTAATTTTTATTAGTCAAATATTAATAGTCAAAGGGTTGACCGAGTTAAAAGACCATTATATCCTTAGACAACATATATTATAAAAGAAAATTATGATAAAAGTTTAAATCAGTCTAAAAAAATATAATTCACAACATTTGTGCAGGAAAAAAAAAACTAAAACTAAAAAATATCAATTCAAATATAAACAAATTAAATTCTGTAATATATCGTTAAAAATGAACAATCATCATCGACATAATTAACAGCGAGGGTACCGGCCAGAAAAGAGGATGAATTATGATTGTTTATTTTTTAACGATATATTACTAACTTTAATTTGTTTATGTTTGAACTGATATTTTTTAGTTTTTATTTTTTTTCCTACGCGAATTATGTGAATTATATTTTTTTAGACTGATTTAGACTTTTATTATAATTTTTTTTAATAATATATGTTGCCTAATGATATAATGGTCTTTTAACTCAGTCAACCATTTGACTATTAATATTTGACTAACAAAAGTTAACTAGAGGGACCTTTTTGATCTTTTTACAAACCTGAGGGACCAATTTGGTCTTTAGAGTAAACCTCAGGGACTAAAATGATTTTGACCCATAAATTTTTTATGAACCCACTAACTCGTAATCGTACTAAGTACATAGTACAAAGGTTTATAATATAGGTGGCTATATGAGCCTTAGTATTTTATATAATAAACTTTTTTTCTAATCAATTCCACTTATTATGGACTTGATTGCAGAATATGATCAATTACAAAGGCAGAGTGGAACCCAACAAATAAATGTAATATTCAAAATGAATTAAAAAATAAATAAATCCTCCCATCAAATTGTCTAAATTTTCAGTTGAAATTATAATTAATACCCCATTTTCTCATTCACATAAACTCATCTCACTTTTAACCACTTAAACTTTCAAATAAGATGGCATCTTCCCATAAAGTCATCTCATCGTGAGATGATGAACAACACTTCTTTTATTTTTTCTTTTAAGTATAACATGGTCAAAATTATAGTTCAAAGTTGAAACTTATTTATTTATTTTTATATAAAGAGGTTTTTGTCAATCTTACACATGCTAAAAATTGATTTTTGATTTTTTTGCTTTTAAAGTGAGAACCATATATCTAAACCAAATAATTCATAGTCGAATTTAAAAATTTTAATTATAACAAATCACTATTTTACTATTCCACTCTAACTCTCGACTACACGTGTCATATCTCACATTGGTAAAAAATTGTGTGATTAAGTGATTTTTAAGTGGGTGTTGCGGTTATAAAAAATAAGTTGAGTTAATTATTTTGGGCCAGTAAAAAAGAGTCCAAAATATTTATTTTTTATATCTAGAACACCAGTCTCGCTTACGGGCTTGAGATTCAGAGCATGACACTAGTCGGTACAGAAACTAAATATTATGTGGGACAAAATGCTACACGTGAGACACATCTATAATCTTTTATTACCTGGTTAGCCCTCAGTGTAAACAGTGTGAGTCACCTATAAAATCCGTAAGAGTCAACTTTAAAATTATTCACTGTCCGGTTGGCCTTGGGTGTGTGCCCGTGATAAAGATGTCAAGTCTTTAATAAGAGTGTATGTAATATCTCATATTGATAAAAAATTAAATTAATAAAAAAAATATTTAAATAATTATTTTTTATATCTATAATACCAGTGTTGCTTGTGATCATGAGCGGAATATGATAACTTCACACCTCATTTCTTCTTTCCACGTAATGGTCAATTAACTCCTCATTTCCTCTTCTGGGGAAACTTCTGTACTATCCAACCTCAATTTTCGAAAAGCAAGTCATACCCAAAACTCCCTCCTAACCCCTCATTGGACCCACCAAATTAAAAACTCTTCGGTTCCCTCCAGGATGTAATCCAAGTCTATGTTGTCGTTTTCTTTTCTAGTCTGTTACATGTCACTACTTTACGTACGAGGAAGTCCGGAATAATTCCTTTCACTTTCTCTCTCTATCTTGATTGTTTTCTAGTATCTTCAATAATAAATAAAAAATAAAAAATTTATTATTTTTAATTATTTTTAAAAATTTGAATCTCTAAAAATAATTATTAATAATTTAAATATATATAAGACTTATTATTTTTGTTAATTTTTAAGTTAAAATAGAGATCCAATTATTATTTGTGACTCTAAATTTAGAGTAAAAAAATAAATTAAATCTCTATTTTAATTCAAAAGTTAATAAAAATAGTGGACTCTATATACATTTAAATTAATTAATAATAATTTTTAGAGATTTAAATTTCTAAAAATAATTAAAAATAATAAATTTTATATTTTAAACTTACCATTAGAGATACTTTAAGAAGAAAATGATGGTCTGCTATAGTGCTATGCACCACATCACTATAGTACTAGATTAGTCTTTCACTGTATCTTTGTTTTCATGCAAGAAAAATCCCCTCCTTAGGCTATATTTATCAGAAGTGGTAAAATAAAAAACATACTAAATTTAAAAATTTTTAGAGACCCAAATATTATTTTTGATTTAAATATACACAGGATTTACCACTTTTTATAACTTTTGAGGCAAAATGGATCTCTAAATTACATTTAGGTCTCTAAATTTAGTACCCAAATGTAATTTAAAGACCTATTTTATCTCAAAAGTTGTAAAAAGTTGTGGGTCCTATATATATTTAAATCAAAAATAATGTTTGAATCTCTAAAAATTTTTAAATTTAATATGTTTTTTATTTTACCACATCTGATAAGGGTAGCCTTAGTCGTTAAGAAAACAATCAATAGTTGTGGAAATTTACTCGATCCTTGTTAATTTTAGTATTTCGTGAAATTAATGGGGCAAAAGTTGAATATTAACAAAATGCCAGAAAATAAAAGGAAAAAAAATCAACAGAGCGCAGTATATATGTGCATGTTTGTCTTGGTTGTTGCTTCATAAAGCTATCTGAGTGCTGACTAGTAGTGCTGTGCTGTGTTGTGTTGTGAGCTTGTATCACTTCTTCTGCAACTTTTGTTAACACCCGTTGTTGCTATCTTGCCATCTCTGATCATATCAAACTTTACGGAGCATCACCATACATTAGCATTTAAAGAGTAAGTAGTATCTCTGTGCTTTTCTACTATGTGTTTCTTTGTTCTGTGTGTAAAGCTTAAACCTTTATCGAGTTTTATGGTTTTTTCTTGCCATTTTGATATGTTGGTGTTGTTATTTTTGAGTATTATTGATAAAGTTTCCATCCTTTTTTGAATTTTATGCTTTTTTCTTGCTGTTTTGTCAAGTTGGTATTGTTAGTTTTCGTTATCTTCATTTCTTGAACGTGCTTTTATTCGAATCATCTTGTTCTCTGTACTTCTTAGGTTCGGTTATACTTCGGTTTTTTCCCTTTAAATTTGTTTGCTTTTGGACTCTGTATCTTCTTTGTGTGTGAATAAATGGAGTGTGTTATTACCTTACTGGAAAATGGTCTTTTGTGTATAAAGAGTATGAATGATGGCAAATACATATTTGTTTTATGTAAAGTGTGGTTTTTACCATATTTGAAATTATGTTTGTTTCAATCTATGTGTTTTTGGGAATATTTAATGGATGCCTTTTTCATATTATGTGTAGAAATTGAAAGAAGGAACCAGTTAAGATGCCTATGAATGGAGGAAACCAAGAACTCTCTGCTGACACTCTGCCATTTGCTAGAAGGTTAGCTCTTTTTTTCAATAGATCCCAATGTAAGTCCGAAACCTTTTCTAGACCTAGTGCATACCGAGAGCACCGTCTGGCTGCCCTAACTGCTTTATATCCATTTTTACAGACATCAATCGTAGGTGCATTATATGTTCTGATGCTATGAAGTATGAACTGTTTTTTCTCTGTTTGGAGTAGTTATCAATTGGAAGCTCTGGAAAAAGCCATCAATCAGAACACAATTGTGTACTTGGAGACCGGTTCCGGAAAGACTCTGATTGCCATCATGCTCTTGCGCAGCTACGCTCATCTTCTGCGAAAGCCTTCGCCTTTTTTCGCTGTTTTCTTGGTCCCTGCTGTTGTTTTAGTCACCCAAGTATGTGATTTGATAATTACAGCTCATGCTTCATTTATGCATCAACTGGTTTATTGTCTCGTTTTTTTTGGCCTCGGATGGATTAGTATGAATTATCAAATTTTTACCAAATCTCCACTTTCTTGTAGTCATGGATGGTAAATCTGGAATGGAATGCTAATTGATGAACTATTTTGGTTAATTTGTTTGATTACTTTTTCTGCTATTATGAATACTTGTAGAAAACATCAAGGTCTAATCCTTTACTATTTTTTCCTCTTCGGATAGTAACCTTGGGTATAAGTTACTTTGATTTTAGTCATGGTGAAATATTTTATCTCTGCGAGTTCAGAATTTAGAGTTTCATTTAATTGGCTTGTGTTTTCGCTTGATATACTAGCAAGCAGAGGCCATTATGATGCACACTGACTTGAAAGTGGGGAAGTACTAGGGAGAGATGGGTGTTGATTTCTGGGATGCTGCTACATGGAAGCAGCAGCAGGATACTTACGAGGTATGCAATTATATACTTAAAATATAAATATCTTGAGTAGGCTGGTATAAGAAGTATCGGTTTTGTCTGCTCGGTTTTTAGATAAAGATGAAGATCGGCTTGAGATAAAATCCATGCTATTTAGATTTCCAGTTCTTAGTGGCTTGCCTGGATTATAATTTTCTCCATATTAGAACTGTAAATTGGTGTTTTCGTCATGTGTGGAATGGAGTCCATTATTATGATTCGATGGAGTTGGTTTGGTCTAATCGTACTAGTCGCTGCTATAATAAACCAAATTGGTTGGTGATGATGAGTATAGGTATTTAACACGTTACACACCCGTCAATTTTAAGCAGTCGGACTTTGCAATCGAGAAGAATTGTACCGTGTGGAGCAACTGTAGAGAATCTCTGGAGAATCTTTATTTGATTGTGTTCTTATTATGGATTACTATTACATCATCTCTTATGTAGTTCCTCTATGGTTCGGTACATTTTGTACTTTCTTTCTCTTGTTGGATGCATGAACTTTTTTGAACATTTCAGTTCTATAAGCCTTATGTCTAGCTCTTTTGGTAGGAAATATGATCTCTTGCTCTGAATTAACTGAAGCATTCATGTTTTAGGTGCTTGTGATGACCCCCCAAATTTTACTTAATGCCTTGAGGCATAGTTTTTTGAAACTTGACAAGATCAAGGTTCTAATATTTGATGAATGCCACAATGCAAGAGGGAGCTCCCCCTATTCTTGCATTATGAGGGTATGTTTTCTGAACCCGTAATTTCTTACAAAGGCATGCTTAATTATGTAATTCTACATGATCTGGTTAATAGAAGTATATTGTTGTCATTGGAATATTTTCACACTTATCGATTGGTATATATGGAACATCACAAATTACTTTTGGAAAGCTTCTACATGATGAATGACATTTAATACAAGGGATGAATAACTCTAACAACACTTGCTTTGTAACTCGATCCACTATTTTTGGATTCCATGTCAAGATATGGATTCAAATTATTACACCATTTAAGTAGAATTCATCAGTTGGACACTCACTATGTCGTGTGTTTTGTGCATGGTCTTTTCTTAATGCATAAATTTAGACTAATACAAAATTTCTGTGGTTTCTACTTGCAATGTGGCTTATGGTGTGGTAGTTGCTACTCTATGGTCTACGCTTGATATCCGGAGTTGATTTATTTCTTTCATCTTGCACTAGGAGATTTTCCATTTTGGTGTGTGATTAAACATACGCTGATGACAATTAGCTATGACGAAACTAGGCAGATTTTTGTTTACTCTAGTGTACATCACATGGGAAATTTCTATATATCCTGCAATTGCTGTTATTCTCATGTTACTTGATGTACTTAATTTTACCTTTTACACTGCTTTGACTTTTTTATGACTGCTGAAATTGCTTAGCTAAAAGTTTCTAATGTTTCTGTAGGAATTTTATCATCGTGAATTAGCCTCAAACAATATGCAGCTTCCCAGAGTATTTGGAATGACACCTTCCCCTATAAACTCTACAGGTTTGTAGGATAAAATTTTTTTAGCGTTGTTTCATTTTTCTGTTTGCCGATTTATTTTTATGTAAGCAAGTAATTGATATCTTTTCTTATGCAGCCACAAGCTCTTCAGCGGCTTATTGGAAAAAGATTCGTGATCTAGAAAACCTCATGAATTCAAAGGTTGCTTTACCATTCTCTGTTTCTCATGGATTAGCGTTAATGAAACCATTATTTTTTATCATGATGCCGATGGCATTTGTTCTCTGCACATTAGAATGAGCACAAGTTCAAGAAACCAGAGAAAGCTTTTTGGCATCTTGCAGTTGTGTGAATATTGTAGTCCATCTTTAAAAGAGTCTTAACAGCATCTATATGAATACGTTTTTGATCTCTTGTAGGTGGCATTATTTGAACATTGTGTATGATTTGCATCTAATCATTTAATTTGATCATCGAAAAATGCTACTTTTTAGCCTGATGATTAAATTTTCGGTTCGCATAAGTTTTATTTGGAATGACATTTGGCTTCTCCTGCATCGAGATTTTAAATATGATACCAAATTACTTCTAAAAAATGCTGGGTAAATAGAAATGGAAAAGAGATGTTTCCGATTCATCAAAATTATAAGCTTGAACTCTTCCTGCCAAAGGGGACCTACATCCACACAATTCCTCCATTCAGGATAATTCCACCTTGAATAGTATGTTCCTAATGTATAGCTTTTGTCTTACTGAAGGTTTACACCTGCATTAATGAATCCGTTTTAGCTAAATGTATCCCTTTTACGACTCCGAAGCTGAAGTTTTACAACCATGTGGACATTCCTTGTGTATATTTACGCCTGGAAAATGACTTGGAGAGGATAAGATATAAGGTAAGCACATTTTTCGGGGTATAAGATCCTTTTCTTAAGAAAAAATTCCTTTTCACTCTACAAATGACTTATCTCACAGATCTTGGAAAATAAATAATTGGATGTTTATAGCCAAAGTTTCATGAGATTTGAAGTCCACATCTTTTCGTGTTCATGTTGTCCACAGATGTTGGAAAATAAGTTGTATCCCTCTTTAGTTTCTTAAGATATAGCCTCCTTTCTTGCTTACAGTCTGAGTTAGAGTGTATACCCCTTGTATGCTCTCCTGCAGTATGAACGTTCACTCGGAGTGTCTAGCCTCCCAGAGTCTATGGTTGAAACTGGGAAGAAGAAATTGAAAAGGCTTCACTCAGATTTCTTGTATTGTCTGCGTGAGCTGGGCATCTGGATGGCTTTGAAGGTAACCTTTCTTACTTTGCTTTTATTAGTATTTCTATGTTGTTCTCTTGCCTTTAATACATATGCATTTGTTATGAAACAGGCTGCAGAGTCCCTAGCATATGTGCAATAAGATATTTTTTCATGGGGGAAATTAGATGTGTCTTCCGAGAATGCTGTAGGAGGGTTTTGTTTGGATGCATCCAAGGTCTTCTCTGCGTGCATTCCATCTGGTACCCTTCATACTCATTCCAAGTTTGTGATTTTCTGTCTGATCATCCCCTCTTCTATATCTTTGGCTGATATCTGTGTTAATGACCTGACTTTGTAGATAAAATATGGTCCATTGCTTTTGATAAAGATGCTAATGTGGATGCTGGATATCTAAGTTCGAAGGTTATCTGTCTTGTTGAGTGTCTTCTTGAGTACATGTATGTTTTGCTCTTAATGCTGTATCTGTTGGTTTACTGGTAGAAAGCATTGTTTCACTTGACTAGTTAAAACAATGTATTGGTTGGACAATTATTCATATATGATTATATGTGTAAGAGTGGGGGCAAAACACAAGGAATCGCAAAATATATGTTTTGAGTACTGTTCTAGTTTATGTGATCTCCATTCCTATGTTAAATTGTGAGGCCCAAAACTCCAAATTACTTTTGTTTATTTTCTAGTGGTCAAATTTTTGTAACTCATTGCTCATAGGACTAGTTAAACTACAAATCATGATTGTGATAAATCAACAGTGAGGAACTTAGAAACATATTCTTGATTTTACTGAAACTTTAATCAGAGGTTAAGGCATAGAACTTGGGAATCTCTTCCTGATTTTCCTAAAACTTTAATCAGAGGTTTATCTTGATGCTCATGAAAGTGGCGTTGCCCACTTAGCCATCTTCTATCTACACCTGCCTGCATTTTTTATTTTTTTTTAATTTTTTCTCCTCTTTTCATGTCTATTTCCTTCTCCGTTATATTTCTTCACTTCTTATTTATCTTCCTTAATCTTGAATGATCAAAAGTTGCTGAGCTTGCTAAATGATTCTGACTTGCTGAGATTAGTCTTGTACTATAGAGATGGTTGGCCACCTTTCTTTCAGCTACTTTGTTGACTCATGACCCACTTGCTTATACGGTTTAACAACGGGAATATGTATGATGGTGCATAGATTTCCCAAATATTGAACTCCACATATATAGTCTTATCTTTTTGCCCCAAGGCATTCTCTATCTTTTGGACTATATTTATGATTAACTTGATGTTAGAGAACTCCAAAATTCTATATTGCAAGTTTTGTTTGCATTGTGAATACCTGTAAACGATAATCTTCCTATGCTGTTTCTGTGTAGATTCATGAAGTTAACCAATTATCCGTGTTCCTTAAATTTTTTTTTAATATCCCATTTATTGGAGCTTTGCGTGATGATAGGAGCAAAAACGGTACATGAAAATGCGTTCTTGGCATCATAAGGTGATGCCTATTTTAGTGCTAGATAATATAGAATTACCATGGACATTGCCTAAAGCAAAGTAGACCAAGCCTTTCTCCTACTAGGTGGGGTCGTTAATATTGATCTGACCACGCTTGTGGAGAGCCTTCTCTCTCTTAGCTCTATTCACGTGATATGTCGTTCGAGAATCTCCATTCAACTCTTTTTATGTGTTTCTCTGCCCTCATAAACATCCTTTATCATTATACCGTTGAATTCTAATAAGTCTAGTGCAAGTGAGCAGATTGTGGACTTGAGTTTGTGATGAATATTCTAGTGAAGTAAAGTCATATCTTGGACATATGTGTGTATATTTATGCCACCAGCTAATGGAACAAAAAGGAGAGGTGGACCAATAAAATTATATGGAAGATAGATGAGGTTTCTATATCGGACCCACAACAGTGCCTACACTTCAATATGTTGAGATTGAAAATGAATCTGTCGCAATCCATATGTTTTGTTGGCTTAATAATATGATGAAATTCTTGACGTTACATTTTGCACAGGGACCTGAAGGATTTGAGATGTATAATTTTTGTTGAGAGGATTATAACAGCTGTTGTTCTTCAATCTTTATTGAATGAGGTGCTCCTGGAATTGGGTGGATGGAAGACTGAATACATGACAGGACATCAATTTCGGCTCCTGTCACAGAGCAGACAAGAATAAAACAAAGTTGTTGAAAAATTCCGGAGAGGCATTGTGGGTGCCTTACTAATACTATTATATAAAATTATGTGTCTATTGCTAAGATTCTTGCATGTGGACATGTCATGTGCAGGTGAACATCATAGTTGCAACTTCCATTCTTGAAGAGGGCTTGGATGTCCAGAGTTGCAATCTTGTAATAAGATTTGATCCCTCAACAACTATTTGTAGTTTTATTCAGTCCCGTGGCCGTGCTCGTAAGCAAAATTCAGATTTCATCATAATGATAAAAAGGTATAGTTTCTTGTAGCAGTGAGGCCTTTTTGGTGCTAACCTTTAGTATGAGACTTCTTTAAACTACTTTTTTGTATTTGTTTCAAAATGATCTTGGGTTTAGTATGAACATATGCCAAAAATAATTTCTCATTTTTTATTAATTTGTAATGGAAAAAGAAAGTGCTTATCCTTCTCAATGTACCTCCCACCTTATGGGGTTTTCACCTCTAACCTTAAGTGTTCTACCAGATTACACCAAAGCATACAATTTAGGACCGAGGGGTTTACTCCTAAACATGTTGTTTATCGTGTTTTTAGAATTCCTGTTTTTCTATGGTGTTAATTTTAGAACATTTTATGATTTTATAAGTTTCAGTGGTTGTGGTAGTGATCATTTCTTTCTCATGGAGTTCTTGCTAATTTGCTTACTGGAATCGTAGTAATGATACTTCAACCCTCACACGAGTGAAGAACTATCTAAACAGTGGAGACATTATGCGGAAGGAGTCCTTGCGTTATGGTTTTGTTCCTTGCGCCCCTCTGGAGTTGTATGATGAGGTCGGTTATCATGTCGAAGCTACTGGAGCAATTGTCACTTTGTCTTCCTGTGTGGCATTGCTTCACTTCTACTGCTCACGGTTACCTTCTGATGGGTTTGTCCACAGAATCCTTTATTCTTATGAATGACATAATGCGCTTGCAGTTTCTGCTTTTTTAAATATTTGTAACTTAAAAATAGTTTCTTATTCCGGTGTTCTGATTTTTCAGGTACTTCAAACCCTATCCTAGGTTCGTTATAGATAAGGAGTCTGAAATTTGCATTTTACATCTTCCTAAAAGCTGTCCAATTCCATCTGTAAACGTTGAAGGAAATATCAAAATACTGAAGCAACTTGCATGTTTAGAAGCTTGCAAGCAGCTTCATCTGGATGGTGCCTTGACAGATAATCTTGTGCTAGATATTGTCGAGGAAGAAGCCAATGTCCAAGAATTGGGTAATTTAAGTTTGCCCATTTCTTTCTTTATCAATTATGGGAGGAGCACGATTTCATTGCTCTAAACAGTGTTTTCACTCAAAAATTCTATATGATTATGTTGATCCACAGGCTTCGAGTACAATAATGAACAAGTACAGTACTTCCCACCTGAATTGATTCGCTACCACAACAATGAATCTGAAACATTGTACTACTGCTACTTAGTCGAGCTGCAGAACAACTTTTACTGCAATACCCAGCTTCGTGATGTTGTGCTTGCTGTGAGGTCTAGGTTTGATTTTCATGATGAATCGATGGCTTTGGACCTTGTTGATGATAGCATTAGCCCGGTAATATGTACGAGATATGTTGGAGCAATTAGACTTACTTCTGAACAGGTATTCTTAAGGTTTTATGTCTAAGCACATTTGCTAACCCGACATGAAATACAAGGAATTAGTGCCTGAATTTTCTTGTCATCATCAAATTTTGTTGACAGGTTTTGATGTGTCGAAGGTTTCAAGTGACTCTTCTTAGGATTTTATTGGATCACAACTTGAATAAGCTGAATGAAGCTCTAGGTGCGAATGACAGAAAGAGTGATTTTCTTTCCTTTGACTATCTTCTGCTCCCAGCTGCAGACTCAAATAAGAATCAATTAATTGATTGGAACTCTGTATGTTCCGCGCTACTTCCATCAACAAATATTGGCGATAAACTTCTCCAGTGTTTCTGTACCAGGGATTATGGTCAGCATGTGTATACAAAGAGTGGCTTGGTGTGCAGCTGCGTGTTGGAGAATTCTTTGGTATGCACACCCCACAATGATTATGTGTATCACGTTGCTGGTACTTTAGATGGTTTGGATGGAAAGTCCAGTTTAAAGCTGCAAGGTGGAGAAGTTACCACTTACCTGAAATATTACGAGAAAAGGTTGTAATAGTCTTTGATATACCTTCCATAACGTTGTGTTATGTTTCTAGTATGTGATAATTTGTGATAAATATCCTTCAAAGGTCTAACATACTGCAATTTACAGGCATGGCATCCACTTGCAGTATGAAGGACAATCACTTCTAAATGGTAGACATGTCACGACGGTGCAAAATTATCTTCTCAAATGTAGAAAGCAAAAAACAAAAGGTTGGTTGGTTGTTTAACCATTCAATGTTACTTAAATCTTGGAAAATGACAAAAATTGTTTTAGTTTTTTATAATATTTGAGAACGTGTCGAAATTTGCCTAACTATCCAACCATCTTGAAAAGGGTTATCTTCTTTAGCAATATAATGAGATAAGAAATGCTAAGCTGTATGTCAGTTGTTTATCAATGTTACTTTTTCTTCATCAAACAAATTCTATATCTGGAAATCAAGGCTTCATTACTACTCTGCCTTTTCTATAATAAACTCGTCATTATCTCTCTTGATCATTCTTCTCATGGTATAGCTAGAAGAAGATCATACTGATTTGCATTATTTTGTACACTTTTGACTGACCTGTTGTTTTTTGAACTCATTTGCTGTTGCCTGATGTAGAGCCAAGTAATGCAACAGTTGAGTTGCCACCTGAACTATGTGTCATCATCATGTCGCCTATATCTTTGGCTACACTCTATTCTTTCTCCTACGCTCCGTCAATCATGCATCGGGTTGAGTCTTTGCTTCTAGCTGCCAACTTGAAGAAGATGCATTTGGATCACTGCACAAAAAATGTTATTATTCCAACCATCAAGGTATCTTCTTTACAATCTTCGTTCATTTTTTCAGTTTTATCCCTCAATAAGGTTTCTGAAAATTAAGTATTTACCTACTATTTTTTCTTATGTACGTCACTCTAGTTCACATGACAGGTCACATTCTTTTTTGAGAGGTTGCACATGATTATGCGATTGAATACATAATACTTAATTCTGTGATGCATAATGTGCTCCAAATGAGATACCTCAAAAAATATAAAATATTGTATATATTTTTCGTGTGTATGTGCCTCTAGTTCAGATGATAGCTTTGCATTTTTTCAGTTTTCTCCCTCGACTCAGACTGCTGGTGATATTGTGATCAAACATCGTACACAATATGTTCCAAATAAAGTTTTGTGAAAAATAGAACATACCCTCTCTAGTTCATGTTCAGATGACAACAATCTTTTGGTTATCGGGGGAACTTGATCTAGAATGTTTACGAGTACTCCTTTCGCCTTTTAAAGAGTAAAGTATAAATGGATGCTGCACAAACTTTCCAATAAGCTTTTCGTGAAGTTCCTTGAAGCAGATATTACGTATATACTGTTTCAAGTAGTTGGGGTGGCATTCCTAACCACATGCCCCCCTCCAAGAAAAAGAAAATGTATTCTTTTGCCCACTGTGTGCCACATTATCAAAGCCCATGAGCACCAATTTGACATCTAATGGCTCAATGTGACCTTTTTTCATAGCACTGCCAGTCAAACGCGCAAGGTTTGCATGTGTCACTCGCTGGTTTTAGGCGGTTGTTTTGCTGGCCTGAGTTGTACTATTTATTTCTCTGTGGAAAATAATATGCATTGTGATGCTACAACTAGGAGTCAAACTGAAACCCAAAGGAAACTTTTTTTTTCTAATTTTGCTAACTTCTACATGTCTAAATGTTGATCAGGTAGATGTTATTCTACAGTCTTTTGTTGTTATTCAGCCCTTGGCTTGTTCAATTCATCAGAGAATTTATCTTTGTATGTGGTGTGCAAAACAACAAAGTATGTAGTTTTAATTTCTGATGTTGAATAGTCTTTCTGAATTATGATTATGACTTTGCTGTAAACATCAGGTGTTGGAAGCAATTACGACAAAGAAATGCCAAGAGAATCTTCACCTGGAATCACTGGAAACACTTGGGGATTCATTTCTCAAATATGCTACTAGTCAACAGCTATTCAAAACGTACCAAAGTCATCATGAGGGTCTTCTTAGTATAAAAAGAGAGAAAATCATTTGTAATACTTCACTGTGCAAGCTAGGATGTAACCGCAAAATTTCGGTAACTATTACCTTTTTATGATGTTTTCATTTATTCTTATTTCTGTCATTCATAAGAGGAGAACAAGGAATAGCTAAATACCCCATTACTCTTATATGTGAATGTCGCAATGTCATCAATAATACAGAAACAACAAAGAATGAATAAAATTGCATCATTTTGCTTTTCTGAAATTTTTTACCATCTACCTCAAATAGAAGAAAACTTGTTTCTTCTTCTTGTTATCTGGAATATAGGATCATCTGTATGGTGAACATAAATTTATTTCTTTTGCTGTCTTGTTTCTGAATTGCAGGGTTTTATTCGTAATGAACCATTCGATCTTAAAACATGGATCATCCCTGGTGACAATTATGTAGTTTATGCATTGGAAGAAGATGAATTGTCACCTACAAAGAAAATCTATAGTAGAAGAAGAAGGAAGATTAAGAGCAAGACAGTAGCTGATGTAGTTGAGGCATTGATTGGTGTATTCCTGAGCAGAGGTGGAGAGATGGCAGCATTATCATTTATGGAGTGGCTCGGTATAAAAGTTGACTTTGTCAATGCTCCTTATGTGAGGCATTTTTCAGTCCATCCCGAAATGCATGTGAACATAAGATCTCTAGAGTCATTGCTTAACTACTCATTCAGTGATGCTTCTTTCCTTGTAGAAGCTTTAACTCATGGTTCTTACATGTTGCCTGAAATTCCCAGATGCTACCAGGTAATATATACCTGAACTTTTCTGTGTTGCATAATTAATTTTTTCCCCTAGTTTGTCTGTAGTAGTTGGTTGGGGTGCGGGGCACGAGGACTCATTTTCTACACTTATGCATATACTATCTGAAACTCTTCCTGGAATTAGGACACTGACGTAGATGTGTCATGTTCATGGAAACAGTTCGTATTTTGCTTTCCCCATTTGCTGGTTACAATCTGCTCATATACTTTTTCTTTTGCCGGTATTTTAGTTTTACTTTTACCTATGTTTTCTTTCCTGACATCCTTTCCCATTGTACAGCGCCTTGAATTTCTTGGAGATGCAGTACTGGACTATCTAATCACAGTGCATCTCTACAACAAATATCCTGGTTTGTCTCCTGGACTATTGACTGATCTAAGGTCAGCGTCCGTGAATAACGACTGCTATGCTCAATCTGCGGTAAAGGTTGGTTTGCACAAACACATTCTCCATGCTTCGCCAGAGCTCCAAAGTCAAGTTGCCACCACTGTTCAAGACTTTGACCACTTATCCGTGGCCTCAACTTTTGGATGGGAGTCTGAGACAACTTTCCCTAAGGTATTTTTTTCTATGTTTCTTGCGTATTTTGTAATGAGCTATAACAGCCATAGGTTGAAATCTGAAAATTAGCATGTTAGCCAAAATTAATTGCGGAAAAAGTTTTATTAGAGAAGCGATTGGCAATACTTCGATCACTAGATTCTCTCTCGTCCTTTTGATCTTTAAATCATGTGGAAAGAGCAATTACTTGCACTGCAGATATAATGCTTATATGTTGTATGACCTTTCTTGGATGTTTCATCAAATAGTCAATAGTTTATTCGCGGTTCTAATCATTCAATACATCTTTTTCTTCTTGCCTGAACTCTCTGATGATAAGTTTCTCGCCTGATTTTCATTGGAATTACACGAGTGTATGTATACAAATATCTCGGACATTTGTTTTATCCTTCTGATATGGTACAGGTGCTTGGAGATATCATAGAATCTTTATGTGGAGCGATCTTTGTCGATTCAAACTACAACAAGGAGCGTGTCTTCCAAAGTATAAGGCCTCTAATTGAGCCCTTGATTGCACCTGAGTCAATGTAGCTCCATCCGGCTAGAGAATTGTTTGAGTATTGTCAAAAGGAGCATTATATCATGAAGATGTTAGAGATATGCCCTAATGCTACATATTTGGATGACATATATTTAAGCATTTTGACATTAACTTATACATTATGGCATCTATGTCTATATATGTGTGTTTTCATATTGACATAATTAACACATTCATATTCTTCTTTTTTTATGTGTATGAATGAGTCCCTAGTATTTTCATTATAGGAATGTATTCTAAAAGCGTTTAGAATATGTTGGCGTATTTCCTTAATATGATAAATACTTAAAGTATTCATAGACTTTAGATTATTTGATCGGGACTTCGATAATCTATTACGGACTATCACATGTGTTGTTACCTTTGATTAACATATGGATGTTAATGATAAAGGATGGTGAGTCACGTGCCATAATAGTATAGAGATGCGATTAACAAACATGTGGGTGACTATTAGTTGAATAGATCACTGAATGTGACGTGAATAACAAATTACATGACTTCAGATTAATAATTTGTTATTCGTTGTGATTGTGCATGTAATCCTTAGACTTGAGACATTACGGCTGTCATCTATATTGGGGTTTGATTCTAGCGTTTGGACAATGATTATTTCGACAAATGAGATAAGATGCGTTCTCTCGCAGTTTCATTCGTTCGGTATAGTGATTGACAGGTAGTAGTCAAGATGGGATCCATTAACCTCCAGCGTGAGGCGATGTCCTATGCGATCTACACTTGGTTGTTTAATGAGAAAATTCTTGGCCGAGGTATGAATGATGGAAAATGGGTTTTCCATGTGTCGTCTCTCATTACACCAATTAGATCTATGTATGGTATCGAGTTTATGAATTTAATCGAATCATGGTTCTTGCTCGACGGGACAATTAATGGAAGGATTGGATTGCACGATAATCGGCGACCATAAATAGATTCACTTGAATAAGATTTCATTGCTTTATAAACTGTCTTTGATACGTTAGTAGCTAGAACGTCACTCAAGAACTCTGAAGGTGTTTTGAGAATGACGGGAGATATTCTCTAAGCAAATCGAATAGTTTGATGAACATTGAAAGTGTTCAATGTTTCTTCAGTGCTATATAGCGGTGAATCTAGAAAGTCACACATAATAGAGCACGACGAATGTTTTTCCTATTGAGCTTGATTTAGTTTTTCTTGAGTTGTTAAAGTGTTAACAATTGCAATTAGTTTTCTCTTGAATTGTTAAAGTGTTAACAATAGTATTTTGTTTCTCTTGAATTGTTAAGGAGTTAACAATGATGTGATTGACCTTTAAAAGTTATTGTGGTCAATATACAATTATTATTAAGTGTTGGGGCTAAATGTGGAAATATGAAAAAGTTGTTTTCATAATTTCAACTAATGGTGATTAGGTTGAATATTTAAATGTCTTAGTGAAAGAATACTACACAATATACATATGATGTATATATATGTATATTATTACATGAGTAGAAGAATACTACCCAATATACATATGATGTATATATGTATATTATTACATTAGTGGAAAAATACTACACAATATATGATATATATATGTGTGTATGTTTTTTTCTTTCAACAAAAGCTAGACAATACAACCAAGATTTGAGAAAGTTGTCTTCTCTTTTGTTTAAAAGAGGGAACAACAATGAGGAAAGTAGGGAAAAGAAACAAAAGATGACAAGGCTTGTCTTTTGTTTTCATGTGAGCTAAGAGTAGTCTTCCTCTCTCTCTCTCCATACTCCTACACGGATGAAAAACACAAAAAAGAGCTAAGCCTCCATGGCTGATTTCAGAAAAATAAAAACAAGAAAGAGAAGAAGAAAAATCTTCTTCAACTCTTGAAAGAGAAAAACCTCTATGGCTGAAAAATAAAGGAAAAACTCAGCCATATTAGATGCAAGAAGAAGGAAATGGTTTTGTTTTTTTTTCTTCATAATCAAGCTCATAAATCTTCCGTGGTAGATCTAGCACAAAACAACCATGAAGGTGGAGAAACCATTCTTTGCTCGTGTGGACGGACTAGAGCTCTTGTGCTTTCAAGGGATGGTGTCTTCCATTAAGTGATATAAAATTTCAGATTCATGCCTCCTATGAGTTGTCTACAAGAGGTATCTCCTACTTCTATCACTTGTCAATATATATATTTTCTATATATATGTTTTTGCATATGTTAATCACATGATATCAAGATTAGAGTTTCATATGAACATTTGCTTTGAATTCCTGAAAAAATTTGAATGTCATGTTTTCGCTTCCGCTCGATTCTTAGCAAGATGATGTTCATAGCTCTAAATATACAAGATCCTTAAGAAGAAACAGGTGACTCGTGAAAAAGGTGTGGCTTCCGTAACAGTGGAGGTCGAAGCAAATGGTATTATTTACAAAAACTCAGGCTCTTCATCAGACAAGAGAATTGCAAAAAAGATGGCTTGCAAAGGCGTATTGAAGTTACTGAAAGAGAACATGGTTTCCGTCAAGGCGTGAAGCTCCATGTAAGTTGTCTCTTCTTCCTCCATGCTTTTCTCAGTTTATGTCTCGAGTCGCGTGTGGTCTCTGTCTCCATGCTCAATGCTTCATAGAATGAAAAAGGGAGTATAGTTCGAGGATCTTTTCCTCGGTCGCTAGCTAAAGGCTTCAAGGGACAGAACTTGCATTTTTCCGGAAGACTAGTCGGAAGAGTTGTAACTATCAACAGTCTGTGATTCTTTGCTTTGTTAAACCTCAATGATGTAGACCATATAATATTGGTTGGATTGTATCTGCTGTTTTCAGAACCATGATCAAGTAAAATCTCTTGTCCCCTTCAGTTATGTTTTCTTATTATTAAATTTTCGCTTAGTCTAAAAGTTTATGTTAGAGAAGGGAGATAAAATAATTTTTTCAGATTAAAAATACACATATATATATATATATATATTTATTTATTTTAAAAGAATTGGATTGAGTAGGAATTGCAACTTCCACTCAATTGTTAATACATCCGTCCTTATCACTTTACTATCATTGAGATTTTTCGTATAACGTTACAATTTTAAAGGATTTCAAATCTTTAAATAGCATAATGCACAAGTTTCTATGATTTTCAGCTTCTCATCCCTAAAATCGCGATTCTTGCAGCCTTTAACAAGCATTTTATTTGAGTTATGGACACAATTATGACTCGAAAAAAATTAATACGCTTGAGAGTTGGTCTTTTATCAGTTCAACTGTCATCCGGCCCTCTCACATCGTTCACAACCAAATGACCATTCGGTTAGAGGGAAGAATTTTTGTACACAACTCATGGGGTGGCCAAGGGGTTACATCCACAAATTACATTATTGTAGAAGTAAATATACATTTCTAGGGGAGGAGCCAGAATATGTCTTCAGTGGGGGGGGGGGGGGGAATAAAAAAAGAGCGGAAGCTAATTTATTTGAGGCATAAAAGTAATTTAGTGATTTTTTGTCCAATTTGATGAAGAGTTAAGATGAGAGACGAAACTTTTGTTGAACAATAAGAACTTTATAATATAACTTTTGTGATGTGATAAACTAACTTAAAACCGGACGAATGATAGGCACTAGAGTAAAATTTAAAAACGTGAATTTTTAGATGACATAATTTTTGTGATAGTCAAAATTCAGCTCTTGATGACTAAATTTAGCATTTTGATTGACACCATGTCAGTGTCCCAAGTTTACTTCACACTTATTACCTTCTGATTTGTAGTTTGTGACAACCATTTTGTTTATATCTAGGAATCTAGTACTCTTAGATCTTGATTGTAAATTATGTAGTTTATAACCACTAATATCGCATTAGAGCCTAATTAATAAAATTTAGATTCAAATTTTACTACTATCCAATTAAAAGAATACGATTAGTTACAAAGACGAGTGAAACCAATACATAAATATAATATATTTAAATTTATTAAAAGAAAATAAATCCCTCATATCTAATTGTAGGAATTGTCAGTTGAAATGATAATTAACACCTCATTTTCTCTTTTACATAAACTCGTTTTCTCTTTCAAGTAAGATGGTCATCTTTTCCATAAAGTCATTGAACCGTGAGATAATGAACAAGACCTTTTTCTTTTCTCTTTAAAGTAGAACAGGTTGTGTCGCCATATTATTTCCAACAGAATCCCAACCAGCTGAACCATGTGAAAAATGTCAACTTGCTGGACATCCTCAGTCCTGTCCACACTGTGTCAGAAAACCCTTTACTACTAGATCTAGGTCCTCTAGATATGTCTGTTCTGTTAATTTTCCTAAAGACATCTACTGTACAGGAGAAGCCGACAATGCATATGTTGGTAAATGACAAGTTACCAAAACCAGACCACAAGATGTTGGACCAATTGAGTCAGCAATTAATTGGGGCAACATGAATGCAAAAGCTCAGAATGCTGCAATTGAGAAAATATGGTCAGATCTCAGGGAACATGTTGCATGGACAAAAGAAGCCCATGATCATCTCAGATAAGGTTTTTATGACCAATATAATGACCTCCACAAGGCTTTCCACAGAAACCACAGATATCACCAGCAGAATCCTATTAACTGGAAAAAGCTTCAGAAGGCCACTCTAGTTCGGAACCCTTTCGGACAAGTTCGTTCTTGTAACAGCATCAACATGATCAACATGCAGAAATCTTCTTCAGAAAAGCATTATCTTGATTCAGACGAGTTCAAGAGAAAAAGAGAACGACTCGCTAAAAAACTCAGAAAGCCAATCAAGCCGAAGAAGCAGTCCTCTCATCCTTGGAAGCATAATCCAAAGCCAGATCATGCAGTCTGGATACCAAGTGGAGATTGCGAAAAAGCTTATTGGGTTGATCTCACACCACCTCCTCATTATCTCTCCAAAGAGAAAATTATCCCAACTGGGTAGGGTGATAAAGACGAGAAAGAAGGTCCTAGTGAAATTTTCTCAGTCATTTCATCCTTTGATTGCTTTGATCCGTTTGAAAAGGATTCATCATCTCAGACGATTCCACCATACAAAGGACCAGTTCTTATACAGATCCCTGTGACACCGTTCTACACGGACACCACAAGGATATGTACACACAACCCTGTTCAAACTAATGCTGATGATTCAGAAGCAACCAGTGACCAAGGAGAAACTTCCCATGTAGGAGAACACTGGAACCAACAGCCGCCACCAGCATAAGTCCCACAGGTTCCACAACAGCAACCTCAAAGACAACAAAACATTGAAGGAAAAGTTTCCATCCCATATGCTCCAGGTCACAAGAAATTCTGGAACATTGATGCCATTCCTCTTTATGACAGACTCAAATATCTTGAGAAAATGGATGCATGGATAAATGGAGAATCTCTCCGAAATCCTACTCTTGAGATAAGAGATATCATTGACCTTCTTGTTGCTGCTTTTACAGGATCACTCTGCAGTTGGTGGACAAAGATGCTGACAGAAGAAGAAAGACAGATCATCCTGACAGATGCAGATCCTATTCAGATATTCCTAAGATGTTTATGAAACATTTTCGTAGAACAAACAACCCAAGAGATTGAAAAGGCAGAAAAGGAGTTCTTACTCAACAAATGCTGTGATGTTGCAAAACTTGGAGATTACTATCTCAGATAGGAAGCTCTGTATTTTATCTTTAGAAAAAATACAGAAACCATCAAAAAGACATTTGTCTTCAACATGCCACAGCCATTTCCTGAATTGCTCGAAACAGAGTTCAAACGAGCCAATATTGCAGATCTAAGACAGGTGAATCTTGCTCACTTGTACCAAATAGCCAGAAAGCTCATTCAAGATCAGTGCGAGTCCAAACGACTTGTCAAGCTTCTCAAAAGCAACGAGCAGAAAACAATGGGTACCTTTTGTAGAAAAGATTTTCAAAAGTTTGGCTGTCACACTCACAGTTACTTTCCATGTTCGTGTCACAAATACAAGAGGCACAAACATCAGAAAAGGTTTCACAAGTCCAAAAAACCTTTCAAGAAGTTCAAATTTGTGAAGAAAAGATCAAAACCCTCTTCTTCCACTAAGTGTTTTCTTTGTGGAAAGAAAGGACATTTTACAAAGGATTGTTACCTAAAAAAGACTAAGAAGCTACCAGCCAAGCTTGTTCAGTTCATCTCAACTCAAAACTTTGATGACCAACTATACACATGGACTTCTGAACTAGATCAAGCCGTCCTTAACCTTGATACAGCCTCATCATCAGATCTCACCTCAGAATCCGAATCCTCTGATTCAGAACCAAACCTCTCCATAGCCAAAATACACAAAATCTCTGAACAACCAATCCTTACCACTTCCAAAGCTACCTTTACCCCAGGACAAATCTATAAGCCATACATAAAGCTTGTTGTAAACCCTCCAGGATATGTTCCTATCACTGTTACTGCACTTCTAGACACAAGATTATGTATTTCTTTCATGCAATCTAAGTGTCTTCATCTTGAATTTTGGATATCCTCCAGAGCAACCTTTACCACTGATTCTGGTAGTGGATTTGCAAGTGAGGCACATTCCATGACCATTCCTGTGGTAACACAATCCCACATCGGAAGTCCTAGAAGTGAGAGAGCTGGATATAAGGGCTTAGTTCCTTGTATCAGCCACAAGGCCTTTTCCCATGGGAGACCGTGGGAGAAACAAAGCCGTGAGGGACCTGTGCTTGCGGGCCAGGGACTGCCAATAGCGGACAATATTGTGGTAGTGACGTGTCCCGTAAGACTTCGCGTGGGCTCCATGTGGGGAGTGTGGTTGTTATAAATGGTATCAGAGGCAGTCTTCCCTTGTGCTCGTGCCTGCGAGGGCGCGGGGCTCCTTAAAGCGGGTGGAATGTGGTAACACAATCCCACATCGAAAGTCCTGGAAGTGAGAGAGCTGGATATAAGGGCTTAGTTCCTTGGATCAGCCACAAGGCTTTTTCCCATGGAAGACCGTGGGAGAAACAAAGCCAAATCTGTTTGAGAGAAAGAAAGATGTATTGTAATCCAAATCTGACTCTCCCCCTTTAGTCAGGGGTTCTTCATTATTTATAGGCAAACCATTACAAAGCAAATAATTACAAGCGGAATCTTCACTATTCCTGACAAGGACTAAAGTAGCTTCCTTTAATAAAGGAAAAGCTGACACGACATAAAGAGATTCCTAATAATTCACAATAAGACAAACCTGACGCGACTAAAGCGGTTTCCTTTAATAAATGAAATCTCACTTATTACAAGCAGACAAACTAGACATGACCTAAAGAGAATCTGAAGTGACAAAAGATTCCTATCATATCTTATTACAACATGACAAACCTATTTACAAAACACGAAGCTTCGTCATGGGGTCCACTCAGGATTCCCGGAATCCTATCTGCAATGAGTCACCATCTGTCATTATTGAGATCAATATCATCCCACTCCTGACTATTTTGGCTAAGATCTCCCCTCCATGGGTCATAGTCAGACCCAAGGTCTGTAATGGAATAGCCATCTTCTTGAGAAAAATTATGGAAGGCGAGAAGATACTCATGAAAAGTGGGGCTCTTGGAATTGGAATAAGTTCGGCAGCGGATCGTGAAATCTTGGCGATCTTCTCTATCTAATGAATGGGGAGTCTACTTATCAGGGAAGCGAACGTGCCAAAATTCTCGAGGATCAGAAACATCTAGACCATGAGCTCTAGTAGTGGCTCTCTTGACAGTAAGACATTGTTCCTAAGAAACAAAATATTCCCAAGGCTCTTGTCGGAGGTGGAAATGGTTGATTGGAATGATGGTTGGCGGAATGGCACGATTCCAAACATCTGTGAGGCGAATGATGAAAACCTGTTAGTGCTGAATAATTTGACCGGTGATGAGTGTTAGCGGATCAAATGACTGAAACACCTGTGAGAATAGCTTGACGAAGCGGGATTCTGGGAATACACAAACATGTCTCTGAATGAGCTCTGGATCAAAAAGAACTGCCATAGGATAATAATTAAGTCAATACCAAAGATACAAGAATTGCATCTTTGAAAAGTCATAATTATTAAAATCAAGAACAGTATTCCATGGTTCTTCATGCTAGGGATTGTAACGAACAACGTTGCGAACATAATAGATAGAGGATAACAGATCAATAATTCTTCTGAGCTTGATCTCAACGAATTCTTCAAAGAAATCAGTGATCCGGCTTCTGGCGAATGATCGGAGTATCTTGATCTTGATCTCCTCAGGTAGGGCTTCAATAAATTGAGCTTGCTGGTCTGAACTCAAATCATAAAATGTCTGAGATTGGCCATCAATGGGATCTGGATTTAAACTGGAACTGCCTGGAATAAGACTTGGAACAAGAGAAGCTGAAAGTTTGCGTCCATCTGGATTTACCATGCATACAGCTTTTTCGGAAGGTGGTGTGCGAGAGAGAAAATTAGCAAGGATATTCTCTTTGCCTAGGATGTGTCGCATTGTCCAATTGAATTGGGAAATCCATTCCGTCCATCGGATGAGTTGTGGATCTGGAATATCATTCTGCTTTCTTCTGAGAACGCCCTGAAATCCTTTAAAATCTGTTTCAATAATAAAAGGATTCTGAGTAAGATAAAACTTGAATTTTTTGATTCCCTGAATAACTGCAAGAACTTCTCTTTTGAAAGAGGGATAATTGCGTTGTGCTGGCATGAAAGATTGTCACGCCCCAACCCGGCCTATAAAGGTTAGACTAGGGTGTGATCTAAACATTCAAGTCACGTCTCGTACTTAACCGTTCATGAAGATTTAACACTTAACGTTTTGGCCTAAACTCTAAAATTTTCCGAAAAACCGACAGCATAACGGCTGTAATTGGGCTCTTTGGTTTGACCTAATTCTCTAAACGCCTTAAAATTTACTATCTCAAATTCATTTCTAACTAAGATTACTATTTATCATCAATTGAAATGCCCACCGGTTGTCTTGATGTCTCGTTTGATTAATAACCTAGCATGATACTATGTCTCGTTCATTTGTTAATCCTCGTTATCAAAGTACTTGTTGATCTTAGCTTAATAACGTGTACCTGCTTAAGATTTGGTTGGTTCATTTTACTTAGCCTTTACCTAATACTTCATAATCCTATTATAGATACTAGCAGTAATAATATCAAAACGATCATAGTAGTGTCTAGTGTCTATCTAGTTAATATCAGTACAAACCAAAATTAGACCCCAAATTACAACGGGAGTCTTTTACAATACAACATTGAGCAACATAAAAGAAATAGTCTTCAAGTAGCATAGTTTACAAATAGCCATATTCACGCAAGCACATAGGACAGGCAATCACTCCAAAGAATCATCGTTAGGCACATCGTCTTTAGGTACCTGTTCTTAATCTTCTTCACCTGAGATGATAAAAGAAGGTGAGTCCTTATGAACTCAGCGAGGGGGAACGAGAAATAGGTTTTGAAACTCATTTTCCGGTTCAACTTATGAAAATCCCTTTTGCAAGTATGAATATAACACAATTAAGTACATAACAATAATATAAAGTAAATAAACACAATTACCAGTATTTCCTCCATGAGGTTTTCCAGGAACCAAGCGAGAGTACTTATACATATAGAAAAAGGATACGGTGAGCTTTTGCTCTCAGTTGTTGCGGCCGACTTCAAATCATCCCCTTAACACGCCAAGTGGGTGTACTCCGGATGTACCCCGAAATCCTACGACCCAACTCTCCGAGGAAGTCAAGCCCCCAAGCGAGAGAGGGAATGGGACCATGGTAGTCACGGTTGCACCGGCAAGCCTGATACTGCTTGGTGTACGTGAACGCTACCATGCCAGAATGAAAGGTTGCAACCTTGTATGCAATGCACATTTATGAAATTTAATATATCACATTAGGAGGACAACAAAGTAGGTTGCCTCCGGACAGTCATAAGATTGCACATTGACAAGTAAACAAGCGAGGCACGAATAGACAAGTAATTTCACTTGAAAAGCATATGGAGTTATATGAACATTAAACGGGCAGCCATGCAATGCACGTAAATCAAGTCATATAACTCATTTCAATGTCTACGTAATCAAATAATAAGGTTATTCAACATGCAACAATAATCTACGTGGTTCGGATGCAAGAAGGGCCTATTTGTCTACATGCAACAAATCAATATCACATTTAGGGCTATAAGGAAACTACGGGCAGCCTACTAAACATATAATTACACTCAATGTTCAAAGGATCAACACTTAGCAAGTTCGCCTAGTCACTAGGGTTTTCATTTCGTGCTTACCCATGCAATTAAGCCCCAAGTCAACTCAAAATCAATCTCAAGCCAAGCATCAATTAATCCAAACATCCCCAAGTACTCAAAACAGTCCACCCAACATCCCAACGCCACAATCCAAAGCAATTAATACCACAAGAGAAGTTACAACAAATTTCTAAGCATATAACTAAGTGAAACCCTCACTGCAATAGGCTGTTTTCTCACAATCATTGAGTCAAGAAAACAATATCCAATTCTAGTAAATAAGATTTCAAATTAAAGCTTAAGAAGTGAACTAAAATCAGAAACAAACCTTGCATCATTTGGAGTTCGAGATCAATAGTTATGGCCAAAACAGTGGGATTGCACAAAACTGTCCAGATTTGCACACATTTCAATCATTGTCGTTTTTGAGATCATTAGGGTCAGATTTAGCCTTAGTCCATTTCTGACAAAAATGTCTAGAACTGAAAAATCTAGCAGTATACCAAATTTCATGTATTTTGGACATCATTTACTAAGTCAAAACTGGTTCGTTCCACAAGGTCAGTGCATCTGCCAAAACCTGCTTCATTTTTCCAGATTTCCAGATTTGGACACATTTTAATGATTTGCCATTTTGAGGACCTTAGAGTCAAAATTGGCTTTGGCCTATTTCTGAGAACAATGTTTAAAACTGGAAAAACTAGTTACCTACCAATTTTTATGCATTTTCAACATCATTTGCCTATCCAAACTCACCTCAAAACAAGAAGACAGAGAGCTGTCAACAAACCCGAATTCATCTATCATCAACTTCAAGCCAAAATCTTGCCATGCATCGTTGTAAAAGCTTATGAACACACATATAACTCAAGTACAGAAGCAAAGACATACATTTAAGAGCATGCATGTGGATTTTTGAAGGATTTTCAAAAGGTTTTAGCCCTCACCTTAGGAGATCAACAAGAAGATGCACAAAACTTGATGAAGCACAAATTTCTTCTTCTTCCTTGCTTAGCCAAGACACCACCCGATTTCTCTCTATTTTTCCTAGCTTAGTGACCAAGTTCTTAGTAGATGCATGTGGTTAGAACAAGAAGAAAAGAAATGGAAGCTAGCAAACTCACCAAGGCTGAAATGGTGACTCAAAGAGCATGCATGTGTGATTCTTGCATCCTAGCTAGCTTGGTCGAGTTCCTTTGCTTGTGGATTGTCTTGATACACCATGGATTGATGAAGATGAGCAAAGGCAAGATAAAACTCAGCCAAAACCGAGATTGAGAGAGAAGAATGAGAGGGAGAGAGAGAAATGTGAGGAGAGTGAGAAAAATGCGAGAAAATAGAAGCTTTTGCAATTGTTGACGCAAATGTTGGCCTTGGGCATGCAAAAATCTGATTGTGTCATCTTTTGAATTGTTTTAGCGTGTGTGTAAGAGAATGTTGGGTATTTAGGGATTTTAGGTAGAATAAAATATATGATATGTTTAGAGGTTTGTGAGATTTTGTCTTGTAGTGAGTTTAAAATATAATATTTAGGTGTTAGTAGATTTTGTAGAGATTTGAATTAGGATTATAATAATAGTTAGTGGTGTTTGTAGGATTATTTTATAGTCTAGTGCTTTGTGTAGGATTCTTTATTGATTAGCATGCGGGCACGCTTTCTTAGGTCTAGGGCACGCACAGAAATCGATACGAGGCACGAATCATGAGGTAGACACGAACTACGAGGTAGGCGCGTACTTCATGACTAAGGCACGTACTTCAAGACTAATGCACGCAATCCTAGGTGAATGCACATAAATCAATGCAAGGCACGTAAATCAAGGCACGACTCTATACCTAGGTTAAGGTACGCAGTTCAAGGTTAGGGACACGAAACGAGGTATCGCATGCAAATCGAGGTCTCGCACGTAATTCAAGGTCAGGACACGTATATCTAGGTATGCAGTACATCGAGGATTAGGGCACACAATTCTATGTCAAGGCACGTATGACGACGCATGCACGAAAATCAAGATAGGGCACGCAATCCAAGATCAGTCATATAATTCAAGGTCTAAGGCATGTAAATCGAGGTAACACACGTTATTCGGGGTCGAGCCTTACAAAGATCCTGACTTATAACCACATACTTGTTTGTGTCCATTGTCTTCTTCAATGAGGACTGCTGCCCAAAAATCAAGGGAAGCATCAGTTTGCAAAATGAGTTGTCCTGGAACTGGGATCTTGAGAGGAGGAAGTGCTTTGTATAACTCCTTTAGTTTTTGAACTGCAACTGTGGCTTCTGGAGACCAATTTTCAATGTTGGATTTTCGGAGGTACTTGGAAATCTGGCTGGTGTAGTTGGCCATTGATGGGACATGCGATGAGGTATAATTGATAAGGCCAAGGAACTATTGGATCTGTGTAACAGTTCTGAGTTCATCAGGAAAGTTGAAGACTTTGCTTGATATGTGGTCCTGTAAGAGCATGTGTCCTTCTCTGATCTGTAAACCAAGAAAATCAATAGCATTTAGATAAATTTTCATCTTGGATTCAGCAAGAACTAATTCATGCTGGTAGGTTAATTCCTGAAATTGTCGGAGATGCTGATGATGTTTTTCAGCTGTGTTATTGAATATCAAAATATCATCAATGTAGACAATACAGTGCTGCGCGAGTGGCCTATAAATATCATCCATTCTGTGCTGGAACTCGGACGGTGCATTCTTGAGACCGAATGGCATGACATTCCATTCATAATGACCTTATGGAACAACAAAAGCAGTTTTGAATCTGTCAGCTTCAGTAATACCAATCTGCCAAAATCCAGATTTCATATCAAATTTTGAGAAGAATTTGGCTTTGGACAGCTTCTGAAGGAGTTGTTCCTTTCTTGGAAGAGGGTATCTGATATCCTGCAATTGATCATTGAGTTGGCGATAATCTATCACCAATCTTTTCTTTCCTCGAACTTGTTCAGATATTTTGTTGACATAAAAGGCATGACTTGCCCACAGAGATCTATATGGTTGGATGAGACCTTGCTCGAGTAGTGCTTGAATTTCAGCTTGACAAAGATCTTCATCTTTTGGCATTCCTGGATAAGAGGCGGTTTGGTGTGGCATCTGCCAATTCTCTTTGTAAGGAAGAGAGACAAAGTGTTTCTCTCTTTCCCAAAACTTGTTTGAAAGATCACCGCAACAGGAAAGGAGGAGGCTTCTTTCTTCAGCAAATTCATCATCTTGAATGGCTGAAACCTGTGAGGGTAATTTCTGTAAGGATACCCAAGGGGTATACTGATTATGTAGGAATTGAAAACCGTCTGTTTGAAATGAGAATGGAGCAAGTAAGGTGAGGAAATCTATTCCTAAGAGAATGTCTTCACTGCATTGATCATATTAATAAAAGCTGTGTCGGACTGAGACATCTGGGGATAAGTGTATGGGAATTGTAACGCCCCCGCTCCCCACGTGGAGCCCACGTAGAGTCTCACGGGACACGTTACTACCACAATATTGTTCGCTATTGGCAGTCCCTGGCCCGCAGGGACAGGTCCCTCACGGCTTTGTTTCTCCCATGGTCTTCCATGGGAAAAGGCCTTGTGGCTGATACAAGGAACTAAGCCCTTATATCCAGCTCTCTCACTTCCAGGACTTTCGATGTGGGATTGTGTTACCACATTCCACCCCCCTGAAGGAGCCCCGCTCCCTTGCGGGCACGAGCATAAGGGAAGACTGGCTCTGATACCATTTGTAACGACCCCACTCCCCACGTGGAGCCCACGCGAAGTCTCACGGGACACGTCACTACCACAATATTATCTGCTATTGGCAGTCCCTAGCCCGCAGGCACAGGTCCCTCAGGGCTTTGTTTCTCCCACGGTCTCCCATGGGAAAAGGCCCATGGGAAAAGGCCTTGTGGCTGATACAAAGAACTAAGCCTTTATATCCAGCTCTCTCACTTCCAGGACTTCCGATGTGGGATTGTGTTACCATAGGAATGGTCCTGGAATGTGCTTCACTTGCAAATCCACTACTAGAAGCAGTGGTAAAGGTTGCTCTGGCGGATATCCAAAATTCAGGAGGAAGACACTTAGATTTCATGAAATAAATACATGATCCTGTGTCTAGAAGTGCAGTAACAGTGATAGGAACATATCCTGGAGGGTTTACAACAAGCTTTATGTATGGCTTATAGATTTGTCCTGGGGTAAAGGTAGCTTTGGAAGTGATAAGGATTGGTTGTTCAGAGGTTTTGTGTATTTTGGCTATGGAGAAGTTTGGTTCTGAATCAGAGGATTTGGATTCTGAGGTGAGATCTGAGGATGAGGTTGTATCAAGGTTAAGGACGGCTTGATCTGGTTTAGAAGTCCATGTGTATAGTTGGTCATCAAAGTTTTGAGTTGAGATGAACTGAACAAGCTTGGCTGGTAGCTTCTTGGTCTTTTTTTGGTAACAATTATTTGAAAAATGTCCTTTCTTTCCACAAAGAAAACACTTAGTGGAAGAAGAGGGTTTTGATCTTTTCTTCACAAATTTGAACTTCTTGAAAGGTTTTCTGGACTTGTGAAACCTTTTCTGATGTTTGTGCCTCTTGTATTTGTGACACGAACATGGAGAGTAGCTGTGAGTGTGACAGCCAAACTTTTGGAAATGTTTTCTGCAAAAGGTATCCATTGTTTTCTGCTCGTTGCTTTTGAGGAGCTTGCCAAGTTGCTTGGACTCGCACTGATCTTAAATCAGCTTTCTGGCTATCTGGTACAAGTGAGCAAGACTCATCTGTCTTAGATCTGCAATATTGGCTCGTTTGAACTCTGTTTCGAGCAATTCAGGAAGTGGCTGTGGCATGTTGAAGACAAATGCCTTTTTGATGGTTTTTGTATTTTTTCCAAAGATAAAATACAGAGCTTCCTGTCTGAGATAGTAATCTCCAAGTTTTGCAACATTACATCATTTGTTGAGTAAGAACTCCTTTTCTGCCTTTTCAATCTCTTGGGCTGTTTGTCCTACGAAAATGTTTCGTAGACATCTTAGGAATATCTGAATAGGATCTGCATGTGTCAGGATGATCTGTCTTTCTTCTTCTGTCAGCATCCTTGTCCACCAACTGCGGAGTGATCCTGTAAAAGCAGCAACAAGACGGTCAATGATATCTCTTATCTCAAGAGTAGGATTTCGGAGAGATTCTCCATTTATCCATGTATCATTTTTCTCAAGATATTTGAGTCTATCATCAGGAGGAATGGCATCAATGTTCTAGAATTGTTTGTGATCTGGAGCATATGGGATGAAAACTTTTCCTTCAATGTTTTGTTGTCTTTGAGGTTGCTGTTGTGGAACCTGTAGGACTTGTGCTTGTAGCGGCTGTTGGTTTCGGTGTTCTCCTGCTTAGGAAGTTTCTCCTTGGTCACTGGTTGCTTCTAAATCATTAGGATTAGTTTGAATAGGGTTGTGTGTATGTGTCCTCGTGGTGTCCGTGTAGAACGGTGTCATAGGGGTCTGCATAAGAACTGGTCATTTGTATGGTGGAATCGTCTGAGAGGATGAATCATTTTCAAACGGATCAAAGGACGAAATGACTGAGAAAATTTGTCTAGGACATTCTTTCTCGTCTTCATCACCCCACCCAGTTGGGATAATTTTCTCTTTGGAGAGATAATGAGGAGGTGGTGTGAGATCAACCCAATAAGCTTTTTCGCAATTTCCACTTGGTATCCAGACTGCATGATCTGGCTTTGGATTATGCTTCCAAGGATGAGAGGACTGCTTCTTCGGCTTGATTGGCTTTCTGAGTTTTTCAGCGAGTCGTTCTCTTTTTCTCTTGAACTCGTCTAAATCAAGAGAATTCTTTTCTGAAGAAGATTTCTGCATGTTGATCATGTTGATGCTGTTCCAAGAACGAACTTGTCCGGAAGGGTTCCGAACTGGAGTGGCCTTCTGAAGCTTTTTCTAGTTAATAGGATTCTGCTGGTGATATCTGTGGTTTCTGTGGAAAGCCTTGTGAAGGTCATCATATTGGTCATAACAACCTTGTCTGAGATGATCATGGGCTTCTTTTGTCCATGCAACATGTTCCCTGAGATCATACCATATTTTCTTAATGGTAGCATTATGAGCTTTTGCATTCATGTTGCCCCAATTGATTGCTGATTCAATTGGTCCAACATCTTGTGGTCTGGTTTTGGTAACTTGCCATTTACCAACATATGCATTGTCGGCTTTTCCTGTACAGTAGATGTCTTTAGGAAAATTAACATAACAGACATATCTAGAGGACCTAGATGTGGTAGCAAAGGGTTTTCTGACACAGTGTGGACAGGACTGAGGATGTCCAGCAAGTTTACATTTTTCACATGGTTCAGCTGGTTGGGATTCTGTTGGAAATGATATGGCGACACGACCTGGTTCTAGAGGATGTCTAGAGATTCTTGGTAAATCATGGATGATTGGTCGGTTATGGCTTCTCTCATAATCATTTTTCTAACGAGGAGGGAAAGTGAGTTCATGTTTGGTGTAGATTTTTGGTTGGGTGACATTACTATCACCTAACACGTGGACTCGAGGCTTATAGTTGTGGTCCATGGAAAAGAGATAGGTTTGAACTTTATAGGTCATAGAATGATGGAGTGCAACAACAGTTTCATTTGGGTTCATATCAGCTCCATAAAGTTGGATAAGGACCTGTATGGTTTGAGAAAGGATAGGACGGGAAAGATCAAGGGTGAAGTTTGGTTCAACCTGGATGAGAACATGGCCATTGTGAAGACCTGCTTCAACGGCACATATGAGTGCATCATCAAACTTACGCCACCTGGTATCTAGTAAAGTGACTAGACATGAAACATTTTTTTCGGCAAGAAAACTAGGCTGTAAGGCTAGATGAATGGCTCCAAGGTGTAAACCTTTGTAACCTTTCTGTTTATATCTACGGAGATCAGGTTCAAAAAGTATAGGAAGATAGGTTTCTGAGCGGGAAGAGGATACATATTATACAGAGACTATAGAGGATTTATACACGGCTATAAGGGCTGATGGCTTGATAGGTAATAGAGATTTGAACTTTTGTGTGAGTTGGGAAGTTTGGTAATATGAGTATGGGTTTAACGGAGAGAGTTTGAAGAGTTCACCTGGTTTGGTAGATGGAGGTGTTTGGGTTATGTCTACCTCATAATGAGATGCGGAAGGATCAAAGGAAGTGACTTCAGAGTTGTCAGCCATGGTGGATACATTGGTCACGATTGGACTTACTACGGGACTTACTACGCCTTTCATTCACTCTTTAACGGCTATTGCCCTATTGCCAAAGACTCTAGTGTTCAACACACAAGTATTGTTTAAGACCTTGAATACCAGAATAGGGAAGTGCTACAGTTAACTAGGCTCTGACACCACTAAGGGGAAGGCAGGAAACGGGAGGCGGAAGACATGATTAAAGACTAAGGGTAGAAAGAAGGAAGATGTAAGCTGTTTGAGAGAAAGAAAGATGTATTGTAATCCAAATATGACTCTGTCCCTTTAGTCAGGGGTTCTTCATTATTTATAGGCAAACCATTACAAAACAAATAATTACAAGCGGAATCTTCACTATTCATGACAAGGACTAAAATAGCTTCCTTTAATAAAGGAAAAACTGACACGACATAAAGAGATTCCTAATAATTCACAATAAGACAAACCTGACGCGACTAAAGTGGTTTCCTTTAATAAAGGAAATCTCACTTATTACAAACAGACAAACTAGACATGACCTAAAGGGAATCTGAAGTGAAAAAAGATTCATGTCATATCTTATTATAACATGACCAACTTATTTACAAAACACGCAGCTTCATCATGGGGTCCACCCGGGATTCTCGATGGTGACTCATTGCAGACAGGATTTCGAGAATCCCGGGTGGACTGTGATAACCCGAACCCGGTATGCATTTAATAGCATTTAACTGCATTTAATTAAGTGTTTAATTAGTTAATCATCCATTTTGTACTATTTTGATATTTTGTTTAGAAGCATTCAATAATTTTTATATTGATTAATTAACAGATTATCACCTATTTTTATTATTTATAGAAATTGAATTTACTTTTTTGTATTTAATTAAGTGTCATCTTAAATGTTAGTAGTTAATTGCATTTGATTACGTGTTTATATTAACTTGTTCATTCGTATCCTAGCATTAATTTCATAATTCTTTAAAATATTCTAAAAATAGTTAAATTATTTATTTTTAAATGAAAATTGATTATTTTGATTATTTTAATAATCAGTTTTATTTTCTTGTATTAAATTACTCGATTTTCAATTAAATGAGAAAAGTAACTCCGAGCCGGAGTGAATTATAAACTATTCTATTATTCTACCTTTCAAAAAAAATTATAGTTTTATGTTATTGCTTATCATTTGATTAGCGATAGTTTATTGACCGTTCGATCGTAGCATTTCGAAAATGAAAGTTTGAAGAATATTTCTCGGATTTCGTGAATAGCGTTTCTAGTTTAATTTCCTTACTAACGCTCGGGACCCGTATAAAGGGTCCCTTCACTCCTTTCAGTAGCTTAAGGTCTAGTTCTATTTTAGCTAGTTTTAGTTGTTTTCCATCTAATTGCATTTTTTTAACTTGAGCTAGACCAAATGATAACCAAAATAGCCTTAGTTGACCGATTTAACTTGAATTTTGACTTTGCTAAATGACTATTTTGCCCTTGAGGTTTGTCAACTTTTTAAATAGCCAAAAAATTAACAAAATAATCATAAAAACAAAACCAAAACACCACCCAAGTCCCCCCTCCCCATGGCCGAAACTCCCCAAGAGGAAAAAAAAAGATTTTACTTCCATTTTCTTGTGCAATCATGCGTGGAATTGAGCAAGGATCGTGGCTAAGGTTCTTGCGGGTCTTGGACTTCAATCTCTGTGAGGGTTTTCATGTTTTTGTGTATATTTTGTGAAATTTGATTATTGTTTCAAATTTTCAGATTTGATATATATTGTGTTATAATGCCCATAATTACTTGATATGGCTTCCTTTGAGTTCGTAGAGCATTGCTTGTTAGTTATTTAGCGATTTTTACGGCTAGAAACGCAAATTTGAAATTGGGGAAGAACAATAAATAGTGATTTTGAATAGTAAAACCCTAGAATTTTGAATTTTGATCCGAATTGTAATTTCTTGATTTGGATAGGTGCTATTAGTGATAGAAAGATAAAATGTGCAATAAAAATGGACCGGCCTTTGTTAACATTGGAAATTAGACAAAGAAACGTAAATGGGCCGTTTGACCAAGTGTTGACCGTGCTTGAATTGAGTTAGGGGTTTTACTATTGGGTACATAGAAGCACTTTTGGCGCTGTTGTGGCATTGATTGAGCGATCGGTTAGCATAGCTGTAGTTCAAACGTAGTAGGTGGACTTTCGGGCTTTGTGTGAGAAAGTGAAGTTTCGTGATATAGAAACGTGCCTTGTAGTACCTAAGTGAATGTAGTAAAATCGGTTTCCTAATCCTGTAGCTCATTTGCTCATAATTGCCTTTGGAAGTTAGAGATTGAATAGTGATATTTATCGTTTTCGTGTTTGAACTGCTATTACTAGTTTGATAGATGTTATTGTTGATATTAATGATAATCATGCTTGAAAATTTAATTGATTGCTATTATTGATTGTAAATGCTTGATATCTCGTTTATCGTCACTAATCTGCACTTTCGTGCTATCGCTCGTTTATTGCTTGTATCTCGTATTACATTGCATAGTGTCAAGCGCGTGAGTGATGGGCCTCTTTGGGCAATCTTGGGCTGCCAGGGTTGGTTTGCTCTAACTCCGTGTCCTATTCCCATTCTCGCTAGGGATGCCGCCCTAGGAGATTTGGGTCGTAGATGTGTCGGGGTACATCCGGAGTACACCCAGTGGATGTTATAAGGTAGTTGCGCGCTTATTGTCATCGTTGTCAACATCAAGCTCGAGATTGATGTAATGCTCGTGGAATCGAATCGCATGGTACATTGTTCGTATGAGTGAACCATAGCCTTCAGAGTGTGGTAAAGCTTTGAATGGTTGTGTTAATGCTTTTATTAATTCCTTATTGTATTGATTGTTTATATTGATTACTCACTTGTCAGTTATATTGCTTAACTGCCTTATTTGCATTGCACGACTTTCTTTCTCTCTACCTCGATATCTGTCTCACCCTCACTTAGTTTACGTGTTGTGTATACTCACTCCTCACCACCACATTTCAGGAAATGCCATGTTAGCTGGAAGTTAGTGGTTATGTGAAAGATCGTGCTTGAAGAGTTGTCTTGCGTGTTATGTGGCTGAGTTGTAGAAAGATGCAAAGATGTATATTTTCATGTATTGTTTGTATTTTGTGTTAAAGGTTATGTAATTAACTTAACTAGGTTTATTAGAATGGTATGATAGTCTATTTTATGTAATAGGTTAATATAGTTTAATTGCCAAGCATGAATGTACTTGTCAAAGATGAGAAGAGATAGGATAGTTTTTTCAACTAGAAATGTATATATACTTGTTGTGTTTAATTGTTGAGAAACAAGGCTCGGATGGCCTTGAGGTGTCTATATGGTTGGATACGGTGCTGGTCCACTTATATGCCATCACAGGTTTGTATTTTGTCTAGAAAAAGGGGAGACTCCGTCCATCTTTCCCTAAAAATTATGCCCGAGTTTGGAATTGGGTTGTGATTAGATTGATTGACAGAAATCCCGGTCTCGAGAGGGATCGGGGTGTTAGATGGACCCCATGACGAAGCTTCGTGTTTTGCAAATAGGTTTGTCATGTTGTAATAAGATATGACAGGAATCTTTTGTCACTTCAGATTCCCTTTAGGTCATGTCTAGTTTGTCTGTTTGTAATAAGTGAGATTTCCTTTATTAAAGGAAACAGCTTTAGTCACGTCAGGTTTGTCTTATTGTGAATTATTAGGAATCTCTTTATGTCGTATCAGCTTTTCCTTTATTAAAAGAAGCTGCTTTAGTCATTGTCAGGAATAGTGAAGATTCCGCTTGTAATTATTTGCTTTGTAATGGTTTACCTATAAATAATGAAGAACCCCTGACTAAAGGGGCAGAGTTAGATTTGGATTACAATACATCTTTCTTTCTCTCAAATAGCTTACATCTTCCTTCTTTCTACCCTTAGTCTTTAGCCATGTCTTCCGCCTCCCGCTTCCCGCTTTCCACTTAGTGGTCTCAGAGCCTAGTTAACTGTAGCACTACCCTATTCTGGTATTGAAGGTCTTAAAACAATACTTTTGTGTTGAACACTAGAGTCTTTGGCAATAGGGCAATAGCCGTTGAAGAGTGAATGAAAGGCGTAGTAAGTCCCGTAGTAAGTCCAGTCGTGACCAGTGTATCCACCATGGCTGATCTTCCCCTGCCAGAACAAGAAGTTGTTGCTAACAACTCTGAAGTCACTTCCTTTGATCCTTCCGCATCTCATTATGAGGTAGACATAACCAAAACACCTTCATCTACCAAATCAGGTGAACTCTTCAAACTCTCTCCGTTAAACCCATACTCATATTACAAAACTTCCCAACTCAGACAAAAGTTCAAATCTCTAATACCTATCAAGCCAGCAGCCCTTACAGCCGTGTATTAATCCTCTACAGTCTCTGTACAATCCATATTCTCTTCCCGCTCAGAAACATATCTTCCTATACTTTCTGAACCTGATCTCCGTAGATATAGACAGAAAGGTTATAAATGTTTACACCTTGGAGCCATTCGTCTAGCCTTACAGCCTAGTTTTCTTGCCGGAAAAAATGTTTCATGTCTAGTCTCTTTACTAGATACTAGGTGGCGTAAGTTTGATGATGTACTCATATGTGCCGTTGAAGCAGGTCTTCGCAATGGCCATGTTCTCATCCAGGTTGAACCAAACTTCACCCTTGATCTTTCCCGTCCTACCCTTTTCTCAAACCATACAGGTCCTTATCCAACTTTATAGGGCTGATATGAACCCAAATGAAACTGTTGTTGTACTCCATCATTCTATGACCTATAAAGTTTAAACCCATCTCTTTTCTATGGACCACAACTGTAAGCCTCAAGTGCACGTGTTAGGTGATAGTAATGTTACCCAACCAAAAATCTGCACCAAACATGAACTCACTTTCCCTCCTCGTTGGAAAAATGATTATGAGAGAAGCCATAACCGACCAATCATCCATGATTCACCAAGAATCTCTAGACATCCTCTAGAACCAGGTCGTGTCGCCATATCATTTCCAACAGAATCCCAACTAGCTGAACCATGTGAAAAATGTCAACTTGCTGGATATCCTCAGTCCTGTCCACACTGTGTCAGAAAACCTTTTGCTACCAGATCTAGGTCCTCTAGATATGTCTGTTCTGTTAATTTTCCAGAAGACATCTATTGTACAGGAGAAGCCGACAATGCATATGTTGGTAAATGGCAAGTTACCAAAACCAGACCACAAGATGTTGGACCAATTGAGTCAGTAATCAATTGGGGCAACAAGAATGTAAAAGCTCAGAATGCTGCCATTGAGAAAATATGGTCAGATCTCAGGGAACATGTTGCATGGACGAAAGTAGCCCTTGATCATCTCAGACAAGGTTGTTATGACCAATATAATGACCTCCACAAGGCTTTCCACAGAAACCACAGATATCACCAGCAGAATCCTATTAACAGGAAAAAGTTTCAAAAGGCCGCTCCAGTTCAGAACCCTTCCGGACAAGTTCTTTCTTGGAACAACATCAACATGATCAACATGCAGAAATCTTCTTTAGAAAAGTATTATCTTGATTTAGACGAGTTCAAGAGAAAAATAGAACGACTCGTTGAAAAACTCAGAAAGCCAATCAAGCCGAAGAAGCAGTCCTCTCATCCTTGGAAGTATAATCCAAAGCCAGATCATGCAGTCTGGATACCAAATGGAAATTGCGAAAAAGCTTATTGGGTTGAACTCACACCACCTTCTCATTATCTCTCCAAAGAGAAAATTATCCCAACTGGGTGGGGTGATGAAGATGAGAAAGAAGGTCCTAGTGAAATTTTCTCAGTCATTTCGTCCTTTGTTTCCTTTGATCCGTTTGAAAAGAATTCATCATCTCAGACGATTCCACCATACAAAGGACCAGTTCCTATGCAGACCCCTGTGACACCGTTCTACACGGACACCACAAGGACACGTACACACAACCCTGTTCAAACTAATCCTGATGATTCAGAAGCAACCAGTGACCAAGGAGAAACTTCCTAAGCAGGAGAACACCGGAACTAACAACCGCCACAAGCACAAGTCCCACAGGTTCCACAACAGCAACCTCAAAGACAACAAAACATTGAAGGAAAAGTTTCCATCCCATATGCTCCAGTTCACAAGCAATTCTGGAACATTGATGCCATTCCTCCTGATGATAGACTCAAATATCTTGAGAAAATGGATACATGGATAAATGGATAATCTCTCCGAAATCCTACTCTTGAGATACGAGATATCATTAACCGTCTTGTTGCTACTTTTACAGGATCACTCCGCAGTTGGTAGACAAAGATGCTGACAGAAGAAGAAAGACAGATCATCCTGACAGATGCAGATCCTATTCAGATATTCCTAAGATGTCTACGAAACATTTTCGTAGGACAAACAACCCAAGAGATTGAAAATGCAGAAAATGAGTTCTTACTCAACAAATGCTGTGATGTCACAAAACTTGGAGATTACTATCTCAGACAGGAAGCTCTGTATTTTATCTTTGGAAAAAATACAGAAACCATCAAAAAGGCATTTGTCTTCAACATGCCACAGCCACTTCTTGAATTGCTCGAAACAGAGTTCAAACGAGCCAATATTACAGATCTAAGACAGGTGAGTCTTGCTCACTTGTACCAGATAGCTAGAAAGCTCATTCAAGGTCAGTGCGAGTCCAAGCGACTTGGCAAGCTCCTCAAAAGCAACGAGCAGAAAACAATGGATACCTTTTGCAGAAAAGATTTCCAAAAGTTTGGCTGTCACAGTCACAGCTACTCTCCATCTTCGTGTCACAAATACAAGAGGCACAAACATCAGAAAAGGTTTCACAAGTCCAAAAAACCTTTCAAGAAGTTCAAATTTGTGAAGAAAAGATCAAAACCCTCTTCTTCCACTAAGTGTTTTCTTTGTGGAAAGAAAGGACATTTTGCAAAGGATTGTTACCTAAAAAAGACCAAGAAGCTACCAGCCAAGCTTGTTCAGTTCATCTCAACTCAAAATTTTGATGACCAACTATACACATGGACTTCTGAACCAGATCAAGCCGTCCTTAACCTTGATACAGCCTCATCCTCATATCTCACCTCAGAATCCGAATCCTCTGATTCAGAACCAAACCTCTCCATAGCCAAAATACACAAAACCTCTGAACAACCAATCCTTACCACTTCCAAAGCTACCTTTACCCCTGGACAAATCTATAAGCCAGATATAAAGCTTGTTGTAAACCCTTCAGGATATGTTCCTATCACTGTTACTGTACTTCTAGACACAGGATCATGTATTTCTTTCATGAAATCTAAGTGTCTTCCTCTTGAATTTTGGATATCCTCCAGAACAACCTTTACCAGATTTGGACACAAGTAATTATTTACTTTGTAATGGTTTGCCTATAAATAATGAAGAACCCCTGACTAAAAGGGCAGAGTCAGATTTGGATTGAAACACATCTTTCTTTCTCTCAAAGAGCTTACATCTTCTTTCTTTCTACCCTTAGCCTTTAGCCATGTCTTCTGCCTCCTGCTTCCCGCCTTCCCTTTAGTGGTCTCAGAGCCTAGTTAACTGTAGCACTTCCCTATTCTGGTATTGAAGGTCTTAAACCATACTTGTGTGTTGAACACTAGAGTCTTTGGCAATAGGGCAATAGTTGTTAAAGAGTGAATGAAAAGCGCAGTAAGTCCCGCAGTAAGTCCCACAGTAAGTCCAGTCGTGACCAGTGTATCTACCATGGCTGATCTTCCCCTGCCAGAATAAGAAGTTGTTGCTAACAACTCTGAAGTCACTTCCTTTGATCCTTCCGCAACTTATTGTGAGGTAGACATAACCCAAACACCTCCATCTACGAAACCAGGCGAACTCTTCAAACTTTCTCCGTTAAACCCATACTCATATTACCAAACTTCCCAACTCACACAAAAGTTCAAATCTCTATTACCTATCAAGTCTGCAGCCCTTATAGCCATGTAAAAATCCTCTACAGTCTCTGTACAATCCGTATCCTCTTCCCGCTCAGAAACCTATCTTCCTATACTTTCTGAACCTAATCTCCGTAGATATAGACAAAAAGGTTACAAAGGTTTACACATTGGAGCCATTCGTCTAGCCTTACAGCTTAGTTTTCTTGCCATAAAAAATGTTTCATGTCTAGTCTCTTTACCAGATACCAGGTGGTATAAGTTTGATGATGCACTCATATGTGCCGTTGAAGCAGTTCTTCACAATGGCCATGTTCTCATCCAGGTGGAACCAAACTTCACCTTGATCTTTCCCGTCGGACCCTTTCTCAAACCATATAGGTCCTTATCTAACTTTATGGAGCTGATATGAACCCAAATGAAACTGTTGTTGCACTCCATCATTCTATGACCTATAAAGTTCAAACCCATCTCTTTCCCATGGACCACAACTGTAAGCCTCGAGTGCACGTGTTAGGTGATAGTAATGTTACCCAACCAAAAATCTACTCCAAACATGAACTCACTTTCCCTCCTCGTTGGAAAAAATGATTATAAGAGAAGCCATAACCGACCAATCATCCATGATTCACCAAGAATCTCTAGACATCCTCTAGAACCAGGTCGTGTCGCCATATCATTTCCAACAGAATCCCAACCGACTGAACCATGTGAAAAATGTTAACTTCCTAGACATCCTCAGTCCTGTCCACACTGTGTCAGAAAACCCTTTGCTACCAGATCTAGGTCCTCTAGATATGTGTGTTCTGTTAATTTTCCTGAAGAAATCTACTGTATAGGAGAAGCCGACAATGCATATGTTGGTAAATGGCAAGTTACCAAAAGCAGACCACAAGATGTTGGACCAATTGAGTCAGCAATCAATTGGGGCAACATGAATGCAAAAGCTCAGAATGCTGCCATTGAGAAAATATGGTCAGATCTCAGGGAACATGTTGCATGGACAAAATAAGCCCATGATCATCTCAGACAAGGTTATTATGACCAATATAATGACCTCCACAAGGCTTTCCACAAAAACCACAGATATCACCAGCAGAATCCAATTAACTGGAAAAATCTTCAGAAGGCCGCTCCAGTTTGGAACCCTTCTGGACAAGTTCATTCTTGGAACAACATCAACATGATCAACATGCAGAAATCTTCTTCAGAAAAGCATTATCTTGATTCAGACGAGTTCAAGAGAAAAAGAGAACGACTCGCTGAAAAACTCAGAAAGCCAATCAAGCTGAAGAAGTAGTCCTCTCATCCTTTGAAGCATAATCCAAAGCCAGATCATGCAGTCTGGATACCAAGTGGAAATTGCGAAAAAGCTTATTGGGTTGATCTCACACCACCTCCTCATTATCTCTCCAAAGAGAAAATTATTCCAACTGGGTGAGGTGATGAAGACGAGAAAGAAGGTTCTAGTGAAATTTCCTCAATCATTTCGTCCTTTGATTCCTTTGATCTGTTTGAAAAGGATTCATCCTCTCAGACGATTCCACCAAACAAAGGACCAGTTCTTATGCAGACCCCTGTGACACTGTTCTACACAGACACCACAAAGACACATACACACAACCCTGTTCAAACTAATCCTGATGATTCATAAGCAACCAGTGACCAAGGACAAACTTCCCAAGCAGGAGAACACTGGAACCAACAACAGCCACATGCACAAGTCCCACAAGTTCCACAACAGCAACCTCAAAGACAATAAAACATTGAAGGAAAAGTTTTCATCCCATATGCTCCAGATCACAAGCAATTCTGGAACATTGATGCCATTCCTCCTGATGACAGACTCAAATATCTTGAAAAAATGGATGCATGGATAAATGGAGAATTTCTCCAAAATCCTTCTCTTGAGATAAGAGATATCATTGACCGTCTTGTTGATACTTTTACAGGATCACTCCGCAGTTAGTGGACAAGGATGCCGACAGAAGAAGAAAGACGGATCATCCTGGCAGATGCAGATCCGATTCAGATATTCTAACCCAAGAGATTGAAAAGGCAGAAAAGGAGTTCTTACTCAACAAATGCTGTGATGTTGCAAAACTTGGAGATTACTATCTCAGACAGGAAGCTCTGTATTTTATCTTTGGAAAAAATACAGAAACCATCAAAAAGGCATTTGTCTTCAACATGCCACAGGCACTTCCTGAATTGCTCGAAACAGAGTTCAAACGAGCCAATATTGTAGATCTAAGACAGGTGAGTCTTTCTCACTTGTACCAAATAGCCAGAAAGCTCATTCAAAATCAGTGCGAGTCCAACCAACTTGGCAAGCTCCTCAAAAGCAATGAGCAGAAAACAATGGATACCTTTTGCAGAAAAGATTTCCAAAAGTTTGGCTATCAACTCACAGCTACTCTCCATGTTCGTGTTACAAATACAAGAGGCACAAACATCAGAAAAGGTTTCACAAGTCTAGAAAACCTTTCAAGAAGTTAAGATTTGTGAAGAAAAGATCAAAACCCTCTTCTTCCACTAAGTGTTTTCTTTGTGGAAAGAAAGGACATTTTGCAAAGGATTGTTACCTAAAAAAGACCAAGAAGCTACCAGCCAAGCTTGTTCAGTTCATCTCAACTCAAAACTTTGATGACCAACTATACACATGGACTTCTGAACCAGATCAAGCCGTCCTTAACCTTGATACAACCTTATCCTCAGATCTTACCTCAGAATCCGAATCCTCAGATTCAGAACCAAATATCTCCATAACCAAAATACACAAAACCTCTGAACAACCAATCCTTACCACTTGCAAAGCTACCTTTACCATAGGACAAATCTATAAGCCATACATAAAGCTTGTTGTAAACCCTCCAGGATATGGTCCTATCACTGTTACTACATTTCTAGACATTGGATCATGTATTTCTTTCATGAAATCTAAGTGTCTTCTTCCTGAATTTTGGATATCCTCCAGAGCAACCTTTACCACTGCTTCTGGTAGTGGATTTGCAAGTGAGGCACATTCCATGACCATTCCCATACACTTATCCCCAGATGTCTCAGTTGGACACAGCTTTTATCAGTATGATCAATGCTGTGAAGACATTCTCTTAGGAATGGATTTCCTCACCTTACTTGCTCCATTCTCATTTCAAACAGATGGTTTCCAATTCCTGCATAATCAGTATACCCCTTGGGTATCCTTACAGAAATTACCCTCACAGGTTTCAGCCATTCAAGATGATGAATTTGCTGAAGAAAGAAGCCTCATCCTTTCCTGTTGCGGTGATCTTCCGAACAAGTTTTGGGAAAGAGAAAAATACTTTGTCTCTCTACCTTACAAAGAGAATTGGCAGATGCCACACCAAACTGCTTCTCATCCTGGAATGCCAAAAGATGAAGATCTTTGTCAAGCTGAAATTCAAGCACTACTCGAGCAAGGTCTCATCCGACCATCCTGATCTCCTTGGGCAAGTCATGCCTTTTATGTCAACAAAAGATCTGAACAAGTTCGAGGAAATAGAAGATTGGTGATAGATTATTGTCAACACAATGATCAATTGCAGGATATCAGATACCCTCTTCCAAGAAAGGAACAACTCCTTCAGAAGCTGTCCAAAGCCAAATTCTTCTCAAAATTTGATATGAAATCTGGATTTTGGCAGATTGGTATTACTGAAGCTGACAGATTCAAAACTGCTTTTGTTGTTCCACAGGGTTATTATAAATGGAATGTCATGCCATTCGGTCTCAAGAATGCACCGTCCGAGTTCCAGCACAAAATGGATGATGTTTATAGGCCACTCGTGCAACACTGTATTGTCTACATTGATGATGTTTTGATATTCAGTAACACAGCTGAAGAATACCATCAGCATCTCCGACAATTCCAGGAACTAACCTACCAGCATGGATTAGTTCTTGCTGAATCCAAGATGAAAATTGGTCTAAATGCTATTGGTTTTCTTGGTTTGCAGATTAGAGCATGATACATTCTCTTACAGGACCACATATCAAGCAAAGTCCTCGACTTTCCTGATGAACTCAGAACTGCTACGCTGATCCAACAGTTCCTTGGCCTCATCAATTATGCTTCATCTCATTTCCCATCATTGGCCAACTACACCAACCAGATTTCCAAGTACCTCCGAAAATCTAACATTGAAAATTGGTCTCCAGAAGCCACAGTTGCAGTTCAGAAGCTAAATGAGTTATGCAAAGCACTTTCTCCTCTCAAGATCCCAGGTCCAGGACAACTCATTTTGTAGACTGATGCTTCCCTTGATTTTTGGGCAGCAGTCCTCATTGAAGAAGACAATGGACACAAACAAGTCTGTGGTTATAAGTCAGGATCTTTCACGCCAGCACAACGCAATTATGCCTCTTTCAAAAGAGAAGTTCTTGCAGTTATTCAGGGAATCAAAAAATTCAAGTTTTATCTTGCTCAGAATCCTTTTATTATTGAAACAGATTTTAAAGGATTTCAGGGCGCTCTCAGTAGAAAGCAAAATGATATTCCAGATCCACAACTCATCCGATGGACATAATGGATTTCCCAATTCAATTGGACAATGCGACACATCCCAGGCAAATAGAATATCCTTGCTGATTTTCTCTCTCGCACACCAACATCCGAAAAAGCTGTATGCATGGTAAATCTAGATGGACGCAAACTTCTAGCTTCCCCTTTTCCAGGTCTTATTGCAGGCAGTTCCAGTTCAAATCCAGATCCCACTGATGGCCAATCTCAGACATTTTATGATTTGAGTTCAGACCAGCAAGTTCAATTTCTTGAAACCCTACCTGAGGAGATCAAGATCAAGATACTCTGATCATTCTCCAGAAGCCGAATTACTGATTTCTTTGAAGAATTTGTTGAGATCAAGCTCAGAAGAATTATTGATCTATTATCCTCTGTCTATTATGTTCGCAACGTTGTTCGTTACAATCCCCAGCATGAAGAACCATGGGATACTGTTCTTGATTTTAATAATTATGACTTTTCAAAGATGCAATTCTTGTATCTTTGGTATTGGCTTAATTATTATCCTATGGCAGTTCTTTTTGATCCAGAGCTCATTCAGAGATATGTTCGTGTGTTCCCAGCATCCCGCTTCGTCAAGCTATTCTCACAGGTGTTTCAGTCATTTGATCCGCCAACGCTCACCACCGGTCAAATTATTCAGCACCAGCAGGTTTTCATAATTCGCCTCATAGATGTTTGGAATCGTGCCATTCCGCCAACCATCATTCCAATCAACCATTTCTACCTCTGAAAAGAGCTTTGGGAATATTTTATTTCTTGGGAACAATGTCTTACTGTCGAGAGAGCCATTGCTCGAGCTCATGGTCTAGATATTTTTGATCCCCCAGAATTTTGGCACGTCCGATTCCCTGATAGCCCCACTTTTCATGAGCATCTTCTCGCCTTCCATAATTTTTCTCAAGAAGATGGCTATTCCACTGCAGACCTTGAGTCTGACTACGACCCATGGGGGGGAGATCTTAGCCAAAATAGTCAGGAGTGGGATGATATTGATCTCAATAATGACAGATGGTGACTCATTGCAGACAGGAATCCTGGAATCCCAAGCGGACCCCATGACAAAGCTTCGTGTTTCGTAAACAGGTTTGTTATGTTGTAATAAGATATGACAGGAATTTTTAGTCACTTCAGATTCCCTTTAGGTCATATCTAGTTTGTCTGTTTGTAATAAGTGAGATTTTCTTTATTAAAGGAAACCGCTTTAGTCGCGTCAGGTTTGTCTTATTGTGAATTATTAGGAATCTCTTTATGTCGTGTCAGCTTTTCCTTTATTAAAGGAAGCTGCTTTAGTTCTTGTCAGGAATAGTAAAGATTCCGCTTATAATTATTTGCTTTGTAATGGTTTGCCTATAAATAATGAAGAACCCCTGACTAAAGGGGCAGTGTCAGATTTGGATTACAATACATTTTTCTTTCTCTCAAACAGTTTATATTTTCCTTCTTTCTACCCTTAGACTTTAGCCATGTCTTCCGCCTCCCGCTTCCCGCCTTCCCCTTAGCCAAAATAGTCAGGAGTGGGATGATATTGATCTCAATAATGACAGATGGTGACTCATTGCAGACAGGATTCCGAGAATCTCGGGTGGACCCCATGACGAAGCTTCGTGTTTTATAAATAGGTTTGTCATGTTGTAATAAGATATGAAAGGAATCTTTTGTCACTTTAGATTCCCTTTAGGTCATGTCTAGTTTGTCTGTTTGTAATAAGTGAGATTTCCTTTATTAAAGAAAATCGCTTTAGTCACGTCAGGTTTGTCTTATTGTGAATTATTAGGAATCTCTTTATGTCGTGTTAGCTTTTCCTTTATTAAAAGAAGCTGCTTTAGTCCTTGTCAGGAATAGTAAAGATTCCGCTTGTAATTATTTGCTTTGTAATGGTTTGCCTATAAATAATGAAGAACCCCTGACTAAAGGGGCAGAGTCAAATTTGGATTACAATACATCTTTCTTTCTCTCAAACAACTTATATCTTCCTTCTTTCTACCCTTAGTCTTTAGCCATGTCTTCCGCCTCCCGCTTCCCGCCTTCCCCTTAGTGGTCTCAGAGCCTAGTTAACTATAACACTTTCTTATTCTGGTATTGACGGTCTTAAACAATACTTGTGTGTTGAACACTAGAGTCTTTGGCAATAATGCAATAGCTGTTAAAAAGTGAATGAAAGGCGCAGTAAGTCCTGCAGTAAGTCCAGTCGTGACCAGTGTATCTACCATGGCTGATCATTCCCTGCTCGAACAAGAAGTTGTTGCTAACAACTCTGAAGTCACTTCCTTTGATCGTTCCGCATCTCATTATGAGTTAGGCATAACCCAAACACCTCCATCTACCAAACCAGGTGAACTCTTCAAACCCTATCCGTTAAACCCATACTCATATTACCAAACTTCCCAACTCACACAAAAGTTCAAATCTCTATTACCTATCAAGCCAGCAGCCCTTACAGCCGTGTATAAATCCTCTACAGTCTCTGTACAATCTGTATCCTCTTCCCGCTCAGAAACCTATCTTCCTATACTTTCTGAACCTGATCTCCGTAGATATAGACAGAAAGGTTACAAAGGTTTACACCTTGGAGCCATTCGTCTAGCCTTACAGCGTAGTTTTCTTGCCGAAAAAAATGTTTCATGTCTAGTCTCTTCACTAGATACCAGGGGGCGTAAGTTTGATGATGCACTCATATGTGTCGTTGAAGCAGGTCTTCACAATGGCCATGTTCTCATCTAGGTTGAACCAAACTTCACCCTTGATCTTTCCCGTCCTAACCTTTCTCAAACCATACAGGTCCTTATCCAACTTTATGGAGATGATATGAACCCAAATGAAACTGTTGTTGCACTCCATCATTCTATGACCTATAAAGTTTAAACCCATCTCTTTTCCATGGACCACAACTGTAAGCCTCGAGTCCATGTGTTAGGTGATAGTAATGTTACCCAACCAAAAATCTACACCAAACATGAACTCACTTTCCCTCCTCGTTGGAAAAATGATTATGAGAGAAGCCATAACTGACCAATTATCCATGATTCACCAAGAATCTCTAGACATCCTCTAGAACCAGGTCGTGTCGCTATATCATTTCCTACCGAATCCCAACCAGCTGAACCATGTGAAAAATGTCAACTTGCTGGATATCCTCAGTCCTGTCCACACTGTGTCAGAAAACCCTTTGTTACCAGATCTAGGTCCTCTAGATATATCTGTTCTGTTAATTTTCTTGAAGACATCTACTGTACAGGAGAAGCCGACAATGCATATGTTGGTAAATGGAAAGTTACCAAAACCAGACCACAAGATGTTGGACCAATTGAGTCAGCAATCAATTGGGGCAACATGAATGCAAAAGCTCAGAATGCTGCCATTGAGAAAATATGGTCAGATCTCAGGGAACATGTTGCATGGACAAAAGTAGCCCTTGCTCATCTCAGACAAGGTTGTTATGACCAATATAATGATTTCTACAAGGCTTTCCACAGAAACCACATATATTACCAGAAGAATCCTATTAACTGGAAAAAGCTTCAGAAGGCCGCTCCAGTTCGGAACCCTTCCGGACAAGTTCGTTCTTGGAACAACATCAACATGATCAACATGCAAAAATCTTCTTCAGAAAGGCATTATTTTGATTCAGACGAGTTCAAGAGAAAAAGAGAATGACTCGCTGAAAAACTCAGAAAGCCAATCAAGCCGAAGAAGCAGTCCTCTCATCCTTGGAAGTATAATCCAAAGCCAGATCATGCAGTCTGGATACCAAGTGGAAATTGCGAAAAAGCTTATTGGGTTGATCTCACACCACCTCCTCATTATCTCTCCAAAGAGAAAATTATCCCAACTGGGTGGGCTGATGAAGACGAGAAAGAAGGTCCTAGTGAAATTTCCTCAGTCATTTCGTCCTTTGATTCATTTGATCCGTTTGAAAAGGATTCATCCTCTCCGACGATTCCACCATACAAAGGACCAGTTCTTATGCAGACCCCAGTGACACCGTTCTACATGGTCACCACAAGGACACGTACACACAACCCTGTTCAAACTAATCCTGATGATTCAGAAGCAACCAGTGACCAAGGAGAAACTTCCTAAGCAGGAGAACACCGAAACCAATTGCCGCCACAAGCACAAGTCCCACAGGTTCCACAACAGCAATGTCAAAGACAACAAAACATTGAGGGAAAAGTTTCCATCCCATATGCTCCAGATCACAAGCAATTCTGGAACATTGATGTCATTCCTTCTGATGACAGACTCAAATATCTTGAGAAAATGGATGCATGGATAAATGGAGAATCTCTCCGAAATCCTACTCTTGAGATAAGAGATATCATTGACCGTCTTGTTGCTGCTTTTACAGGATCACTCCACAGTTGGTGGACAAGGATGCTAACAAAAAAAGAAAGACAGATCATCCTAACAGATGAAGATTGTGACGCCCGAGATTTTTTCCGTACATTCATTCACTGTTGCATCCACTAATTGCTCATTTCTTCTGTGCTTTGCTTGTTGTCTTCTTTAGTTACTATTCATTCTATTTTTCAACTACATAATTATCATGAATTAGCATTTTTCTTAAATCATATTAATTGTTTTAGGAATGGGAAAAATATGCATTTGAGCTAGGAACGATAGGAACCTTCGTTTAGAAAATAGTTTAGTGAACTAGTGAATAGTGTTACGTATGAATCATAATGTTTTATTTAGCTAACTTAATTTATGTGCAATGGACTTGTTTTAAAGCTAACTAAGCTCATTTTAATAGACCATTTAAGCACCTAACATGCCCCACCCAAACATATACTCACACAAAACATAACATAAGTCATAACTTAGCAAAAACTAAAAAAAAAAGAAAGGAAGATGCAGATTCTACTGTAGCAAATCCGAGAATAGCATAGGAGGAAAATGAGAGGATTTTGCTCATCAAATCTTCAAGCCAAGCAAAGCCAAGCTAGGAGCAATTAGTTTAGGGTGTTTACTAGCATCCCGAGAGTTCCTACGCGCAATTGGTGAGGGTTTTCATGACTTTTTATGCATATTTAAAATGTTACATTTTTCTTGATTTGTTGAAAATGTTATTAAATGCTATTGCAAAGCTTATCACTGCTATTATACCTTGTATATAAGTGCTAGAGAACACATTTGAGCCATTAGTTTGCATTTTAAATGGTTGGAATCATCATTTGAATTTATGAGGTGAATAGTGACGGGATTTCTAGGGTTTTATGTAATTGCTCGTATTAGATTGATTCAATGCTTTTAATAGATGCCTTAGGTGCTAATGAGGGTAGTCTAATAGCCCCGTGCACTCAAATTGCTCGAAACTTGAATAAGACGTGAATTAGCCGACTTTTTAAAAGGGGTTTTGGGGTTAATGCTAATCCGGGTGGATTCGAGCTTCACTTTTAGTGTTCTTAGGCTACCTAGGTACTATAGAACCTTTGCTAACTCTTGTTTGAAGCCCGGTTAAGGTAGGTGTAGTTCAAAGCTATAAGAGGAAAATTGGGGCTTTAGTGCTAAACATGGGTATTTGGGCAACTTCGAAGGTCCTAAGGGTGTCTAATGGTTTAACTAGAAGCATGGAATAGATCACTCACGAATCTAGAACCATAACATGAGTTTGGAAGGAAAACGGTTTGAGTTACAAAGGGGTTTTGGGTCAAACGTGAATCCGAGTGAATTTGGTTGATATATTTGGTGCTCTTAGGGTAAGTAGGGACTAAATGTGCTTTTCTAACTGTTAGTTGAGCTGTGATTAAGATACTTGTAGTATAAATGCACAAAGGGATAATCGGGGCTTTTATGGTTAATTCAGGTTAATGAATGATTTAAAGGGTTCTAAGTGTGCCATAATGTGTAACTAGAAGATTAGAATAGTTAGTTGGTGAATCTTGAGTCGTAGCCTTCGGTTTGGAGTTAAATGACTTAGGATAACAAAAGGGAAACTCGGGATTTTCATGCTTAGCCTTTAAATTAGCTTTGGTGCTTGTATATCTTACTTTTATATGTTATTGTTTCGCATTTGTGAGCATTTCGTGAAGTTTCATAATCATCGGACATTGACCCATTAGTGTTCGTATAGTTATTTTCATATTTAATGCTTATAATGAAAGGATCGTGCTTACAAGAGGTGAATCACAACATATAGTGAGATAGGTGGAAGCAAAAACTTGATTTCAAAAATTTTCAGCAACACATATCATTTGTATTCACCATAATACCTTATGTCTAGTCCATGTAATCAACATATCTACTACATATATAAGCATATATATGAATGAACAAGAGTTATCAAGGTATACCTCTTGAAGATCTAGCCAAAGGAATGAAGAAGCACCACAAGAATGATGACCATGTCTTTCACACGTGCAAAAGGTCTAGTTCGTCCACACGAGCATCCAAGAGCAGTTGGAGATATGAGCTTACACAAGTGTAGAGAGCAAGAGAAAAATTCTGCCCAAGAACTCTTCTCTTGGTCGAAAATGGAGAGAGCATAGAGAGAGAGAAAAATTCAGATTTTTTGCTCTTGAGTGTTAAGTCAAAAAACTGATTTTTTTCTTTTGCTTTCTTTGCATATATTTTTCCTATGCATACTTGTGTCTTGTGCATTCCATACATACATGTCTCCAATGCATCCTAGTGTCTTGTGCATTCCCAACATATATGTCTCCAATGCACCTTTGTGTCTTGTGTAACAATATAATATAAGTATATTAGATAGTGGAAAATTATGGAATTATCCATTATCCTTGCCACAATAAATCCTAGCCATAGATCTAGTCAAGATCAAATCTTGGCCTTAGATTATAATTAATCCTAATCAATATTAGATTAATTAATTGGAAACTAACTTTCCATATTTATACTTTGGCCCCAATACTTTCAATAATTACACTTTTTGCCCATTACGTTTTAATGACCAAACACAATAACGTTAACTCTTTAACGTTTCCAAACTTATTGTAATGTGTAGGCATATAATATATATCTCTTATATATATCTATATCTATATATATATATATATATATATATATATATATATATATAGTGTGTTGTATACGTTAGTGGAAAAATATGTAATTCTCCACTAACTTGCCAATTAAATCCGAGCCATAGAATTCAAATAAGATCAAATCTTGGCCATTGGATTATAATTAATCCTAATCAATATTAGATTAATTAATTGGAAACTAACTTTTCATATTTATACTTTGGCCCCAACACCTTCAATAATTACACTTTTGGTCCATTACAACTTAATGACCAAATATAACAACGTTAACTCTTTAACGTTTTCAAACCCATTGTAAGCTCATTATAGAAACTTTATTCATGATACTCAAACGTGTGTGACTCTCTAGATTCACCACCGTATAGCAATGAGGGACGATTAAACACTTTCAATCTATTCCGAAAATGTCTCCGTCATTCTCGGAATACCTTCACGTTCTAGAGTGACGCCTAGTAACATATCAAGACAATATATACGGTAATGAAGTCAATTTCTCGTGAATCTATTTATAGTCACCGATTATCGTGCAATCCAATCCTTCCATTAATTGTCCCGTCGAGCAAGAACCATGATACGATTAAGTTCATAAACTCGATACTATGCATAGATCTAATTCGTGTAATGAGAGATGACACATGGAAAACCCTTTATCCATCATTCATACCTTGGCTAAGGATTTCCTCATTAAACAACCAAGTTTAGATCGCATAGGACATCGCCTCACGCCGGAGGTTAATGGATCCTCTCTTGACCACTACCTGTCAATCACTATACCAGACGAATAAAACTGCGAGAGGACGTATCTCATCTCGTTTGTCGAAACAATTATTGTCCAAACGCTAGAATTAAACCCTAATACATATGACAACCGTAATGTCTCAAGTCTAAGGATTACATGCACAATCGCAACGAATAACAAATTATTAATCCAAAGTCATGTAATTTGTTATTCACGTCACATTCAATGATCTATTCAACTAATAGTCATCCACATGTTTGTTAGTCGCATCGCTATGCTGTTATGGCACGTGGCTCACCATCCTTTATCATTAACATCCCTATGTTAATCAAAGGTAACAACACATGTGATAGTCCGTAATTGATTATTAAAGTCCCGATCAAATAATCTAAGGACTATGAATATTTTAAGTATTTTTATCATATTAAGGAAATACGCCAACATATTCTAAACGCTTTTAGAATACATTCCTCTAATGAAAATACTATGGACTCATTCATACACGTAAAGAAGGAGAATATGAATGTCCTAATTATGTCAATATAAAAACAGACATATAGACACGAATGCCATAATATACAAGTAAATGTCAAAATGCCCCAATATATGTCATCCAAATATATAGCATTAGGGCATATCTCTAACAATCTCCCACTTGCACTAATGCTATAAAATATAGTATTAGTACAACAAACAATGATATCGTATACTCATCTTCTCAAAACAAGGACCTAGCTGTGACTGATTCATAGCTACGGTAAGTGGGTCAGCTACATCAAGAGATGTGGCCGTTTTCTGCAAAGACATATCTCAATATGATTATTGGCTACAGATACAACACATGAAGATAGAAACACTTTTCCTAATGTTTGGACATACAGTGAGACCTGGGTTCCACAAGCTTGTGCAGTAGCTCCGTATAGTCGTAACACAAAAGCATCACAACTTAACGGTAGGAACCATAACCAACTCGTATGATTTCCTCGCTCCAAACAACTTCTTTCGTAATATAACATATCACAAAAGACATGAGTTATATAATGGAGTCTACAGTTTGTTTAGAACCTTTCTAATTTACTGAGCTCCAACTACAAATAAACGTGAACCCTAACATAGACATTCTATTATAAGATTCAGATTAAGAATTTGAACTAGTAAATCCATCACTACAGAATTTACCTCCTCCCTGAACTAAAATATATCTTTAGTGCTTCCCAAGTACTTAAGAATATACTTCAATTCAATCCGCCATTCCCAAACCTGGATTGAACTGATATTTATTCACTCGTAGCACTTTACAGTTTACGCAATATCAAGTCTTGTACATAGTATAACAAATATGAAGTTACTTTAACTTTGAATACAAATTTGCTATGTAACTAGAGTTTCTTGAACACCTTCAAAAATACTCTTTGTACAATATAAGGAATATACCAAGTGATCTCTTCGTACTATTATCATAGCTACGAATTCACAAGATACGAACAACAAGTTCTAAATGGAGAGCATTTAATATAACTAGACTATAATTAATATCACAACACACATATCATCAACTATGATATCCAAGTCATCATTATTGCAGTTATAGAAAAGTGGATGCGCTCCCACTATTCTTTTGCAATCACAAGGTTCACCCACATTCTAAATGAAATCTAACTCTTTAGTCTCATTTGAATTGGACGAAACATTTCCAAGAAATTTACTTAAAAAATCCACAAATGGATTTATCAAGTACGCGCATATTACTCATATCTATTGATCTAAATCATTAATATAGTAACACAATGTGCTATAAAATCTAGCATAATACAAGGAGACTTAAGCACAATTATTGGTAAAAAGACTTCATCATAGTCAACCCTTTGGCTTTGATGATATATTTCAGAAACCAATATAGCTATAAAAGGTCATTACCCTTTTCCATTATCTTCAACCATTATCTCGGAGATCAATATCCAGATTAAGTTAAAGTATGTGAAGTCTAATTAATATGCTTTGCATTATATAGTTTCTTGAAGTCAATATCACATATACCATTTCTTTGTGAATCGTAGGATCAACTAATTGATCATTATCTCAAAAACACAAACAACTTTTGTGCATTCCAAAAAGATATTCTCATATTCTTTTAAAGAATGAGATACACTACTAGATTTGCAAAGATCTTGTGTGATGACACATCTCGGACCTTATTGAATAGATTCATTACTTTGGTCTAGGTGCTTTTATAGCTTTTGACGATACGTCCTCAATTTCTATTTTATTAGAAAGTAACATCTTCTTGAACAAAACTTTTCTTCAAGAAAGATTACAATATAATAGATCAATAGACATTGATCATTAAATAGAAATTATATCCTACAAAACTAGGATATATTATAAAATTACCTTTAACCAAAACTCCTACTAGTCCTTTAAAAACTTTTCAATAAAAGTAGGACAAACCAAAATTAACACATTTAATCCTTGGTTACTGTCCAACTTATATCAAATATAAAGTTATAGCAATAGTAAAAATTTACTATTCAACATAAAATTAAATTAAGGAAAGCATGACCCACAAATAAATATAATGATTAGTCAAACTAATCAACAATTGTACTATGTTCAACAAAGCATAGTTTCTTCACTAAGAAAACCCTATTTAATTGTGGTACACCGGACATTATTAATTTCGATACTATATCAAAATTTTAGGATACTCAAACAAAATAGTACTTAAGTATTTTACCTTCATGATCTAATCATAAGGCACTAATACATTTTTCTATACGAGCCTATTCACAAATAGCTCTAAATACATCAACATGTACTAATCCAAATAGCCTAGTAGTTTTAATCCTTTATCAAACAAAGGATGACTTAGTTACAATTCTAATAAATATGATGTATAAGTTGATCAAACCAACCTAATCATCATCTTATTATTAGAAAAACCTAATCATGTAGAAACTATAATTAATTTGGATTATTTGAGTAATCTTAAAATTTGGTGGATGGTTATAACTGTTGACAATATGTTTGCAATACATTCTTTCGTCCATATCAAGATAATAAAGATTACACCATAATGCGCTTTTACAAGCTTTAGGAATATACATTTTTATTCCTAATATCATTTAAGGTATAATCCTTAAAATACAAAATATGTCCAGAAGGCATCCAAACAAATTGTCTTTAGCTAACGCAACAACTTTTGTTTCATTTGCTAACACTGAAAACATTCCACGCTTCCGAAAGCGTACTACTGTGATGAAGATTCTATCCTCGAACACATACATCAATGTTTCACTAGAATCTAAAACACATAGTAGTACCAATCACAATAAAAGAAGATTTATAATTCATAGTAGCTTTACAACCTTGACATTCAAGCTATGAATATACTTTGGATTAAAACCTCTTTTAATGTCTGGTTTTAAGGCTATGAAAACACCTTTCACACATGCCTATACAATCCTTAATTTTCTTCTTAGATATGCTCCCTCTAGCTAATAGAAATCATCTTTCTTTGTCTTTCTTCTTTGCATTACCACTAACCAAAGAGGAAATACAATTATGAGAATGAATTCCATTTATATCTAATATCATGACATTAAATATGCTTATCACACAAACATTTGTTAGTTTAGAATTATATTCTTTACATCTTGCATACCTATATGCAAACCATGAAAGAATATAAATCCTAAGCATATTTAACTTGTTTTACTTATCAACCATAAGTATTATAACTTTTCGCTTTGATACTTTATCAAGATGGAAAATAACGGAGCATACAATTCTAAGAGTTGATTAAGTTTCTAAGAACCATTCTTAGACGAAATCGTTAATTCAAAAAGTTTGGTCCGATTACGCGATATATAGTCTAGTTAATTAAAAACAGGTTCATAGTTGTAGCCATAAACGTATGCAGAAAATAAGATCGCAAGTTGATATAAACTTGTTAAAACATTTAATTTTGGCCTTTAATTAAATGATTTCTCCCACTAATTTTATCGAGTCCCACACTTCCTAAATGAGATCGTGAATCTAATTAAAGATTCATTAGTAGGTGACCATAGTTCTCTTTAATATGAATACCCCTCAGCTTTGGTGCATTATTGGAATATACATACAAAAAGTTAGCAACGATTACTATCTATATCACTATATAGGATATGGCCATTTTGCCCCTAAATCACCGTAACCTCAACTTTGGTGCATTATTGGAAACGTGATCTAGTTAGATTACACCCACCGTCACAGTATTGCGACAATTTGAATCCCGAACCTCAGCTTTAGTGCGTTATTGGCCTCATGATATTGGAACAACACAACATCACTATGTTTGCTAGGTAAATATAATACTTTCATAGAATATGTCTTCCTACCTTTGGGTTAGCCAAGACATACCCAATCGAGCAAATATAACCTAGGATAGTGGAGGGCAACGATAAACACTTTTACCGCTTTACAATCTAATATGTTTGCACGTAGGAAGATTTTGAATTTTAATTAAGTCTCACTTTGCACATTAGTTCATTTACAAGCATACATCACATATAGGCAAATAAATAAACAAACATACAAAATCATACATCATGGTGGATCATGGACTTGGACTATGAATTAAATCAAGACAAAAATAAAACCTAAACAAGTACATCTTCATGTCTTCTTTGGTCTTGTCTTCTTGATTTTCCTCAATGATCCAAAGCACCTCCAACTCCTTGAAAGCCGCCAATGGTCTTCTTGCAAACTTCTTGTAGAAATTACATACATTATGCCTTACTACAATTTTTTCTCAATTACAAGAAAGTAAAATGAGACTTATGCCTCAATTACATACTAATGAATGGTAAAATTAGTTACAACACCATCTAACCATTCACTAACCAAGTCCATGATCAAATTCACCATCCAACATCAAACATCACAATGTAAGATAAAGCTCATAAAGCTAAGTAAATGCATCATATACATAAACACAAAAAAGCCAAACAAGCAAGCTAACATAAACTAATGTATCCTATACATAAAATAAATGATAGCAAATTTGCAATAAGTTTCATATCTTGACCTTTTAACATCTCATGTTAAACAACACACAAAAGAACTCAATAAAACCAATTTTAAACACATACTTGTTGAATAAGGCCCAACATAAATCCTTTGTTAATTTCATGGCCCAATTTGAGTTCCAAGGCTTATTTTTAATCTTCACTAAGAAAAAACTTCATCTAATCTTATTAGACTTAAGCCCACTGATTTTTATGCCCATTAGGCTTAACCAAAATCCAATCAATTAGCCATGACATTCAAATTTATGACCCATCACAAACTTACTGCACATGTACTAAATATATTGATTCTGTTCGCCTATCTACTATTCTCCAAAAATTCTAAAATTTTACAGAGACGTAGCTCTTCGAGTGTAGATAGATTTAGAATCAAAAGGATCTCAATTTGGAGTTAAACTCACTAAGTTATGCCTCTCGGAGCAGACACTATGCAGTCTGTCCAGAATAGCGCGAGAATCAGTGAGGTTACTGATTTTGCTAAAAATGAAAATCTTAACCACGAAATTAGGAGATGCATATTAGAGGATGAAATGTTCTAGTATCTCTATAGCATAACATATCCAAAAATCAGCCCCAAACAACAACATTTACTATGTCAAAACAGTAACGCAAAAACAGTGTGCAGAAACATTTTTCAGAAAACTTCTAAGCATCGAATATGCAAATATTGCGTTCTAGTTCTTTTGTGCTCAAAACTCTTGAAACTTTAAGCATATATATGTGACAACATGGACTACACAAACAAGGCTCTGATACCACTTGAAAGGATCGTGCTTACAAGAGGTGAATCACAACATATAGTGAGATAGGTGGAAGCAAAAACTTGATTTCAAAAATTTTCAGCAACACATATCATTTGTATTCACCATAATACCTTATGTCTAGTCCATGTAATCAACATATCTACTACATATATAAGCATATATATGAATGAACAAGAGTTATCAAGGTATACCTCTTGAAGATCTAGCCAAAGGAATGAAGAAGCACCACAAGAATGATGACCATGTCTTTCACACGTGCGAAAGGTCTAGTTCGTCCACACGAGCATCCAAGAGCTTCTTCTCCGCAAACCAAATCTTTGTACTAGCTATTTAGTTGGAGATATGAGCTTACACAAGTGTAGAGAGCAAGAGAAAAATTCTGCCCAAGAACTCTTCTCTTGGTCGAAAATGGAGAAAGCATAGAGAGAGAGAAAAATTCAGATTTTTTGCTCTTGAGTGTTAAGTAAAAAAACTGATTTTTTTCTTTTGCTTTCTTTGCATATATTTTTCCTATGCATACTTGTGTCTTGTGCATTCCATACATACATGTCTCCAATGCATCCTAGTGTCTTGTGCATTCCTAACATATATGTCTCCAATGCACCTTTGTGTCTTGTGTAACAATATAATATAAGTATATTAGATAGTGGAAAATTATGGAATTATCCATTATCCTTGCCACAATAAATCCTAGCCATAGATCTAGTCAAGATCAAATCTTGGCCTTAGATTATAATTAATCCTAATCAATATTAGATTAATTAATTGGAAACTAATTTTCTATATTTATACTTTGGCCCCAATACTTTCAATAATTACACTTTTTGCCCATTACGTTTTAATGACCAAACACAATAACGTTAACTCTTTAACGTTTCCAAACTTATTGTAATGTGTAGACATATAATATATATCTCTTATATATATATATATATATATATATATATATCTCTCTCTCTCTATATATATATATATATATATATATTGTGTTGTATACGTTAGTGGAAAAATATGTAATTCTCCACTAACTTGCCAATTAAATCCGAGCCATAGAATTCAAATAAGATCAAATCTTGGCCATTGGATTATAATTAATCCTAATCAATATTAGATTAATTAATTGGAAACTAACTTTTCATATTTATACTTTGGCCCCAACACCTTCAATAATTACACTTTTGGTCCATTACAACTTAATGACCAAATACAACAACGTTAACTCTTTAACGTTTTCAAACCCATTGTAAGCTCATTATAGAAACTTTATTCATGATACTCAAACGTGTGTGACTCTCTAGATTCACCACCGTATAGCAATGAGGGACGATTAAACACTTTCAATCTATTCCGAAAATGTCTCCGTCATTCTCGGAATACCTTCACGTTCTAGAGTGACGCCTAGTAACATATCAAGACAATATATACGGTAATGAAGTCAATTTCTCGTGAATCTATTTATAGTCGCCGATTATCGTGCAATCCAATCCTTCCATTAATTGTCCCGTCGAGCAAGAACCATGATACGATTAAGTTCATAAACTCGATACTATGCATAGATCTAATTCGTGTAATGAGAGATGACACATGGAAAACCCTTTATCCATCATTCATACCTTGGCTAAGGATTTCCTCATTAAACAACCAAGTTTAGATCGCATAGGACATCGCCTCACGCCGGAGGTTAATGGATCCTCTCTTGACCACTACCTGTCAATCACTATACCAGATGAATAAAACTGCGAGAGGACGTATCTCATCTCGTTTGTCGAAACAATTATTGTCCAAACGCTAGAATTAAACCCTAATACATATGACAACCGTAATGTCTCAAGTCTAAGGATTACATGCACAATTGCAACGAATAACAAATTATTAATCCAAAGTCATGTAATTTGTTATTCACGTCACATTCAATGATCTATTCAACTAATAGTCATCCACATGTTTGTTAGTCGCATCGCTATGCTGTTATGGCACGTGGCTCACCATCCTTTATCATTAACATCCCTATGTTAATCAAAGGTAACAATACATGTGATAGTCCGTAATTGATTATTAAAGTCCCGATCAAATAATCTAAGGACTATGAATATTTTAAGTATTTTTATCATATTAAGGAAATACGCCAACATATTCTAAACGCTTTTAGAATACATTCCTCTAATGAAAATACTATGGACTTATTCATACACGTAAAGAAGGAGAATATGAATGTCCTAATTATGTCAATATGAAAACAGACATATAGACACGAATGCCATAATATACAAGTAAATGTCAAAATGCCCCAATATATGTCATCCAAATATATAGTATTAGGCCATATCTCTAACATATAACTTGTTATAATGTTTATATTACTTGTACTTTGTTAAGATTAAATTGTAATAAACATTGTATGCTAAGTGAATAGGACTATAAGGATAGCTCATTTAGTTATATGATTATTTATTGCTGTAAATAAGAGTAATTGAAATTTATAACTTATAATCTTAACTTGATGGTATTTGATACTTTTAATATCTTCTATATTGACTAATGATATGGTAAGGTGAACCTTGTAGTTCAATTGTGTATGGGTTATGAACTTGTGTGAATAAGTGATCATAAGTCTAGCTTCTAATGTTGTAGGGTTGAGTTAAGTAAGAGTTAAGTTGGAATTGATATAGTTAATTGCTAAACTTATATGAACATCCTAGGGTTGCATACTTGAGCTAATTCGGGAAAGTTGAAGTAAATCGGAGCTATTCTCATGCGTGCTTGGCTTAATTCCAGGTGAGGGAGACTTCATCGTTATGCGCATAATAGTTTATTTACTTGTACTTAGATTATGTGCACTTATTGTCTATATATTATGTGTGAGGGCAACCTACTTTGTTGTCCCTCAATCATGTGTTTATTGATGTATTCTATTGTTATCAATTTGAGTGCATTGCATCGTGGTTGCGCAACCATTTGGGTATAGTAGTGTCGTGGAAACCGGGCAGCATCGGGCTTGCCGGTATACCTTGTCTACCATGGTTACCCAGTCCCTCTCTCGCTTGGGATGCCGCCCAGGGATAGTTGGGTTGTAGGATTTTAGGGTACATCTGGAGTATACCAATTTTGGAGTTATAAAGGGATGCCGGCTTATCGATAACAGTGCCCTTATTACATCGGGATTTCAGTTCGTGGCTCGTGGTTCTTGATTGAAGAATAAGTGAATCGTATCATTTTTAATGTGCGGTAACTTGTTATTTTGATTGTTCCTTAGTTGTTTTAAATGCCTATTGAGTTATCTGTTGCATTGCACATCCCTGGTAGACCTTATCCCTCACTGAGCAATTGTGATTGCTCATACCTCGCTAAACATGTTTTAGGTGGCGCAGTTGGAAGAATGGCCTTGGTTGTTGTTTGCTATTGCTTGAGATTGGAGTGGTTGCCTACTAAATTGTGGAAGATTTTGCTTGTATTATGCCTTGTTCTATTTTGTGCCTATAGGTTTGTATATATATTTGGAGTTGTTGAAGAATTGTAATAGTTAGGTTAATGTATGGCTTGAATGGTAGATTGTAATAGTTTATCCTTACTTTCCTTTATACTGCTTGCTTGTATGTTAATGAAAGTTAACAGTTGTTTAGCTTTAGTTCATAAGAAAGTCTAATGGTTAATATAGAATGGTATGATAAGCGGATTAAAAGAGACAAGGTTTTAAGGATTGTTAAGTGCATGCTTGGGTGTGTTTTCTTTGTCTTGCTTAAGGCTCAGATGGCCTTGAAGTTGGGATTTTTAAATAGAAATGATGTTCCTATTGTTTTGTGGCTTGAATTGTATGTTTACAGGTTTTTAGAATGTCCACAGTATTGGGGAGACTCTGTCCATTTATTGGGTCCAGACCTAACCTTTAGCGTGGGGTTAGGTCGGGGCGTTACACAGATCCTATTCAGATATTCCTAAGATGTCTACGAAACATTTTCGTAGGACAAACAACCCAAGAGATTGAAAAGGCAGAAAATGAGTTCTTACTCAACAAATGCTGTGATGTTGCAAAACTTGGAGATTACTATCTCAGATAGGAAGCTCTGTATTTTATCTTTGGAAAAAATACAGAAACCATCAAAAAGGCATTTGTCTTCGACATGCCACAGGCACTTCCTGAATTGCTCGAAACAGAGTTCAAACGAGCCAATATTGTAGATCTAAGACAGGTGAGTCTTGCTCACTTGTACCAAATAGCCAAAAGCTCATTCAAGATCAGTGCGAGTCCAAGCAACTTGGCAAGCTCCTCAAAAGCAACGAGCAGAAAACAATGGATACCTTTTACAGAAAAGATTTCCAAAAGTTTGGCTGTCACACTCACAGCTACTCTCCATGTTCATGTTACAAATACAAGAGGCACAAACATCAGAAAAGGTTTCACAAGTCTAGAAAACCTTTCAAGAAGTTCAAATTTTTGAAGAAAAGATCAAAACCCTCTTCTTCCACTAAGTGTTTTTTTTGTGGAAAAAAAGGACATTTTGCAAAGGATTGTTACCTAAAAAAGACCAAGAAGCTACCAGCCAAGCTTGTTCAGTTCATCTCAACTCAAAACTTTGATGACCAACTATACACATGGACTTCTGAACCAGATCAAGCCATCCTTAACCTTGATACAACCTCATCCTCAGATCTCACCTCAGAATCCGAATTCTCTGGTTGAGAACCAAACCTCTCCATAGCCAAAATACACAAAACCTCTGAACAACCAATCCTTACCACTTCCAAAGCTACCTTTACCCCAGGACAAATCTATAAGCCATACATAAAGCTTGTTGTAAACCCTCTAGGATATGTTCCTATCACTGTTACTGCACTTCTAGACACAGGATCATGTATTTCTTTCATGAAATCTAAGTGTCTTCCTCCTAAATTTTGGATATTTTCCAGAGCAACCTTTACCACTGCTTCTGGTAGTGGATTTGCAAGTGAGGCACATTCCATGACTATTCCCATACACTTATCCCCAGATGTCTCAGTCCGACACAGCTTTTATCAGTATGATCAATGCTGTGAAGACATTCTCTTAGGAATGGATTTTCTCACCTTACTTGCTCCATTCTCATTTCAAATAGATGGTTTCCAATTCCTGCATAATCAGTATACCCCTTGGGTATCCTTACAAAAATTATCCTCACAGGTTTCAGCCATTCAAGATGATGAATTTACTGAAGAAAGAAGCCTCCTCCTTTCCTGTTGCGGATATCTTCCAAACAAGTTTTGGGAAAGAGAAAAACACTTTGTCTCTCTACCTTACAAAGAGAATTGGCAGATGCCACACCAAACCGCCTCTCATCCAGGAATGCCAAAAGATGAAGATCTTTGTCAAGCTGAAATTCAAGCACTACTCGAGCAAGGTCTCATCCGACCATCCAGATCTCCGTGGGCAAGTCATGCCTTTTATGTCAACAAAAAATCTGAACAAGTTCGAGGAAAGAAAAGATTGGTGATAGATTATCGCCAACTCAATGATCGTTTGCAAGATATCAAATACCCTCTTCCAAGAAAGAAACAACTCCTTCAGAAGCTGTCCAAAGCCAAATTCTTCACAAAATTTGATATGAAATCTGGATTTTGGCAGATTGGTATTACTGAAGCTGACAGATTCAAAACTGCTTTTGTTGTTCCACAGGGTCATTATGAATGGAATGTCATGCCATTCGGTCTCAAGAATGCACCGTCCGAGTTCCAGCACAAAATGGATGATGTTTATAGGCCACTCGCGCAGCACTGTATTGTCTACATTGATGATGTTTTGATATTCAGTAACACAGCTGAAGAATACCATCAGCATCTCCGACAATTCCAGGAACTAACCTACCAGCATGGATTAGTTCTTGCTGAATCCAAGATGAAAATTGGTCTAAATGCTATTGATTTTCTTGGTTTGCAGATTAGAGCAGGACACATTCTCTTACAGGACCACATATCAAGAAAAGTCCTCGACTTTCCTGATGAACTCAGAACTGCTACACTGATCCAACAGTTCTTTGGCCTCATCAATTATGCCTCATCTCATTTCCCATCATTGGTCAACTACACCAACCAGATTTCCAAGTACCTCCGAAAATCCAACATTGGAAATTGGTCTCCAGAAGCCACAGTTGCAGTTCAGAAGGTAAATGAGTTATGCAAAGCACTTCCTCATCTCAAGATCCCAGGTCCAGGACAACTCATTTTGCAGACTGATGCTTCCCTTGATTTTTGGGCAACAGTCCTCATTGAAGAAGACAATGGACACAAACAAGTCTGTGGTTATAATTCAGGATCTTTCATTCCAGTACAACGCAATTATGCCTCTTTCAAAAGAGAAGTTTGTGCAGTTATTCAGGGAATCAAAAAATTCAAGTTTTATCTTGCTCAGAATCCTTTTATTATTGAAACAGATTTTAAAGGATTTCAGGGCGCTCTCAGTAGAAAGCAGAATGATATTCCAGATCCACAACTCATCCGATGGACATAATGGATTTCCCAATTCAATTGGCCAATGCGACACATCCCAGGCAAAGAGAATATCCTTGTTGATTTTCTCTCTCGCACACCAACATCTGAAAAAGCTGTATGCATGGTAAATCCAGATGGACGCAAACTTCCAGCTTCCCTTGTTCCAGGTCTTATTCCAGGCAGTTCCAGTTCAAATCCAGATCCCACTGATGGCTAATCTCAGACATTTTATGATTTGAGTTCAGACCAGCAAGTTCAATTTCTTGAAACCCTACCTGAGGAGATCAAGATCAAGATACTCTGATCAATTGCCAGAAGCCGAATTACTGATTTCTTTGAAGAATTCATTGAGATCAAGCTCAAAAGAATTATTGATCTGTTATCCTCTGTCTATTATGTTCGCAACGTTGTTCGTTACAATCCCCAGCATGAAGAACCATGGGATACTGTTCTTGATTTTAATAATTATGACTTTTCAAAGATGCAATTCTTGTATCTTTGGTATTGGCTTAATTATTATCCTATGGCAGTTCTTTTTGATCCAGAGCTCATTTAGAGATATGTTCGTGTGTTCCCAGCATCCCGCTTCGTCAAGCTATTCTCACAGGTGTTTCAGTAATTTGATCCGCCAACGCTTACCACCGGTCAAATTATTCAGCACCACCAGGTTTTCATCATTCGCCTCACAGATGTTTGGAATCGTGCCATTCTGCCAACCATCATTCCAATCAACCATTTCCACCTCTGACAAGAGCTTTGGGAATATTTTATTTCTTGGGAACAATGTCTTACTATCGAGAGAGCCACTGCTCGAGCTCATGGTCTAGATGTTTTTGATCCCTCAGAATTTTGGCACGTCCGATTCCTTGATAGCCCCACTTTTCATGAGCATCTTCTCACCTTCCATAATTTTTCTCAAGAAGATGGCTATTCCACTGCAGACCTTGAGTCTGACTACGACCCATGGGGGGGGGGGGGAGATCTTAGCCAAAATAGTCAGGAGTGGGATGATATTGATCTCAATAATGACAGATGGTGACTCATTGCAGACAGGAATCCTGGAATCCCAAGCGGACCCCAAGACAAAGCTTCGTGTTTCGTAAACAGGTTTGTTATGTTGTAATAAGATATGACAGGAATCTTTTGTCACTTCAGATTCCCTTTAGGTCATATCTAGTTTGTCTGTTTGTAATAAGTGAGATTTTCTTTATTAAAGGAAATCGCTTTAGTCGCATCAGGTTTGTCTTATTGTGAATTATTAGGAATCTCTTTATGTTGTGTCAGCTTTTCCTTTATTAAAGGAAGCTGCTTTAGTTCTTGTCAGGAATAGTGAAGATTCCGCTTGTAATTATTTTCTTTGTAATGGTTTGCCTATAAATAATGAAGAACCCCTGACTAAAGGGGCAGAGTCAGATTTGGATTACAATACATTTTTCTTTCTCTCAAACAACTTATATTTTCCTTCTTTCTACCCTTAGGCTTTTGCTATGTCTTCCGCCTCCCGCTTCCAGCCTTCCCCTTAGCCAAAATAGTCAGGAGTGGGATGATATTGATGTCAATAATGACAGATGGTGACACATTGCAGACAGGATTCCGAGAATCCCGGGTGGACCCCATGACGAAGCTTCGTGTTTTATAAATAGGTTTGTCATGTTGTAATAAGATATGACAGGAATCTTTTGTCACTTTAGATTCCCTTTAGGTCATGTCTAGTTTGTCTGTTTATAATAAGTGAGATTTCCTTTATTAAAGGAAACCGCTTTAGTGACGTCAGGTTTGTCTTATTGTGAATTATTAAGAATCTCTTTATGTCGTGTTAGCTTTTCCTTTATTAAAAGAAGCTGCTTTAGTCCTTATCAGGAATAGTAAAGATTCCGCTTGTAATTATTTGCTTTGTAATGGTTTGCCTATAAATAATGAAGAACCCCTTACTAAAGGGGCAGAGTCAGATTTGGATTACAATATATCTTTCTTTCTCTCAAACAACTTATATCTTCCTTCTTTCTACCCTTAGTCTTTAGCCATGTCTTCCGTCTCCCGCTTCCCGCCTTCCCCTTAGTGGTCTCAAAGCCTAGTTAACTGTAGCACTTCCTTATTCTGGTATTGACGGTCTTAAACAATACTTGTGTGTTGAACACTAGAGTCTTTGGCAATAAGGCAATAGCCGTTAAAAAGTGAATGAAAGGCGCAGTAAGTCCTGTAGTAAGTCCAGTCATGACCAGTGTATCCACCATGGCTGATCATCCCCTGCCAGAACAAGAAGTTGTTGCTAACAACTCTGAAGTCACTTCTTTTGATCGTTCCGCATCTCATTATGAGTTAGACATAACCCAAACACCTCCATCTACCAAACCAGGTGAACTCTTCAAACCCTCTCCGTTAAACCCATACTCATATTACCAAACTTTTCAACTCACACAAAAGTTCAAATCTCTATTACCTATCAAGCCAGCAGCCCTTACTGCCGTGTATAAATCCTCTACATTCTCTGTACAATCCGTATCCTCTTCCCGCTCAGAAATCTATCTTCCTATACTTTCTGAACCTGATCTCCGTAGATATAGACAGAAAGGTTACAAAGGTTTACACGTTGGAGCCATTCGTCTAGCCTTACAACGTAGTTTTCTTGCCGGAAAAAATGTTTCATGTCTAGTCTCTTCACTAGATACCAGGTGGCGTAAGTTTGATGATGCACTCATATGTGTCGTTGAAGCAGGTCTTCATAATGGCCATGTTCTCATCTAGGTTGAACCAAACTTCACCCTTGATCTTTCCCGTCCTACCCTTTCTCAAACCATACAGGTCCTTATCCAATTTTATGGAGCTGATATGAACCCAAATGAAATTGTTGTTGCACTCCATCATTCTATGACCTATAAAGTTCAAACCCATCTCTTTTCCATGGACCACAACTGTAAGCCTCGAGTCCATGTGTTAGGTGATAGTAATGTTACCCAACCAAAAATCTACACCAAACATGAACTCACTTTCCCTCCTCGTTGGAAAAATGATTATGAGAGAAGCCATAACTGACCAATCATCCATGATTCACCAAGAATCTCTAGACATCCTCTAGAACCAGGTCGTGTCGCCATATCATTTCTAATAGAATCCCAACCAGCTGAACCATGTGAAAAATGTCAACTTGCTGGACATCCTCAGTCCTGTCTACACTGTGTCAGAAAACCCTTTGCTACTAGATCTAGGTCCTCTAGATATGTCTGTTTTGTTAATTTTCCTGAAGATATCTACTGTACAGGAGAAGCCGATAATGCATAAGTAGGTAAATAGCAAGTTACCAAAACCAGACCACAAGATGTTGGACCAATTGTGTCAGCAATCAATTGGGACAACATGAATGCAAAAGCTCAGAATGCTGTCATTGAGAAAATATGGTCAGATCCCGGGGAACATGTTACATAGACAAAAGAAGCGCATGATCATTTCAGACAAGGTTGTTATGACCAATATAATGACCTCCACAAGGCTTTCCACAGAAACCACAGATATTACCAGCATAATCCTATTAACTGGAAAAAGCTTCAGAAGGCCGCTCCAGTTCGGAACCCTTCCGGACAAGTTCGTTCTTAGAACAACATCAACATGATCAACATGCAGAAATCTTCTTCAAAAAAGCATTATCTTGATTCAGACGAGTTCAAGAGAAAAAGAGAACGACTCGCTGAAGAACTCAGAAAGCCAATCAAGCCGAAGACGCAGTCCTCTCATCCTTGGAAGCATAATCCAAAGCCAGATCATGCAGTCTGGATACCAAGTGGAAATTATGAAAAAACTAATTGGGTTGATCTCACACCACCTCCTCATTATCTCTTCTAAGAGAAAATTATCCCAACTGGGTAGGGTGATGATGACGAGAAAGAAGGTCCTAGTAAAATTTCCTCCGTCATTTCGTCCTTTGATTCCTTTGATCCGTTTGAAAAGTATTCATCCTCTCAGATGATTCCACCATACAAAGGACCAGTGCTTATGTAAACCCTTGTGACACCGTTCTACACGGACACCACAAGGACACGTACACACAACCCTGTTCAAACTAATCCTGATGATTCAGAAGCAACCAGTGACCAAGGAGAAACTTCCCAAGCAGGAGAACACCGGAACCAACAGCCGCCACAAGTACAAGTCCCACTGGTTCCACAACAACGACATCAAAGACAACAAAACATTGAAGGAAAAGTTTCCATCCTATATGCTCCAGATCACAAGCAATTCTGAAACATTGATGCCATTCCTCCTGATGACAAACTCAAATATCTTGAGGAAATGGATGCATGGATACATGGAGAACCTCTCCGAAATCCTACTCTTGAGATAAGAGATATCATTGACCGTCTTGTTGCTGCTTTTACAGGATCACTCCGCAGTTGGTGGACAAGGATGCTGACAGAAGAAGAAAGATAGATCATCCTGACAGATGCAGATCCTATTCAGATATTCCTAAGATGTCTACGAAACATTTTCGTAGGACAAACAACCCAAGAGATTGAAAAGGCAGAAAATGAGTTCTTACTCAACAAATGATGTGATGTTGCAAAATTTGGAGATTACTATCTCAGATAGGAAGCTCTGTATTTTATCTTTGGAAAAAATACAGAAACCATCAAAAAGGCATTTGTCTTCAACATGCCACAGCCACAACCTGAATTGCTTGAAACAGAGTTTGAACGAGCCAATATTGCAGATCTAAGACAAGTGAGTCTTGCTCACTTGTACCAGATAGCCAGAAAGCTCATTCAAGATCAGTGCGAGTCCAAGCGACTTGGCAAGCTCCTCAAAAGCAACGAGCAGAAAACAATGGATACTTTTTGCAGAAAAGATTTCCAAAACCTCTCTAAACTTTTAGAAATCTTTTCTGCAAAAGGTATCCATTTTTGTCTGCTCGTTGCTTTTGAGGAACTTGCCAAGTCGCTTGGACTCGTACTGATCTTAAATGAGCTTTCTGGCTATTTGGTACAAGTGAATAAGACTCACCTATCTTAGATCTGCAATATTGGCTCGTTTGAACTCTGTTTCGAGTAATTCAAGAGGTGGCTGTGGCATGTTGAAGACAAAATGCCTTTTTGATGGTTTCTGTATTTTTTCCAAAGATAAAATACAGAGCTTCCTGTCTGAGATAGTAATCTCCAAGTTTTGCAACATCACGGCATTTGTTGAGTAAGAACTCCTTTTCTACCTTTTCAATCTCTTGGGTTGTTTGTCCTACGAAAATATTTCGTAGATATCTTAGGAATAACTGAATAGGATCTGCATCTGTCAGGATGATCTGTCTTTCTTCTTCTGTCAGCATCCTTGTCCACCAACTGCGGAGTGATCCTGTAAAAGCAGTAACAAGACGGTCAATGATATCTCTTATCTCAAGAGTAAGATTTCGGAGAGATTATCCATTTATCCATGTATCTATTTTCTCAAGATATTTGAGTCTGTCATCAGGAGGAATGGCATCAATGTTCCAGAATTGCTTGTGATCTGGAGCATATGGGATGAAAACTTTTCCTTCATTGTTTTGTTGTCTTTGAGGTTGCTGTTGTGGAACCTGTGGGACTTGTGCTTGTGGCGGTCCTAGATCTGGTAGCAAAGAGTTTTCTGACACAGTGTGTACAGGACTGAGGATGTCCAGCAAGTTGACATTTTTCACATGGTTCAGCTGGTTGGGATTCTGTTGGAAATGATATGGCGACACGACCTGGTTCTAGAGGATGTCTAGAGATTCTTGGTGAATCATGGATGATTGGTCGGTTATGGCTTATCTCATAATCATTTTTCCGACGAGAAGGGAAAGTGAGTTCATGTTTGGTGTAGATTTTTGGTTGGGTAACATTACTATCACCTAACACGTGGACTCGAGGCTTACAGTTGTGGTCCATGGAAAAGAGATGGGTTTGAACTTTATAGGTCATAGAATGATGGAGTGCAACAACAGTTTTATTTGCGTTCATATCAGCTCCATAAAGTTGGATAAGGACCTGTATGGTTTGAGAAAAGGTAGGATGAGAAAGATCAAAGGTAAAGTTTGGTTCAACCTGGATGAGAACATGGCCATTGTGAAGACCTGCTTCAACGGCACATATGAGTGCATCATTAAACTTACGCCACCTGCTATCTAGTAAAGAGACTAGACATGAAACATTTTTTCCGGCAAGAAACTAAGCTGTAGGGCTAGACGAATGGCTACAAGGTGTAAACCTTTGTGACCTTTCTGTCTATATCTACGGAGATCAGGTTCAGAAAGTATAGGAAGATAGGTTTCTGAGCGGGAATAGGATACGGATTGTACAGAGACTGTAGAGGATTTATACACGGCTGTAAGGGCTGCTGGCTTGATAGGTAATAGAGATTTGAACTTTTGTGTGAGTTGGGAAGTTTGGCAATATGAGTATGGGTTTAACGGAGTGAGTTTGAAGAGTTCATCTGGTTTGGTAGATGGAGGTGTTTGGGTTATGTCTACTTCATAATGAGATGCTGAAGGATCAAAAGAAGTGACTTCAGAGTTGTTAGCAACAACTTCTTGTTCTGGCAGGGAAAGATCAGCCATGGTGGATACACTGGTCACGACTGGACTTATTACGGGACTTACTGCGCCTTTCATTCACTCTTTAACGGCTATTGCCCTATTGCCAAAGACTCTAGTGTTCAACACACAAGTATTGTTTAAGATCTTCAATATCAGAATAGGGAAGTGTTACAATTAACTAAGCTCTAATACCACTAAGAGGAATGCGGGAAGCGGGAAGCGGGAGGCGGAAGACATATGTGATAACCCGAACCCGGCATGCATGTAATAGCATTTAACTGCATTTAATTAAGTGTTTAATTAGTTAATCATCCATTTTGCACTATTTTGATATTTCTTTTAGAAGCATTCAATAATTTTTATATTGATTAATTAAAAGATTATCACCTATTTTTATTATTTATAGAAATTGGATTTACTTTTTTGTATTTAATTAAGTGTCATATTAAATGTTAGTATTTAATTGCATTTGATTATGTGTTTATATTAACTTGCTCATTCGTATCCTAGCATTAATTTCATAATTCTTTAAAATATTCTAGAAATAGTTAAATTATTTATTTTTAAATGAAAATTGATTATTTTGATTATTTTAATAATCGATTTTATTTTCTTGTATTAAATTACTCGGTTTTCAATTAAATGAGAAAAGTAACTCCGAGCCGGAGTGAATTATAAACTATTCTATTATTCTACCTTTCAAAAAAAATTATAGTTTTATATTATTGCTTATCATTTGATTAGCGATCGTTTATTGACCGTTCGATCGTAGCATTTCAAAAATGAAAGTTTGAAGAATATTTCTCGGATTTCGTGAATAGCGTTTCTAGTTTTATTTAGCTAATTTTAATTATTTTCCATCTAATTGCATTGTTTTAACTTGAGCTAGACCAAATGATAACCAAAATAGCCTTAGTTGACCAATTTAACTTGAATTTTGACTTTGCTAAATGACCATTTTGCTCTTGAGCTTTGTCAACTTTTTAAATAGCCAAAAAATTAACAAAATAATCACACAAAAAAACCAAAATACCACCCAAGTCCCCCCCCCCTGGCCGAAAATCCCCAAGAGGAAAAAAAAAGATTTTGCTTCCATTTTCTTGTGCAATCATGCGTGGAATCGAGCAAGGATCGTGGCTAAGGTTCTTGCGGGTCTTGGTTTTCAATCTCTGTAAGGGTTTTCACATTTTTGTGCATATTTTGTGAAATTTGATTATTGTTTCAAATTTTCAGATTTGATATATATTGTGTTATAATGCCCATAATTGCTTGATATGGCTTCCTTTGAGTTCGTAAAGCATTGCTTGTTAGTTATTTAGCGATTTTTACGGCTAGAAACGCAAATTTGAAATTGGGGAAGAATAATAAATAGTGATTTTAAATAGTAAAACCCTAGAATTTCAGATTTTGATCCGAATTGTGATTTCTTGATTTGGATAGGCGCCATTAGTGATAGAAAGATAAAATGTGCAATAAAAACGTACCGACCTTTGTTAAAATTGGAAATTAGACAAAGAAACGTAAAGGGGCCGTTTGACCAAGTGTTGACCGTGCTCGAATTGAGTTGTGGGTTTTGTTATTGGGTGCATAGAAGCACTTTTGGCGCTGTTGTGGCGTTGATTGAGCGACCGGTTAGCATAGCTATAGTTCAAACGCAGTAGGTGGACTTTCGGAATTCGTGTGAGAAAGTGAAGTTTCGTGATATAGAAATGTGCCTTGTAGTACCTAAGTGAATGTAGTGAAATCGGTTTCCTAATCCTGTAGCTCATTTACTCGTAATTGCCTTTGAAAGTTAGAGATTGAATAGTGATATTTGTCGTTTTCGTGTTTGAACTGCTATTACTGGTTTGATAGATGTTATTGTTGATATTAATGATAATCATGCTTGAAAAGTTAATTGATTGCTATTATTGATTGTAAATGCTTGATATCTCGTTTATCGTCACTGATCTGCACTTTCGTGCTATCGCTCGTTTATTACTTGTATCTCGTATTGCATTGCATAGTGTCAGGCGCGTGAGTGATGGGCCTCTCTGGGCAGTCTCGGGCAGCCAGGGTTGGTTTGCTCTAGCTCCGTGTCCTATTCCCATTCTCGCTAGGGATGCCGCCCTGGGAGATTTGGGTCGTAGATGTGTCGGGGTACATCCGGAGTACACCCAGTGGATGTTATAAGGTGGTTGCGCGCTTATTGTCATCGTTGTCAACATCAAGATCGAGATTGATGTAATGTTCGTGGAATCGAATTGCATGGTACATTGCTCGTATGAGTGAACCATAGCATTCAGAGTGTGGTATAGCTTTGAATAGTTGTGTTAATGCATTTATTAATTGCTTATTGTATTGATTTTTTATATCGATTGCTTACTTGTCAGTTATATTGCTTAATTGCCTTATTTGCATTGCACGGCTTTCTTTCTCTCTACCTTGATATCTGTCTCGCCCTCACTGAGTATACGTGTTGTGTATACTCACTCTTCACCACCACATTTCAGGAAATGCCATGTTAGTTGGAAGTTAGTGGTTACGTGAAAGATCGTGCTTGAAGAGTTGTCTTGCGTGTTATGTGGCTGAGTTGTAAAAAGATGCAAAGATGTATATTTTCATGTATTGTTTGTATTTACTGTTAAAGATTATGTAATTAACTTAATTAGGTTTATTAGAATGGTATGATAGTCTATTTTATGCAATAGGTTAGTATAGTTTAATTGCCAAGCACGAATGTACTTGTCAAAGATGAGAAGAGATAGGATAGTTTTTTCAACTAGAAATGTATATATACTTGTTGTGTTTAATTGTTGAGAAACAAGGCTCGGGTGTCTGTATAGTTGGACACGGTGCTGGTCCACTTATATGCTGTCACAGGTTTACATTTTGCCTAGAAACAGGGGAGACTCCGTCCGTCTTTCCCTAAAAATTATGCCCGGGTTTGGAATTGGGTTGTGATTAGATTGATTGATAGAACTCCCGGTCTCGAGAGGGATCGGGGTGTTACAACATGGCTAAAGACTAAGGGTAGAAAGAAGGAAGATGTAAGCTATTTGAGAGAAAGAAAGAATGATGTATTGTAATCCAAATCTGACTCTGCCCCTTTAGTCAGAGGTTCTTCATTATTTATAGGCAAATCATTACAAAGCAAATAATTACAAGCGGAATCTTCACTATTCCTGACAAGGACTAAAGCAGCTTCTTTTAATAAAGGAAAAGTTGACACGACATAAAGAGATTCCTAATAATTCACAATAAAACAAATCTGACGCGACTAAAGCAGTTTCTTTTAGTAAAGGAAATCTCACTTATTACAAACAGACAAACTAGACATGACCTAAAGGGAATTTGAAGTAACAAAAGATTCCTGTCATATCTTGTTACAACATGATAAACCTATTTACAAAACACGAAGCTTCGTCATGGGATCCACCTGGGATTCCTGGAATCCTGTCTGCAATGAGTCACCATCTGTCATTATTGAGATCAATATCATCCCACTAAGGGGAAGGCGGGAAGCGGGAGGCGGAAGACATGGCTAAAGACTAAGGGTAGAAAGAAGGAAGATGTAAGCTGTTTGAGAGAAAGAAAGATGTATTGTAATCCAAATCTGACTCTGCCCCTTTAGTCAGGGGTTCTTCATTATTTATAGGCAAACCATTACAAAACAAATAATTACAAGCGGAATCTTCACTATTCTTGACAAGGACTAAAGCAGCTTCTTTTAATAAAGGAAAAGCTGACACGACATAAAGAGATTCCTAATAATTCACAATAAGACAAACCTGATGCGACTAAAGCGGTTTCCTTTAATAAAAAAAATCTCACTTAATACAAACAGACAAACTAGACATGACCTAAAGGGAATCTGAAGTGACAAAAGATTCATATCATATCTTATTACAACATGACAAACCTATTTACAAAACACGAAGCTTCGTCATGGGGTTCACCCGGGATTCCCGAAATCCTATCTGCAATGAGTCACCATCTGTCATTATTGAGATCAATATCATCCCACTCCTAACTATTTTGGCTAAGATCTCCCCCCTATGGGTTGTAGTCAGACCCAAGGTCTGCAGTGGAATAGCCATCTTCTTGAGAAAAATTATGGAAGGCGAGAAGATGCTCATGAAAAGTGGGGCTATCAAGGAAGCGGACGTGCCAAAATTCTCGGGGATCAGAAACATCTAGACCATGAGCTCGAGCACTGGCTCTCTTGATAGTAAGACATTGTTCCCAAGAAATAAAATATTCCCAAGGCTCTTGTCGGAGGTAAAAATGGTTGATTGGAATGATGGTTGGCGGAATGACACGATTCCAAATATCTGTGAGGCGAATGATGAAAACCTGCTGGTACTGAATAATTTGACCGGTGATGAGTGTTGGTGGATCAAATGACTGAAACACCTGTGAGAATAGCTTGACGAAGCGGGATTCTGGGAGCACACGGACATGTCTCTGAATGAGCTCTGGATCAAAAAGAACTGCCATAGGATAATAATTAAGCCAATACCAAAGATACAAGAATTGCATCTTTGAAAAGTCATAATTATTAAAATCAAGAACAGTATCCCATGGTTCTTCATGCTGGGGATTGTAACGAACAACGTTGCAAACATAATAGACAGAGGATAACAGATCAATAATTCTTCTGAGCTTGATCTCAATGAATTCTTCAAAGAAATCAGTGATCCGACTTCTAGCGAATGATCGGAGTATCTTGATCTTGATCTCCTCAAGTAGGGCTTCAAGAAATTGAGCTTGCTAGTCTGAACTCAAATCATAAAATGTCTAAGATTAGCCATCAATGAGATCTGGATTTGAACTGAAACTGCCTAGAATATGACCTGGAACAAGAGAAGCTGGAAGTTTGCGTCCATCTGGATTTACCATGCATACAGCTTTTTCGGATGGTGGTGTGTGAGAGAGAAAATCAGCAAGGATATTCTCTTTGCCTGGGATGTGTCGCATTGTCCAATTGAATTGGGAAATCCATTATGTCCATCGGATGAGTTGTGGATCTGGAATATCATTCTGCTTTCTTTTGAGAACGCCCTAATATCCTTTAAAATTTGTTTCAATAACAAAAGGATTATGAGCAAGATAAAACTTGAATTTTTTGATTCCCTGAATAACTGCAAGAACTTCTCTTTTGAAAGAGGGATAATTGCGTTGTGCTGGCGTGAAAGATCCTGACTTATAACCACATACTTGTTTGTATCGATTGTCTTCTTCAATGAGGATTGCTGCCCAAAAATCAAGGGAAGCATCAGTCTGCAAAATGAGTTGTCCTGGACCTGGGATCTTGAGAGGAGGAAGTGCTTTGCATAACTCCTTTGGCTTCTGAACTGCAACTGTGGCTTCTGGAGAGCAATTTTCAATGTTGGATTTTCGGAGGTACTTGGAAATCTGGCTAGTGTAGTTGGCCAATGATGGGACATGCGATGAGGCATAATTGATGAGGCCAAAGAACTATTAGATCTGTGTAACAGTTCTGAGTTCATCGGAAAAGTTGAGGACTTTGCTTGATGTGTGGTCCTGTAAGAGAATGTGTCCTTCTCTGATCTGCAAACCAAAAAAATCAATAGCATTTAGACCAATTTTTATCTTGGGTTCAGCAAGAACTAATCCATGCTGGTAGGTTAGTTCCTGGAATTGTCGGAGATGCTGATGGTGTTCTTCAGCTGTGTTACTGAATATCAAAACATCATCAATGTAGACAATACAGTGCTGCGCGAGTGGCCTATAAACATTATCCATTCTGTGCTGGAACTCGGACGGTGCATTCTTGAGACCGAATGGCATGACATTCCATTCATAATGACCCTATGGAATAATAAAATCAGTTTTGAATCAGTCAGCTTCAGTAATACCAATCTGTCAAAATCCAGATTTCATATCAAATTTTGAGAAGAATTTGGCTTTGGACAGCTTCTGAAGGAGTTGTTCCTTTCTTGGAAGAGGGTATCTGATATCCTGTAATTGATCATTGAGTTGGCGATAATCTATCACCAATCTTTTCTTTCCTCGAACTTGTTCAGATCTTTTGTTGACATAAAATGCATGACTTGCCCACAGAGATCTGGATGGTCGGATGAGACCTTTCTCGAGTAGTGCTTGAATTTCAGCTTGACAAAGATCTTCAACTTTTGGCATTCCTGGATGAGAGGCGGTTTGGTGTGGCATCTGTCAATTCTCTTTGTAAGGTAGAGAGACAAAGTGTTTTTCTCTTTCCCAAAACTTGTTTGGAAGATCACCGCAACAGGAGTGGGATGATATTGATCTCAATAATGACAGATGGTGACTCATTGCAGATAGGATTCCGGGAATCCCGGGTGGACCCTATGACGAAGCTTCGTGTTTTGTAAATAGGTTTGTCATGTTGTAATAAGATATGACAGGAATCTTTTGTCACTTCAGATTCCCTTTAGGTCATGTCTAGTTTGTCTGTTTGAAATAAGTGAGATTTCCTTTATTAAACGAAACCGCTTTAGTTGCGTCAGGTTTGTCTTATTGTGAATTATTAGGAATCTCTTTATGTCGTGTCAGCTTTTTCTTTATTAAAGGAAGCTGCTTTAGTCCTTGTCAGGAATAGTGAAGATTCCGCTTGTAATTATTTGCTTTGTAATGGTTTGCCTATAAATAATGAAGAACCCCTGACTAAAGGGGCAGAGTCAGATTTGGATTACAATACATCTTTCTTTCTCTCAAATAGCTTACATCTTCCGTCTTTCTACCCTTAGTCTTTAGCCATGTTTAATACCCGAGCCCGAAATGTGAAATTTTCCTGTTTATTTTTTTGAAAATTATATTTTTCTTAAATTCTTTGAAATTTAATTGTTATTCCTTTATTGTCGCAAAGTGCATTGCATTTTGAGAGTGATAGTTAGAGAGCGTTTTCTAGTCCTCAGCAAATCGTGAAAACTAGTATTTAGTGTTTTAATTTTAATATTTTAGTTGTTGGTAACTAGAATTAGAATTGTATTGGTTGTTTTAGCCTTAAAATGCAAGAAATAAGATTATTTGACCAACTTAAATAAGCTTTGACCAAAGCCTTGACCATTGACTTAGTTTGTCATCTTTTTAAATAGCTTACAATAGCAAAAATAAAACAAAGAAAAGCTGAAAAAAGGGGAGAAGGCCGAAACTTCAAAGAGGAAAAAAAATATTTTCAACATTCAAATCTTCGCGAGAGCTTGCACGGGGTTGTTTCCGAGGCTTCCAACATGGTTTTCCTAGTGTCTAGGAACGTCCAAGGTGAGGGAAGCATCTTTATTTGCGTATTTGAATGTTTGATATACAAACTTTATTTTTTAGAATTTATGCGTAGATCGTTATTTTATCCGTTTTGATGCTTGAAGAATGTTCCTTGACAATTGTAGAACATGTATTTGTAGATTTTTAGCATTTTTTGTGGTTGAATATAGAAATTGCAATTTAAATTGACAATGGAATAGTAAATTATGAATAGTAAACCCCCATTTCGTAAAAGTTGCTCCGTTTTACTTTCTGTTGATGTGAAAAGATGCTAGATATGTTAGAATGCCTAAATGGATGATTTGTTTGGGTTGTGTAATGGAAAAACGGAGAAAAATGGCTTGGTAGGGGTCGTTTCGGTCGAGTTTAGCATTTTCTCGTTTTGCTTGATGACATTGTCTCGGGAGGCCATGGAAGCACTTTTGGTATGGTTATGGCGTTGGTTGGGTGTTTGGTTAGGGTAGCTATAGTTCAAACGAGCAAAGGGGGAAATCAGGGCTTTGCGGGAATTCTAGGGTAAAGTAGGGTTTTGTGGTCTTTAGACGTACCTTATGGTGACCTAGGAGGAATGGTGAAGTCGGTTTCCAAAACTCGTGGCTCATTTGGAAGTAGTAGCGTTTTGAAAGTTGGGGTCGTCGTTTTGTGTTTTTGTTGATTTTCATAGTGTTATGCCTATAGAATGCTTATTGTTACTTGTTATGCTTCTTAAAGTTGATTATGATTGCAATGTTTACTAACTGTTGCTATTGCGTGCGAGAGTAACCTACTTTGTTATTCTCCTACGTGTGGCTCTATTGCTCGATTGCTCGATTGTTGCATTGAATATTGTATTGCATTCATAGAGTCAGGGGCGGTGTGATGGGTCTCTCTAGGTAGCCTTGGGTTGCCAGGGTTGCTCTAGCTCCATGTCCTATTCCCTTTCTTGCTTGGGTTGCCTCCCAAGGAGATTTGGGTCGTAGAATTGATTGGATACTTCCGGGGTATTCTAAACTGAAGTTATAAGGTGGTTGGGCCAGCGCGTCGTCATCGGATTCGTGATTGAGAGTTGCTCGTGGAAAGTGAATTGTATCCTTTAATTGAATGATTATAGCCTTAATGCTTGTCTTGGTTTATTGCTAGCTTTGCTTGTATCTTTATATGATGATTGATTGATCTACTTGACTATTTGCATTGCATTCTCCTCTCACCTCCGTCCTTGAGACCAATTAACCCTCGCTGAGCAATAGTTTTTGCTCATTCCTTTCTATACTATATTTTACAGGAGTAGTTGAAGCGGATCCTATTGAGTTAATTGAGGAGGAGGAACAAGTGGAGGTGTTTCCTTGATAGCACTTTCTTTGCTTAGTTGGTGGTTGGTTGCCAGTCTTTTGTGCGGGCCATGCTTGATGTGTATATTGCTTGGTTGACGCTTTATTTTGAGGCTTGTAGCCTTGTATGTAGTTTCTATTTTGAGGCCACTATGGTCTTATGTTGTAAAAGTTTAAAGGTTGTAAAGTTGTAAAGATATACTCTGTAACGCCCCACACCAACGCACCCACGCCTGTAGGGATACGCCCCGCCCATAGGGGACGAGCGCGCACCGAGGCCATGGCGTACGGGCATGGACAGCGCACTATGCAGAATTGTCCGCTTTGGCGCCCATACACCTCACGGCTTTGCCTTCGCCCGGCCATTACCAGGAAAAGGGCCCTGCACGAATAGAAGAGCTTCGCTCTTATATTCAGTTGGCCAGGACCGTATCCTTCCGATGTGGGATGCGGTTCACCACATTCACCCCTTCTTAAGGAGGCTCGCTCCCTCGCCGGCTAACGGCACAAAGGAAGGTCGGCTCTGATACCAATTTTGTAACGCCCCACACCAACGCACCCACGCCAGCAGGGATACGCCCCGCCCATAGGGGACGAGCGCGCACCGAGGCCATGGCGTACGGGCATGGACAGCGCACTGTGCAGAATTGTCCGCTTTGGCGCCCATACGCCTCACGGCTTTGCCTTCGCCCGGCCACTACTAGGAAAAGGGCCCTGCACGAATAGAAGAGCTTCGCTCTTATATTCAGTTGGCCAGGACCGTGTCCTTCCGATGTGGGATGCGGTTCACCACATACTCACATGACTAGTAAGAACTGCATGCTAATGGTTTAGCTGCTTAGTGGCACGAATACTTGTGTAGTATACATGACATTTTGGTTTGCAAAGTTGGTTAATGAGAAGATGTATGTTTCTAAAAGAAAGTTGACTTGTTTCAAATGATTATTGTGGTTTTTGCGAATATTATATTGAATGTAGGGTTTTCGGATCGTCCATGGTACAGAGGAGACTCCGTCCATGTGTCGGGTCCGGGCTTGGCCTTTTGTGGGGTTGGGTCGGGGCGTGACATCTTTAGGTGGTATCAGAGCATGATAGTATTAGATGGGATATGTTTCTCGGTCTGTGATGTAAAGGTCTAAAATGATAAAGTGTTATTGTATGATTGTTAAGTGAAAAGTGTTATAGTATGACTATGTGAACTTGGAGTGCTTATGTGTTTAAGTGAATTAGTTTGACATGTCAATCTTGTATTATGTGAATTGTGTGATAGGATATTTGATTGTTATTGACTTGAGTGTTATCTAATCTTACGTGTTATATTTATGTCTATAAACTGCTTTTATATGTTGCCAGCTATTGTAAGTTGTTACTATGCCGCCACGTCGTAGTACTCAAGGTCAAGGGGCAGATGAAGAGGCAGCAGAACAGGGTCAGCAACCAATGCCTGAACAGTTTATGGCTACTATGACCACTGCAGTTGACCGGATTACTCAGGTACTGCATGAGCAGAGGCAGGAGAGGAATAATAATCCCCAGGGAAATCAAGCTAATCCTAGTGGACAAGGGAATAGGGCTGAGAATAATCAGTTGGAGAAATTCCTTAGGCACGAGCCGGGTAAGTTCTTCGGAGAGCTGGATGACGAGGCAGCCGAGAGATGGATTAACCGTGTTGAGAAAATTTATGCTGCTTTGAGGTACACTGACGAGGCAAAGATAGCTTATGCAGCATTCCTGTTTGAGGGCGACGCGGAACAATGGTGGAACACTATCGGGTTGAGGTAGGACTGTGAGGATGTTCCGCATTTATGGGATGATTTCGTGAGTGAGTTTCGGGACAAGTATATTCCCAAGATGGCTAGGGAAAGGCGGGAAGACGAATTTGTGGGCCTAAAGCAAGGAAACATGACTGTCGCACAGTATGAGGCTAGGTTTGTCAGCTTGTCGAGGTATATGCCTGAGCTGGTGCAGCCAGCTAGGAGGATGATTAGTAGGTTTGTTCGTGGGCTGAGAATGGATATACAGCTGCATTTGACTGGGCAGACTTATACTACTTTTCCCGAGGCATTCCAAGTAGCCTCAAAGTTTAAGAAACGGAAGGCAGAGATAATAGCTGAGAGTAGCCAGCCGAGTAAGAAACAGTACTTGGGCCAGAGTAGCCAGAGTCAGCAGAGGCAGTATCAGACTTTTGTTCAGGTTCCTCAGTAGCGTCCATATCAGCCACAATATCAGATTCAGGGGAGACCAGCTATGATTAGACCCCAGCCGGGAGGTACAGTTCCTACCACTGCCAGAGCCCCCGCACCTACGGGAAACACTGTTGTAAGGCAAAATCAGCAGTGTAACTTTTGTAATCGATCGAGGCACATTGAAGCTAATTGCTGGAGAAATAGTGGTAAGTGCACTGGCTGTAGGAGCGATCAATATAGGGTGAAAGATTGCCCTAAGTTTAAGAATGTTTAGGGCCATACTGGAGGCCAGGGTATGCAGAACAGGGCTGCAGGTGCAGGTCCAGCGCAGAAGGTTCAGACTAGGGTCTTTGCACTGGATGCGGAGGAGTTACCCGATACTACAGCAATAGTAGAAGGTACTTTTCTTCTCAATACTCAGCCAGTTAAAGTTTTGATTGATCCCAGAGCTACGCATTCATTTATAACTCCTGCATATGCATGATCTGTGAATGTTTGCTTTGATAAACTGCCACATAAAGTTGAAGTTAATACGCCTTTGGGTGCGAAATTTGTTACTGAGTCTATTTGCAAATCTTGTGTTATATGCATTGAGGACCGTAAATTTCCTGCTGATTTAATTATACTGCCCTTCCGTGACTTTGAAATCATTTTGGGAATGGACTGGTTGGGGAAATACTATGCTCAGTTGGATTGTAGAACAAAAATTGTTTATCTTTAGATTCCTGACCTACCGGTACTAGAGATTGTTGGGAACTGCAAGGCTGCCCGAATACCCCTTTTATCATCAATCAAGGCTTCTAAGTTGTTGAATAAAGGTTGTGAAGCTTACTTAGCTTATCTAATCAATCAACCTACTGATAAGTTGAATTTAAATGAGGTTCCAATTGTTAAAGACTTCCCTGGTGTATTTCCCGAGGAGCTACCGGGTTTACCACCGGATAGAGAGATTGAGTTCATGATTGACTTTATGCCGAGCACTACGCCAATTTCTAGAAGTCCTTATAGAATGGCACCGGCTAAACTTCAGGAATTGAAAATTTAGCTTCAGAACTTGCTTGAGAAAGGGTTTATACAACCTAGTTCTTTGCCGTGGGGTGCGCCTGTGTTGTTTGTGAGAAAGAAAGACGGCACGCTACGGTTATGTATTGATTACCGGGGACTTAATCAAGTCACAATTAAGAACAAATACCCATTGCTGTTGATTGAAGAATTGTTTGACCAGTTGCAGGGTGCGAGTGTTTACTCCAAATTTGACTTGAGGCAGGGTTACTGTCAACTCAGGATTCGGAGTGAGGATATACCTAAGACGGCATTCAAGACTAGATATGGCCACTATGAATTTGTTGTGTTACCGTTTGGATTGACGAATACACCAGCCGTATTCATGGACTTAATGCAGAGGGTTTTTTGACCTTATCTTGATCAATTTGTAGTAATCTTTATTGACGATATTTTAGTACACTCTAAGAATGAGGTTGAACATGAACAACATTTGAAGATTGTGCTACAGACTTTGCAAGAAAACAAGCTTTTTGCTAAATTCAGCAAGTACGAATTCTGGTTGAATCAAATATCTTTTCTGGGCCATATCATTTCACATCAAGGAATTTCAGTAGACCCAGCTAAGATTGAAGTTGTTTCGTCTTGGAAGAGACCTGAAACGGTGTCAGAGATTCGGAGCTTTTTGGGGTTGGCAGGATACTATCGGAGGTTTGTTAAAGACTATTCAAAAATTTCTGGACCTTTAAGCCAGTTGACTCGAAAGAAAGTTACTTACAACTGGGATGCTAAATGTGAATCCAGTTTCCAAGAACTGAAGAAAAGACTAACTATAGCTCCTACACTAGCTTTACCTGAGGGTACAGAATTCTTTGTTGTCTACAGTGATGCATCTAAAGAGGGTTTGGGCAGTGTTTTAATACAGAATGTTAAGGTGATTGCCTATGCTTCTAAGAAGTTGAAACCATATGAAGTCAATTACCCTACACATGATCTTGAGTTAGCTGCAGTTGTGTTTACTTTAAAGAAGTTGCGTCATTACTTGTAGGGTAGCAGATTTAAAATTTTTACTGACCACAAGAGTCTCAAATATTTATTTTCACAAAAAGATTTGAATATGAGGCAGCGAAGATGGCTAGAGCTATTAAGTGGCTACAATTGTTCTATAAACTACGTGCCAGGTAAGGCCAATGTTGTTGCAGATGCTTTGAGCCGAAAGGCTACTGTTGCAAGCCTAATTATCAAGGATTGGGAAGCTTTGGAGAAAATTTGTTCATGGAAGCCAGAAGCTACTGAGGTAGGGATTCGATTTGCTAGCTTACAAATTCAGTTGGGATTGCTAACACAAATCAGGGAGGCTCAGAAGACTGATCCTCACATTTTGAAAATCCAAGAAAAAGAAAAAGGGGGAGAGTCGGAGTTTAAATTACATGCAGATGGTATCTTCAAATTCAGGGACAGAGTGTGTGTTCCTGGTGATCCGACTTTGAAGAATGAGATTCTATCTGAGGCACATAATTCAAGATATACGATTCACCCGGGCAGTACTAAAATGTATAGAGACTTGAAACAACACTTATGGTGGAACAATATGAAGTGGGAGATTGCTGGGTATGTATCCAGGTGTTTAACTTGCTAGAGGGTTAAAGCTGAGCATTAGAGGCTAGCTGGGCTTCTACAACCGTTGTCGATTCCAAAATGGAAGTGGGTGCATGTTACAATGGACCTTGTGACCGATCTTCCAAGATCTCTGAGAGGATGTGATTCTGTTTGGGTTGTTGTGGACCGATTGCCTAAGGTTTCACATTTTATTTCCGTGAACAAACAGGATAGCCTTGATAACTAGTTGAGCTTTATGTTGCTAATATTGTGAGACTTCATGGTGTGCCACAGAGTATATTGTCAGATAGAGATCCCAAATTTAGATCTCGTTTTTGGCAAAAGTTGCAAGAGGCCATGGGAACTAAGTTGAGCTTCAGTACTGCATACCATCCACAAACTGATGGCCAGTCTGAGAGAACCATCAGGATCTTGAAAGACATGCTTTGGGCATGTGTGTTAGACTTTGGGAAGAATTGGAAAAAGTTTTTGCCTTTAGCGGAGTTCGCCTACAATAATAGTTATCAATCTACTATAGGTATGGCTCTTCACGAGGCGTTGTACGGTCGTAAATGCAGATCCCCATTGTATTGGGAAGAGGTTGGAGAAATGAGAACAGTTGATCCGACTGTGTTACCTGAGATGATTAAGATGGTAGATAATGTTCACCTTATTCGCCAACGTATGCTTACAGCTCAGAGTCGTCAGAAGAGTTATGCGGATAAGCAACGTCGGGATCTTGAGTTTGCTTTGGGAGATTGGGTGTTTCTTAGGATTTCTCCTCGAAAGGGGTTGATTCGGCACGGTAAGAGCGGGAAACTTAGTCCTAGGTATGTGGGTCCGTTTGAGATTACCGAAAAGGTGGGTCCTTTAGCTTATCGGTTAGCTTTGCCTCCGAGCTTGTAGAGACTACACGATGTGTTCCACGTGTCAATGTTAAGGAAATATCATCCAGATCCTTCACATGTACTTGAACCAGAACCTTTGCAGATTGAGGAAGAGTTAACTTATGAGGAGAGACCGATTCAAATTGTGGATCGGAAAGTTCAGGAACTTCGTATGAAGAGTATTCCATTGGTAAAGGTTCTGTGGAATCATCACGGGTTTGAGGAAGCAACTTGGGAAAGAGAGGACCAGGTTCGGAGTTAGTCTCCGGAGTTGTTTGTCGACCAGGTAAGAATTGCGTGGACGCAATTGTTTTAAGGGGGAGAGGGTGTAATACCCGAGCCCAGAATGTGAAATTTTCCTGTTTATTTTTCTGAAAATTATATTTTTCTTAAATTCTTTGAAATTTAATTGTTATTCCTTTATTGTCGCAAAGTGCATTGCATTTCGAGAGCGATAGTTAGAGAGCGTTTTCTAGTCCTCAGGAAATAGTGAAAACTAGTATTTAGTGTTTTAATTTTAATATTTTAGTTGTTGTTAACTAGAATTAGAATTGTATTGGTTGTTTTAGCCTTAAAATACAAGAAATAAGCTTATTTGACCAACTTAAGTAACCTTTGACCAAAGCCTTGACCATTGACTTAGCTTGTCATCTTTTTAAATAGCTTATAATAGAAAAAATAAAACAAAGAAAAGCTGAAAAAAGGGAAGAAGGCCGAAACTTCAAAGAGGAAAAAAAAACATTTTCAACATTCAAATCTTCGCGAGAGCTTGCACGGGGTTGTTTTCGAGGCTTCCAGCGTGGTTTTCCTAGTGTCTAGGAGCGTCCAAGGTGAGGGAAGCATCTTTATTTGCGCATTTGAATGTTTGATATACAAACTTTAATTTTTAGAATTTATGCGTAAAGCGTTATTTTATCTGTTTTGATGCTTGAAGAATGTTTCTTGACAATTGTAGAACATGTATTTGTAGCTTTTTAGCATTTTCTGTAGTTGAATATAGAAATTGCAATTTAAATTAACAATGGAATAGTAAATTATGAATAGTAAACCACCGTTTCATAAAACTTGCTCCGTTTTGTGTTATGTTGATGTGAAAAGATGCTAGATATGTTAGAATGCCTAAATGGATGATTTGTTTGGGTTGTGTAATGAAAAAACGGAGAAAAATAGCTTGGTACATGTTGGGGTCGTTTAGGTCGAGTTTAGCGTTTCCTCGTTTTGCGTGATGGCATTGTCTCGGGAGGCCATGGAAGCACTTTTGGTGTGGTTATGGCGTTGGTTGGGTGTTTGGTTAGGGTAGTAATAGTTCAAACGAGCAAAGAAAAAAATCGGGGCTTTGCGGGAATTCTAGGGTAAAGTAGGGTTTTGTGGTCTTTAGACGTGCCTTATGGTGACCTAGGTAGAATGATGAAGTCGGTTTCTAAAACTCGTGGCTCGTTTGGAAGTAGTAGTGTTTTGAAAGTTGGGGTTGTTTTGTGTTTTTGTTGATTTTCATAGTGTTATGCTTGTAGAATGCTTATTGTTGCTTGTTAAAATTGATTATGATTGCAATGTTTACTAACTGTTGCTATTGCGTGTGAGAGTAACCTACTTTGTTATTCTCCCACGTCTGGCTCTATTGCTCGATTGCTCGATTGTTGCATTGAATATTGTATTGCATTCATAGAGTCAGGGGGAGTGTGATGGGCCTCTCTGGGTAGCCTTGGGTTGCTAAGGTTGGTTGCCCTAGCTCCATGTCCTATTCCCTTTCTTGCTTGGGTTGCCTCCCAAGGAGATTTGGGTTGTAGAATTGATTGGATACTTCCGGGGTATTCCAAACTGAAGTTATAAGGTGGTTGGGCAGGCGCGCCGTCATCGGATTCGTGATTGAGAGTTGCTCGTGGAAAGTGAATTGTATCCTTTAATTGAATGATTATAGCCTTAATGCTTGTCTTGATTTATTGCTGGCTTTGCTTGTATCTCTATATGATGATTGATTGATCTACTTGACTATTTGCATTGCATTATCCTGTCACCTCCGTCCTTGAGACCAATTAACCCTCGCTGAGCAATAGTTTTTGCTCATTCCTTTCTATACTATATTTTACAGGAGTAGTTGAAGCGGATCCTATTGAGTTAATTGAGGAGGAGGAACAAGTGGATGTGTTTCCTTGATAGCACTTTCTTTACTTAGCTGGTGGTTGGTTGCCAGCCTTTTGTACGGGCCATTAATCATGTGTATATTGTTTGGTTGATGCTTTATTTTGAGGCTTGTAGCCTTGTATGTAGTTTCTATTTTGAGGCCACTATGGTCTTATGTTGTAAAAGTTTAAAGGTTGTAAAGTTGTAAAGATATACTCACGTGACAAGTAAGAACTGCATGCTAATGGTTTAGCTGCTTAGTGGCACGAATACTTGTATAGTATGCATGACATTTTGGTTTGCAAAGTTGGTTAATGAGAAGATGTATGTTTCTAAAAGAAAGTTGGCTTGTTTCAAATGATTATTGTGGTTTTTGAGAATATTATATTGAATGTACGGTTTTCGGATTGTCCACGGTACAGAGGAGACTCTGTCCGTGTGTCGGGTCCGAGCTTGGCCTTTTGCGGGATCGGGTCGGGGCGTGACACATGTCTTCCGCCTCCCGCTTCCCGCCTTCCCCTACAGTGCTGTGTGAGTGGCCTATAAACATCATCCATTATGTGCTGACAGATGGTGACTCATTGCAGACAGGATTCCGGGAATCCCGGGTGGACCCCATGACGAAGCTTCGTGTTTTGTAAATAGGTTTGTCATGTTGTAATAAGATATGACAGAAATCTTTTGTCACTTCAGATTCCCTTTAGGTCATGTCGAGTTTTTCTGTTTGTAATAAGTAAGATTTCCTTTATTAAAGGAAACCGCTTTAGTCGCGTCAGGTTTGTCTTATTGTGAATTATTAGGAATCTCTTTATGTCGTGCCAGCTTTTCCTTTATTAAAGGAAGCCGCTTTAGTCCTTGTCAGGAATAGTAAAGATTCAGTTTGTAATTATTTGCTTTGTAATTGTTTGCCTATAAATAATGAAGAACCCCTAACTAAAGGGGCAGAGTCAGATTTGGATTACAATACATCTTTCTTTCTCTCAAACAACTTACATCTTCCTTATTTCTACCTATAGTCTTTAGCCATGTTTTCCGCCTCCCGCTTCCCGCTTCCCGCTTCCCGCCTTTCCCTTAGTGGTCTCAGAGCCTAGTTAACTGTAGCACTTCCATATTCTGATATTGAAGGTCTTAAACAATACTTGTGTGTTGAACAGTAGAGTCTTTGGCAATAGGGCAATAGCCGTTAAAGAGCGAATGAAAGGCGCAGTAAGTCCCGTAGTAAGTCTAGTCGTGACCAGTGTATCCACCATGGCTGATCTTCCCTTGCCAGAACAAGAAGTTGTTGCTAACAACTCTGAAATCACTTCCTTTGATCCTTCCGCATCTCATTATGAGGTAGACATAACCCAAACACCTCCATCTACCAAGCCAGGTGAACTCTTCAAACTCTTTCCGTTAAACCCATGCTCATATTACCAAACTTCCCAACTCACACAAAAGTTCAAATCTCTATTACCTATCAAGCCAGCAGCCCTTACAACCGTGTATAAATCCTCTACAGTCTCTGTACAATCCGTATCCTTTTCCCGCTCAGAAACCTATCTTCCTATACTTTCTGAACATGATCTCCGTAGATATAGATAGAAAGGTTACAAAGGTTTACACCTTGGAGCCATTCGTCCAGCCTTACAGCCTAGTTTTCTTGCCAGAAAAAATGTTTCATGTCTAGTCTCTTTACTAGATACTAGGTGGCGTAAGTTTGATGATGCACTCATATGTGCCGTTGAAGCAGGTCTTCACAATGGCCATGTTCTCATCCAGGTTGAACCAAACTTTACCCTTGATCTTTCCCATCCTACCCTTTCTCAAACCATACAGGTCCTTATCCAACTTTATGGAACTGATATGAACCCAAATGAAACTGATGTTGCACTCCATCATTCTATGACCTATAAAGTTCAAACACATCTATTTTCCATAGACCACAACTGTAAGCCTCGAGTCCACATGTTAGGTGATAGTAATGTTACCCAACCAAAAATCTACACCAAACATGAACTCACTTTCCCTCCTCGTTGGAAAAATGATTATGAGAGAAGCCATAATCGACCAATCATCCATGATTCACCAAGAATCTCTAGACATCCTCTAGAACTAGGTCGTGTCGCCATATCATTTCCAACAGAATCCCAACAAGCTGAATCATGTGAAAAATGTCAACTTGCTCGACATCCTTAGTCCTGTCCACACTGTGTTAGAAAAACCTTTGCTACCAGATCTAGGTCCTCTAGATATGTCTGTTCTGTTAATTTTCATGAAGACATCTACTGTACAGGAGAGGCCGACAATGCATATGTTGGTAAATGGCAAGTTACCAAAACCAGACCACAAGATGTTGGACCAATTGAGTCAGCAATCAATTGGGGCAACATGAATGCAAAAGCTCAGAATGCTGCCATTGAGAAAATATGGTCAGATCTCAGGAAACATGTTGCATGGACAAAAGAAGCCCATGATCATCTCAGACAAGGTTATTATGACCAATATAATGACCTTCACAAGACTTTCCACAGAAACCACAGATATCACCAGCAGAATCCTATTAACTGGAAAAAGCTTCAGAAGGCCGCTCCAGTTCGGAACCCTTCCAGACAAGTTCGTTCTTGGAACAGCATCAACATGATCAACATGCAGAAATCTTCTTCAAAAAAGCATTATCTTGATTCAGACGAGTTCAAGAGAAAAAGAGAATGACTCGCTGAAAAACTCAGAAAGCCAATCAAGCCGAAGAAGTAGTCATCTCATCCTTGGAAGCATAATCCAAAGACAGATCATGCAGTCTGGATACCAAGTAGAAATTGCGAAAAAGCTTATTGGGTTGATCTCACACCACCTCCTCATTATCTCTCCAAAGAGAAAATTATCCTGACTGGGTGGGGTGATAAAGACGAGAAAGAAAGTCCTAGTGAAATTTCCTCAGTCATTTCGTCATTTGATTCCTTTGATCCATTTGAAAAGGATTCATCATCTCAGACGATTCCATCATATAAAGGACCAGTTCTTATGCAGACCCCTGTGACACCGTTGTACACGGACACCACAAGGACACGTACACACAACCCTGTCCAAACTAATCCTGATGATTCAGAAGCAACCAGTGACCAAGGAGAAACTTCCAAAGCAGGAGAACACCGGAACCAACAGCCGCCACAAGCACAAGTCCCACAGGTACCACAACAGCAACCTTAAAGACAACAAAACATTGAAGGAAAAGTTTACATCCCATATGCTCCAGATCACAAGCAATTCTGGAACATTGATGCCATTCCTCCTGATGACAGACTCAAATATCTTGAGAAAATGGATGCATGGATAAATGGAGAATCTCTCCGAAATCCTACTCTTGAGATAAGAGATATCACTGACCGTCTTGTTGCTGCTTTTACAGGATCACTCCGCAGTAGGTGGACAAGGATGCTGATAGAAGAAGAAAGATAGATCATCCTGACAGATGCAGATCCTATTCAAATATTCCTAAGATGTCTACGAAACATTTTCGTAGGACAAACAGCCCAAGAGATTGAAAAGGCATAAAAGGAGTTCTTACTCAACAAATGTTGTGATGTTGCAAAACTTGGATATTACTATCTTAGACAGAAAGCTCTATATTTTATCCTTGGAAAAAATACATAAACCATCAAAAAGGCATTTGTCTTCAACAAGCCACAGCCACTTCCTAAATTGCTCAAAACAGAGTTCAAATGAGCCAATATTGCAGATCTAAGATAGGTGAGTCTTGCTCACTTGTACCAGATAGCCAGAAAGCTCATTCAAGATCAGTGCGAATCCAAGCGACTTGGCAAGCTCCTCAAAAGCAACGAGCAAAAAACAATAGATACCTTTTGCAGAAAAGATTTTTAAAAGTTTGGTTGTCACACTCACAACTACTCTCCATGTTCGTGTCACAAATACAAGAGGCACAAACATCAGAAAAGGTTTCACATATTCAGAAAACCTTTCAAGAAGTTCAAATTTGTGAAGAAAAGATCAAAACCCTCTTCTTCCACTAAGTGTTTTCTTTGTGGAAAGAAAGGACATTTTGCAAAGGATTATCACCTAAAAAAGACCAAGAAGCTACTAGCCAAGCTTGTTCAGTTCATCTCAACTCAAAACTTTGATGACCAACTATACACATGGACTTCTGAACTAGATCAAGCCGTCTTTAACCTTGATACAGCCTCATCCTCAGATCTCACCTCAGAATCTGAATCCTCTAATTCAGAACCAAACCTCTCCATAGCCAAAATACACAAAACCTCTGAATAACCAATCCTTACCACTTCCAAAGCTACCTTTACCCCAGGACAAATCTATAAGCCATACATAAAGCTTGTTGTAAACCCTCCAGGATATGTTTCTATCACTGTTACTGCACTTCTAAACACAGGATCATGTATTTATTTCATGAAATCTAAGTGTCTTCCTCCTGAATTTTCGATATCCTCCAGAGCAACCTTTACCACTGCTTCTGGTAGTGGATTTGCAAGTGAGGCACATTCCATGACCATTCCCATACACTTATCCCCAGATGTCTCAGTCCGACATAGCTTTTATCAGTATGATCAATGCTGTGAAGACATTCTCTTAGGAATGAATTTCCTCACCTTACTTGCTCCATTCTCGTTTCAAACAGATGGTTTCCAATTCCTGCATAATCAGTATACCCCTTGGGTATCCTTACAGAATTTACTCTCATAGGATTCAGCCATTCAAGATGATGAATTTGCTGTTGAAAGAAGCCTCCTCATTTCCTGTTGCGGTAATCTTCCAAAAAAGTTTTGGAAAAGAGAGAAACACTTTGTCTCTCTACCTTACAAAGAGAATTGGCAGATGCCACACCAAACCGCCTCTTATCCAGGAATGCCAAAAGATGAAGATCTTTGTCAAGCTAAAATTCAAGCACTACTCGAGCAAGGTCTCATCCGACCATCCAGATCTTCGTGGGCAAGTTATGCCTTTTATGTCAACAAAAGATCTGAACAAGTTCGAGGAAAGAAAAGATTGGTGATAGATTATCGCTAATTCAATGATCAATTGCAGGATATCAGATACGCTCTTCCAAGAAAGGAACAACTCCTTCAGAAGCTGTCCAATGCCAAATTCTTCTCAAAATTTGATATGAAATCTGGATTTTGGCATATTGATATTATTGAAGCTGACAGATTCAAAACTGCTTTTGTTGTTCCACAGGGTCATTATGAATGGAATGTCATGCCATTCGGTCTCAAGAATGCACCGTCCGAGTTCCAGCACAGAATGGATGATGTTTATAGGCTACTCGCGTAGCACTGTATTGTCTACATTGATGATGTTTTGATATTCAGTAACACAGCTGAAGAACACCATCAGCATCTCCGACAATTCCAGGAACTAACCTACTAGCATGGATTAGTTCTTGCTGAATCCAAGATCTTAGCCAAAATAGTCACGAGTGGGATGATATTGATCTCAATAATGACAAATAGTGACTCATTACAGATAGGATTCCAGGAATCCCGGGTGGACCCCATGACGAAGCTTCGTGGTTTTTAAATAGGTTTATCATGTTGTAATAAGATATGACAGGAATCTTTTATCACTTCAGATTCCCTTTAGGTCATGTCTAGTTTGTTTGTTTGTAATAAGTGTGATTTCCTTTATTAAAGGAAACTGCTTTAGTCGCGTCAGGTTTGTCTTACTGTGAATTATTAAGAATCTCTTTATATCGTGTCAGCTTTTCCTTTATTAAAGGAAGCTGCTTTAGTCCTTGTCAGGAATAGTGAAGATTCCGCTTGTAATTATTTGCTTTGTAATGGTTTGCCTATAAATAATGAAGAACCCTTGACTAAAGGGAGAGAGTCAGATTTGGATTACAATACATCTTTCTTTCTCTCAAACAGTTTATATCTTCCTTCTTTCTACCCTTAGACTTTAGCCATGTCTTCCGCCTCCCGCTTCCCGCCTTCCCCTTAGTGGTATCAGAGCCTAGTTAACTATAGCACTTCCCTATTATGGTATTGAAGGTCTTAAACAATACTTGTGTGTTAAACACTAGAGTCTTTGGCAATAGGGCAATAGCCGTTAAAGAGTGAATGAAAGGCATAGTAAGTCCCGTAGTGAGTCCAGTCGTGACCAGTGTATCCACCACGGCTGATCTTCCCCTGCCAGAGCAAGAAGTTGTTGCTAACAACTCTGAATTCACTTCCTTTTATCCTTCCGCATCTCATTATGAGGTAGACATAACCCAAACACCTCCATCTACCAAACTAGGTGAACTCTTCAAACTCTCTCCGTTAAACCCATACTCATATCACCAAACTTCCCAACTCACACAAAAGTTCAAATCTCTATTACCTATCAAGCCAGCAGCCCTTACAGCCGTGTATAAATCCTCTACAGTCTCTGTACAATCCGTATCCTCTTCCCGCTCAGAAACCTATCGTCCTATACTTTCTGAACCTGATCTCCGTAGATATAGACAGAAAGGTTACAAAGGTTTACACCTTAGAGCCATTTGTTTAGCCTTACAGCCTAGTTTTCTTGCCAGAAAAAAGGTTTCATATCTAGTCTCTTTACTAGATACCAGGTGGCGTAAGTTTGATGATGCACTCATATGTGCCGTTGAAGCAGGTCTTCACAATGGCCATCTCATCCAGGTTGAACCAAACTTCACCCTTGATCTTTCCCATCCTACCATTTCTCAAACCATACAGGTCCTTATCCAACTTTATGGAGCTGATATGAACCCAAATAAAACTATAGTTGCACTCCATCATTCTATGACCTATAAAGTTCAAACCCATCTCTTTTCCATGGACCACAACCGTAAGCCTTGAGTCCACGTGCTAGGTTATAGTAATGTTACCCATCCAAAAATCTACACCAAACGTGAACTCACTTTCCCTCCTCGTTGGAACAATGATTATGAGAGAAGCCATAACCGACCAATCATCCATGATTCACCAATAATCTCTAGACATCCTTTAGAACCAGGTCGTGTCGCCATATCATTTCCAACAGAATCTTAACCAGCTGAACCATGTGAAAAATGTCAACTTGCTGGACATCCTTAGTCCTGTCCATACTGTGTCAGAAAACCCTTTGCTACCAGATCTAGGTCCTCTAGATATGTATGTTCTGTTAATTTTCCTGAAGACATCTACTGTACAGGAGAAGCCGACAATGTATATGTTGGTAAATGACAAGTTACCAAAACCAGACCACAAGATGTTGGACCAATTGAGTCAGCAGCCAATTGGGGCAACATGAATGCAAAAGCTCAGAATGCTGCCATTGAGAAAATATGGTCAGATCTCAGGGAACATGTTGCATGGACAAAAGAAGCCCATGATCATCTCAGACAAGGTTGTTATAACCAATATAATGACCTCCATAAGGCTTTCTACAGAAACCACAGATATCACCAGCAGAATCCTATTAACTGGAAAAAGCTTCAAAAGGCCGCTCCAGTTTGGAACCCTTCCAGACAAGTTCGTTCTTGAAACAGCATCAACATGATCAACATGCAGAAATCTTCTTCAGAAAAGCATTATCTTGATTCAGACGAGTTCAAGAGAAAAAGAGAACGATTCGCTGAAAAACTCAAAAAGCCAATCAAGCCGAAGAAGTAGTCCTCTCATTCTTGGAAGCATAATCCAAAGCCAGATCATGCAGTCTGGATACCAAGTGAAAATTGCGAAAAAGATTATTGGGTTGATCTCACACCACCTCCTCATTATCTCTCCAAAGAGAAAATTATCCCAACTGGGTGGGGTGATGAAGACGAGAAAGAAGGTCCTAGTGAAATTTCCTTAGTCATTTTGTCCTTTGATTCCTTTGATCGGTTTGAAAAAGATTCATCCTCTCAGACGATTCCACCATACAAAGGACCAGTTCTTATGCAGACCCCTGTGACACCGTTCTACACGGACACCACAAGGACACGTACACACAACCCTGTTCAAACTAATCCTGATGATTTAGAAGCAACCAGTGACCAAGGAGAAACTTCTCAAGTAGGAGAACACCGGAACCAACAGCCGCCACAAGCACAAGTCCTACAGGTTACACAACACCAACCTCAAAGACAACAAAACATTGAAGGAAAAGTTTTTATCCCATATGCTCCAGTTCACAAGCAATTCTAGAACATTGATGCCATTCTTCCTGATGACAGACTCAAATATCTTAAGAAAATGGATGCATGGATAAATGGAGAATTTCTCCGAAATCCTACTCTTGAGATAAGAGATATCATTGACCGTCTTGTTGCTGCTTTTACAGGATCACTCCGCAGTTGGTGGACAAGGATGCTGACAGAAGAAGAAAAACAGATCATTTTGACAGATGCGGATCCTATTCAGATATTCCTAAGATGTCTACGAAACATTTTCGTAGGATAAACAACCCAAGAGATTGAAAAGGCAGAAAATGTGTTCTTACTCAACAAATGCTGTGATGTTGCAAAACTTGGAGATTACTATCTCAGACAGGAAACTCTGTATTTTATCCTTGGAAAAAATACAGAAACCATCAAAAAGGCATTTGTCTTCAGCATGCCACAGCCACTTCCTGAATTGCTCGAAACAGAGTTCAAACGAGCCGATATTGCAGATCTAAGACAGGTGAGTCTTGCTCACTTGTACCAGATAGCCAGAAAGCTCATTCAAGATCAGTGCGAGTCCAAGCGACTTGGCAAGCTCCTCAAAAGCAACAAGCAGAAAACAATGGATACCTTTTGTGGAAAAGATTTCCATAAGTTTGGCTGTCGCACTCACAGCTACTCTCCATGTTCGTGTCACAAATGCAAGAGGCACAAACATCAGAAAAGGTTTCACAAGTCCAGAAAACCTTTCAAGATGATCAAATTTGTGAAGAAAAGATCAAAACCCTCTTCTTCCACTAAGTGTTTTCTTTGTGGAAAGAAAGGACATTTTGTAAAGGATTGTTACCTAAAAAAGACCAAGAAGCTACCCGTGATAACCCGAACCCGGCATGCACTTAATAGCATTTAACTGCATTTAATTAAGTGTTTAATTAGTTAATCATCAATTTTTGCACTATTTTGATATTTCTTTTAGAAGCATTCAATAATTTTTATATTGATTAACTAAAAGATTATCACCGATTTTTATTATTTATAGAAATTGGATTTACTTTCTTGTATTTAATTAAGTGTCATCTTAAATATTAGTATTTAATTGCATTTGATTACATATTTATATTAACTTGTTTATTCGTATCCTAGCATGTAATTTGATAATTCTTTAAAATATTCTGAAAATAGTTAAATTAATTATTTTTAAATGAATATTGGTTATTTTGATTATTTTAATAATCAGTTTTATTTTCTTGCATTAAATTACTCAGTTTTCAAGTAAATGAGAAAAATGGCTCGGAGTCCAGAGTGAATTTTAAACTATTCTATTATTCTACTTCTCAAAAAAATTATAATTTTATATTATTGCTCATCATTTGATTATCAATCGTTTATTGATCGTTCGATCATAGCATTTCGAAAATGAGAGTTAGAGAAATATTCTTCGGACTTAGTGAAAACTATTTTTTAGCTTAATTTAACTAGTTTAGTTGTTTTTCATTTAATTACATTGTTTTAACTTGGAATAGATTAAATGCCATCAAAATGAGCTTGTTTAACCATATTTTCACTTAAGCTTGATCTTGTAAAATGACCAAAATGCCCTTTGTCATATTTTATAAATAAAACAAGGCAAAAATCAAAACAAAACAAATCCATAAATGCCCATTTTGTCCCCTCCCCCCCTGGCCGAAACTTCAAGGGCCAAAATAGAAAGAATTTTGCTTGCATTTTCTTCTCCAATCTTGCGTGGAATTGCTCGGGGGTCGTGGCTCGGGTCCTTGCGGGTCTTCCTCATCAATCTCTGTGAGGGTTTTCACGTTTTTGTGCATATTTTGTAAAATTTGATTTTTGTTTCAAATTTTTAGATTTGATATATATTGTGTTATAATGCCTATAATTGTTTGATATAGCTTCCTTTGAGTTCGTAGAGCATTGCTTGTTAGTTATTTAGTGATTTTTACGGTTAGAAATGCAAATTGAATTTAGGCAAGAATGTGAATAGTAAAAATGAATAGTAAAACCCTAGAATTTTGGATTTTTTATCCGAATTACAATTTCTTGATTTGGATAGGTGCCATTAATGATAGAAAGATAAAATGTGCAATAAAAACGGATCGGCCTTTGTTAAAATTGAAAATTAGACAAAGTAACGAAAATGGGCCATTTGACCAAAAGTTAACCGTGCTCAAATTGAGTTGGGGGTTTTTCTATTGAGGGCATGAAGCACTTTTGGTGCTGTCGTGGCATTGATTGAGTGACCAATTAACATAGCTGTAGTTCAAAGGCAGTAGGTGGACTTTCGGGCTTCGGTTAGGAAAAAGAAGTTTAGTGGCATAGAAATGTGCCTTGTAGTGCCTAAGTAAATGTAGTGAAATCGGTTTCCTAATCCCATAGCTCGTTTGCTCGTATTTGCCTTTGGAAGTTAGGGATTGAATAGTGATATTTGACGTTTTCGTGTTTGAACTGCTATTGCGTGTCTAGTTGATGTTCTTGTTGAAGTTAATGATAATCATGCTTGAAAAGTTAATTGAATGCTAATGTTGATTGTAAATGCTTGATATCTCGTTTATCGCCACTAATCTGCACTTTCGTGCTATTACTCGTTTATTGCTTGTATCTCATATTGCATTGCATAGTGTCAGGCGCGTGAGTGATGGACCTCTCTGGGCAGTCGCGGGCTGCTAGGGTTGGTTTGCTCTAGCTCTGTGTCCTATTTCCATTCTCGATAGGGATGCCGCCCTAGGTGATTTAGGTCGTAGATGTGTCGGGGTACATCCGGAGTACACCCAGTAGATGTTATAAGGTGGTTGCGTGCTTATTGTCATCGTTGTCAACATCAAGCTCGAGATTGATGTATTGCTCGTGGAATGGTACATTGCTCGTATGAGTGAACCGTGACCTTCAAAGTGTGGTATAGCTTTGAATGGTTGTGTTAATGTTTTTATTAATTATTTATTGTATTAATTGTTTATATTGATTGCTTATATGTCAGTTATATTGCTTAATTGCCTTATTTGCATGCACGACTTTTTTTCTCTCCACCTCGATATCTGTCTCGCCCTCACTGAGTATACGTGTTATGTATACTCACTCCTCACCACCATATTTCAGGAAATATCATGTTAGCTGGAAAGTTCGTGGATATGTGATAGATCGTGCTTGAAGAGTTGCCTTGCGTGTTATGTGGCTTGAGTTGTCAAAGATGCAAAGATGTATGCTTCATGTGTTGTATGTATTTAATGTTAAAAGGAATGTAATTTAAATTTAACTAGGTAATTGAGGTAGAATGATAAGCTAGTTTATGTATCCAATTAGTATAGTTAACTTCAATGCATGATTGTATTGTCTAAAGGAAAGAGTTAGAATAGTTTGAGTACTTGAAAATGTATATATACTTGTTGTGTTTAATTGTTGAGAACCGAGGCTCGGATGGCCTTGAGGATTTGTGAATGGCTGGACACGGTGCTAGTCCACTTATATGCTGTCACAGGTTTTGCATTTTGCCAAGAAACAGGGGAGACTCCGTCCGTCTTTCCCTAAATTTTATGCCCGGATTTGGAAATTGGGTTGCGATTAGATTGATTAATAGAACTCCCGGTCTCGAGAGGAATCGGGGTGTTACACTACCAGCCAAGCTTGTTCAGTTCATCTCAACTCAAAACTTTGATGACCAACTATACACATGGACTTCTGAACCAGATCAAGCCGTCCTTAGCCTTGATACAGCCTCATCGTCAGATCTCACATCAGAATCCGAATCCTCTGATTCAGAACCAAACCTCTCCATAGCCAAAATACACAAAACCTCTGAACAACCAATCCTTACCACTTCCAAAGCTACCTTTACCCCAGGACAAATCTATAAGCCATACATAAAGCTTGTTGTAAACCCTCCAGAATATGTTTCTATCACTGTTACTGCACTTCTAGACACAATATCATGTATTTCTTTCATGAAATCTAAGTGTCTTTCTCCTGAATTTTGGATATCCTCCAGAGCAACCTTTACCATTGCTTCTGGTAGTGGATTTGCAAGTGAGGCACATTTCATGACCATTCCCATACACTTATCCCCAGATGTCTCAATCCGACACAGCTTTTATCAGTATGATCAATGCTGTGAAGACATTCTCTTAGGAATGGATTTTCTCACCTTACTTGCTCCATTCTCATTTCAAACAGATAGTTTCCAATTCCTGCATAATCAGTATACCCCTTGGGTATCTTTACAGAAATTACCATCACAGGTTTTAGCCATTCAAGATGATGAATTTGCTGAAGAAAAAAACCTCTTCCTTTCCTATTGCGGTGATCTTCCAAACAAGTTTTGGGAAAAAGAGAAACACTTTATCTCTCTACCTTACAAAGAGAATTGGCAGATGTCATACCAAACCGCCTTTCATCCAGGAATGCCAAAAGATGAATATCTTTGTCAAGCTGAAATTCAAGCACTACTCGTGTCACGCCCCGACTCGACCCCGCAACAGGCCAAGCCCGGACCCGACACATGGACGAAGTCTCCTCTATACCGTGGACGATCCGAAAACCCTACATTCAACATAATACTCGCGAAAACCACAATAATTATTTGAAACAAGTCAACTTTCTTTTAGAAACATACATCTTCTCATTAACCAACTTTGCAAACCAAAATGTCATGCATACTACATAAGTATTCATGCCACTAAGCAGTTAAACCATTAGCATGCAGTTTTTACTAGTCATGTGAGTATATCTTTACAACTTTACAACCTTTCAACTTTTATAACATAAGACCATAGAGGCCTCAAAATAGAAACTACATACAAGGCTACAAGCCTCAAAATGAAGCGTCAACCAAGCAATATACGTATCAAGCATGGCCCGCACAAAAGACTGGCAACCAACCACCAGCTAAGCAAAGAAAGTGCCATCAAGGAAACACCTCCACTTGCTCCTTCTCCTCAATTACCTCAATAGGATTCGCTTCAACTACTCCTGTAAAATATAGTATAGAAAGGAATGAGCAAAAACTATTGCTCAGCGAGGGTAATTGGTCTCAAGGACGGAGGTGAGAGGAGAATGTAATGCAAATAATCAAGTACATCAGTCAATTATCATATAGAGTTACAAGCAAAGCCAACAATAAATCAAGGCAAGCATTAAGACTATAACCATTCAATTAAAGGATACAATTCACTTTCCACGAGCAACTCTCAATCACGAATCTGATGATGACGTGCCAGCCCAACCACCTTATAACTTCAGTTTGGAATACCCCGAAAGTATCCAATCAATTCTACGACTCAAATCTCCCTGGGAGACAACCCAAGCAAGAAAGGGAATAGGACACGGAGCTAGGCAACCGACCCTGGCAACCCAAGGCTACCTAGAGAGGCCCATCACACCGCCCCTAACTCTATGAATGCAATACAATATACAATACAACAATCGAGCAATAGAGCCACACGTGGGAGAATAACAAAGTAGGTTACTCTCGCACGCAATAACAACAATTGATAAACATTTCAATCATAATCAACTTTAACAAGCATAACAAGCAATAATAAGCATTCTACAGGCATAACACTATGAAAACCAACAAAATCACAAAACGACCCTAACTTTCAAAATGCTACTACTTCCAAACGAGCCACGAGTTTTGGAAACCGACTTCACCATTCCTCCTAGGTCACCATAAGGCACGTCTAAAGACCACGAAACCCTACTTTACCCTAGAATTCCCACAAAGCCCCGATTTTTTCCTTTGCTCGTTTGAACTACAGCTACCCTAACCAAACACCCAACCAATGTTATAACCACACCAAAAGTGCTTGCATGGCCTCCCGAGACAACGCCATCTCACAAAACGAGGAAACGCTAAACTCGACTGAAACAACCCCAACATGTACCAAGCTATTTTTCTCCGTTTTTCCATTACACAACCCAAACAAATCATGCATTTAGGCATTCTAACATATCTAGCATCTTTTCACATCAACAGAATGCAAAACGGAACAACTTTTACGAAACGGGAGTTTACTATTCATAATTTACTATTCCATTCGCATTTTAAATTACAATCATTATATTTAACCATAGAAAATGCTAAAAAACTACAAATACATGTTTTACAATTGTCAAGGAACATTTTTCAAGCATCAAAACGGATAAAATAACGATCTACGCATAAATCCTAAAAATTAAAGTTTGTATATCATTTATTCAAATGCGCAAATAAAGATGCTTCTCTCACCTTAGATGCTCCTAGATGCTAGGAAAACCTCGTTGGAAGCCTCGAAAACAACCCCATGCAAGCTCTCGCGAAGATTTGAATATTTGAAAGTTGAAAATATTTTTTTTCTATCCCTTGAAGTTTCGGCCCTTGCTTCTTTTTTTCAGCTTTTCTTTGTTTATTTTTCTATTATATGCTATTTAAAAGATGACAAGCTAAGTCAAATGGTCAAAGCCTTGGTCAAAGGTTACTTAAGTTGGTCAAATAAGCTTATTTCTTGCATTTTAAGGCTAAAACAACTAATACAATTCTAATTCTAGTAAACAACAACTAAAATATTAAAATTAAAACACTAAATACTAATTTTCACTATTTGCTAAGGACTAGAAAACGCTCTCTAACTATCGCTCTCGAAATGCAATGCACTATGCGACAATAAATGAATAACAATTAAATTTCAAAGAATTTAAGAAAAATATAATTTTAAGAAAAATAAACAGGAAATTTCACATTCCGGGCTCGGGTATTACACCCTCTCCCCCTTAAAATAATTGCGTCCACGCAATTCTTACCTGGTCGACAAGCAACTCTGGATACTGACTCCGAACTTGGTCCTCTCTTTCCCAAGTTGCTTCCTCAAACCCGTGATGATTCCACAGTACCTTTACCAATGGAATACTCTTCCTGCGAAGTTCCTGAACTTTCCGATCCACAATTCGAATCGGTCTCTCCTCATAAGTTAACTTTTCCTCAATCTGCAAAGGCTCTGGTTCAAGTACATGTGAAGGATCTGGATGATATTTCCTTAACATTGACACGTGGAAAACATCGTACAGTCTCGACAAGCTCGGAGGTAAAGCTAACCAATAAGCCAAAGGACCCACTTTTTCGGTGATCTCAAACGGACCCACATACCTAGGACTAACTTTCCCGCTCTTGCTGTGCCGAATCAACCCCTTTCGAGGAGAAATCTTAAGAAACACCCGATCTCCCAAAGCAAACTCAAGATCCCGATGGTGCTTATCCGCATAACTCTTCTAACGACTCTGAGCTGTAAGCATACGTGGGCGAATAAGGTGAACATTATCCACCATCTTAATCATCTCAGGTAACACAGTCGGATCAACTATTCTCATCTCTTTAACCTCTTCCCAATACAATGGGGATCTATATTTATGACCGTACAATGCCTCGTGGGGAGCCATACCTATAGTAGATTGATAACTATTATTGTAGGCGAACTCCGCTAAAGACAAAAACTTCTCCCAATTCTTCCCAAAGTCTAACACACATGCCTGAAGCATGTCTTCCAAGATCCTGATAGTTCTCTCAGACTGGCCATCAGTTTGTGGATGGTATGCAGTACTGAAGCTCAACTTAGTTCCCATGGCCTCTTGCAACTTATGCCAAAAACGAGATCTAAATCTGGGGTCTATATCTAACACTATACTCTGTGGTACACCATGAAGTCTCACAATATTAGTAACATAGAGCTCAGCTAGTTTATCAAGGCTATCCTGTTTGTTCACAGAAATAAAATATGAAACCTTAGTCAATCGGTCCACAACAACCCAAACAGAATCACATCCCCTCGGAGATCTCGGAAGATCGGTCACAAGGTCCATTATTACATGCACCCATTTCCATTGCGGAATCGACAACGGTTGCAAAAGCCCGGCTGGCCTTTGATGCTCAGCTTTAACTCTCTGGCAAGTTAAACACCTGGATACATACCCAGCAATCTCCCTCTTCATATTGTTCCACCAGAAGTGTTGTTTCAGATCTCTATACATTTTGGTACTACCTGTGTGAATTGTATATCTTGAATTATGTGCCTCGGACAGAATCTCATTCTTCAAAGTTGGATCACCAGGAACATACACTCTGTCCCTAAATCTGAAGATACCATCTGCATGTAATTTAAACTTCGACTCTCCCTCTTTTGCTTTTTCTTGGATTTTCAAGATGTGAAGATCAGTCTTCTGAGCCTCCCTGATTTGTGTTAGCAATCCCGACTGAATTTGTAAGCTAGCAAATCGAATCCCTACCTCAGTAGCTTCTGGCTTCCAAGAACAAATTTCCTTCAAAGTCTCCCAATCCTTGATAATTAAGCTTGCAACAGTAGCCTTTCGGCTCAAAGCATCTACAACAACATCGGCCTTACCTGGCACGTAGTTTATAGAACAATTGTAGCCACTTAATAGCTCTAGCCATCTTCGCTGCCTCATATTCAAATCTTTTTGTGAAAATAAATATTTGAGACTCTTGTGGTCAGTAAAAATTTCAAATATGCTACCCCATAAATAATGACGCCACTTCTTTAAAGCAAACACAACTGCAGCTAACTCAAGATCATGTGTAGGGTAATTGACTTCATATGGTTTCAACTTCCTAGAAGCATAGGCAATCACCTTACCATTCTGTATTAAAACACAGCCTAATCCCTCTTTAGATGCATCACTGAAGACAACAAAGTTTTAGGTACCCTCAAGTAAAGCTAGTATAGGAGCTGTAGTTAGTCTCTTCTTCAGTTCTTGAAAACTGGATTCACATTTAGCATCCCAATTTTAAGTAACTTTCTTTCGAGTCAACTGGCTTAAAGGTCCAGAAATTTTGGAAAAGTCTTTAACAAACCTTTGATAGTAACCTGCCAACCCTAGAAAGCTCCGAATCTCTGACACCGTTTCAGGTTTCTTCCAAGACGAAACAACTTCAATCTTAGCTGGGTCTACTGATATTCCTTGATGTGAAATGATATGGCCCAGAAAAAAGATATTTGATTCAACCAGAATTCGCACTTGCTGAATTTAGCAAAAAGCTTGTTTTCTTGCAAAGTCTGTAGCACAATCTTCAAATGTTGTTCATGTTCAGCCTCATTCTTAGAGTATACTAAAATATCGTCAATAAAGATTACGACAAATTGATCAAGATAAGGTTGAAAAACCCTCTGCATTAAGTCCATGAATGCGGTTGGTGCATTCGTCAATCCAAACAGTAACATAACAAATTCATAGTGGCCATATCTAGTCCTGAATACCGTCTTAGGTATATCGTCACTCCGAATCATGAGTTGATAGTAACCCTGCCTCAAGTCAATTTGGAGTAAACACTCGCACCCTGCAAGGGGTATTTGTTCTTAATCGTGACTTGATTAAGTCCCTTATAATCAATACATAACCGCAGCGTGCCGTCTTTCTTTCTCACAAACAACACAGGCGCACCCCACAGCGAAGAACTAGGTTGTATAAACCCTTTCTCAAACAAGTTCTGAAGCTGAATTTTCAATTCCTGAAGTTTAGCCGGTGTCATTCTATAAGGACTTCTAGAAATTGGCGCAGTGCCCGGCATAAGGTCAATCACAAATTCAATCTCCCTATCCGGTGGTAAACCCGGTAATTCCTCGGGAAATACACCAGGGAAGTCTTTAACAATTAGAACCTCATTCAAATTCAACTTATCAGTAGGTTGATTGATTAGATAAGCTAGGTAAGCTTTACAACCTTTATTCAACAACTTAGAAGCCTTAATTGATGATAAAAGGGGTATTCGGGCAGCCCTGCAGTTCCCAACAATCCCTAGTACTGGTAGGTCAGGAATCTGAAGATAAACAATTTTTCTTCTACAATCCAACTGAGCATAGTATTTCCCCAACCAATCCATTCCTAAAATGATTTCAAAGTCACGGAAGGGCAGTATAATTAAATTAGCAGGAAATTTACGGTCCTCAATGCATATGACACAAGATTTGCAAATAGACTCAGTAACAAATTTCGCACCCAAAGGCATACTAACTTCAACTTTATATGGCAGTTTATCAATGCAAACATTCACAGATCGTGCACATGCAGGAGTTATAAACGAATGCATAGCTCCGGGATCAATCAAAACTTTAATTGGCTGAGTATTGAGAAGAAAGGTACCTTCCACTATTGCTGTAGTATCAGGTAGCTCCTCCGCATCTAGTGCAAAGAACCTAGCTTGTACCCTCTGTGCTGGACCTGCACCTGCAGCCCTGTTCTGCACACCCTGGCCTCCAGTATGGCCCTGAACATTCTTAAAATTAGGGCAATCTTTCACCCTATGCTGATCGCTCCCACAACCAGTGCACTTACCACTCTTTCTCCAGCAATTAGCTTCAACGTGCCCCGATCGATTACAAAAGTTACACTACTGATTTTGCCTTACAACAATGTTTCTCGTAGGTGCGGGGGCTCTGGCAGTGGTAGGAACTGTACCTCTATGCTGGGGTCTAGTCGCAGCTGGTCTTCCCTGAATCTAATACTGAGGCTGATACAGACGCTACTGCGGAACCTAAATAAAAGTCTGATACTGCCTCTGCTGACTCTGGCTGCTCTGGCCCAAGTACTGTTTCTTACTCGGCTGGCTACTCTCAGCTATCATCTCTGCCTTCTGTTTCTCAAACTTCGAGGCTGCTTGGAATGCCTCGGGAAAAGTACTATAAGTCTGCCCAGTCAAATGCAGCTGTATATCCATTCTCAGCCCACGAACAAACCTACTAATCATCCTCCTAGCTGGCTGCACCAGCTCAGGCATATACCTCGACAAGCTGACAAACCTAGCCTCATACTGTGCGACAGTCATGTTTTCTTGCTTCAGGCCCACAAATTCGTCTTCCCGCCTTTCCCTAGCCATCTCGTGAATATACTTGTCCCGAAACTCACTCACAAAATTATCCCACAAATGCGGAACATCCTTACAATCCCACCTCAACCTGACAGTGTTCCACCATTGTTCTGCGTCGCCCTCAAACAGGAATGCTGCATAAGCTATCTTTGCCTTGTCAGTGTACCTCAAAGCAGCGTAAATTTTTTCAACACAGTTAAGCCATCTCTCGGCTACCTGGTCATCCGGCTCTCCGAAGAACTTACCCGGCTCATGCCTAAGGAATTTCTCCAACTGATTATTCTCAGGCCTATGCCCTTGTCTACTAGGATTAGCTTGATTTCCCTGGGGATTATTATTCCTCTCCTACCTCTGCTCATGCAGTACCTGAGTAATCCGGTCAACTGCAGTGGTCATAGTAGCCATAAACTGTTCAGGCATCGGTTGCTAACCCTGTTCTGCTGCCTCTTCATCTGCCCCTTGACCTTGAGTACTACGTCGTGGCGGCATAGTAACAACTTACAATAGCTGGCAACATATAAAATCAGTTTATAGACAGAAATATAGCACATAAGATTAGATAACACTCAAGTCAATAACAATCAAATATCCTATCACACAATTCACATAACACAAGATTGACATGTCAAGCTAATTCACTTAAACACATAAGCACCCAAGTTCACATAGTCACACTATAACACTTTTCACTTAACAATCATACAATAACACCTTATCATTTTAGAACTTTACCCCACAGACCGAGAAACATATCCCGGCTCATGCAATACTATCATGCTCTGATACCACCTAAAGATGTCACGCCCCGACCCAACCCCGCAAAAGACCAAGCCCGGACCCGACACACGGACGGAGTCTCCTCTATACTGTGGACGATCCGAAAACCCTACATTCAACATAATACTCGCGAAAACCACAATAATTATTTGAAACAAGTCAACTTTCTTTTAGAAATATACATCTTCTCATTAACCAACTTTCCAAGCCAAAATGTCATGCATACTATACAAGTATTCATGCCACTAAGCAATTAAACCATTAGCATGTAGTTCTTACTAGTCACGTCAGTATATCTTTACAACTTTACAACCTTTCAAATTTTACAACATAAGACCATAGAGGCCTCAAAATAGAAACTACATACAAGGCTACAAGCCTCAAAATGAAGCGTCAACCAAGCAATATACACATCAAGCATGGCCCGCACAAAAGACTGGCAACCAACCACCAGCTAAGCAAAGAAAGTGCCATCAAGGAAACACCTCCACTTGCTCCTTCTCCTCAATTACCTCAATAGGATCCGCTTCAACTACTCTTGTAAAATATAGTATAGAAAGGAATGAGCAAAAAACTATTGCTCAGCGAGGGTAATTGGTCTCAAGAACGGAGGTGAGAGGAGAATGCAATGCAAATAATCAAATACATCAGTCAATTATCATATAGAGTTACAAGCAAAGCCAACAATAAATCAAGGCAAGCATTAAGACTATAACCATTCAATTAAAGGATACAATTCACTTTCCACGAGCAACTCTCAATCACGAATCCGATGACGACGCGCCGGCCCAACCACCTTATAACTTCAGTTTGGAATACCCCGAAAGTATCCAATCAATTCTACGACCCAAATCTCCCTGGGAGGCAACCCAAGCAAGAAAGGGAATAGGACACGGAGCTAAGGCAACCAACCCTGGCAACCCAATGCTACCCAGAGAGGCCCATCACACCGCCCCTAACTCTATGAATGCAATACAATATACAATGCAACAATCAAGCAATCGAGCAATCGAGCAATAGAGCCACACGTGGGAGAATAACAAAGTAGGTTACTCTCGTACGCAATAGCAACAGTTGATAAACATTTCAATCATAATCAACTTTAACAAGCATAACAAGCAATAATAAGCATTCTACAGGCATAACACTATAAAAACCAACAAAATCACAAAACGACCCCAACTTTCAAAACGCTACTACTTCCAAACAAGCCACGAGTTTTGGAAACCGACTTTACCATTCCTCCTAGGTCACCATAAGACACGTCTAAAGACCACGAAACCCTACTTTACCCTAGAATTCCCGCAAAGCCCCGATTTTCCCCTTTGCTCATTTGAACTACAGCTATCCTAACCAAACACCCAACCAACGCCATAACCACACTAAAAGTGTTTCCATGGCCTCCCGAGACAACGCCATCACGCAAAACGAAAAAATGCTAAACTCGACCGAAATGACCCCAACATGTACCAAGCCATTTTTCTCCGTTTTTCCATTACACAACCCAAACAAATCATGCATTTAGGCATTCTAACATATCTAGCATCTTTTAACATCAACAGAATGCAAAGCGGAGCAACTTTTACGAAACAGGGGTTTACTATTCATAATTTACTATTCCATTCGCATTTTAAATTACAATCGCTGTATTTAACCGTAGAAAATGCTTAAAAGCTACAAATACATGTTCTACAATTGTCAAGGAACTGGATTTTGGCAGATTGGTATTACTGAAGCTGACAGATTCAAAACTGCTTTTGTTGTTCCACAGGGTCATTATGAATGGAATGTCATGCCATTCGGTCTCAAGAATGCACCGTTCGAGTTCCAGCACAGAATGGATGATGTTTATAGGCCACGCGCGCAGCACTGTATTGTCTACATTAATGATGTTTTGATATTCAGTAACACAGCTGAAGAACACCATCAGTATCTCCGACAATTCCAGGAACTAACCTACCAGCATGGATTAGTTCTTGCTGAATCCAAGATGAAAATTGGTCTAAATGCTATTGATTTCCTTGGTTTGCAGATCAGAGAAGGACACATTCTCTTACAGGACCACATATCAAGCAAAGTCCTCGATTTTCCTAATGAACTCAGAACTGTTACACAGATCCAACAGTTCCTTGGCCACATCAATTATGCCACATCGCATGTCCCATCATTGGCCAACTACACCAGCCAGATTTCCAAGTACCTCCGAAAATCCAACATTGGAAATTGGTCTCCAGAAGCCACAGTTGCAGTTCAGAAGCTAAAGGAGTTATGCAAAGCACTTCCTCCTCTCAAGATCCCAGGTCCAGGACAACTCATTTTGCAAACTGATGTTTCCCTTGATTTTTGGGCAGCAGTCCTTATTGAAGAAGACAATGGACACAAACAAGTTTGTGGTTATAAGTCAGGATCTTTCACGGCAGCACAACGCAATTATCTCTCTTTCAAAAGAGAAGTTCTAGCAGTTATTCAGAGAATAAAAAAATTTAAGTTTTATCTTGCTCAGAATCCTTTTATTATTGAAACAAATTTTAAAGGATTTCAGAGCGTTCTCAGAAGAAAAAAGAATGATATTCCAGATCCACAACTCATCCGATGGACAAAATGAATTTCTCAATTCAATTGGACAATGCGACACATCTCAGGCAAAGAGAATATCCTTGCTGATTTTCTCTCTCGCACACCACCATCCGAAAAAGCTGTATTCATGGTAAATCCAGATGGACGCAAACTTCCAGCTTCCCTTGTTCCAGGTCTTATTCCAGGCAGTTCCAGTTCAAATCCAGATCCCACTGATGGCCAATCTCAGACATTTTATGATTTGAGTTCATACCAGCAAGCTCAATTTCTTGAAGCCCTACCTGAGGAGATCAAGATCAAGATACTCCGATCATTCGCTAGAAGCCGGATCACTGATTTCTTTGAAGAATTCGTTGAGATCAAGCTCAGAAGAATTATTGATCTGTTATCCTCTGTCTATTATGTTTGCAACGTTGTTCGTTATAATCCCAAGCATGAAGAACCATGGGATACTGTTCTTGATTTTAAAAATTATGACTTTTCAAAGATGCAATTCTTGTATCTTTGGTATTGGCTTAATTATTATCCTATGGCAGTTCTTTTTGACCCAGAGCTCATTCAGAGACATGTTCGTGTGTTCCCAGAATCCCACTTCGTCAAGCCATTCTCACAGGTGTTTCAGTCATTTGATCCGCCAATACTCATTACCAGTCAAATTATTCAGCACCAGCAGGTTTTAATCATTTGCCTCACAAATGTTTGGAATCGTGCCATTCCGCCAACCATCATTCCAATCAACCATTTCCACCTCTTACAAGAGCCTTGGGAATATTTTATTTCTTGGGAAAAATGTCTTATTGTCAAGAGAGCCACTGCTTGAGCTCATGCTCTAGATGTTTCTGATCCCCGAGAATTTTGGCACGTCCGCTTCCCTGATAGCCCCACTTTTCAGGAGAATCTTCTCGCCTTCCATAATTTTTCTCAAGAAGATGGCTATTTCACTGCAGGCCTTGCGTCTGACTATGACCCGTGGGGAGGAGATCTTAGCCAAAATAGTCAGGAGTGGGATGATATTGATCTCAATAATGACAGATAGTGACTCATTGCAGACAGGATTCTGGAAATCCCGGGTGGACCCCATGACGAAGCTTCGTGTTTTGTAAATAGGTTTGTCATGTGTAATAAGATATGACAAGAATCTTTTGTCACTTCAGATTCCTTTTAGGTCATGTCTAGTTTGTCTGTTTGTAATAAGTGAAATTTTCTTTATTAAAGAAAACCGCTTTAGTCACGTCAGGGTTGTCTTATTGTGAATTATTAGGAATCTCTTTATGTCGTGTCAGCTTTTCCTTTATTAAAGGAAGCTACTTTAGTCCTTGTCAGGAATAGTAAAGATTCCGCTTCTAATTATTTGCTTTGTAATGTTTTGCCTATAAATAATGAAAAACCCCTGACTAAAGAGGCAAAGTCAGATTTGGATTACAATACATCTTTCTTTCTCTCAAATAGCTTACATCTTCCTTCTTTCTACCCTTAGTCTTTAGCCATGTCTTCCGCCTCCCGCTTCCCACCTTTCCCTTAGCCAAAATAGTCAGGAGTGGGATGATATTGATCTCAATAATGACAAATGGTGACTCATTGCAGACAGGATTCCTGGAATCTCAGGTGGACCCCATGACGAAGCTTCGTGTTTTGTAAATAGGTTTGTCATGTTGTAATAAGATATAACATGAATCTTTTGTCACTTCAGATTCCCTTTAGGTCATCTCTTGTTTGTCTGTTTGTAATAAGTGAGATTTTCTTTATTAAAGGAAACCACTTTAGTCGCGTCAGGTTTGTCTTATTGTGAATTATTAGGAATCTCTTTATGTCGTGTCAGCTTTTCCTTTATTAAAGGAAGCTGCTTTAGTCCTTGTCAGGAATAGTGAAGATTTCGCTTGTAATTATTTGCTTTGTAATGGTTTGCCTATAAATAATGAAGAACCCCTGACTAAAGGGGCAGAGTCAGATTTGGATTACAATACATCTTTCTTTCTCTCAAACAGCTTACATTTTCCTTCTTTCTACCCTTAGTCTTTAGCCATGTCTTCTGCCTCCCGCTTCCCGCCTTCCCCTTAGTGGTCTCAGTGCCTAGTTAACTGTAGCACTTCTCTATTCTGGTATTGAAGGTCTTAAATAATACTTGTGTGTTGAACACTAGAGTCTTTGGCAATAAGGCAATAGCCGTTAAAGAGTGAATGAAAGGCGCAGTAAGTCTTGTAGTAAGTCCAGTCGTGACCAGTGTATCCACCATTGCTGATCTTCCCCTGCCAAAACAAGAAGTTGTTGCTAACAACTCTGAAGTCACTTTCTTTGATCCTTCCGCATCTCATTATGAGGTAGACATAACCCAAACACCTCTATCTACCAAACCAGGTAAACTCTTCAAACTCTCTCCGTTAAACCCATACTCATATTACCAAACTTTCCAACTCACACAAAAGTTCAAATCTCTATTACCTATCAAGCCAGTAGCCCTTACAGCCGTGTATAAATCCTCTACTGTCTCTGTACAATCCGTATCCTCTTCCCGCTCAGAAACCTATCTTCCTATACTTTCTGAACCTGATCTCTGTTGATATAGACAGAAAGGTTACAAAGGTTTACACCTTGGAGCCACTCATCTAGCCTTATAGCCTAGTTTTCTTGCCGGAAAAAATGTTTCATGTCTAGTCTCTTTACTAGATACCAGGTGGCGTAAGTTTGATGATGCACTCATATGTGCTGTTGAAGCAGTTCTTCATAATGGCCATGTTCTCATCCAGGTTGAACCAAACTTCACCCTTGATATTTCCCGTCCTACCCTTTCTCAAACCATACAGGTCTTTATCCAACTTTATAGAGTTGATATGAACCCAAATGAAACTGTTGTTGCACTCCATCATTCTATGACCTATAAAGTTCAAACTCATCTCTTTTCCATGGACCATAACTGTAAGCCTCGAGTCCACGTGTTAGGTGATAGTAATGTTACCCAACCAAAAATCTACACCGAACATGAACTCATTTTCCCTCCTCGTTGGAAAAATGATTATGAGAGAAGCCATAACCGACCAATCATCCATGATTCACCAAGAATCTCTATACATCCTCTGGAACCAGGTCATGTCGCCATATCATTTCCAACAGAATCCTAACCAGCTGAATCATGTGAAAAAACGTCAACTTGCTGGACATCCTCAGTCCTGTCCACACTGTGTCAGAAAACCCTTTGCTACCAGATCTAGGTCCTCAAGATATGTCTGTTCTGTTAATTTTCCTGAAGACATCTATTGTACAAGAGAAGCCGACAATGCATATGTTGGTAAATGGCAAGTTACCAAAACCAGACCATAAGACGTTGGACCAATTGAGTCAGCAATCAATTGGGGCAACATGAATGCAAAAGCTCAGAATGCTACCATTGAGAAAATATGGTCAGATCTCAGGGAACATGTTGCATGGACAAAAAAAGCCCATGATTATCTCAAACAAGGTTGTTATGACCAATATAATGACCTCCACAAGGCTTTCCACAGAAACCACAGATATCACCAACAGAATCCTATTAACTGGAAAAAGCTTCAGAAGGCCACACCAGTCAGAACCCTTCCGAGCAAGTTCGTTCTTGGAACAGCATCAACATGATCAACATGTAGAAATCTTCTTCAGAAACGCATTATCTTGATTTAGACAAGTTCAAGAGAAAAAGAGAACGACTCGCCGAAAAACTCAGAAAGCCAATCAAGCTGAAGAAGCAGTCCTATCATCCATGGAAGCTTAATCCAAAGCCAGATCATGCAGCCTGGATACCAAGTGAAAATTGTGAAAAAGCTTATTGGGTTGATCTCACACTACATCCTCATTATCTCTCAAAAGAGAAAATTATCCCAACTGCGTGGGGTGATGAAGACGAGAAAGAAGGTCCTAGTGAAATTTCCTCAGCCATTTCGTCATTTTATTCCTTTGATCCGTTTGAAAAGGATTCATCCTCTTAGACGATTCCACCATAGAAAAGACCAGTTCTTATGCAGACCCCTGTGATACCGTTCTACACGGATACTACAAGGACATGTACACACAACCCTGTTAAAACTAATCCTGATGATTCAGAAGCAACCTGTGACCGAGGAGAAACTTCCCAAGTAAGAGAACACCGGAAACAACAGCCGCCACAAGCACAAGTCCCACAGGTTCCACAACAGCAACCTCAAAGACGACAAAACATTGAAGGAAAAGTTTTCATCCCATATGCTCCAGATCACAAGCAATTCTGAAACATTGATGCCATTCCTCCTGATGATAGACTCAAATATCTTGAGAAAACGGATGCATGGATAAATGGAGAATCTCTCCGAAATCCAACTCTTGAGATAAGAGATATCATTGATTGTCTTGTTGCTGCTTTTACAGGATCACTCCGCAGTTGGTGGACAAGGATGCTGACAGAAGAAGAAAGACAAATCATCCTGACAGATGCAGATCCTATTCAGATATTCCTAAGATGTCTACGAAACATTTTCGTAGGACAAACAGCCCAAGAGATTGAAAAGGCAGAAAAGGAGTTCTTATTCAACAAATGCTGTGATGTTGTAAAACTTGGAGATTACTATCTCAGACAGGAAGCTCTGTATTTTATCTTTGGAAAAAATACAAAAACCATCAAAAAGGCAATTGTCTTTAACATGCCACAGCCACTTCCTGAATTGCTCAAAACAGAGTTCAAACGAGCCAATATTGTAGATCTAAGATAGGTGAGTCTTACTCACGTGTACCAGATAGCGAGAAAGATCATTCAAGTTCAGTGCGAGTCCAAGCAACTTGGCAAGCTCCTCCAAAGCAACGATCAGAAAACAATGGATACCTTTTGCATAAAAGATTTTCAAAAGTTTAGCTATCACACTCACAGCTACTCTCCATGTTCGTGTCACAAATACAAGAGGCACAAACATCAGAAAAGGTTTCACAAGTCCAGAAAACCTTTCAAGAAGTTCAAATTTGTGAAGAAAAGATCAAAACCTTCTAGTTCCACTAAGTGTTTTCTTTGTGGAAAGAAAGGACATTTTGCAAAGGATTGTTACCTAAAAAAGGCCAAAAAGCTACCAGCCAAGTTTGTTCGGTTATCTCAACTCAAAACTTTGATGACCAACTATACACATGGAATTCAGAACCATATCAAGCCATCCTTAACCTCGATTACAGCCTCATCCTCATATCTCACCTCAGAATCCGAATCCTCTGATTCAGAACCAAACCTCTCCATAGCCAAAATACACAAAACCTCTGAACAACCAATCCTTATCACTTCCAAAGCTACCTTTACCCCAGGACAAATCTATAAGCCATACATAAAGCTTGTTGTAAACCCTCCAGGATATGTTCTTATCACTGTTATTGCATTTCTAGACACAGGTTCATGTATTTCTTTCATAAAATCTAAGTGTCTTCCTCCTGAATTTTGGATATCCTCCAGAGCAACCTTTACCACTGCTTCTGGTAGTGGATTTGCAAGTGAGGCACACTCCATGACCATTCACAGACACTTATCCCCAGATGTCTCAGTCCGACACAACTTTTATCAGTATGATCAATGCTGTGAAGACATTCTCTTAGGAATGGATTTCATCACCTTACTTGCTTCATTCTCATTTCAAATAGAAGGTTTCCAATTCCTGCATAATCAGTATACCCCTTGGGTATCCTTACAGAAATTACCCTCATAGGTTTCAGCTATTCAAGATGATGAATTTGCTAAAGAAAGAAGCCTCATCCTTTCCTGTTGCGGTGATCTTCAAAACAAGTTTTGGGAAAGAGAGAAACACTTTGTCTCTCTACCTTATAAAGAGAATTGGCAGATGCCACACCAAACCGCCTCTCATCCAGGAATGCCAAAAGATGAAGATCTTTGTCAAGCTGAAATTCAAGCACTACTCGAGCAAGGTCTCATCCGACCATCCAGATCTCTGTGGGCAAGTCATGCCTTTTATGTCAACAAAAGATCTAAACAAGTTCGAGGAAAGAAAAGATTGGTGATAGATTATCGCCAACTCAATGATCAATTGCAGAATATCAGATACCTTCTTCCAAGAAAGGAACAACTCCTTCAGAAGCTGTCCAAAGCCAAATTCTTCTGAAAATTTGATATGAAATCTGGATTTTGGGAGATTGGTATTACTAAAGCTGACAGATTCAAAACTGCTTTTGTTGTTCCATAGGGTCATTATGAATGGAATGTCATGCCATTCGGTCTCAAGAATGCATTGTCCGAGTTCTAGCACAGAATGGATGATGTTTATAGGCCACTCGCGCAGCATTGTATTGTCTACATTGATGATATTTTGATATTTAGTAACACAGCTGAAGAACACCATCAGCATCTCCGACAATTCCAGGAACTAACCTACCAGCATAGATTAGTTCTTGTTGAATCCAAGATGAAAATTGGTCTAAATGCTATTGATTTTCTTGGTTTGCAGAGCAGAGAATGACACATTCTCTTACAGGACCACATATCAAGCAAAGTCCTCGACTTTCTTGATGAACTCAGAACTGTTACACAGATCCAACAGTTCCTTGGCCTCATCAATTATGCTTCATCGCATGGCCCATCATTGGCCAACTACACCAGCCAGATTTCCAAGTACCTCTAAAAATCCAACATTGAAAATTGGTCTCCAGAAGCCACAGTTGTAGTTCAGAAGCTAAATGAGTTATGCAAAGCACTTCATCCTCTCAAGATCCCAGGTCCAGGACAACTCATTTTGCAGACTGATGCTTCCTTTGATTTTTGGGCAGCAGTCCTCATTGAAGAAGACAATGGACACAAACAAGTCTATGGTTATAAGTCAGGATCTTTCACGCCAGCACAACGCAATTATCCCTCTTTCAAAAGAGAAGTTCTTGCAGTTATTCAGGGAATCAAAAAATTTAAGTTTTGTCTTGCTCAGAATCCATTTATTATTGAAACAGATTTTAAAGGATTTCAGGGCGTTCTCAGAAGAAAGCAAAATGATATTCCAGATCCACAACTCATCCGATGGACAGAATGAATTTCCCAATTCAATTGGACAATGCGACACATCCCAGGCAAAGAGGGATATCTTAGCCAAAATAGTCAGGAGTGGGATGATATTGATCTCAATAATGACAGATGGTGACTCATTGCAGATAGGATTCCGGGAATCCCGGGTGGACCCCATGACGAAGCTTCGTGTTTTGTAAATAGGTTTGTCATGTTGTAATAAGATATGACAGGAATCTTTTGTCACTTCAGATTCCCTTTAGGTCATGTCTAGTTTGTCTGTTTGTAATAAGTGAGATTTCCTTTATCAAAGGAAACCGCTTTAGTAGCGTCAGGTTTGTCTTAATATGAATTATTAGGAATCTCTTTATGTCGTGTCAGCTTTTCCTTTGTTAAAGAAAGCTGCTTTAGTCCTTGTCAGGAATAGTGAAGATTCCGTTTGTTATTATTTGCTTTGTAATGGTTTGCCTATAAATAATGAAGAACTCCTAACTAAAGGGGCAGAGTCAAATTTGGATTACAATACATCTTTCTTTCTCTCAAACAGCTTACATCTTCTTTCTTTCTACCCTTAGTCTTTATCCATGTCTTCTGCCTCTCGCTTCCCGCCTTCTCCTTAGTGGTCTCAGAGCCTAGTTAACTGTAGCACTTCCCTATTCTGGTATAGAAGGTCTTAAACAATATTTGTGTGTTGAACACTAGAGTCTTTGGCAATAGGGCAATAGCCGTTAAAGAGTGAATAAAAGGCGCAGTAAGTCTCGTAGTAAGTCCGTTGATGACTAGTGTATCCACCATGGCCGATCTTCCCCTGACAGAACAAGAAGTTGTTGCTAACAACTCTAAAGTCACTTCCTTTGATCCTTCTGCATCTCATTATGAGGTAGACATAACCCAAATACCTCCATCTACCAAACCAGGAGAAGCCGACAATGCATATGTTGGTAAATGGCAAGTTACCAAAACCAGACCATAAGATGTTGGACCAATTGAGTCAGCAATCAATTGGGGCAACATGAATGCAAAAGCTCAGAATACTGCCATTGAGAAAATGTGGTCAGATCTCAGGGAACATGTTGCATGGACAAAAGAAGCCCATGATCATCTCAGATAAGGTTGTTATGACCAATATAATGACCTCCACAAGGCTTTCCAAAAAAACCACATATATCACCAGCAGAATCCTATTAACTGGAAAAAGCTTCAGAAGGCCGCTCCAGTTCGGAGCCCTTCCGGACAAATTCATTCTTGGAACAGCATCAACATGATCAACATGCAGAAATCTTCTTCAGAAAAGCATTATCTTGATTCAGACAAGTTCAAGAGAAAAAGAGAACGACTCGCTGAAAAACTCAAAAAGCCAATCAAGCCGAAGAAGCAGTCCTCTCATTCTTGGAAGCATAATCCAAAGCCAGATCATGCAGTCTGGATACCAAGTGGAAATTGCGAAAAAACTTATTGGGTTGATCTCACACCACCTCCTCATTATCTCTTCAAAGAGAAAATTATCTCAACTGGGTGGGGTGATGAAGATGAGAAATAAGGTCCTAATGAAATTTCCTTAGTCATTTCGTCCTTTGATTCCTTTGTTTGGCATTTGTGAGCATTTCGTGAAGTTTCATGATCATCGGACATTGACCCCTTAGTATTCGTATAGTTATTTTCATATTTAATGCTTATAACTTGTTATAATGTTTATATTACTTGTACTTTGTTAAGATTAAATTGTAATAAAAATTGTATGCTAAGTGAGTAGGACTATAAGGATAGCTCATCTAGTTATATGATTATTTATTGCTGTAAATAAGAGTAATTGAAATTTATAACTTATAATCTTAACTTGATGGTATTTGATACTTTTAATATCTTCTATATTGACTAATGATATGGTAAGGTGAACCTTGTAGTTCAATTGTGTGTGGGTTATGAACTTGTGTGAATAAGTGATCATAAGTCTAGCTTCTAATGTTGTAGGGTTGGGTTAAGTAAGAGTTAAGTTGGAATTGATACAGTTAATTGCTAAACTTATATGAACACCCTAGGGTTGCATACTTGAGCTAATTCGGGAAAGTTGAAGTAAATCCGAGCTATTCTCGTGCGTGCTTGGCTTAATTCCAGGTGAGGGAGACTTCATCCTTATGTGCATAATAGTTTATTTACTTGTACTTAGATTATGTGCACTTATTGTCTATATATTATGTGTGAGGGCAACCTACTTTGTTGTTCCTCAATCATGTGTTTATTGATGTATTCTATTATTATCAATTTGAGTGCATTGCATTGTAGTTGCACAACCATTTGGGCATGGTAGTGTCGTGAAAACCGGGCAGCATCGGGCTTGCCGGTATACCTCGACTACCATGGTTATCCAGTCCCTCTCTCGCTTGGGATGCCGCCTAGGGAGAGTTGGGTCATAAGATTTCGGGGTACATCCGGAGTACACCCATTTTGGAGTTATAAGGGGATACCGGCTTATCGATAACAGTGCCCTTATTACATCGGGATTTCAGTTCGTGGCTCGTGGTTCGTGATTGAAGAATAAGTGAATCGTATCCTTTTTAATGTGCGGTAACTTGTTATTTTGATTGTTCCTTAGTTGTTTTAATTGCCTATCGAGTTATCTATTGCATTGAACGTCTCTGGTAAACCTTATCCCTCACTGAGCAATTGTGATTGCTCATACCTCACTAAACATGTTTCAGGTGGTGCAGTTGGAAGAATGGTCTTGGTTGTTGTGTGCTATTTCTTGAGATTGGATTGGTTGCCTGCTAAATTGTGGAAGATTTTGCTTGTATTATGTCTTGTTCTATTTTGTGTTTATAGGTTTGTATATATATTTGGAGTTGTTGAAGAATTGTAATAGTTAGGTTAATGTATGGCTTGAATGGTATATTGTAATAGTTTATCCTTACTTTCCTTTATGTTGCTTGCTTGTGTGTTAATGAAAGTTAACAGTTGTTTAGCTTTAGTTCATAAGAAAGTCTAATGGTTAATATAGAATGGTATGATAAGCGGATTAAAAGAGACAAGGTTTTAAAGATTGTTAAGTGCATGCTTGGGTGTGTTTTCTATGTCTTGCTTAAGGCTCGGATGGCCTTGAAGTTGGGATTTTTAAATAGAAATGATGTTCCTATTGTTTTGTGGCTTGAATTGTATGTTTACAGGTTTTTAGAATGTCCACGGCACAGGGGAGACTCTGTCCGTTTATCAGGTCCAGACCTAACCTTTAGCGTGGGGTTGGGTCGGGGCGTTACACAGATCCTATTCAGATATTCCTAAGATGTCTACGAAACATTTCGTAGGACAAACAGCCCAAGAGATTGAAAAGGCAGAAAAGGAGTTCTTACTCAACAAATGCTGTGATGTTACAAAACTTGGAGATTACTATCTCAGACAGGAAGCTCTGTATTTTATCTTTGGAAAAAATACAGAAACCATCAAAAAGGCATTTGTCTTCAACAGGCCACAACCACTTCCTGAATAGCTCAAAATAGAGTTCAAACCAGCCAATATTGCAGATCTAAGACAGGTGAGTCTTGCTCACTTGTACCAGATAGCCAGAAAGCTCATTCAAGATCAATACAAGTCCAAGCGACTTGGCAAGCTCCTCAAAAGCAACGAGCAAAAAACTGTGACGCCCGAGATTTAGCCATGCATTTAATTACTGTTGCATCCTTTGTTTGTGCATCTCTTTCTATGCCTTATTAACTATCTTCTTAAGTTACTATTCACTCTGTTTTTAAACTGCATTCCATTGGTTAATTAGTATTTTTATTAAATCATATTAATTGTTAAAGTAGTGGGAAAAATGTGCAATTGAGCTAGAAGCGATAGGAGAGCTCATTTAGAAAATGATTTTAGTAGTTCAATGAATAGTATTACGTAACATAACTTAGAGATTTAATTAGTTAGCTTATACCTTACACTTTAGCCTCGTAATTAAGCTTTCAACGCGCATTTTAGGAGTCCACTTAAGCACCCAACATGACCCTACCTCAACACATACTCAATATAACATAACAAGAGCTCATTTGAACACAAAAACAAAAAAATTCAGCAAGTGAACAGTGCCAAACCCGACAGCCCTTCCCTTGCACATTTGGAGATTTTTGCTTCATCAAATCATCAATTCAAGCCAAGCCAAGCCTTGAGCAACTAGTGTAGGGTGTTTGCAAGCTTTCTAGGTGCTCCTACGCGCATTGGCGAGGGATTTCACGGCTTATTTTTGCATTTTAAAATAGTTGCTATTTTCTTGATTTGTTGAAAATGTGTTCAAATGCTATTGTATTGATTATCCATGCTATTATACTATGTATATGAATGCTAGAGAACATATTTGAGTCATCGTTTCGCATTTTAAAGGGTTAGAATCGCTAGTTTAATTCATGAGGTGAATAGTGACATTTTTTCTAGGGTTTTGTGTAATCGCTCGAATTAGCTTGATTCAACACTCCTAATAGAAGCCTTAGGTTCTAATGAAGGTAGTCTAATAGCCCCGTGCACTTACATTGCTCTAGAATCGCATAAAACGTAAAATAGTCGACTTTAATAAAGGACTTTCGGGGTTAATGCGAATCCGGGTGGATTCGGGCTTCACTTCTAGTATTCTTAGGCTACCTAGGTGCTATAGAAGCTTTGATAACCTTTGTTCGAAGCCCGAATAAGGTACGTGTAGTTTAAAGCCATAAGAGGGAATTTGGGGCTTTCGGGGTAACCGCGGGCGTTTGAATGAGTTAGAGGGTTGAGAGGGTACCTTGAGGGTTAGTTAGAAGGTTGGGAGAGTTTCCCTTGAAAATGAAATCATTAACTTTGGTTTGGAAGAGAAATAGTTTGAAAAACAAAGGGGTTTAGGTGCAATTTTGATTGACTCACACTTCTAAACCCATGGCGTGACTTCTTGAGTGTTTATATGTGGTTTCAAGTTGATTTGGAACTTTTGGTATGATTCTATACTTATCTTGCATATGTCTCTTTGTAAAACTGCATATTTGCTTATATAATCGTTCTGTTCTAATTGCATCGAGGTCAACCTACTTTGTTGATCCTCCTATGTGTTAATACTTATATTATTGCTATTAACTTGCCATTGTTAAGTGCATTGCATAGTGGTTGCGCAACCATAGTGTCAGGGGTGGATGTATTGAATATCGGCTGGGCGGCAGAGGGCTTGCCGGTGGATATTCAAACTCCGTGCCCTAGTCCCTCATTCGTCTGGTCCGGAGATTGTCAGGGGATGTTGGGTCATAGGATTATCGGGGTACATCCGGAGTACACCCACTGGAGTGTTTGGGGTTATGCCGGCTTATCGTGATCGTGCTCGTGGTTCGTGGTTCGTGATTGAAGACATGTGAAGATTGGTGTATAGGGGTTTGTGAAATGTATCCTTTAAATGTGTGGTTATTTAAGTTATCATTGTTTCTTTAATTGTCTAAGTGTTATTGTTGTATAATTGTATTATCTGTTGCATTGCACGCCCCGGGACTATATTCCTCACTGGGCAACAGTGGTTGCTTATACCTCGATATATGTTTCAGGAGACGCTGAGGGTGATCCCCAGCTTGTTGAGTTAGTTGAGGAGGAGGAAGTTCAGACTGATCCTTTACCTTAGTTGCTGTGCCTGATTGCTTGATGTGGTTTAATTTCTTGCTACTATGTGGGAGGCTCAACTAATTATCTTATGTCCTATTTTGTGGCCTAAGGGCTATGTATATGCCTATTGTGTAAAGTTGAAGGATGGTTGATTGTGGTGTAGATTTGGAAGCCCATGTCTTGTAATAACTTTTATTCCTGCTTTTATTTCCTTGCATGCTTGGGAGTGAATGGCTTAAGATAGAAATATTTTATCTTTTAATTATGTATTATTGATATCCTAGATTGTCATGGCTACTAGACTATGTTGTAAACAAAGTTCTTGCATGCTTGTGTGGTTTTGGAATTGTTGATTGCTTCAAGGCTCGGATGGCCTTGAATCTTTATTTATATAGCCATGAAAAGTTTGTTTGCCTTGTAGTTACCTTATTTGCAAGTTTACAGGTTTTCAGAAAGTCCACGGTACAGGGGAGACTCTGTCCGTGTGTCGGGTCCGGACTTAACCTTTAATTGGGGGTTGGGTCGGGGCGTGACATTTAAGTGGCATCAGAGCTATAGATTGCATGAAGTTGGGTTAAATTTCTCGGACTGTGGGTAGAGATTTGTTATGTGACTTTGTGAATGCATGAGTCTTTGATTTTGATTTGTCTAAGTGAAATTTGAATTAGGAATGAACATGCTAGCATGGAAATAGAATATCAAGGGTCTAGAATGTCAAGTATGATCTAATGACTTATGTGTACTTCAAGAATATAGAATATTTATTTGAACTTTTATGTACTTGACTTTATGTGAATCTATTTGGACTTTTCTTTATGTGTTTACTTATAAATTGCATATATACATATGTATACCTGTCATAACACTTTGCATTCTAGCTATTCGAGATGGGGCCCCACCGTCGTACTGAGAATCAGAATGTGGATAGACAACAAGAGGGGATTCATGGGCAAGAAGCTGATGTGGCAGAAAACGCACCGCAGGTTCCAGAACCGAGCACTGCATAGATCTTGGCCACGATGGCCACTGCTATGAACACCATCGCCCAGTTTGTGACACAGCAGGGTCAGACAGGGGTCGTTGGAGGTAATCAGGCTGCGAGAGCCGGAGGTAGTGGCCCTACCGGGGGTAATTTGTATGACCGATTTATTCATCATGGGGCCTACACTTTCTTTGGAGAACCGGACGATATGAAGGCTGAGATGTAGCTGAGGAAGTTTGAAAGAGTGGCAGCAATACTCGAGTGCCATGATGATAGGAAGATCACTTATGCCACTTTCCTTCTAGAAGGTGATGTTGAAGATTGGTGGCGTACCGTCAGTGAGAAATGGGAAGCCGAGGGGGTTCATCATTCGTGGGCCGACTTTGTTCGAGAATTTCGAGACAAGTACATATCGGTGGTTGCCCGCGAGAGGCGTCAATTAGAGTTCATAAACTTGAAACAGGGGAGTATGACAGTAGATCAATATGAGGCTACTTTTACCAGGCTTTCCCGTTATGCGCCAGCTTTGATACAACCGGAGGACATGAAGATCCAGAGGTTCATCCTGGTTTGAGGATGGATATTATGCTGAATTTGTCTGCAAATGATTTTCCTAATTATGCCGCAGTAGTCCGAGCCGCCTCGAGATATGAGAAACGCAAGGCCAATGTGTTAGCCGAGACCAGTCAATCGGGTAAGCGGTTTCAGTCTCAGAGTCAAGGGTACTAGGGACAGGCTATGTCAGTTGGACAGAGTACACAGCCGAGGCAGACTCAGAGTTATACAGGGCCTATTCAGACTCAAACACGACCGGTTCAGAGTCAGACTCAGAGTCAATTCCGTCCAGCAGTTTCCCGTTCGAAACAGGGTAGTTCAGCTACCTCTACTTACAGAGCTCCTTCAGGAGGCACTGTTGCAAGACGTCACCAGCAGTGCAGCTTCTGTCAGCGCCAGGGCCACACTGAGGATGTTTGTTGGAAGAAACAGAACAAGTGTACAGGATGCGGCAGTGATCAGCATAGGGTTAAGGACTGTCAGAAATTTAAGAACCCTAGGGGTCAAACATCAGCTCAGAACTCTCAGACCAAGGCACCAGCTGCACCACCACCACCACGAGGTCAGGCCCGTGTATTTGCTTTGGATGCTGAGGAGCTTCCGGATACGACCGCTGTGGTAGAATGTATTTTTCTTCTTAATGATCAATCAGTTAAGGTTTTAATTGATTCCGGGGCTTCGCATTCTTTTATTACTCCTACTTGTGCACAAACTGCTAAACTGAAACATGATAAACTGTTTCATGAGATTGTGGTTTATACTCCTATGAGTCCGAAGTTTGTTACTAGATCTATTTGCAAAGCATGTAGTATATTTATTGAGGGTCGTGTTTTCCCTGCTGATTTGATTATCCTACCCTTCAATGACTTTGAAATTATATTGGGGATGGACTGGTTAAGTAAATATTATGCCCAGCTTGATTGTAGAAAGAAGATTGTGTATCTAGAAATGCCCAACCAGCCTGTACTTAAAATAGTTGGTAGTAGAAAATCTATGGGAACTCCTGTTATTTCTTCTATTAGAGCATCTAAATTATTGAGCAAGGGTTGTGAGGCTTATCTTGCTTATTTGATTAATCAACCTGTGGATCAATTGAAATTGAATGATGTACCTATCGTGAGGGAGTTTCCGGGGGTCTTTCCGGAGGAATTACCTGGGTTACCGCCTGATAGAGAGATATAGTTCATGATTGATTTATTGCCGGGGACTTCACCTATCTCTAGGACTCCGTATAGAATGGCTCCACCCGAATTGCAGGAATTGAAAGTTCAATTGCAGGGCTTGCTTGAGAAGGGATTCATTCAGCCGAGTTCTTCACCGTGGGGTGCGCCAGTCCTATTTGTTAAAAAGAAAGACGGATCTCTTCGCTTATGCATTGATTATCGGGGTCTTAATCAGGTAACCATAAAAAAGAAATATCCTTTGCCTTTAATTGAAGAGTTATTTGATCAGTTGTAAGGCGCCAGGGTATTCTCTAAATTTGATCTGAGGCAGGGCTATTATCAGCTGAGGATTAAGAAAGATGATGTTCCTAAAACTGCTTTCAGAACTCGATATGGCCATTATGAGTTTGTTGTCTTGCCATTTGGCCTTACTAATGCTCCCGCCCCATTCATGGACTTAATGCAGAGGGTATTCCGTCCTTATCTGGACCAATTTGTGGTCATATTCATTGATGATATTCTTGTCTATTCTAAATCTGAGGCGGAACATGAACAACATCTCAGAATTGTGTTGCAAACTCTTCAGGAGCATCAGTTGTTTGCAAAGTTTAGCAAATGTGAATTCTGGCTTAAGCAAGTTACTTTTCTTGGCCATATTATCTCGCATGATGGTATTTCTGTTGATCCAGCGAAGATTGAAGTTGTGTTATCTTGGAAACGACCTGAAACTGTTACAGAAATTTGTAGCTTCCTTGGTTTAGTTGGGTATTATCGGAGGTTTGTCAAGGATTTCTCCAAGATCGCAGGGCCTTTAACTCAACTTACTCAGAAGAAAACAGTATTTGACTGGAGTGATAAATGCAAGGCCAGCTTCCAGGAATTGAAGAAAAGATTGACTACAGCTCATATTCTTGCTTTACCTGAGGGTTATGATAATCTGGTGATCTATAGTGATGCTTCGAAGGAAGGTCTGGGTTGTGTATTGATGCAGAATGGCAGGGTTATTGCGTATGCTTCCAGGAAACTGAAGCCTTATGAACTTAACTATCCGACACATGATCTTGAGCTTGCAGCTATTATTCTTGCATTAAAGAAATGGTGTCATTATCTCTGGGGCAATAAGTTTGAAATCTTTACAGATCATAAGAGCTTGAAATATCTATTTTCACAGAAAGAGTTGAACATGAGGCAGAGGCATTGGCTGGAATTACTTGAGGACTATAATTGCACTATTAACTATCTTCTGGGTAAGGCCAATATTGTTGCTAATTCTTTGAGCCGAAAGGCTATTGTTGCTAGCTTGATTATCAAGAATTGGGAATTCATGGAAGAATTATGCTTGTAGAAGCCTAGTACTTCAAATTCTGGTATTCAATTCGCAAGTTTGTAGATTCAATCTCTGTTATTATCCAGGATTCGAGAAGCTCAGCAGGCTGATCTTTAATTGTTGAAAGTCTTAGAGAATTCTAAAGGGGGAGAGTCAGATTTCAAACTGCACGACGATGGTATTCTCAAATTCAAAGGTAGAATCTGTATTCTGAATGATCTAACTCTGAAGAATGATATTCTTGCTGAGGCACACAGTTCCAGATATACTATCCATCCAAGCAGTACTAAAATGTATAGAGATTTGAAGCAGAATTTCTGGTGGAATAATATGAAGAGAGAAATTGCATACTATGTTGCTCGATGTCTTACTTGTCAAAAAGTTAAAGCAGAACATCAGAGACCTACAGGGTTGTTGCAGCCTTTGGCTATTCCTGTTTGGAAATGGGATCATGTTACCATGGATTTCGTATCAGATTTACCGAGGTCTTCGAAGGGTAATGACTCAGTTTGGGTTATTATGGATAGACTGACCAAGACTTCTCACTTCATTGCTAAAAAGAAGTCTGATTCTCTTGATAAACTGGTAGAGTTGTATATTGAGAATGTTGTCTGACTTCATGGAATTCCAAAGAGTATCGTGTCAGATAGAGATCCCAGATTCACATCTCAGTTCTAGCAGAAGATTCAGAAAGCTTTGGGCACGACTTTAAATTTCAGTACAGCTTATCATCCTCAGACAGATGGTCAATCCGAGAGAACTATCTTAATCCTCGAGGATATGCTACGGGCTTGTATTCTGGACTTTGGTAAGAGTTGGGAGAAGTTTTTGCCACTAGCAGAGTTCGCCTACAACAATAGTTATCAAGCTACTATTGGTATGGCACCTTATGAGGCACTTTATGGGCGTAAATGCCGGTCTCCTCTCTACTGGGATGATGTTGGTGAAATGAAGACGGTAGACCCTACTCTCTTACCTGAAATGAACAAAATGATTGATCATGTGCAGCTTATCAGGAAAAGAATGCTTACAGCACAGAGCCGGCAAAAGAGTTATGCAGATAGACGCCGTCGTGATCTGAAATTTACAGTGGGGGATCGAGTATTTCTGAAAATTTCTCCTCGCAAGGGTTTGAATCGGCATAGTAAATGAGGTAAACTCAGCCCTCGATATGTGGGACCATTTGAGATAACTGAAACTATTGGTGAATTGGCTTACCGTCTAGCTTTACCTCCCAGTCTGGGCAGAATTCATGATGTATTCCATGTTTCTATGCTTCGGAAGTATCAGCCAGATCCCTCTCACATACTTGAGCCGGAACTGCTAGAGATCAGTGAAACTTTGACCTACACAGAGAAACCTCTTCGAATTGTTGATCGGAAAGTTCAGGAGCTGAGGACTAAAAGCATTCCGATGGTTAAAGTTCTGTGGGATCATCACGGAGTAGAGGATGCGATGTGGGAGAGAGAGGATCAGATGCGGGAACGGTATCCAGAGTTATTCGCCGAATCATATAAGAATTGCGTGGACGCAATTAATTTAAAGGGGAGAGGATGTGACGCCCGAGATTTAGCCATGCATTTAATTACTGTTGCATCTTTTGTTTGTGCATCTCTTTCTATGCCTTATTAAATGTCTTCTTAAGTTACTATTCACTCCATTTTTAAACTGCATTCCATTGGTTAATTAGCATTTTTATTAAATCATATTAATTGTTAAGTAGTGGGAAAAATGTGCAATTGAGCTAGAAGCGATAGGAGAGCTCGTTTAGAAAATGATTTTAGTAGTTCAATGAATAGTGTTACGTAACATAACTTAGAGATTTAATTAGTTAGCTTATACCTTACACTTTAGCCTCGTAATTAAGCTTTCAATGCGCATTTTAGGAGTCCACTTAAGCACCCAACATGACCCCACCTCAACACATACTCAATATAACATAACAAGAGCTCATTTGAACACAAAAACAAAAAAAATCAGCAAGTGAACAGTGCCAAACCCGACAGCCCTTCCCTTGCACATTTGGAGATTTTTGCTTCATCAAATCATCAATTCAAGCCAAGCCAAGCCTTGAGCAACTAGTGTAGGGTGTTTGCAAACTTCCTAGGTGCTCCTACGCGCATTGGTGAGGGATTTCACGGCTTATTTTTGCATTTTAAAATAGTTGCTATTTTCTTGATTTGTTGAAAATGTGTTCAAATGCTATTGTATTGATTATCCATGCTATTATACTATGTATATGAATGCTAGAGAACATATTTGAGCCATCGTTTCGCATTTTAAACGGTTAGAATCGCTAGTTTAATTCATGAGATGAATAGTGACATTTTTTCTAGGGTTTTGTGTAATCGCTCGAATTAGCTTGATTCAACACTCCTAATAGAAGCCTTAGGTGCTAATGAAGGTAGTCTAATAGCCCCATGCACTTATATTGCTCTAAAATCGCATAAAACGTAAAATAGTCGACTTTAATAAAGGACTTTCGGGGTTAATGCGAATCCGGGTGGATTCGGGCTTCACTTCTAGTATTCTTAGGCTACCTAGGTGCTATAGAAGCTTTGATAACCTTTGTTCGAAGCCCGAATAAGGTACGTGTAGTTTAAAGCCATAAGAGGGAATTTGGGGCTTTCGGGGTAACCGCGGGCGTTTGAATGAGTTAGAGGGTTGAGAGGGTACCTTGAGGGTTAGTTAGAAGGTTGGGAGAGTTTCCCTCGAAAATGAAAACATTAACTTTGGTTTGGAAGAGAAATAGTTTGAAAAACAAAGGGGTTTATGTGCAATTTCGATTGACTCACACTTCTAAACCCATGGCGTGACTTCTTGAGTGTTTATATGTGGTTTCAAGTTGATTTGGAACTTTTGGTATGATTCTATACTTATCTTGCATATGTCTCTTTGTAAAACTGCATATTTGCTTATATAATCGTTATGTTCTAATTGCATCGAGGTCAACCTACTTTGTTGATCCTCCTATGTGTTAATGCTTATATTATTGCTATTAACTTGCCATTGTTAAGTGCATTGCATAGTGGTTGTGCAACCATAGTGTTAGGGGCGGATGTGTTGAATATCGGCTGGGCGGCAGAGGGCTTGCCGGTGGATTTCAAACTCCGTGCCCTAGTCCCTCATTCGCCTGGTCCGGAGATTTCCAGGGGATGTTGGGTCGTAGGATTATCGGGGTACATCCGGAGTACACCTACTGGAGTGTTTAGGGTTATGCCGGCTTATCGTGATCGTGCTCGTGGTTCGTGGATCGTGATTGAAGACCTGTGAAGATTGGTGTATAGGGGTTTGTGAAATGTATCCTTTAAATGTGTGGTTATTTGAGTTATCATTGTTTCTTTAATTGTCTAAGTGTTATTGTTGTATAATTGTATTATCTATTGCATTGCACGCCCTGGGACTATATTCCTCACTGGGCAACAGTGGTTGCTTATACCTCGATATATGTTTCAGGAGACGCTGAGGGTGATCCCCAGCTTGTTGAGTTAGTTGAGGAGGAGGAAGTTCAGACTGATCCTTTACCTTAGTTGATGTGCCTGATTGCTTGAGGTGGTTTAATTTCTTGCTACTATGTGGGAGGCTCAACTAATTATCTTATGTCCTATTTTGTGGCCTAAGGGCTATGTATATGCCTATTGTGTAAAGTTGAAGAATGGTTGATTGTGGTGTAGATTTGGAAGCCCATGTCTTGTAATAACTTTTATTCCTGCTTTTATTTCCTTGCATGCTTGGGAGTGAATGGCTTAAGATAGAAATGTTTTATCTTTTAATTATGTATTATTGATATCCTAGATTGTCATGGCTACTAGACTATGTTGTAAACAAAGTTCTTGCATGCTTGTGTGGTTTTGGAATTGTTGATTGCTTCAAGGCTCGGATGGCCTTGAATCTTTATTTATATAGCCATGAAAAGTTTGTTTGCCTTGTAGTTACCGTATTTGCAAGTTTACAGGTTTTCAGAAAGTCCACGGTACAGGGGAGACTCTGTCCGTGTGTCGGGTCCGGACTTAACCTTTAGTTGGGGGTTGGGTCGGGGCATGACAAAACAATGGATACCTTTTGCAGAAAATATTTCCAAAAGTTTGGCTGTCACACTCACAGCTACTCTCCATGTTCGTGTCACAAATACAAGAGGCATAAACATCAGAAAAGGTTTCACAAGTCCAGAAAACCTTTCAAGAAGTTCAAATTTGTGAAGAAAATGTCAAAACCCTCTTCTTCCACTAAGTGTTTTCTTTGTGGAAAGAAAGGACATTTTGCAAAGAATTGTTACCGAAAAAAGACCAAGAAGCTACCAGCCAAGCTTGTTCAGTTCATCTCAACTCAAAACTTTGATGACCAACTATACAAATGGATTTCTGAACCAAATCAAGCTGTCCTTAACCTTGATACAGCCTCATCCTCAGATCTCACCTCAGAATCCGAATCCTCTGATTCAGAACCAAACCTCTTCATAGCCAAAATACACAAAACCTCTGAACAACCAATCCTTACCACTTCCAAAGCTACCTTTATCCCAGGACAAATTAATAAGCCATACATAAAGCTTGTTGTAAACCCTCCATGATATGTTCCTATCACTATTACTGCACTTCTAGACACAGGATCATGTATTTCTTTCATGAAATCTAAGTGTCTTCCTCCTTAATTTTGGATATCCTCCAGAGCAACCTTTACCACTGCTTCTGGTAGTGGATTTGCAAGTGAGGCACATTCCATGACCATTCCCATTCACTTATCCCCAGATGTCTCAGTCCAACATAGCTTTTATTAGTATGATCAATGCTGTGAAGACATTCTCTGAGGAATGGATTTCTTTACCTTATTTGCTCCATTCTTATTTCAAACAGTTGGTTTCCAATTCCTGCATAATCAGTATACCCCTTGGGTATCCTTACTGAAATTACCCCCACAGGTTTCAGCCATTCAAGATGATGAATTTGCTGAAGAAAGAAGCCTCCTCCTTTCCTGTTGCGGGGATCTTCCAAACAAGTTTTGGGAAAGAGAGAAACACTTTGTCTCTCTACCTTACAAAGAGAATTGGCAGATGTCACACCAAACCGCCTCTCATCCAGGAATGCCAAAAGATGAAGATCTTTGTCAAGCTGAAATTCAAGCACAACTCGAGCAAGGTCTCATCCGACCATCCAGATCTCCGCGGGCAAGTCATGCCTTTTATGTCAACAAAAGATTTGAACAAGTTCGAGGAAAGAAAATATTGGTCATAGATTATCACCAACTCAATGATCATTTGCAGGATATCAGATACCCTCTTCCAAGAAAGGAACAACTCCTTCAGAAGCTGTCCAAAGCCAAATTCTTCTCAAAATTTGATATGAAATCTGAATTTTGGCAGATTGGTATTATTGAAGCTAACAAATTCAAAACATCTTTTGTTGTTCCACAGGGTCATTATGTATGAAATGTCATGCCATTCGGTCTCAAGAATGCACCGTCCGAGTTCCAGCACAGAATGGATGATGTTTATAGGCCACTCGCGCAGCACTGTATTGTCTACATTGATGATGTTTTGATATTCAGTAACACAGCTGAAGAACACCATCAGCATCTCTGACAATTCCAGGAACTAACCTACCAGCATGGATTAGTTCTTGCTGAATCCAAGATGAAAATTAGTCTAAATGCTATTGATTTTCTTGGTTTGCAGATCAGAGAAGGACACATTCTCTTACAAGACCACTTATCAAGCAAAGTCCCCGACTTTCCTGATGAACTCAGAACTGTTACACAAATCCGATAGTTCCTTGGCCTGATCAATTATGCCTCATCGCATGTCCCATCATTGGCCAACTATACCAGCCAGATTTCTAAGTACCTTCGAAAATCCAACATTGGAAATTGGTCTCCAGAAGCCACAGTTGCAGTTCAGAAGCTAAAGGAGTTATGCAAAGCACTTCCTCCTCTCAAGATCCCAGGTCCAAGACAACTCATTTTACAGACTGATGCTTCCCTTGATTTTTGGGCAGTAGTCCTCATTGAAGAAGACAATGGACACAAACAAGTCTGTGGTTATAAGTCAGGATCTTTCACGCCAGCACAACGCAATTATCCCTCTTTCAAAAGAGAAGTTCTTGCAGTTATTCAGGGAATCAAAAAATTCAAGTTTTATCTTGCTCAAAATCCTTTTATTATTGAAACATATTTTAAAGGATTTCATGGCGTTCTCAGAAGAAAGCAGAGTGATATTCAAGATCCACAACTTATCCGATGGACAGAATGGATTTCCCAATTCAATTGGACAATGCGACACATCCCAAGCAAAGAGAATATCCTTGCTGATTTTCTCTCTCGCACACCACCATCCGAAATAGCTGTATGCATGGTAAATCCAGATGGACGCAAACTTCCAGCTTCTCTTGTTCCAGATTTTATTTCAGGCAGTTCCAGTTCAAATCCAGATCCCACTGATGGCCAATCTCAGACATTTTATGATTTGAGTTCAGACCAACAAGCTCAATTTCTTGAAGCCCTACCTAAGGAGATCAAGATCAAGATACTCCGATTATTCGCCAGAAGCCGGATCACTGATTTCTTTGAAGAATTCGTTGAGATCAAGCTCAGAAGAATTATTGATCTGTTATCCTCTGTCTATTATGTTCGCAACGTTGTTCGTTACAATCCCCAGCATGAATAACCATGGGATACTGTTCTTGATCTTAATAATTATGACTTTTCAAAGATGCAATTCTTGTATCTTTGGTATTGGCTTAATTATTATCCTATGGCAGTTCTTTTTGATCCAGAGCTCATTTAGAGACATGTTCGTGTGTTCCCAGAATCCCGCTTCGTCAAGCTATTCTCACAGATGTTTCAGTCATTTGATCTGCCAACACTCATCACCGGTCAAATTATTCAGCACCAGCAGGTTTTCAACATTCGCCTCACAGATGTTTGGAATTATGCCATTCCGCCAACCATCATTCCAATCAACAATTTCCACCTCCGACAAGAGCCTTAGGAATATTTTATTTATTGGGAACAATGTCTTACTTTCAAGACACACTTAACAAGCACACATTTAATGGTCACTACCCACCAGACCGAGGACCCTGTCCTGGCTTATCAGCTAAACTAGCTCTGATACCACCTGTAATACCCCGATCCCTCTCGAGACCAGGAATTCTATCAATCAATCTAATTGTAATCCAATTCCAAACCCGGGCATAAAATTTAGGGAAAGACAGACGGAGTCTCCCATGTTTCTAGGCAAAATGAAAATACCAATGATAGCATATAAGTGGACCAGTACCGTGTCCACCATTCACAATTCCTCAGGTCCATCCGAGCCTCGGTTTTCAACAATTAAACACAGCGAATATACATATTTCCAAGTACCCAGACTATTCTAACTCTTTTCCTTTAGACAATTACCTACATGCATTGAAGTTAAACTATACTAACTGAATACATAAACTAGTTTTTCATACCACTTCAATAACCTAGCAAAACTTAAATTACATTCCTTTTAACATTAAATACATACAACACATTAAACATACATCTTTGCATCTTGGACAACTCAAGCCACATAGCACGCAAGGCAACTATTCAAGCACGATCTATCACATAACCATGAACTTTCCAGCTAACATGGTATTCCCTGAAATGTGGTGGTAAGGAGTGAGTATACTCAACACGTATACTCAGTGAGGGCGAGACAGATATCGAGGTGGAGAGAAAGAAAATCGTGCAATGAAAATAGGTACAGTTAAGCAATATAATCAATAAGAAAGCATTCAATATACACGACAATACAATAAACAATTAAAGAAAGCATTAACACAATCATTCAAAGCTATACCACACTTTGAAGGCTATGGTTCACTCATACGAGCAATGTACCATACGATTTGAGTCCACGAGCATTACATCAATCTCGAGCTTGATGTTGACAACAATGACAATAAGCGCGCAACCACCTTATAACATCCACTGGGTGTACTCTAGAAGTACCCCGACATATCTACGACCCAAATCTCCCAGGGCGGCACCCCTAGCGAGAATGAGAATAGGACACGGAGCTAGAGCAAACCAACCTTGGCAGCCCGAGACTGCCCAGAGAGGCCCGTCACTCACGCACCTGACACTAATACAATGCAATACGAGATACAAGCAATAAACGAGCAATAGCACGAAAGTGCAGATTAGTGGCGATAAACGAGATATCAAGCATTTACAATCAACATTAGCATTCAATTAACTTTTCAAGCATAACTATCATTAATAGCAACAAGAACACCAATTAAACAAGTAACAGCAGTTCAAACACGAAAACGACAAATATCACTATTCAATCTCTAACTTCCAAAGGCAATTACGAGCAAACGAGCTACGGGATTAGGAAATCGATTTCACTACATTCACTTAGGCACTCCAAGGCACGTTTCTATGTCATTAAACCTCACATTCCCAACCGAAGCCCGAAAGTCCATCTACTGAGTTTTAACTACAGCTATGCTAACCGGTCACTCAATCAACGCCACGACAGCGCCAAAGGTGCTTCCATGCCCTCAATAGCAAAACCCCCCAACTCAATTCGAGCACGGTCAACTTTTGGTCAAACGGCCCATTTACGTTTCTTTGTCTAATTTCCAATTTTAACAAAGGCCGATCTGTTTTTATTGCACATTTTATCTTTCTATCATTAATGGTACCTATCTAAATCAAGAAATCGCAATTCGGATCAAAAATCCAAAATTCTAGGGTTTTACTATTTATTTTTACTATTCACGTTCTTGCCTAAATTCAATTTGCATTTCTAACCGTAAAAATTGCTAAATAACTAACAAGCAATGCTCTACGAACCCTAAAGAGGTAATTCTAAGCAATTTCAAGCATTATAACACATTAAATATCAAATCTAAGAAATTGAATCAAAAATCAAATTTGAATATAAATGCACAAAAACGTGAAAACCCTCACAGAGATTGACGAGGAAGGCCCGCAAAGACCCGAGCCATGACCCCCGAGCAATTCCACGCATGATTGTAGAAGAAAATTGAAGCAAAATTATTTTTTTTCCTCCTTGAAAGCATTCGGCCATGGGAGGGATACAAAGGGTATTTTGCAATTTGTTTTGTTTTGATTTTTGCCTTGTTTTATTTATAAAAGATGACAAAGGGCATTTTGGTCATTTTGCAAGGTCAAGCTTAAGTGAAAATATGTTCAAACAAGCTTATTTTAATGTCATTTAATCCAATTCAAGTTAAAATAATGCAATTTTAATGAAAACCAACTAAAACTAGCTAAATTAAGCTAAAAATATTTTTTACTAAGTCCGAGGAATATTTCTCTAACTCTCATTTTCGAAATAATACGATCGAATGGTCAATAAACGATCGCTAATCAGATGATAAGCAATAATATAAAACTATAATTTTTTAAAAGTAGAATAGTAGAATAGTTTAAAATTCACTCCGGACTCCGAGCCATTTTTCTCATTTAATTGAAAACTGAGTAATTTAATGCAAGAAAATAAAACCGATTATCAAAATAATCAAAATAATCAATATTCATTTAAAAATAAATAATTTAACTATTTCTAGAATATTTTAAAGAATTATGAAATTAATGCTAGGATACGAATGAACAAGTTAATATAAACACGTAATCAAATGCAATTAAATACTAACATTTAATATGGCACTTAATTAAATACAAGAAAGTAAATCCAATTTCTATAAATAATAAAAATAGGTGATAATCTTTTAATTAATCAATATAAAAATTATTGAATGCTATTAAAAGAAATATCAAGATAGTGCAAAAATGGATCATTAACTAATTAAACACTTAATTAAATGCAGTTAAATGCTATTAAATGTATGCCGGGCTCAGGTTATGACATCCTTTCCCCCTTAAAACAATTGCGTCCTCGCAATTTTTCTTCTGATAGAACTCAATATCATTTGAAATCCAACTCTGACCACTCTTCATTGGTTGCTGAGCAAGACAGTAAATAAGGATGCTCGTAGGAAAACCCGAATAGAAATCCCAACCAAGAATGCTGAGAAAATACCAACTAAAGGCTGAAGCAAAGATACTGTAGATAAAATTAACATCACATATTAATGACAAGAAGGATGCCGAAGAAATACCCCACATATGAATCTTCAGTAGAAGTTCAACTATCATTGCCCGAGAATGCCAAGCAGGAAGCCAACTAAAGGCTCAAATGAAGATTCCATCCAGAGGTCCAAAGAAATATCTTGCTGGTCATGAATTTCATAGAATAATTGCTTGTTAGGAGTACTGAGGAAAGTACTAAGAAAACCCAGTCAAATATACTTCAAAAGTTCTAGAGAAGTCTTCCAAATAATAACCCCATAGGATAACCAATTAGATCCCGACTACTGCTATCAAATGATGAGAAGAATGTCAACGAAAATAGCCAAGAAAATATATTGTGCCCAATAAGACAATCAAGTTGAATGACAAATATAGTTTCCCCAGCTAGATGAAACCCTAAGGAAAAATACCGAGCTGGTGCACAATATACAAAACCAAACTCCGAGGCCTCTTCACTGTTTGCCAAGTGAGAACTTTGTACATCCTTGCCAATAAGGAAAATACTAGTAGAATGCCCACTAAGAATTCTAAAGAATACTGTAAGTAGTACTATACAATAAGTCTGATAGGAATTCCAAATACCAAACCTATTGAGGAACACTGAAGAAGATACCCGAAACAATGCTCCAGTAAGAAAGTACCAAGGATTGCCCAATAAGTAAGTACTAGATAAATGGCCACTAAGAATTCTAGAGAAAGCCATTAAAGAATTTCCAATTAGGGATGCCAGTAACACACCAATAAAGACCGAGACACATATATTATAAATAATACCATGCAGTAAGTCCGATTGAAAACCCAATAGCCAAGTCTACCAAGAAGTGCCAATAAAAGTTCCAAGAATACCCAGTAAGAAAACCAAAGAATACTCCAGAGAACAGCCAAGTAGAACCTTAAAAGAAAGCTACTCTTTTACAATTGTTAAGCATAGAGGAGGACCTTGGAGATTCACCAATAACCGAGCTCCAAAAGCAAACACCAACTCCCAAATAAAGGCTAGTCAAATACTGCTCATTCCTTTCAATCCACATAACTTGGAGGGTCTGCTACTAACCAGTTCTCCTTAGGGGGAGAAAGAAGTCTTTCTTACCATTTCAACAGGACATGTATGAATGTCAATATATCACATTTATACATACATGCCTTAAACTATTATGCAAGCAAGTTTATAAGAGAGTTTATAAAACAGTTTAATCATCAAAGTCATTCAAACATGACAATCAATTCAAGCATAACATAACCAATTCAAATCACGGCACAACCAATTCAAGACATTCCAATACTCACATTACAAGCAATACTTCAAGCAAATAACAATTCACGAGGTCGATTCGATTCACGAGGTCGATTCAATTCACGATGCCAATTCAATACACGAGTAGTCACTTCACTTTACTTGAGAAACATTTAACACATAACACATAACTATATCACATAGGTGCATACATTCAAGTCAAGACACACAATCTCACATACAGGCACACACTTTCAAGACACACTTAACAAGCACACATTCAAGGGTCACTACCCACCAGACCGAGGACCCTGTCCCGGCTTATGAGCTAAACAAGCTCTGATACCACCTGTAACACCCCGATCTCTCTCGAGACCGGGAATTCTATCAATCAATCTAATCGCAATCCAATTCCAAACCCGGGCATAAAATTTAGGGAAAGACGGACGGAGTCTCCCCTATTTCTAGGCAAAATACAAATACCTATGACAGCATATAAGTAGACCAGTACCGTGTCTAACCATTCACAATTCCTCAAGGCCATCCGAACCTCGGTTTTCAACAATTAAACACATCAAATATACATATTTTCAAGTACCCATACTATTCTAACTCTTTTCCTTTAGACAATTACATACATGCATTGAAGTTAAACTATACTAACTAAATACATAAACTAGATTTTCATACCACTTCAATAACCTAGCAAAACTTAAATTACATTCCTTTTAACATTAAATACATACAACACATGAAACATACATCTTTGCATCTTGGATAACTCAAGCTACATAGCACGCAAGGAAACTCTTCAAGCACGATCTATCACATAACCACAAACTTTCCAGCTAACATGGTATTCCCTGAAATGTGGTGGTGAGGAGTGAGTATACTCAACACGTATACTCAGTGAGGGCGAGACAAATATCGAAGTGGAGAGAAAGAAAATCGTGCAATGCAAATAGGTACAGTTAAGCAATATAATAAATAAGAAAGTATTCAATATACACGACAATACAATAAACAATTAAAGAAAGCATTAACACAACCATTCAAAGCTATACCACACTTTGAAGGCTATGATTCACTCATACGAGCAATGTACCATGCGATTCGATTCCACGAGCATTACATCAATCTCGAGCTTGATGTTGACAACGATAACAATAAGCGCGCAACCACCTTATAACATCCATTATGTGTACTTTGGAAGTACCCCGACACATCTACGACCCAAATCTCCTAGGGCGGCACCCCTAGCGAGAATAAGAATAGGACACGGAGCTAGAGCACACCAACCCTGGCAGCCCGAGACTGCCCAGAGAGGCCCATCACTCACGCGTCTGACACTAATGCAATGTAATACAAGATACAAGCAATAAACGAGAAATAGCACGAAAGTGCAGATTAGTAGCGATAAACGAGATATCAAGCATTTACAATCAACATTAGCATTCAATTAACTTTTCAAGCATAACTATCATTAATAGCAACAAGAACACCAATTAAACAAGTAACAGTAGTTCAAACACGAAAACAACATATCATTATTCAATCTCTAACTTCCAAAGGCAATTACGAGCAAACGAGCTACGGGATTAGGAAACCGATTTCACTACATTCACTTAGGCACTTCAAGGCACATTTCTAAGTCACTAAACCTCACATTCTCAACCGAAGCTCGAAAGTCCACCTACTGCGTTTGAACTACAGCTATGCTAACCGGTCACTCAATCAACGCCACGACAGCACCAAAGGTACTTCCATGCCATCAATAGCAAAACCCCCAACTCAATTCGAGTACGGTCAACTTTTGGTCAAACGGCCCCTTTACGTTTCTTTGTCTAATTTCTAATTTTAATAAAGGCCGATCCATTTTTATTGCACATTTTATCTTTCTATCATTAATGGCACCAATCCAAATCAAGAAATCGCAATTCGGATCAAAAATCCAAAATTCTAAGGTTTTACTATTTATTTTTACTATTCACATTCTTGCCTAAATTCAATTTGCATTTCTAACCGTAAAAATCACTAAATAACTAACAAGCAATGCTCTACGAACCCTAAAGAGGCAATTCCAAGCAATTTCAAGCATTATAACACATTAAATATCAAATCTAAGAAATTGAATCAAAAATAAAATTTGAATATAAATGCACAAAAACGTGAAAACCCTCACAGAGATTGACGAGGAAGACCCGCAAAGACCCGAGCCACAACCCCCGAGCAATTCCACGCATGATTGTAGAAGAAAATTGAAGCAAAATTATTATTTTTCCTCCTTGAAAGCATTCGGCCATGGGGGGGATACAAAGGGTATTTTGCAATTTGTTTTGTTTTGATTTTTGCCTTGTTTTATTTATAAAAGATGACAAAGGGCATTTTAGTCATTTTGCAAGGTCAAGCTTAAGTGAAAATATGTTCAAACAAGCTTATTTTGATGTCATTTAATCCAATTCAAGTTAAAATAATGCAATTTTAATGAAAACCAACTAAAACTAGCTAAATTAAGCTAAAAACATTTTTCACTAAGTCCGAGGAATATTTCTCTAACTCTCATTTTCGAAATGCTACGATCGAATGGTCAATAAACGATCGCTAATCAGATGATAAGCAATAATATAAAACTATAATTTTTGAAAAGTAGAATAGTAGAATAGTTTAAAATTCACTCCGGACTCTGAGCCATTTTTCTCATTTAATTGAAAACTGAGTAATTTAATGCAAGAAAATAAATCCGATTATCAAAATAATCAAAATAATCAATATTCATTTAAAAATAAATAATTTAACTATTTCTAGAATATATTAAATAATTATGAAATTAATGCTAGGATACGAATGAACAAGTTAATATAAACATGTAATCAAATGCAATTAAATACTAACATTTAATATGACACTTAATTAAATACAAGAAAGTAAATCCAATTTCTATAAATAATAAAAATAGGTGATAATCTTTTAATTAATCAATATAAAAATTATTGAATGCTATTAAAAAAAATATCAAGATAGTGCAAAAATGGATGATTAACTAATTAAACACTTAATTAAATGCAGTTAAATACTATTAAATGCATGTCGGGTTCGGGTTATCACATCTAGTCACTTTACTAGATACTAGGTGGCGTAAGTTTGATGATGCACTCATATGTGCCGTTGAAGCAGGTCCTCACAATGGCCATGTTTTCATCCAAGTTGAACCAAACTCCACCTTTGATCTTTTCCGTCCTACCCTTTCTCAAACAATACAGGTCCTTATCCAACTTTATGGAGCTGATATGAACCCAAATGAAACTGTTGTTGCACTCCATCATTATATGACCTATAAAGTTCAAACCCATCTCTTTTCCATGGACCACAACTGTAAGCTTCGAGTCCACGTGTTAGGTGATAGTAATGTTACCCAACCAAAAATCTACACCAAACATGAACTCACTTTCCTTCCTCGTTGGAAAAATGATTATGAGAGAAGCCATAACTGACCAATCATCCATGATTCACCAAGAATCTCTAGACATCCTCTAGAACCAGGTCGTGCCGCCATATCATTTCCAACAGAATCCTAACCTGCTGAACCATGTGAAAAATGTCAACTTGCTGGACATCCTCAGTCCTGTCCACACTGTGTTAGAAAACCCTTTGCTACCAGATCTAGGTCTTCTAGATATGTCTGTTCTATTAATTTTCCTGAAGACATCTGTTGTACAGGAGAAGCCGACAATGCATATGTTGGTAAATGGCAAGTTACCAAAACCAGACCACAAGATGTTGGACCAATTGAGTCAGCAATCAATTTGGGCAACATGAATGCAAAAGCTCAGAATGCTGCCATTGAGAAAATATGGTCAGATCTCAGGGAACATGTTGCATGGACAAAAGAAGCCTATGATCATCTCAGACAAGGTTCTTATGACCAATAAAATAACCTCTACAAGGCTTTCCACAGAAACCACATATATTACCAACAGAATCCTATTAACTGGAAAAAGCTTTAGAAGGCCGCTCCAGTTCGGAACCCTTCCAGACAAGTTCATTCTTGGAACAGCATCAACATGATCAACATGCAAAAATCTTCTTCAGAAAAGCATTATCTTGATTCAGACGAGTTCAAGAGAAAAAAAGAACGACTCGCTGAAAAACTCAGAAAGCCAATCAAGCCAAAGAAGCAGTCTTCTCATCCTTGGAAGCATAATCCAAAGCCAGATCATGCAGTCTGGATACCAAGTGGAAATTGCGAAAAAGCTTATTGGGTTGATCTCACACCACCTCCTCATTATCTCTCCAAAGAGAAAATTATCCCAACTGGGCGGGGTGATGAAGACGAGAAAGAAGGTCCTAGTGAAATTTCCCCAGTCATTTCGTCCTTTGATTCCTTTGATCCGTTTGAAAAGGATTCATCCTCTCAGACGATTCCACCATACAAAGGACCAGTTCTTATGCAGAACCCTGTGACACCATTCTACACGGACACCACAAGGACACGTACACACAACCCTGTTCAAACTAATCCTGATGATTCAGAAGCAACCAGTGACCAAGGAGAAACTTCCCAAGCAGGAGAACACCGGAACCAACAGCCGCCACAAGCACAAGTCCCACAGGTTCCACAACAGCAACCTCAAAGACAACAAAACATTGAAGGACAAGTTTTCATCCCATATGCTCCAGATCACAAGCAATTCTGGAACATTGATGCCATTCCTCCTGATGACAGACTCAAATATCTTGAGAAAATGGATGCATGGATAAATGGAGAATCCCTCCGAAATCCTACTCTTGAGATAAGAGATATCATTGACCGTCTTGTTGCTGCTTTTACAAGATCACTCCGCAGTTGGTGGACAAGGATGCTGACAGGAGAAGAAAGATAGATCATCCTGACAGATGCATATCCTATTTAGATATTCCTAAGATGTCTACGAAACATTTTCATAGGACAAACAGCCCAAGAGATTGAAAAGGCAAAAAATGAGTTCTTACTCAACAAATGTTGTGATGTTGCAAAACTTGGAGATTACTATCTCAGACAGGAAGCTCTGTATTTTATCTTTGGAAAAAATACGGAAACCACCAAAAAGGCATTTGTCTTCAACATGCCACAGCCACTTCCTGAATTGCTCGAAACAGAGTTCAAACGAGCCAATATTGCAGATCTAAGACAGGTAAGTCTTGCTCACTTGTACCAGATAGCCAGAAAGCTCATTCAAGATCAGTGCAAGTCCAAGCGACTTGGCAAGCTCCTCAAAAGCAACGAGCAGAAAACAATGGATATCTTTTGCAGAAAAGATTTCCAAAAGTTTTGCTGTCACACTCACAGCTACTCTCCATGTTCGTGTCACAAATACAAGAGGCACAAACATTAGAAAAGGTTTCACAAGTCCAGGAAAACCTTTCAAGAAGTTCAAATTTGTGAAGAAAATATCAAAACCCTCTTCTTCCACTAGGTGTTTTCTTTGTGGAAAGAAATGACATTTTGCAAAGGATTGTTACCTAAAAAAGACCAAGAAGCTACCAGCCAAGCTTGTTCAGTTCATCTTAACTCAAAACTTTGATGACCAACTATACACATGGACTTCTAAACCAGATCAAGCCGTCATTAACCTTGATATAGCCTCATCCTCATATCTCACCTCAGAATTTGAATCCTCTGATTCAGAACCAAACCTCTCCATAGCCAAAATACACAAAACCTCTGAATAGCCAATCCTTACCACTTCCAAAGCAACCTTTACCCCAGGACAAATCTATAAGCCATATATAAAGCTTGTTGTAAACCCTCTAGGATATGTTCCTATCACTATTACTACACTTCAAGACACAGGATCATGTATTTCTTTCATGAAATCTAAGTGTCTTCCTCCTGAATTTTGGATATCCTTCAGAGCAACCTTTACCACTGCTTCTAGTAGTGGATTTGCAAGTGAGGCACATTCCATGACCATTCCCATACACTTATCCTTTGATGTCTCAATCCGACACAGCTTTTATCAGTATGATCAATGCTGTGAAAACATTCTCTTAGGAATGGATTTCCTCACCTTACTTGCTCCATTCTCATCTCAAACAGATGGTTTCCAATTCTTGCATAATTAGTATACCCCTTGGGTATCCTTACAGAAATTATCCTCACAGGTTTCAGCCATTCAAGATGATGAATTTACTGAAGAAAGAAGCCTCATCATTTCCTGTTGCGGTGATCTTCAAAACAAGTTTTGGGAAAGAGAGAAACACTTTGTCTCTCTACCTTACAAAGAGAATTGGCAGATGCCACACCAAACCGCCTCTCATCCAGGAATGCCAAAAGACGAAGATCTTTGTCAAGCTAAAATTCAAGCACTACTTGAGCAAGGTCTTATCCGACCATCCAAATCTCCGTGGGCAAGTCATGCCTTTTATGTCAACAAAATATCTAAACAAGTTCGAGGAAAGAAAATATTGGTGATAGATTATCACCAACTCAATGATCAATTGCAGGATATCAGATACCCTCTTCCAAGAAAGGAACAACTCCTTCAAAAGCTGTCCAAAGCCAAATTCTTCTCAAAATTTGATATAAAATTCGGATTTTGGCAGATTGGTATTACTGAAGCTGACAGATTTAAAACTGCTTTTGTTGTTCCACAGGGTTATTATGAATGAAATGTCATGCCATTCGGTCTTAAGAATGCACCGTCCGAGTTCCAGCACAGAATGGATAATGTTTATAGGCCACTCGCGCAGCACTGTATTGTCTACATTGATGATGTTTTGATATTCAGTAACACAGCTGAAGAACACCATCAGCATCTCCGACAATTCCAGGAACTAACCTACCAGCATGGATTAGTTCTTGCTGAATCCAAGATGAAAATTGGTCTAGATGCTATTGATTTTCTTGGTTTGCAGATCAGAGAAGGACACATTCTCTTACAGGACCACATATCAAGCAAAGTCCTCGACTTTCCTGATGAATTCATAACTGTTACACAGATCCAACAGTTCCTTGGACTCATCAATTATGCGTCATCGCATGTCCCATCATTGGCCAACTATACCAGCCAGATTTTCAAGTACCTCCGAAAATCCAACATTAGAAATTGGTCTCCAGAAGCCACAGGTGCAATTCAGAAGCTAAAGGAGTTATGCAAAGCACTTTCCCCTCTCAAGATCCTCTTAGTGGTCTCAGAGCCTAGTTAACTGTAGTACTTCCCTATTTTGGTATTGAATGTCTTAAACAATACTTGTGTGTTGAACACTAGAGTCTTTGGCAATAGGGTAATAACCATTAAAGAGTGAATGAAAGGCGCCGTAAGTCCCGTAGTAAGTTTCGTCATGACCAGTGTATCCACCATGGCTGATCTTCCCCTGCCAAAATAAGAAGTTATTGCTAACAACTCTGAAGTCACTTCATTTGATCCTTCTGCATCTCATTATGAGGTAGACATAACCCAAATACCTCTATCTACCAAACCAGGAGAAGCCGACAATGCATATGTTGGTAAATGGCAAGTTACCAAAACCAGACCATAAGATGTTGGACCAATTGAGTCAGCAATCAATTGGAACAACATGAATGCAAAAGCTCAGAATGCTGCCATTGAGAAAATATGGTCAGATCTCAGGGAACATGTTGCATGGACAAAAGAAGCCCATGATCATCTCAGACAAGGTTGTTATGACCAATATAATGACCTCCACAAGGCTTTCCAAAGAAACCACAGATATCACCAGCAGAATCTTATTAACTGGAAAAAGCCCCAGAAGGCCACTCCAATTCGGAACCCTTCCGGACAAGTTCATTCTTGGAACAGCATCAACATGATCAACATGCAGAAATCTTTTTCAGAAAAGCATTATCTTGATTCAGACGAGTTCAAGAGAAAAAAAGAACGACTCGCTGAAAAACTCAGAAAGCCAATCAAGCCAAAGAAGCAGTCCTCTCATCCTTGGAAGCATAATCCAAAGCCAGATCATGCAGTCTGGATACCAAGTGGAAATTGCGAAAAAGCTTATTGGGTTGATCTCACACCACCTCCTTATTATCTCTCCAAAGAGAAAATTATCCCAATTGGGTGGGGTGATGAAAACGAGAAAGAAGGTCCTAGTGAAATTTCCTCATTCATTTCGTCCTTTGATTCCTTTGATTCATTTGAAAAGGATTCATCCTCTCAGACGATTCTACCATACAAAGGACCAGTTCTTATGCAAACCCCTGTGACACCGTTCTACATGGACACCATAAGGACACGTACACACAACCCTGTTACAACTAATCCTGATGATTCAGAAGCAACTAGTGACCAAGGAGAAACTTCCCAAGCAGGAAAACACCGGAACCAACAGCCGCCACAAGCACAAGTCCCACAGGTTCCACAACAGCAACCTCAAAGACAACAAAACATTGAAGGAAAAGTTTTCATCCCATATGCTCCAAATCACAAGCAATTCTGGAACATTGATGCCATTCCTCCTAATGATAGACTCAAATATCTTGATAAAATGGATGCATGGATAAATGGAGAATCTCTCTGAAATCCTACTCTTGAGATAAGAGATATCATTGACCGTCTTGTTGCTGCTTTTACAGGATCACTCTGCAGTTGGTGGACAAGGATGCTAACAGAACAAGAAAGACAGATCATCCTGACAGATGCTGATTGTGACGCCCGAGATTTTTGCCGTACATTTATTCACTGTTGCATCCACTAATTGCGCATTTCTTCTGTGCTTTGCTTGTTGTCTTCTTTAGTTACTATTCATTCTATTTTTCAACTACATAATTACCATGAATTAGCATTTTTCTTAAATCATATTAATTGTTTTAGGAATGGGAAAAATATTCATTTGAGCTAGGAGCGATAGGAACCTTCGTTTAGAAAATAGTTTAGTGAACTAGTGAATAGTGTTACGTATGAAACATAATGTTTTAGTTAGCTAACTTAATTTATGTGCAATGGACTTGTTTTAAAGCTAACTAAGCTCATTTTAATAGACCATTTAAGCACCCAACATGCCCCACCCAAACATATACTCACACAACATGCAACATAAGTCATAACTTAGCAAAAAAAAAAAAAAAGGAAGATGCAGATTTTACTGTAGCAAATCCGAGAATAGCATAGGAGGAGAATGAGAAGATTTTGCTCATCAAATCTTCAAGCCAAGCCAAGCCAAGCCAAGCTACGAGCAAGTAGTTTAGGGTATTTGCTAGCCTCCCGAGAGTTCCTACGCGTAATTGTTGAGGGTTTTCATGACTTTTTATGCATATCTAAAATGTTACATTTTTCTTTATTTGTTGAAAATGTTATCAAATGTTATTGCAAAGCTTATCTATGCTATTATACCTTGTATATAAGTGCTAGAGAACACATTTGAGCCATTAGTTCGCATTTTAAATGGTTGGAATCGTCATTTGAATTTATGAGGTGAATAGTGACGGGATTTCTAGGGTTTTATGTAATTGCGCGTATTAGATTGATTCAATGATTTTAATAGATGCCTTAGGTGCTAATGAGGGTAGCCTAATAGCCCCGTGCACTCAAATTGTTCAAAACTTGAATGAGATGTGAATTACACAACTTTTTAAAAGGGGTTTCAGGGTTAATGCTAATCTGGGTGGATTCGGGCTTCACTTTTAGTGTTCTTAGGCTACCTAGTTGCTATAGAACCTTTGCTAACTCTTGTTTGAAGCCCGGTTAAGGTAGGTGTAGTTCAAAGCTATAAAAGGGAAATTGGGGCTTTAGTGTTAAACATGGGTATTTGGGCAACTTTGAAAGTCCTAAGGGTGTCTAATGGTTTAACTAGAAGCATGGAATAGATCACTCATGAATCTAGAACCATAACATGAGTTTGGAAGGAAAACGGTTTGAGTTACAAAGGGGTTTTGGGTCAAACGTGAATCCGAGTGAATTTGGTTGATATATTTGGTGCTCTTAGGGTAAGTAGGGACTAAATGTGCTTTTCTAACTGTTAGTTGAGCTTTGATTAAGATACTTGTAGTATAAATGCACAAAGGGATAATCGGGGCTTTTGTGGTTAATACGGGTTAATGAATGATTTAAAGGGTTCTAAGTGTGCCATAATGTGTAACTAGAAGATTAGAATAGTTAGTTGGTGAATCTTAAGTCATAGCCTTCGGTTTAGAGTTAAATGACTTAGGATAACAAAAGGGAAACTCGGGATTTTCATGCTTAGCCTTTAAATTAGCTTTGGTGCTTGTATATCTTGCTTTTATATGTTATTGTTTGGCATTTGTGAGCATTTTGTGAAGTTTCATGATCATCGGACATTGACCCCTTAGTGTTCGTATAGTTATTTTCATATTTAATGCTTATAACTTGTTATAATGTTTATATTACTTGTACTTTGTTAAGATTAAATTGTAATAAACATTGTATGCTAAGTGAGTAGGACTATAAGGATAGCTCATCTAGTTATATGATTATTTATTGTTGTAAATAAGAGTAATTGAAATTTATAACTTATAATCTTAACTTGATAGTATTTGATACTTTTAATATCTTCTATATTGACTAATCATATGGTAAGGTGAACCTTGTAGTTCAATTGTGTGTGGGTTATGAACTTGTGTGAATAAGTGATCATAAGTCTAGCTTCTAATGTTGTAGGGTTGAGTTAAGTAAGAGTTAAGTTGGAATTGATATAGTTAATTGCTAAACTTATATGAACACCCTAGGGTTGCATACTTGAGCTAATTCGGGAAAGTTGAAGTAAATTGGAGCTATTCTCATGCGTGCTTGGCTTAATTCCAGGTGAGGGAGACTTCATCCTTATGTGCATAATAGTTTATTTACTTGTACTTAGATTATGTGCACTTATTGTCTATATATTGTGTGTGAGGGCAACCTACTTTGTTGTCCCTCAATCATGTGTTTATTGATGTATTCTATTGTTATCAATTTGAGTGCATTACATCGTGGTTGCACAACCATTTAGGCATGGTAGTGTCGTGGAAACCGGGCAGCATCGGGCTTGCCAGTATACCTCAGCTACCATGGTTACCCAGTCCCTCTCTCGCTTGGGATGCCGCCCAGGGAAAGTTTGGTCGTAGGATTTCGGGGTACATCCGGAGTACACCAATTTTAGAGTTATAAGGGGATGTCGGCTTATCAATAACAGTGCCCTTATTACATCGAGATTTCAGTTCGTGGCTCGTGGTTCGTGATTGAAGAATAAGTGAATCGTGTTCGGTAACTTGTTATTTTGATTGTTCCTTAGTTGTTTTAAATGCCTATTGAGTTATCTGTTGCATTACACATCCCCGATAGACCTTATCCCTCACTGAGCAATTATGATTGCTCATACCTCGCTAAACATGTTTCAGGTGGTGCAGTTGGAAGAATGGCCTTGGTTGTTGTATGCTATTGCTTGAGATTGAAGTGGTTGCTTGCTAAATTGTGGAAGATTTTGCTTGTATTATGTCTTGTTCTATTTTGTGCCTATAGGTTTGTATATATATTTGGAGTTGTTGAAGAATTGTAATAGTTAGGTTAATGTATGGCTTGAATGGTAGATTGTAATAGTTTATCCTTACTTTCCTTTATGCTGCTTGCTTGTGTATTAATGAAAGTTAACAGTTGTTTAGCTTTAGTTCATAAGAAAGTCTAATGGTTAATATAGAATGGTATGATAAGCGGATTAAAACAGACAAGGTTTTAAGGATTGTTAAGTGCATGCTTGGGTGTGTTTTCTATATCTTGCTTAAGGCTCGGATGGCCTTAAAGTTGGGATTTTTAAATAGAAATGATGTTCCTATTGTTTTATGGCTTGAATTGTAAGTTTACAGGTTTTTAGAATGTCCACGGTACAAGGGAGACTTTGTCCGTTTATCGGGTCCAGACCTAACCTTTAGCGTGGGGTTAGGTCGGGGCGTTACACAGATCCTATTCAGATATTCCTAAGATGTCTACGAAACACTTTCGTAGGACAAACAGCCCAAGAGATTGAAAAGGCAAAAAAGGAGTTCTTACTCAACAAATGCTGTGATGTTGCAAAACTTGGAGATTACTATCTCAGACAGGAAGCTCTGTATTTTATCTTTGGAAAAAATACAGAAACCATCAAGAAGGCATTTGTCTTCAACATGCCACAGCCACTTCCTGAATTGCTCAAAACAAAGTTCAAACGAGCCAATATTGCAAATCTAAGACAGGTGAATCTTGCTCACTTATACCAGATAGCCAGAAAGCTCATTCAAGATCAGTGCGAGTCCAAGCGACTTGGCAAGCTACTCAAAAGCAACGAGCATAAAACAATGGATACCTTTTGCAGAAAAGATTTCCAAAAGTTTGGCTGTCACACTCACGGCTACTCTCCATGTTCGTGTCACAAATACAAGAGGCACAAACATCAAAAAAGGTTTCACAAGTCCAAAAAACCTTTCAAGAAGTTCAAATTTGTGAAGAAAAGATCAAAACCCTCTTCTTCCACTAAGTGTTTTCTTTGTGGAAAAAAAGGACATTTTGCAAAGGATTGTTACCTAAAAAAGACCAAGAAGCTACCAGCCAAGCTTGTTCAGTTCATCTCAACTCAAAACTTTGATGACCAACTATACACATGGACTTCTGAACCAGATCAAGCCGTCCTTAACCTTGATATAGCCTCATCCTCATATCTCACCTCAGAATCCGAATCCTCTGATTCAGAACCAAACCTCTCCATAGCCAAAATACACAAAACCTCTGAACAACCAATCCTTACCACTTCTAAAGCAACCTTTACCCCAGGACAAATCTATAAGCCATATATAAAGCTTGTTGTAAACCCTCCATGATATGTTCCTATCACTGTTACTGCACTTCTAGACACAGGATCATGCATTTCTTTCATGAAATCTAAGTGTCTTCCTCCTAAATTTTGGATATCCTCCATAGCAACCTTTACCACTGCTTCTGGTAGTGGATTTGCAAATGAGGCACATTCCATGACCATTCCCATACATTTATCCCCAGATGTCTCAGTCCGACACAGTTTTTATCAGTATGATCAATGCTGTAAAGACATTCTCTTAGGAATGGATTTCCTCACCTTACTTGCTCCATTCTCATTTCAAATAGATAGTTTATATTCCTGCATAATCAGTATACCCCTTGGGTATCCTTACAGAAATTACTCTCACAGGTTTCAGCCATTCAAGATGATGAATTTGCTGAAGAAAGAAGCCTCCTCCTTTCTTGTTGCGATGATCTTCTAAACAAGTTTTGGGAAAAAGAAAAACACTTTGTCTCTCTACCTTACAAAGAGAATTGGCAGATGCCACACCAAATCGCCTTTCATCCAGGAATGCCAAAAGATGAAGATCTTTGTCAAGCTGAAATTCAAGCACTACTCGAGCAAGGTCTCATCCGACCATCCAGATCTCCGTGGGCAAGTCATGCCTTTTATGTCAACAAAAGATCTGAACAAGTTCGAGGAAAGAAAATATTGGTGATAGATTATCACCAACTCAATGATCATTTGCAGGATATCAGATACCCTCTTCCAAGAAAGGAACAACTCCTTCAGAAGCTGTCCAAATCCAAATTCTTCTCAAAATTTGATATGAAATCTGGATTTTGGCAAATTGGTATTACTGAAGCTAACAGATTCAAAACAGCTTTTGTTGTTCCACAGGGTCATTATGAATGGAATGTTATGCCATTCGGTCTCAAGAATACACCGTCCGAGTTCCAGCACAGAATGGATGATGTTTATAGGCCACTCGCGCAGCACTGTATTGTCTACATTGATGATGTTTTGATATTCAGTAACACAGCTGAAGAACACCATCAGCATCTCCGACAATTCCAGGAACTAACCTACCAACATGGATTGGTTCTTGCTGAATCCAAGATGAAAATTAGTCTAAATGCTATTGATTTTCTTGGTTTGTAGATCAGAGAAGGACACATTTTCTTACAGGACCACATATCAAGCAAAGTCCTCGACTTTCCTGATGAACTCAGAACTGTTACACAGATCCAACAATTCCTTGGCCTCATCAATTATGCCTCATCGCATGTCCCATCATTGGCCAACTACACCAGCTAGATTTCCAAGTACCTCTGAAAATCCAACATTGGAAATTGGTCTCCAAAAGCCACAGTTGCAGTTCAGAAGCTAAAGGAGTTATGCAAAGCACTTCCTTCTATCAAAATCCTAGGTCCAGGACAACTCATTTTTCAGACTAATGCTTCCCTTGATTTTTGGGCAGCAGTCCTCATTGAAGAAGACAATGGACACAAACAAGTCTGTGGTTATAAGTCAGGATCTTTCATGCCAGCACAACGCAATTATCCCTCTTTCAAAAGAGAAGTTCTTGCAGTTATTCATGGAATCAAAAAATTCAAGTTTTATCTTGCTCAGAATCGTTTTATTATTGAAACAGATTTTAAAGGATTTCAGGGCGTTCTCAGAAGAAAGCAGAATGATATTCCAGATCCACAACTCATCCGATAGACAGAATGGATTTCCCAATTCAATTGGACAATGCAACACATCCCAGGCAAAGAGAATATCCTTGCTGATTCTCTCTCGCACACCACCATCCAAAAAAGTTGTATGCATGATAAATCCAGATGGACGCAAACTTCTAGCTTCTCTTGTTCCAGGTCTTATTCCAGGCAGTTCCAGTTCAAATCCAAATCCCACTGATGGCCAATCTCAAATATTTTATGATTTAAGTTCAAACCAGCAAGCTCAAATTCTTGAAGCCCTACCTGAGGAGATCAAGATCAAGATACTCCGATCATTCACCAGAAGCCGGATCACTGATTTCTTTGAAGAATTCGTTGAGATCAAGCACAGAAGAATTATTGATATGTTATCATCTGTCTATTATGTTCGCAACATTGTTCGTTACAATCCCCAGCACGAAGAACCATGGGATACTGTTCTTGATTTTAATAATTATGACTTTTCAAATATGCAATTCTTGTAGCTTTGGTATTGGCTTAATTATTATCCTATGGCAGTTCTTTTTGATCCAGAGCTCATTCAGAGACATGTTCGTATTTTCCCAGAATCCCGCTTCGTCAAGCTATTCTCACAGGTGTTTCAGTCATTTGATCCGCCAACACTCATCACCGGTCAAATTATTCAGCACCAGCAGGTTTTCATCATTGCCTCACAGATGTTTGGAATCGTGCCATTCCGCCAACCATCATTCCAATCAACCATTTCCAACTCCGACAAGAGCCTTGGGAATATTTTATTTATTCGGAACAATGTCTTACTGTCAAGAGAGCCACTGCTCGAGCTCATGGTCTAGATGTTTTTGATCCTCGAGAATTTTGGCACATCCGCTTCCTTGATAGCCCTACTTTTCATGAGCATCTTCTCGTCTTCCATAATTTTTCTCAAGAAGATGGCTATTCCACTGTAGACCTTGGGTCTGACTACGACCCATGGGGGGGAGATCTTAGCCAAAATAGTCAGGAGTGGGATGATATTGATCTCAATAATGACAGATGGTGACTCATTGCAGACAGGATTCCGGGAATCCCGGGTGGACCCCATGACGAAGCTTTGTGTTTTGTAAATAGGTTTGTCATGTTGTAATAAGATATGACAGGAATCTTTTGTCACTTCACATTCCCTTTAGGTCATGTCTAGTTTGTCTGTTTGTAATAAGTGAGATTTTCTTTATTAAAGGAAACCGCTTTAGTCGCGTCAGGTTTGTCTTATTGTGAATTATTAGGAATCTCTTTATGTCGTGTCAGCTTTTCCTTTATTAAAGGAAGATGCCTTAGTCCTTGTCGGGAATAGTGAAGATTCCGCTTGTAATTATTTGCTTTGTAATGGTTTGCCTATAAATAATGAAGAACCCCTGACTAAAAGGGGAGAGTCAGATTTGGATTACAATACATCTTTCTTTCTCTCAAACAGCTTACATCTTCCTTCTTTCTACCCTTAGTCTTTAGTCATATCTTCCGCCTCCCGCTAAGAAATCAGTGATCCGGCTTCTGGCGAATGATCGGAGTATCTTGATCTTGATCTCCTCAGGTAAGGCTTCAAGAAATTGAGTTTGCTGGTCTGAACTCAAATAATAAAATGTCTGAGATTGGCCATCAGTGGGATTTGGATTTAAACTAGAACTGTCTGGAATAAGACCTGGAACAAGGGAAGCAGGAAGTTTGCGTCCATCTGGATTTACCATGCATACAGCTTTTTCGGATGGTGGTGTGCGAGATAGAAAATCAGCAAGGATATTTTCTTTGCCTGGGATGTGTAGCATTGTCCAATTAAATTGGGAAATCTATTCTGTCCATCGGATGAGTTATGGATCTGGAATATCATTCTGCTTTCTTCTGAGAACGCCCTGAAATCCTTTAAAATCTGTTTCAATAATAAAAAGATTATGAGCAAGATAAAACTTGAATTTTTTGATTCCCTGAATAACTGCAAGAACTTCTCTTTTGAAAGAGGGATAATTGCGTTGTGCTGGCATGAAAGATCCTGACTTATAACCACAGACTTGTTTGTGTCCATTGTCTTCTTCAATGAGGACTGTTGCCCAAAAATCAAGAGAAGCATCAGTCGGCAAAATGAGTTGTCCTAGACCTGGGATCTTGAGATGAGGAAGTGCTTTGCATAATTCCTTTAGCTTCTGAATTGCAACTGTGGCTTTTGGAGACCAATTTCCAATGTTGGATTTTCGGAGGTACTTGGAAATATGGCTGGTGTAGTTGGCCAATGATGGGACATGTGATGAGGCATAATTGATGAGGCCAAGGAACTGTTGGATCTGTGTAACAGTTCTGAGTTCATCAGGAAAGTCGAGGACTTTGCTTGATATGTGGTCCTGTAAGAAAATGTGTCCTTCTCTGATCTGCAAACCAAGAAAATCAATAGCATTTAGACCAATTTTCATCTTGGATTCAGCAAGAACTAATCCATGCTGGTAGGTTAGTTCCTGGAATTATCGGAGATGCTGATGGTGTTCTTCAGCTGTGTTACTGAATATCAAAACATCATCAATGTAGACAATACAGCGCTGCGCGAGTGGCCTATAAACATCATCCATTCTGTGCCGGAACTCGGACGGTGCATTCTTGAGACCAAATGGCATGATATTCTATTCATAATGATCCTGTGGAACAACAAAAGCAGTTTTGAATCTATCAGCTTCAGTAATATCAATCTGCCAAAATCCAGATTGCATATCAAATTTTGAGAAGAATTTGGCTTTGGACAACTTCTGAAGGAGTTGTTCCTTTCTTGGAATAGGGTATCTGATATCCTGTAATTGATCATTGAGTTGGCGATAATCTATCACCAATCTTTTCTTTCCTCGAACTTGTTCAGATCTTTTGTTGACATAAAAGGCATGACTTGCCCACGAAGATCTGGATGGTCGGATGAGACCTTGCTCGAGTAGTGCTTGAATTTCAGCTTGACAAAGATCTTCATTTTTTGGCGTTCCTGGATGAGAGGCAGTTTGGTGTGGCATCTGCCAATTCTCTTTGTAAGATAGAGTGACAAAGTGTTTCTCTCTTTACAAAACTAGTTTGGAAGATCACCGCAACAGGAAATGAAGAGGCTTTTTTCTTCAGCAAATTCATCATCTTGAATGGCTAAAACCTGTGAGGGTAATTTCTGTAAGGATACCCAAGGAGTATACTGATTATGCAGGAATTGGAAACCATCTATTTGAAATAAGAATAGAGCAAGTAAGGTGAGGAAATCCATTCCTAAGAGAATGTCTTCACAACATTGATCATACTGATAAAAGTTGTGTTGAACTGAGACATCTAGGGATAAGTGTATGGGAATGGTCATGGAATGTGCCTCACTTGCAAATCCACTACCAGAAGCAGTGGTAAAGGTTGCTCTAGAGGATATCCAAAATTCAGGAGGAAGACACTTAGATTTCATGAAAGAAATACATGATCCTGTGTCTAGAAGTGCAGTAACAGTGATAGGAACATATCCTGGAGGGTTTACAACAAGCTTTATGTATGGCTTATAGATTTGTCCTAGGGTAAAGGTAGCTTTGGATGTGGTAAGGATTGGTTGTTCAGAGGTTTTGTATATTTTGGCTATGGAAAGGTTTGGTTCTGAATCAGAGGATTCGGATTCTGAGGTGAGATCTGAGGATGAGGCTGTATCAAGGTTAAGGACGGCTTGATCTAGTTCAGA